>WOAB01000563.1:10000000-12400000 GCA_027886185.1 Rheum nobile | reverse complement strand
AACGCATACCACTGCCCCGCGGCGACACTGACCGCGACCCGACGGGAAGACCCAGTTCCCCCTCCTCACAGCCGCCGCCCCACGGTGATGACCGCCGCCCCGCGGTGGACGGAGTGCATCCTAGCGAGACTTCGCCGTGCCCCGCGGTGGAACCAATGCGACCCGGTGTCCAAAATTCCGGTTCTGCTGTTGAGAGAAAGGAGATCTTCTCAATGACCCGACAGAGCACTGAACAGTTGCATGTCGCCCCCTTAGCTGAAAGGGAAGAGCAAATTTGTGAGGCGGAGGCAGAATATAGAGGGATGTCTGCAGAAGAAAGCCACGACCGCAGATTACTCAAGGAGTTAGGCTTTCCAGATGATATTTGGGACCGCGAGGTGCTTTTGGAAGAAGAGAACCCAAGATCGCGGGAGATGTCTCTCGACCGTGGTTCACTTGAGGAGTTAGGACTTCCAGATGATATTTTGGATCACAAGGTGCTGACTGAGGAGGAGTACTTTTTGGGACTGGAGGAGTGGAGCGACGATGAGGAGGAGTGCCGCGACTACGGAAATACTCCAGAGACAACCGTTTCTCTCGAGAATGCCCCGGCAGTCCCTGACCCTCTGGAGGCTGCCTATGATGAGTTTGTGCGTCTCAACTCCTTCCCACTTATCTCGCTGTAACCCATCGCACCCTTCCTTGAGGCTTCCCGAGATACTCAAAGGCTAAATAACAACGAGGATATCTATGAGGCCTTCAGTGACTGCATAAAAACCGTTCCCTTGGTCACACTGGCTGACAGCACCCCTCGCAGCAAGGAAATGTTAAAGGTGCTGGGCATGATCAAGAAGAAACCGAAGGGGAAGCACAAGAAGGAGAACTTGATACAAGTGGCGAATTGTTACATACTGGATACGGGGCAAGATAAGTATGCAGGCCCTGAGATGTTGGGTAGACCATTTCTGAAGATGGCAAGTGCGTTCATGGGTATACACAACGGTCCACCCACAAAGAAGTGCAGGAGATTGGGGGTCACGCTCAATCGGGAGTATACAAAGAGGCATCCCCCTGATCCAGGCCCCAGGAGTTTGGTGGTTGTGAGCAAACCAAGTTGAGGAGGATGGAGTAGTATGTCAAGCCATGACAATAACTAAGGCGTTGTCCGGGAGGCAACCCGAGGTATGTTTTACTTTCTTTGTTTTTCTTTCTTTATTTCTTGCATTAGTTTTGCTTGTTTTTGCTTTGTTTTTGTTTTGGTTTTTGTTTCCGACTAACCTGCAGGAAAGAGACCCATGCCTATTGAAGAAGGTGTTTCCACACCATTGTAAGTCTCTTCCTTCCCTGCACTAAGTCACCCCCCGAAAAAACCTTAAACGGGGGGCAAAAAAAAAAAGTTCTATCGAAGTCCAGCTGTCCAGAGTTCCTCATGGAGACGGTGCACATCATGTTGTCAAGGAGGATATATTGCCCTACACTTGATTTGACAATGATGATGGCCCTACAATTGACAGCTGAGGAGGAGGAACACTAGAGCCCACACCATGATTACATCTGGGCTCCACCATGTGTTCCTAGAAGGCCGTGCAACCCTAATATCATTGTTTTACCACTACTCACCAAAGTGGTTCCCTTTTGGTTGCACGGTAGAAGAAGATGCTGAAGTGATGAAGACACCCGCCCAACACCAGAGACCTGGGCATTTATTGAGAAGACCGCCAGCGACACCTTCAATGTCCAAGAAGCTTGGCGGCGTTTGTGAGTTAATTTTTTGCTTTTTTCTATGCTTCTATTCTTTTGTCTTTCATTATATTGAGGATAATGCAATGTTTAAGCATGGGGGAGAGTTCTATACTTGCTATGTTGTTGAGGAGAAAAATTTTAAAAAAAAATTGAAAAGAGCCAAAAAATTGAAAAAAGGGAAAAATTGAAATCCTGGGATAGGTCGAAAACCCGAAAGGGCGGCCTAGGTAATAAGCAGGTGGCTTGGACCAGCATTAGGCTGGGGTAGTATGTGGTC
Source organism: Rheum nobile (assembly GCA_027886185.1). Classification (NCBI taxonomy): domain Eukaryota; kingdom Viridiplantae; phylum Streptophyta; class Magnoliopsida; order Caryophyllales; family Polygonaceae; genus Rheum; species Rheum nobile. Next base: position 12,398,001 of record WOAB01000563.1, on the reverse strand, counting down.
AAGAGTGACGTGAGCATATGTGAGTACATCTATTGGAAAATGAAATGAGTGGCTTGGTGAAAACCCGAAAGTGCGCCTTGGCAAAATGAGTGAAAAGAAGAAGAGTGATTTTTAGGATTCCTCATTTTTCCTGGCATGGCGTCATAAGAAGAGGAGATATAAGAAGGTTTCGGGTAGGTCACTCTGGAGAGATAAGAAGATAGATGGGAGGCTAGGATTAGTATTATCACTCTATGGTGTTGTGTTGTATTGTGTTATTGTGTTGTGCATGTTGCTTTGGTACTCTGGAGCTGATTGTTGAGTTGTTGTAGTTGTTGGTGTCATTTTTTCTTGTACTTCCTGATACCTTGATGTTGGATTGAGAGAGTAGGTTTTTCTTTAGCTTACTCGGGACGAGTAAAGGTCTAAGTATGGGGGAATTTGATAGGTGTCATTTCATGCACCTTTACTAGCAATTATTAGCATGATTTGGAGGAGTTTATGATCAGTTTTGAGGTTAAGTCTGTAATCCAGAAGATGTAGAGAGAATTGAAGATATCCAGGGATTTACAGCTTAATGAAGGATGAAGATGATGAGGATCCGCTTGAAGACTAATTGAAGAAGGCTACCAACACTTGGTAGTATGGAAGAGCGGAAGAGAAGAAGAAGAGCTGAAGAAAGGAGTGGGCGAGTGTCACCGCCCCGTGCTAGAGCCACCGCGACCCGGGGGTGGGTCTCAGAAAAGAAGCACCGCCCCGCGGCACGCTCGCGAGGCAAACCAGCGAAATTGAAGCCACGTAGTGCTGATTTAATGTTGGGCCAAAGTGAGAAAATAAGGCCCAATAGAATAAAAGCCCAAAAAGAATCAGCCGCGTGAAGAATGTCGCGCGCGTGCTAAGCTGGAAAGAGATGGTGATGACGTCAGCATGATGACAGCAAAGCAGCTGTTGCATGTGTGGGCCGCGCTGCTAGAAGATGGGCCGAGAGTGAGCTGCTGAACGAGAATGCACGGGATTAATTTCCAATTTCGTTTGATTATTTTTTGTTATATTTTATTGTTATTTTATTATTTTATTTTACACTTTTGGAATTAGGTTAAAAACAACCTTTTTAACATAGTTGCCACCATTCAGATCGGGAGACTCGTCGTTTTCCTTCTACCTCTAGGGTTTTAACCCATGGAGAGCTACACACCTTTATTTCGCTAGACGATTGAAGCATTGCAATGAATTGGTTGTGAGATTTCTATTCCTTGTTCTATATCTTATAAAGTTGGTTTAATTCTCTTGAGCATATTGTCTATTGGTTTGTATTGATTTATCTAGAGTTGCTAACTAGGTTTATCGATATTTATCATAGTGCTAGGGTTTGCATATAGTGGAATACGAGTGCGCGCCTAGTGGCAAACACAATTGTTACATATAGTGGAATACGAGTGTGCAATTGTGAGAGAGAATTATTTGCATGTTAAGTAGTAAGGTTTTCTTCTATTTGCATGTATCTTATATCCTTGTGTGCATTGCTATCGCTTTGTTAGTGGTAAGGTTTTCTTCCATTGATATTGTGATAAGTTGATAGGTGCAATTTAGTGCACCTTAACTAGCGACTATTGACACGTTTTAGATGGAGTTTTGGTATAAGAAGAGGCTAAGTCTGTAATCCAGGAGAAGAGTTGAAGAAGTACAGATATGAAGGTTTTACAGCTTAGTGAAGAAGATAGAGGATTGATGGAGAAGTCTGCTCAAAACTAAAGGAGAAAGCTACCTCACTTGGTAGTACTCGGGAGCAGATGAAGGATGAAGAGGCTGGCCAGTGCCGCCCCGCGCCACTGCCACCGCGACCCGGCAAAGATCCTCAGAGAAGGGCTAAGAGAAGAAGCCACCGCCTCGCGGTGGGAGTGAAGACCGCGCGGCTGACGTGTTTTATTAATATTCCTATTTTAGACATTATTACTTTAGTATATTTTATTTCCTTATTTTGTTTGCTAGGTTAAACTTCTGAGAACCTATTTAAGATCTTTTTAATAGTTCGTAGAAGGAGCCCCTCTCTCTTTTTAACAATACAATTTCTAGGTTTTTGAACAATGGATAGCTAAACACTTTTGTTTCGCTAGACAATTGAAGCACTACAATGAATTGGTTGTGAGATTTCTATGCCTTGTTCTATATCTTATTAAGTTTGATTGATTCTCTTGTTTGAACTGTCTATTTATTTATGTTGATTCTTCTAGCGTAGCTAACTAGGTTTTTCAGCATCTATCATATTGCTAGGATTGCATATAGGGGTCCCGAGTGCATATCTAGTGGCAAACACAATTGTGCGTATAGGGGTTCCGAGCGTACAATTGTGTGTGAGAATCAATTGCATGTTAAGTAGGGGAGTGAGTACTTGTACGTCTTTCTACTTGCATGTATCCTATATCCTTGTGTGCATTGCTATTGATGTATTGGTGCTAGAGTACGCTGACAACTGTGAGAATCAGTTGTACTTTATCATTGGTATCGTAATAAGTCTATCGACAACTGTGAGAATCGATAGTATTCACGATCAGGGTGGGAACAATAATAAGATAGTAAAAGAATTTGGAAAGATAGTTTTCAGTGATCAACCGATTGCATTGTGGTGTGGATATTTGTCTAGTGGAATACTTTCCCTCATTATATTTCATTTCTTGTCAGTAATTACATCTTTGGTTACATTGCGATTATTACAAACAACTCCCTGTTACTTGTTAGTCAGACGTTATTGCATACAGATAACCGACTCCCTGTGGGATTGACCCTGACTTACTTACTATACTCTTTAGTAGGTGAATTGGGATTGTTTTGACAGGAAAACGACACCGGTTTCCGGTCCTGTCATAAGTCTATCAACAACTGTGAGAATTGATAGTACTTAAGATCAGGATGGGAACAACTATAAGATTGTGAAAAGAACTTGGAACAATAGTTTTCAGTGATCAACTTGTTTCATCTGCAGTGTGGATATTTGTCTAGTGAAATACTTCCCCTCATCAGATTTCTTCTTCTTCTAAAGCTTGCATCTTTGTTACTCTGTGTTTGATAACCAAAAACCCCCTTGTTACTTTGCATGCTTATGAACACATAGATTGATTACTTCCTCCCTGTGGGTTCGACCCTTACTTGCCCAGACTACTTGTTTAGGTTTGTTAGGATTATTTTGTTTAGGTGTCACGACAACGCCTATCATAGACACAACAACAGCGCCGATTTCCGCGCCCGCGGAAAGTCTAACCGCGCTCGCAGATTTGCCTGCGACAGATCCAGAAGTTCAGCAACAGTCCGATTTTCTGCGAGCAAGAGGATTTCGTCCGCCTTTCTACCTAGATCCGCTCTGACTTGTGTTTTGGGAGACCGAAACACATCAACTGGTATCAGATTTCAGGGGTACAAGGTTGGTCTTTTCTTTCTCGCTTTGTTCTCACGTTAAAATTTCAGTCTTTCCCTTGCTTTCGATTTCGTTTGTGTGGCTTGTCACCATTGTTTTTGCTTCGTTTGTTTCGTTTTGTTATTGTTGTTGGTTGCCCCCAACAATCCCCTACCCTAGGTTGAATTTGTGGCTTCCTAAGTCCTTGTTCAAGACCGAGAGAATTAGAAAACAAATAGAAGAGATTATTGTGAGAAACCCTAACCCTAGTCGTGGACTTTTCTTGCCCTAAATCATATAAATTTTGCATATTTGGTTTGCTAAAGTTCGTGCTTATTGCTAGAATTTTCTCTATTGTTATCTTCTAGTTTTCATACAACAGCTCCTTCTTTCTAGTCTATGCACATTTGCTCTTCGTCTACATCAAAAACTTGTGTCAATTAAAAAAAAAAAGGCATTCGGTTGAAAAGTTAAAAAAAAATAAAAAAAATTAGCCACCGAATTAGAAAAACATAAGCCTCAGGCGATCTCAGCGAAGCCGATTCACTATTGACACAGGTCCATTAAGCTTATCTCCCCGTATTCTTTCTCCATGTATTCTAGGATTTGCATGCTGGAATACTTCTTGCATAGTCATTATACTTTGGCTTCTGAATTGTGAGGTTTGTGTGGTTTTTGTGTTGGTTTAGTCCACACTGAGTCAGCCTCGCCACTCCGCCCTCACGGCTTTACCCAGATTAGTGACCTACGTGAGACTTTGTGGGTTTGAATTGATCTCGTTTGTCCTTTGTTTTCGTTACCTTTTGTTTGTGTTTCTGCTCTTTCTGCGTTTGTCATGGTGTCTATAGGGACACGGATGACACACTCGCCCCTCGCTAGGCCGCTGACGATGCTCAAGCCAGAGCGATGGCGGCGATCCTTTCGAAGCTTGATGAATTACAGAGGGGCATGGACTCCAACCGAGCCGCGACTGATGCCGTAGCCGCGACCGTGGCTGCCATATCCGCGCCTGCGGTTCAGTCTATTCCAGCCGACACCGTAGCGATTGATCCTCTCTTGGCACCCGCGCTCACTACCGACACCACGCGGCGCCTCGACAAGGGAAAGGTCTTGATGCCCTTCAGTTCGCAGCTGCAGCCGGGTCTTCGACGCTTGGACTCCATCATTGAGTCCCAGCAGGAGGACCAAGGCTTTAACAGATACAAGCCCCTGCGCTCGCCCGCGGACGAATTCGCCTACGACTCCGCCAAGCACGAGTCACCCGCCACAGACTTGGGTCTCTACCCCTACGTCGACACCACTGACCGACGTCAGCGCTTCGCGACCATGCAGCGAGACGAGGCACGCCAGGATGCCTTTTTTTGAGAGCCAACGAGACGCAGCTCGCGACAACACCACCAGCAGGGCACCACAGACGGTGTCGACCCATCCTACCACCAGCCGTGACCCAGGGACTATTCCCCGTACTATACCGCGATCTAGGTATGTACCTCTTATTCCTTTTACTGAGTATGATGAGGAGGGTTTTGAGGCTGCAGGTGTTCCCAACCCGGGAAACTTTCATCCACCTTTGGGTGACCCAGTAGAGAGCCAGCTCTACCCGATGGATTACATCCCTCAGCGGATTCCGACGCCTCCACGGCGACCCATGCGTGAGAGACAGCAGCCTCGCGTAACGATCATGACCGTCGTCGCTAGCGTCACCCTCGCCCCATCCAGGATGACTTTGATCATTACGATGACGAGCTGGACGAGCCATTCCCTGAGCCGCTTCCTACAGCTCGAGGTTTACCTGACCGCAGATGCGCGCCCAACCCCTATGCCAGTCGTCGCGAGATCAAGGTAACCATCGATCATTTTCATGGTGATTATGATCCTGCTGTGTTTTTAGATTGGTTACAGGCTACCGAGCACGTACTTCGACATTGTCAGTATGAGGAGTTTGAGAAGGTCGATGTTGCCACTCTGCAGTTCTGTGGCGCAGCCCGCTCTTGGTGGCATCGTTTCTGTAGTGACAGGGAACGACGAGGTCTGGAACAAATTGATCAATGGCACCAGCTGGCGTTCATTATGCGCCGCAAATATGTTCCAGATGACTTCCAGAACCACATGAGGATGGAGATAGCGCTCGCTCGCCAGGGCACCCAGACGCCAAACGAGTTCTTTGCCAAACTCGAGGACCTGTATTACAAGGCGGGCATGAGCATCGGTCCTGCTACTATGAGGAGTAGATTTTTGAGTGGGTTGAATCCCAACATACGAGACCAGCTAGAGATTCTACCTATCCGGGACCTGAACCAACTCACTCACACGGCGATGATGATCCACCAGCAGAATCAGCGCCGCCGACAGACTCCCTGGTCCCAGACTCAGTCTTGCAGGTATGACACTACACCTATTCCTTCTGTTTCTACTGATGTGTGTTTTCCCGCATAGACCCGACAGACGCAACCCCAATCCCGTGGACATGAGACCACACGCACCACGGCTGCCCCTGCCCCGATTCGAAAGGCCTCACGCAACACTGAGAGGACAAGATACCAGGCCTGCTATCATTGTGGCAGTCGTGGACACATCCAGCACGGTTGTCCCAACCCGAAGAAGATCATTTTCACCCAGGCCGCAAGATATGAGTCCTTTGAGGACGAGCTCGACGAGAAGAATCCCGCACCACAGGATGATGGGTACACTTGCTTGCCACTTGACTTATCTGTCAGTACCCTACTGAGCCTTTACGCGCAGCGTGCCCTTACTATGATGGAGGTGCCCCTAATGGACCAGAAAGAGACCATTTTCCACACACGATGTCTAGTCCAAAATTCCTCCCTCAGCGTCATCATAGATAGTGGGTTGTGTTGCAACATTGTGAGTGCGAAGGTTGTCCATCACCTTCAATTACCGACACAGCCACACCCACAGCCATATGGTCTTCAATGGCTTTCTGCCGGTAATGGTGATGCGGTACACAGGCAATGTCGCATCCCTTTTCAAATTGGTCAATACCATGATAGTGTCTTATGTGATGTCATTTCTATAGATGCTACTCATCTTCTTCTTGGTAGACCTTGGCAGTATGACAGGAAGACGGTCCATGACGGGTTCCTCAACACTTACGTTCTTATTCATGGCGGTAGGCGAGTCATTCTTCTCCCTATGACGCCTCACGAGATTATACTTGACCAAGTGGAGAGGAAACGCACAACGGCCAAAGACGTGAAGAATCTCGTCATTGTCGAAACCGCGACCGCAGATGCCGCAACCGCAACCGCGGCACACACATCCGCGCCCGCGGCCAACCGATCCGCGCCCACGGTTTGTCTAACTGCGCCTTCAGCTTCTGCATCAGGAACTGTGCCCGCGGAAAACCTTTACGCACCCGCGGTTTCTCACTTGTTCGACTCCGCTTCTGCACCATTAGTCGCGACCGCGGCATTCCTTACCCTGACCGCAAAACTACCAGAGTGCATTGATCCCGACGCTAGCTACCTCTTGCCGACATCCCAGGGCCGAGTCACACACCGCTCTTTGTTGACTAAATCATGCGCGTTTCCTCATTCTTTTCAGGGACGTTCTCCTATTACTCCTATTACATGTCTTTATTTATTGGAGAATCCTTGTGACTTACCCACTTTTGTGCACCTTCTTTTCCAAGTATTTGATGATGAACCTCTTGATGAGATTCCATCCGCTTCCACCGTTGAACAAGCATTGGACCTGCCCCGGATACAAAACGAATACATGGACAGGCAGACCGTGTTGGACCTGGAAGGAGCGCAGCAGCACTGGATTGGTACACGAGGACTACAGCACCGCAGCTAACCACAAACCGACCTCGCTTCACTTTCGACCCCGACGGCTTGCGGCCTCACGAGCCCCCGGGCAGCGACATTCGCAAAACGGGGACGTTTCATAGCCAAGTGGGGGAGGGTGATGTGACCCCGGTCATGACATTCCTCGGCACTCCGAGTGCCATTTGAGTTAGTTTGGTATTGTGACACTCATATGCCAATTTTGAGACATTCTGAGACACTTTCTATTTTTAGTAGTTTTTCGGTTTTTTGCAGTTTCCCTTCTTAGCAGTTTCCATTCTTAGAATATTTCTAAGTTTGGAAAGTTATCGTTTTTAGTATTTACTATTTTTAGATGTTGCCGCTTTTAGAAAGTTTCTATTTTTGGATGTCGGGCTTCTCTTGTGCCAAGAGGGGCGATCCATTTATGTTTTTTGGCCCATTAGGGCAAGAACCTTGTTTTGGCTGCTATATAAGTCAGCCTTAACCTAATTAATAAACAAGTTGAATTGAGAGTTAAAGCCTAGCGCTGCCGTTGAGCCAAGCTCCCGCCCCCTAGGTCAAGCTCCATCAACTAAGCCTTCATCGAACCTCCCTAACTGGCCCCTTAACCCACGATCGAGCCACCACCGAACCCACATCCCTTGAATACGAACCCCACTCCCAAACGTGGCTCTCGGCCCGTGCCGAGATCCCCTCGATCAAACCACGCTTTGACTCACAGACGCAACAACAACGCCGATTTCTGTGCCCGCGGAAAGTCTAACCGCGCCCGCAGATTTGCCTGCGATAGATCCAGAAGTTCAGCAACAGTCCGATTTTCAGCGAGCAAGAGGATTTTGTCTGCCTTTCTACCTAGATCCGCTCTGACTTGTGTTTTGGGAGACCGGAACACATCAATCTTGGAGCAGGGATTTCATTACCTTCATCAGATGAGGAGTTGATAGACTGAGCCTCAGAAGAGGAGCCAGATTCATATTTGACTTGGATGCCTTTGCTGAAACCAAAGAAAGGTTTTTTGAGGGGCTGTTTGTGGGTGTTTTTTTTAGATTTGACCTGCTTCCAGCCTTTAGAATCTGGAAAAGCCTGAGAGGATAAGCTTGAATTGGATTTGGGATTTTGTTTTTTGAGGGTGAGTTGGAGTTTTGGAGTTTTGGAGGATTGTATTGCCTAAGGGGCATTCATTGAAAAGGTGGTTCGGGTCCCCACAGTTCCCACACCCCTCAGGGGCATCCTCGAACCAGAGAAAGTATTCTTGCCATTCACCATTATCATTTGGGATCAGAATGGCATTGTTTGCAGTTTCCTCTAGATCAATATTAATACAGAAACAGGCAAATTTTGCCCATTTCTTTTTTTCTGTGTTTGGGTCTATTTTGAGGAGGGAGCCAACTTTGTTTTCTTCAATGATGGCCTTAATGACATCAAAGTTGCAGAATTCAAGAGCTAGGAGAGGAAGCCTAACCCACATGTCAAGTTGGGAGACTAACTCAGTTTGTGGGTTGAAAGAGGATGACCATGGTTTGAGAAGGAGGAGTTGCCCAAAAATATGGAATGGTCTCTCATCCCAGATTGCTTGTTGGTCAAGAGGGTTAGAGAATTTGATCTCAAACCACCCATATTGGCATTCAAAAAATTCAACGTCACCATTAATGTAATTCCACTCATGTCTAAGCTTACTTGTTGCTCTAGTAAAGTCAATTCGGTTTCCAATAACAAAGGCTAGGAGAGAGGTTTTTTTTGTTTCCTGAGCAACATCTCTATTCTTAGCAAGTCTAGCAAGATAAGAAGATGTATCAATGGTGAGTTTACATTTCCCCTTGTCTTGTTTCTTTGGTTGATTTTGGTTGTTGGTTGGAGCATTAGTGGGTAGAGAAGCAACCAACGGTTGTTTCTTCTTTTGTTTTGAGCCTTTGTTAGAAGTGGTTTGTGAAGCCCCAAACAAAGGAGTGATTTTGATTGAAGAAGGGTTGGTAGTGGTCTGTGAGACCCCAACCCCCTTGATTTTGTTGGTAGAGTTGGTAGTGGTATCCAAGATATGGATACCAGGTGTTAGAATCTTCATGGAAGATGAGGGATGAGTTGATTTCTTCTCAGGAATGGAAGAGGAGGATGGTTTCTTGGAGCAGAGAGCCTCCGAGTATGATTTTTTGTGTTAGTCATTTTAAGCAGGCTTTTTGAGGTATAGACGAGATTGACCAAAGAAAAAGATGGAGTAAAGACATTAATTCGCACTTGCAAATGGTAAAAGAGATCAAATACAGAAAATCTGGAATGAGAATGACTGATCCCGCTTGAGGTCAATTTATAGTGTTCATGATAAGCAGTGTTTTAAGCATACAACGTGAAGTAGAGCTTAGGGTTAGAGAGATAGCACCTGATTTGCCTTGGATAAGGAGTTGCAAGGGCCAACTCCACCACGCCAAGGACAGAGGGAATTGTGCAAGTACATTCCTGGAAGAGGAATGCAAACACCGAACACCAAAGTACAAGTTTCGGAAGAACTTGTCAATCCAAAAGCATAAACAGACGCAGAAAGCACCATCTCGGCAGATCAGCCAATTTGAGACGAGGTAATCAGAGGAGAAGTCAACTCGTCAGGGGGAAGCCACATCAAATTGACAGCCGTACTGAAGAGGGGGGAGGGAAAGAGAGCTTTTGGGGCAGATTATGAGGGGGAGAAAGTACAATTTTGAGGGAACAAGCAAGCACCATGGAGCTGAGTTTTTCAAGCTTTATTACTGTAAAAAGGGATTCCAACAGCGAAGAGAGGCACTTGGCAGGAGCCATCAGCAGATTGTCGTTGGAGGGGATACTTCTCCGACAAAGGCGTCGCCAGGGGACATAGACGACGCCATGGAGGTGTTGGGTTCACGTGAAGCAATTAGGTTTCGCAGGCTGAGATTGTTTTTTGGAAAAGGAAAGAGGAAAGGTGAGAGAGGATTGTTAAACTTAGACTATATATATTGTCACTACATGGAGAATGAATCATTTTATTATTTAAGAAGGAAAGGGATGAGTTTTTCTTTGAGTTATTAATGAAAAATGTAATGATTTAGAGACACCTTAAACTCATACTAACTTATTTGTTTAAAATTAAAATATTAATTATATATAAAAGACCAAATTAAATAATATAAAATAAAAATTATAACTAAAAATGAGATATAGTGTGAATGGAGTATAAAAGAGCATTTCTTCCCAACATATACTTTTATTATAGGACACTTCAATTATAATAACGTGAATGGGAGGTTAACTTAATAATTGTGATCGTCGACAGCATATAAATATTTGCTCTGCATCTAACTTTGTAATATAATTTTAAAGCTTGCCTTGAAAAGGTTTTAGGTTTTTATATATATTTTTTTGTCTTGGTCGCCTGGTTTGATTGGACAGAGTCGCTCTACGTCCAAATCGGGTTACTGTTGATACACGAAGTGATAGACTCCTCTCAACATCAGTGTCTCCATACACGCCTCCAAAGTTAAAGCACTTATCAACTATGCATATGTCGTGTATGATGTATGAATAGTATAGGGTACATATTATTATGGAAAGAGTTAGAATTCTTCTTGTGCAAGCGATCAATCAACGTTATGAGAATTTGGATATCGATTTGAATCATGCGAGGCCTTTTTTTAAAAGTAAAAACTTTATCCAATTAGAATGTCTAGGGTTATACGAATTCCACCTTGGGATAAGACAAACGACCATCTTATTCTAGGCAACAATCCAAGAGATACACTTTAAAGTTTTTCATGGTTTTGTAGGATGCAAACTCATAAGTTAAGAGAGCAAAACATGGTCCCAACATGCCTTTATATAGGTGTGGGACGACCATAACGGTTACCATTCGGTTGGATCAGACGAGCACCAAAACGCACGGATCATGCACTCCTTTGCGCCAACAATTATTAATATATGGAATTAAAACGTGCAGACTTCAACCAAAAGCCGTAAGCATCGCACGGACTGTGCACCAAAATACACGGGTTTGTTAACCAAAACACACGGACCACTACACAAACCATACACTCACCAAAATTACACGGATTCTCATGCCAAAAAATGCACAATCTATGCACTATAGGATATGAGTCGGTGTACTTCATTTTGTAAGCGTTTAATAAAATTTCTTAACAACATGACATCATATTATAATATTTATATGAACATTCACTTGGTCTAGTGGTTTGGTGCTAGACTCCCTTAAGCGTTCTATCCAGAGGTCTCGTGTTCGATTCCTGCTGGAGGCATGTATGGAGATATTGATGTTGGGAGGGGTCTACCACTTCATGTGCCAAGAGTACCCCAGTCTGGACGTAGAGCGGTTCCAACCTATCGAATCAGGCGATCAAGACCCAAAAATATAATAATAATTATTATTTTTCCTTTTCCAAATAATAAATAATGATGAAGTGTTCCAAATTTTATTTTAAAAAGTAGGTGTATATAATTCAACGAGAAGTGTAACCTTGAGGCTTGAGATATGATTCATCTGAAGAAGCTTTTAATATTTTTTTGGTCCATAAGGAGGGGTAACCCCATTTATTCATAATAGAAAAGCTTACATAGGCTCACTAATAAGTTTATCAGCATTTAACAAACTAATAAGACCCTCAGGCGGGAGCATAAATAAAGTTAATTCCCCAGCGCACTTTCGACTAAACTTGGCCAACCAATCTGCAACTTGATTATCGAGTCGTGGCACATAGGAAATGGCGACCCTCCAACTCGGGTCATCGATATAGGTTTTGATTCGGAGGATGTAATCCCGGTGGAGCGTTGGGGGTCAATCCACAACGGTAACATGCTCCAAAACTTCCATCGAGTCCAGCTCAACTTCCAATCTCTCTACCCCCACTTGTTTAGCCAAGGCAAATCCATGGAGCAACTCCGCCCTAAACGGTGAACTGCCCGCCTTCGCCACAAAGCCCTTGATGAATTCACCATTATGATCCTTAAGCAGCCCGCCAACACACACCATGCTACTCCTGATTTGGTAAGACATGTCACAATTAAGCTTAGTCCACCCGGGCCCAGGTCTCCTTCAGCTGGCTAAGAACCTGGCGCGACCACCCGAGGCAGAACCTCGAGAGCCCTGAAGATCAAGATATTCCGCTGCACGATCAAGGACAAATTGAGACCTGGGCTCCGAAACAACCAACCTGGTGTCGAAAACACGCGCATTATGCCAGAGCCACCAAACACCAAACGAAAACGTCGTCGGTCATGCACCGGACTCTTTGATGGTGTTAAACAACCAGTCTTTCAAGGTCGCAGAGAAGAAGCCCTGCCTCTTCGACATCGGACCAAATCATGCCAAAACTCCATGGCCAGGGGACAGTCGCGGAGGATGTGCAATGTCGTCTCTTACTGATCATGGCAATGACCACAGTTCGGGTCCGACCCCAGGTGTCGCCGCACCCTATTCACATTACACATTATGGCATTATGCGCAGTTAACCACAAAAGGTTCATAACTCTCTCAGGAGCCTAAACCCGTCAACTCTTTTTCCAACCCACATCAGCAGGCACAACCTGACTGTCATCCCGGATAATTTCCAGGGCCGTTTTAAGCAAGAACGCACCCAAACCCGTGGCGTTCCAACTGAAGTTATCAGCGACCTCCTCGCTAGAGAGAGTAATGGCCCCAATCTTCAAAAACACAGCAGGAGGTAGGAGATGAGAGAAAAGGTGCCAGTTCCATGTTCCCCCATTCCAATACTCGGCAACAATCTTGTCTTGATCCTCCTCATCAATCGGTCCCGTGGCAAGGTTTTCCAACGCAACATCCTCCACCCAAGTATGATTCCAGAAGAAAGTAGTGGACATATCCCCAACGACTGTGCGGAGCCCCTTAAGGAGATGATCCTTAGATTTTACAATGCCCGTCTAGAGGTTAGAAGCACCCTCCCTTGCCGTGAACATGTCTCTATCGCATCGCCCATGATAGTACTTTCCTCTAACAACCCGAAACCATAGCGAGTCTACCTCATTCAACACCCGCCACCCCATCTTTGTCATAAAGGCGGAGAAGCTTTTAATTTGCATTCAAAGAACAAACACTATTCACTTGGATTCCTACTGATCCCCTCTTTGGCGTGAGACTACTAATATGTAAAAACTTAGATTTGACCAAATTAAATAAGTATAAATATTTTTCTTTTTATATTTTTTCATACCACTCAAATTTTAAAATTTATAAACTACGGAGTATCTTTTATTTAAAAAATTATTAAAAAAAATATTTATAAAAAGTTTTGTCAAACAAACCTTTTTTTAGTTTTTCATTTTGATATTGATGCTCCGTCGATCATGGCAATCAGACATTTATATAAAACACTAAGAAAAAAAATTACAGAGATAACACCATTGAATTTACAGTTATTTTGACTAGACGTCATTATTAGTTATAACGTCTTTATAAAACCATTATAGTATCCCTATAAAAGGGTTAGAAAATATAACAACTAATAATGAATATATTATAGCCAAAAAAAGTTTTTATCTATGAACACTTGCGCATATCTTTTTTTATTGTGCCATGGGAGTACTAGTCTTTCCTTCTTGGAGTAACCGGTTGCTTCCAATGATGAGTCCTAAAATGATAAAATAAAACTTGAAGAACGGTCCACGATCCCACAAATTCTCGAATACAACAGTTATACGAGACTCACCTACTTAAATATAACAAACTACTAAAATTTCAAGATGATTATTGGAAACAACGTGATAAAGTTAAACATGACCTCAGCGCTGACATGAATACACGATACTTTCAGACAATTTCAAAAATCAGAACCTATAAACAAAAAATCACTTCCTTCACTTCTCAAAATGGAAATCATCTTTTTGATGATCTCTTAATTAGGAATAAAATTACGAATGGACTAGTAGCCCGTTTCAAACCAACACATTATGTTCCCTTAACAGATGCGGATTTCACAATAATACTCTCTCTAATTTCTGCACACGATAACTATCAACTTTGTCATTCTCCAACAACCACGGAAATTAAACATACTGTTTTTACTTTGCATGTGAACAAACGCCAGGTCCAGATGGATTTACTGCTGAATTCTATCAAAAATACTAGAGCAGAGTTGGAAATTCACTTATCTCTGCAATTCAATCCTTCTTTCATTCCGAGCAGCTACTTCGTCAGGCTGCTCAGTCCTTCATTACTTTAATTTCTAAAACAGAAAACCCTAGTACTATTAACCACTACAGGCCTATCAACCTTTGTAACACATCTTACAAAATCATAACTAAAATTATGTCAAATCGGTTATCACCACTTCTCCATAAATTAATTAGTCATCTGCAAGGAGCGTTTGTTCATGGACGAGTGATGAGGCTAAAGTCGTAGTGCCTATCAAAGTAATCCTCAAAAACCTAACTAAGTAAAGTAGGCAAGCAAGGGTCGAATCCCACAGGGAGGTAAGCAATCTTCCTAAGTGCAAAGGTTGTATGCCAATAGTAACTAAAGGGGGGTTTTGGTTTGTTGTCGCGTAAACAAAGTAAATCAAAGCAAAAGGTGTAATCTATGGATGAGAAGTAACTTAGCCAAACAAATATCCACCATTCAGTTTGATTGGTTGATCCTAGATTATCTCCAATTCCTTATTATGAATATTCATGTCCCAATCTTATGTATATAGACATGTCAACCAGCCCTGAAAATACTTACCAATAAACAATTAAGAAACTATCAAGATTCAATCTAAAGGCAGCAGTAAGCATAGGAATTAACCAGGATATATGCAATACTTAACAACCCGTCAGTACTCGACATGTAATCAATTCTCTTCACAATAAACTAGTCCAACCGTCTTCGAAATTTGGCTTCGGGTCTCCTACCTGCGTTTTAGTCTAAATCGAAAACAAGACAAATAAAAACTTGAAACGAAAAGATATGAAAGGAATTACATACCTCGGGTTGCCTCCCGAGCAGCGCCTTGGTTATTGTCGCGGCTCGACATAATGCCCTTCAAATCAACTTGGGTTGTCCACTCCAACCGAACACTTGGGGTCACAATCAAAAGGGTGTCTCTTTGCATCATCGATGTTGTGCTCGACCCTCACCCCCATCAAATTCCATGGTGAGCGAACCACTACTCACATCAATCTTTGTATTTGCCGTTTTCATGAACGGCCTACCTGGCATCACAGGGGCTGCATGTTTGTCTTGCCCCGTATCCATCACAAAGAAATCCATAGGGAAAATCAGCTTATCTACCTCTACCAGAACATCCTGCACGACTCCTTTGGGATACACATAAGATATATCCGCCAATTGAATCACTGTCCTTGTCTTCTGTAATGGCCCAAGCTCCAAAGATTCATATAGCGAGAGGGGTAGTACATTTATAGATAAACCCAAATCTAGCATGGCTTTATCGAACGTGGTGTCACCTATCTTGCAGGGAATACTGAACATGCTTGGGTCACTACACTTCTTAGGCAACCGCTTTTGCAGCATAGCGGAGACATTCTCACTCACCAGGACTTTCTTCTTCGCTTGCACTGCTTTCTTCCTCTTAATCTTGCACAATTCCTTCAAAAATTTTACATAGCGAGGAATGATCTTAACTAGTTTGATCAAAGGAATGTTTACCTCGCAATTGCTGAAGGTCTCAAAAATTTCCTTGTCGTTCTCCAGCCTTCTAGTATCCTTCAGTGCCTCGGGGAAGGGTGCGGGTGGCTTCAGCGAACCGAGCGGAGGAAAATAGGGGTGAACGTAATTGTCTTCGACGTCTGAGGCACAACTGCGGCCTCGGTTTGGGACCCGCGGTCGTGGATCAACATCCGAGAAATCTTGGACGCCAGCGACTTTTCTGCAGTCGTGGAATTGCTTCAAAATTTTCGTCTTCTCCAGAAACGTTTCCGTGGTCGTGGAAATTTGTCCGCGGTCGCGGAAATTCTTCAGAAAAAACACCGCCTTCAGTGATAATTCTGCGGTCGCGGACTTCGGGCCGCGGTCGCGGTTCTTCCTTTGCAGCATCTGTCACTTCCTTCATTTGTGTTCCACTCTTCAGCGTCATCGCACATACATTCTCCCTCGGGTTTGCTACCGTTTGAGATGGTAGTTTCCCCGAATCCCGAGCCTCCAGTTTGCTCACTGCGAGAGAAATTTTCCCCACTTGCTTCTCCAAGTTCTGAATACTAGACTTCATCTCTTGATTTTGTTGGACCATAGTGGTTGCCAACGTCGACACACTCTGTGCGAGAGACTTAATCATGTCATCGCTGGACATAGACGAACTTGCGCTTTGACCTTGAAGTCTAGGGTCATATGGAGATCTAAATTGTTGTTGTTGTTGACCTCTAGGCCGCTGAAATTATTGTTGTTGCTGTAAGAACTGTGGTGGCCTCTGGTGGAACTCTTGATCATCCCGGCCCTGAGGAGGATTCTGCTGGTTCCCGTACCTCAAACTTGGGTGATCTCTCCACCTTGGATTGTAGGTGTTAGAGTACGGGTCATATCGCGGACTAGGAGGGCCGAAACCTCCAATAGCATTTACTTCAGCAGTGGGTTCCTGCAGCGTTGGACATGCATTTGTGGGGTGCATTGTGTCATAGCAGATTCCACAAGACTTGACTTGCTGCTGGTTGCCCTTCATCATAAACCTCCTCATCATCTCCTTCATCTCAGTCATCTCAGAAAGTATTGAGGACGATGGCTGAGAGTCTGCAGCCTTGATTGTGTGAGCGCTCGCTCTCTTGCTAAACTGTCTTGAGCCCTCAGATAGCTCAAAGAAAATCTCAAATGTTGCAGCTGGCGTCTTGTTCAGAATATTTCCACCACAGGTTGTGTTCACCATTCTTCTCTCATCATCAAGAAGTCCACCATACAAATATAGTATGAGGTCTTGGTCAGAATAACCATGGTATGGACAGCTAGAAATCAACCTCTTGAACCTCTCGTAGTACTCATACAACGTCTCAGTAGCAGCTGCTCAATATTGCTGATGTTCCTCTTCAAGCTATTGAGCTTGGTTGCAGGGAAGTACTTCTCTAGGAAGGCTTTCTTCATCTTTGCCCATGTGTCTATGCTTCCTGGGGCCAAATAGTAGAACCAATCATTGGCCGAATCCTTCAGAGAGAAAGGAAAGGCCCTCAGCTTGATCTCGTCCTCAGTAATGTTTTTGTGCTTCATGCTGCTGCAGGCAGCGTAAAATTCAGAAAGATGCTTGTTGGGGTCTTCTCCACTCATCCCATGGAAGTGGGGTAGTAAGTGAATCAACCCATATTTGAGCTCAAAATTCACGCCATCTGCCAACTCTAGAAACTGCACAGCAAGCGATTGCTGTTCTAGATTCGGTGCAGTCAACTGCCTTAAAGTCGGTGCTTCCTCAGCCATCTTGAGTTGCGTGCGGGCTGCTATACGGCTCCTGGAAAGTGTTCGTTCGATTTCTGGATCAAGATCTAAAGTAGAGGAGTCAGTAGCACGGGTGTGGACCATAAGATAGGTCCACACAATAGTTGGCACACAAACAAACACAAAGAAAAATTAAAACTTTGCCTCCCCGGCAACGGCGCCAAATTTGATGAGGCTAAAGTCGTAGTGCCTATCAAAGTAATCCTCAAAAACCTAACTAAGTATAGTAGGCAAGCAGGGGTCGAATCTCACAGGAAGGTAAGCAATCTTCCTAAGTGCAAAGGTTGTATGCCAATAGTAACTAAAGGGGGGTTTTGGTTTGTTGTCGCGTAAACAAAGTAAATCAAAGCAAAAGGTGTAATTTATGGATGAGAAGTAACTTAGCCAGACAAACATCCACCATTCAGTTTGATTGGTTGATCCTAGATTATCTCTAATTCCTTCCTATGAATATTCTTGTCCCGATCTTATGTATATAGACAGGTCAACCAGCCCTGAAAATACTTACCAATAAACAATCAAGAAACTAGCAAGATTCAATCTAAAGGCAGCAGTAAGCATAGGAATTAACCAGGATACATGCAATACTTAATAACCCGTCAGTACTCGACATGTAATCAATTCTCTTCACAATAAACTAGTCCAACCAGTCCTAGAATATCATGTCTGCTACACAAGATAAGGGATTTCAACCAGAAATATCCAAACCCTAACAGTAGATAATTACTAATATCAACTAGTTGATCAGGCCAGTCAAATCAGCAAGAATCAATGGGATTAAGCACAAAGAGAAAAGATATAATCAAAGGAAAGGAAATAGAGTTATAATCTCACAACCAAATACAAACGAAGGCTTCAATCGTCGGACTAAGCAAAAGTTGCTTAGTTCTTCATAGTCTTCAAAGCATAAAACTCTAAGGGAAAAACTGAACGATGATGTTGTAAACTGAATAATGAATAATCCAAAGGCTGCTAATGAAAAGAAAGATATAAACCTAGCAAAACCTAGTTTCCAAAATATAGGAAATAATATCCTAAAAGGAAATAAAACAATTAAAATAAAAGAAAAGAATTAAAATCAAACGAAACTCGGACGAAATGGAATCCCGGATCCCACGTGCGAATAGTATCTGCGACTGCGGCTTATCTTCCGCGACCGCGGAAAACTCTCTGTAGTCTTTGTTGTTTGTCTTCAATCCGCGACTGCGGCGTCTCCTTCCGCGCCCGTGGAAATCTTCATGTAGCGATCTTTAGCTTCTTCTTCGGTCTTCTCTTGTGGCTTCGACTCCATCTTCAATAAATCTTCATTTAAGCTCTTGAAACCACCAAATCAACATTCCTTCTCCTCAACTCCATTCTCCTAACTTATGCTCTAAACCCATACAAATGGCACCCAAAACTCCGGTAACAACTCCTAGTTACGCACTACAAAGTAGAGCGGATCAACGAGTTATTCAGGATAACATTCTAATTGCTCGTGAAATTTTTCACTTCTTCCATAAAAGAAAAAAAGGGGAAACATGGATGGATGGCTCTTAAACTAGACATGGAAAAAGCTTATGATAAACTCAATTGGAACTTTATTACCCGTATCCTTCTCAGTTTCGAATTTTCAAATCTATGGGTTGAACGTGTTATGACGTGTATCACTAGTACTTCATCCTCAGTCCTTGTCAATAATGAACTTGGCTATGTGTTCCACCCTCACTATGGATTACGACAAGGTGACCCCATAGCCCCTTTTATTTTTATTCTTGCGATGGAATATCTGGCACGTACCCTCATTCATGAATCCCGTTCTTCTCATAGAAAGGTCGATATTCAAATAACAAAACATGGTACATGCATTCCCTTCTTAAATTTTGCTGACGATACTTTAATCTTTGCAAACGCAAGCCAAGATAATATGCTTTTCATCAAGTCCATACTTGATGACTTTTCTCTCAAGTCTGGACTCTCTATTAATTACCATAAAAGCACCTTCCAAACATCCAGTAAGATTTTTCAGGCAACAATCTCTTTCACTTGCAAGTATTCTTAACTTACAGGTTACTCGGTCTATGGAAAAGTACCTAGGAATACCTATTATCAGGGGACGAGTTAAAAATTAGATTTTCTCAGATGCAATTCTAAAACTAAAGAAGCAGCTTGGAAAGTGGAAAGCAAACTCATTGTCTCAAGCTAGTCGCAGTATTCTTATTCAATCAAATCTTCGGTCTCAAACTAACTACTTAATGCAAAGTTTTCTTCTTCCGAAAGGAATCTGTCAAGAGATTGACAAAATTAACAAAAAAAAATCTGGAATCATTCAACATCAAACTACCATTCCCTTATTAATTGGGATTCTATTTGTCAACCTAAGTGTTTTGGGGGTCTTGATCTTGAACTTGCCTACAATATAAATATTGCTATGCAAATGAAAATGCTCTGGAAATTAATTTTGGAACCTCATTCCTTTTGGGTTCGGCTTATCTCAGAAAAGTATTCACGGAATTCTAACATTTTCTCCTACAAAAAGAAACCTTCATATTCATGGCAGTTCTCCAGACTTCTGCAACTACGATAACATTTCTGAAAAGGACTGTTCTGGCACATTGGTGATGGTACTCATATCAATTTTTTGGAAGACCATTGGATTCCTAACTGTATTCTTACTCAGTTTGCGGGAGACCACGACCGCAGAACCACTATTTCCCAAAATATCACTCCTGATAAAAAAAAATGGGATTTGGGTGCTCTACAGCTTATTCTTCCTTCTCACTTCATCCCTAAAATATTGCATATTTATATACCTACAACTTACATACCTGATAAACTTATTTGGTACCCTTCAACTGATGGTACTTTCTCTGTTAAGAGTGCTCGCTCTTTAACTAGTCATACTTATGCCTCACCAAGCTTTCCAACTTGGTTCTGGAAATTGCAAATTCCTCCAAAAATGAAAGTTTTCCTTTGGAAATGCTTCTCTGACTCTCTACCTATAATAGAACGTTTAAATAGGCATTTCTCCAAGGTTCCATCTCATTGCGTCCTCTGCGATTTCCCTACCGAGGACACCAATCATTTATTTTTTGTTGCTCATTCACTTTACGATCCTTACAATTACTTCAAAATCTCATTGGTCAAACATATAGCTTTGACTTCAACAATGATTTTTGTTCTAATATGGAATTCTTCCACTCCAAAAACAGAGATATTATTCTGGTCCTTTTTCTCTGGTGGACCATCTGGAAATACCATAATTCTATAATCTTCAGAAAAGATTCTATTAATATTCAGAAAACTGTCAACAATGCTTACATTTCTTACAAAGACTGGACCTTGTCTTTATCCCAACAGCAATCCTCTGCCAATAAAAGAAAGCGCTCCAGACAATTTTCTCGATGGCGAAAACCTCCTCCTAACTGTATAAAATTAAAATTTGACGCATCGGTCAAACCTACTGGTTCTACACATATTGGATGTGTATTCCGCAACCACTCTTGGTGAGGTGGTCTTCTTAGACCATAGGCAGATTCTCTGCTCCTCACCTATTAAAGTTGAGGCGTTGGCTGCTCTTGAGTGCCTTCGTAAGGATATTTCCCTTCATTTTACGCGGGTAGTTCTTGAAGGAGATAATATTTCTGTCATTAATTCCATCCGGGGAATTTGGAAAATTCCTTGGGAAATATCTCCTATAATTACAGAAATTTGATCCTTGTTGCGTGGTTTTGATTATTTTCAGGTTCATCACTGCTATCGAGAATCTAACAAAGCTGCAGATTTCCTGGCTACTTCTAACATCTCCTTCACTCTTCTACGTAATGCCATTACGGATTACCTTTTGCCGCACCGTGGGTGTACACAGCTGCATCAATCACGTCTTCGGTTTTTAGATTCGAGCTCTACTATTTCATCAGCTTGTAAAACATTTGTAAAAATCATCCGTTGTGATGATTTAGGTATGCCTTCTTGTATGTAAGGATATCTTCTGTTTGCCTGTATAAAAAAAAACTTGAAGAACGGATTCATATTTTACTAATTCTGTCGTTGAGATAAATCACAACTCTATCCGAATCTATATTGATTTCTATCGTAAAGATAAATCACAATTGTCACTATTCTTGCGCTAACACGTAGCATTGTCACATATCAGTTTTCTTTTTCTCTGAACAATTTTTTTATTTCTAGTGACACATTATATCTTCGAAACGCACATATAGTGCATTCTGAAATGCACATATTGTACATTATGAAGTGCACATGGAGTGCAATTCACTTGTTTTGTTCTTTTTTCTGCGACACATTATATCTTTCAAATGCACATATATTGCACATACTATACATTATGAAATGTACATATATAGAGTACAATTTATTGTGAAATGCACATCCAAAGTGCAAAAAGGCTTATCTTGTCATTTTCAAATATACATATAGCTATACTCAAATGCACATACAATTCAAATGCATGTATAGTTCATAAGAACACATCAAGTTATATCCAAATGCACACATCCAATTTAATCTAAATGCACATTTTGTTATATATAAATGCACAACCAATTGTATTCACTTGCACATCCTATAAATCCAAAATGCATATCACCTTATAACCAAATAACACATACACAAATAACTTCAAATGCACATATAGTTAAAAATACACATAAAGCATAACCCAAATACACATATAACTTAAATGTGCTTTTTGTATTGTGCACTATGTGCATTTGGAGTATAAAGTATGTGTATTTGGATTGTACACAATGTGCATTTGGAGCATATGTTATGTGCATTCTAAGACAGATACAAGTTGGTCGAAGTTAAAAATACCAGTTGAATTATTTCTGCTTTTGTATTGCACATTATGTGCATTTGGATTGTACGTATGTGCATTTTAAATTTCTAAGACAAACACAAGTTGGACTCGAGGGAAAAGTCTTAATTGAACGATATGTGCATTTGAATTATACACATATGTGAATTTAGAGTGTACTATGTGCTTTTGAAATTTATTATGTATGTGTATAAACTATTAGATAATTTAAGGTCGAAATAATAATATATGAAATTTATAACCTAATCCATAACATTTTTTGGTGAAAATGAAAATATTTGGTTTGAAATTGCAATTAATGCAAAAATGGGTGCATTTAGATAATTAAAGAAAGTACAAATGGTAAATTCAAAAAACAAGAAGATGAGAGTGGGGGTGATTCGAACCTGTGTGAAAACACTCCCCTCACACACATATACCACTAAACCAAGTTGATTTCAAAAAAAAAAACTCATTTACTTATTGGACATATTTTTAAAAATTGTCCAGAATTACCAAAATGTCATCGCACGAGTTATTCTTACTTTAAGCCCATTCTCATCAAAAAAACACATTCTCTCACGAAATCCGTTTCCTCTATATATATAACCTCTTATTATATATAAATTCGAACATATATATATAGTCGATTCGTATTAATTCATATCTAGATGTATCGGTACGTAACAACATTGAATATCATAACTCCATATGGGTCGGACGGATATATATGTGTGTCATAACTCCATTACATTTACAGGGCGTTGGAGTTATTTTATTTTCATTTTCATGGGTTGCTTGCTTCATGAAGCTAAACAATAATGACATTTAATTAGAGCTTTTAATTTGCATGTACCTAACTTACAATTAATATTGGCCTCATAAATTTCTCTAGCAAAATCTTCAAAGCGGTTTACCTACCCCTTTCCGATCGAAGAGATTGTTATGACTATTACTTTCCTCAATTTAATTATTCCATTAAATGCATCCTACACATTGCTATCTACCTTGATATAGGAGTTACAAATATTGCAATGATAACAATATACGGAGTATTAATAATCAATATGATCTAGGATTACATATATCATGCAATCAATTAAGCGTAAACATAGGTGAGATTGTCAAATACGTAGTATATATGAGAGGGACACGTATAAATAAAGACCTCAAAACCAAAATTGCATGTGTAGCGCTGGATTTAAATATATATATACATATAAAAAAAATGATGTCATATCGTTCTTATGAAAGAGATTTACATACATAACGGAATTATCAAAGATTAGGCCAACTTGTACATGCATGTACAAAGAAAGTTGTTATTGTTGGAATATAATTGTCTTCATCTAAAGTTGGGACATAACTTATCTAATATATAAGTTTGATGGGCTATTCCTCCTATTGTCAATTAGTTTTAGGATGGAATCTCATTGGGCTTATGTACTGGGCCTATCTGCGCCTATGCGCTCGTGTCCACACGATCCACAGTCTATGGGCCCACGGACTTTGACATGGTATCAGAGCGGGTTCGGTCTTGGGTCTCTTTATTGGGTTGGTTGGGTCTGACTATAAAGAGATTGAGATACTCACCCACACCCGTTTGTTCAAGTGTCAACTGGGCCTGATCAATTGTCCGCTCGTTGCACTTGCGGGGGCGTGTTGGAATATAATTGTCTCACATCTAAAGTTGGGACATTACTTGTCTAGTATATAAGTTTGATGGGGTACTCCTCCTATTGTCAATTGATTTTATGATGAAACTTCATTGGGCTTATATATTGAGTCTATCTGTCCCTATGTACTCGTGTCCGCACAACCCCCAGTCTATGGGCCCACGAACTTTGACAGTTATATCAATGGTTTGTATAATTGTATAGATGGCATAACTTGTGTACTTATGAGCTGAAAATTAAGATTAAATGCTTGAAATTTATTTTGTATGTATTTTGATATAATTTCCCTTTTTGGTTTCGAAGAAGTGCCATTTGGGTTTGGGTCACAAAGGCCTAAACGCTCGGCCCAATTAGTATTGGATCACAAAATGGATCCCGGCCGGCCCAATATCTGCGAACACGCCTCCTTTCCTTTACTTCTGTTGATGGATTTTGATGTACCACAATAAGCTGCAATTTTCTAGATTTTAAAATGTGTTTATTTTGATGAAATGATACAGCTAATCGAATAAATAACATATTTTTAAAGAAGGAATAATCAGATTACCAGATAACTTGCTAAAAAACTTGTCATAAGTTGGCTTATAGATTCTATCGGTTTATTTAACATATGCCTGAAGTATTTGTTTCAAAAAATTTATATAGAATATTACATATTTAGAAATTTTATTATTTTTCTAACAGGTCTAAGCATTTCTGTTTCGGATAACGATTCTTTTAAAATAAAATTTTAACCTATATTGTAAAACCTTATATTTAATAAGGATATCGCACTTTGGTTTTTATTTTGTTATATCCATATTTTAAGCAGAAATTTGACCTGTATATACGGTAAAACCTGAACGTATTCCAGTTTATCGGAGTCTTTTCTGTATTTATTGTACAGTTTCGATTTTGTAAAATCATATTTCAATCTGGATTTTTTTACTGTCAAGTCTGTCATCATATTATTCCACTTAGTTTACAAAAAAAAATCCAGAAATGAAAATCGCAAAAAACCAAATAGCTTTGTTAGCTTATTTTGGTTTTCAAAAAAATGAAAAAACTAAAAATATCAAATTTGATAGAGTTTGTTAGGCGTTTATCTACATGAATATTATCCATATATATTTGCGCAAGAATATGAAACAAATTAACAACAGCAAATTTCGTGCTTGTGTAGTATTGTGGACGTAAGAGATATGTCATGCATACGTATACATGCATATGATAATTATTTAGTGAGACATAAGAAGTAAATTAGAAGAAACCTATATGATCGAATATTTTGGTCTAACATTCTAGATTTGATAAAATAAGTCATAAACTAGTGAAGACAGAAGTCGTACACGGTTAGTGAAATTCCACATCCTAATACTCAAACTTCATATATACATCTAGAGGAGGAATGCATATGTCAACAATTTAGGTGTCCTACATTTTTGTGCATCAAATTAAAAATATATTATTGTATCATTTTTTATGCGTCCGAGCAGTGATGAGTGATGACTAAGACTGACTCTCTCAACACAAGTTGGTGTGTTCAATTTGTACTTGTTTGATCAAATAAATGAGTGAATATCATAAATTTTATATAATAGCATGGATTTTTGGCGATTGTAAGTCATAGGTCAAGTGTTGGCTCCGAGGTCAACTGCAAAGTAGGCACTCCAGAATAAAATTATACTAGTCCGTAGTATTTAAAAATAAAAACTTCTTACTTATTTATTATAAATGTTTTTCAAATTTTTATGGAGTTTATATTTCTAACTTCAAAAGTAGAATTTATGAAATTAGGACTTCAAATCTATGTTTTTAAGACGTGAGTTAACAATATCGTTATCATACGTGTATTCTCGTATTATTTCCAAAATCAATTTGATGGGGTCATTTTTGGTAAAGTGTGGACTTTTTGGAGTTAAAGTAGATCGCTCCTAGCTTCAAGATTAAAATGTTCAGTTGGTCTATTGTTTGGTGTTAGATTTTTTTTTAAGTGTTTTATTCAAAGGTTTTAGGTTTGATTTTTGTTGAAGGTGTATGTGGAGATTGATATTGGGAGATCTCTTAATTTTTAATTAAAAGAGTCATAATTGATCCCATTCGTCGTGAACCACCAATATCTCAATCTGAACATTAAGCAGTTCTGTCCGATCAAATTGGGGTTCTAAGACCTAAAAGAAAAAGAGTATAAAATCGGACTTTAGATCTAAAATGGCACGCATGAGAATAGTAGTGGCATTCCATTTCAACAACGATAACCTTCACGTCTATTTTAGTATATTTAATTTGTAACCATTTTCCTAGGCATAAAAGGATGATAAATCGATAACCAATTCATACATATGCGTTATGCATTATAAATATTTTTTTGTCTATAGTGCGTAGGCACTATGTTATTGTTACGGAAAAAGAAAATTTAAACTCGTGATCATGATTGAGGTGTCATGATTATTAGTTAAGCTGGATTGAGTTATAGATTATAAATATATTGACAACTAATCTGCAAAATTTATTTGTTTACTAATAAGTGGATGATCAAACCAGCCTCGAGTGGAAAATGGGGGGTCTAATATGAACATGTCGGCAAACCGTGAGCAATGAAATTAAACGAGTTGATCGATATCACAAGTCACGACTGAGACCCTCCATCCTTTTTTAATAATTATTATCTTTTGAGTGCGTAATGGGTAAATTCGAAGCCTGTAAAACGCTTTTACCAAGCTAGTAATTAATTCTAATTAACATTGTAACAATGAACGAGCTAGCTAGTTTTGTATATAAGCTGGACATGGATATTGTTAAGTGAAACAAGCAGGGGCGCAGGATTTTAGCCCAATGGGGGCTAAAATCCTGCTTAGCTAAAATCAATTAAATACATAAAATACTAAAAATCATATTAATTTGTTTATTACAATAATATTCTTCGAGGTGTCATGTCCTGAAATCGTACAATAACATTTTCAGTTTCAATACATCTTACTATATCTTTCTCAATATAGGTAACCAGACAATCATTCATCAACTCATCTCCAAGTCGATTGCGTAACGAACTTTTGACAAGCTTCATAGCAGAAAACACTCTCTCTACGATAGTTGTTGCAACAGGTAAAAGCAAAGCTAACTGCACCAGAAGATATATCAAAGGATAGACACGATACTTCTTCAACTGAACCATTTTTTTCGAGAGCTCGCTAATACCTGTAAGGTTGGCAAACCGATCATCTGAGCGCACATCAATAATATAACAGCCAAGTTGTTGTTCAAGTGTCATTATATCAACAACTGAATAGTCATTTGGGTACAATTCTGCAAACCGAACCAACTTTCTCTTGTCGAATGCCGAGAATGCATCACTTGGATCAAGACATGACATGCACAACAATAGCTCGGTATTCACCTCAGTAAAGCGATTGTTCAACTCTTGAAGCTGCATATCAATTACATTGTAGAACAACCCGACACGGTAGAAATGTAGAATGGTAGCTTCTTCAGCATTCCGACGAGGTCTTCCTTGAATGACATACAAGTCTTCCTTATCTGGGACAATGATATTGCGCTTGGTACAAAATGAAGCAACTTCCTCCCACAATGATTCCCATCCTACATCTCTCATTTGCTGGAGTAGCTGTTTGGTGACTTTGACAAGACTTATTGCATTAACAATATCTTGATCTTTTCTCTATAAGGCTTGTGACAAATCATTTGAAACTCCCAAAATATTCTTCATCAAGAATAAGCATAATATAAATTCAAAGCATTGAATGGAGTCCAAAAGAGAATCTGCTTGAGCTCTTTGCTTTGAAATATTTGAATCATTCTCAATAGCCATAAGCACCTCAATTGTTGGGTCAAATAAACAAATCAAACTCACCAATGTTCTGTAGTGAGAACCCCAACGTGTTGCTCATGCTCGACCCAATGATACTTCTTGATTTTGTCCCCTTCCAGACAAGATTTCACCTTCACGAAGCCCTTCAATTACTTTCACAAATGATTTCTCTCGAAGCATATCTTTCCTTTTGCATGATGCACCAACAATATTAGTCAACATAGAGATGACATCAAAAAACTTACTTACTTTTGGGTGACTTTCAGCTACACTTACAAGTGCCAATTGCAATTGATGAGCGAAACAATGAATGTAATAAGTAGATTGATTCTCATTGGCACATGTAAGTGTAGCTGAAAGTCACCCAAAAGTAAGTAAGTTTTTTGATATCATCTCTATGTTGACTAATATTGTTGGTAAATCATGCAAAAGGAAAGATATGCTTCGAGAGAAATCATTTGTGAAAGTAATTGAAGGGCTTCGTGAAGGTGAAATCTTGTCTGGAAGGGGACAAAATCAAGAAGTATCATTGGGTCGAGCATGAGCAACACGTTGGGGTTCTCACTACAGAACATTGGTGAGTTTGATTTGTTTATTTGACCCAACAATTGAGGTGCTTATGGCTATTGAGAATGATTCAAATATTTCAAAGCAAAGAGCTCAAGCAGATTCTCTTTTGGACTCCATTCAATGCTTTGAATTTATATTCTGCTTATTCTTGATGAAGAATATTTTGGGAGTTTCAAATGATTTGTCACAAGCCTTATAGAGAAAAGATCAAGATATTGTTAATGCAATAAGTCTTGTCAAAGTCACCAAACAGCTACTCCAGCAAATGAGAGATGTAGGATGGGAATCATTGTGGGAGGAAGTTGCTTCATTTTGTACCAAGCGCAATATCATTGTCCCAGATAAGGAAGACTTGTATGTCATTCAAGGAAGACCTCGTCGGAATGCTGAAGAAGCTACCATTCTACATTTCTACCGTGTCGGGTTGTTCTACAATGTAATTGATATGCAGCTTCAGGAGTTGAACAATCGCTTTACTGAGGTGAATACCGAGCTATTGTTGTGCATGTCATGTCTTGATCCAAGTGATGCATTCTCGGCATTCGACAAGAGAAAGTTGGTTCGGTTTGCAGAATTGTACCCAAATGACTATTCAGTTGTTGATATAATGACACTTGAACAACAACTTGGATGTTATATTATTGATGTGCGCTCAGATGATCGGTTTGCCAACCTTACAGGTATTAGCGAGCTCTCGAAAAAAATGGTTCAGTTGAAGAAGCATCGTGTCTATCCTTTGATATATCTTCTGGTGCAGTTAGCTTTGCTTTTACCTGTTACAACAGAGCTACCGTAGAGAAAGTGTTTTTTGCTATGAAGCTTGTCAAAAGTTCGTTACGCAATCGACTTGGAGATGAGTTGATGAATGATTGTCTGGTTACGTATATTGAGAAAGATATAGTAGAATGTATTGAAACTGAAGATGTTATTGTACGATTTCAGGACATGGCACCTCGAAGAATATTATTGTAATAAACAAATTAATATGATTTATAGTATTTTATGTATTTAATTGATTTTAGCTAAGCAGGATTTTAGCCCCCACTGGGCTAAAATCCTGTGTCCGCCCCTGAGCCTTGAAAAGGATGGAGGCGGGCCAGGCGGCGGCGAGGGCGGACTGGCGGAGGGCGTCCCACAGGCAAAACGCGACTTGGCGAGGGCGGCAACTTAGCGAGGGTGGAGGGCGGTGAGTGGCGACTCCGGCGAGGTGAACTGTGGAAATTGAGAAAGAGGCAAAGAGGTGAACTGTGGAAGGAAACGTTAGGACCTGCTGCAATTTGAGTAAGGGAAAAAATAAATCCCTATAATTAAAAAAAAAAAAAAAAAACCAGGCCCCATTGGACCCCACCTATGTCCGTCCTGAAAACAAGGAAACCACAGCCAAGGGGGCAAAGAGTCACGGTTCATCCTCTTTATCAGATAATAGATTGATGTCTCTTGTAAGTTGTAACCCAAGTGGACAAAAAATGATGAATCAATGTTAATTATCAATTTCAATATGGGTTGAAGACATGAATTTGAGCTTTAGATGTGAATGCATTTCTACATAGACCCTTATTAATCGTATTCCGGTTTAAATTTAGAGCAAGTTTGTCTACCGAATGATACACATACCCCAAGAAAAATAGACCCTTATTTCCTTTGTTGGTTGTTATCAAAAGTCTGCAATTGCGAACAATTAATATTTAAAAATTATTCTTTCTGTTTATTTTTACTTGTCCTTTTAAATTTTATTTATAAATATTTGCACATCCTATTTCAATATAATTTATTAAACAATTATAAAATTTATATTTTTTTTGGTTATGTTAATTTTTTTCTTTTACAACTCTAAATTCAAAAATGTGGACATCTCTGCCCCTATATACCTTTTTCCAGCCACCAAAAAAATCACCATGGGTAATGATATAATCAGGACATTAATAGAATACAACGCAAACATTTCTTTCGTGTATATGATGAGAAACAATTAAGGATCATTTTTCATTCTGATTCAAATGTAACTTTTTTAGGATGAAGTGTAAGATTAGAATATATACGGAGTATGCTCTAACTTCCACAATTTTTTTTCTCTAAAATCCCCAAATCTGTAATGGATTAACGTACTGGATCAATTTGAAATTTCGTGATACTACAGTACTGTACAAATCAACCTCCAATTATTACTTAGTAGCATATAATTATTATTTTAAGAGATTAGTTCAAGACTTCAAGTGTACTTTTCACCAAATCGATCTCCTTGTAATCCTAGTCCAAGTACAACATAGAAGTTGGCATAATGGGCATTTTTTATATTACGCAAAAAAAATGAACAATTAAAACTTCGTATTAAGACTCCAGAAAGCTTTTTTGAGATTAACGAAGCTTAATTTTTTTTAAATCTAATTAATGAGTGTTCAGTAAAAAAATATCAATCTAGCTTAGAAAGCTTATAGTAGATTAATATAGCTTAATTTTTCTATTTTTTTTAATGTGATTTTCCCTAGATTGTTGAAGATTAACAAGTTGGAATTTACATTTATTTCATTTCAGCTTGTAATACCGAACACCAACTATATTTTTTAAATAATTAAGCTAATAAACTCAGCTCCAGCTATTCATTCAGCTCCAGCTCCAGCTTTAGCTACTCATTCAGCTCCAACTTCCATTTCAGCTAGATTTACCGAACAGAGCCCGACTATAAAAACATCTTTAAATTTTCAGATGAACAATTTAGGTATGACTTAGCTTGATCACTAGGATGCATGTGAGAGGGAAACTTTTTTTTTCTGTCATTCGTCATATATATAATAAAGAGTATTTATAATTATTTTACGGAATTTCATAAATGACCAGAAAAAGTTTGAATTAGAGCATCCACAATGGTGATGTTAGGAGTTTCTTAAACAAATTAAAATAAAGAAAAATGAATTATGTATAAGCTTTATGTAAGAAAAATCAATCTTGATTCTTGTGCAATTTCTTGAAGAAGAAACTTGTTTCTCTTACAAAAAGTTACATGTGAATAACTTTTTCAGTTTTTTGGATTTTTTTTTAATTTTTTTTTGTAAAACAAAAGCTTTCATATTAATATAAAATAAGAAACTTTATATAGATTTCTGGACTGTGAGAAAAATGAGATAAAGTTTCCTAATTTGATGTGACGGAAAGAGAAAACTAAAAAGGAAAATAAGAAATTTTTAATGTAGATGTCTTAATGATCCTTATTACGGAGTATAACACAGCATGTCAATAAAACATATCATACAATGAAAAGAACTAGATATATGTGATTACTATGTGTAGAAATAGTCTTAATCCATTACATGATCGATTTTGATACATGTTTTAATCATTACATATATCTAGCTAGAAAGAGGAAATCAAATTTTCTCAATCAAGTTTGCAATTTGTGGCTCTTATTTCAAACCCATGCTTATGGGCATGGGTAAAGTGATCTCCCAATTCTAAACACCATTTAATTTAGGCGTATTAGCAAGAATATCAGAATTTCACAAGCAACTTGCAAAAAACCCACATTTTGAAAAGTATTGCAAAAATACCAATTTTTTATACTTTTTCTGGTAGTTTTGCTATTGTCGAGGGTTAAATTTAACTTTTCTTTTAAATGTAAAAATCAGATAAAAGATTACAATTTTTGAAAAGAAAAGGTAAAATAAAATCTTAATCCTACTAATCTAACCCTAATTAATCCCTCTTCCTCCGACCTCTGCAACTCGTCCTCCTCCTCTGACGCCGGCGAGTCGATCGCCTCCTCCCTTCACCGGAATTCTCTCATCGCCTCCGCTCTCAAACTGTGCAGCCGAGCAAGGCTCCATCTCTGGCCCTCCGCCGCCGCCGCTTCCGGCTCCAATTTCTCCTTCGCTGTTGTCTTTCTTCGTCGTTGTCTCAACCTGCGTAGCCGAGCAAGGCTCCATCTCTGACGCTCGTATGAGACCGTAGCCACCGGATAGCATGATAATGCTCAGTATGTGAATGCAGACACGAAGATACTTCAACCGCATCTCCTCCGCCGGCACATCAACGGGTATCGGGCTTGTCATAGGTCCCGCCCTTAGAGGATTCTTAGCTCAGGTTACTATTTCCATATGATTTATTGTCTTGTTCTAGAAATATGGTTGTAGTCTGCTAAAAAAGAACCTTGTTGCTTAGAGAAACACTTGATCTGCCTAGATCTTTGAAATCCTTAAATGAAGTTTCTTCTTCGGTTGCGCTGAATATATTATTGCAGTGTGGTGCTATTAAATTTGTCGATAATGTGGCTGAAATACGAAAAGCCCCCAGGTCCCCTTTGGAGTCAATAAGGGAAGCAGTTGCTTGCTTAATAAAGGACAAAGATCTATCTGCAAAGCTTTTGGAGGAGCTGCCAACAAGGTTTTACTTTGCACCTTGTTTCCTGCTAGTTTGTTTATGTAAATTGGTTATGCTGCAAGGTCTTCACATAAACAGGATATCTCATTATTGAAGGTTATCAAGAGACTTTGCAGGGCTTTATTGCATATAGGTAGAACTGTGTATTTTGTTATATTCTGTATTGCAGAATCTTAGAGGTTTCTTCTTTTTCTTTTAGGTGGGAGAAACTTGGTGACATTGTTGTCCTTCCAGTGTCTTCTCGCTGCAGGAAGCTGCACATGCACATCAGAAGTGGAAATGGCAAAACAAAACCGAGTGATGCTGAACTTGAAGGCAAATAATGTGAAAATGAAAGAAACTCACAAGAAAGCCTTTTCAAGAATTGGCCCTTGATGTCCTTGATCATTGTGTATTGTGTTTTCTCCCTCCGGGAGATGGCGTATATGGAGGTTTACTTATAACTCTTAGTTGTTTCCATCAAATTTTTGAGCTGTGTTAGAATAAGAGCATTAGAAAGGGAAATTACATCTAACTCAAACTAAAGTAGTCCATGTACCATGTTCGATTGTTTCCTAATTTCTTTCTTACTTGCGGACTAGTGGAGGTATATTGCTATCATCTATTCAATTCCATTAATGTAGTATGGAAATCTCGCTGAATAATAGGCGTTTTCTTTCTCCCTTGTCATTTTCTTGAGGTTTTCCCTGACCGTTTACAATCTTTTTTATTGGTCCTTTTGTTCCATAGACTCATCTTATATAAGATTTGGAGGTATGTTTTATACTATAGATAATGTTACTTTTGTGTTTACTAGGTAAACATTAATCATCTTTCTATTATGGTTTTGGAATTTACACATGTTAATATGAATATGAGAATTTTGAGTTTGTGTTATATGGCTTTCTGATGTCTAGACTCGCAAAATACAAATGCATTCTTAACTAGGCAGGTTTTGGTATAAAAGTGGTTCTGCTTAAAGCTAATATAACAGAGTAATGACCTGACTATGTACAAATGTAGCCTGATAAAGTGAATATTGCTCTGAAATTTGAAATTGTCTAACATTTGAAATTTTGTGATATAACAGAACATTGACCTAACTTCGTATAAATGTGGTCTGATAAAGTACCTAATGCTCTGTTATGTAACAAAATTTAAGAAAATGAAGTTTTAAATGTTAGGCGGTTTCAAATGTCAGAGCAATATTTACTTTATCAGACTACATTTATACCAAGTTAGGTCAATTAATCCCAAATCTCAATCCTAGTAATATAGCCTAATTAATCCCAAATCTCACCATTTTACTAGTCTCCCTCTTCCTTCTCTTGGTAACCGGATAAGTACGAACCACCGGGAATGATGGTTTGCGGCACTTTTATGTTCGCTTGGGCGAGGGTGGGGCGAGAGTGAAGGTTGTGTTTGTGAACCGTGACGTGGTTCAATCGGGTCTAACCAGTTTTGTAATGCTGAGGCCTAAGGGGAGGAGTTCAACTCAAATACGAAGCTTAGGCATAAATTTCAACGTAACTAAAACGATAACAAGTGAAGGCTATATATAGCCAAAATAGTGCATGACCTTGATGGGTCTTATTTAACCTAATGGACCGAGTCCATATGCAGATGGGCTCGCATACCAAAACAGGAAATAAGCTAAGACTAGCAACTACTAAATAAGGAACTACTAAAATCGGAAAGTACTAAAGTACATAAAAAAGCTAATTAAATAGGTTTGTCGGATGCCACGGGGGACGCCACGGTCTTGGCATTTGGCGGCTCGCCGAAGCCTGGTTCAGGACTAGCCAGGAGCGCATCAAGTTATGCAGGGGAAGCAAGAATTTGAAGGCATAATTAATTAGTTAATCCTGCATTGTACCAAAAACCGGCACATCTTGGACAATCTGTCATGTTTGACCACCACTTTCCCCTTCCTACTTAGTTAATCCAATCTAGCTAACTAATTAATTAGTTAGCAAGTAACTTTATAAAAATAAAAGGTAAAAGAAAATCTTAATCCTATTAATCTAACCCTAATTAATCCTTCTTCCTCCTCTGCTTCCCTCTTCCGCCGACCTCTGTGACTCGTCCTCCGATCTTGTCGACTCCTCCTCCTCCACTGACGCCGGCGAGTCGATTGCCTCCACCCTTGACCGGAATTCTCCCATCGCCTCCGAAGATAGTTCGCGGAGTCTAGGTGTGCATCTCCGAAGATATTAATGACCTGACAACGTACACATGTGGCCTGATAAAGTGAATATTGCTATGAAATTTGAAATTGGCTAACATTTGAAATTTTGTGATATAACAGAGCATTGACCTGATTTCGTATACATGTGGCCTGACTTCGTACACATGTGACCTGACAACGTACATAATGAAGTTTTAAATGTTAGACGGTCTTAAATGTTAGTCAGGTCATTACTAACCATTCAAAGCATTTTTAACCTGAAATTTGCAAGTAAATAAAATCAGAAAAATACCTTGTTCATCGCCTATATGCATCACCACCAAGCCTTGTTCGACCTAAGAAAAACACCTTTTGATTTATTAAATTCAAAATCTGACCACACCATCGTCTTCGCCATGCTCAAGTTACTTAAACCCGACTCTTGAATCATTTGAAATCATCTCCAAACGACATCGAATCAGCTCCGTGACTTGGTATAGATGTGGCCCGATAAAGTGAATATTGCTCTGACATTTAAAATCGGATAACATTTGAAATTTGTGATATAACAAAGCATTAACCTGACTATGTATACATGTGGCCTGATAAAAATATAATTTTAACCCCAAGGAAAAGGTAAAATTACAAGAATTGAAGTATCTTTTGCACATTTATACCAAGTATCTTTTGCACTGTTTATAAAATCTTGTATAGTGTTGACATGAAAACTGATTCTTGTAGAAGTTAAATGTATGTTCTTGTTCAGGTTCTTTATGATCGAAACACTGGGAAAAGCAGAGTTCAGTTGTTGAATTTTTCCAAGAAAATATGTTTTGCCATTAATATAAATTGACGTGATTTAGCAAACTATAATACACCAGAAATAATATTATAAACAATATTAAAATTTCAAGTTAATATAACAGAGTAATGACCTGATTACGTACAAATGTGGCCTAATAAAGTCAATATTGTTATGAAATTTAAAATCGGCCAACATTTGAAATTGTGTGATATAACAGAGCATTGACCTGACTTCGTATAAATGTGGCCTGACTTCGTACACATGTGGTCTGATAAAGTACATAATATTCTGAAGTTTTAAAATACCTTGTTCATTGCCTATATACATCACAACCAAGCCTTGTTCGACCCAAGAAAAACACCTCTCGATTCATTCAATTCAAAATCTGACCACACCATCGTCTTCGTCATGCTCAAGTTACTTAAACTCGACTCTTGAATCATTTGAAATCACCTTCGAACGACATCGAATCACCTCCGTATTGGCCCGAGTAGAATGAAGATTTATGCTATAATGCTTGTAATTACGTAACTGAAATATATGATTTTTAATAGAAAATTATTTCTTTAAATTTATAAATATACACATGACTATGGTAAGAGATAGGGAAAATTAGTTTAAAATTTAAAGTTAATATAACAGAGTATTGATCTGACTATGTACAAATGTGGCCTGATAATATGGATATTGCTCTGAAATTTAAAATCGGCTAATATTTAAAATTTTGTGATATAACAGAGAATTGACCTGACTTCGTATAAATGTGGCTTGACTTCGTACATATATGGTCTGATAAAGTACATAATGTTATGAAGTTGTAAAATACCTTGCTCATTGCCTATATACATCACCACCAAGCCTTGTTCGACCCCAAGAAAAACCTCTCGATTCATTCAATTCAAAATCTAACCACACCATTGTCTTCGTCATGCTCAAGTTACTTAAACTCGACTCTTGAATCATTTGAAATCACATCCGAACGACATCGAATCACCTCTGTATCGGCCCGAGTAGAATGAAGATTTATGCTATAATGCTTGTAATTACGTAACTGTAATGTAAAATTATATGATTTTTAATAGAAAATTATTTCTGTAAATTTATAAATATACACATGACTATGGTAAGAGATAGGGAAATTTAGTTTAAAATTTAAAGTTAATATAACAGAGTATTGATCTGACTATGTACAAATGTGGCCTGATAATGTGGATATTGCCCTGAAATTTAAAATTGGCTAATATTTAAAATTTTGTGATATAACAGAGCATTGACTTGACTTCGTATAAATATGGCTTGACTTTGTACATATGTGGTCTGATAAAGTACATAATTTTATGAAGTTTTAAAATACCTTGCTCATTGCCTATATACATCACCACCAAGCCTTCGTTCGACCCCAAGAAAAATACCTCTCGATTCATTCAATTCAAAATCTGATCACACCATCGTCTTCGCCATGCTCAAGTTACTTAAACTCGACTCTTGAATCATTTGAAATCACCTTCGAACGACATCGAATCACCTCCGTATCGGCCCGAGTAGAATGAAGATTTATGCTATAATGCTTGTAAATACGTAACTGAAATGTAAAATTATATGATTTTTAATAGAAAATTATTTCTTTAAATTTATAAATATACACATGACTATGGTAAGAGATATGGAAAATTAGTTTAAAATTTAAAGTCAATATAACAGAATATTGAACTGACTATGTACAAATGTGGCTTGATAAAGTGAATATTGCCTTGAAATTTAAAATCGGCTAACATTTGAAGTTTTGTGATATAACAGAGCATTGACCTGACTGCGTATAAATATGGTCTGACTTCGTACACATATGGTCTGATAAAGTACATAATGCTCTGAAGTTTTAAAGTACCTTGTTCATCGCTTATATACATCACCACCAAGCCTTGTTCGATCCCAAGAAAAACACCTTTCGATTCATTAAATTCAAAATCTGACCACACCATCGTCTTCTCCATGCTCAAGTTACTTAAACCCGACTCTTGAATTATTTAAAATCACCTTCGAATGACATTGAATCACCTCCGTATCGGCCCGCATTGTGTATAGAAAACCGGTAACTATGCCACTTTGAAGCTCTTTTTCAACGTTGGTGGAAGATCCTAGACTCCGTGACCTATCTTCGGAGAAACCTTGCAGCGTCACAAACACAACAACACCGCGTTGTAATTGCTTATAGGAATAAGAACAATAAATTAGAGAGAAAAAAACTATAAGAACCTTAAGTGTTAAGCGAAACTGTAATATAAAGATCAGTCAAAAGCTCCAAAACATGAATCATAAACACATGACTTAAACTCGCCTCAAGAATAACCAAAGAAATCAATTATATTCCCCATTACAAGAGCACAACACAACTCCAAGAGAAGGAGCACAGTATTTCCCAGAGCGATTTGCTATTATTGTAATGTAGACAATCAAACATGCCTTCCAGCCCCCTGTTACTAAACGCGATTCTGCTTGATGAAATAGGTATAGCGGCATGAGATACACATTTTCCTGAAAATCAAATTAGAAAATAATGCAACATTTGCACTAATTGTGTGGGTTTGAGTGAAAAGACAGTTCAAGCAGGTCTGTTAAAAGAGCATAATCACAGAGATCTGGTAATCAAACATGCAAAATACAGTTCTTTCTTAGTCTTATAATATAATTTAGTACATGCTTCTCGGAGTTGTAATTGCTTATAGGTTTTTTAGCCTCAAGAAATCATCAGTAAAGCAACAGCTCAGGAAACTGTCAACACCAGCACCTCACAAAATCACTAACACTAGCAGCCCAACAGCAAAGAACAATAGCAGTACAAAACAAGATCAACCGAAAACAAAAAAGTATAAACCAGCGTCCCGAGTGAGGAGAAGTTAGGTTGTCGCATCATAAAGAAGTAAGCCTTGCGAGAGAGAAGACGATGGAGCGAGACATACGATTGGGTTGAAATCGGTTTTCCGAAAAACAAGGATATGAATTTTGAGGGACAAGGGTGTGGGATATTGAGAGGGACAAACGATTTGAACCCATACACTAGGCAGTTAATGAGCTTCTTCCTTTGGACGATTTGAACACATACACTATGTTGCTCGCCACCTTCCTCTAGAGCTCTATCGCCACCTCCAATGGCAGAATCACCAAGCTCGAAATCATCCTCACAACCCTAACATTCGTCCCGCCCCTCCGCCGAAACTCGAACCCTTCCAATGAGCATCCAACAATAAACTCAAACCCACAATCGATGGCTCCAAAACTCTCATCATCTTCTTCTTCATCCCCTCAAATCCTCAATGGCAAGCCTCGTCCCCATCTCTTCCACTTCCCCACTTGATAGGGTTCAATTTCTCCTACTCCTGCCCATCTCATTCAACTCCCACCTTCTCCCAATTCGTACCCAGAAGAGCCTATTTCAAACCCTTATCCTTAATTTCTCCTCCTCCTCTCTCCTCTTCTTCAATAACGGCTATGGCGGGTGCGACCACGACTAGGGTTAGCGTCGCCCCTGCCATTATCGTTGGTGGCGGACGAGTCGGAATGGCTTTACAGGACATGGGCAACAGAGAAGATTTGCTTGTCAAGAGAGGCGATCCATCTGCAGAGGACAACATCGGGAGAGAGGGGAGCTGGACAGCGGACAACACCGGGACACCCATCTGCAGAAATTAAGCATTAGGCAGCGAGCGATAAGAGGGATAGGAACAGAGAAAGACTTGTCGAAAGCGGTGGGCGAATTCCGGCGTGCAAATTCGCCGGAGAGAGGAAGAGTTGTCGCCCTCAAGTATAAGCTATTTGGCTGTGAGGATGAAGGAGAGAGAAGGATAGTATTTGCTTAAACGAGGTTATTAATTGATAAGTATAATTATGGATTCTTAAAAGTAGAGTTTTTATCAAAAGAAAAAGGTAAAAGTAAATATGAATTTATCTTTTTCTAAAAATAAAGTTCTGCAGCTTTATGACATTTTTATTATACTTTTTAAAATCTGATATTTTTGCAAACAACTGTTCAAAACTTAGTATTTCTTGCAATTCCGCCTTTAATTTATTCTGCCAAAAGACGGATTAGTGACGCTATTATCTTTTTATTCAATTTCACGGGACAGAAATTATGCCTATTCTTACTTAGTTACGGAGTAGTAAATTAATCTCTCTTTCACATGAGGATATTCAATATTGTCCCTAGATGTAGCTGACTTTATCTGCCACCTCAACAGGTAGAAATATCAGGGGTTCAAATTATATATTCTTTCAGTTTTTCTTTTACAATTACATAAGGAGTAGTTTTCTTGAAGTATATTAACTGTACATATATGATATATGTTCCTAGACTTAAGATCTAGTAAAACAGCCTACTAGGATAAAACGGAATTACAAATAATGACATTTAGATTAGAATCAAATCAATGGTCCCGATTGAAACTAAAAGGGTGTAGATTTTTATATTAAATTGCACACACACCAGATTTTTTATTCCCCGTGATTTTAGGGATACCAAAATCCCTCAAAATTTTCATCTTCCTATTTGAAAAACCGTACCCTCTCTCTCAGTTACTCATCTCTCTCTCTTTCCATTCGAAGATGAACCCGATGAGGCTTCCGATCAACCTTCTCCAACGCCCAGTTCCGAGCTCGCCGGTGGTCGCGAACAGCAGCAAGGGACGATGGTCGCGAGCAGCATCAGTGGATGGTGGTCACGAGCAGCAGCAGGGGACGGGAAGTCGCCAGCCCTGCGGTGGACCTGGGTTCAGATCTGGCATCTAAGACCGATCCGCCGCCGTGGTAGTGGACGATGAGAGGGAGCTTCCGATCGGGAGAAGCGGTCGGAGGGAGGAAGATCTGGGCAGAGATTTGGTGGTCCGGGGAGATGACGACGTCTTTGGATTGGACGCCAGTGACTGGATCAATCCGCCGGTGGCTGCGAGAGGGTTGAGGAAGTTCAGCGTGATGGCGTCTAAGACCGATCCGCCGCCGTGGTAGTGGACGATGAGAGGGAGCTTTCGATCGGGAGAAGCGGTTGGAGGGAGGAAGATCCAGGCAGAGATTTGGTGGTCCGCGCACTCAAATCCGTCATCCAGGTATCCAATTCCCTCCAATTCGATTCGAATCCGGCGATCTAGATCTCTAATTTCGTCGGAATCCGAGAAGCTGCACTCGATGAATCTGCTTATGTACATGGTGTCGATGGCGGCGGCTAGTCAAGAACCCTAGCGCCAGGAGTACTAATCGATGGGGTCCGAAGTGGAGAAGATGACACAACCAATCAGTCCGACTGTGAAAGCGCCCTCACCATCCATATTTCTTCCCGTTTCGATTATTACGGTTCATGTGTGGAACTTTCTGTTTTATAGATTAAAATTGTAAGCTTAATTATTCAGTAAATCAATTATCCACTTTGTATACATTTTACATGTCCCTTTTGAATCTTCTTTTTGTAGATGAAATTGCAATGTTGTTAATATTCACTATAATGTTGTTAATATTCATGTTGAATGTAGGTTTCATGCGTTGAGTAGTCGATATTTTAAATTTATGATGTGATATTCACTATAATGTCGTTGATATTCATGTGAATCAGTTTTGGTTTTTGAGGTGTTGTTTGTATTGTTTGCAATTGATATTCAGATTATTTAATGTGATATTCAGACAAATGCTTTTGATATTCATATTGGATATAGGTCTCATGCGTTGAATATTTGATATTTATGATGTGATATTCACCTAAACTTTGAATAATCATCATGTGCGAATTAAACTCTGAATATCGACACTGTTTTTATGAATATCGACTACTTACTTGTATGACTATGTGTACAAAATACGTGAATATCATCACATATGGAATGAATATCGCTATTATAGTATTCAAATTGTTTGTTGATGGTGTTGTTTGTACTGTTTGCAATTGATATTCAAATTGTTTGATGTGATATTCACTATAATGTTGTTCATATTCATGTGATTTCATGCGTTGAATAGTCGATATTCAAAATTTATGATGTGATATTCAATATAATGTTGTTGATATTCATTATCATAATGTTGTTGATATTCATTATAACAATGTTGATATTCGGGTTGATCGTGCGACTATGCGACCCAAAATCAACGCGACAATGTCATTGTTAAACATTACCGCCATGAATCAAAGCTTCGAAGATATTGGGTGGTGATATTCGTGTAGTTAGGTGATGATATTCATGTACTTGGGTGACTATATTAATGTAATTGAGTGGTGGACGATATTCACAAAATGGGTAGTGATATTCACAAATTGAGTGGTGATATTCATGTGAGTGAATTTGATATTCATGTGATTAATTGAGATATTCATGTAACTTAGTGTGATATTCATATTATCAAGTGGTGAAATTCATGATTTAAGTGATGATATTCACATTTTGAAGATATTAAATATTCACTTATTAAATAGAAATCGATATTCAAACAAACATAAACGATATTCATTAACAAGTGATCGATATTCGTGAACACATTAACGATATTCACGAACGCTGGAAAATCATTAAACGAGGAGAACGGATTTAAATCTAAACAAATTTATTAAACGAAAGAGAAAATATTGTGTTTTCTCTCTCATCTAACAACCTCATTTATTAAATTTTTCTAATTAAAAATTAAATAATTACCTTATTTGTGTTTTCTCTCTCTCCAATCTCTTTCCAAATCATATAACAACTTCCTATTTTGTAGGAGCTTATTTTTCGGTAATTCAAGAAATCCTGTAGGATATTCAAATCAGATGAGAACCATCCTCATGTGGCTTCTTTATACCCTCAAATCCAGTCATTCAAAATCTTCAATCCAACGCTCCTTAATTGTACTTCCGTTTTTTCATAATTATCGTTTTACTAGAGCGCGCCCCTATGTTCCTATTTATTACTTTTCTAATATCATAACTAACATTTTTTTCTTTATATAGTAAAAAATGTTAAATTAATATATATATATAAAGTAAATGTAAAAAAATATAAAAGAAAATTATTTTAATACATACACAAATAACTACAAAGAACAATTATTGTGATAAGAAGGGAGTTAGTATTTGTATTGTCTTGTGCAACTTGTAAAAGATGAAAGGAAAATTCCACATGAACACCCTAACATTTATTATATTTTTATCAACTGGAGTAACAACTATCAACTGTATCATCCGAAGAGTTTTGGTAGTATGTATCATCCGAAGAGTGGGTTCGTTGGTGTGAACACCACATAAACGTAAAGGATTAAGATTGATGTATAATTAAATAGTTGGAAATTCATTCATATTAGAAAAAAACTTGGTTACTTTCGTCTTTTTTTCATAGAAAGCACTTAGATTATTATAATAAATGTTTTTTTTCTAGTGTGTATCCATGAGTATAGAATAACTTTTTCGTGTTTAGCGATTATTTTTTTAGTTACTAATTTTATTTTATTTTAAAAAATTTATCTTTCTATTTTAGAAAATAGTTTAAAAATTATAACTTTTTAATATATGTCAATGAACCCACACTAAAAAAATCTATACAACAAAAGAAAAGTTTTGAACTCGTAATCATCATATATCATATTTCTCAGTTAAGTGATAAAGACTTGACTATCAATCTTGTCTGTGATTTGAAGTTTTGAGTATGAAAATAGAGATTTTTTACGCACAATTCATGAGGTGATACTTTGTTTCTTTATTAGAGCTATCCCGTGCGTAATGAGTCACAATTAATTTCGATCCAAAAAAGAAATAGAGCACTCCGTTGATCTTGTCTATAACAATGAGACACCAATTAATCTTACCACTTACCACATAACGAGCTAGTCACAACGTTTCTCCTAAGCACTGGGTTTAAGAAATGGAAAATTATTAATCACATGAAAACAAGTTTATAAAAATTAACTGAATTTCTTACCGATTAAATTTCATCAAAATACTTTGCAA
This sequence comes from Rheum nobile, assembly GCA_027886185.1. Classification (NCBI taxonomy): domain Eukaryota; kingdom Viridiplantae; phylum Streptophyta; class Magnoliopsida; order Caryophyllales; family Polygonaceae; genus Rheum; species Rheum nobile. Next base: position 12,354,334 of record WOAB01000563.1, on the reverse strand, counting down.
ATCATATGCTAAAAATATATAACAAAAAAATTCTCACAAAATTTTCTAGGATAGGAAATATATAGTGAAATATAAAACTATACTATTGCAAAGTTTAAGGGTTTGCCTTAGCAACATAGATATGAACTTGGATTATGCCAAATGTCATAATCTTCAAGAGGAAATTTTGCAAACAAAATAAACTAACATATACAAATCACATTAGCTTTAACAAAAACCAAAATAAGCATTTTAAATTATTGATGGAGAGTGACGTGGCATCACACTTGTTGAAACTACAGCAAATTAGCCATTGTAGTCACAATGTATTCTTTCGCGCGTACGTACGTACACGGTACACACTGCACAATTTCTTCACTCTATATATAATAACTTTATGCCAGTGAAGCTGTTGCACTAAACTCCACAAACTACAATTCAAGATTTTAACCCAAAAAAAACTACAATTCAAGATATATATCTTTGCAGTACGTTGACAATATAGTATTTATCTGAAAAAGAAAAAGGAAGTAAATATGGGAAAAGGAAGAGCACCATGTTGTGACAAGAGCAAAGTGAAGAGAGGGCCATGGACTCCTGCAGAGGATTTGAAGCTCATCACTTTCATCCACAATTATGGCCATCCCAATTGGAGGGCTCTCCCTTCTCAAGCCGGTACGTACTCGATCGCTTTCTTAGGCTTCGTTTGGCATAAATCTATTAATAATGACTCAGAGTCAAACAAACCCTTAATTATTTCTACTTTTAGTAGATCGTAAACCTGCAATGTTCACTTTTTGAGATCATGTTGTTGGATCCTACTCAACTCGAAAACTTGCATAATCTTTAATTTCGCTCTAAAGTGAGAATGGTTGGACTTAGTTGATTAGGATAGTTAGTTTTGCTAGTTAGCTACACATACTTAGCACTTTTTTTAGTCCCTATTCTCACTCATCTTACCCGTATATAGGTTTATTGCGATGTGGGAAGAGTTGCAGATTAAGATGGATAAATTATCTCCGGCCTGATGTCAAGAGAGGGAGTTTCACTCTAAAGGAAGAAGAAACTGTCATCAAGCTACACCAAGCATATGGAAACAAGTAATTAATTTAGTTTTTTCTTCGCCATCTTACACACGTTATACATAAAAGATATATACTATGATTGATTGATGTATACATGTCCAATTCGTCGCTTTATTGTTGTTACACTCTATGTATCTTAAGATTGTACGTAAGCATGTTAGCTTTCTAGGTTAATTGATTACCTAATTAAACAAGATAATGACTCTTTCTTGCCACCTACCCATGTCACACGTGGTTTTTTCGTGCATCTACCTATCGAGTGTTATCGCTATCATTTCATGTCAATACTTACAAGCTAAGTAACGTACACTTAATTACAATCTAGCAAGCTTAACATAATTTAACTAACTTATACATCTATCTACGTACGCAGATGGTCAAAAATCGCGTCTTTCTTGCCTGGGAGAACCGACAATGAGATAAAGAACATATGGAATACGCATTTGAAGAAAAGGCTAGGCATAAAGAGTGAAAAGAGGAACACTTCAAAGAGAATGAAAATCAAGAAATCTTGTGATACTTTAGTCGTGGAGTCATCATCTTCGAAGAGCTCCTCCTCTTTGTCGACAAACAATGATCAAGTGGATCGTGACAGCAAAGACACAACGAGTCTTGGCAAGAAAACGTTAGAATGTGAAGAACATAACAAGTCACCGAGTCCTTCATTGATCTCTTGCGTTTCAAACGTCTCCACCAACGACCGAAGCCTTGTTCACATGGATCATACGAGTTTTGGTACGTCTCTTGAAGGGATGCATATTGATGATTTAGGAGCGTTGGATGAACTAGGGTTTCAAATTCCTCTCGAATTTGATGAATCGGCTTATTGGAGCATTGTAGAGTTCGACAACTTATGTTCACTCCAGACTTCCATAATCGATGGTCATCCATGTAATGCATTGGAAGAGTCGAGCTCCATTGGTTTCGAAAACAACAATAGTACTTTCACAGGTGACGCTATAACTCAAAACTGGGTTAGAAACTTAGAGATCGAGTTAGGACTTGATGATATGGATTAGTAATATTGACACCAAGTTTGTATCATGCATGTATCTAAGTTAATCAGCAAGCAAGTTTGTAGGTGTATACACACTAAGTTCGTGTTTCTTTTAAGTCCGGGCCAAAATGAATATATATAACGTCTAATGTTGTATGAATTGATCAAAACGGGCTCAAATGAAACATCTTAATACTTGTTCTGTTTAATAATACTTGTCATTTTAAATTTTGACACGACTATCAAGAAATGTAATAAATATGATATAATACTGCAATTTTTTTTCTACAATTTACAATCTAATAGCTACTCACTTCATTTTTAATCAATTAATAAAAAGAATTCGCATAGAAAATATCAATATGTGTAATTTTCAATAACATAACTCGTAAATTACCAATAAATCATTATTTAAAACTTTAAAATGATAAAAAATTTACAAACAAAAATAGAAGAATAAAACGACATATATTATTGAACAGATAAAATATTATCAAAGTCTATCGACGGTTGACCTCTAATTTATGAGGTCAGTTTTTTGTCTCTAGCAATCTTGTTATATTACCATCGTACCTGTGGAATATTCAAAAATGAAATTACAAACAATTTGTTACGAGTTTCTAAGAACGGGATGTTTGATTGAGTATATAAAATATTTGTGTTCCAAAACATGACCCAAGCATTTACTGACTCTTAAGATTATAAACGGGTTGATTATGTTGAATTTGGTTGTCTCCCACCAACCTCCACTAAATAATGTGTATACATATGAAGATCGAATAGTATGCAATTTGAGATATCTGCCCATACAATATATATATCTCATTACTTTGATTTTTTTATAGGCATATGAATTATAATATTTTTGAATATCAACTATGGCATTCAAGGTTTGAATTTATGAGTTATAAGAGTCAACAAAGATTTGATTATATATTCACCTGTTTTTTAAGTTTGTGCCAATGTCAAACACTTGGATCGGGCTTTGTTTGTTTGGGTCGTTGGTCCTGACTTATGACTTAGAATAAGTACGCAAGTCAAAATTTCATCAACAAGAGCAGCAACAAAATTGACCTTTCACATTACCATTGGGGAGATTTTATATTATAAAGTTGGTGAAATTTTGAACTAATGTAGAAAATTGTATACTTTGTAAGTAAACAAAAGACCAAAAAGTACTACCAATAATTTAAGAAGGATGGAAAAAATTAATAATGTTTTTTTTCATTTATATTCTTCGGTCCGGTGAGTTAAGTAAATAACCATTTGACAAACCTTTTTTTAAACTAATGGATCCTTAGCAAAAATGGACCCCTCTCCCTCTTTCTAAACCCTACTCCTTACCCCCTAAACCTTACCCCTTAAACCCTAAATCCTAAACCCCAAAAAATAATATTTTAGAGAGAGAAAAAACAAAGAAGATGGAGAAAAAATAATAATAAAATAAGCTAGTAGGAGTAGGAAAATACATAAAAACTAGTAAGGATCCATTTTATTAATTACAAACTCTTAAAGGGCCAATGGGCCCAAAACCCTCTCTTCGGTCAGTGTAATATATTAATTCGTGACTCGAGAGAGATCACTACATTAGACCAAAATTTTATGCGCCTATAGGCCCAATATCACGTAAAAGCAATATTGGGCTTTGGCCCATTTCTGCTCTTTTCTACTCCTGTCTAATCTCCTCCAGGTTAATGCAAATGATAAATTTGAGAATGAATTTTCATGGTCATTGCTGAAGATAGCTTGTCACATGAAAACTAACCGCAATCTGATAATTAATCAAGCAATAAATAATGACTGAGTTTATTCTCATCTTAGCGATTATCACTGCAACATAAATGAGTAACATACTTAAAATTGGAAGGGGCCGCGCGAACATAGACCCTCATTAACACAAATTATGACGTACGATCTCCCACATTGGAAAGACGTTAGACTGACGCACCTTCTTAGGGTGCAATGAAGGCCACCAGCCCAAGCCATGGACCTTCTTGATCGCTCATTGACTCCGCCCAGGTAAGTGATTTCGACATTCGTCCGATCTCGCTTTTTATCCCTCTTCTTATCCATTCCCATCTTCGTGTACTTCGATGTGGGATACGTTGCAAATCGTAATTGGTTGTGTCCAATTTTAATTTCCTTCAATAATGTAGAGCCAATTTTGGGTATGTTAAAAGCTTAGTAGCTAAGTGCGACGATTGGTTCTAAGCGATTTGAAAATGCGCACAAGCACATGCACAACTTGTGTTCAATCCAAACTCAAAAACATACGTGAAGATTAAAGCCATCTCATATTGAAAGTTGGGACTAAATAAATTTAATATATAAGCTTAATAAATTACTTTTTATATTGACAATTGGTCTAAGATAGAACTCTACAAGACTTATGTGTTAGCTTATACAAACACGTGCGTATGGACACAGACGTCCCCGTCTATCGGCCCACAGACATATCATCATCGAAGTTGGAACACAATCCGACCCATCCCTATTTGTGCCTCATGTAAGGTTCAACTCTAGTCTATATAATAATAACAATGGTACGTCCACTATAGGATCATTGTCGATATTGTCTCGAATGATCGATAAGAGGATTTGGGGTTGCCACCTAAACTTATCAAATCAATTGTATTTCATCAAGAGTAGGAGTCCATGACACAAGATAGGCACTAAATTTGACAAATTTGAATTGCATAAATGCCTCATCTTTTGGTGTAAACTATACTGCATCTTTCACAAAAATGTTCTTTGCAAGTACGTTAGCACTTGAAATATGGATCCAACAGTTAGTTATCCTCCACGCTTTTTGTATAGACAAGTATATTGTTTTTAACAATTAAATTCCTTAAAAGTCAGTTTTAATTCAATATAAGACAATACCTTAACGTTTTCTAGAAAAAAATCAAGTATACAAGGGCTTCTTTATCTTCTTGGGCCAAGCCCAAACACAGTTTATAATTGGGCCGAAAAAAAACTACAACTAAGAATTAGAAGGGGCCATGCGAACGCAGGCTCCACTTGCACAAATTATGACGTACAATCTACCACATTGGGAAGACGTCAGGCTAACACACCTTCTTAAGGTGCAATGAAGGCCACAAGCCTGTGCCATGAGCCTTCTTGATCGCCCATTGACCCCGCCCAAGTAAGTAATTTGGACATTCGTCTAATCTCGCTTTTTATCCCTCTTCTTATCTCTTCCCATCTTCATGTACTTCGATGTGGGATACGTTGATGTAATTGGTTGTGTTGAATCTTAATTTCCTTCAATAACGGTAAGCCAGTTTTGGGTATGTTAGAAGCTTAGTAGCTAAGTGCGATAGGTTTACGAATATTAAACACGAACTCTTGTTTGGTTACTCATTAATATATATGTTGAGGTATGACGATTGGTTCTCAAGGATTTGAAAATGGGGCACAAGCACAGGCACAACTCGTGTTCAATCCAAACTCGAAATCAACGAAGTCGACACACAACCCGACTCACCCCTATTTGCACCTCAAGATAAATTTTGTATGGTTGGGATAATTAGCGTGATTTAACTTCACATAATCATGTAAGGTTCAACTCTACTCTAATAACAATGGTACTTGATTCATAGTTGAATTAACTTTCAAATACATGAACACAATAATACAATATCGTAGCGTGTTTAATTTAACAATTTGATTGGATAACTATGGTAAACAAATAGAGCAATTGACACTCTAATACTACTTGGCTGCAAATACACAAGGACCGGTTGGACCTAAGCAATAGAACACATGAACAAGTGATGCGTCCTACAATAGGATCATCGTCGATATTGTCTCAGGTGATCGATAAAAGGATTTAGGGTTGCCACCTAAATTTATCAATTCAATTGTATTCCATCAAGAGTAGGAGTTCATGACACAAATGTTGGGTTATGGAGCCTGAAGCGTAAGGATGTACGCATAAAGGCAGAGAAGGCAACTGAGAGGAGCCGTCGGGTCGCGGTGAGACTGGACGCCCCGCGGTGGGCGTCGGTTTTACAATGGATGGACAACTGAGAGTTACCACCGGGTCGCGGTGGGATTGGCGCCCCGCGGTGGAAGCCCCGCGGTGGGAGTCGCCGCCCCACGGTGGAAGTCACCGCCCCGCGGTGGGCGCTGGGCCGTTTCTCGCGTGTTGTGTTTTTGGGCCCATTAGGTTTAATTCGTGTTTGTTATTTAAACTCTAGTTCCTTGTAATCGTGGTTATCACAAAAAAGAGAGAAAAAACTATCCTGGCTTGGTAGTGCCCCCAGACGTAGTCATTCTTGACGAACTGGGTTAATAATTCTTGTGTTCTTTGTCTTGTTTTCTTGTCGTTACTACGTTCAAATTATAACAACTGGTATCAGAGCTAGTTCTGGAAGTAATGATGGGAAGCAGAAAGTCACCAGTGGAGAAGTTCGATGGCACGGATTTCGGATTCTGGAAGATGCAGATCGAGGATTACCTGTATGGTAAAGATTTGTATTTGCCGCTGGGTGAGAAGCCGGAAGACATGAAGGAAGACGAATGGAAGTTGCTGGACAGGAAAGTGATGAGCGTGATCCGCCTGTCACTGTCCAAGAACGTGGCACATCACACAGTCAAGGCAGAGACGACGAAGGGGATGCTGGAAATTCTTTTCTCGATGTATGAGAAACCCTCTGCGGTGAACAAGGTTCACCTGATGCGAAGGTTGTTCAATCTGCGGATGACGGAGAGTACATCGGTCGCCAATCACTTGAACGAGTTCAACATGACGATCGCCCAACTGAGTTCAGTGGAGATTGATTTTGACGATGAGGTACAAGCCTTAATCTTGTTGTCTTCTTTACCAGAGAGTTGGAGCGGGACAGTTACTGTTGTTAGTGCTTCGGCGGGGAAGGCAAAGATCAAGTTTGGTGAAGTGAGGGATCTGATTATCAGCGAAGAAATTCGCAGGAAGGCGTCAGGTTCTACCTCTGGATCAGCCTTGAATACGGATAGCAGGGGCAGGTCAGACTCTAAGAAGTCGAATCGTGTCAGATCAAAGTCTAGAGGGAAGGATAAGCCCAAGGACAAGAGCAATATCAAGTGTTGGAATTGTGATGAGAACGGTCATTACAAGAGTGAATGTAAAGCACCGTTGAAGAACAAGTCAACGAATTCAGCCAGTGAGGATATTGCGGACGCGTTGACTCTGAGCGATTCAACGACAGGAATCACTGCAGATGCATCTATTCTGAGCGCAAGCAGTCCATTGGAGTCTTGGGTATTAGACTCTGGAGCTTCGTTTCATTCTTGCAGCAGTGTTGATATCTTGGATCGCTACACCTCTGGAGATTTTGGAAAGGTCTATCTTGTTGATGATGAGGCTTTGAAAATCATAGGGAAGGGTGATGTCAGAATCAGAGCGCCGAACGGATCTGTGCTGCAGTTGCATGGAGTGAGGCATATTCCTGGTTTGAAGAGAAACTTGATTTCCATTGGCTAGTTGGATGACGAGGGCTATGAAGTAACCTTCGGCTGTAACAGCTGGAAGATAACCAAGGGAGCTATGGTGGTAGCTCATGGAAAGAAGGAGGGGACGCTGTACATGACGAGCAACGTCCGTGATAGCATTGCTGTTGCAGGAGTGAACTATGATGCAGATTTGTGGCACTGTCGTCTGGGCCACATGAGTCAGAAAGGGATGCAGGTGCTATGCTCGAAGGGCTTGCTGCTAGGTCTTAAGTCCGTTGAGATCGGACTGTGTGAGGACTGTGTGCTCGGGAAGCAGAAAAGAGTGAGCTTTGCGAGAGGAGGCAGAACCTTGAAGAAGCAGAAATTGGAGTTGATCCACAGCGACTTGTGGGGACTAGCACCTGTGACATCTCTGGGTGGAGCGTCATACTACATGACCTAATTGACGATGCTACAAGAAAGGTATGGGTCTATTTTCTGAAGCAAAAATCTGATGCGTTTGATTCCTTCAGAAAGTGGAAGGCTCTAGTAGAGACTGAGACAGGTCTTAAGGTGAAGTGCTTGAGATCTGATAATGGTGGGGAGTATGAGCTTCGCGAGTTCAAGGACTTTTGTGCTGAGAATGGAATTCGCATGGAGAAGACCTTGAAAGGAACCCCTCAGGAGAACGGCGTCGCTGAGCGTATGAACAGGACCCTGAATGAGCGTGCTAGGACCATGAGGCTGAAGTGTGGGCTTCCAAAGATGTTCTGGGCGGATGCAGTAAACACTGCTGCATTCTTGATCAACCGAGGGCCATCAACTCCCTTGGAGAATGGGATACCAGAGGAAGCTTGGAGTGGCAAAGAGGTAAATTTGTCTTTCCTTCGGATATTTGGATGTGTTTCATATGTTCACATTGCTCCTGTTGAGAGAAGCAAGCTGGATGCAAAGTCTGTCAAGTGCACGTTCATCGGATATGGTGGTGATGATTTCGGATACCGGTTCTGGGATGAGCAGAGCAGGAAGGTTATTCGCAGTCGAGACGTCGTGTTCAATGAGCAGGTGATGTACAAGGATAGTCTGGGTGCATCAGAAACAACTAGTTCTGAACCTGAGATTGTGGAGTTAGACATCTCAAACTCGGGTGGGAGCAAGGCGGTCCGAGTTGACCAGGAGACCGTGACTGAGGAGGAGCAGAGTACCCCAGTGATTCCGCTGCGAAGGTCCACCAGAGTGCGTGGATCGCCTGATAGGTATTCGCCTTCAAACTACTATTTATTGCTGACAGATGGTGGTGAGCCAGAGTGTTATGCAGAGGCATCTCGTGGAGAACATGTGAGCAAGTGGAAGCTCGCCATGGATGATGAGATGGATTCGTTGTTGACCAACGGAACCTGGGAGCTAGTTGAGCTTCCAGCAGGCAAGAAGACATTGCATAACAAGTGGGCTTACAGATTCAAGGAGGAGGCGAATAGAAGGAAGCGTTACAAAGCAAGGCTGATTGTGACGCGAAAGACTCGCAAGGTCTTGCAGTTGATGAAGATTCGTGGAACTGAGAATCCTGCAGACATGCTGACTAAGGTTGTGACCTTAGAGAAGTTGAAGCCTTGCATGGCTTCAACTGGCCTTGGTAACTGAGTTGAAGGCCTGGCACTACTACCAGATATGGGTTGATGAGGAGGACGATTATGATTGGATCAGTCTCCAGGTGGGAGATTGTTGGGTTATGGAGCCTGAAGCGTAAGGATGTACGCGTAAAGGCAGAGAAGGCAACTGAGAGGAGCCGCCGGGTCGCGGTGAGACTGGACGCCCCGCGGTGGGCGTCGATTTTACAATGGATGGACAACTGAGAGTTACCGCCGGGTCGCGGTGGGATTGGCGCCCCGCGGTGGGAGTCGCCTCCCCGCAGTGGAAGTCACCGCCCCACGGTGGGAGCTAGGCCGTTTCTCGCGTGTTGTGTTTTTGGGCCCATTAGGTTTAATTCGTGTTTGCTATTTAAACCCTAGTTCCTTGTAATCGTGGTTATCACAAAAAGAGAAAAAAAAATATCCTGGCTTGGTAGTGCCCCCAGACGTAGTCATTCTTGACGAACTGGGTTAACAATTCTCGTGTTCTTTGTCTTGTTTTCTTGTCGTTACTACGTTCAAATCCTAACAACAAAATATGCACTAAACTTGACAAATTTGAATAGCATAAAGTCTCATATTTCGGTATAAAGTATAAACCCTATTGCCTCTTTCACAAATATGCTCTTTGCAAGTACGTTAGCGCTTGAAATATGGATCCAACGTTTTCAATCCAATATACAAGGGACTTCCTTAATTTCTTGGGCCAAGCCCAAACACTTTATAACTGGGCTAGAAAAAAACTAGGACTAAGAATTGGAAGGGGCCGCGCGAACGCAGGCCCCCACTTGCACAAAATTATGACGTACGATCTACCACATTGGGAAGACGTCAGGCTTACGCACCTTCTTAAGGTGCAATGAAGACCACAAGCCTGGGCCATGAGCCTTCTTGATCGCCCATTGACCCCGCCCAGGTAAGTACTTTGCTCCGTACTCCGCTTTCTATTTTTATACCCAACTCTATTTCTTCCCCTCATAATATCCTTCGATGTGGGAAACGTTGTAAAATCCTTGGGCCTCAAATTCTCGAACCTTTGCCGCGACCACCTTTTCTAATACAGAGAATTTGTATAAAGGAATTTCGAAATCTCCTTTTATGCGTGCGTAGAACACTAGTTACCTAGTTTTGGATATGTTTATAAGGGAATTCTTGGTGAAAACGTCTTTAGGAATATTAGACATGTAAATCTTGCTACGTTACACCGTCCAAAGCTCTACCAAATCAATGATTCTCAGCTATTCAGAGCAATTGAATGATGCAATGTAAGAAAATTGTATGCCTTGAGTTGATATGGACTTGAAAATTGATGTGTATAACATAATCAGATTATCAGAACATACATATGCTATGTTTTTATTTCCCTACTAATTGGAAAGATAAATGTTTTGCAAATTTTTATTTTTTACAGTCAATGTTGACCTTATTTGATTCTCATCACTAATACACCGTTCACACGAAATATATTTACATCCCTATATCATTACACCGAAACTTCTTACGCTCATGCTATGCAGAGCAAATTGAAATTGTTAAGCTTGACCAAAATAGAATTGGGAAGTCAACGCATCATGGCGGCAAACTCATCGAAGCTCAGAACCCCATCTCCATTGAGATCGTACCTTCTAATCATCGCCTTACAATCGCTAACCGACTTCGACTCGCCGAGTCGACTCAGCATCCTTTTCAAGCTCTTCGGGGTTATACACCCCGACCCCTCCATCTCGTACATGGCGAACGCCTCCCGGAGCTCCGCCGCGCGCTCCACCTCCGGCACCTCCTCCGCCGCCATCACCCTCTCCAGGTCCTCCAAGCTGAGGAACCCGTCGCCGTCGGAATCCAGGCTCTCCACCGCCGCTGCCGCCTCCCGCGCCGACAACGCGCTCAGGCAGATCTGAAGCTCGGCCGGCGAGATTTTCCCGTCGCCGTTGACGTCGAAGTAGCGGAACACCCTCTCGGCTTCGCTCCGGCCGGAATCGGCGCTCTGTAGGCGGCGCTGCCGCGGGGAGAGGAGGCTGATTTGGCGGAGCCGACGAATTGGGGATTTAGGGTTAGGGTTTTGAGTGGGGGAGGTTTCCATTGGAGCGGGAAAATGTACAAGAATGGATTTTATTAGGAGGGAAAAATAGTTGGGATTTGATTCATTTGAATAAGAAGAGGAAATTTTGAATGGTGTATTTATAGGGTGTGAGGGAGAAACAGCGGAAGAACCGCGTACGGTCGTACACTTGCTTTTTCTTCTTTATTTTATTATGGTGTAGTTGTTCAACTTGAGTTTGTTGATTTTTTTTTTGTCGGAACCCACACTTACGTGGTGATAAATTCGGATCTGTAACCTAGTCGACAAAGACCACGAACCATGTAAACCGGCTTGCGCCGACCGACTCGATCTAATAGCAAGGAGCATGATAAACCTTGAGAATTAACTCAAGGAAGGGAGGCCCGCAGGGATCGAACCTGATACCTTCCGAAGTGACAACTTGAGTTTGTTGATTTGATTTTACGATATTTTTATGGTTTATGACTAAGATATAACAACACCTTAAGTTTTTAGGTTGGTTATGGGAGAGCAAGTGTAATATTCTCTTATAAATAAGGGTTTAAAGTTTTAAGATGATATAAGACAATTAATTATAAATGAAAGCTAAAGTTGATGAACTCAAAACAATTCTTGTTTTTTTTGGTAAAAAAAAAACAATTCTTGTTTAAAAGATGAAAGACACAAAAAAAGCTTTTAAAAATCTTGTTTTAACTAGGCAAACTTGCATAAAACTAATAAAAGCACTCGTGAAGTGGGGAGTGTTCAAATCGCTAGTTGTATCAAATAGTAAGGGTTCGTTTGATTTTAATTTATAGAAACGATAATAGAGATAAAATGAATTTAGTCAACTTTAATATTATATTATATTAATTAATATTTTCATCCTAAATTGACGCATTAAAATTTATTTACTAAGAAAATGAAAAAAGAAAATGATTTCAACATCTAACATTGGAGAAACACATATTTCATCATAGTGGGAAAGGAGAAACATGTTATATTATATGCCTATATATTTTCATAATTTTGATCAATTACTTCAAACCAATCGGGCCATAAATCCTAATCAAATCATGGGGTTGGGGACCTGGGGTGGTATTATATTAAGGACATACTTGTTTAAAAGGTAAGTTTGGATGTTATATTATATGCCTATATATTTTTTTAGTGTTTTATTTATTTATTTTATATTTATAGTGATGCTATAAAACTAGTTTCGGGCATAAGAAGCAATTTAAAACCAAGAATAGGATGTATAGTGGCATTTGGTAGAATTAATATTTTTGAATAATTTATATTTTACATAATACCATTTTTCATATTTGTATTTGTAGGTAGAATAAAAATAGAACGGCGTGTATAACAAGGTTGTCTAATCATTTTGTTAATTTGTTATCAAGCAATGTAAACTTGGATATGAAGTGATCATTTGATATTTTACATTGACTTTCAAACATTAGAAGATTGTGATCTCTTTTACAAAAAAATATGTGTAATTTTTGTTTATTTACCTAACTACTAAGTCATTGTAACGGGTGAGAAAAATTAAATTCATAATCTCCGTAAAAAAATCTACTATATATCTACTAAATTAGAATACCTACTACGCCACGTAACGCCCCCAAAATGAACCAAAATTTTCTGCTGCCACGTGACATCACGGTATTGAATTTGCCACGTGTCAAGCTCTCATTTTTTTTTGGTTTTTCGAAAATCAAATAAAATCAAAGAAAATAAAATATTTGCCCATATTAGCCGAATATGCATACAATATGAATACTTTGTATATTCTATTCTTTCCAAAAACGTAGCAAACAATATTCTCGGCCATATATTTTTTGTACGTAATCTACTATATATATATCTACTAAAGTAGAATACCTACTACGCCACGTGACGCCCCTAAAATGAACCAAAGTTTTCTGTTGCCACGTGACATCACGGTATTGAATTTGTCACGTGTCAAGCTCTCATTTTTTTCGTTGGTTTTTTTAAAATTAAATAAAATCAAAGAAAACAAAATCTTTGCCCATATTATTCGGATATGCATACAATTTGAATATTTTGTATAATCTATTCTTTCCAAAAACGTAGCAAACAATATTCTCGGCCATATATTTTTTGTACGTAATCTACTATATATCTACTAAAGTAGAATACCAACTATGCCACGTGGCGCCCCCAAAATGAACCAAAATTTTATGCTGCCACGTGGCATCAGGGTATTGAATTTGTCACGTGTCAAGCTCTCATTTTTTCATTGGTTTTTCGAAAATTAAATAAAATCAAATAAAATAAAATCTCTGCCCATATTAGCCGGATATGCATACAATATGAATATTTTGTATAATCTATTATTTCCAAAAATGTAGCAAACAATATTCTCGGCCATATATTTTTTGTGCGTAATCTACTATATATCTACTAAAGTTGAATACCTACTACGCCACGTGGCGCCCCCAAAATGAACCAAAATTTTATGCTGCCACGTGGCATCACGATATTGAATTTGCCACGTGTCAAGCTCTCATTTTTTCGTTGGTTTTTCAAAAAATCAAATAAAATCAAAGAAAATAAAATATCTGCCCATATTAGCCGAATATGCATATAATATGACTATTTTGTATAATCTATTCTTTCCAAAAAACGTAGCAAACAATATTCTCGGTCATATATTTTTTGTGCGTAATCTACTATATATCTACTAAAGTTGAATATCTATTACGCTCCGTGACGCCCCCAAAATGAACCAACCCACGTATAAGTTTTGTAAGGTTACTCCAATGTCAGGAGCATTTAGAGTTTTTCTTTCTTTTGTATGCCAATATGTGTTTATCTTTTAGATATTTTTCCTGGATGATTTTTCCTCCAATGTCAGGAGCAGTTAGAGTTTTTATTTCTTTTGTATGCCAATATGTGTTTATCTTTTAGATATTTTTCCTGGATGATTTTGACCCATATGTTGGTAGGCTTAGCGAGTAATTTCCAGATTAATTTCATTTGGAGTGCTTTGTTCAAATCTTCACTTTTTCTAATTCCTAGCCCCCCCCCCCCCCCCCCCCTTGCTCATCGGCTTACAGATCTCATTCCATCCAATGAGAGGTTTATGGTTGTTATCCTTGTTCCAGAAAAAAATGACGATTAATTTTGTCGATTTTTTTGTGGGTATTGGCTGGTAGTGTAAAATTTTGCATAATGTAGCTTGGTTGGGCCGAAACTGTTGCTTTAATTAGGATTTTCCTGCCCTCTTGTGACAATGTGTTTTCCTTCCATTTGGTTAGTTGGTTTGCAGTTTTTTTCTAGGAGCGGTTGGAAGGTAGCGTTTGTTACTCTTTCATTAATAATAGGGCATCCGAGGTATTTATCAAGGCGAGTAGACGATACCACATTAAAAATTTGTTGGATTTGTGATATGTTTGTCTGATTGGTATTTTTTGTTACCTGGAACGCTGATTTATGAAAGTTAACGAGTTGACCTGATACTTCGCAATAGTCATCAATGATTTTCTTAATTTTGGAGCAATCTGCTAGTTTTGTAGATGAGAAAATGATAATGTCATCAGCAAAAGCTAGAAAGGGGATTCTTGTACCTCCTCTGTTGATTTTGATTCCTATGGGGTTAGTTGGGTCGCGAGTGTCACGATCAATGGCGCCTTGGGCTTGTAGGCGCGGCGGGGGTATCTAATCTGATGGTCTATCCTGCAACTCAATAGGATCACCAAGAGGAGGATGATAAAAGTTAGGATTAACCATACCTGAGTCCTCGATCTCTTCATCATCGAATTCCTCAAAATCTGGAAATTACTCGCTAAGCCTACCAACATATGGGTCATCAGCAAAAGCTAGAAAGGGGATTCTTGTACCTCCTCTGTTGATTTTGATTCCTATGGGGTTAGTTGGGTCGCGAGTGTCACGATCAATGGCGCCTTGGGCTTGTAGGCGCGGCGGGGGTATCTAATCTGATGGTCTATCCTGCAACTCAATAGGATCACCAAGAGGAGGATGATAAAAGTTAGGATTAACCATACCTGAGTCCTCGATCTCTTCATCATCGAATTCCTCAAAATCACCATGGATCGTCGGCGTCGCGGAGCCATAGCCGTCGGAGCCATAGCGAGGTGTCCTCGCACTTTGGTGGTCAAGATGCTCGTTGACGTCGAAGGGTATGGGTGTGGGGGCAGGTGTCCTCAAAGGTGCGTCTTCGCGTCGCGGTCGTCGACTGGGTCTTCTCGGCGCGCCAGTGTCGAGCTCGTCGCGGCGGGCTCGGCTGTCGCATGGCGCCGGGGTGGGCACACGGCATTGGGGGGCGTCTAGAGGCATACCTATCATCAAAGTTATAGGGTTCGGAAAATTCACTTTGGGAGTCGTCGGCGCGGTTGGAGTCGGTGTCGTAGCCAGCGGGTGTGGCTCTAGGCGCATAGCGATCTTGGTGCGACACATAGCCTTGTGATAACATCCATTTTGTCCATGTTTTAGGAGTCTAGTTGCATATTAGTTTAGATCATTTGCATGCATATTTTATATATTTTATTGTTAATTTTGCATTATTTTGTATTCGGAGTCTACACTGTACTTTTGTGATTTCAGGTATTC
The DNA here is from genome assembly GCA_027886185.1 of Rheum nobile. Classification (NCBI taxonomy): domain Eukaryota; kingdom Viridiplantae; phylum Streptophyta; class Magnoliopsida; order Caryophyllales; family Polygonaceae; genus Rheum; species Rheum nobile. The sequence continues at coordinate 12,338,593 of WOAB01000563.1, read as the reverse complement.
TAGGTATAATTTAAAGATGATTCATGGCTATTTTGGAAGGCAACAAATAAAAGAAATTAGAGTTGGACCGACACCCGAATTTTAGCAGCCCACGTGATCGGATTGCAAATTGAAGAAAGTGGGTCGGCCCACTACATGGTATGCTGCTAATTGGATTGAAGATGGATTGCACTTGATGACATGCCGAGGGGGAATCTTCAGAGGGGGTTTTGGTTTTGACTTTTCAACGGGGGTTTTGATTTCTGTGGATAAAGGAGAGGAGTTACGTACAGAGGGGAGGGGAGTTTTGCTTTTGAATTTAGGTTTAGTTTAGTTTAGTTTTCTTGCTTTAGTTTTGTTTCAGCTTCACCGCCGTACAGAGGGGTTGAATTTCAAGAAGGAATTGTTGGCTTTGTTTTGATTCGAATACGGTATTATCGTTCTAGCCTTAGATCAACTTGGATTATTTTTATCATTGAGATTAGATTTTCTTATCTCCTATTTTTATTGAATAATTCATGTATGTTATTGGCTAGTTAAATCTTTTGATGTCTTCGATCATGCATAGCTAAATTCCTAGTTCTAAGGTTTTGGTGATCTCGACGATGCGTATGTAATTAGAATTATTTCTTTGCCTGAATTGAAATCTGAAACCTTGTTTGATTCAATCCTAGAGTTCTTAATGCAATTGATGAATGTCAATTAGGTTTCTATTAGGTTTGAGTCTGAAAGGAGATAACCTCAATAGATAATTCAGATAGGGTATGAGTCTGAAAGGAGATTACTTTATTAGACTACTAGGAATTGAACCTGAGTGTTATTTGTGCGACAATAAATTAATTCCTCTTGAGGATTAATAGACTATCGTAGATGTTCTAGGTTTGAGTTGGATTAGCGGAGCGCGACATCGGATGTTATTTCAGTTTATTCCTAGACTCTAAGTGCGTTAAAGGGTTTGGATGAGATTAGCTCTGCGCGACAACGATTATTAGTTTAGTCCAGGCACATTTACTACCGTCTGAAAGGAGTTAGTAGATTACCTTAGATAGCCTACCTTCAAATAATTTGGACTAGATTCAGTGAAGTGTGATTTTATTTACTGTTGCATCATTGCGGTGATCCTTAACCTTAGACACATTTATCCCACTGATTTTTATCCTTTTTATTTGTTAGCTTAGTTATAGTTTTACCCAATCTCATATCTTTCCTGGCCTAGTTCACTGGTAGCATTTCAATTAATATTACATTGGTCTCTGTGGGATCGACACTTGACTACTACAACTGATCCCGTACACTTGCGGGTAGGTTTTAGCTACATCAAGTTTTTGGCGCCGTTGCCGGGGACCAATTTGTTAATATTAGTTGTTATCTCTATTGGTGTTTCTAGGTCTCTATTTTTGCTTTGATTTTTTTTCCTTCTTTTTCTTAGTTTCAGGCTATTTCAGAGAAAGTCGAATAAATGGATTCAGGTATGTATGAGGTAAATTCCTATCAATTTTCTTCATCCGAGCCTTATACAAGTACTCAGAGGTATGATTTTGAAAATTATAATTTGGGTTATGGCCAAAACCCAATGACTTCTAACCTCTTCTGTGAGTCTTGTGGAGCTGAAGATCATGACAAAACTAGTTGTCGCGCTACTCTTTGGGAAATAATCGCGTGGAACTCACAACCCTCAAATCAGAGTTGGGTGACAATGCCACACACACCGCTCCAGGTTAAGAGTCATCCGTTTATACAAGACAACAAGCTTGATGACTTTATTATGAGACATGATAGGGAAGTTGAGAAAATTCTTGCTCTTTTTCCATATATCATGGACATTCTTAATCCCTTACTAACCCAATTTTCTTCACTTTCAGGTTTGGTGGACTCTTTGAAGATCCAAGTAGATGATTTAACCACAGAAAATCAGATGTTGAAAGATCAAATTGCTGAGTTGGTTATCTCAAGTTTGGTTGCAGAGCCACCTGAAGTGCATTATTTTGAGGAATGTACTTCTATTCTGATTGGGGTTAAGAAGCAGTGGGATGAACCACATTTTGATAGGAAGGAGTTTACCCAGGAGACCAAGGAGGACCCGATGCTTGATGAGCTCAAAGTGTTAGAACGCTCTACCCCGACCTCTAGCACCCTTACTTGTTGTATGGTGCAAGAAGAGCTTGTTAAATCTGAATTAGAGATTCGGAGTAGAAGGAAGAAGAGAAAAAGACGCTTTGCTGGTCATGCTCCAATTGAATTCAAGAAAGGGGATCATGTGATTCTCTATCACCATAAGTCGAGCATGTTTCCGGGAAGTAAGAGCACAAGATGGTCCGGTCCATATTACCTGAACCGAGTTCTACAAAATGATTCAGTGGAATTATGGCATAAGAACTCAGGGTACTTCAAGGTTCGGAAAATTCGACTCAGACCATATATAGAGCCTGATCCGATCAAGTTGGGTATCACCGACCCGCCTGATCCGAATACATGACATTGGTGAAGGTCAAGCTATGACCCTAAACTAAGCGCTGGATGGGAGGCAACCCATCAGGTAAATTTTCTTTTCCTCCTTTCATGATAAAAATAAAAAAAATTAAAAAAAAAAATATTTAAGCTCGTCCGAGCTTGAATTTACAGGGAGGAACTCGACCCAGAACTCGACCAAGTTCTGGGCCGAGTTGTCGTACCTGTTTGAAAAAAAAAAAAAATTCATCCTCGGTCGAGTTGATTTTACAGAGAGAAACTCGGCCCAGAACTCGGTCGCGTTCTGGACCGAGTTTCGGTCGACATTTGATAATTTTTTTTGTCCTGAAACTCGACCGAGTTTCTTTACCCTCCATTCCCCCATTTCTTTCCCATTCCTCCCGCCTCCACACACCCTCCTCACCGATCTCTCCCTCATCTCTCACCCTTACCGGCGAACCCACCACCCAAACCTCCATCGACCGTCTCCTCACTTCTCTTCGCACATCCTCGCCGCCACTCAGCCCCGTCGCCCCTGTTCTCCGCCTCGCCTGCGTCGCCGCTGCTCACCACCAACCGAGCCGCCATCTCTTCTCCCTTCGACCCCCGCAGAACTGACCTCGCCCCCTTCACCCTCATCGGCGACCACCAACCCCGCCGCCAGCCCGCAAACCACCTCGCAAGCCCCCTCGCCACCATCTTCCCGAACCAGTTCAGCATGATTTGATGGAAGGTAATGGTGTGAATGGTGCAATTTGTCTTGCTTTTGGCTTCAATCACCATGTTTTACCTGTTAATGACTTTGATTGAAATCATTTGGCAGCAATTCCATCCATTAATTTGGTTTATACGGCTTGTATGTTGATTAATTGATGGACTTGGGGTGTTGTGCTTTGATTAACAATCTAAAATTCTGGGTTGATGCTGTTGTTTGCTCATGGAAGTGTGAATTCAGTTGATGAATTTTGAACTTGGTGTTGCATGTTGAACTGGTGTTAGTCCTGATTATTCATCATTTATATTTCAGGCACCAGTATATTTCTCTGTGTTGTGTTAGTCCGCTTGATTTTGCAAACATGAGATGGATGAAAGGAATAATTCCTGTTAGCTGATGATGATTGGGTGTTTGCCTGTTTGGCTGATTTTTGCTCCTTAATGATCAATTCAATTATTTGTCTGAGCATGTAAATGTTATGTCTGATCATTGTTGTTACGTATAGTCTTGTGTTTTGGGTGTTTTGTTTGTCTTGTGTTATATACAGTGCTACTGGAAGATGGAAGAGAGGATGTTGCTGAAATTCTTCTGCACTTGTATTCATTTTCGATAACCCCGGAGCATAGAGTGAAAATGCTTGATACCTGAATTCTTTGGTGAGTTTCCTTTCTTCTTTCTTTTATGTCTACATTGGGGACAATATAGACTTTAAGCTTGGGGGAGGGATAATTCCATGTGTAGACTCTGTTTTCATTTTAGTGTTAGTTTTCATATTTTTGTGTGTTTCTTTTTCATTTTCTTTCATGCACTGCATATCATATTTGCATTTGGATGTTGGATTTGTTCCCCTGTTTATTCCTTTGTGGGTCCTTATAACGGTACATAATTGTGAATCCTCTTAATATGCCTTGGTTGTTAATGTTGCAATTGCATTATGAGCATGATATGATTGATCAAACCTTTGACAATGACTTGAGCATGTGGACTTTGATTAAGATGTGTTAGGACCGATACTCTAGACAAAATGTCCTGGTGAGCTTGTTAGCCTTTCTTGGACTACAATTGCATAAGTCCTCTAATTTTTCTTGTGTGATCTCTCTTTGTTTGTTATCTCTAGAACTTGCTTCAATACCTCTTCGAGACTGCATATAGGACTAATGTGCATTACATTTTGATTGAGACATTATTTTTCATGAGCCTATATTATCCTTGACCACCCTAATATTATTTCCCTCTTCTTGAAGCCCTTTGAGCCTTAAAGCCTATTCTTTGAAAGCTCCACAAAAGCATCCGAGCCTATTTATATATCCTTCCCATCCAGGGGATTGAACTTTTGTTTGCTTAACGTGGAAGTGGACTAAGCTTGGGGGAGTTGCATAAAATGTTGGGTGATCATTAGAAATTGATTGTAAGGTTTTATACCATTCGGTTCATAAAAGTTTGCTTCCTTCTTCTTCATTCAAAAAAAAAAAAAAACTAAAAAAAAAAGAGAAGAAGAAGAAAAGAAGCCCATAAAATAGAATGGTGAATCCTTAGTTTGGGTTGTAGTTGAGTTTATTGTAAAATCATTATATGATTGGTGTTATTTTAGTGAAGTTTTTTTCCCTGGATTTAGCACCACATGGCCAAAATTTATCCATGCCCTATGTTAATACATTGGCCCCATTACAACCCTATTTGAATGTCTCATGATTGTGTTTTGCATTGTTCTAGCAGTGGAGATCTAGATATTGTTGCAAGCTTATAGTAGTTAGCATTCAAAGTAGAGAATTGAGTGAAACACATATCATAAACACATGAGTGTGAGTGACTTTATATTTATCTTGGTGAGGTCTAGAGTAGAAGAACTAATTTCATTTTGTCATTGATTGAGAAGCATGCTAGGAAGGAAGTTGTCATTTGTTTGGACTTTCATGGTCACCCTCACTTGTCTCTTGGATTGCAACAACCATTGTATATTTTGCGGACTCATTAGTTATGTACTTGCTTGGGACAAGCAAGGTTTAAGCTTGGGGGATTTGATAACATCCATTTTGTCCATGTTTTAGGAGTCTAGTTGCATATTAGTTTAGATCATTTGCATGTATATTTTATATATTTTATTGTTAATTTTGCATTATTTTGTATTCGGAGTCTACACTTGTACTTTTGTGATTTCAGGTATTCTAGGTATAATTTAAAGATGATTCATGGCTATTTTGGAAGGCAACAAATAAAAGAAATTAGAGTTGGACCGACACCCGAATTTTAGCAGCCCACGTGATCGGATTGCAAATTGAAGAAAGTGGGCCGGCCCACTACATGGTATGCTGCTAATTGGATTGAAGATGGATTGCACTTGATGACATGCCGAGGGGGAATCTTCAGAGGGGGTTTTGGTTTTGACTTTTCAACGGGGGTTTTGATTTCTGGTGGATAAAGGAGAGGAGTTACGTACAGAGGGGAGGGGAGTTTTGCTTTTGAATTTAGGTTTAGTTTAGTTTAGTTTTCTTGCTTTAGTTTTGTTTCAGCTTCACCGCCGTACAGAGGGGTTGAATTTCAAGAAGGAATTGTTGGCTTTGTTTTGATTCGAATACGGTATTATCATTCTAGCCTTAGATCAACTTAGATTATTTTTATCATTGAGATTAGATTTTCTTATCTCCTATTTTTATTGAATAATTCATGTATGTTATTGGCTAGTTAAATCTTTTGATGTCTTCGATCATGCATAGCTAAATTCCTAGTTCTAAGGTTTTGGTGATCCCGACGATGCGTATGTAATTAGAATTATTTCTTTGCCTGAATTGAAATCTGAAACCTTGTTTGATTCAATCCTAGAGTTCTTAATGCAATTGATGAATGTCAATTAGGTTTCTATTAGGTTTGAGTCTGAAAGGAGATAACCTCAATAGATAATTCAGATAGGGTATGAGTCTGAAAGGAGATTACTTTATTAGACTACTAGGAATTGAACCTGAGTGTTATTTGTGCGACAACAACTTAATTCCTCTTGAGGATTAATAGACTATCGTAGATGTTCTAGGTTTGAGTTGGATTAGCGGAGCGCGACAGCGGATGTTATTTCAGTTTATTCCTAGACTCTAAGTGCGTTAAAGGGTTTGGATGAGATTAGCTCTGCGCGACAGCGATTGTTAGTTTAGTCCAGGCACATTTACTATCGTCTGAAAGGAGTTAGTAGATTACCTTAGATAGCCTACCTTCAAATAATTTGGACTAGATTCAGTGAAGTGTGATTTTATTTACTGTTGCATCGTTGCGGTGATCCTTAACCTTAGACACATTTATCCCACTGATTTTTATCCTTTTTATTTGTTAGCTTAGTTATAGTTTTACCCAATCTCATATCTTTCCTGGCCTAGTTCACTGGTAGCATTTCAATTAATATTACATTGGTCTCTGTGGGATCGACACTTGACTACTATAACTGATCCCGTACACTTGCGGGTAGGTTTTAGCTACATCACCTTGGCGACTCTCAATCACCGATTGGATCCTTTGGAGACGTGGTTGATGGTTGGAGGTTGATGGCATCAATCCATTCCCTTTGTCCACGCGTGCATGGCTGGGGCCGGCGTCGGTGTGGCGTGGCACAGCCGCTGCGTCCATGGGGATCATGGGTGTCGGTGTGGGCACGATTGGTGCCGCTCTCTGCATGGCTTGTAAGTGAGCCACTTGTTGTCGAAGAGCTTGGATTTCTCTTTGCTCCTCGGAAAGTTCCAAGATTGGATCTTGTGGTAGTGGATCATGTGGGGGACCCAAAGGGGGGTGTTGTGGGTCGATGTTGTCGGCGCCAGTGTTGTCTCCACTCGAATTAATGGCCGTCATGCTACCTATAACAATATGACCAGAATTAGGAGTGAAAACGAACAAAAGACATAAGCAACAACAATCAAGTAATCACTAGTCAAGTCAACAAAGTTCACGTAAGGGAGGGCTAGAAGGCTTGCCGTGAGGGCGTCTAAGGCTAGTCACAAGAAGTGGTGTGAGAAGCAAGTCGTCAATCAAACAAACACACGCAATTAAGACCCTAAAACAAACGTAAACAAGTAACCAAACTAACAAGACCTACCTTCTAGGGTTAACCTAGATGGCGGAGAGATTGAGAAGATGAGCCTAGGCCGAGTCAATTGGGTTTGTTAGGGTTGCCTTATTTTGACTTTTCCTAACTCGGTTGCCTTCTATAACTCTTTTCTTTTTTTGAATAACCGATTGGCTTTTCTTTTCTTTTTTGTAAAAATATCCAAATATCTTGTCTTTGACTTTTTCTGATATCGGATAAGGAAACAAAATAAAAATAACGGCCTAAGTAACAAGAAAAGATCAAACGAGATCTTAGAGATAGGAGAGATAAAGAAGATAAGATTTGATATGCTTATAGAAGGAAATTGCGGCTAACAACCTAAAAAGCAAATCAAGCAAGATATGGAAACAAAAAATCACGCAAGAAATAAGGAAACAATCACTCTAGCATGCAAGATATCCGAAGTTACCAAACACACCAAACTTGTAGGGCAAGAAAAAAAAATCGGCCAAGTACTTGCCTTGTAAAACCGATTGGACAAGTAAAGTTGGGATTTTTTTTTGATTATGCAGAAGCAAAGGATGATGGGAAAGAAAAAAATTTGTGAACAAGTTGATAACTTGAGTTAGTGACTTACAAGACTGCTGGGCTCTGATGTCAGTTGATGCGTTCTTGTCTCCGATGAAGGCCAAGTCGGCATTGGTGGTGACAAATCTAGTCTTGGGTAGGAAGTGATCACACGTCTCATTGTCAAGCCTGCCGTGGAAACCTTGGGTGAAACCCTTGTTGAATTGCACGAAAGGCTGGCAAAGTGGTGGCAAAGTGAACAGTAACTTTTGAGGTTTACTGACACGGTGGTGACTGGGAGCGAACCCGGTGGTGATGGAGTAGGTGTCTCGACAGCGGCGGCGGTGGCGAGGGTGAGTGTCACGACAACGATGGCAGCGGCGAGGGCGATGACATGAGGTCGATGGCGCGAGCGGTGGAGAAAGCGACGACGACGATGATAGACTGGGTCCGATAGCGGGTGCGATGGACAACGATTGGTGTTTGGTGATGGAACGATGGTTTGGATGGGTGGCTTGAAGGTCAAGCTTTGCCGTAGCGTCGGCGGCGGAGTGAAGGAGATGCGAAGATAGACTTTGCTCGAAGGATATCAAACGGGGCCGTAGCGTCGGCGGCGGAGTGAAAGAGGATGCGAAGGCAGAGATAGGGTTGCCGTCCGATCAAAGGAAGGAGGATAAACACTCAACTTAAGCTTTGATTAAATTTAGACGTGAGTAATAACAATAGACAAAGTTGGCTTAAATACTAAACGCGAGACTCGTATGGGCCGAGTCTTGCATAACGGGCTAGCCCACGCGACACACGTGGGCACACACCCTAAAATAGAAATAACTATAAATGGAAACTACTAAAACAAGGAAGTACCAAAAATAGAAATGTTCTCAAAATAGCAATGTCTAACACTTAGCAAATAAACCTCTAAATGACTAAGGATAGGCGTCGTGGAGGCGGCGAGGCATTGGACGCGGACACGGGGAGCAGCGGCTATGTCAAGGTTGACTGGGCTCGTCAGTGGGCGCGTCTGTTGTCGAATGCGATGGGCTTTCCTCTGCGATGCCGATGGTGGCGAGGACCTTGAGCTTGGGCTCGGTCTCGGGTGTGCCTTGGCCAGCGATGACGCGAGCGATGAGAGATTGCACGGCGTCGGCGATGGCCTTGGCTCTTGATCTTGTCACTGGACCTTGTGAGTGTAGGATCATGGCATGTTCTTCCTCTGTGGCCGTCATGGAGGGCAGGGTCGCATCACCCTCTCCCACTTGGCTGTGAAGCGTCCCCACTTCACCATCATCAAACTCGGACTCCACATAGGGTGTCAAGTCGGCGAAGTTAAAGGTCGCATGGACTCCATAGTCGGCTGGGAGCTCAAGTTGATAGGCATTATCTCCAATGGCCTTGATCACGCGGAATGGGCCATCTCCGCGAGGGGCCAATTTGTGCTTGCGCCGCGAGGGGAATATTTCCTTTCGCAGATGCACCTAGACAAGATCTCTGGGTACGAATACGACGCGGCGGCGGCCATGGTTGTGCTACGAGGCGTATTGCGAGGCTCGACGCTCTAGTTGCTCGCGCATTCGCCGGTGTAGTTCTTGGACCTGCTCGGCGCGGTTGGCCGCGGTGATGTGCTCTGGGTCCTGCAGTGGGCGCGACAGCATGTCCAACGACGTCAATGGGTTCTTGCCGTAGACGATCTCGAAGGGGGTGAGCTTGGTCGCCCAGTGCCTGCACCTATTATAAAAAAACTCGACAATAGAAAGTAAGTCCTCCCAACGCCTAGGGTTGGCCTTGAGCATGGTGCGGAAGAGGGCTCCTAGGGTTCTATTCATCACCTCGGTTTGGCCATCGGTTTGGGGGTGATAGCTAGTGGAGAATAGAAGTTTAGTACCTTGCTTGCCCCAGAGTAAATATGTACAAATCCAAAATTTCCTAATCTACTATATATCTATTAAACTAGAGTCTAATTATGTCACATGACACTCCCTCATAAAAACCGTCACATGACACTCCCTCATTAAAACAGTCACATGTCATTTTCTACTTTTTTAATTTTTTTAAATAAATCTATTATAAATCAAAGATTATTATCCTAAACCTATCACTCATTTTTTTTCCTAATTTAAATACAAATCAAGCACAAAGATTACAAGTTAATCACAAAAATTACAAAACCAAAATTTCCTAATTATATACAAATCCAAAATTTTCTAATTATGTACAAATCCAAAATTTCCTAATCTACTATTTATCTACTAAACTAGAGCCTTATTATGCCTTATGACACTCTCACATTAAAACCGTCATATGACACTCTCTCATTAAAACCACCACATGTCATTTTATGCTTTTTTCAATTTTTTTAAATAAATCTAATTATAAATCAAATATTATTATCCTAAACCTATCACTCATTTTTTCCTAATTTAAATACAAATCAAGCACAAAGATTACAAGGTAATCACAAAGATTACAAATCCAAAATTTTCTAATTATATACAAAACCAAAATTTTCTAATTATATACAAATCCAAAATTTCCTAATCTACTATATATCTACTAAACGATAACCTAATTACGCCACATGACACTCCCTCATTAAAACCGCCACATGACACTCCCTCATTAAAACCGTCACATGTCATTTTCTATTTTTTTTCAATTTTCTAAATAAATCTAATTATAAATCAAAGATTATTTACCTAAATCTATCACTGATTTTTTCCTAATTTAAATATCAATCAAGCACAAAGATTACAAGTTAATTACAAAGATTATAAATCCAAAATTTCCTAATTATATACAAATCCAAAATTTCATAATTATGTACAAATCCAAAATTTCCTAATATACTATATATCTACTAAACTAGAGCCTAATTATGAAATTTTGGATTTGTATACTACAAGAAAATAATGAAGGGAGTGTCATGAATCCAACATTTTATTATGGCAGTTTTAATAAGGGCAAAATTATGAAATTTTGGATTTCCTAATACACTCTTTCATTAAAACCGCCATATGACACTCCCTCGTTAGTGTATTACGTATGAACCTCAAACATAGATACCTAAATATTGAACTCATGATCCTAGATTATTTTATTGTGAACCTTTTTTATATTATATATGAACATTTAGTGTATTACATATGAACTTTTAGTGAACCTCAAACATAGCTAGCTAAAACATGAACTCATGATCTTGGATTTTTCTTTTTAATATGAACCTCTCTTCTATTATGTATGAACCTTTAGTGTATTACGTATGAATCTCTAGTGAATCTCAAACATAACTAGCTAAAAGATGAAGACTTTTTTAATGTGAACCTCTCTTATTTTATGTATGAACCTTTAGAGTATTACGTATAAACCTCAGACATATATGCCTAAATGATGAACTCATGATCTTGTATTTTTTTTAATGTAATCATTTCTTATATTATGTATGAACCTTTAGTGTATCATATAAACTTTTAGTGAACCTCAAACATAGCTATCTAAAAGATGAACTTATGATCCTAGAATTTTCTTTTTAATGTAAACCTTTCTTCTATTATGTATGAACCTTTAGTGTATTACATATGAACATCTAACGAACATTAAACATAGTTAGCTAAAAGCTGAACTCATGATCTTGGATTTTTCTCATGATCCTGGATTTTTTTAATGTGATCATTTCTTATATTATGTATGAACCTTTAGTGTATCATACAAACTTTAAGTGAACCTCTAACATAGCTATCTAAAAGATGAACTTATGATCCTGGAATTTTCTTTTTAATGTAAACATTTCTTCTATTATGTATTAACCTTTAGTGTATTGCATATGAACATCTAACGAACCTCAAACATAGTTAGCTAAAAGATGAACTCATGATCTTGGATTTTTCTCATGATCCTGGATTTTTTTTAATGTGAACCTTTCTTATATTATGTATGAACCTTTAGTGTATTACGTATGAACCTCAAACATATATAGCTAAATGATGAACTCATGATCTTGGATTTTCTTAATGTCAATTTTTCTTATATAATGTATGAACCATTAGTGTATTACATATGAACTTTTAGTGAACCTCAAACATAGTTAGCTAAAAGATGCACTCATAATATTGGAGTTTTCTTTTTAATGTAAAATTTTCTTCTATTATGTATGAACCTTCACGTATAAACCTCTAGTGAACCTCAAACATAGCTAGCTAAAAGATGAACTCATGGTCCTGGATTACAGTGGCTATTACAAAATAAAAGAAGCATATGTACAAACTTGATACGTTGTATGACATAAGATCTAACATTTTCGAAAATGAAAAGTATGCATGCCAAAATGAGAATGCATTACTAATTTATCTTAGAAGGAGCTATCTAAAACATTCGAAATCTCATTACTAACTAATGAAATTAGATGACAACAAAGAACCTTCAATACTGGATGTTTAATATGAACCTTTTATTCAACACATGTAACCGCAAAATATAGTTATTAATTATACACCTTTCATGTTTCATGCATGTTTACTAAAGGGTGAACCTTCAATATACTAATTACGAACCTTTAGAGTACTAAATATGAACTTACTGTACTAATGTTCATGTATTGCTCGTTCGTATCCTATGTAAGATTCGAACTCATGTCATATGTAAAAAAAAACACATTGCTCTTCCTTTTGAGCTAATAGGCTTTAAAAGTATTTTTGCAACTTTGTGCAAAATTATATAGTGTATAACCTGGACCTAAAAAGAAGAAATTAATTATCATAGAATATAGTAGCGAGTTATACCTGCAAAGCCCTATTCCATAGAGAAGTTAAAAGCATAAGCAATAGTCCAAGATGTTACCCACCCTACCAAATTAGCCACACTTCCTACTAATCATTTTATATTCATAGGGTATATTTGCAGTTAATTAACATTAATTTAGCAGAGGTTAATATGCTTAATATATATATACTTTAACCATGTCTTGAATTCATTTTCATGTCATACCTCATAGACTTTAATGCCTATTGCATAAAATGCACAAAACATATACATCAGAAAAGCACCAAATTGTCCCCGGGAGCGTAGTCCAGCGGTGATGTTGGGGGAGTAGATCCTGGGATGCAAATCCCCCCGGGTTCGAAACGGGCCAGCATCACTTTGAGGATGAAACTCTCGCGATTTAACCAAGGATCATGGCGTGAAGGACTAGCGGCCATGGCCCGGGATTAGTGGGTTCACTTCGGTGGCCCGACACCCGGCTCCGGCAAAAAAAAAAAAAAACACCAAATTTGACAATAAAAATACTGAAAATTGATGCCTACTTAAACTAAAGAACAAAGCTATTGTAGTTCATATTGTTCACCAAGATGCCAATGAGTGCCAAGTAGGGACTGAATCCTTCAAGCCAAGCACGGTCCTAGTCAAGTGCATGTGTCAAAGAATACATTGATTAAGAGTGGCTATAAATTCAAGATTTAAGAAAAATAATTAATTTGCTACAATGAACCTGCAAGATGAATGAAATTCCCGGCAATAGTTCATATTATTCACCAAGATGCCAATGAGTGTCAAATATATAGGATCGAGATTGTTAGACAAATAACTAAGGAACTAAGAATAACAATTCTCAGTTCCCTTCGCAGCGGAATTTAAACAATCAAGCACAAATGAACAAGTTCCTTATAGTGGAAACCTTTGATTGCCAACTAGCAATCCAGGATAAAAACCACTACCTTTCTTTTGAAAGGATTTCAAGGTCTACTTCTTGATTTCTTATCTCTTTTGGTTACAGCTTATCCTAGGAACAAACACACGATTTCTTTACCTTACACACAGTTAGGCAATCCTAGGAACTATCTCACTTACAGTCACAGGAACTTAGCACTCAGCTCTTCGATTCCTTGACTGGTTCCTCTTGATCTCGGTTTGCTTTGATGATCTTGTTTGAAGGTTCACACTTTGATGTTTGCTATTGAGTGTGATTCGTGTTTTTGTGCTTGAAGATAACCTCTGAGTTAGTCTTCCTTATATAGTGGATTCTTTGCGGTTTGATCTTCTCTTGGTTCCCACAGATCAAGCTTGCCCTAGGATGTGTGGTGATCCTTGATCCACGCTGTCTTTGACATGTACCAATAACCTAGGCAGCTCAGAATCCTTCTTTAGTTGGTCAACTGCTTCAGCCAAGTCGTTCTCCAACTTCCTTCTTCCGAGGTTCGACAAGCTGGGCACTTTGGAACTGTCTTCTGGACAGCGACAGGTTCCATGACAAGTCGCTTTCACCTTTCTCTGTCCGAGGTTATGTGTTCTAGGCGTCTTGTTGTTTTGCTCTGGACAATGGCAGACTTTGGAAGCTTCGCAGAAGTCGCTTTCACCTTTCTCTTGTCCGAGGTTGGTGTTCCCAGATTTATCAGGAAGCGCAACATCACATGTTGCATTTCTGGGCACACCTGGGTTCCTTCCTTTGACTTGCTGCTTGGTTCTCTTGTCCTGTTTGGCTTTCATGCTTTCGGTAATTGTCCTGTGGTTCCTTAACACACATCTTTGAGATAAAACATTAGTATCAAAATATTTGTCATCTTCAAAAGTAGAGAAACTGAGGAAAGGAACTCTCAGGGGAACCGAAGTTCCAGAGTTCTGTTTCCTAACAAAATACAGAGTGAATCCTTCAAGCCAAGTATGGTCGGCTAACAATTAGAGGTTCTTCAGAGTCATCAGAATGGCAGACGACGGTGGAGAGGAGTGAAGGAATTGTGTCATTTAATCAAAGGTACAATTACTGATTATGAAGTGGGACCATTTATGGAGATATTTAATCCGGTGATTTTAGGTAGTCATAGTGCTTTGCTAGAAGCCAACTATGATTTATAGACTATATGTTATAGAGTATGTCATAAAGTCTATTGCTATTGTTACCGGGTCCTACGAGGTCACACCCTTAGAGTTTGGACTGAATCAGTTTAATGGGAGACATATTATATAAGATATATGATATAAAGTTATATATGATATAACTTGGGAGATAAGGTTTGTTAATAATAAAGAGTTATTATTAATAATAAAAGATATACTTATTTAGAAAATAAGATATCTACACATGACAATATAAAAGGAGGGCTTTTAGGAAAAGCCCATAACCCTAATTCACACCAAGAGTACGACTGCCACCATCTCCCAAAATCTCTCTCTTGTTCGCCTTCGATCCTCGCTCTAGCAACCGAGTCCCAGGCGATCCAGATCCAATCTCGGGTGGACCAAATAGAGGAGTCACACTTGAGGCTCTAATCTCCACTTTCCAGGAAGATTCAAACACGCATCAAGAGGTATTTAATTCTTCCTATATATGATCTATTTGGTTTATGCATGAGATCCTTGGTTAGATGTTAGGAAATCGTTTTCTGAAATTCCGCTTTACGCATCTAAAATCCCTACAGTGGTATCAGTTGCCTCTTGCATAAATTGATTAGATCAAATTTAAAGTTTTAAATTTTGATGCATGTTCATGATTGTCTTGATTCAAATTGAGTGGAACATTGATATATAGGTTAATTTGCATGATTAAAATTATGATTTTAATTGATTGGATAAGTAAAGTTGAAGAACTTTATGAACAAATATGCATGTAAAATTATTCTACACATACTTGATTCATGTGATTTAATTATGCAAGAGATATGATTTTTGGCATATTTTAAATCATTAGATGAAAATTTGATTTTCATAGGATAAATCAACTACCCAAATTCTGATTTTTTATGAAATTGTCCGGTGACCTGTTTCCGAATTGTTCGGTGAATTTTGATGAAATTGTTCATCAGATGGAATAGTCAAGTTGTGTGGTCTTGCAAACTGTTCGATGACTTCCTCAGATGAAGATTAGAATATGATATTATGCTTTTAACGCAGTGTTGTAATATGTGGCCATATATGCGGTTCTAATATGAAAGTCTACGGTCATGCTTTACTTAATTTCCATACTTAATTCCGAACAAATATGCGGTCCTGCTTTATTTGGTTTCCAGACTTAATTTGCTAAGATATCAAATTCAACATTAATTGTTAGCGCAGTAAACGCAGTGTTCGGTGGCTGATTTTAAATTGTTAAAGAATTTTTAACGAATTGTTCGGCTTAAAATTGTTTGGCTCACGGTCCTGCGGTCGGGTCGGCCCGCAGGGGTTGCGTGGTTCAGTGGGAGCGGGTCGGTCCGGTTTTGACTCAGGCGCGACTCGGTCCGGATGGGTAGATTTGGCGTTTTAGGATAATTTTCTAAACTATAAGATAAGATCTTATTTACCTAATTGGATAATATTTGATATTATCTAAATTACATAATTTCCTAAAAGTTGTTAGGATAGATTTCCACTAGATTTAGATAAGATATTTGATATCTTATCTTGTTTATGCATATCTTATCCAATAATGTATTTTAATAATTAATTATGATTAATTCTATATATTACGTTAAATTTCAATTAAGAATTTGATATTAAATTATTTATGTCATGAGATGATTTATTTAATTTAATATGGTTTTATTTAAATTAGTTAATTTGGTTATTACTATTAATTAGATTAATATTATTGATAATATTTGATATTATTATTACATGCATGTGTTATAATATTATGATATTATTGCTTGCATGAGGTGACTAGTATGGCCCATATTAGGATAGATAAATATGGTCTGCGTACCGTTATGTTTTTCTTGTACACGATCTGCGTATCGTTATGTATTTTTGTAATTTAAATTTCTGCAAGAGAGTTTATTTCAATTATATGTAAGACAAGAAGAAGATGATCCTAAGAAGACCAAAGGATTGAGATCCATGGAGGATACTAAGGATGGAGATCCAAGAGTAACAAGAGCCATGAAGATTAGATCTTTAATTTTGGTTTTTAGGGGTCATACTAGGATCACATTTAATTACTACATTACTTGAATGCTTTATTTCCCACTTAGCATGCTTGCTTGTTTGTTTATGTTATTTTGTTCACTAGTAAATAAACAACCATTGTATGCTTAAGTCCCTTAACAGAATAATGAGATCATGCATTTCCATATCATAACCATGAGGCCATTGGGATTCGTTGGATAGTTTTCGCCCTAGCGAGGTGTCCTTCCTTGACCTTGGGATAGTGCGGGTATGTCTAATAGGGGCATGCTGCCTTGGTATGGTTACACTCAACAAGAGACCAAAAGGCTTAGTTTTGGATCTTGAGGCATAAGGATGAGTCTTATATAAGATATGGCCATCAACCAAGAGTTATAAGGTGTTATAATTAGTAAAAGAGTTTATTTACCTTGATTACATGAGACTTGGGGAAGTGCCCTAGTACGCTCGAGTTTCATCTAAGATAGGATCTTGGAATCATTTTACTCACAAGGGAAAAGATAATTGAGTAGAATGGGCAATAACTTACTGTTTATAACTTGTCTAAATTTTAAGTTCTTGCATGTCAAGCATAACTTATCTGCATGTTTTTTATTCCGTTTTGTAGTTACTATGTCTTCTGAACACCTCAAATTCACTCCTCGCTCAATAGTTGAGAAAAACCGTTTGAACGACAAGCATTTCCTTGATTGGGAAAGACATATGAGAATCAGTCTCAGGTCTGAGGGACAAGAGGATGTCCTTGAAAACTCCATCCCAGAGTTGACTACCACCTCATCTGATGAGGATAAGGCAAGTCACAAAAACCTAGAAGAAAAGAAGAGGGGAACAATCTCCACTTCAGGTATTTACGTTACTGAAATCTTATCAACCAAGTCTCATTCTTGGATATTAGATTCAGGATGTGGTTCTCACATTATTTCGAATGTGCAAGGACTAAGAAATAGGAGACGGTTGCAGAAGGGTGAGATAGATCTCCGCGTTGGAAATGGAGCAAGGGTTGCTGCACTTGCCATTGGAGATTATAGTCTACCTCTACCTTCTGGCTTAGTTTTAGAACTTTATAATTGTTATTTTGTTCCTTCTATTACTAAGAATTTGATTTCAATTTCAGTTTTGAACCTTGAGGGTTATGAATTTATCATTAAAGATTGTTTTTCCATTTATAAGAATGATATTTTCTATGTTCGAGCCCATGTGAGTAGTAGTGGACTATACATGTTGGATCTCAAATATGAAATTTATAACGTTGATACAAAGAGGCAAAAGTCGAATATAAGTGAAGCCAATCTATGGCATTGTCGCTTGGGTCACATTAGCATCAAACGCATGAAGGAACTCCAAACAATTGGTAGCCTAAAATCATTTGATTTAGAATCATTTGAAACATGCGAGTCATGTCTGATGGGCAAGATGACAAGGTCACCTTTCACTAGTACGAGTGAGAGGACTACTGAGCTCTTAGCTTTCATACATACCGATGTGTGTGGACCTATGAGCACAGAAACTAGGAGAGGCTATCGATACTTCATTACATTTACTGATGATTTTAGTAGATATGGGTATATCTACTTAATGAAGCATAAATCTGAGTCTTTTGAAAAGTTTAAAGAATTCCAGAATGAAGTTGAGACACAGACTGGCAAGAAGATAAAGGCACTCCGATCAGATCGAGGGGGCGAATATCTGAGCCAAGAATTCGACCATCACTTGAGGAGTTGTGGAATTTTGACACAACTGACTCCACCAGGCACGCCATAGTTGAATGGCGTATCTGAGAGGAGGAACAGGACATTGTTAGACATGGTCCGCTCAATGATGAGTTTTGCTGATCTTCCTACATCATTTTGGGGATATGCCCTCACCACTGCTGCGTTCACACTAAACAGGACTCCGTCACGATCAGTTGATAAGACACCACATGAGATATGGTATGGAAAGGTTCCTAGCTTGTCATTTCTGAAGGTCTGGGGTTACGAGGCTTATGTAAAGCATTTACTATCTGACAAACTAACACCCAAATCAGACAAATGCTTCTTTATAGGTTATCCCAAGGAAACAAGGGGATATTATTTCTACAATCCCGCTGAGAACAAAGTGTTTGTTGCTCGGGATAGTGTCTTTTTGGAAAATGACTTTTTTTTCCAAGAAGCCAAGTGGGAGAAATGTTCAGCTTGATGAGATTCAAGCTGAGCAACAAACCCAACAAAGTGAGGACATAGATGATGTCACTGAGGAACTTGACTTTGGGGGCGTACCTTCTCAAAGGGAAACCACCCAGATCCAAGATGCAATTTCTCAAGTTGATGAAGCACCTGAGGTCCCGCATATAGATGTGGTCAACTCAGCTGCTGAAATCTCTCCTATTGTTGGACCACATTGGAGATCAGACAAGCTAAGGCAGCTGCCTAGGCGTTATGAGGATTACGTCTTGACTGCTAGCATTGACGTTCTACTTTTAGAGAACGGTGAGCCTGCGACCTATAAGCAAGCAATGGCGGACCTCGACTCCGAGAAATGGCTGGAAGCCATGAAATCCGAAATGGACTCCATGTCTGAAAATCAAGTATGGGACTTGATAGATTTGCCTGATGGGGTAAAACTCATTGGATGCAAATGGGTCTTTAAGATCAAGACAGACAAGGATGGAAACGTTTCTCTCTATAAGGCAAGACTAGTTGCCAAAGGATTTAGACAGGTTCATGGTACTGACTATGATGAAACGTTTGCACTGGTCGTTATGATCAGGTCCACTAGGATACTCCTAGCAATTGCCGCTTATCATGACTATGAGATTTGGCAAATGGATGTCAAGACCGCTTTTCTAAATGGGTATTTAGAAGAGGATGTATACATGATGCAGCCAGAAGGTTTTGAGGATCCAGAATACCCTAGGAGAATATGCAAGCTTAAGAAGTCCATTTATGGACTTAAGCAAGCATCCAGGAGTTGGAATCTTCGTTTTGATAAAGTGGTCAAAAAGTTTGACTTCATTAGATGCGAAGAAGAGCCCTGTGTCTACAAGAAGTTTAGTGGGAGCAAAGTGGCCTTCCTAGTTCTGTTTGTGGATGACATACTACTCATTGGGAATGGCATTCCTATGCTGGAAACAGTTAAGGAGTGGCTTAAGAAGTATTTCTCAATGAAGGACTTGGGAGAGGATGAGTACATATTAGGTATTAAGATCTATAGAGATAGATCTAAGAGACTTATTGGTCTGAGTCAGGGAACTTATATAGATAAGGTCCTTGGGAGATTCAATATGATAAACTCTAAGAAAGGGTTCTTGCCTATGCAGCATGGTTTACATCTCAGCAAGAGCCAGTGTCCTAAGACACCTGGTGAAACTGAGAGGATGAGCAGGATTCCCTATGCCTCAGCCATAGGATCCATCATGTATGCAATGACTTGTACTCGCCCAGATGTTGCATTTGCTTTGAGCATGTATAGCAGGTACCAATCAAACCCGGGTGATGCACATTGGTGTGCAGCCAAGAACATCCTGAAGTACTTACGAAGGACTATGGATGATCTCTTGATATTTGGAGGTGATGACGAGTTGGTCGTCAAGGGCTATACTGATGCGAGTTTCCAGACAGACAGAGATGATTTTGAATCTCAGTCTGGATACGTCTTCATTCTGAATGGAGGAGCCGTCAGCTGGAAGAGCTCAAAGCAAGGGAAAGTAGCAGATTCTACAACGGAGGCAGAATACATTACTGCTGGTGAAGCGGCTAAGGAGGCTGTCTGGATTAGGCAGTTCATAGCTGAGCTCGGTGTCGTTCCTAGCACTACTAGAGCCATTGACGTCTATTGTTACAACAATGGCGCCATTGATCAAGCCAAGGAACCTAGCTCTAGCTCCAAGTCCAGACACGTTCTGCGGAAGTATCACCTGATCAAACATATCATTGATAGAGGTGATGTGAGGATGTGCAAGGTGCACACAGACGACAACATTGCAGATCCTTTGACCAAGCCCATGTCTAGGCCCAAGCATGATAGTCACACTCGGGCCAAGGGACTCAGACATATTAGAGAGCTATTTTGAGACATTGTTTGTTTTATGATAAACCTTGTTTATTGTTATTACAGACACTTATGCTTGACTTATATATATGAATTTTATATTATTATTTAATCATTGCTTGGGATTAGATAAAGTATCCAAACAATTTAATAGTTATCAAATGGGCTCATCAAAACTGTTTTGGTGAATGAAACCCCATTAAGTGAACTGAAATTATAAAATTGTTAGAAGTCCATGGTCTAAGTTGTTAACTTGGATACAAATGACTAAATTAAAAGACCATATGTGAGATTGATTGATAACACTGGGTTTCATGTGTTATAGGGACATGGAGATGTCTAATCGATTACATAGATGTGTATACCGATATGCATCGGACAGACCGATCTTAGGATTCCTCGGGACTTTACTGTGGAGTTCTAGGATTATTCATGATTAGTGAGTTCCTTAGACATGAGTATGATATAGTTATCATTTGACTTCTGGTATGTCTTTGACGCTGTCAAACGCTGACCGTAACAAGCAGTTATAAAGGCAGTGATTGGGATTGCCAAAAGTTGAGTGGGAGTTGTAGTCTTACAAGATTGAATATGTCCTCCTATTCCGTGTATACTATGATACATTTGGAAAGGATTGGTGTCTCGGCCACTTGAAGAGAGAGAACTGTGAAAAACGCATGGCCATGCTCGGATGGATTATTAGTAATCTTCTGTACTGACAGTTTGATCTCAAGAGTTCAAGAAGCGTATTTGGCGGTAAAGATGAGTTTCATCATATAGTCAGATAAGACATTTTATGACAAAGGAATTTTAACATTGCACACTTGTTTTAAGGACAAGTGGGAGATTGAAGGAATTGTGTCCTTTAATCAAAGGTGTAATTACTGATTATGAAGTGGGACCATTTATGGAGATATTTAATCCGGTGATTTTAGGTAGTCATAGTGCTTTGCTAGAAGCCAACTATGATTTATAAACGATATGTTATAGAGTATGTCATAAAGTCTATTATTATTGTTACCGGGTCCTACGAGGTCATACCCTTAGAGTTTGGACTGGATCAGTTTAATGGGAGACATATTATATAAGATATATGATATAACTTGGGAGATAAGGTTTGTTAATAATAAAGAGTTATTATTAATAATAAAAGATATACTTATTTAGGAAATAAGATATCTACACATGACAATATAAAAGGAGGGCTTTTAGGAAAAGCCCATAACCCTAATTCACACCAAGAGTACGGCTACCACCATCTCCCAAAATCTCTCTCTCGTTCGCATTCGATCCTCGCTCTAGCAACCGAGTCCCAGGCGATCCAGATCCAATCTTGGGTGGACCAAATAGAGGAGTCACACTTGAGGCTCTAATCTCCACTTTCCAGGAAGATTCAAACACGCATCAAGAGGTATTTAATTCTTCCTATATATGATCTATTTGGTTTATGCATGAGATCATTGGTTAGATGTTAGGAAATCGTTTCTTGAAATTCCGCTTTACGCATCTAAAATTCCTATAAGGAGGAGTTGGTCAAACGATAGCGTTCGCTGCGATGGAATAAGTAACAGATCGAGAGAGAGGAGGAAATGAAAGGATTGAGGAAGAGGAAGCGGGATGTGTCGTAATTTGTATAAAACTACAATTTTACAAATATTTACAATATATTTTAAAAGTGTATATATATGCATGTACAATTTATATATAACGTTATCGTTATTAAGAAAATAATATTTAAGTCTTAACCTGTGCCTTAGGCGCGGGCAATGGGCATGCACACTAGTGTATTTATATATAACGTTATCGTTATTAATAGTATATTTATATCTATATTCTATATACTATTACTAAAGCCATTCTTATCTTTCCTATATGTCAACCTTAAAGATATGCCACATCACCAATTAATTTGTTTATTTACTAATTTGCCCTTTTACTTTTCTACTAATTACATTATTTTTTTTATCAATAAAAATATACTTATATATATCTCACTTCATTTTTAAATCTCACCTTATTATCAACTTCATAAATAATTTTATACCCAAATAGCATATTTTCCTTATATATATGATCATTTGATTTACTTCTTTTTTTTTAATTTGTAAGCTCAACAAAAAAGAAAATAAATATCTCACCGTATTTTTAGATATCATTAAGTGTCAAATATCTCAATTTTGTTGTTTATATATTTGATGTGAAAAAATTTAATTAGTTTATAAATATTTTTATATGATTTATGACATGAAATGATATATCTTTATTTAATGTAGTTTAATGAAATTGTAATGGTTAAATTATCATTACTTTGTACATCCATTAAATTTATATTTTAAAGAAAGCATACTTTTATGACTTAGTTCAATTATAACGTGATTTCCAAATCATCGTATGTATTACAAAAATAAATTGTCCGGCCTATTCAATCCTTTTGCAAAAGTAATAAAAAAAATAATTATGTGTCAATATCCTTTTGCAAATATACTTGGAATACAAGTAAATATAAATTATGTATTCCTTATCTATATTATTTCATTTTGTAATATAATCGTAGGGTTCATCAATAAAGCTATGATTAATAGGTTTAGGCCGTTGCTATTTAGCGCACCGGGTAAATTACTTTTTAGCGCACTGGGCCGTCCGTCACGGACGAATATGACCCGTCCTTAACGGACAAAAACCATTAGTCCGTGACGGATGAGTACGTTTCGTCCGTCACGGACGAAACGTACTCATCCGTCACGGACGGAGTTGTTTTACAAAACTGCGACACAATTTTAGAATCGCCATAACTTTTGATTCCATAGTTCAAACGCACTGAAATTTGGAGTAGTTATAGTTGACATCTTGATCTTTCATCTGTCGTTGGAATCACTCAATTTGGAGTTACGTAGAAAAAGTTATACTTCTCCAAAGACGGGACAAAAAATAGAGATCTCTTAAGCGCCAAGGCGAGTACAATAACATTTAAGTCGGATTACAATAGCATTGCAATCATGGATCACAATAGCATTACAATGTGCGAGTACAATAGCATTTAAGTCGGCTTGCGACCTCGTCTCTTTCTTGTGGAAGAAGGTTCGAACGCCATCAGTTGAGAAACGAATGGATCATACAGACAAGCAGCAGAGGAATCATGTGCATGCTCCCACATGACAAATAGTGGAGGCAATGGTGACGCCTCTGATAGGGCCATCGACAAAAGAATGGAGAACGTACTCAGTTGCCTAGTTCATGGGTTCAAATAATAAATATAAAATAATTAAATGATTGTTGGCCGATCCCGTATAGGGAAAGACTCGTGCCAGCTTGGACAAATATTGTTTTCACGCTTGGATTGTCCAATCTGCATTCACTGCATTTGCTAAATTTTCATTGCATTATGTTCTCTGCATTCTCTGTCCGTCATGTATGGTTTATGTCCACATGTGACATACGAAGGTGTTTCATACGTCACATGTGGATTTCATCCACACGTGAGTACGTGACAAATGACAGTGTTTCATCCGTCACGTATGAATTCCATCCATATGTTACGGACAATTTATGCAGAAAACAGATTGCTTGCGTATGATCAAACTTTAAACTCTTTTGTACTAAACTATAGGGTTGAAGGAACACACTCTAGTTTGAAAGACTTCTTGACTATTCTAGATGGTAGTTTAGACACGAAATTTGGCCAATATCATTCAAAGATGGGTAACCAAGTAAAGAACATCAAGGGGACCTTCAACGAGAGTGTACAAAACATGATGACTCTTGTGACATGAGCAGATGTTTTCAAGCGGTTGAAGTACAAAGTATCTAAGGTTGCACTTGATTGCTTGACGGAGGAATACAAAAAAAGGGAAAATCCATTTTGTGACAAGATCTGCAGATGCCAGATAAGGGTGAGAGATGGATTACCGTGTGCATGACATCGCTAGAAATGTGACGAGTTCAATCCCTATTAAGCCTTCAACATTGCATCCGTTTTGGAGACGATTGAGTTTGTCAGAAGTGCAAGACGAAGGTGAGGTTGAGGTGAAGCGCAGAGTCACGAGATCTTTGATGGATCAATTTTATACGGATCATTTCCTCAATCTGTCAGCAGATGATCAAGAAAAATGTGTCTCGCGACTTTACGACATAGCTCGCCCCGAGGAGACTAGTCTGCAAAAGCCGGCTATTGTGAGGCATAAAGGACGACCAATGAGAGCTCTAAACAAAGATACCACTAAAAGACATCATTCTTCATGTGAGTACACATACAAAGATACGGAAGGGACACCTCCCAAGAAGCAACGAGGTAGGCCACCAATGCTCACTAGCACACCTTTACGAAATCCTAAAGCTCCTACTACTCCTTTGAGGCCATCTCAAGTTAGAGCTCCCAAGAATCCAGTGGGTCAAATGTTTCCACCACCTTATATGCCTCCATAATCCTTCATTAAAGACTTTGAGCCGTATAAGCTTAAGACGATCTGCATCTGCCATGTTGAGAAGGAGAGACATTTCATTTCGGTATGGTACTAATCATTTAATTATTTTATATTAATTATTTGAACCCATGAACTAGGCAACTGAGTACGTTCTCCATTCTTTTGTAGATGGTCCTATCAGAGGCGTCACCATTGCCTCCAGTATTTGTCATGTGGGAGCATGCACATGATGCCTCTGCTGCTTGTCTGTATGATCCATTCGTTTCTCAACTGATGACATTTGGACCTTCTTGCACAAGAAAGAGACGAGGTCGCAAGCCGACTTAAATTCTATTGTACTCGCACATTATAATGCTATTGTGATCCATGATTACAATGCTATTGTAATCCGACTTAAATGCTATTGTACTCGCCTTGGCGCTTAAGAGATCTCTTTTTTTTGTCCTGTCTTTGGAGAAGTATAACTTTTTCTACGTAACTCCAAATTGATTGATTCTAACGTCATATTAAATATCAAGATGTCAACTATAACTCCTCCAAATTTCAGCGCGTTTGGACTAGGGAATCAAAAGTTATGGTGATTCCAAAATTGTGTCGCGGATTAAAGATCAACATGTTCATCCGTCACGGATGAACATGTTTCGTCCGTCACGGATGAACATGTTTCGTCCGTCACGGATGGACCAGGGCGTTAAATAAAAATTTTACCGGTACGTTAAATAGAAATCGTGTAGGTTTATTACATACGTTATAGATTGTGATATTGATCAACCAAGTAATGAAAATTTTGTTTAGTTTTAGACACATGGTAATTATTACTTATAATACCCAAATACTTCATAAATATTTATATGTTTCTTATAACAATATTATAATTAATAGTGACTTTATATTAAACAAGTTAATTATTTTTTAAGTTAATATGAAGAGCTCATACGTGATTAATTCAATTTTGTTTTATATGAAAGTTGTAAATGCTTTTCAGTACCAATATATATGAAGGGCTTATACATGGTCATCTTTTTATTTTGTTACGAAGTGAGAAGCTACATTATAATTATTAAGTGCAATATGTAAAGATCAAGTTAGCAAGTGATTGCCATATATAATTTAATATATTTTCATGGTTCTACAAAGTAGAATTCTGATGTGGCAGCTATGTAGAGTAATTGTTTAGTTGTTGATGTTATAGTGCTACCTCAAGATATGATTTTGATCTTCAAACTAAAGTATCTGCATAATATATTAGTATATATAAGGAGTGGAAAAGTGTTTGGATCTTCAAACTTCAAATGAGATTGGTTGTAAATTGATAGGATAATGGACTATACTTAATTTTGTATTCATTAATTAGGTATATGCTATAAAAGTATATTTTTCTTATAGATTTTGTTTATTAATGTCAATCTAATTGTGTCCCTTAATCTATTCAACTAAATAAATTATTTTTATAATATTTATTTATGAGAATAAAAGAATATCATATTGCACAATATACCGTTAAGAAGTTGCGCCAAATCATTAAAAATCCTATAAATTTGTATTGTTAGTATATATCATGGTGCACCATGTAATTGGTTATTCACCATGACTCAGAGTGAAGGTAAAAGTTATTAAACAACATCTCTAACATTTTTTACACAGACATCTATATATAAAATGTAACACCTGATAATTTGTAATGATTAAAGTATTATTCATGTCAATAAGAACTCTTTATTTTTTTAGGCTCAAGTGAGGACATTAAAGTTATGCGTGCTAGGGCAAGAGTAGTATTAGGATGTGATGCGAACAACTCCTGAAGTGTTGTCTGCAACGCAGGATCTTGGATTCTTCAAGCGTGGATTTGATTTCTTCTCTTCCGTAGCCAAAGTGATGGCTTTCCTAGGGCTAAAGAGATAGCCTTCTAAACGGGTCAAAGAGATGACAAAGAGATCAAAGAGATGATCTTGAATACCGAAGGGACGGTGTATGATTGCTCGAAGCGACGAGCTACGGGATAGATTGATCTGTGGGATCGAAGGATTGACGTTAGAATTCAAGGGAAGGAGCGAACTCAACTTTACTGCTTAAACTCAACGTAAAAGATACAAACTAAGGTTTAAAGTCGTAAATAGGCTAAAAGAAATAACATAAAAGAATAACAATAAAATGGTTCATTAAAACGACGAAGATTGAAACCGTTGACGCGGACCGAACTCGGGAAAGGCGGCGGTTGCCGTAATTAAACGGCGGTCGCTGCCATTTGCAGCAACTTTCTTGCGGAGCAAAAAATGGCGGGCGACGGAAGCCCTACAGCGCTCGCCGCCCAAACGGCGGGCGCCGTAAGCCCCGCGGCGGTCGCCTCCCCGGCGGCGAGCGCCGTAAGCCCTTCGGCGGTCGCCGCCCCTCAACATCTTTCGCGAGCTCGGCGTCTTCGTCTTTTGGTCAGGTTGGATTGGACGAAACTTCGCCTAAGCCTTCATAGGTCACGAGGAGAACCCATTTAGGACTAGATGAAGTCGCGTCACTTGCGTACGCCCGCGAGACTAAGGATTGTGTGGCTCGTTCCATTGCTCTGGCACGGGCTCTTGTCATCAGACCATCCGAGTGCACCTTCATCGCGTCCTCTTCGTCCTTTGCCGTCATCAAGGGGGTCATGGAGCTATCAATCTCCCCTTCTTGGCTGCAAAGCGTCCCCGCTTCATCCTCATTGTCAACAGCAGGAGGCGTATAAGGAGGCAGGTCAGCGACGTTGAAAGTTGGATGCGCACCATATTCATCGGGTAAATTCAAGCGGTAGGCGTCGGCACCAAGGCGTTGTAGCACCTGAAATGGACCATCACCTCTAGCATCCATCTTGTGGCGTCGCTTGAATGGAAAGAGATCGCGACGCAAGTGCAGCCATACGAAGCCTCCGGGCTCAAACTCCACGACATGCCGGCCTGCATTGCGTTCCTGCAAAAGAGTAGACACCGTAGGGGGTAAATCAACCAAAGCCTCAACATTTAAGAGACACGCAAAAGGTTCAAGTAAAAAGCAAGGAAGACGTCTCTGAATCATTGGAGAGACATCTTGGAATCGGGCTAAGGGTAGTCAGGTCTCGCATTTGCCTTGAATGTCGGGTTGGGAAGGCGTCTCAAACATGAAGTGTTGGGTCACCTTTTCATTGATGATGTCGCGGTAACTCCCACCATCCTCGTTGGCGGTCATAACGATGCGTGGAACCAAGCCAATAGGCATGTTGTGGTGCTCGCCCATAGAGATGCATATGTATTCGTCCATCTCCTCCTCCTCATCGTCGTAGATGTCAAATACCGGGCCGGCTGCGTAGGTGTCCTCGTCAAAAGACTCGTAGCCGGAGGTGTTTGAGAAGAGGACATTGAGAAGGGAACCCTTGCGGTCCATTGGCCGGCTAGTGGTGGCCGGAGGGTTCAACATTGGGTCAGCCGTGGGCCACCTCATGTCACTCAAGGCTCGACGAAGGTGAGCAAGCTCAGCAGCCTGTGCGGCGAGTTGGCGGTCTAGTTCTTCACTTAGTGCACGAAGTGCGACGTTTCGCTCAAAGACGGAGTCCATTTGTCTGGGGCTGGGGTTGCCCGTAGAAGGAGAGTAGCTTGTCGTAGGAACCTCCATAGTACCTATACGAAGCATATAACACAAGGAGTAAGTTGCACCAAGCAAAAGAACAAGTCCAAGCCAAGTCCTTGTCTCAAAAGTGACCCAAGAAATTTTCCGCGGGGCATACTAATTTGGGTTGCTCGTGAGGAGGGAGAGGCTTGAACGGAAGGCAAGAAAGCAAGAACTAGCAATTCAAATCCCAAACAACACACAAATTTCTAAGTGCAAGCAAATCAAATCAAGTTTCTTAGAATTAAGCACAAGAGAGTTGAAAATTTTGCCCTTTTCAATGAGAGTTGCATAGAGACATGAAAGACGAGAAGATGGAGTATGACCGTATGGTGCGTTCTCTGCCTACTCTTTGTATTTTTTTGTTTTTTAGGCTTCCGTCTTCCCAAACCTTTCTGTTTTTGTTTGATGGAAGGTGAGAATAGTATGTTTGTTTTGTTTATACGGTCACACCTTGTTTTTGTTTTGTGCTGATATGATGGCGAATCAAGCAAGAAAGAACCACACAAGCAAGTGTAGGAAAAGCAAGAAGAGACAAGCAACTAGGAGGGAATAAAATCTATCAACTAATCTAGCAATTAATCCAAAGGGAAGCAAGACTTGAATACTGAAGGGACGGTGTATGATTGCTCGAAGCGACGAGCTATGGGATAGATTGATCCGTGGGATCGAAGGATTGACGTTAGAATTCAAGGGAAGGAGAGAACTCAACTTTACTGCTTAAACTCAACGTAAAAGATACAAACTAGGGTTTGAAGTCTTAAATAGGCTAAAAGAAATAACATAAAAGAATAACAATAAAATGGTTCATTAAAACGACGAAGATTGAAACCGCTGACGCAGACCGAACTCGGGAAAGGCGGCGGTCGCCGTAATTAAACGGTGGTCGCCGCCATTTGCCATAAGCAACTTTCTTGCGGAGCCAAAAATGGCGGGCGCCGGAAGCCCTACAGCGGTCGCCTCCCAAACGGCGGGCGCCGTAAGCCCCGCGGCGATCGCCGCCCCGGCGGCGGTCGCCGCCCCTCAGCATCTTCCGCGAGCTCGGCGTCTTCGTCTTTTGGTCAGGTTGGATTGGACGAAACTTCGCCTAAGCCTTCATAGGTCACGAGGAGAACCCATTTAGGACTAGATGAAGTCGCGTCACTTGCGTACGCCCGTGAGACTAAGGATTGTGTGGCTCGTTCCATTGCTCTGGCACATGCTCTTGTCATCGGACCATCCGAGCGCACCTTCATCGCGTCCTCTTCGTCCTTTGCCGTCATCAAGGGGGTCATGGAGCTATCAGGATGGGTGCCCTCCTAGAATGTCCTCCAATTGGCATGGGCTAGCACTCCTAAGATCTCAACTCTTACAAATGGTATTAGAGTTTGGTGCCTGGTCCGATGTGTCAACGCCCAACGAGGATGATGGTGCCCTTTAAGGACGAGAGGATGCACTAATGCTAGGACGAAAGCATCCCGTTATGAGGGGTGTGGAAAACCTTTCCTTTTGGAGTCCAAAGTGGACAGTATCCACAAGCGCAGAGTCTCGGGGTTGTGATTTGCCTGACGAGGACGTCAAGTGTTTAAGTAGGGGACATGGTAACACCCCGAAATTTGAGATTGATTTATAAGGAATAATTGTTACCCATGTCAATAGAGCTCTTCCTTTTTAGGGTTCAAGAGATGACAAATAACTTAAAATTAAGCGTGCTAGGGCGAGTACAGTACCAAAATGGGTGACCTTTTGGAAAATCCTCGAATTGACATGGGTGCCAGACTCCTAAAGTCTCGGGCCTTACAAAAAATCTTTTGAAAACTTTTTCTTCAAAATTACAAAAAGAGAGGTCCGATTTGAAATTTATTTTATCTTTAATGATTCAAAAATAAAATAAATAATTTCATTTTTTGTGGACTCTAATATTATTTTTAGTTACATGAAATAAAAACATGTGTAATTTCTACTAAATATACCAATTAAAGGAATAAAATTTCAAGTTGGTGGCAAACAAAAAAGAGAAAGTCGATGAGCGAACATACAATAGGGGAAGGTGATGGCGTAATTGATTAAATCACAATGAAGTGACGTACCAAGACATGATACCAATATGAAGGATAGTTCAACCTTTATAGATTCAGCACACGATTTATTTATTTTCTAACTTTATTCTAAAAAGGTTGAACTATCCTTCATATTGGTATTAATATAATCATAGTATATAATTATAGGATATAACCATAGTATATAACTATAGAATATAATATAGGATATAACCATAGTATATAACTATAAAATATAACCATAAGATATAATCATAGTATATAATTATAGGATATAATGATATGATATAACCAAATTGGATATAACTGTAGTATATAACTATAGGATATAACCGTAGTATATAACTATATGATATAACCATATTATATAACTATAAGATATATCATAGTATATTTAACTATTTAATTGGAGGAACACAGACTGAAAAATAGAATTATTTTATGGATTAAACTCTATTTTATCGTTGTTTTCTCCCTAATCTCAAATCAAGTAATCAATGTTAGACTTTGTACTCGAATGGACAAAAACCCCAAACCCTAAACCCCAAAACCTAACCATAAACCCTAAAAAACACTAGAAACCTCTTGGGTGCAACCTAGTTGTGCCTAAAAGGTTATGTGGAGATTATTTTAGGGTTTATTAGGGTTTAGGGTTTAGGATTTAGGATCTTTATCAACAGTACAAAGTTTAAAATTTTCAAGTTGAAGTTGGAAAAATAACTTATAATATCTATATATTGACTGAATATTTTGCTAAATTATTTCGGACCTTGAAAGGTATGATGGTGGTTGGGGGAGTAATATATAATGTCATTACATGATATAACTATAGAATGTAATATAGGATATAACTATTGAATATAACCATAGTATGAAAACCCTAAATCTTAAACCACAAACCCTAAACCCCAAAACCTAACCCTAAACCCTAAAAAACACTAGAAACCCCTTGGGCGCAACCTAATTGCGCCCATAGTTCTAGACGCAACCTAGTTGCGCCCAAAGGATGTGTGGGGATTTGTTTTAGGGTTTAGGGTCTTTATCATAGTATATAATCATAGTATATAACTATATAATATATGATATAACCATAGTATATAACTATAGAATACATTATAGGATATAACCATAGTATATAACTATATAATATAACCATAAGATATAATCATAATATATAACTATAGAATATAACGATATGAAATAACCAAATTGGATATAAGTCATATAACTATAAGA
This sequence comes from Rheum nobile, assembly GCA_027886185.1. Classification (NCBI taxonomy): domain Eukaryota; kingdom Viridiplantae; phylum Streptophyta; class Magnoliopsida; order Caryophyllales; family Polygonaceae; genus Rheum; species Rheum nobile. Next base: position 12,306,661 of record WOAB01000563.1, on the reverse strand, counting down.
TATAATCATTGTATATAACTATATGATATAACCATAGTATATAACGATATGATATAACCAAATTGGATATAACTATAAGATATAATCATAGTATATAACTATTATATAGTATATAACTACAGGATATAACGATATGATATAACCAATTTGGATATAACTATAAGATATAATCATAGTATATAATATAGGTTATAACCATAGTATATAACTATAAAATATAATAGAGGATATAATCATAGTATATAACTATAAGATATAACGATATGATATAACTAAATTTGATATAACAATAAGATATAATCATAGTATATAACTATAGGATATAAACATAGTATATCTATATGATATAATATAGGATATAACCATAGTTTATAACTATGGAATATAACCATAAGATATAATCATAGTATATAATTATAGGATATAACCATAGTATATAACTATAGAATATAACCGTAGTATATGACCATAAGACATAACCAAATTGGATATAACCATAGTTATATGTGATTTTTGAAGGATATAACCATAGGATATAACGATATGATATAACCAAATTGGATATAACTATAAGATATAATCATAGTATATAACTATAGGATATAAACATAGTATATAACTATATGATATAATATAGAATATAACCATAGTATATAACTATGGAATATAACCATAAGATATAATCATAGTATATAATTATAGGATATAATCATAGTATATAACTATAGAATATAACTGTAGTATATGACCATAAGACATAACCAAATTGGATATAACCATAGTTATATGTGATTTTCGAAGGATATAACCATAGGATATAACGATATGATGAAACCAAATTGGATATAACTATAAGATATAATCATAGTATATAACTATAGGATATAAACATAATATATAATTATATGATATAATATAGAATATAACCATAGTATATAACTATGGAATATAACCATAAGATATAATCATAGTATATAATTATAGGATATAACCATAGTATATAACTATAGAATATAACCGTAGTATATGACCATAAGACATAACCAAATTGGATATAACCATAGTTATATGTGATTTTCGAGAATAATAATAATAAACAGTTAATAGCAAACGAATTAGTGGAGAAACATACCTGAATTTTAGATGAATAAAAGTATATTGAAACCTCATGATACAAACAAATTTATTGTCATGTAACCCTGGTTACTTGAAAACGTCTATTACTATAGTCAAATGCACACAAGTGTACAAATCTATAAGGTATTTGAATTTCCAAATCATATAAAATAGCAGGATAAGTACAATGGGATGAGTATGTAGATTTAAAATAAATTTATTGATTTAAATACAAGCGTGGGCGCTACTATGTAGCGCCTTTTCGTTTTTTTTTTGGGCGTAACGTAGTTGCGCCCAAAGTGAATCGGATTTTTTTTTATAAATCGGCCATGAACCGGATTTTTTAACAAGTCGGTTCATTCACTTGGGCGCAATCAGGTTGCACCCAAGATTAAATATATTTAAAAAAAAAAAACCCAATTTTTGGACACAATCTGATTACGCCAAAAAATGGATATACCACATAAAAAAACGAGTACGAACATTCCCCTATAAAAAAATACAAATGATAGGAAAAACGAAAATATGAGAATGAGTAATGACACGCTGATGACATTGGAAAAGAATTGACGATAAGTAAGATGAATCATTCATATATGCACGAATGTCGGCCTCTCAGCTTCTGAGAAATTTCCTCCCCCTTTTCCTTGAACAACTAGCCAAGTAGAGACCAACTTGATAAGTCATTGTTTTCTTCAAAAGGTCTTTAATCTTATTTTATCTTTTGTCTTATCCGTTTCACTGACATAGGTAAATTAATCCCTTTAGAGCATTTTCAGTAATGGTTTTTAGTATTTTAGGGTATTTTAAAGAGGAGAAATGAATGTCCTAAAAGCCGAAGAGAAAGAAAAGCAAAACGCTCCCTTTCAGGGGAGCCGGCCCTAGAAAGTCCTTGGCCATCGTCCACCGACAAGCCACCGTCGCTACCATGGCACCCGCTTCACCGACACCCGCCTCACCGGCACCCGCCTCACCAACACTCAACGCCTCACCGGGTTTCGCTACCGGCCTTCCGCCGCCACCACCTCTCCCCCCACCACCTTTCCACGGCCACCACCTCCTTCCCCTCTTTCACCTTGCCATGTACTCGAGATTTTGACTTTGCGTGTGATGTCGTTCTCGGCCATCGGGAGGGATATCTCTGGCCAGGGATTCGTCGCCACCGTGAGGGAGATCTCGGCGAGGGAACTCCGGCTTACCGCTGACACCACCGAGCAAGCGACCACATGAAGAAGATGAGATCTCGACAACCGGCGAGAGCACTCCGGGTCCATCCGCCGGTGAAGTTTGGCGCTGGAGGGTGGTGGCCCCGGTGTTGGCTTCTGGTTCCTCTCTGTTTTTTATTCCTGTTTTTGTTTTTTTTTATTGTTTCTGTTTTCTTTTGTTGTTTGTTTCCTTTGTTTGGATCTGGATTTTGTGCCTTTGTCTACCAGATCTTGTGTATTTGTGGTTTTCGTTTGTTCTTGTTTTCTTGAGATGCATTCTTGGTGAAGGGAGCTTCCTAGACGGTGAATCGAGTTGTTGTTCCGGGCTAAGACAAGGATGTTCATCCTTCCGGCGGTGCAGATTTCATCTGTGCTTTACTCACCTCTCCTCTGGGATTCTGCTTTCTTCTTCCTCTGTGTTTCTCTTGTTGTTTTTTCTGTTTGTTTGGTTTGTGGTTGATTGTTTGTTGTCTTGCCGGTCTGTCTGGCTGTCGTTTTTCGGCCTCTCAAAGTTTGTAACTTTGAATTGTTACCTTATCAAAAAAAAAAATGAATATTAATATCATTTATTTTTTGAAAAATCAACGTAAAATTCATAGTAGAGTACCATTCGTATGAAATTGTTTTATCGATTCATTACAAATTTTTGATAATGTTTTATCGATTCATATGTTTCACACTTTCTCTATTTATTTATTTATAACTTCTACATGTTTTCACGTAATTTATTATTTAGGCCGTTTCTATATTCACTACAAAATTTGTCTTTTCGTACTACAATTCTCTACGCAAATATCTGACATAAGCCAAATACAAGCGCGAAAGGCAAATTTGTAGAAAATACGTATGATTGTTTTTTTTTTAAAAGGCTCTACGCCAGAACATGACGTAGTCTTTTTTTTATAAAAAAATTGTACGCTGTTTAGGTTAAGAGAGTCATGCGGCTCTCTTTTTCTTCTTTCTCTTGATCACGGCGGCTGGCAAATCCCCACAAATCCCCCCAAATCCCTCCTAATCTCTCCTAATGGCCAATACTATTTGCACCGGACTGCAGAGCCCCAATTTGCACCGGCTGCCGCACGGCGGTGGATGTCGGCGGTGAATGTCGGAGGTGGATGCGGTGATCAGTATTAGAAAATGATACGTAAACTCGATTAGTATACAATTAGCCCGTAAAATTATACGTAAACTGGGTCGGGCGGATCGGGTTTGGATCGATTGAGTCGTACAAATTTTCGGGTTGAGTTCGGGTCGGGTTTAGGTCGAGTCGGGTTCTTCTTTGATATTTAAAAAATATTGAATTTTAAAATTATATCGAGTCTTAAAAAATATCGAGTCAGGTTCGGGTCGAGTCGGGTTCTTAAAATTCATCGAAAAATTGTGATTGAAATCCATCGAAAGTAATTCGTTCACGGACACAACAATAATTCTGATTGAAATCCACCGAATATTCTACCCTAAACCTTAAACCCATCACCAACGTCCATTAACAACGAGATCGTCCATCACCGGCGAGATCGAACTCCTAGTACCACCACCGCGCGGCGGCGTCGGATCGAACTCCCTCCACGCGGCGCCCAGGGCACCCGTCGCCGACCTACGGCGGATTCCGCCTGCTCCGCGACAGTGAGTGCCACGCGCCACTGACACGGTGCAGATAGCACCGTGTCAGGGCGCAAATAGCCCATCCACTCCTAATCCTTCTCTTCCAATCCAAATTACCCAAAAAAATGAGCGGACTGTGGTGGTGGAGCGACGGCCGAGGACGTCGGTGGAGATGGCATGGCGGTAGAGCAGCTGGTGGTGGGGGTGAAGTCCAGGAGGCGGCTAGTGGTGGCAGTCCAGTCCAGGAGATGGCGGCAGGTGGTGGTAGCGACGCGACGACAGAGGCTCGGCTGGCGGTCAGAGCGGTGGTGGAGGAGGACGCCGACAGTCGCGGTCAGGTTTTGGTGCGTCGGACCGGTGGCGTTTGTACTCGTGGTTGTGGCGGTCCACTTTGGCTTCAGACGAGACGCCTGTCGAGACATGACGAGGAGGAGGTTTACGACAGGTAAAATTAAATTTGTATAATTATTTCGGTAGAAATTATAATTTTCGTTTGGACTTTGAATAGACCTTTATGATGTTGGACTTAGAATAGGTTGTTAGTATGTATTTTTCTGTATTTAATTAAAAATAGCGAATAAATAGAAATGTTTAGATTATACAGTGAATTTGGATTAGATATGCATGAAATGCTTAGATTACATTGAATTAAATAGAATGTTTAGATATGCACTAATAAATTTTGATTAGATCGATTAATACACCAAATGTATAGATTATGAATTTATGCAATGATATAATATTTTTGTTGTAATTGAATCAAATAATCTTTGAAAATGAAAATGAAAATGAAATGAGAATTAAAAAATTAGGATTTGTTTAATGAATTATTAATTAGAACTAAAAAATTAGAAATATAAAAAAACCATAAACTTATTTAAGTAAACAAATATATAATACTTTTAGTAAAAAATTAAAACTAAACAGTTATTTAAATAAACAATATAAAATATTTAATTTAATCAAAAAAATTAAACAATTGTATTTCTAAGGATTTAATATCTATTTTTTTGAATATACCAAAACTCTAAACTAAAAAGTAAAAAGTAAATGTTTAAAAAATTATTTATTTAATTAATAAATCTTAATATAAATTTTATTTATTTTTCCAAAATTGGTAAAAAAGGCATAACAACAGTTGTTGCATTCAGTACGACACCCGTACAAAGGGTCCCGTCGGCTGAGACAGCGGCGGGTCACAAGATCGGCCCGACGCGGCGACGGAGGTGCGGCGGATTTGGGTTCGCGGCTAGATGCTGCTAATGAGGATGACACGGGAGACGATGCATCTATGTCGGATCCCGGGGGCGATAGCAGCGACACGTTCATGCCCGACGCCGACTTCGTCTTCGACAAGCCCGACGACGTCTTCGACGAGCAGGCATTGACAACAGCCTTGGAGCGGGATTACGCCGAGGGCATTGAGCCCCCTCCCGTTTCAACGGCCGAGGATTTGGGGAGGGACGATACGCCTCCCTCCCCCGTTCTTGAGGCAGCGGGATTGTACCCGACCCAGCGGGCCCCCCTCTTCCTATGGCAGGTGCGGCTCACCAGGGGAGGAGTAAGAGAAGGCGTGGATGCCAGGAGGTTCCCGGTTGCACAGTCTCCTGGTGTCATACCCGACGCACGTCGCTAGCGTTATTTGGATGCATACGGAGCGGCTTACGCACGACCCTCCCCTGCCACCCGTGCATCCCAATCCAGTACGTATGAGAGCCGTACCTGCCCGAGGTACGCTTCGTCGCTAAATCGAGGCGTCATCGAGTGTTTTGACGTGTGAGAGCCGTACCTGCCCGACCGTTGCCTCCACTAGTTCGGGTACATGCAGTTTATTCCTCAGGCGCCACCGGAGCCGTTCGACATGCGGCCCTACGGGCGTACATTGTGGAGTACGGGTATGAGCACTGTCTGTGGGATGCGGGCCTGAGGCCGCTGATCGAGCTGCTTGATCTTATCACCTCCACCTTCGCGTGGGATTGTGGCAAGGTGATCGGTGCTATTTTGTAGTGCATTTCTAGGGGTTGTTACCAGGTTTGAGGTGCCATTTGGTTGGATTTAGAGCACAATTGGAGATTATGGAGTTAGAGCGGAGAAGTGTGATTTTGATGGTCTGAAAGAGCTAATTGGAGACATCCAGAGGAAGAGGAGTTGACCACCTGAGGAGATGGCTAATTTTAGGAATTAATATGGGTCAATTCGAGAACAAACCGCGACCGCGGCCATCACGCGAAGCAAAGCCAGATTAATTAAACAAGCCACGTGATGGGCCAATTCGGAGGAAATAAGGCCCAGGGAGGAAAGGCCCAAAATAAATGAAGTCCGGCCCACCGTGAAACAAAGAATGCCGCGTGAAAAGCGGAAAGCGGGATTTGAAGCTGGAAAAGATGGACGCGTGACGTCACCATGACGTAGGCGAGCGATTTGCTGAAGCTGGTGGACCGCTGCTTGCATTGGGCCGAGAGGATGAATTGCTGGAATGTGCTACCTTTGAGTTGGGCCGAGATGCATGTGCTGGAGTGGGCCGGTGACGCTTTTGCTGTGCCGAGAAAGCTGCAACGAAGTTGGGAAGCTGCTGGACGAGAAGATGGAGCGAAATTGCGGGATTAATTACCCGGATTTGACTTGTTTAATTTCGTTATTATTTTATTATTGTTTAATTATTATTTTTACACACTTTTAGAATTAGGTTAAAACAACTTTTAGTTAACCTAGTTGCCGGAATCAATTAAGTTAGACCTAGTTTCATTCATCGTTGTTTTTACCTTTTGCTCAGGCAGACAATTGAAGCCTTTAGATTGATTGGATTGTGAGGTTATTCCTTTACTCTTTCTATGATTGTATTAATTCTCTCTCGTGCTTAATCTCATTGATCATATATCGATTCCCCTTGATTTGTTGATTAGGACATCAATTAGATTGTTAATAGTAGTTCCCTCTAGCTTGACAACCTAGAGAAATTAGTATTATGCTATTGATTCCCCTTTTCCATACAACCTGTTGAGATTGTTATTGATCATATTACTAAGGATTGGAGGATACTGGTTGAGAATCTAAATCCCTTAGTTTGTGTAGAGAATTAATTGCATGCAATTGTATGACTGGTTGCTACACTTACATGTACCTATCTATTCCTGAACTTCCTGCTGCTATTGAATTAGATCTTGAAGGTTAGTAGGGATTTGTTTAATAGTTAGGGTTATCAGGACTGGTTGGACTGGTAACTAATTCAGAACATGGATTAGGACTTTCATGAGTATTGAGGATTATGAATAATCAATGATCGATCTATCAATCTGAAGTGTGGATATTTGTTTGGCTGAGTTATTTTCCCTAATTTGATTTCAAGTCTTTGTTTTTATTTATTTATTTTATTTATTTTGTTTTTAATCATAAACCCCCCTTGGTTACTTGTTGGTATACAATTACATCATTGGAATAGTATTTGATTCTCTGTGGGATTCGACCCTTGCTTACCAGACTACATTAGTTAGGTTTATTTAGGATTATTTTGTTTAGGTGTCACGACAACGCCTATCAAATTGGCGCCGTTGCCGGGGAATCAATTTTACTATTCTAATTGTGTGTTTGTTTACCAACTGTTGTGTGGACCTATCTTACGGTCCACACCTGTGTTACTAATTGTTTTCATTGAGATCTCAATCCAGACAGATGGCAGCATTTGATTTTTACTATCAGCAGCAAGGCTGGCCCCATTACTACCCTGAACCTCATGAGACGAGCCAAAGTTCATATACGTCAATGGAGGAGGGCTTCAAGTCACTTGTGCAGAGCATGATAACTATTCATCAGGCGACAAACTCCAACATCCAACTTCTAACAACTCAAGTTGGAAGTTTGGCAACTCAGCTTGGAAGGTTGGCTCAAGTTGTGGCAAATATGAAGGAGGATTTTGAAAAGCCACCACCCCAACCGACCCCAGTGGCTAATGTGAGTGGCATATCACAACTGAAAAGAGAAAAGACAGAGGAGAAAGTCGAGAACCAACGTCCGCAGGCTTGGATAAAATTTTGCGGGTCAGTTCTTGGAGTATACCCTTTGGAAGCGATTCCTGTTGATTACACTCCTCCACCTCGTGATCCTAGGAAGCCACCTCCTCACCTTCCTAAGATGCTAAAAGTGAAGAAGAAGCCGGTGCTCAATATGGAGTCGCGCAGCTCCATAGGTGAGCATGAGGTAAATCTCCCTTTACTTGATCTGATGCATGTTGTGCCTAAATTTGCTAAATACATGAAATGCTTATGCTGGCCTAGGAAGAGAAAGAAATTGACAGGGGAAATTAATTTGAATGAACATGTGTCTGCTGCATTCGGAAGACATTTGCCTGAAAAGTGTAGTGACCCTGACATGTTTAGTATTCCTTGTGATATAGGTTACTCCAGGTTTGATCATTGCATGTTAGACTTGGGCTCATCTATTAATGTGTTACCCTACTCTATGTATAAATTGCTAGATCTTGGACCTTTGCTTGAATCTGATTTAGTTATTCAATTTGTGAATGGATCCAAAGTTTTTCCGAAAGGAATAGTTGATGATGTTCTTGTAAAGGTTAATAAGATGATTTTTCCTGTGGATTTTGTGGTGTTAGACATTGGTTATGATTTGCATGTGCCCCCTATACTGTTAGGTAGGCCTTTTCTTAAGACTGCTAACATCCGAATCATTATGAGTAGAGGTATTGTGTCTGTAAAGTATGGGGGTGATAGGGTGACATTTAAGATATTTGATCATAAGAAACACCCTCCTGATAGTAAGTCTGTGCTGTGTTCTGGATTAAGCGATATCACATGATCATAGTAGCACAATGTCAAGCCATGACAATAACTAAGGCGCTATCCGGGAGGCAACCCGAGGTATGCTTTTCTTTTCTTGTTTTTCTTTCCTTATTTTTGCATTTGTTTTGGTGTGTTTTTGTTCTTGTTTTTGTTTCCGACTAACCTGTAGGGAGGAGACCCCATGCCTATTGAAGAAGGTGTTTATCACCATTGTAAGTCTTTCCTTCCCTGCACTAAGTCATCCCCCGAAAAAACCTTAAACGGGGGGTCCAAAAAAAAAAAAAATCAAAAAAAAATTCGAAAAAAAAAATTCGAAAAAAAAAAAAAAAAGTTTTACCGAAGGCCAACTGTCCAGAGTTTCCCATGGAGACGGTACGCATCATGTTGTCAAGGAGGATACATTGCCCTACACTTGATTTGGCAACGATGATGGTCCTACAATTGACAGCTGAGGAGGAGGAACACTAGAGCTCACACCATGATTACATATGGGCTCCACCATGTGTTCCTAGAAGGCCGTGCAATCCTACTATCATTGTTTTACCACTATTCACCAAAGTGGTTCCCTTTTGGTTGCATGGTAAGAGAAGATTTTGGAGTTGATGAAGACACCCGCCCAACACCGGACCTGCGCATATGGAGTACACCGCCAGCGACACCTACAGTGTCCAAGCAGCTTGGCGACGTTTGTGAGTTATTTTTTGCTTTTCCCTATGCTTTATTCTTTTGTCTTTCATTACATTGAGGACAATGCAATGTTTAAGCATGGGGGAGAGTTCTATACTTGCTACGTCGTTGAGGAGAAAAATGAAAAAAGCCAAAAATTGAAAAAAGGCATACATAGAAATCCTGGGATAGGTCGAAAACCCGAAAGGGCGGCCTAGGTAATAAGCAGGTGGCTTGGACCAGCATTAGGCTGGGGTAATATGAGGTCAAGAGTGATGTGAGTATATTGTGAGCCCATCTATTGAAAAATGAAATGAGTGGCTTGGTGAAAACCCGAAAGGGCGCCTTGGCAAAATGAGTGAAAAGAAGAAGAGTGATTTTTAGGAATCATCATTTTACCTGGCGTGGCGTCATAAGAAGAGGTGATATAAGGAGGATTCGGGTAGGTCACTCTGGAGGATAAGAAGATAGATGGGAGTTAGGATTAGAATTATTTTCACTCTATGGTGTTTGGGATAAGCTTGGGGGAAGTACTTTGCTTTCCTTTTAGCTTGGTTGTGTGGGGTGTTGAGATTTTCTTGATTTGATGTTGTAGTCTTTTGTACTGGGTTTATTGTATGGTTGCCTGGAGTTTATTGTTGGGTGTGATTCTTAGAGGGATTGATTTTTCTATGCTTCCTGAAACCTTGGGGATTGAATTGGAGGAGTAGGTTTACTTTAGCTTACTCGAGGACGAGCAAGGTTTAAGCATGGGGGATTTGATCGGTGTTATTTTGTAGTGCATTTCTAGGGGTTGTTACTAGGTTTGAGGTGCCATTTGGTTGGATTTAGAGCACAATTGGAGATTATGGAGTTAGAGCGGAGAAGTGTGATTTTGATGGTCTGAAAGAGCTAATTGGAGACATCCAGAGGAAGAGGAGTTGACCACCTGAGGAGATGGCTAATTTCAGGAATTAATATGGGTCAATTCGAGAACAAACCGCGACCGCGGCCATCACGCGAAGCAAAGCCAGATTAATTAAACAAGCCACGTGATGGGCCAATTCGGAGGAAATAAGGCCCAGGGAGGAAAGGCCCAAAATAAATGAAGTCCGGCCCACCGTGAAACAAAGAATGCCGCGTGAAAAGCGGAAAGCGGGATTTGAAGCTGGAAAAGATGGAGGTGTGACATCACCATGACGTAGGCGAGCGATTTGCTGAAGCCGGTGGACCGCTGCTTGCATTGGGCCGAGAGGATGAGTTGCTGGAATGTGCTGCCTTTGAGTTGGGCCGAGATGCATGTGCTGGAGTGGGCCGGTGACGCTTTTGCTGTGCTGAGAAAGCTGCAACGAAGTTGGGCAGCTGCTGGACGAGAAGATGGAGCGAAATTACGGGATTAATTATCCGGATTTGACTTGTTTAATTTCGTTATTATTTTATTATTGTTTAATTATTATTTTTACACACTTTTAGAATTAGGTTAAAACAACTTTTAGTTAACCTAGTTGCCGGAATCAATTAAGTTAGACCTAGTTTCATTCATCGTTGTTTTTACCTTTTGCTCAGGCAGACAATTGAAGCCTTTGGATTGATTGGATTGTGAGGTTATTCCTTTACTCTTTCTATGATTGTATTAATTCTCTCTCGTGCTTAATCTCATTGATCATATATCGATTCCCCTTGATTTGTTGATTAGGACATCAATTAGATTGTTAATAGTAGTTCCCTCTAGCTTGACAACCTAGAGAAATTAGTATTATGCTATTGATTCCCCTTTTCCATACAACCTGTTGAGATTGTTATTGATCATATTACTAAGGATTGGAGGATACTGGTTGAGAATCTAAATCCCTTAGTTTGTGTAGAGAATTAATTGCATGCAATTGTATGACTGGTTGCTACACTTGCATGTACCTATCTATTCCTGAACTTCCTGCTGCTATTGAATTAGATCTTGAAGGTTAGTAGGGATTTGTTTAATAGTTAGGGTTATCAGGACTGGTTGGACTGGTAACTAATTCAGAACAAGGATTAGGACGTTCATGAGTATTGAGAACTATGAATAATCAATGATCGATCTATCAATCTGAAGTGTGGATATTTGTTTGACTGAGTTATTTTCCCTAATTTGATTTCAAGTCTTTGTTTGTTTTTATTTATTTATTTTATTTATTTTGTTTTTAATCATAAACCCCCCTTGGTTACTTGTTGGTATACAATTACATCATTGGAATAGTATTTGATTCTCTGTGGGATTCGACCCTTGCTTACCAGACTACATTAGTTAGGTTTGTTTAGGATTATTTTGTTTAGGTGTCACGACAACGCCTATCACAAGGCATACCTCGATTGGTTTGACTAGGTGTCTCTTCCATATCTGGATTTCCACTCGCCAAGACAGGACCCACAAGTGGTTGAACATATCCCTCCACCTCCCCCGACTTCAATTGTTACGGTATGTGATTTTCTTACGTTTACGATAATATATTATTTTTATGTTTATCTTCTAATGTTGTTTTAATTTTAATACAACGCTCCCAGATTATTGTCGGTCAGATGAGTGCGTACCTTGCTGAGTATGACGATACACATCCCCGTCTTACTGAACGAATGCGCCTTTGGATCGAGTTTCTGATAGGTGACGTGATGCCTACGACAGATCCCATACCGCGTGCCTTCTAGATATTTCGTGACTCAGTTCACGAGGAGGGGTCTGGCAGCGGGAGCCAACCCGACGAGGACTAATTCATGTTTTTTTTATTTGTGGATGTATATTACCTAAACTATTACTTTACGGATATTTGAACAATGTGGTATTTTGTGGATGTTTATGGATTTGATTTGTCGAAATAATGGAAAACTATATAAGTATATAATATAACTATATAAGACATAATAGAAAACTATATAATATAAGTATAACTATATAATATAATATAACTATAACTATATAAGATATAAAGGAAATTTATAATACATAAGTATAACTATATAAGATATAAAGGAAAACTATATAATATAAGTATATAATATAAGATATAATAAAAACTATAGTATATAAGTAAATAATACAAGTATAACTATATAAGATATAAAGGAAAACTATAGTACATAAGTATAACTATATAAGATATAAAGGAAAACTAAAGTATATAAGTATAACTATATAGGATCTTTTCAAAAAAAAAAACTATATAGGTTATAAAGGAAAACTATAATATATAAGTATATAATATAAGATATAATGAAAACTATAGTGTAGTTATACTTATATTATATAGTTTTCCTTTATATCTTATATAGTTATACATGTATTATATAGTTTTCCTTTATATCTTATATAGTTATACTTGTATAATTTACTCATTTACTATAGTATATAACTATATAAGATATAAAAAAAACTATATAATACAAGTATAACTGTATAAGTAATCCACATTCGAACCATAGGGTAATCATGCTCTTCGTACCCCAACAGTACAGCTAGTGACCGATATCTACAATGCTCGTCCGGAATTACATCTCTCGCCTTCTTAATGTATGGGAACTTCGATCCAGACGCTTGTTCAAGGAACTTCGATCCAGACACTTCTTATTGGCCACCAATGTCCGGCGAAACTCCACTTTTATCCTTTCTAGGACGGACACGGCCCCTACCTTGGGTCCCATTCTCATTCTCCTTCTCCTTATCTTTCTCCTTCTCCTTATCATACTCCTCTAACTCGGCCCTTTTGTGCTCAAACAAGCTCGGCTCCCTCTTGGTGGAATACTTTGTGGAACCCTTGGGCCTTCCTTTGGCAACGATACTCGTCGGCTCCAACAACGAAGATTCACGCGGATACCAAGTCACCGAGATTTCATGAGCAATATAAAAAAGTAATTAATTACTAATCATAAGGGTAATCTGGGAAAACAATTGGTTTCTTATTTTGTCTGAAATTTGCTAGAACATCAATTAAAACTTAACGGAGGGAGTATATTCTTGTTGTTTTTAATCGCTTTTTAATCCATGCTCTATGTAGCAATGACAACGAGAGACGACGAGAGGGAGCCTTCCCATTCCTGTTTACCGACCCATTTTCTGTTTCCACTCCAATTTCAGAACAAGATCAAAACTCTCATGTCCCATCGTAGTGGGGAAATCATGTTTCGGTTTTACAAAACAAAAAGCCTTAAAATAGTTTATATATATATATATTAGGGTGACTAAAGATCATATGAGAAAAGTGTTTAGGGCGTAAAATGAGGACTAATCTTAGCCATTAGATTGTATGAATGAAGAGTTAGGATTAAAACATATGGAGTGACAAACTTGTAAATATAGAGTGAGTTTCACATACATTTGGTCATTATTGTACAACATGAGAAATTTTATGGGCCATTGGATCAAAGAGATGGAGGACTGAGATTAAAATGGGTAAAAAAGAGTGAATAGTGACGCGATGACATAACTGTAAATACGGCAAACTTTTTTTTTTTGGGTCAACAACTTTTTATTATTATCATTTTTCATCTCTGATCGTTCTGAAATAGACAATTATTGACGTTCACATGTAAGTACTACATGTTCATTATTCTATGTGGTAAGGTTCACATATAACATGTTCATGTTCAAACACATGTCTGTGCACATTTAGAGCTTATTTGTGAACTTCAGTGCACAAATAAATGAACGTTAAAAGATTATTTGTGAACCTTGGATATAGGTTATTCCAGAATGATCAGGGGACGTTAAAAGCTTTTCTTATTATTTTTCGTCTCTGATCGTTCTGGAATAGACAATTATTGACGTTCACATCTAAGTACTAAATGTTCATTTTTCTATGCCGTAAGGTTCACATATAACATGTTCATGTGCAAACACATGTCTTTGCACATTGAGTACTTATTTGTGAACTTCAGTGCACAAATAAATGAACGTTAAGAGCTTATTTATGAACCTTCTATATAGGTTAATTCAGAATGATAAGGGGACGAAAAAAAAAATTGTTGACCAAAAAAAAAAATCGACGGCCGAGATCGCTTCGCACGTTGTATGATAAAGGCATGTTGTACATGATCCTCAATCTGTAAATATAACCAACTTTTTAAAATTTATATTTATTTTGTAAGTATTATATATAAAGTCGATTTCGGGTACAAAACACAACTACAGTAAGAAATGCAAAACGCCATGTGCCGTTGGATCGAGTAGATCAACGATTCACATTTAAAAGGGTACAAAAGGGGCGCGCTTGCCTTTTTTGTTTTAAAAGTGGCAATTTTGTAATTATGAGCAAAACTGATGGCATTCCACTAAAATAAATAGAACTCTCTCTCCTCTCCATCAGCGTTCCGCGTTGGGAGAATCAACCCCCATTCAATTCAAGCAAACAAACCCTAGAAATCTTCAATCATTCTCCTCTAATTAGTCGATCAATCAAATCTATCAAGCATGGTTCTCACAAAATCGAAGATTGAATTGGCGTCGCTCCACAACAAGTTTGAATCATGTTCGCTTGCTCGACAATGTTTGTTCTTCATTCACGCCATGGCAAATGCCGATGAGCTTTCATCATACCAGTTCAGAAAAGAGGTAAATACACATTCTAATCTCTCCATTCTGATGTTGGATTGGATTTGCTCATCGATCTATGTGCTGAATTTTGGATTTGTTAGGATGAAATTGGTATGTTGATGAGTTACCATTTGTCCCCACTATGTTCCAAAGTTTTTTTTTTGCATTTTTTTATGTTGCTTTTGCTAATTTTGGACTGAATTTGAGATTCTGCTGTTGTTTTCATTTTCACAAATCGACTGTCAGTTGATTGGTTCGTGTTGTTTGCGATGTTCATATTTAGTATCTTAATGTTCATGTATATCACCTTAACGTTCACATTTTGTGCACCATAGAAAAGACAGACTTCGTATGTTAAATGTCCAAATAATTGATTTGTCATAGCCTATTAGCTCAAATGATAGAGCAATGTGTTGATACACATGATGTGAGTCCGAATCTCACATAGGCTACATATTGTGCTTGTGAAAAACTCTTAGTTTAAGTTGAGTTCATGGTCAAGTTCATATATATCCACTTAATTTTCATATTTATTTTTCTGGAAATATTCGTGCGCGTTTTCATTCTCAATGTAACATAGGTTCATACTTTGCGTGTGATTGTTCACATATATTCTTGTAATGTTTATATATAATACTTTGAGTACGTTCGTGTTTGAGGTTCATTTTTCTTTGATTCATAGAAACACTAAAGTACATATCTAACATGTCAATGTTCATATGTAACCATATAATGTTCATACTTATTGTTTTGAAAAGTTCATCTACTTTTTCATACTTCGTGCTCCATATAAATAAACTAAAGGTTCATATTTTATATTTCAATGTTCATATATAGTCATATAACGTTCATATATAATAATGTCAATGTTCATATCAATCCCGTTGTGATTCATCCATTTTGTGCCTTTATCATGACTTTATGAGGCTCTTCACATCAAATGTCTACAGAAATGTGAAAACAAGTTGATTATCAACCATAGAGGACATTTATCAATGCCCAAATCACAACATCTCTCTCAGACTTTTCATCAAACACCTTATGGGCTTATATCAATACACAAAAGCAAAACAAAAAAAAAAACAAATCTGGATTTCTAATAAAAAAACCAACAAAATTTGAGATTCTAATAAATAAACGTGACATTGCGGAATGGAAGCAACAAAAAATCAAGCCTACAATGAAACACAAACAAAAAACGGAGTGTTTGAACGACAAATCAGTAGCGACATTCATGGCGTTTGGGGACGACGAACTCAACAAAAATATATGAAATTTGAAGCCTAGATGAACAAATAAATAAATTTTATTGAACAATCGAGTTTTAATTTGAAGAATCGAGTACAAAACACTAACAAATCGCTCCAGGGAAGCTACATGGAGAGCTCAAGCAGAGAAGAAACGTTGACTGCTGGAGGATTGGGAAGGAAGAAAACCTAAGGTGGAAAATGACGGAAATGCCCTTCATTTATTTAAAACCTATGGAAACACGCGCGCGTCTCCAACCATTGATCTCAAGCATCCGACGGTGCAAAATGCTTCGTATTTCACACAATAAATAACAAATGTACTTGATCTTCAATCTTACTTATAAAAATATTTTTTGATTTTTTTTCCCGAAAATAATTTTTTTGCCCAAAAAAAATTGTTTCCCCAAAAAATATTGTTCCCGAAAATTAATTTTTTTCCCAATTTATTTTTTTCATGAATATTTTCCTGAAAAAATTAGTACCATACACTTTAACATACTACTCATGCACTTTAATATATTTACATATATACTTAATTTTAGATCACTAAACATGCACTTTAATATACTTACACATGTATGCACTTAACTTGGAATATTGAACATCCACTTTAACATAATTACATATGTACTTTTTAACATATTAAGTATGCACTTTAACATACTAACATATGCATTTTTAATATAATAAACATACACTAGCTAAAATGTGCACTTTTAATATAATGCTAAACATGCACATTTACATATTACAACATGCACTTTATCATATTAAATATGCACTTTTGGTGCTTATTTATGCACTTGATATACAATAAATTAAATAAAATATTTTTTGAAAAAAATACAAAAAAAAATAATTTAAATTCAAACAAAATTCAAAAACAAGTTACTTTTCGAAAAAAAATATTTCCGAAAATAAGCATTAAAAATGTGTTTATATGGCTCTGTTCGATAACACGATGCTCATGCTGATATTTATGCTGATGCTGATACTTACTGATGCTGATACTTAAATTAAAATGTTGATACTTATGCTTTATTTCGTACTGGTATGTTCGGTAAGTAGTACTTATTGATACTTAAATATTAAAAAAAAAGGTAGTAACATGACCAAAATAGCCATGTGAGCTGGATGAAGCAAAATTATCAGATTTCACGTGATGCTCACGTGATACTTCAAAATTTTGTTCACGTGATTTGCACGTGATATGTGAGCTGCGAACAGAGCCCTAAAATTTCACGATTGTCTTCCTCCCACCCACCGCATCTCTCGTGAAAAGACAGATCTCTCTTGGATGGCCTCGTCGGAGAGGGACCCACCCTTAGATTGCCTCGTCGGCGACGACGCTGAGCTATGCCGGCCAGCCGGCGGCTACCTGCTATCCTTCAACGTACTTGTGGAGAATCCCCAGACGAAAACTAACTGAACCACTCTCGCAAGTCATCGTCGAGCTCCCCCTCCCACACGAATCGGCGCAACTCGCCGCCGACTCAGCGATCCCGCCGCCGAGTACCGCAAACACCTTCGTCGACGACTTCTCCGAGTCCACTCGGCTATGGAGAGAATACGACGCCGCATTGCCGACTTCACTGGTTTCTCGCAGGCCGTCGGAGTAGTCCGCCGCAGGGGTGAATCACCGTCTGTTTCGAACTCACGCAACCCATTATTTCACCTACATTCAGACCGGAGATGATCGATCTCACATAGTAGAGCAGTTGGAAAGCCTGATTTGAGGGTTTTGGAACAACTCGGATCGAAAACGGATGTGAATTTTGGAAATTGAAGAGTTGGGCTCAACAAAAAAGTGAAAGGAGAAAGAACGACAAGTGAAATGCTTTAATTCGAAGGACGGTGAGAAATGCAAATGAATTGAAATTCTCAAGGGGTTCGTTGAATTTTGGACTTGAATGAAAAAATCCTCTTTTTCTTCTGTTCTTCTTCTTGTTGGTCATCTCTGTTTCAGGAATTGGAAAAACTGCAAACAAAACAAAAGGGGAGAATGGAGAGAGAATGGAGACGAGGGAGAATTAGGATTTTGAGGGGAGGTTTAGCACTGAAAGAGAAGTCGAGAAGAACAACAGTGATGAGTCGGGGCAAAAATGCACAAATTCCCTGATAAGTAGCTAAAAGCATGGACAACCATCTTTTTTTTTGGGCCATTTTTTATCACCTTGGAGCATTCTTGAGGACACGGGAGTAGATGGAGGAGACGATAGCCGAACGGCTCTCTGGGTACTTATTTGCCCAAAATAAATACACGGAAGTATAAAAGTACTAAAAAGCATAATTTTTAGTACATCCGAACGGAGCCATATACTTTGAAATCATTATAGATGTATTTTTAATGTTTATTTTTGTATTTAATATACAATATAATTAAATAAAATATTTATAAAAAAAAATAAAAAATTTATTTTTTGAAAAAAAATACTTTTTGGGAAAAAAAAATTCCAAATCATTTTTTTTAAAAGATATTAATTTCGAAAAAAATCTTTTTTAATAAAAAATATTATGAAAATAATAATATTTATAATTTTGTCACTATAATTTTATCCATCCATCTCTTAAATTTTATGGTCCTAATTATTCATCAATTTACACCCTAAGATCATTATGCATTTAAATTCTATTAGGTTTAAGATATAAAGGATATGAAGT
The DNA here is from genome assembly GCA_027886185.1 of Rheum nobile. Lineage (NCBI taxonomy): Eukaryota > Viridiplantae > Streptophyta > Magnoliopsida > Caryophyllales > Polygonaceae > Rheum > Rheum nobile. Next base: position 12,287,826 of record WOAB01000563.1, on the reverse strand, counting down.
TTAGGGTTTAATGTATAGAGAATAGATATTTTGGAACTAAATGATATGAAATTTAGGATATAAAGTTAGGAAAGTTGTATATTTGGCATTAATTTCTAAGGATTTTCCCAACGGAATTAGGATTAAAAAAATTCTAAGGATTTTCCCTATGGGGGTGATTCCAGCCCCTTTGCCATCCTTAGCTCGAAAAGAGGCCAAATCAATTAAAGTTCGGTGAAGGAACCGTATTTGGGCATTTCATCTGGATGGCCCATTATTGAACTGGGCCAAGTTTTACATATTGTAGGTTGAATGTAAGAGGCGATACAACTCAGCTTTACCATCACTTGTAAACAAAGTAAAATCACATGTTATGTCAAAACATAGGGGTGTTTGAGATGTGGAAAATATATTAAGAGATCTGTAAAACATTTTATGAAAAGTGTGATGTTCCTCTTTACTTGTCTCATTGTTTTCGGTCTCTCCATCTATTTATTTACCCATCAAATTACGTGTTTTGAAAAATATGGTTGATGTTTCAAACTATAACAATCTCCAACAAAAGGAAACTTTAATCATAAGTTTTTGCAAGTCAAATATATAGTCGTTTATAATGAGAAATACGTACATCAATACAATAATTGAATCTATTAAACATTGTGATTGGCTTGTACATTAGTCATTTGAGACAATCAACATTAGGAACTTAACAACGCCACTAAACTACAACATCAATGATTGAGTTTATATAGTACTTTCCAATTAAAAAAGAAGACAAATCGAGCTGGCAAAACGAAAAATTAAGAGAGAAATATAAAAACAAGAACAGTTTTATCGATAACATGATCTTAAATCTGTGATTCAATAATGGTGATTTTGACTCCCAAATTCTTAAATTAATTCAAATCATCCTGGTTAGTTGAGTTTGACAAGTTTTAAAATAGGGTTTAGTTATTAATCATGCTTCGTATTGAATATGAGTTAATATATTGAATTATTTTGTTCTCTGCCATATAGTGTTTAATAATACTTGTCATATTTTAACTCTTGAAATAACTATTAAAATACTATAATCATTAAGTTAAATATTATAAACTTTTTCTAAAAATTATAAATTACTAAATACTCACCTCATTTCTAATCAACAAGTAAAAAAAATTGCATAAAAAGTATCAATATATATAATTTTCAATAACATATCTCGTACCTCATCAATAATTCATTTATTTTTCTAATTTAAGATTCCATATGTAGGAAAACTTGAATAAGTGTTATTTTTTTAGTGATAAAAAAATGTTAAATGGTTCACCGTTTTCTTTTTACGGTTTATTTTTCTTAATATAAATTATGAGGGCATAAATTAGAAAATAAATTTATATTTATATATTTACTAAATGAGATGCATAAATCCTACGTGTCGGCCTCACGTTCAATTCGCTTAAGTGTCGTCATCCATTCAATCATTATAATCCAATTATTATTCGCTACGTGTCCTTTAAAAAAAATCATATATAAATATATTTAAGTACTTAATTAAATATGCTCATAACTAAATCATATCTATTAGAGCTAAATTACATATTTAATTAAATTTAAAAAGTATTATATAAGTAATATCCTTATTTGATAAATATAATTAATTAAAACTAATGAATTACCAATCCTAATCAAATTCATTGTGTTTATATCTTTTTTGCTTAAATCATACGTGTCGACTTCACGTTCAATTCGCCTATGTGTCGTCATCCATCCAATCATTATCTGCCACGTCTTCCCGTCTCCATCCAATTATTATTTGCCGTATCATCGAGTCATTTAAAAAAATCATATATAAATATATATAAGTATTTAATTAAATCTGCTCATAACTAAACTATATCTATTAGAGCTAAATTTACATATTTAATTAAATTTAAAAAGTATTATATAAGTAATATCCTTATTTGATAAATATAAATAATTAGAACTAATGAATTACCAAATCTAATCAAATTCATTGTGTTTATATCTTTTTTAATAATCTATGTCTAACGCATAAGATATCTTTCCATCTTTTGATTTTTTGTGATTTTTTTTTATCATAAACAGATACTCTTAAAAAATAATTAAATGATTTTAAGATAGATCGGTATTAATTGGTTGAGTACGTTTGTTTTGATTTGTTGATATTAATTACTCTTGATGGGCATATCCAAATTTACAAAACTAACTAGAAATCGAAGCCCGTGCTTCGCACGGCCCTTTTATGTATATGTAGTGTCACGGTTTAAACTTGAGTTTCTAATATATGAATTGTTGTTTTATGTTTTATCTTAGACGATATATTGTTTTATATGAATTTAAATGTAATATCTAAGTCTTGACAAAAGAAATATAATATCTAAGTATTTTAGGTATAAAATGCTATGATTGTACGAAGTACAATTTTAATTTTTTTTTATTTTGGGCAGAAGTTTAATCTAAATAATTGGTGATTAAAATGCTATGATATATATCATTTTAATTAATAAATATTAGTCATTACTTCCTATTCTTATTAAATATGGAGTAATATAAATAATTGGTGACTCTGCATATTCTTAAACCTTATTACATTTTATATAAAAGTACATTTGTTATTTTATCAGTACATGCTTACTCTTCTTAGCGAAATTATAATTCATAACTTCTTCCTTGTACATTTCATATGTGAGAGTGAGTACATGTCTATTATTTCGGCTTCCATCCTTGATTAATTCCTCTAGACCACACAAATGAGGCCAGCTTTAGTATATATACATGATGAGTGTAAAATGAATATGTATAAAATAAAACAATAAAAATCATCTTTAACCAAAATAACAACACACCTACCTAAAACGATTTAGTACAAAAAAAGGAACTAAAAATACAAACCTAATTGAATTTATGCTACCAATAGTTGAAGGGTTTACATCGTCCATAAAATAGTTTGCTTTATTCGTTACTAACAATCAGTCATCCTAAATCGATTGTCTTTGTCCTCCTTCTAGTGAAAGTTATCGGTGCATGATGTAAACAATCGATGCCTCAATAGTGATATTAGATTATCCAATTCTCTGACATCTTCACATAAAATTAACCTATCTCGATCAAAAGACAATTATATTAATAAATTTAAACCGATATATGTAAGTATTGTAGACTACAAAAGAGATCCAAATACATATAATCAATGATAGTTTACCGTGATGTGGATATATACTTGCATCATCGACATTCGGGAATCCCCATTCACATCTTTAACTTAATAATTATGCTTACTTTAGTGACCATGTCTTTTTAAGGTGTTGCCCACTATCTCCCAAGCTTCACTATATGGCTTTCTAAAGGTAATTTCCATGTATAAGAATGAGATGATGGATGCCCAGAGCAAATGAACGGAATACCACCGTTTTCGCCCTTTTATAGATGAAAAATGTTACTTGAAAAGTGAAGCCATTTTTACATATAACCGTTTAGACATCTTAACTATAATTTGTTTCCAACCATTCACTGTGTACTAAATACGAGAGTTATATGTAGTAATTGGATAATATTAAAATAGGAGTAAATGAGAGCAAAATATAACGTATACAGTATATAGTAACTATCACTAATTGAGATTTAGGTTAAAAAAATGAGTCATAACCTAAAGAGTAGTCCGTACGTAGAGACAAGATTTAACTGAAAAAAGAGTGTGTGGGGAGGGAATATTTACTTACAAATAGTGCTCATTTTTATATACACACATAATTATGCTATGGTATATTAAAATAAACAAAGAAAAATTAATTACTTAGATTACAAAGTAGCATATAATTATACTTATGTATTTTATATTGTTTTATAAACCCTATAGTAAAAACCGATCGGAAAATCTAACATATTATATACATATTATATACTAAGGGTGATAAACTAACCCTACATGCAAACTATACCTTTAAGCCTATTTAAGCCTTTGATTTTGTCTTTAAAAATTAGCATTCAATGACCTAGAATATTAACTTTTAAATATATATAGATGGTTGTTTTTCATGCTTAATAGAAATATAAATTAAACTATGTTGAAAATTTAACGTGAAGATATAAGAGTTATACAACGATATGAAAATGAGGACTTTTTAATTGATTAAAATGTAGTAATTGTGAATCAAAAACTTTGTATATTATATAGACGATTATAGATTAAATATAATTGTTAATATATGAAATTGTCACTTTAGTACTTTTTGGATTTGAGAAATTGTTTAAATTTTGTGCTAAATAAATAAGGCATGAAATGAAAATAAAAACTAATTCATCTTTAAAAGTTAGCATTCAATGAACTAGAATGCTAACTTTTAAATATATATAGATGGTTGTTTTTCATGCTTAATAGAAATATAAATTGAACTATGTTGAGAATTTAACGTAAAGATATAAGAGTTATACAACGATATGAAAATGAGAACTTTTTAATTGATTAATATGTAGTAATTGTATATAATTGTGAATCAAAAACTTTGTATATTATATAGACGATTATAGATTAAATATAATTGTTAATATATGAAATTGTCACTTTAGTACTTTTTGGATTTGAAAAATTGTTTAAATTTTGTGCTAAATAAATAAGACATGAAATGAAAATAAAAACCAATTCATCTTTAAAAGTTAGCATTCAATGACCTAGAATGCTAACTTTTAAATATATATAGATAGATGTCTCTAAATAGTTATCTTAGTTTCATAGATTAGTTTTTGGTAATTCTCTAAACTACTTATACTTCTTCAAATTTTATATTTTTGTAAACTTTTATAAGATCAAACAAGCTAGATTTACACAGAGATTTTATATAGTATAGCTTAACAAAAGTAATGTATATAATGATCTATACATATTACAAAATAAAGCTATAAACTAATTTGGTTATTTATGTATTTATTTTTATGACATTTATTATTTAGTTTTTAAAAACTTCTGTATAATACCACAACAAACTATTCTTATAGATTGAACATGTCAAAATTAGAATATAGGCCTCCTATATGCATTTCACATATCCATTTATATAAAATGAGTGATTGAAAGTTGAAACAGATTTGAAAGTCTTATTTGAATAACAAAAAAAAGTTTTCAAATCTTACAAAATTTAGTTTTATTTTATGATATCTTAACATATTAGTAAAATAAACTAACATATGATGATAAACACAAAGTTCAAGAAATAGTGTTAGCAAAATTTAAAACATACTTATGTAAATATTTATGATATACGATAGTATAAAATAAATTTGTAATAATAATATCACATACAATTATATATATTAATTAGTAGAAGTAGTTTAATAAACATACATTTCTTAAATAATTTTTAAAAAAATCAAATGGAAAATTCAATTTATTTTTTACTTCTAAAATAACTACATATGATTTTTATCTAACATCGAACTTTGACTTGAACAACTATGATGATATTTTTTAGAGTTTATTATATTTTTTATAACATGATAATTTTTAGGAGCACTAACCTATAAAAAATATATTTTAATAACACAAAATATATTTGACTTCCTAAATATAATATTATATTATTTAAATTTTTAATAAATGCCCTCCCGTGATTGACACTGACACTATGCTAATCATTATCTAAAATTATACAAATACAATTATATGGGAAGATTCCAAGGAAGTGACGGCAAATTGTGCAAATGCAGCCAAACACGGCCTAGTGGACCACTCTTTTTCTTTTCTTGTCTCTGCCATCACATTCGAAGTATCTTAGCTAAAGCAAAAGCCAAAATTTCCTTTCAATATACTAATCACTTATCATAATCCCCCCTCACAATTCTACCAACCCCCCCCCAATAGCAATTATCTAATGGTAACACATTACTAGTTTTAAAGTATAATAAGATTTTGACATCATTAAAGTGAAAATTCACAAATTTTTAAATAACATCATGAATATCAATATCAAATAAAAGTAGCTATAAACTCGACTTCAAATGAATCTAAAATAGAATCCGTAAAAACTATAAGGAGAAAAAGCATATAACCACCCTTTATACATCTTTGTTTACATAAAATCATCCCTTATAAAAAAAAGTTGTAACAAACCACCCTTAATCTAAAAACATTTGTAAAGAATCACCCATTTTCTTCAAAACCGTTAACTCACTATTGAAAATAAGGTTTACATCTAATGTTTTGATGACCTTATTTATTATATATTTTTTAATTAATCGTTCATGACTTCTCTTTTTCTAATTCAATTTAGTGATTTTTTAATCACATATTCTGCTAGACCACTTCTTTCTGTAAAAAAAATATTTAGGTGAAATGCTAATACTAAAAGCATTAATAAACTATGCATAAAGAATTCGTATAATGAATTAATAATTTTTAGCTGAAATTTAAAATAATATAATCTTTTTAAAATGACAAAAAAAGAAGAAGAAGAAGCTCAAACAATTCAACATGAACAAACTGTATTTTGACAAAATATCACCATTTGTAAACTTTTTTTTAAAAGGTCACCAATTGGAAACTTAAAACTTAAATTCGATAAAAGTGAAACTGGATTTGGTAATAAAATTTTTAAACGCAAGCTCATTAAGTTTTTGAAAATGATAGAGTTGAATTTATTTTTATAAAATCAGTTATATTTATTGACTTTTAAAAGTTATTCTCCTTATCAAACAATAATTAACTCAAGTTCTAATTATCTACTCAACATATTTTATCATAAAAAGTGTGTAATATACTAATCAACCAATAATAATGTTATATGCGAGCATGGATAAACAATCAAATGGGACCAATCAACATTTAGATGGAAAACTTATTATCTTATCCAACCTGTATATATACGATTGGGCTTACTTTTAATGTAAAATTAAAGGTTTCATTGTTTCAAGGGAATGGGTGACTCTTTGCAACTATTTCTTAATTAAGGGTGGTTTGTTGCAAGTTTTTTTATTAAGGGTGGTTTTGTACAAACAAAGGAGATAAAGGGTGGTTTTATGCTTTTTTTCCCAAACAATAAATAACTATATCTGTGATATATCATCATGTTATTCGTATGAATAAAGGAGCCAATATCAGGGATACACGTTGAGACAATGGACATATATAAATAAAAAACAAACAACAAATAAGCACTACAAAAATTGTATATTTTCACCTTTTATTTTTGTTATACACACCCATATACTGGTGTACATTGGGGATGGATACCTTCGACTCCAAATCCTTCCGCTGTCCATTGAGAATACCTCCATACTCTTCTACTACCCATTGAAAATATGTATCTTTACACACTTATTATATGTTTTATTTTTCATAGGTATGATATTATAATTTTGTCTTTTTTATGGTAGAAATATTTTTGTCTTTTATTTATGTACATATTTTATTATGTATTTAAAAACTACTTTTAAATTTAACTAATTTTAATATGTACTTAAAGCTATTTAACTTAATTTAACTACTTAACTAAATTTAATAATTTTAGTATGTACTTATTTAATTTAAGCATGTACCAACTAAAATTGAGATGTAATATATTGACCGAACAACATGATATTTTCAAACTACTTAACTAATTTTAGTATGTACTTAAAAATTAATTAACAAAATTTAACTAATTTTAGCATGTACTTAAAGCTACTTAACTTAATTTAACTAATTTTAGTATGTACTTAATAATATTTAACTAAACTTACATAATTTTAGCAATACTTATTTAATATTGTTAAGTACCAACTAAAATTTAGTATGCTCCACATTAGACTATTCTAACGTATATATGAAGTTACGTATGCCCATCACACATGTGAACATTTTTTTTGTGAAAGTGTGAACATATATACAGTGTTCTAAAAATCTCTGCCTATGGCCGCCTAGGTCTCGCTTGGGTGTTAGGCGGTCATCCCCTGCCTAGGGCCGTATAGGCGAAAAGAAGCTTCCGATGTTGTGGAAACATCAATATCTTAGGAGATGACAAATGTATAGAATATATTTTTGGGTTATGCTTTGTAAAATAAGACCCATAATAAAATATCAAACCTCATCTTAATATAGTTTTATAAACATTAATGGATTTGAGAGAACGTAGTAAAATAATCATATGGATTAGAAATTAATCTAGGCCCCTGACTAGCCGCCTAGGCGCTAGGCCCCTCCTAACCGCTCAACTCATGCCTAACGACTTTTAGAACATTGCATATATGTTATAGGCGTTGCTACCAGTGCCCATTGGGCATGAGTACTCATTTGTCCCACTGCCAATTCCCATTGGGAATGGGCACTGTTTTGGATCCCATAAAAGAACTAAAAGCGGAGGGCAGTTTTGTCTATTCATTAAATGGGTGAGTATACTAAATTTAAATGGGTGAGAATAATTAAGAACCTCGATAAAGGATATAGCAAAATAATTAAAGAGCCTAAATTAAAATATAGAGAAGTGTGAGTAAAGCACTATCGAAAAATAACGCCACCGGAAAACGGGTCAGACAAAACCAATCCCGCAAAAGTGCAATTTGGACCACCATGACATGCCCCTACCTAAATGAGAGATCTTCAGGAATCACAAACACCACCACAATCTCGACCGGAACAAGTCTATATTCACCCAAGCTCAACTCCACAAGGGAAGTGTTTTGGACGAAAAAGATCGAACCGACCTGAATCGCTTAAAGAAGGGCAACTAGACAATAATTAGATCAACAATATTTAGATAATCCAAATCAGCTAGAGATATAAATGTAATTCAAACTATGAGAATAAAGAGACTGGCTTATCTCTTCTGAATAAGAGATTGGTCGAATCGAAAAGAGCTAGACGTCGGTCGTTTCAGTACTAAAACACGAATTTGAACTAGAGAATTCAGATGAATGCAAGTGGGAGAGTAGTGTTTGTATTATGTATCATTCGTTTCTTTACAATGATTTCTAATCCCTTTAAATACACTTAATTTCCAAAAAGATATGGACAAACTAGCCGTTTCCTCGTCCGTGATTTTCGCTCGCTAGCTCTTATTGCCGAATTGCCATGATCTTGTGGAATTTATGTCTAGATCATGCGGGTTTGTAACCGTTATATGGAAGAATATATCGGCCTCTGTGATCTGGGTTTCTTGTAATGTCTCCGGTTGCATCGTTGTCATGACCCTTGCTTTGTCGTCTGATCGTTAGTCGCTTAATCGTTTGGTCGTTTTAAAGTGAAAAGATCACTTCGCTTACTGGGCCTCTTCTTTCGAGGGTCCAGTAAGAATGTGGCCCAACAATTGCCCTAAGGAATCGAGTCGGGCCGGAAATGGCAGTTGAGGGGCGGTTGGATTCCTTCTTCTTCTGTTTCTTTCTGAACGTGATCTTTTCTCTGATGATTTGTTACAGTGGATCGATGATGTGTTGTCTCCTTATTGGTTGATAGATTTGACCGCATTTAAACAGTTTCCCATAAATGTCCATCACTTCCCTTTCTTTTCACCATCATCTCTTTTGTTTCTCGAAAGGTTTTCTGCTCCAAAGGTAAGAATTATCTCTTTTTGATTTCCTTCTGTGTGTACCATGTCGTTTCCGAGATCAAAGAAGTCTAGAGCTTCGTCTTCTGGCGTCGGTGGGAAAGGTAGCGAGTTCTCCCCCTCGAATCTTCTCAGTTCAGAAGACTCCTTGGCCGGAACCCTAACCCAATCGGAGTTGGATATGATTTTAGAAGTGGGTCAATTCCCTTTTGAGACGGTGGCTTGTCTCCCTTTACCCCAGGAGCGGGCCGACTGGTGTTGCGAAGGGTGGGTTTGCTTCTTCGAATACCCCTTCAGGATAGGCCACTCTTTTCCGTTCTCAAATCTGGTGAGAAATTTCTTGTCTGTCCTCAACCTTGCCCCATGTCAAGTGATGCCGCATGCGTGGCGTCTCCTTAGGGTAGTCGATCTTTTGGTGTCTTGTGTTGAAATTGATTTTGATTTCGATGCTCTCTGGTACTCATACTACCTGAATAGTCGGGGTTCTTCTCGCTTTCAACTGCGTCTTAGACCAGATAGGCAGCCAATCACTTTAAACCTTAATGTAAATGATCACGGATGGAGGTCACGATTCTTCTTTGTTGAAAGGAAGTCGCTTGAGGGGGGATTCGACTGCTCTTTCTTACGTGATGTTTAGAGGAAGACATGTATCGTGATAGTCTATGAGTTTGTATGTTTTGACGCCTTTGTTAACTGGCGCTTACGTGTCTTCTTTTTCAATGCCAAGCCCAGAAGAGAAGACGGATTCCGATTTTGCTGCTGTCACTGAGGCTTTGCTTGCTTTTTCTGAGGCCGACAGATCGTTCAAGAACGTGATTTTTTTAGCCCTTCCTCCGAGTAAGGTGACTCCGTCCACTTCTGTCACCAAAGGCACATGTTCGTTCCTCCAGGTATGCATGTGGATGGTCTTTGTAGTGACCATATGCTTATTCGTTTGTACTTGCCTGGCAGTATCTCGGGGTGCGAGGTCGAGTGCTCATTTGTCCGAAAAGAGTCTCCTAGATCAAAAGTTGGCGGCGAAAGCGTCTTCGTCGGCTAAATTCGAAGCCAAGGCTCTTTCATCGGCGAAGATCGTCGCCTTAGATTCTCCGTCGTCTAAAACTTTGGGGGCTAAAAGGAAGGCGACGGGCGCCCTAGAACTTTCAGTAGGCATGGTGAAGAAGAGAGATTTGGAGGATCTGTTTCACACTCTAGACCCTGAGGCTAAGAAGGAGATTGGCAATTTGCATCCCGTCGATTGTATTAATGAGGCCGGGGCGGCCGCTTGGCGAGTAAGTAGAAAAAAGCTTTGTATGAAGTGTTTCCGCTAATGTACATGCTTTCAATACTTTTTACATGTTTCGTTGTTTCACAGGCCCTTCAGTATTCGCTTGTCGCGTTTTCTAATGTGCAAGAGTTGAGCGACAGTGCCGAGAAGCGGATAGCCGAGGTCGAGGGCCAGTTGGAGGTAGCTAATGGGCGTGTTAAGGCGGCCGAGAGCAAGCGGGCGTTGGCCGAGAAGAAACTGGTGGAGACCGAGAAGAGATTGGTCGAGTTGCAAGCCCGTTTTGGGGAGCTGGAGAGTAGTTTCGACGATGTCCGTTTGGAGGACGCTCAAGTCGCTACTGATGTTGGGACGTATTTTTACCTCAAGTCCCGTATTGAGATGATGGAGGAGTATGCCTTGGGGACCCATTCGTCTTGGAAGATTGAGGATGCAAGGGCGAATATGGATCTTTTGTACCCTAGTGGCAACCCTGGCGATGAGCTATTCAAGTTGATGGGACTTGGCGAGGACGAGCAGGGAGAGGAGGTTGTTCTTGTGGCGGTCGAGGAAGCTGTTGGGGACGCATCGAAGGGGCTTCCTGAGGCGACCGAGGGCCGGAATGTCGTCCCTGCAGAAGTTGATGAGAGGTCAGGCGAGTCCTGATCTTTGTTTTAAACAAATGACATTGTTTTCTTTTGGTCTTTTGTGGAAGTTTTAGTCTAAGTGTTTTAGGTAGTATGTTGTGCCCCATCATGGAGATGGGATGGACAATGTTTTGGCGACCCGTCCACCATCACGGGTCGCGTATTTTTGTAAAACGCTTCGATCGTTTGCGATGTACCTTGTGTTTGTCTTGTATTTGTCTTGCGCGTTCTGTTTTTGCAGGTGGATTCTATCGTTTTTGCGCCTTGGCCGTAGTGTGTGGTCGTAGTGACCTTTAGTTGTAAATGTTAGTGTAGCATGCTTTTTGTTTGTCAAGGGAAGAGTAGTTTGTAATGTATAAAAAGGACGAGTACTTGGGATGGAACAAGCCTTTTGTGAAATGGAGTGTTTCGTTTTGTTCCTCTATTCCCTGTGTATCGATCGATTTTTATGTTTATGTATAGTAAGGATATCTTTTTTACTGTCAAACTGCGTCTTCGAGGCCTCTTGTTCCTGTTTAGATCATGTCAAAAGTGTACAAAGGACATGTCTTGGGGTGACCGTTGGGGGGTGACCCAACGGCCCTCCGATGCTTAAGTCAGTGATCGGAATCTAATCGAATGTAATTGACTAGACGTTTAAAAATGTGAAAGGAGTGAAAAGAAAAGAGTTCAGAAATGGTACAACTTTAAGTGGGTCGCGTTCCAGCTTTTGGGGATTGGTTGTCCATCCTTTGTTTCTAATCGATACGCTCCTTGTCCGATGATTTCTTTGATGAGGTAAGGTCCTTCCCATAGGGGTGCTAGCTTTCCGTCAGTTGGATCTCTGGTGTTTTGGAACGTTTTCCTTAGGACCCAGTCTCCTGACTTGAAGACTTTGACTCGGACGTTCTTGTTGTAGCTCCGGGCGACTTGTTGTTGGTAATGGACCATTCAGATCCTGACTTTCTCTCTGGTCTCATTGACGGTGTTGAGGTTGTGAGCCAACTCGATGTCGTTTTGTTCTGGGGTTTGGAGTCCGTATCTGGCAGTTGGGACGAGTAGCTCGGTGGGGATGACTGCTTCGCTTCCATAGACTAGCGAAAAAGGGCTTTGTCCTGTTGCATTTTTAGGCGTCGTCCTGTCGGACCATAATATTAAAGGGAGCTCGTCGGCCCATTTGCCTTTTGCCCATGTGAGGCGTTTTTTGAGATTGTTGATGATGATCTTATTGCTGGACTCCGCTTGACCATTGGATTGTGGGTATCTTGACGTGGATGTAACCAATGTGATGTTCCACTGTTTACAGAAGGATCGTGTCTGGCTGCCGATGAATTGGGAGCCATTGTCGCATACGATTTCCGAAGGGACGCCAAATCTGCATAGGATATTACGTTTTATGAATGAGATGACGTGTTTTTCTTTTACCTCTCGATATGCTTCGGCCTCTATCCATTTAGAGAAGTAGTCAGTCATGGCTAGGAAGTAGACGCGTTGTCCTGCTGCTGGTGGTAATTTCCCGACGATGTCCATCCCCCATCGCATGAAGGGCCAGAGGGCTAAAGTCGGATGAAGCATCTCTGATGGCTGATGCGTGACGGGTGCGTGCCGTTGGCAGGCGTCGCATTTTCTTACGTACTCTGTCGCGTCTTTGTTCATTGTGGGCCAGTAGTAACCTATCCTGAGAGCTTTGCCGGATAGGCCGCGTCCTCCAGTGTGGTTCTCACACTCTCCGTCGTGAAGGGATTATAAGATGCGTCGTACCTCAGATGTTTCGAGGCAGCGTAGATATAGGCCTATGATAGATCGTTTGAACAATACGTTATCTTTAAAATCAAAGGTTACAGCTTGTACCTTGAGTCTTTTAGCTTCCACTTTGTCTGTTGGGAGAGTTTCGTCTTTGAGCCACTTGATGTAGGGGGTGGTCCAATCGTCTTGGTCGCCTACCAAGTCTTCTTCTGTATGATCGCCTACCTCTGCTGAGACGACTTCTTCTAGGGGTAGCTCGTCCGCCGTCTGAATATCGTTAGGATTAGGTGTCTTGAAGGCTTTAGGGACGGCTGGCATGGTGATATGTGCTAGTGGAATGGTACGGAAGTCATTAGGATGCAAGGTGGAGCCAAGGTTTGCTAGGGCATCGACTTGTGTGTTGAGGTCGCATGGGACTTGTCGGATGGTGAAGCTTTGGAACTTGCTTGCCAATTTTTTGACGATATCTAGGTATGCCATCATTCTGTCGTCTTTGGAAGCATACGAACCTTGTACTTGGTTGACGATTAAAAGAGAGTCGCATGTCACCTCTATGTCCAGAATTGCGAGATCGTCTACGAGTGTTAATCCGAATACGAAGGCTTCATATTCTGCTTCATTGTTGGTCGCGTCCCATTCACATCTCACAGCTTGGGCTATATGGTCCCCTTGTGGTGATTTTAGCACGACACCTAAGCCGACTCCTCTTACATTTGACACTCCATCTGTATGGAGTTGCCATGTGCCCTTGTCTTCTTCGACCTTTAGTTGTTTGACCTCCTTCGTAGCTTCTTGTTCCAGTGTTGGGCTGAAATCGGCCACAAAGTCGGCTAAAGCTTGAGATTTGATCGCCGTCCTTGGTTCGTAGTCGATGTCGAATCCGCTGAGATGTATGGCCCATTTGGCCATCCGTCCTGTAAATTCTGGTTTCCTTATGACTGCCTTCATGGGATGGTTAGTTCTCACAATAATAGCATGTGATTCAAAATAGGGTCGTAACTTATTCGAGGCCATGACTAACGCCAAGACTAACTTTTCAAGCGATGTGTACCTGGTTTCGGCGGGGAGTATGGAACGACTCACGTAGTAGACTGGCGACTGCTTACCGTCTACTTCCCTTGTTAGAGCTACGCTAACGGCTGATTCTGATATGGCCAGATAGAGTGGTAACGGCTTGTCGTCTTTTGGCTTAGTGATGTGTTCTTGCCTCCGATGACAAACCAATTGTCAAAGGCGACACCTTTGGATCTAGTCTTGGGCGAGAAGTCACTCCTTCTAGAGGTTATCGGACACGGTGGTGCTGCGAAGCGAACCCGGTGGAGGTGGTCTGGAAGATCGCGGTGTCGGAGAGGACAAGCGCGATGGTGTCCATGAGCGATTGACTGGATGGGTGTCTGGGCTTGTTGGCGACGACGATAGCGAAGACGATGACGAGGGTCAAGGCGATGCTAGCGATGGCGACAATGATGGTTTTGGTGGCGATTGTGGACGCGATGGAAGCGATTGATGGAGTGAATGGATAGCGATGGCGGAAGCGATTAAATGGAGGGATATGTGACTTGAAAGACAAGTCTTTAGTGTCATAGCGTCGACTGCGGAGGAAGGGAGATGCGAAGGAAGACTTGGCTTGAAGGTTCAAGAGATTGCCGTAGCGTCGGCGGAGGGAATGGGGTTGCGAAGATAGAGGGTGACGTCCGATCAAGGGAAGGAGGATAAACACTCTACTTGAAACCTTGATTAAAATTGAACGTGCTAAAACAAATAACATAGTTTGACTTAAATACTAGGGCGAGACATCGGATGGGCCGAGTCGAGCCTAGTGGGCTAGCCCATGCAAGTATGCAAAAGTCACAAACCCTAAAATAGAAATGACTATAAAAGGAAACTATCTAAAATAAGCAATAATAACAAATATAGAAAGTGTCTCAAAAAGAACGCGGCGAAGGCATGGATGCAAACACCGCGAGAGGCGGCGACGAAGGGTCGATGGCCTCGCGAGTGGGTGCACGCGATGCCGGCTGTGATGATCGCGATGTTACGATGCCGATAGTGGCGAGGATGACGAGTCTTGGGTTGGCGTCTGGGATCCCTTGGCCAGTGACGATGCGTGCGACAAGTGACGCGACGACGACGGCGATGGCTTTGGACCTAGACCTTGTCACTGGGCCCTCTGAGCGTAGGCTCATGGCTTCTTCCTCGTCTTGGGCCGTCATGGGAGGCAGGGTCACATCACCCTCCCCCACTTGGTTGTGAAGCGTCCCCGCTTCACCATCATCAAACTCAGGCTCCATATACGGTGTCAAGTCCGCGATGTTGAAGGACGCGTAGACTCCAAAATCTGGGGGAAGCTCGAGTTGATAGGCATTGTCCCCTATGGCCTTTATCACGCGGAATGGACCATCTCCACGCGGTGCCAATTTGTGCTTGCGCCGCGATGGGAACATTTCTTTTCGCAAGTGCACCCAGATGAGATCCCCTGGTGCAAAAACGATACGACGTCGGCCATTGTTCTTCTGGGAGGCATACTACGCGGCCCTTCTCTCCAATTGGTCCCTAGTTCATCGATGGAGCTCTTGTACCTGCTCTGCGCGATTGGCGGCGGAGACATGCACTGGGTCTCGCAGTGGTCGCGGCGACAAATCAAGCGGCGTCAATGGATTCATTCCATACACCACTTCGAAAGGTGTCAACTTGGTCGCCGTGTGCCTGCATCTATTGTAACAAAACTCGACAAGTGATAGTAAGTCCTCCCAACGCCTAGGGTTGGCTTTTAGCATCGTGCGAAGGAGGGCTCCTAGGGTTCGATTTGTGACCTCCGTTTGGCCATTGGTCTGGGGGTGGTAGCTAGTGGAAAATATGAGTTTTGTTCCTAGCTTACCCCAAAGAGTTCTCCAAAAATGACCAACGAACTTAGAATCCCTATCACTCACTATCGTACGTGAGACTCCATGAAGACGCACCACATGCTCAAAGAATAGATCGGCAATCTCACTAGCACTATGGATTGTCTTACAAGCAATAAAATGCGCCATCTTAGAAAATCTATCTACAACCACAAAAATAGAGTCTTTACCTCGTCTAGAGAGGGGCAAACCCGTGATGAAATCCATAGACAAATCTTCCCAGGGGGCACTAGGAATGGGCAATGGTGTGTAGAGGCCGTGTGGGCTTGACCTAGCTTTGGCTCTTTGGCATGTCACACAACTTCTACAAAACCTAGTCACTTGGTGGGTCATTTTAGGCCAAAAGAAATGTTCTCTTAGGGCGGCCAAGGTCTTACTAATCCCAAAGTGTCCACGACTTTCGTGTGCTTCCTGAATCAAAAGGAGCCTAATGGAAGACCTAGGGATGCAAAGGCGGCTAGCCTTGTATAAATAACCCTCAGAAAGGAAATATGACTCAAACTCTGGAAATCTCAGGCAATGCTCGAATATAGGGGCAAAGAAAGGATCACTAGCATACAATTCTTTAATCAAAGCAAAACCCAAAACTTTAGTTTGCACACGAGTCAAGAGAACATACCTTCGAGATAACGCATCGGCGACAATGTTCTCCTTTCCCTTCTTGTGGACCATGACATAAGGAAATGTCTCAAGAAATTCCACCCAACGAGCATGGCGTCGATTGAGGTGGGCTTGGCTCTTCAAATAGCTCAAGGCTGCGTGGTTGCTGTGGATGACAAATTCACGCGGCCAAAGGTAATGTTGCCATGTCTTTAGCACACGTATTAGGGATTATAATTCTTTGTCGTAGGTGGGGTAATTGAGTGTGGCCCCCGTGAGCTTCTCACTGAAATATGCAATGAGCCTCTTCTCTTGGTATAACACACCACCAATGCCTATGTCTGAGGCATCACACTCCACCTCGAAGTGTTTGGCGAAGTCGGGGAGTTGGAGCAAAGGCGCCTGGCACAAGGCCCACTTTAAGGCCGAGAAGGCCTCTTCGTGGGTCTCAAGCCACAAGACAGTGCTTCCCTTCTTCGTCAACTCATGCAAAGGCGTGGCAATAGAGGATAAGTCTTGAACAAAGAGCCTATAAAATCCTGCGAGGCCGAGAAAGCTTCGCACTTGCGTCGGCGTTGGCCACTCTTTGATGGTCGCGATCTTTTCTTCGTCGACGCGCAAACCATCACTACTCACGACATAGCCCAGAAAATTGGTGGACGCGGAGCAAAATGAGCACTTGGCCAGATTGTCCAATAGGCTCTCGCGTCGAAGGCACTCGAGTACTTGGCGAAGGTGATCGACATGCTCCTCCACGCTATGTGAATATACAAGGATGTCATCGAAATAAACGATGACAAACTTGCCAAGTAAGGTTCTCAAGACGTGGTTCATCACGCGCATGAAGGTGCTTGACGCGTTCGTGAGCCCAAATGGCATGACAAGCTACTCGTAGAGCCCATACTTTGTCTTGAACACGGTCTTCCACTCATCACCTTCTTTCATCCTGATTTGGTGATAACTACTCTTCAAAACTATCTTGGAGAAAAGTGTGGCACCATGAAGTTCATCAAGCATATCGTCGAGGCGTGGAATAGGATGCCTATACTT
Organism: Rheum nobile; assembly: GCA_027886185.1. NCBI lineage: Eukaryota > Viridiplantae > Streptophyta > Magnoliopsida > Caryophyllales > Polygonaceae > Rheum > Rheum nobile. The sequence continues at coordinate 12,270,167 of WOAB01000563.1, read as the reverse complement.
GACGAGGATCTGGTTTTTCGCACGACAATCAACACACATTCTCCATATGCCATCCTTCTTGGGCACAAGGATCACTGGCACAGCGCAAGGGGAGAGAGATTCCCTTACATAGCCGCGATCCAACAACTCTTGCACTTGGCGCTGGAGCTTGTTGGTCTCCTCTGGGCCAGCTCTATACGCAGCGTGATTGGGCAAGAAAGAACCTGGCACAAGGTCAATCTGGTGCTCAATGCCTCTCAGTGGAGGTAATCCTTGTGGCAACTCATCAGGGAAGACATCGTCGAAAGAGGCGAGTAAGGTCGCGATGGATGGCGGCACAGACGCGGCATTCGACGACTCAGGGATGCATGGGGTTGGCACAAGCATAAAACATGGTGCCTTGCCAATCAAACACGCAGTGAGGTCACTGGGCCTAGCCAAAAGCAAGCGTCGCTCACATTTTCCTTGCAAAGGAAACGTCTGCGGCAACGGATCGGCAAACTTCATCGACGGCGAGGCGCTTGTGGAATTCTATGGGGCACTGGGCATAGGTGGACCAGTTCTCGAGCCAGAAGTGGAAAATCCTAGCCAAGTCTCTGGAGTGCCTTTCTTGGCCTTCCCAGCGGCACCAGCAGCGGCGCCATGACGATCCAGATGGGCACTTGGTGTCCCAACTGTGGCGTTGTTCCTCTTCTTGTCAGTGCCCGGTGGAGACGAAATTTTTCCAGAATTGGAGGAGTTTTGCCTCTGGAGTGCCTCTAGGCACTCGTTTGACCAATGAGACGCGGTCTCAGTGGCCTTCTGGCGATCACGCTCAACCTGGTCCTACAAGATCTCATGGGGAGACATTGGGTGCAAGGTGATGCGCTTCCCGTGGTAATTGAACACATAAGTGTTCAAATAGCCATCATGGAGCACGCGTCTGTCGAATTGCCATGGGCACCCAAGCAAAATATGGGTGGCGTCCATTGCAATGACATCACAAAGTATAGAATCACAGTATTAGCTTATGGAAAAAAGAAACTAAGCATTGGCGAGATACTGTGTTACCTGGACTTGAAGAAATCCATTGGAGGACATAAGGTTGGGGATGAGGCGTCGTAGGCAACTTGAAGTGTGACACGACCTTCTCATTCACAATATTAGCACATGAACCTCCATCAACAATGACACTCAAGGAATCCGTTTTGATGAGAGCCCTTGTGTGGAACAAGTTCTCGCGTTGGTTGCGGAGGCTCGCTTCCTGGACTGTGAGGAGACGACGCGTTACCAAACTCAATGGTGTGCCCGCGTGCAGAGAAGCGGGTTCGCAGTCGTAGGCGTCTTCCTCCTCTTTGATGCCTTCATCGATGGCCTCTAGGGTTTGCTCCTCGTTGTCGCAAGACTCGTAGCCGGCGGCGGCCGTGGAGAACAAAACCTTTCGAGCGTTTGGGCAATCCTTCTTATAGTGGCCTCTTCCACCACACTTGTAACACTCAAGGTCGCGCACGCGATATTTGCCCACTGGAACTTGTCTGGGCGTGTTCTGGCACGGCGCGGTGTTTGGCGTCGACGGCTTCGCTTTGGGGGCTTGGCTCGATGCGGCTGTGGTAGAGACACTAGGGCGAACATTAATATAAGGCAATCCACTAGGGTTAGAAGAATACCTTTGTTGGCCACTTGGAAAAGTGTAAGACTTTCGGCGAGAGATTTGGGCATGAAGTTGCATCGCCGTATGTGTGAGTGTGTTCAAATCTTTGATGGGCAAAATCTTGAGTTGATCACGGATGTTGGTGTTCAAGCCACTCAAGAACTTCGTCCTCAAAGTCGATGGTGCAACATAGATGTTGGCCTTGTAATACATGTCTTCAAGGTTGGAAAATAACTCGAGTGGAGTCATCGACCCTTGGCGAGCTATGGCTATTTCCATTCTCATTTGATTCCTATAGTCTGGAGGCACGTATTTCTTGGTCATCACATAGACTAGTTGGTGCCATTCTGTGACTCTGGTTCTGTGGCGATGCACGCAGTCATCTTCGAATCTATGCCACCACACGCGAGCGGTTCCTCGGAAGTGAAGTGTCGCGGCATCGACATGCTCCTCAGGTGGCACTCGACAATATCTAAGGGTGTACTCCGTAGCCTGCACCCATTCAAGAAAAACAGATGGATTGTATTCACCATAAAAATGCTCGATCTTTACCTTGACTTCGTGTCATTGGTATCGAGGCTGGGCAGGTGCTTGGTTGAACGCGTTGTTTGGCACAGTGGCGTAGAGAGGATTCTCGTAGGCACGCACACCATGGGGTCTATCGCGTCCAACCTAGCGTCTATCGCGGTCTTGGTGATCTTCGCCGCGAGCAAACTCATCCCTTGGTGCGTAGGCATCGTCACGTCGGCGTCTTCGCGGCTGGGAATCGTAGTCGGTTCGGTGAATGTCCCTTGGCATAACATCGCGGCGCTCGCCGCCAATGTCACGAATGCGTTCTCCTTGGGGCTGGAGACGCGGTGGAGGTATCCAATCTGAAGGATGATCCTGCAATTCAAGTGGATCTCCAAGAGGGGGGTGAAAAAAATTAGGGTTGATCATACATGAGTCCTCGATCTCCTCGTCGTCATACTCGTCGAAGTCATCGTGGACATTGGGTGTGATCGACGCGTAGCCATCAGATCCGTAACGCGGCGTCCAAACACTTTGGTGTCGAAGATGATCGCATACATCATGGCTCCGTGGCTGGGTAGTTGGGGTCCTCAATTGATCATCGCGTTGCGTCGGCCCACTTGGTCGGCGACTGGGTCTCCTTGGTGTCGCGTCGGCTTGCTCATCTCGGCGAGGGCGGCCTTCGTGTGGCGCTGAGCCCAGTACTCGTCTCTGGGTTCTCCTAGAGGCATAGTGATCATCAAAGTTGTATGGTTCAGAAAACTCACCTTGAGTGTCTTCGGCGTCGCGGTCGTTGTCGGAGCCGGTGTCGAAGCCAGCGGGTATGGCTCTGGGCACGTAGCGGTCCGTGTGCGAAACGAAGCCTTGGCGACTCTCGATGACACTTTGCATACGATTGAGTTGTGGATGATGATGAGATGTAGAAGGCATGATTCCTTTGCCTTTGTCTACTCTTGTCTTCGATGGACCGGCGTCGGTGGCTCGTGGTTGAGCCGGTGCGTCCATAGCACTTAATGGAGTTGGCGTGGGCACGAGTTGTGTCGCGCGTTCTCTGGCTTCAAATTGAGCAACGCGTTGACAAAGAGCTTGGATCTCTCGTTGCTCCTCGGACAACTCCATGATGGGGTCTTGTTGTGGGGGGTCAATCGGCGGTTGGTCTTGGGGTAGACCCAACGGCGGTGGATTTGGGTTGGTGTTGTCGACTCCAAGTTGGTCTTCACTGTGTCCAATCGGCATGCTACCTATAACAATATGGCCAGACATGGGAGTAAAAACGAACCCAAAGACAACAAAGAACAACAACCAAGAAAATCACTAGTCAAGTCACAAAGTTCACGTAGGTAGGGTTAGTTTGGCTTGCCGTGAGGGCGGCTTGGCTTGCACAAGAGATGGTGTATCAAACAAGTTGCAATCAAACAAACAAGAATAAATTGAAACCCTAATGCAAACGTAAACAAAGTAACCTAATTAGCAAGAAATCACCTTCTAGGAAGCTTGACCTAGACGGCGGAGGGGTTGAGAAGATGAGCTTAGACCGAATCGAGTGGGTTAGGGTTGCCTTATTTTGGCTTTACCTAACTTTGGAAACTTTTTTTTTTTAATATCTGAGATCTTATCTTTGATCTTTTCGGATTTGCAAAAGGAAACAAAAAGCAAAATCGGCCTAAGTAACAAGAATATCACAAGCATGATCTTTAGAGATAGGAGAGAGAAGATAAGATTTGATTTGATATCTTATAAGGAAATTGCGGCTAACAACCTAAAAAGTAGATTCTAGCAAACAAGGAAACTCTATCCATGCATGAAACAAAATATTCTAGCATGCAAGATAACAAAATACCTAACACACCAAAACTTAGGAAACAAGAAAAAAAAAATCGGCCAAGATATTATCTTGTAGAAACCGATTAGGTGTTGCAAAGATGGAAACTTTGATTTTTCTCAAGATCTTACGAAAACAAACGATGGGGGTCAAGAAAAAATTTTGTGAACAAGATGCAAGCTTGAGTTCGTGACTTACAAGACTGCTGGGCTCTGATGCCAATTGATGTGTTCTTGCCTCCGATGACAAGCCAATTGTCAAAGGCGACACCTTTGGATCTAGTCTTGGGCGAGAAGTCACTCATTCTAGAGGTTATCGGACACGGTGGTGCTGTGAAGCGAACCCGATGGAGGTGGTCTGGAAGATCGCGGTGTCGGCGAGGACAAGCGCGATGGTGTCCGCGAGCGATTGACTGGATGGGTGTTTGGGCTTGTTGGTGACGGCGATAGCGAAGACGATGACGAGGGTCAAGGCGATGGTGACATCGATGGTTTTGGTGGCGATTGTGGACGTGATGGAAGCGATTGATGGAGTGAATGGATAGCGATGGCGGAAGCGATTGAATGGAGGGATAGGTGACTTGAAAGACAAGTCTTTGGTGTCGTAGCGTCGACTGCGGAGAAAGGGAGATGCGAAGGAAGACTTGGCTTAAAGGTTCAAGCGATTGCCGTAGCGTCGGCGGCGGAGGGAATGGGGATGCGAAGATAGAGGGTGACGTCCGATCAAGGGAAGGAGGATAAACACTCTACTTGAAACCTTGATTAAAATTGAACGTGCTAAAACAAATAACATAGTTTGACTTAAATACTAGGGTGAGACATCGGATGGGCCGAGTCGAGCCTAGTGGGCTAGCCCATGCAAGCATGCAAAAGGCACAAACCCTAAAATAGAAATGACTATAAAAGGAAACTATCTAAAATAAGCAATAATAACAAATATAGAAAGTGTCTCAAAAAGAACGCGGCGAAGGCATGGATGCAAACACCACGAGAGGCGGCGACGAAGGGTCGATGGCCTCGCGAGTAGGTGCACGCGATGCCGGCTGTGATGATCGCGATGTTCCGATGCCGATGGTGGCGAGGACGACGAGTCTTGGGTTGGCGTCTGGGCTCCCTTGGCCAGCGACGACGCGTGCGACAAGTGATGCGACGGCGGCGGCGATGGCTTTGGACCTAGACCTTGTCACTGGGCTCTCTGAGGGTAGGTTCATGGCTTCTTCCTCGTCTTGGGCCGTCATGGGAGGCAGGGTCACATCAATTAGCCAGTAGGAGTGGACTTGCCAGATATGCCTTTAGGTTTTGGAACGCTTGTTCGTGTGCAGCTGTCCAGTCGAATGATTTGTTCTTTTTCAAGGCTTCGTAGAAGAGCTTGCATTTATCCGATGACTTAGATATGAACCTATTTAGTGCTGCTATCCGTCCTGTTAGCTTTTGGACATCCTTAACGCATCGAGGGGATCTGAGGTTGACGATGGCCTTGATTTGGTCGGGACTAGCCTCGATCCCTCTTTGAGTGACCATGTATCCCAAGAATTTTCCCGAAGACACTCTGAAAGAACATTTAGTCGGATTTAATTTCATGTTAGATCTTTTCAGTACCTCGAAAGCTTCCCTAAGGTGTTCGATGTGGTCCCCTGCTGCTTTGGATTTGACGAGCATGTCGTCGATGTAGACTTCCATGGTGTCTCCGATCTGGTCTTTGAACATCTTGTTTACCAACCTCTGGTACATGGCCCCTACATTTTTTAGTTCGAAGGGCATTACTTTGTAACAGTACGTACCTTGGCTTGTTATGAAAGCTGTTTTTTCTTGGTCGTCAGGATCCATGAGGATCTGGTTGTATCCACTGAACGCGTCCATGAATGTCAGCATTTCGTGCCTGGCAGTCGCGTCGATGTGTGGTAATGGGAAAGAGTCCTTTGGACATACCTTGTTTAGATCTGTGAAGTCGATGCATACTCTCCATTTCCCATTCTTCTTTTGAACCACAACGACGTTTGCTAACTAGTCAGGGTATTTTACTTCCCTTATTTTACCTGTCTCAAGTAGGTTTTTTACCTCATCGTCCACGACCTTGTTACACTCAGGTGCAAACTTTCTTCTCTTTTGCTTGGCTGGAGGATGCGTGAGATCTACATTTAAGTTGTGAGTAATAATATCTGGGGAGATTCCCACCATGTCTTCGTGCGACCAGGCAAAACAGTCAGTGTTGGATCCCAAAAAAGAAATTAAATCTGCTCTAGTCGAATCGTTTAGATGTGATCCGACCCTTACTGTCTGTGTTGGCTTTGAAGGATCCAGCGCGATCTCATCGAGTTGTTCCATTTCTGGTTCGACGTATCGTGTGGTTCCTTCTCCATACTGTGATTGTTATGCGGACGATTTATCGACTGCCCCTTTCATTGAAGTGACATAGCATTCCTTGGCGGCTCGCTGGTCGCCTTTTATTTCCTGTACCCCCCACTTGGTAGGAAATTTTATTGTCTAGTGGTAAGTAGAAGGTACAACTTTTATGGCGTGGATCCAGGGTCTGCCAAGGATTGCATTGTATGGAGATGGGCAGTCGCATATTAAGAACTTTACATGTTGGTTGACTCCACCAGCGTACGTTTTTAACACGATTTTGCCCCGGGTATACTTAACTTTCCCACTGAATCCGACCAATGGGGTAGAGTTTTTGGTTAGGTCGTCCTCGCTTAAACCCATACCCTTTAAGGCGTCTAGTGTCAATAAGTTGGTGGAGCTGCCTGTGTCGATTAGAACACGACGGATAAGGCAATTGCTAATTGAGAGTGAGATTACCAAACCGTCATGATGATCGCCTAACTCTTGAGCCTCCGAATCGTCAAAGGTGATGGTTGAAGCGTCGGAGATCTGTAATTGTCTTGTCTCTGTCTGAATCGGCTTGTTGCCTTTGCTTTCTCGAGCATGTCTTTTGGCAGTTGAGTACGTGTTTCCACACACGTCCCACCCTCCTGAAATGGTGTTAACAATTTTAGTAGAAACTGGAGAGGACGGTTTGTCGGATGTTACCTGATCCCTTCGATCGAGGGTCGCCTTGGCCCTATCTGAGATGACGTCGCGTAATAGCCCCTGCGCGAGGAGCCTCGCGACTTCTTTGCGAAGGGCTATGCATTCGTCCGTCGAGTGTCCATGGTCTCCGTGGAATTCGCACCATCGGCTCATGTCTTTCTTGGCGTCTGGTTTGTCGCTCTTCCGAGGCCAGCTTACTTCTTTTCCATACTTGTCGAAGCTTTTTACGAGCTCCGATACAGATATGTTGAAGTTGTAAGAGTAAAGTTTTGGAGGGAGAGCGGGGTTGTTTCTCCAATCCTTGTTCCTGTCATAAGAGTTGTTTACCTGACCGGGGTCGTTTCGCCCCTTAGGGTACGGTTGGTGCCGTCGATCTCGTCGATAATCCGAGGATGGCCTTCGGTCGACTCGGTCGGGACTCTTGTTTGCCTTGGAGGGTTCCTCGTCTTCCTCGAGTCTGAATTGCTCCATGGTCTTAGCTTGTACGTCTTCAAAACTTCGGCATGGATATTTGGTCAACTCGCGGTAGAGTTCACTGCCCCTGACCAAGCCTCGTCAAAACGCTTCGATCGACGTTGGGACGTCACAGTGCGGGATATCGACTTTCTCTTTGTTGTACCTGTTAAGATAATCCCTTAGAGGTTCGCCATGCCTTTGAACGATTCTGTACAGGTCGTTTGACTGCTTTTCTAATTGTCGACTGCTAGCGAACTGAATTTTGAACGAGTTGATCAGGTCAGCGAAGGAAGTGATGGAACCCTGTGGTAAATGCATAAGCCAGGTTAGTGCAGGTCCCGTGAGAGTCGTGCCAAAGCTTTTGCACATGACCGCCTCGCGGTTCCCTCTTGGGATCGAGATAGTCATTAGTTTTTGCTTATAAATTGAAACATGATCGTCGGGGTCCCCGGTCCCGTCGGAGTTGGACATGTTGGGGACGTGGAATTTTTTAGGAATCTCGACGCATGCGATCGGCTCTGCAAAAGGCGAATCTTCGTATCCGTCGATCGCTTCCCTCTCGATTGGTTGGGGGACTCTCGGGATCTGTGCGATACGATCGTCTATGGTCTTCATATGTTCGCTGATGGCTTGCTGTATGAGGACCTGGAAATCGACTAGTCCTGTTACCTGTGGATGGGCTGCTCGAGTCCCGAGGGGCTCGGCTACAGAGTTTGGCAAGTTAGTCATGACAAGGGTGACCGAAAGGGTCTGAAACATACCAGTGTGCTGGGAAGCATTAGTCTCTATTGCGGGCGCCATGTCTGCTCCATCTAGATCGAGTCATGTGGATAATCCTTCCGTATTGACTACACGTCTTGATCCTCTGGGAATCGATGTGGACGATTGTACCTGAGATCTTAGAAATTCGTTTTCATGGGTTAGTCGAGCAATTTCAGATTCAGATTGAGTACTTAGCGTTTCGGTCCTAGTGCGCTGCTGGACTAGTTCTTCTTGAAGGACGTTCATGGCTTTTGCAAGTTCTTGTATTTGTGACTCCGCGACAGGTTGGGCGTTGACGTTCTCTTCCTGATTTTCGATTCGAACGTTGTCCTGGGTTGGATCTTCGACGGGGATCACGGTGTTTTTTGAGCCAGTCATGATGGAATGAGTTTCAAATTTGATGATTGTATCGCTGAGTGGCTAGATGCCCCACGGTGGGCGCCAAATTATTTTGGACGAAAAAGATCGAACCGACCTGAATCGCTTAAAGAATGGCAACTAGACAATAATTAGATCGACAATATCTAGATAATCCAAATCAGCTAGAGATATAAATGTAATTCAGACTATGAGAATAAAGAGACTGGCTTATCTCTTATGTATCATTCGTTTCTTTACAATGATTTCTAATCCCTTTATATACACTTAATTTCCAAAAAGATATGGACAAACTAGCCGTTTCCTCGTCCGTGATTTTCGCTTGCTAGCTCTTATTGCCGGTTTGCCATGATCTTGTGGCATTTATGTCTATATCATGCGGGTTTGTAACCGTTATATGGAAGAATATATCGGCCTCCGTGATCTGGGTTTCTTGTAACGTCTCCGGTCGCATCGTTGTCATGACCCTTGCTTTGTCGTCTGATCGTTAGTCGCTTAATCGTTTGGTCGTTTTAAAGTGAAAAGATCACTTTACTTACTGGGCCGCTTCTTTCAAGGGTCTAGTAAGAATGTGGCCCAACAGGAAGTATTAATACCTAGAACTAACTGATCCACGGATTGCTTAACGATTCAATGAATTTCAACTCTTGATGTTTGTTTTTTAACCTTTTTCCATCATGTGTCAGAAGATATATTATTAAATATACAAGCCTTTGAGTATAAAAGACAATTGATTTGAACATATCATGTCTCAAATCAAAGGTCATTTATGTGGTAAATTACCACTAAGTCTCAACAACCTTCGAAGACGGTGGTATTGGTATGTGCATGAATGTTCATGGTTGTTGTTAGGCCTTGTTTTTTTGGTCTATTGGATCGGCCCAATAAGCTTGAACTAGACTGCCCTATAGAAGGTCTGGACAAAGTAAACACAGAAAGACGACCTCCAAAGATCTCGGTCCGATCAGTAGCAGAGCAACAACCTCCAGAGATCTCGGTCCGATCAGTGTGTAAAGTGACGACCTCCGTGAATTTCGGGGCGACCAGTACGTAGATTGATGACTCCCGCAGATCTCGGACGATTTTAACCGACTTAGGTGTAGAAGTAGTATAAATATGAAGAGAATTATCATGTAACGACGAACATTATCAGTTGTACTCAATTAAAGCTACATTCTACTGTTATTCTTGCTACCAAGAATTATTCTCTGGTTCAATCTCTTATTCGAATATTTAAGCGACCGACGTCTAAATCTTTCGACTCGATTGGTCTCCCATCCGGAGGAGATAAGCTCTTTTTACATTCAATTAGTTTCATTTATTCCATTATTAAGTTGATTTGGATTATTTAGCTATTATTGATCTTATCGTTGTGTAGTTGTCTTTATTTAAGCGATTCAGGTCGGTTTGATCTTTTTCGCCCAAAATAATTTGACGCCCACCGTCGGGCATCTAGCCAATCAACGATCCAATCCACATCCAATATGACCTGTTCCGGGAATCCCATGATCGTCGTTGAAGACCAAGTCCAGACCGACACCCTGGTCGGAAATCAAACCAAGGACGTTGTCAATCCGCTCATCTTGGACACCGAAATCCAAGAATTAACAAAAAGCATGAGCATCCTCCAAGAGGAACTTGCTCAACAACGCCTAAGAACCGAAACCCTAAGTACCCAATATGAAGTTGAAATTGCACGACTAAATCGTAAAAATGAACTTTTGAAATCGCATGTGAATTCGGCCGCATCGGTCCCAGGAGGATCAAAGCGCGTAGTCAACACCGAAGACCTCCAAACACGTCTCAACATGAATGGGGCAATTTTGACTCCCATGGCTCTGTCACTCAGAGCGTCGTTCAACCCATTGGTATGTTTTAAACTCCTTCAGTCAGTACTTTCATGACTAATGTTCCAGTTTCCGCAACCGAGCCCACCATGACTCGAGTAGCCCCTCCACAGGTTGCCACACCGATGGATCTCCAAACCTTCATACATCAAACCATCAATGAGCATATGAAAGTTTTGGACGATCGCATCGCTCGAATTCCAGGAGTCCCACAACCGATCGAAAATGAAACAATCAATGGATACAAAGACTCACCCTTCGTAGAAGCAATCGCACACATCAAGATCCCGAAGAAGTTCCACGTCCCCGACATGCCCAACTATGATGGGACCGGGGACCCCGACGATCATATCTCTATCTATAAACAAAAACTAATGACTATCTCTATTCCAAGAGGGAATCGCAATGCGGTCATGTGCAAAAGCTTTGGCACGACCCTCGCAGGACCCGCACTAACTTGGTTCATGCATCTGTCGTAGGGTTCAATCGCTTCGTTTGTTGATCTGGTCAATTCATTCAAAATCCAGTTCGCCAGCAGTCGGAGACTAGAAAAGCAATCAAGTGACCTATATAGGATTGTGCAAAGGTACGGTGAGCCCTTAAGGGATTATCTTAGCAGTTACAACAAAGAGAAGGTCGTGATCCAACATTGCGACGTCCCAATGTCTATTGAAGCCTTTCGCCGGGGATTGGTCAAGGGCAGTGAACTCTATTGCGAGCTGACCAAATACCTGTGTCGGAGTTTTGAAGATGTACAAGCCAAAGCCATGGCCCATGTCAGAATAGAAGAAGACAAAGATTCCACAAAAGACGACCAACCAAGCTGGAACACGACCTATTGGAAGTCGTATCACTTTTGAAAACTTATACTTTGCACTTCATTTAGATTCAGTTTATTATACTTATCCAACCCTTTACTGACTTAAGCATCGGAGGGCCGTTGGGCTCACACCCAACAATCACCCCTTGATCTTTTCTATACCTTTCAAGTGTCTTGAACAGGAACACGACAAGAGGCCTTAAGACAAAATCAAGTTGATCAACATACACAAAATACAATCATACATAGTGCTTACACATTACAATATCGATCGGTACACAAGGAATAGAGGAACAAAAACAAGACACGTTTTTACAAGACCTGTCCCAATTAAGGTACACGTCTTATACAAATACTATGATGCTCTTCCCTGGAACTACACGACATGTCACACTCAATTACAAGTCTACTCGACCAACGTCACATGACTTAACCCAGAAGCGACTAACGAGTCCACATGCAAAACAAAGCAAACGACAAACAAGGAGCGGTCTCTTGACCCTTTTCCATCACAGGAGACGCCCTCAGCTGTCTTCACATGATTATTGGCTGCTTTAAGCTGACTCTCAATTCAAGCAATACGCCTGTCGGCCCCGTTGCCAAAATGCATGTAGTAAAATTGGGATGAAGATCGCGCCAAAAGAGAGAAAAGTTATAAAATCAAACTGTCCCATCAACTGACGCTCTGGCCTAGTTTAATTTTGGGGAAATTGTTAGACCTCATTTTTTCAGCCCATTGGATCAGCCCAATAAGCTTGAACCAGGCTGCCTTCTAGAAGGTCTGGACAAAGTAAACACAAGAAGACGACCTCTAGAGATCTCGGTCTGGTCAATATGCAGAGTAACAACCTCCAGAGATCTCGGTCCGACCAGTGTGTAGAGTGACGATCATCGCAAATTTCAAGGCGACCAGTACGTAGCTTGACGACTCCAGCAGATCTCGGACGATTTTAACCGACTTAGGTGTAGAAGTTGTATAAATATGAAGAGAATTATCATGTAATGACGGACATTATCAGTTGTACTCAATTCAAGCTACATTCTACTGTTATTCTCACTACCAACAATTATTCTCTGGTTCAATCTCATATTCGAATATTTAAGCAACCGACGTCTAAATCTTTCGACTCGATTGGTCTCCCATCTAGAGGAGATAAGCTTTTTTTACATTCAATTAGTTTCATTTATTCCATTATTAAGTTGATTTGGATTATTTAGATATTACTGATCTTATCGTTGTCTAGTTGCCATTCTTAAGGCGATTCAGGTTGGTTCGATCTTTTTCGCCCAAAACAGTTGTCATTTTGATAAAATGATTTATCATTTCCATATTATATAATAATTACAGGGAAATATTCTCCATGCCCATGGAAAGGACTACGAGAACCATAAAAAGACAAACCCTACTGTACAACCCAACCCAAGAATAGTACGCGCCTCTTCAGGCGCCCCCTTTTCCTCTTCCCCAACACCCAATTTGTAATGTCTTCTGCAACCTTCAACTCAAATCGTCCCTCATAACCTAAACAATGATCTGTTTTAAAATCTTTGTCCAAATCTATAACACCCCCGACTTATTGTCGGAAATGCCACACGCCAGTGACCTCAGACGTTACTGTCCGATGTCACCCTAGGCTTTAATCGGAACAATTAAACTTAAAGGAACATATTAATTAACGAAAGATTAAACAACGAAAGACATTTAAATATGAAACTCAATCCTTTTATTAAAAGATCTCTCATCAAACGAGAGTAGCATTTTTACAACAAAGTTAAATCTCAGCGGAAGACTTATAAATTACACAGCGGAAGACTTTTTAGAATAAACCTATTACATGACTAGGTTATAACAATATATTAAAGTAATAGTTGACAACCTTAAAACACTAACACTTAAATCTTCAACTGCAAGCCTCTTCTTTAATTGGTTACTTCAAGTCTTCGGGAACCAACCACTGATGTGCCGTATAGGACGGATGACACCAGCCAACCATGCAAGGAATAAAACCCGGTTGGTTAGTCTAATGAAAGACTATGCAAGGGTGAAAACAGAATGGTTCTAGTGATCGTAACCGTTTACTATCATTGTCCCTCGAATAATAACCGAAGGAACGATATATAACTCAAAACTTTCACGGAATGATTAGAATAGACATGCATTGAAAAGAAGACTCCAAAGGAATTGAGTCTTATGGGAAATGTATGAAGAGAAGAATCCAAAAGATTGAGTCTTATGGGAAAGTATGACAAATGTTTGGGAACGTTATAGTTTTTATACAAGCGTTTAAAAATGACTTGATCATTTGGGTCAACGACCAACCTCACCGCGCAATGCGAATCCAGATTGGAAAGAAGACTTACTCTAACCGAAGTTCGGGCGGTTTCCACGTTATACTCCTTGTAATATCCCTCATTTTATAAGGATATTTTGGAATTTTTCCAACTCTCGTATTACAAGTCGGATTAATTTCAGAGAAGTTCAGACATTCGGTAATATGTTTGATCTCTGTAATATTTTTCCGAGTAATATAAAATACAGTTAACATGTGTTCAAGGTTAAATAGTCGTTCGTATACGAATATATTTAACCCGGGGTTAAGAAGATTAACCCAAGATTTAAATCGGACAAAAGGGTGAAGAATGGCCTTGACCGCACCCGCGGCGAAGGCCAAATTTGGAGGCGGCAATAGAGTCGCCACCGCACCCAGCGGCCACGCCACCGCACCCCGCGGTGCAAGCCATCTTCGTCGCGATAAGATTTCTGAAAATCTTATCCTTGGCCGAGCAAGTTGCTCCACTTGTTGTTCCCTTGTTCCCAGCTGGTCTCCTTGCTTGTCCCCTCTGAGGAAGCTCACTGATGGGCTATAAAAGGGGTCAAAATCAGAAAGGGAAGGAGCGTCATCTTCCTCCTCTGTTTTCTCCATTGAAGCACCAAGCTTTTGAGCTTTGTTGTGAAGGTGATCGAGATACCTTTGAGTGATAAAAAGGTACTCCTAAGTGGTATTCAAAGGCCTAAGGTGTTGGGAGATCAAACCAAGAACGAATCAAAGTCGAACGAATTGATTTGGGTGAGTTCTCCATCGAAAATCTGTCACGACCTTCGCCACTGTAACCTGGCCGCACCCGCGACGAGCCTTGTCCGAGTGTGTGTTCTTGGGTGTTTGGCTTGGGGCGAGGCTTGATTCCTTTGATTCTTTTCCTATTCTTTTAGATTCAATTATGTAGATATTGAATCTAACTTAGGATTTCTTTATGGGTCGATCCGAAGGAATCTGTGTTGCCAGATCTGTCCCTATTTCGAGCCCGGAAATCCCATCATCGTCTTTAAGCTTCTGCGGATCTAAGGCAAGTGGCGGTTCGCTCTTGCTCATCATTCCATATTTCAATTAATTATCAATTGTTTAGTTGTTAATTAATTTGGGATGATTTACTGATTTATTGTTCGTTGGGAACAACTTTGTTAATAATTGATTAAAAGATGATATTATACTAGGTTGTATATCTGCTAGAACGACGCTAGTATAAATATATGTTTATGATGTTGGCCATGTTGGCTTGGATGTGGACTATTATTGTGTTGAACTGTTAGTTAGCACGAGTATTCGTAGGAACGCTTGGACTTTGCGAGGTCCATTCGTTTCTTTATAACTTGGCAAATAACAGGGCGATCAAGACCCTATGCCAAACTTTCTGGTCATGACCAACCGAGATGTGGATATAGAGGCTTGAACTCTGCGATGTGGATATAAAAGCTTATAACGTGATGTGAGTTTTGGAATTAAATCAGATAAGTGCTCTTGACGCACATAATTAATATACCTTCGGCGAGTAGTGCAGTTAGGCGATAGTGCAGCTAGGAAAACTCGTCTTAACTTTTAAATCGCTCGTATGCGATATTGTGATTCTGTGATTATTAATGTTCCCCAACATTTGTCATATTTCCGATAAGACTCATTTCCTTGGGAGTCTTCTCTTCAGTGCATATCTTATTTGATACTCATTCAGGGAAAGTACCGGGTTATGTATCATTCCGTCGGTTATTATTCGAGGGACAAAGATAGTAAACGGTTACGATCTCTCGAACCACTCTGCTTTGTACCCATTGCTTGGTCTTTCATTAGACTAACCAACCGTAATTGTTCTCTGCATGGTTGGCTGGTGTCATCCATTCGATTCGGCACATCAGATAAATTGCGAATCCGAGAAGGCTAGAACGACTATAAAGGCGAACGATGTTTTTGTTGTTATTTTAAGACTTCCGCTGTGTTAATTATGTTTTGTATTTAAGACTTCCGCTGTAATAATTCTGATAATGTATTTTGATGTATTTGGAATTATGCTGTAATTCCGAGACTTGGTTTTAATGGAAGTTATGATATGTTGTATCATAACTGTGGTTTAATGATTTATATCAACTGGAAAAGCCTTGGGTGCCATCGGACAGTACGTCTGATATCACCGGCGATAATACTTTCAAAGAGGTTATTTGGGGGTGTTGCAGTGCAATTGGTGACATATCTCTCAGGAAAGGGGAGATATGCCAAAGGTCGCGGGTTCGATCCCCGTTGACAACAACCTCCCAGCCATGGGGATTTGGTTGGGGTACATGGGCTGCGGCCCATGGATAGAGCAATGGCTGGCCGGTAAGGGTCGGAGCCTCTCTCCATAAAAGTGTACTTTTTTTGTAACACTCCACATGCCAGCTACCCCAGCCACCAACCACCCAGCCTGGTGACAACGACCAGCCGGTGCCGGCGCCGATGCTGCCTGTGAGTGCAGCTCAATTGGTGATATAAGTGGCAAGGTAATGCCCTTGTATCTAAAGGTCCCGGGTTCGATCCCCGCGGGCAACAACCTACCCATTTAATGGGGGAAGGGTTGGGTGTTAGGGCTGTAGGTCTTGTGGACTCACATGCAGCACCGGCACCGACACCGGCTGGTCGTTGTCACCAGGCTGGGTGATTGGTGGCTGGGGTAGCTGGCCTGTGGAGTGTTACACTCCTCGCCCGAGGGTATATTAATTATGTGCATAATCGCACTTATCTTCTTAAATTCCAAAACGCATATTTACGTTAAAGCTTTTATCATATAATATATCATCTCGATACGAGAGATATCTTGGGAATAAATCCCGATTGTTGGCACTAACAGGCTTAAAGTCGTATGCCTAATCAAAGAAATCCTAAAGTACCTACTAAATAGAGTATAGCAAGCAAGTCAGGGTCGAACCCAAGGGAATCAGGTTATCAATTCTTGTGTTTTTCAAGTCACCAACTAGGAACTAAGGGGGGTTTGTAGTATTTCGAACCAAGTAAATAAAGCAAGAAAACAAAGTAAAGGATGTGAATATGATATGAGGAAGGCACCACACTTGACAAAGATCCACACAACAAGAGATATGGTTGATCACTGAATTCTATTATTCTCAAGTTCTTATCTTTCCTTTAGTTGTTCTTATCCCGATCATAGATAACTATTAGTCCTATCAGCCCTAATAGTACTTATTACTAAATCAAATCCGAAAACCTTCAAGACTCAATAAAGCAATAGCATTCAACCAAGGATTCAACAAGATACATGCAATAGAAACAACCCGTTACTATAACATGCAATTAACTCTCTCTCACGATGAACACTCGCAACCCGCTTATGTAAATCGTGTTTGCTACTAGATATGCAACCCGAACCCGGAATCACAAGTCCTAGCAATTAGGAAGATATCAATAGACCTAGGTAGCTACTCTAGATAAATCAACATAAACCAATAAACATTCAAGCACAAGAGAATTAATCCAACTAGATAGGAAATCGAACAAGAGTAGAAAACTCACAACCAATCAATTGAAGGCTTCAAAACGTCAAGTGTAACAATGGAGGTTTAGTTCTCCATAGGATTTGTGAGAGAAAAACTAAGATAGGTGGCAACTAGGGTTCTTTTTAAACAAAGTCTTAGAAATAACCTTAAATACTAGGGCAAATAATCCAGAAATAAATAAAAGGAAATAACAAACTTGGAAACAAAGTTTCAAAAATAAAATAAAAAGGAAATAAAAGATCTCGGAAATAAGCCGAGAAAAGTCTTCAGCGCGTCGTCACCGCGGGTGCGGCAATACCCACCGCGGGGTGCGGTGGTACTCCAGAATCACGGCCTCTTCTCTGTAAGGTTTGCCGCGGGGGCGGTATATTGGCCGCGGGTGCGGTGACAGTGTCTTCTTCAGCTTCTGTGACACTTCCGTAAAAACGCCATAACTTTTGATTCCCAACTTGGATTGCGCTCATATTTTGAGGACTTGCAGTAGACTTCAAGATCTAACTCCTCGAATTAGAATCACTCCATTTGGACATCTGAGTAGAGAGAACGAACCGTTTGAATTCAGCACACCGTTCTTCCACTCTTCAATGCACTTCAAACCTGTGTAAATCCCATGATTTCTTCACTTCTAGTCTTCTCTTTCGGATTACAGAATTGCCATCAAATCATATCCAAACATCATCTAAATCATGCTAATAACCACTAGATGTGCTATACAATATATCGCATATCAGGCACCAGCTGTGTGCACCTCCCATATACTCGGATAGGGGATAGTCATGACCAGGAAAGGGTGTTAGGGCTTGGACATCCTATCCACCACGGTTATAAAGAAACGACTAGACCTCGCAAGGTACATAGCGTTTCTACGAATACTCGTTCTAACTATATATGTATAAGTTCACACATAAAATCCACACCAATACCATCATGGTAATAACAGATAGAATAGCGTTGTTTTCTAGCAATATATACAACCTATCATAATATCACATTTTATATCATATCATTTATAAAATCTGTTCTCAAACGAAAACAACAATTCATCCCAATTTAATTAACAATCCGAAATAATTGATAATTAACGGAAACATGGAATGATAAGCAAGAGCGAACCGCCACTTGCCTTGATTGAGACGAACGAACGACGAGTTTCTGGGTCCGGAAGCTGGGAACGGAAATCGGGTTACAGATTCCTACGACGACAACGAACCCACAACGAAACCCTAGGTTAGATTCGATAAATAATAATACGAATCTAAGGAAACAAACGGAAACGAAAGAAACGAGGGTCCCATCCGTGACCGGATCGTCCAAGGCCACGATCACGTTTGCTAAGGCAAACCGCGGTCGCGGATGTCTGGACACGATCTGCGGTCGCGGATGTTCATGTCCGCGGTCGCGGACATGAATCCGACGAACCCTAACGAATCAAATCTCATCGGCGACGACAACGGCTCCGACTAGAGGGCTTCGACCACCACCACCACGACGCTTCCAAAGCACCACCAATCGGCCACGAAGAACTCCGGCGAAGGCTGCGAATTCCGGCGACAAGCTCACGAACTCCGACGAAAGAAAATGAGAAAACGGGAGAGATTTGAGATCGAATCGGATGAGATTTCCGAGGCCTTGGCCTCCCCCTTTTATAGAGCAATCGGAGCTCAACCCCCGGCCAGACGAAACTTTCCAACTCCTCCCCCGGC
Organism: Rheum nobile; assembly: GCA_027886185.1. NCBI lineage: Eukaryota > Viridiplantae > Streptophyta > Magnoliopsida > Caryophyllales > Polygonaceae > Rheum > Rheum nobile. The sequence goes on along the minus strand of WOAB01000563.1, from coordinate 12,251,413 downwards.
GAATCGACGGAATTCCGATCTGCGAAACGCGAAGGAAGACGAAGACGAAGCTGGGCATTTTTCCGCGGTCGCGGAAGTACCACTCGAGCATCCGGAAGCTGGGCACTTTGTCGCAGTCGCGGAAAATGCCACGATTGCATCCGTTGGCATCAGGTCGCGGTTTCCTTCCGCGGACCTTGTTGGAACCTTATTTTTAATCCTTTTAAAAATATTCTAAGGTCCAAAACTTATCAACCACATATAATAACGCTCAAAGAATTATTACAGAGGTTATACAAGTTACAGAAATTCCGAATTTCGTCAAACGCGTCTTGCTTTCCCAACGAGGGTTGGAAAAATTACCCAAATACCCTTACTAAAAAATGAGGGGTATTACAAAATCTGACCAAACCTTGTTTATTCCTTCCAGATCCACACAAAAAAAGTTTGTCATCCAAAGAAAAAAAGGAAAAAGTGGATTGCAGGAAGTAGTACTTCTTCGGTCACTCAGATCCAACCCCAACCAAGATTCCAACCGATAATCCATCCTTCCCCGGAGACGGAATGGGTCGTTCGTGGGCTTCTCCTTGCTCTACGTTCGAGCGATTATTCGAATCATCAGTCCCCTTTTTCCTTTTCTTTGTATAGATTGGGATTAAAGAATACAACTAAAGTGAAATCTTTTATCTCCAAAAAACTAGCCTATCCCCCAACCCACATAGTTAGGCTTCTCTATGTGAAAAGTAGCTGGAATCTATCTCTGTCCGAAGGTGTTTCGTACGATGCTGAGCCATACGCCTTTTCTATTTTGGCGTTTCTAGATCGGGCGTTGCGTGTGGCCTCTCTGGCTTGTTCCTGTCCCTGGACTCTTGGATGTGCTCTTGCGTTGATGCTCTTTGTGTGGTGTCATCTTGACACTTCCTTCAACCGTGCTATTGGTCTTCCCAACAGATGTATTTTACCAACTTGTAACCCTAATTTGTACTTCTATTGCAATATTTCGTACTACGGGTGTGCCTATTTTTCTTGGTTGCACGACTGTGGTGTTGGTTCTTGCTTCATATCTGACTACTTCTCTTACAAAATCTGTTCTCTAAACTTAGTTTGTGTGTTTAAGGTTGTTTCTTTCCTTCTCACCACCAAATGTCCCTCACGAACAAAAGGAATCAACTTGTGTCAACTCTTGTTTGCACTCAAGCTTCACAAGCTTCTACTAGTGCAAACCAAATTACCAAACACAACAACACTGTAACCCCTGTTGTTACCAATGGGAACTCAATCTCCCCCTCTAATGTCCTATGCTCGTTACTTGCATATAATTACTGGTGTCTTATGCTCATCACATTTACTTATCTGCTTATATTTACTGCGGTGAAAGATTTTATGTCTTTTGTTGCTGTTGTTTGCTCTAAATCTTTTCCCTCATTTAACCAAAAGAACATCAACTCTTCTCCTATGAGGAACATAACATTCTCTGCAATGATTGACTCAAGACTTTACGAGTCTGTCCAGAACAGATAATCATTGAGGTTAACCCTCACTACAAGGCATTACAACCCTCTAGCTGTGCTTTTAAACCCATACAAGATAGGCCCACTAACAACAACTATAACAACTCTTCTCGATTATCTTTTCCCGTTTACATATGCTGTCTATTTAGCAAACCTTTGTTTAATGTTGTCTACAACTACATTAATACTCCATAACACCCTTACCAAACTCTACTCAAAATTTATATTCATTGGTGGTTCAATAAACCCCAAAATCAAAGAAAGAATACCCAAGAGGATACGACCAACCATTGTGACCCCAAATGGACAAAATTCAATATACAACAACAGGCTCAACTTAACACATTCAATATCTATTTCAACAAATCATGTAGCACTCCTATCAATATAAAAAACATACCCAACTGGATGTTAATGACATCCAAAGCACACCATAGGTGTAATAAAAAGAAAACAACAACTTACAGATACAAGCAATCAAAAAAAAAACTTTAACAACTATGCAAGACTAATTATACTTGCTAACAAAACCCATTTGGTCTTATGAAGATAAGCCTTTGGAACTGTCGAGGCATTGGTCGAAAAAACCTTTGGACCGATGTGGAGTCGTTCTGCAAAATCGAAAAAATACAAATCATGGCCCTGGTCGAAACTAGAACCGATAAAGAGCCCAAACAAAATATTTTGAGGAAAGCTGGTTTCGATAACTTTCACTACTCTCCTACTATTGGATTTTCGGGTGGCATTTGTGTTATATGGAAATCATACAAACTTCATAATGAATTATGCGAGCTAACCCACATCGATAATCGATTTATCGCTATTAAATATAAGATCCTTGACAAAGGTATTTGTATCATTCTCATTTTTGCCTATGCACCACCCAAAGCAAACGAAAAAGACCTCTTTTGGTCAACTGTATCTACCTTTATCACCCAAGCAAATATACCTTGCCTTGTCATAGGTGACCTAAACGAAATACAAAATAACAGGAAAAGATTAATTCGGTGGTAGTCTTCTCCCACAATCAAAATTCCTCACATTAACTAATTTTAAAAATCAATGTGACCTAATCGATATCTCTACACAAGGGGGTGATTTCACTTGGAGAAAAAACATAACAGAAGTTGATAATATATACTCTAAACTAGACAAAATTCTAGTACATGATCAGATCATTCAATGGTTCCCATGAATTTTCACAAAAAGCCATGCATTTACGTCTTCAGATCACTTCCCTATTTCTGTTGAATTAGAAAAACCAATCTCATATCAAAGCCTAACCTTTCCGCTTTGAAAAACAATGGACTTATCAAAAAGATTTCGAAAACATAGTCAAACAAGCCTGGCGTATCAACACCCACGATTCTCATATGTACAACCTTATTAAAAAGACTTCCGCACTTAAAACCAGGCTAAAAACTAGATCAAAACTACATTTGGTAACATATTCAAACAATTAAAAGAAATTGAGGATGATTTGGGTAACATTCAAAGAGAGATCCTAAATCACCCTAATCAAAATCTTATAGCTAAACAACATAGGCTGATATCAAAAAAGGAAAACCTCCTATCCTTTCATAAAAGATACTAGAGTCAATGTGCTAAAACAAAACATATTAAATCCATAGATACCAATTCTAGCTACTTCCATCGAGTAGCTACGGGAAGACGTAGCCGGAAAATCATTAGAGAAATACGAACTAATGATGGTACAATCATTATCGGACAGGAAAATATCCACAATGAAATTAGGAATGACTTCGAAAGGAGATTTAGAAAAGTACCATTAACAACAATACTCTTAATGAATACCTCACAAACATTGATAGAGAAATCACCCCTCTCGACAATGATGAATTAACAAAACATGTCACTAACGATGAAATCAAAAAAGCCATTTTCGGCATTGGATGTAATAAATCTCCTAGGCCTGACGGTATGTCAGGCCTCTTTTACCAAAATTATTGGCATATAGTGGGTCCCATGGTTATCAAAGCAGTTAAGAGTTTCTTCCACTCTGGCAAACTATTAAAACAAATCAACCATACATTTATTACCCTTATACCCAAATGCGACAATCCAAACTCCACTAACCATTATAGACCAATCAGTCTATGCTCTACAGTATATAAAGTAATTTCCAAAATCATGACAAAAAGGATGAAACCCATACTTAACAAATTAATCCACCCTCTGCAAGGAGCATTTGTAGTTGAACGAGCTATCCACGATAATATTCTAATAGCACACGAAATCTTCCATTCTTTTCGCTCTAAAAAAGTAAAAGAAGGTTGGGTTGCTATTAAACCAGACATGGAAAAAGCATATGACAAGATTGAATGAGAATTCATTCTAAAAGTCCTTGAGAAATTTGGATTCGCAACTCGTTTAATCGGATGGATTAAAGAATGCATCGACACTGTATCCTTCTCGGTACTCGTCAACAATGGACCAACAGAAATATTTTTTTCCCAAAAGAGGCCTTCGTCAAGGTGATCCCTTATCCCCATTCCTATTTATACTAGGAGCTGAAATCCTTGCTAGAAAACTACAAAATGAATGTACCAGTAGTAACAACCAATTAGGCTTCCAAATCTCTAGAAGAGGAACGAATATTCATTTCTTAGCCTTTGTTGATGACATACTCATTTTCTCAAAGGCTAATCAATCCGCTTGTTCTAAAATAAAAACTTTAATTGAAGAATATTGTTCAATATCAGGACAATGTGTTAATTACCAAAAGTCAACATTCCAAACCACCAATAACATATCAAATCAAACCAAAAACTTACTCCAATCAGTTCTCAACATCCCTAGCTCCACAACACTAGAAAAATATCTTGGATGCCCCATCATTAATGGAAAGGTTAACCATGACACTTTCAATGACACCATATTATCTACTTCGAATCAACTTCTGAAATGGAAAGCAAACTCTCTCTCCCAAGAGGGTAGAGCCATACTTATAAGATCTAATTTAGGAGCAAAACCTAACTATATCATGCAAAGCTTCATGCTTTCAGCCTATATGCATAAGGAACTAGATACAATTAACAGAACTTTCTTTTGGAACAAAGATTCAAAATACAAACCATTAATAGGTTGGGATAAAATCTGCAAAAACAAAGAAAATGGAGGCATCGGAATAAGAAAAACGCAAGACATGAACAAAGCACTACAAATGAAACTTATTTGGAAAATCCTAGCCGAACCAAACAATATTTGGGTTAAAATCATTAATGAAAAATACCTATAAGATGAAAACATTCTCCAATATTGCAAAAAAGCAATTTCTCATGGCAATGGTCACAACTTCTTAAACTTAGAAAATAATTCAAAACTGGCCTCTAATGGCTAGTTGGAGATGACCAATCTATTCACCTATGGACAGATAACTGATTACCAGAAACTAACCTTATAGATAATATCCTTCCTTCTACTATCACTAACCCACTTACAAAAGTTAGTGACTTCATTAATCATGACAAAACTTGGAATAAACATAAACTTGAAGAAATTCTAAATCAACAAACAGTGAACAAAATCATTGATATACCAATCCCCCACCATCCGATTCCCGATAGACTATATTGGACCCCAAATAAAAATGGGTGATTTTCCACTAAATCTGCTTTTGAACTCATCACTAAACAACAAACCACTAGCACTAATAACATGGCTTGAATTTGGAAATTGGACACATATCCAAAAGTCAAGAATTTTCTTTGGAAAATCTATCATGACGGCTTACCTACAAAACAAAGACTTGCTCAAAATCATGTTCTAGTCCCATTGGAATATAATTTTTGCAACAACCCCCTAGAAGATATTCTCCATCTTCTCTTACAATACCCCTTTACCCTCAATCAAATAAAACAACAAAGTTCAAGTTTAGAAAATCTTGTCATGAATATTAACATTACAGACAAAAAGCCAGTTGTAGTTATTAATGAACTACAAGCTCTTCTTACAAAAAAAGAGTTTATCATCCTCATCACTACCTGGTGGGGTGTCTGGATAAACTGAAACCAAGTTATTTTTAACACACCACCCATTGACAAAATAAAAGACCTTACACAATATATTAATTAACACATTAATTAAAAATTGGGAAAGAACAAAGCTTTCAGAGGATGATACCTTCTCTCAACAAAAGAAAAACCCACACCAGATTAGGAAAACAAGATTCTTAAAATGGGAAAAACCGCACCAAAACTTCTATAAAATCAACTTCGACGGCTCTAAACTTCCTAATGGTGAAGTTGGCCTCGGCTTCATTATTAGGAATGACAAAGCCGAAGTAATACACATGGAAAACAAACGTTGTGGATTAAACTACATACTTATGACTGAAGCACTAGCACTCAAACATAGCATTAACTATGCCAAAAACCAAAATATCTCTAAACTCCAAATTAAGGGTGACAATCTCTGCCTTATTAACTCTATTAAAGACATTTGGGATTGTCTCTGGGAAATTGAAATGGTTGTTGCCGACATTTTGGTTGACATCCATTCTTTCCAAGAGGTCCATCTTAGACACATTTTTCGGGAGGTGAACGGTACTGCTGATCGCATTGCTAAACTCAGCTTTTCACTAATTGTGTCTAACCTTAGTCTTGATTCAGAACTTCGTGTTCTCATCCGCAAGGATGCTCTAGGTTGGTCTTCGCATCATAATAAGACTAGTCTAATTCTTTCCTCATCAAAAAAAAAGAACCATAAAAAGACAAAATATAGAAAAAGGAAAACAAGACAAACATCAAAACAAAAAGGAAAATAAGGGCACGACTTCACGAGATTCAGGATAGATGTAGGATTCACACTAGGCAAATAACCACATTACCATGGTTCCAATACATTGTAAAGTCAAAACAAATGGCAAGTATGCATCAAGTGATCGATTGAGTCAGTAGGTTACAAGAAAGCAAGCACCGAAGTGGAGATTTCAGAAGAGGAATGGGTAGAAGCCATGAGATCCGGAACAACCATGCACCTTATTTTAGTCAGAAAGAATGACGTTGTAGCTATAGAGTTGGTAAAAGCTTCGATAGATTTTTATTAATGATCAGAGTGCTTTAAATAGGCACTTCAGCAAATTACAATACTTGAAATTCATGTAGAGATATCTGCTAACTTACGTGATAAGGTCTAACAACCTACTAACAGATATTCAAAATACAAAGGATTATTAAGAAGATTTAAATAAATACAAAATCTAATTTATTCCTTGATATTCCCCCTCAAGTTGAACGACCTTGTGGAGAGTCCCAACTTGTGAACCAGAGCATCAAACTTGGATCGAAGTATAGGCTTCGTAAGGACGTCGGCAAGCTGATCATCGATGGAGATATGTGACACTCATAGTATACCTTTCTGGACATGTTCTCGAATGAAGTGATACGCAAGGGCTATATGCTTCACCCGTGAATGGAAAACTGGATTGGAAGTTAGGCTTGTTGCTCCCATATTGTCACAATAGATGACATGTTGTTATTGTGTTGTAAAGCCAAGTTCCTGCAGCAAGGACAATACCCACAACAATTCTGAAGCAGTTTCCGCGAGAGCCTTATATTCCGCCTCTGTAGACGAACGAGCAATAGATCTTTGTTTCCTGGAGCTCCAAGAAATAGGTGTTTTCCCAAAATACAACAAGTAACCAGTTGTAGACACATAATCATTTTTATCCCCCGCCCAATCAACATCAGAAAAGCAATGTAAAGTGGGAGGAGAATTTGAGTGTATAATCAAGACGAGGTCTATGGTGACACAAAGATACCTTAGCAGTCGTTTAAGTGCAGCCCAATGTTCAGTTGCCGGAGAATGCATGAACTGGGACAACTTATTTACAGCATACGCAACATCTGGCCTGGTGAGAGACAAGTACTACAGGGAGCCAAGCAAAACTCGAAATTCTATGGGAGATTGAAGAACAGTACCAGATTGTCATTTCAAAGTCGTTGACACATTCAGAGGCGTAGTCACAGGCTTGCACTCAGCCATGTTTGCCTTGATCAGGACATCAGTAATATATTTCTTTTGGCTAAGAAACAAACCTTGAGGATGAGGTTGAACTTCGACACCAAGAAAGTATGACAAATGACCCATATCCTTCAAGGAGAACCGATTGGCCAAATTAGTGATCAACTGCCGCACTAAAGTTGAGTTACTGCCTGTGACTATAATGGCATCCACATATACTAGTAAAAACAGAACATCAGTCGAAGTTTTGTGAATGAATAAAGAAGCATCAGCTACTGAATTAACAAACCCAAGTTGTAGCAGAAACGTCTTCAATTCTGTGTACCAGGCTCTAGGGTCTTGTTTAAGGCCATACAAAGCCTTTCTGAGCTTGCAGACATAATCTCGAAATTGTTAATTGACAAAACCTGGTGGTTGAATCATGTAGACATCCTCAAATAAAGTACCTTACATGAAAGCATTATCGATGTCTAATTGTCTTAAGCTCCAACCTTGACTTACAACAATAGCCAGAACTGTACTGACTGTGACAGGCTTGACAACCGGGCTGAAGGTTTCTGCATAGTCATACCCTGGTCGTTGATGAAATCCCTTAGCCACTAAATGTGCCTTGTACTTGTCTAGAGAGCCATCTGGATGAAATTTTATTCTGTAAACCCACTTGTAACCCACCAAGTTTTGATGAGAGTCAGGAGGCACCAAATCCCAAGTATGATTAGAACATAAAGCGTTAAATTCAGCAGTCATAGCAAGCCTCCAATCAGGATCTTTGAGAGCTTGGGTAATGGTTTTAGGTTCGGTTAAAGGTTGGAGTTGGACATTGAGGTTTAGTTTCTGTATAGGTTTAAAGATGTTGTTTTGGGATCGGGTTATAACACCAGTGGGTGCAGGTTCAGGTATGGGCGAGTTTGGTTGTGGAGGTAGTTGGTCGTTTGATGGGTGATTGAGGTCTGGTGGTTCATTGGTGGCAGTAGCAGGTTGTGGTATGTGTGAAGTAGTTGCGGTTGGTGCAGGTGAGGGTGTAACGTTGGTGGTTGAGGCGGGAGATGGAGGTGCATCAGTGGGGCTGGGAGACGCCAGCGGCGTTGTGGGAGTGGCGAGCGGCGGAGATGTGGCGGGTGTTAAGGCTGTTGGGGAGGTGGAAGTAGGTTGTGGATGCGGATTGGAGAGGAGAGGTAGGCGGACTGAACACCAATGGTCAAGGTTAGGTGTAGGAGCAGGGTTGTGGGATTTTTGGGTTTTGTAGGGAAAGGTATGTTCGATGAAACGTACATGTCATGAGGTGTAGATACGCCTTGTGTTGAGGTCCATGCAGAGGTAGGCACTTTGTGTGGGAGAGTACCCTACAAAAACACATTCAACGGACTTGGGACCGAGCTTGTGATTGGTATATGGACGAACACAGGGAAAGTAGAGACACCCGAAATTTTTGAGCTTGGTGTAATTTGGTGGAGTTTGGAAGAGACAGTAGAAGGGAGAGAGATTGGAGAGGGTGGGAGTTGGGAGTCTATTAATGAGATAGACTGTAGTGGAAAACGCAAGAGGCCAGAGGCTGAGCGGCATGCCTGCGTGGGATAGGAGGGCGAGACCCGACTCAACAATATGTATGTGTCTGCGTTCAGAATACCCATTATGCTCAGGGGTGTGTGGAGGAGTGGTAAGATGGGTGATTCCTGATGTGGATAGAAAGTTTCTAAGAGAAATTTATTCCCCACCATTATCAGAGTATATGATTTTGATTTTGGCTTTGAAGTAATTTTCAACAAGATTTTTGTATTAGAGGAAGATGTCATGTGTTTCAGATTTCTTTTTGAGAGGGTAAAGCCATATGTATTTAGTGTGATGATCAACAAATATGACAGAGTAGCGAAACCCATCAGAGGATGACACAGGAGACGACCAGACATCTGAATATATGACTTCTAAAGGCGCGGAAGATGTAATTGTGGATTTATAGAATGGAAGCTTGTGGCTCTTTTTTATTAGACACAAATTACAATCAGAAATGCTGGAAATAGAGAAATCTAAGTTTGACTGAGACTTGATAAGTTGGAGAGTTTTATTGGATGGATGTCCTAGCTTGTGATGCTAGGAAGACAACAGAGTAGAGGACTGAGCTTGAGGACTTGAAAGGGTCGGCCAGACATAGACTCCATCGACACAGGGTCCCTTAAGAAGAGTTGTACCCGAATTGAGATCCTTCACAAAGAAACAATCAGGTAAGAACTCAATAGAGTATTGATTTTGTGTGGTGAATTTAGACACAGAAATGATGTTTTTGGCCATTTTTGGAACACACAAGACATTAGTCAGATGGAAATTTTGTGAGTTTGAGGGAATAGAGAGAGAACCCGAATGGGTAATAGAGAGTCCGTTACCATCACCAAATGCAAGCTCGTCTGGTCCGGTGTAGGGCTGATATAGGGAGAGGTTTTGGAGATCGTTGGTTATGTGATGAGACGCTCCACTGTCAATGAGCCAAGGAGCAGTAGGCTGAACTGTGGTACGGAACTGATGTGGGCCTGTGGTGGTGGGGATGGTGTGGTATTTGGGAAGCGGGTGGAGGGCGAGCACTGGGGTTCTGTTGGCGGAAGAGAGGACATTGGCCAACAACATGACCGGTTTCTCGGCACCACTGGCATCTCCCAAGGAAGGGACATGGCTGATTTTGTTATGGAGGACGGAATGGGTTCGTGTTTTGGTAGTTTTGTGGAGGTGGAGGGCACTAGTGTTGGGGGGTTGATTGGTTCGGCTTCCATAGCTGCTGGTTTTGCGGTCGTATGTTCCTGTTCTTGTTGGGACGAGACTGAACGTTGAAGGCTGTAGCAGGTGTACTTGCTGGAGGAGTAGCAGACTTCAGTTCCAGTTCCTTGATGATGAGTTTCTCATGTAACTCGGCAAATTGGATGGTGGTGTCCCGGGCTTTGATCGCATCAACGACATGCTGATAAGAGCTATCTAGTCCCTTGAGAACATAAGAGACTAGATCGTCTTCATCAACAGGCTTGCCAAGAGATGCAAGGAGATCAGCAGTAGAGGAGACATCCTGCATGTAATCTGAGATGGATTGAGTGCCCTTAGTGATGGAACACAACTTGTCCTTAAGTTGGTTGATGTGGCCCTTTGACGGATTTGCATACGTCCGAGCAAGAATGTCCCAAGCATCCTTTGAGGTTGTTACACGAGTGACAAGGGGTGCCACTGAAGCGGATAGGGTGCCAACAAGAGCACCATATAGAAGTTGATCCTGGCGCATCCAAGAAGTGTACGCATGATTGGGGTCTTGTCTGGTTTCAACAGTGACTGTCAACGGTGGAGCAGGATGAGTTCCGTTGAGAAATTTAAATAGATTGTAGCCAGTGAGGGTGGCTTGGATTTGAGCTTTCCAGGTTATGTAGTTTGTGGGGGTGAGTTTTATGGAATTGGTAAAGTGGACAATGATAAAGGGACGAGTTTGATCAACCGGGTTTGCAATTGTTGTAGAAAACTCGTCTGCCATGGCTGATTTTTGTGAGTGTGTACGTGTTTTGTGATAGGCCGGGGATCAAGAAAGGCTGATACCATATAGAGCTGGTAAAAGCTTCAATAATTTTTATTAATGATCAGAGTGCTTTAAATCGGCACTTCAACAGATTACAATACTTGAAATTCAGGTAGAGATATCTGCTGACTTACGTGATAAGGTCTAACAACCTGCTAACAAATATTCAAAATACAAAAGATAATTAAGAAGATTTAAATAAATACAAAATCTAATTTATTCATTGATAGTAGCCTGGTGCCAATTCGAGGTAGCACCCACCGGAAGTAGTCGCATACCCGGATTCGGCAAGAACGGAGTAGCCACACTTCTTCTAAGTGTTCACCGATTTTTTCTGGATTTTAGGCTTTTGGAAGACTCCTCAAATTTGGGTTTGAGATTAGCATATTTTGATTTAATTGGTGGAAAGCTTTCCGCAAGCATGTTGAAAGTTTGAATTCTTTTAGAGGAGTTTGAGGGAAAAACTTTCTTTGCTTAATAGATTTGGGAGTGCACATAGTGGCCTTTGGGAAGGATTTGGGGTGTGGGAGGCAGTTTAGGGTTTGGTTGATCTTGTTGTACAGGCTAAGACACTGGAACCATGACAACCTCGTAGTCATATATGCATTCAAATAATCTTGGAAATGTCCTTGAAAAATTTATATCCAATATCTTTATTGATCTACAAGTCATTTTTAAAGGTCAAGATTCAACATATACTCAAGGAGTTAGATTAGTACAATGGCTGAAAAAATTGCTTATTTTGGTTAAATTTTCCCGTACAACGAAATTTGACATGATCAATTTCTTTCGATTTTTATGTGCAAGGATAATATACGATGAACCATAAATCAATTATAATATGACCTAGTTTTTTTTCTTGTTCTTTAAAAAACTGCATGATATTGATCTATTTGTAATGACATGTTGTTGAGAAAGTAGTGCACGACTCATCATGAACGAGCAAACAACCATAAATTAAAGTGGTGATTGGTGACCATACATAAATATAATGTTGCAGTCTAACTAAGCTTATCTAGCTTGTTACTCCAATTGGAGTCTAAAATTAAATGTGTTAAATTGTTGATACGTTTGTACTTGAATTGGGTTTTTTTTAAGTGAGATTCGGCGTGTATCCAAAAGCAAATGTAGACAACGGGAGGAATTTGATAAGTTTAGATTAGTGGGGTTTGGTACTTAAATTTCTTTTAAATATATATGTGAATTTCTTATCTTCACAACTGACTCTTCAAACTATTAGATATTGTTGAATCGTAGTGTATTAGACAGAGAACGGTGTGACTTTTTCCTGGGCAGCGGAATATAAAGATTCAAAATAACAAATAATTTCCCAAAAACAAATACTTGTATTATTAAGAATTATACAATCTCACAAGTCTTATCTCCACCTATACCCTAGGTTAAAGACCTTGAGTGCAATCAACTCCTAACGACACAAGAACAAAACAAGACCTTTAGCAAGAACTACCCGTACCTTGCCTTAGACCTTCGATCTCAGTTCTCACAAGAGTTCCTTGGTATGCTTGATGGTTATAGCTGAAATGTCTTTCCTCAAGGCAAATCTCATCTATATATAGGGTCTAACAAAAATCCTATTACCAAATATCTAACAATTCACATATATGGTAACAACAAATAATTTTGTTACCAAATAAGTTTATCAGACTATAAACACATGGTTTCCTTATATAAACTTTCCTAAGACTCATTATCTTCTTCTCTTCTCCAAGCAAAATTCGAAATCTCGTTTCCTTGTATAATTGAGTCTATCTGGGAACAGCTGGCACATATCTGCGTTCCTCGTCGTTCCACAGATGTTGTTTCCATATATAGAGTTTTCCTTGTATAGGAACCACGCGTGTCAGATTTCTAATTTGCTTCCGCGTAACAGTTCTTTGTTTCCACAACGTTCCTTAGCTCTTCTCTGCTTTCTCTTCTTCATGCATTTTTCATTGTTCCCTTATTCTTTCATAAGACCTGAAACTCATAGGAACAACAAGAAAACATAAAACCTAATGGTGTTTATCATCATCAAAATCAGAGGGAACGTCAAGGTTTCAACAATTTCCCCCTTTTTGGTGATGACAAACCCATTTAAAAAAATTGTTCGATCAAAACAGAGTAATAAGCAAGGCAATATTAATCAACATGTATTTCAGTTTAAATGTATAAGCAAAATTTTATGTAAAATGAATAATTGCAATTCATACATTCAAGTTGCATCATCGTTCCCCCTCAACACTAGCATTGCCCAGAAATTCATAAAGAATTAGGAACAATGTAAACTGTTACCTCTCATAACTGAGTTATCGCACAATTTCCACACTTCCCCCTTTTGACATCATCAAAGGATCAAAAGTAAACAGTGGAACAACATAACTAAGGCAGCAAGCAAAAGCAAAAGAAAAGTTCATATATCAAGTAGGGAATTGATTACAAAACAGCAGAAACAACTTGACAGACAAACACAAAAAGATCAAAATGCAAACATTTAAACAAGATAACATATGAAAAATCGAAAAGAAGAGGGTGAGACGGGCTGGATAAGAAAAGGTGTCCACTCAAGACTCAGAATCCTCCTTCTGGGCCTTGTCCTTGTTGAGAAAATACTCAAGAAGCAGTGAAAGGATGTTCTTGATTTCGCGCAATTCAGTCAACATCTGGCTTTGCACAGAGGCACCTTTAGATGTTCCCTCTCCATCTTCCCGCTTCAAAATATCAGATACAGGCAGAGTTTCCTTGTTGTCTCCCTGAAACTTCATTTTGTTCACATTCACCATATCCAGTTCGGTGACCAGGGGAACTTCGCCATCTGCTCTGTAAGCCCCTTCTGTTTGCAGAATCAGCTTGATGACATTTGGGTAGGCAAGGGAATGAGTCTTGGCACTGCATTTTGCCATGTGTTGTAGAATGATCCTAGGAAGATCAATCTTCTCCATGTGCCAAAACCTGTCTAACAGCAGCAGATCGGTGGCAGTGATTGTGTTTCTCTTCTCCTACCTAGGAACGACAACCTTCATAATGATGTGATGCGCTATTCGCTGAGACAGAGTAAGAGCAGACACATGAGTGGCTGGAATTTTAGATTTGAAAAGCCACTCAGCACTAGCCTCCTTGGCCATTTTCAAAGCATCTGTGTTCTTCTCACCAGAGATTTCGCAAAACCCTTCAGTAGAGATGGACAACAGTCGAGCAACCTTTGACACAGTGAAGGACAGATCTTCATCGTTGATCGACGTTGTTCCCACCATAGTGGCGGTAGTGTTGAGTTGGAAGGAACGGTAGAACTCCCTGATTTGGTCAGGGTTGACCATGACACGGTTGGAAAGAAAATGTTCCCAACCTTGAAATTTGAGTCGCTCCAAGACATCTTCGAAGCCGTTGGCGACTAGGAACCCTTCAGGGATAAGGAGGTGGGGAATGATCTTTTTCCCATCAACAATTTTTTCTTCCAGCTTAGCCTTTTTCATGGGCTTGGTCTTGGCCTCGATCTTCTTTACAGATCGCAGACGTTCCTTTAGAGTACCTGGAGTAGTCTCATCGGCGACAGACTTGGTCGGGGTGGAGAAGTCGGTGGACGCTCGATGTTCCCCTAAGTACTCAACATCTGGGTCCTCATCATCCTCAGAGCCAATCGTGTGTTTGCGCTTGCGATTGGGCTCCATAATTTCCAGAGGATGAAGACCTAGATCGACCTCTACAGCAGCCATGGCCTCCTCCTCTTCAGCTTCTTTTGATTTAGGAAGGGAGTTAACTTTGTCTTCTGGCTCAGTGACGGTCACCATCTCCTTGGAGGCATCAGTTTCTTGGACCTGTTCCCCCTGAGGCTGTTCCTCATGAAGTTCAGCGATTGAGGAGGTGGCCTCTTTGGCTATTTCCACCACAACAGCAATGTAGGTGGTGTCCTTGGATTGCGGAGTCTTAGCAGCCTAGAGCACCTCAATTGAGTGCTTGAGAGCACTGAGTTGCTCCTCAGTGAAAGCAGAGACGTCAATGGCGGGGGTAGAAGAAGATGTGGGAGTAGACATGATGATGTGGTTGTGTTTGGAGAGAGGAGAGATGATGATTTAGGGTTTGAAGATGACAAAGAGCAAAAAGAAGGAAATTTGGGTAATGGAGAGAGAAAATATATGAAACAGTGGGTGAGTCGGGTTGTGGTGAGGGTTATGTTTTATAGAAGGAAAAATATTTGGGAAGACAATAAGTAAGGAAAGGCGAGGATTGGCTTACCCGGAATCTCTCCATTGACATCTTTTAAAACGGCAACCAGATCTTTTCTCTCTCTACAAGTAACAACCATTTTCTTCTCGTTTCTCGCAATCACGATGTTCCTCGCTGTAGAGCTATCAAATCACCATTGAATGCAAGCGACACAGAGATCAACGTTCACCTGCAACTCTCAACGTTTAGCAAGTTGTTCCCATTCACTGTTCCTTTCGCAGTTCCCCCTTAGGCAGAGCGCCATACAGATGACTCTGAGTTGCTTGAGTGGATATAAAGGCTAGTTTGGATATTTTAATGGGTTCACACAAAATTGCAAAGATATATCAAAAAAAAAAAATAGGTAGGGAACAATGACGATCCAGATAATGATTCCCAGTAAAATATGATAAATAAAGAGAAGTTCATAGGGAACGTTTACCTGGATCCAAGCTAGGGACGGCAGTGCAACCAATTATCATTTTGGCTTGAAATGAGGGTGCAGATAATCAAATCGGTTGCTTTGGGCTTGAAAGAAGATGTTATCATGTACAAATAAAGCACATATGATCAAGAATAGAGTTTGCAAGAAGTTTTTGATGTAGTGTAACACAAAGCACATAGCAAGAATAATAAACAAGTCATTTGCAAATAACATGCGACAAAGCAGTTGTTCCCTTGTTTAAAAATGATCGATCTAGCCAATCACTGAGGGAATAGTAGAAGTGGAGTTCCTCAATTTAGAGAGATCATCCCAAGGAGCATTCTCAAATACTCAAAGGGTTTTCTATCCAGTGCTTTGGTGAAGATATCTGCAACTTGTTCCTCTGTCCTGGGCACAACAAGCGGCAGTATCAACGTACTCAGCTTTGGCGGTTGAAATGGCAACACAATTCTGTTTCTTTGATGCCCAAGAGACAAGACATGGGCCAAGGAACTGTGCCGTCCCTGATGTGCTTTTGCGATCCACAAGATGACCAGCAAAGTCAGCGTCATTGAAGCCCACAAGTTCAAACCCACTGTTCCTTGGATACCAAAGACAGAGATTGTCGTTCCCTTTCAAGTATCGCAGGATCCTTTTGACCTCAGTTAGATCTGACTCCTTAGGATTTGCTTGAAACCTAGCACAAAGGCACACACTGAACATAATATCTGGCCTACTTGCCGTTAGATAGAGTAAGGAACCAATCATGCCTCTATACATTGTAGCATCTATATCTTGGCCATTCAAGTCTGCATCAAGACGAGTGTTAGGAGAAATAAGGGTATCAATAGGTTTAGCTTTATCCATACCATACTTCTTCAACAGTTCCTTGATGTATTTTTGTTGATGTACCCTTGTTCCCTCAGAGGATTGAGAGACTTGTAATCCGAGGAAGAAGTAAAGTTCCCCAATCATGCTCATCTCAAATTCACTACTCATTAGATTTTTGAATTTTTCTACAAGGGAAGAGTTAGTGGAACCAAAAATAATATCATCAACGTAGACTTGAACTACGAGAATCTCACCTTTGTGTTCCAAGAGGAACAATGTCTTGTCAATCGCGCCACGTCTGTATCCATTTGAGAGAAGAAACTATACCAACCGATCATACCAAGCTCTTGGAGCTTGCTTGAGCCCATACGGTGCCTTGTCCAGTGCATACACATAGTCAGGATGTTCCATGTCTTCAAAACCTGGGGGTTGTTTCACATAAACTTCCTCTTGAAGATAGCCATTGAGAAATATTGTTTTGACATCCATTTGATACAACGTGAATCCTTTGAAAGCAGCATAAGCGATGAGAAGTCGAATGGCTTCAATGCGGGCTACTGGAGCATATGTCTCATCATAGTCGATCCCTTCTTGTTGATTGTAGCCTTGAGCAACCAGTCTTGCCTATCCAATCTGGATCTTTCAGTGCTTCTTTGATGTTCTTTGTTCTACAAAAGAGATAAAAGCATAGAAAGCACAAAAGTCATATAGTTGAGAGCGTGAACCTCTTTGTTCGTATTGTGTGAGAAGAGCATCAACTGGGTGATTCTTCTTGGTCCATACATTTTTGGATTCCGACGGTGGAGGAATAGGAGGAATGGCAATATTTGTTGTTGTAGTTGAGGATGAAGAGGGAGGAACGTCAGCATCAATTGTAGTGGCTATCTCAGAGACTGTTCCTTCAACAGCATCCACAAGTTCTTCCTCAATAATTGTTACCACATCACCACTCGCTTGGCCATCTTGCACGATTTGTACATCCGAAGTATCACCACCAGAAGTTCCATTGAGAACAGTGGTGACATCAGCATCAACGATTGGAGTTGTTGTTGTGGGAACATCAGGTGCTGGTGTCATAGGGGTGTCATCGTCACTAGGTGTGGTAGCTCCAAGAGAACTAGTAGTGCTCCCACCAGAATTGGGGGCACTGTGCCCTGTACGTGGATTACCCCGGTGATTCCCATCATCACCTTTATCATCTGAGTCTTCACGTTGCATGCGTGGAAAGTGATCATCAGGGAACTATGAGTTTGCATCAACACTCGCAACTTTTGAGTGTTCATCGAAGACAACATGAATGCTCTCTTCAATCTTCCGGGTTCTCTTGTTGTAGACTCTATAAGCTTTGCTTGAATTAGCATATCCCAGAAATATTCCTTCATCGCTCCTTGGATCAAATTTTCCCAAGTTGTCTTTTCCATTGTTGTGAATGAAGCACCTGCAACCAAAGGCACACAAGTGGGAAACATTGGGCTTGCGTTCCCTGATTAGTTCATAGGCAGTTTTGTTTAACAATGGTCTGAGCATGGCATGATTTAGGATATAACATGAAGTGTTGATAGCCTCAGCCCAGAATATTCGAGGAAGGTTGCTTGCTATGAGCATTGTTCTCGCCATGTCCTCCAATGTTCTGTTCTTCCTCTCGACCACTCCATTTTGCTGTGGTGTCCTAGGAGCAGAGAAGTTATGAGAGACCCCATGTTCCCTGCAGTAATCAAGAAACATTGAATTCTCAAACCCCGTTCCATGGTCGGATCGGATGGAGCTTAGCTTATGTCCCAGATTGGTTTCTACACCCTTGATGAAAGATTCAAATGTCTCGAATACCTGTTCCTTGGAAGAGAGAAAGATTGTCCATGTGAATCTAGAGTAATCATCAACAATAACAAACACATACATGTTCCCTGCATGACTTCTTATCCTCATGGGACCATAGAGATCCATATGGATCAGTTCCAAAGGACGAGAAGTGGTAACATCCGATTTGCTCTTGAAAGAGGAGCGTGTTTGCTTCCCTCTTACACAGGCTTCACAGACTCCATGGATCTCAGGTTTGACATTTGGAAGCCCTATAACCAGTTCCTTCTTGTGGAGTTTGTGAATCAGTTTTAAATTTGCATGTCCAAGTCTTTTGTGCCACAGTTCCGTCTCTTCAGCTAGAGACGCAAAGCACAGTTCCCTTGAAGGCTTGAAGGTTGTGTCAACAGTGTATACATCATTGAAACGGACACCCTTCAATACGATCTCCTTGGTTTTTTTATTCCTTACGTAGCAATCTTTGGTTGTGAACACAGTTTCGTTGTCTCCTTGATCACAAAGTTCAGCTACACTTAACAAATTAAAACCAAGTTGATGTATCAAACTAACCTCTTTTATTTTGATGCTTGAGTTCAAGGTAGCTTCTCCTGTTCCCACTATCTCTCTGCAACGTTTATCTCCATAGGAAACGGTTCCCTTAGAGTGTTGTTGAAGTGAGGTTAGGTTATCTTTATTTCCTGTCATATGGCATGAGCATGCACTATCAATGAACCACCTGTTGTTCCCCCTCACTTCATCCTGCATTAAGAGAGTTAGTGTTTAGCGACCCAAGCAAACTTGGCTTTACCTGGTCGTTTAGAGACAAAGTGATATTTTCTAGGCTTAGCATGGAACATATCAGGAGATGCATCATAATCATTCAAATCAACATTGTTACTTCTACTGTTCCTTCGCTGAGTGTGCTCTTCAGTGAACTTTTGTTTCTTAGCACAGTTTTTCACAACATGGTCGTTGTTCCCACAATGCCAGCAAATCTTATAATTGTAATACCCTCATTTTTTTAGTAAGGGTAATTGGGTAATTTCTCAAACCCTCGTCAATTATTCGGGACGCGTTAGGCGAAATTCGGATTTTCTGTAACATGTCTGATCTCTGTAATTTTTTCCTGAGTGGTATAAATTACATTCAACGTATTTTAGGGGCTTAGAATATTTGTTCGGGTACAAATATATATAAATTCCGTAGTTTAAACCCACGACAAACCTTTCCCCGGGCAAACAGACGCGGAAAAGGCATTTCCGCGACCGCGGCAGCATTTCCGCGACCGCGGAAAAATGGGTTTCAGAAGGGCTGGGCACAGGAATTTTCCGCAACCGCGGATAAAGTTCCACGACCGCGGAAAACTCCAACACGCCAACGTCGCGTCGCCTGCACCTCGCCGTTCGCGCCACCGTTGATCATCTGACTCGCCGTTGATATGGGATGAGAGAGATCCTTCTTTGGGCTATAAATAGAATCGATTTGGGAGGGTTTAAGGGAACCCAAATCTGATATATCTCTCTCTCTCTCGTTCATTTTCTTGCTTGTCGGAGTTCCAAGCCTCGCCGGAATCTTCGAAGTGTCGCCGGAGGCCTCGCCGGGAGTTGTAGCAGCCTTGGAGTGGTGCATTGGAGGCACAAGGAAGGCTGGAGTCGAAGTCCTCGCGAATCGAGCCCTCTCACAACGTCGCCGGTGAGTTTTCTCCCTTCGGAGTCGTCGGAGTTCATGGCCGCGACCACGGACATGAACTGCCGCGACCGCGACAATGACAAGGTCGGCTGCGTCCGCGGCCGCTGTCATGACACTCGCGGACGCCTTGTCCTCGACGGCCGCGACCGCGGAATCCCAGCCGCGACCGCGGATTGCTCTGGCAATCACGATCGTGGCCTTGGGCATGCCGGTCTCGGTCGGGACCTTCGTTCTTTCAATTTCATTCGTTCTTTCTTTCTTAGATTCGTATCATTTGATTGTCGAATCTAACCTAGGGTTTCGTTATGGGTCATCGTCGTAGGAATCTGTAATCCGTCTTCCGTTCCTGTTCCGGACCCAAAAACCCGTCGTCGCTCAATCGTTCATTAGACTAAGGCAAGTGGCGGTTCGCTCTTGCTTATCATTCCATATTTCCATTAATTATCAATTGTTTAATTGTTAATTAAATTGGGATGAACTATTGTTTTCGTTTGAGAACAGATTTTATAAATGATACGATTAAAATGTGATATTATTATAGGTTGTATATATTGCTAGAAACAACGCTATTATATCTGTTATTACCATGATGGTATTGGTGTGGATTTTATGTGTGAACTTATACATTATAGTTAGAACGAGTATTTGTAGGAACGTTATGTACCTTGCGAGGTCTAGTCGTTTCTTTATAACTGGTATTAGGAGGATTTTCCCCTAATACTCTCTCTGGTCATGACTATCCCCTTACTCAGGGGAGGTGCACACAGCTGGTGCCAAACAATCGGGATTTGTTCCCGTCGATATCTCTCGCGATGAGATGATATATTCTAAAAGCTTATAACATAAATGTACGCTTTGTCACTAAAATAAGATAAGTGCCGCTATGCACATAATTAATGAACCTTGGGCGAGAAGTACAACTTGGAACCTCATTTGGACTTCGATTAGAGTAAGTCCTCCTTCCAAATCTGAATTCGCATTACGCGGTGAGGTTGGCCGTGGACCCAAATGGTCAAGTCTTTTTAAACGCTTGTGTGAAATTATAATGTTCCGGAACACTTGTCATATTTTCCGTGAGACTCAATCTTTTGGAGTCTTCTCTTCATACGTTTCCCATAAGGCTCATTTCCGTTTTAGTGCATGTCTAAGCTTTAATCATTCCGTGAAAGTTCCGAGTTATATATCGTTCCTTCGGTTGTTATTCGAGGGACAATGATAGTAAACGGCTACGATCACTAGAACCATCTATTTTCACCCTTGCATAGTCTTTCATTAGACTAACCAACCGGGTTTTATTCCTTGCATGGTTGGCTGGTGTCATCCGTCCTATACGGCACATCAGTGGTTGGTCCCCGAAGTCCGAAGTAACCATTGAAGAAGAGACTTACAGTTGGAGATTTAAGTATTAGTATTTTTAAAGGTTGTCAATTATTATTTATTCTTACCACTAAGTCATGTAATAGATTTATTCTTCAAGTCTTCCGCTGTGTAATTTATAAGTTTTCCGCTATAATTTCACTCTGTTGTAAAAACACTCCTCTCGTTTGATGAGAAATCTTTTAATATAAATGGTTGAGTTCCATTTTAAAATGCATTTCGCTATTTAATCCTTCGTTGTTTAACATGTTTATTTAAGATTAATTATTCCGATTAAAGCATTGGGTGACATCGGACAACAACGTCTGAGGTCACTGGCGTGTGGCACTACCGACAATAAGTCGGAGGTGTTACAATTATGGTATCATAGCAACGGTTTTAAAATTCTTGGCCTATTGTTAGGTTTGAGAATTTTCGGAAATTAATTTCGAAACTATTTTCAACCTATTTTCTATTAAAAAGGAATTTCGAGAATTCAAATGTTGAATTTAAAAGTTATAAGTAACTCTGGTAATTTAATTTAAACTAATGATTTAGCTATTTTGAACTTCACAAGTTGTTTATCGTTGGTTTATAAAAGACGTGTTATACGCAATCAAAATAAGTTTAAGATTTGCAACTTTAAAAGTATGATTTGGGTCTTAGAAAAGTTTTGTGATAATTATATCACTAGTTTGAGGAACTAACTTTATAAATAACTATTTTTATAAAAGATTTAAGGGTATAAAGTATGAAGTTGAAAGTATAAGATTTAAGTGGTTTTCAAACTTCTGTAAGATTCAAGCTGTTACTTATTCCTTAGATCCATTCTTAGGAATATCATTTCCCCTTAGATGAAATGTCATTTAAAGGTTGACGTTTCTCCTAGAGTTTCCACTTCCCAAATAAGTCAGAGAAGAAGTCATTTCTGCGGTTAATGGTGGTGGGCCAGTCAGACTGATATAGAGTTATTAGTTTGGACCCTTATAAATCGTATCATAACGTAATTGACTCAGTGTCAAGTACCAGTTGGAAAAGTTCTAAACTACCGTTATGGTTCATCAACAGATGATGGACACCCGATCCACCAACCGAGCAGCTAACGAAAGTCCTAGCAACGATTCTCGAATTCGGCTGAGAAGTGCTACTCCACCAGGGGAAGACGCGGGATCTGGATCACGTAGTAGTGACCCGACCCTGCAACAGGATGTTCATCAGGGACAAGTGGTGTTAAGCCCTCAGATCTATGTAGCCTCAGTGTAAGAATTTGCTCTTCCTTGATGTAGAAACCTTGAGAACTCCAACCGAACAAGGGCAAAGATGACCTCGGTAAGGTGTTGATGACAAGGGTGGATGGCGATCTTTGATGGGATATGGTTTGCTGGATAGGTGCCTCACAAGGTTGAGATATAACGCACTCAACCAAGATAAACGAGGATAGGCTTTCCGAGATGCAACACACTCACAAAACCTACCAATTGTCACTCGATCTTACTCACGAATGACGAGATGAAGGAGAAAGATAAAAACTGAATTTCTGTAATTCTTTGATTCAAAAATAGATGTGAGGAACATGCTCAGATGTGTTTGCCCCATATAGGCTACAAAGGGATTTTAGGGAATTAAAAGAAAAACACAAATCATTCCACTAAGCTAATATCACGCCTACTAATCCACATGCATTAGTAGGCATTTTAGGGAATTAAAATAATTAACTAAAATGTCTTAAATCCATAGAAATTAACAAGAAATCAACCGGCATCAAATGGGCCAGCCCTTGGGTGTCAAACCGGGTGATGTGCGACGCCGAGAAACCCGGGCAAGGCCATGATGCAAGTGACCGGGCCCCGATCATGTTGGCTCGGCGCTCCCATGCTTAATAGACCTCCCTGGAGCTGGTGGTGTAGTTGGCGAGCTCGGGCTCGGGTGATGGCACCAGGTGTGGGCTCGGGCTTGCTCTCCTCCTCACGTGCGGCCGCAAATCTAGGGCTCGATCTTGGGCTCGACAATCGGTTTAATGGATCGGCATTGGGGATCCCAATGGTCTTAGGTGGTGCCATAGTTGCTGTGGAAGTCGGGGTGTCTGAGGGAAGTGGAGCGTTGCCGGGCCAAGTCGTCGGTGCGGTGCTAGGTGAGCTAGGGTTGGCCGTGGTGTCGGTGTTGGGAATTGGCACTTCATATGGCTCGGGCACTTCACTAGGCATAGGCAAGGTCACATCATCATCCCTCTCTTGAAAGGGATTCGACCCCGAATCCAGATCGTCAAGGGCTTGATCGTCATGCATAAGGTAAGGCATCAAGTCAGCAACATTGAAGACGTCATGCGTACCATAGGAGGACGGGAGCTCCAATTTGTAAGCGTTGTCATTGATCCTTTCAAGCATTTGGAAAGGGCTATCTCCCCTTGGCTTTAACTTGGAGTTGTGGAGTGTGGGGAAGCTCTCCTTCCTTAGGTGCACCCAAACGAGGTCGCCGGGTTCAAAGAGCACCTCCCTTCGTCCCTTGTTGGCTTGCTTCTTGTATTGAGCGGTCCTCCTCTCAAGTTGGAGCCTAGTGTCTTCATGTAGCTTCTTGATCCGAGTAGCCTCGTCCACACCTTCTTGGCTTTCCCGCTCCTTGATGGTATACGGCAACAACTCCATGGGTGTAATGGGATTGCGCCCATACACGACTTTAAAGGGTGTCTTCTTGGTGGCCGTATGGACTGCCCTATTGTAAGCGAACTCAATGAAAGACAAGCTATCTTCCCACCTGCGCAAGTTAGTCCTCAAAATAGTTCTAAGTAAAGCACCAAGAGTACGATTGACTACTTCGGTTTGTCCATCCGTTTGAGGATGACAAGTGGTGGAGAAGAGAAGTTTAGTGACCATATTGGCCCACAAGGTCTTCCAAAAGTAGCTCAAGAACTTCACATCCCTATCCGACACAATGGACCTAGGAACTCCATGTAATCTCACAATATGATCAAAAAAGAGGTTAGCAATATGAGATGCATCATCAGTTTTATGGCAGGCAATGAAGTGTGCCATTTTGGAGAACCGGTCCACCACTACAAAGATGGAGTCTCTCCCTCTCTTAGACCTTGGTAACCCCAAAACAAAGTCCATGGAAATGTCTTCCCAAGGTTGTTTGGGGATAGGTAAGGGAGTGTAGAGACCATTAGGTTGCATTTTTGCCTTGGCACGTACGCAAGTAGTATAAGAAGCACAATGCTTTTCTACGGCCTTGAGCATACGTGGCCAATAAAAATGCTCCCTTAGCACATGCAGGGTTTTAAGGACACCAAAGTGTCCCATCAACCCGCCTCCATGATTTTTTTTTTTTTGATTCAGAGGACAAATTAACAACTTAACAAAGCTAAAACAAAGAGGAACATAATCGGAACCTAATCAACAATTAGATACTCAAGATTTTCCTATGCATCAATGGAGTTCAATTGGTTTGGTTTGCACAAGAGGTATCCTTAGTTGATTATATGCCAAATACAAATAAAAAGGACTCAAATTTCCTATCTAAATGCTACTAACAAAGGTACGGCTGGGATATGCAAATAGGAGTTCCGAAATATTTAAAACTTCACTTGTAACAACTTGAACAAACAAAGCCTAAAATATAGGAACCACTAACAAACACCTTCCTAGGAATTCACGGCCTCTAAGACTCAATCCTAAATGCAAAGTTTCGACCTTCTACCCTAGATGCAAGACTCTAGAACAAGAAATTGAACAGCACAATGAAGAAAACAAACGAACAAGCCTACGGACAACTAGGGAACAACAATGCAAGGGCACGAAAACTAGAGCAAGTAAGGATCCAATTTTTTTTTTGTGATTTAAACCAAAGTTTTTGAGCAAATACTTACGTAGCTCTGATACCAAATGTTAAGCCCTCAGATCTATCTAGCCTCAGTGTAAGAATTTGCTCTTCCTTGATGTAGAAACCTTGAGAACTCCAACCGAACAAGGGCAAAGATGACCTCGGTAAGGTGTTGATGACAAGGGTGGATGGCGATCTTTGATGGGATATGGTTTGCTGGATAGGCGCCTCACAAGGTCGAGATATAACGCACTCAACCAAGAGAAATGAGGATAGGCTTTCCGAGATGCAACACACTCACAAAACCTACCAATTGTCACTCGATCTTACTCACGAATGACGAGATGAAGGAGAAAGATAAAAACTGAAATTCTATAATTCTTTGATTAAAAAATAGACGTGAGGAACATGCTCAGATGTGTTTGCCCCATATAGGCTACAAAGGGATTTTAGGGAATTAAAAGAAAAACACAAATCATTCCACTAAGCTAATATCACGCCCACTAATCCACATGCATTAGTAGGCATTTTAGGGAATTAAAATAATTAACTAAAATGTCTTAAATCCATAGAAATTAACAAGAAATCAACCGGCATCAAATGGGCCAGCCCTTGGGTGTCAAACCGGGTGATGTACGGCGCCGAGAAACCCGGGCAAGGCCATGATGCAAGTGACCGGGCCTCGATCATGTTGGCTCGGCGCTCCCATGCTCAATAGACCTCCCTAGAGCTGGTGGTGTAGTTGGCGAGCTTGGGCTCGGGTGATGGCACCAGGTGTGGGCTCGGGCTTGCTCTCCTCCTCACGTGCGGCCGCAAATCTAGGGCTCGATCTTGGGCTCGGCAATCGGTTCAATGGCTCGGCACTGGGGATCCCAATGGTCTTAGGTGGTGCCATAGGTGTTGTGGAAGTCGGGGTGTCCGAGGGAAGTGGAGCGTTGTCGGGCCAAGTCGTCGGTGCGGTGCTAGGTGAGCTAGGGTTGGCCGTGGTGTCGGTGTTGGGCATTGGCACTTCATGTGGCTCGGGCACTTCACTAGGCATAGGCAAGGTCACATCAAGTGGACCCCTAAGCTGCAAGGGGATTTCCACCTCCTGCCCCGATCGTGCTAAATGCGATGACCATTGGACATATAGTGGGGCTAGTGGTCGAAGTATTAATGGGCCAGGTGATACCGCAAGTCCAAGCAGCCCCCGTACCTCAAGACGCAGCTAGTGTGGAGGCACGAAATAAGGCAAAGAATGGGCAACATAATCGCAGGGCTGGCTCGTTCAAGCAGCCAGCGTCGCCCACCAAGTTCAAGAAGTCTGGTCGTACTAGGACCAAGGCGACTCAGTCTGGTTTCGCCAAAGACTCAGGCTGGAATAGCGGCGTGATTCAATGCCACAACTGTGGTAAGGCCGGGCACAAGAGCCCTAGTTGCCAAAAGATGAAGCATGTATGTTACAAATGTGGGAGGGAAGGCCACATGAAGGCATACTGTAGGAAGAAGGGCCTAACGCCAACTCAAGCATGTCAGGCCTCAAAAGCCGACTTTAGGCAGAACCCACAGGCGGAAGTATCTATTCTGGGGCAGCCTGCTACTCGTGATAAAGGCAAGGCGCCTATGGAATTTTTGGGTCAAGAGCAGCGACTCTTTGTGATACGTCACCCCGATGGGAGGGAAACTTTGTACAAGTGGTAGTATTTTGTAAGGCTTTTTAGAATAAGGGGCGATGACTCGTGTCGATAGTCTCCATAGTTTAGTAATCCGTCTATTCGACTTTCTATCAGTTGGTTTATGTAATGTTTCGAATAATAAAGAAGTGTTTCCTTGTTCCGGAAATTACTAAATTCGTTACTTTTGCAAATTGTTCGTTCATACGAGACTCCGTGAGTGCCAAAAATAGTTATGTCACGTGTGGATAAGGGCTGTCAGGACTCACAAAGGAGGGGTAACATATGGAACCGTGGTGTTCGTTCCCTACATGGTTAACACCAGGGTCGACTCCACTATTGAATTCTTAGATCCATTATTAGGAATCTCTCTTTGTTCTTGGAGTAATGTCACAACGGTATGACATTAATTACTCCCTTCGTTGATCGAACGAGCGTTATCTCGTAAACTGAGTTTTCCAAATTTTCTTAGGGTGTAGGAACAAATGTATGTGGTTAATGCTCTATGGGATTAAGAATTTTTCTTCTCATATGGGTACCCTAAACATTTGTTCTGGTCAAAGCACATAGGAATGAACTACATGAAGTTCAGAATGCCTCGTTGTGAGGTCATACTATAGTCGTCTATATGGATAGATTGTTGAGAAGAGAATAAATGTATATAAGAGATAGTTCATAGGGAATCCAGTTTATCTAAGCGGATCGTACTCTGTTACGACCTTGAGTAGAACTTTAGAACCCAAGGGTTATGGTTATGGAAGTTGTGAGTGAGTATGTTCATTGTGGACAAAAGGATTAGACTTTCGGAAAGGATAAAGGTGTGAAGCCATAGGTATTATTTTGGAAGATTTATCTGAGGTTTCGTTATAAGGCTTCCTTAAGAGAAACGACATAAGGATTGGCGTAGAGTGATCAATGTTTGTTAATGCGATTTGATGTCACGTTTTGGGGGAAAATCAAGTGATTGGTCACAATT
Source organism: Rheum nobile (assembly GCA_027886185.1). Taxonomy (NCBI): domain Eukaryota; kingdom Viridiplantae; phylum Streptophyta; class Magnoliopsida; order Caryophyllales; family Polygonaceae; genus Rheum; species Rheum nobile. The sequence goes on along the minus strand of WOAB01000563.1, from coordinate 12,223,656 downwards.
GTGCTAATGGATTTATCACGGCATTGTTTTGAGGAAACTAAAGGTTTTGAGTTAGAAGTGAGCTTTAGAGCCAAACTTATTTGGGCCAAGGACTAAATCAATGATTAGTACCTTCAAGGGATATAGAGATATGATATCTGGATATTTACAAGGTATGATATGTGGATTGTTAGAGAGTGTGACGTCTATAAGGCCGATGATATAACACTTTCTGGAAATTAAGTTGTGAACGATTGTATTGGGAGAAAGCCCACTTGAAAACTTAAGAGTTATAGTGTAGGACCAATGGTGAAAGCTTGTGGAGCAACCAAGTGTACGAAATCATAGGTATCATATTGGAAGATCTATTCGAGGTTCATTTTGAGGTTCTATAAAGAAATGATATGATTAAGTCTTGGATGGATATAGATTGTGTGAGGAATATAAGGATCTTAAGTTAGAAATAAGTTATTTGAGTCAGTTAAACAAACCTTTGGGATTTGAGTCAGGAAATGAGCGTATAGGTCAAACCTAATTGGGTCAAATGATCGAAATTGGTAGGTTGTACGATCAGAGAATAAGGAGTTATAATACTTGTAAGGTTTGATATTTGGATTTTATGTGAGTTTGTCAGTTAGAAGGCTTATGGTGCAATTCTTTGGAGAAGACTAAGTTGTGAAGTTACTGTATTAGAAGGAGACCACTTAAATGGAAAGATTACAGTTTAAGGATAGATTATGTTGATGATTCCGATAAGTTAAAAGGATTTAGTGGAGAGAATTGTCTATGTGCGCCTAAGGAGTAAGGTAGCAAGCGTTAATCGTATAAAGTTATTAAAGGATCCTGATAGAAGTGACTGATGCGGTTGATAATGAATCATTTATCAGGATGGTACCTTAAGGATATAGGAGTAATGTCTCATGTGATTCGTTTGAGGAACATAGGAATAAAGGTATTGTGATTATGTTTGGAGAAAGTTAAGGAACTTTAAAGGTTTAAGTTAGAGATTGAATAAGGAATACGTTAATTTAACCTTGGATAAATGTTAATTATCCATAAAGCAAAAGGGTGCTCTATTTGGGATAATAAATCGCATGAGGACAATTGATTGCCTAAGGATTTTTGGGTGAATAGCAAACTCGACCGGTAAAAGTTGTTACGGTTTTGAAGGTCAATAGTGTGGCATAAAGTAAGTTGTAGATGATATCAAGTGGACTTGAGGAAAAGGGTGACCTACGTCTATTAAGGTGATCATATGACGCATTGAGGTAAAACGAGAGTATAATCCTATGGAGAGGATTAGTAAATCATGTTGAGGTAATCGGACATAGGCTGTGGTATGAGTAATTGTGGGATCACAGGAGTGAAGATTTTGAGTTAAAGATATGGCACAAGGGCCAAATGTGAGTAAGGTAACCAATGCAATAGTTGAGTCGTGTATGTAAGGAGTAAGGTCTATATGACAAGAGAGGTACTAAGTTGAGGTATAGTGGAATTCTATGTATGTACTTGAGGATTGGATTGTCGAAAGGAAGTTAGTAGAAAGATGTTGTATTCTCCTAATTAAGGACATCAAGGTCTTTAGGAGGAATAGGTCATAACAATGAGGTTATATTGGAGATTATAATGGATACTATGAGCGAGACAATGGTAATCTTGTGAATGATCACATCTGTTCTAGCAAGAGTAAGGAATGTAGGTAGTATGTAGTAAGTGGAATCATGATCGAATAAATAGTTCGATTTTTGGTGGTACAGGTTTCGGAAACCAAATTTATTCAAGGATATCAACTTAAGGAACATAAGGCATGTACTCTAAGAGAGGCTTAGAAAAAGGTGAAAGAGAGATATGTATAATCACATGCTTAAGGTATAACGAGACTAGTGCGATAATTTTAGGAGACAATTATCCTAAGATAATTATGACCTTGAGGATGGTCACGAGTTAGTACAAGAATAGTACGTGGAAGTAGGCTATGCGAGATAGTGGTATGGTTGAGGAAACAGATCGTTTTCCAGGAGCAAGTACTTGATGCAATGATTAAGGAAGTTAAGATCAGGTAGGAGATTATGGTGGAACAGGTCCCATTAGTTAGCAATGCTAGTTTCGGGGTCGAAACTATTTTAAGGGGGTAGTAATGTAATAATCCTCATTTTAGCATAGAAGGGTCAGGTGATAGAAGGTATGTCTGGTGAAAACAAGTTATAGAATTCTCGTAGATAGTGAATAGTCTAAATTACGGTTAACCTGACATTAATTGTAATTAGAACCAACTTATGAATTTTAACTTAGAAATGCCTGAACCAATTTACAAAGTGTTATATGGGTTAGGTATGGTTAAACTTATACAGTTTGGTTAACTTAGTATAAGGTAGCATTTCCGAGTTGTTACCAGCCAAGTTCGGGGTCAAAACTTTTCTTTAGGGGGTAATGATGTAATACCCTCATTTTTTTAGTAAGGGTAATTGGGTAATTTCTCAAACCCTCGTCAATTATTCGGGACGAGTTAGGCGAAATTCGGATTTTCTGTAACATGTCTGATCTCTGTAATTTTTCCCTGAGTGGTATAAATTGCATTCGACGTATTTTAGGGGCTTAGAATATTTGTTCGGGTACAAATATATATAAATTTCGGGGTTTAAACCCACGACAAACCTTTCCCCGGGCACACAGACACGAAAAAGGCATTTCCGCGACCGTGGCAGCATTTCTGCGACCGCGGAAAAATGGGTTTCAGAAGGGCTGGGCACAGGAATTTTCCGCGACCGTGGATAAAGTTCTGCGACCGCGGAAAACTCCAACACGCCAACGTCGCGTCGCCTGCACCTCGCCGTTCGCGCCACCGTTGATCGTCTGAATCGCCGTTGATCTGGGATAGGAGAGATCCTTCTTTGGGCTATAAATAGAGTCGGTTTGGGAGGGTTTAAGGGCACCCATATCTGATATCTCTCTCTCTCTCTCGTTCGTTTTCTTGCTCAATCGGAGTTTCAAGCCTCGCCGGAATCTTTGAAGTGTCGCCGGAGGCCTCACCGGGAGTTGTAGCAGCCTTGGAGTGGTGCATTGGAGGCACAAGGAAGGCTGGAGTGGAAGCCCTCCCGAATCGAGCCCTCTCGCAACGTCGCCGGTGAGTTTTCTCCCTTCGGAGTCGCCGGAGTTCATGGCCGCGACCGCGAACATGAACTGCCGCGACCGCGGCAGTGACAAGGTCGGCCGCGTCCGCGGCCGCTGTCATGACACTCGCAGACGCCTTGTCCTCAACGACCGCGACCGCGGAATCCCAGCCGCAACCACGGATTGCTCGGGCAATCGCGATCGTGGCCTTGGGCATGCCGGTCTCGGTCGGGACCTTCGTTCTTTCGATTTCGTTCGTTCTTTCTTAGATTCGTATCATTTGATTGTCGAATCTAACCTAGGGTTTCGTTATGGGTCGTCGTCGTAGGAATCTGTAATCCGTCTTCCGTTCCCGTTTCGGACCCAGAAACCCGTCGTCGCTCAATCGTTCATTAGACTAAGGCAAGTGGTGGTTCGCTCTTGCTTATCATTCCATATTTCCATTAATTATCAATTGTTTAATTGTTAATTAAATTGGGATGAACTATTGTTTTCGTTTGAGAACAGATTTTATAAATGATACGATTAAAATGTGATATTATTATTGGTTGTATATATTGCTAGAAACAACGCTATTATATCTGTTATTACCATGATGGTATTGGTTTGGATTTTATGTGTGAACTTATACATTATAGTTAGAACGAGTATTCGTAGAAAACGCTATGTACCTTGCGAGGTCTAGTCGTTTCTTTATAACTGGTATTAGGAGGATTTTTCCCTAATACTCTCTCTGGTCATGACTATCCCCTTACTCAGGGGAGGTGCACACAGCTGGTGCCAAACAATCGGGATTTATTCCCTTCGATATCTCTCGCGATGAGATGATATATTCTAAAAGCTTATAACATAAATGTACGCTTTGTCACTAAAATAAGATAAGTGCTGCTATGCACATAATTAATGAACCTTGGGCGAGAAGTACAACTTGGAACCTCATTTGGACTTCGATTAGAGTAAGTCCTCCTTCCAAATCTGAATTCGCATTACGCGGTGAGGTTGGTCGTGGACCCAAATGGTCAAGTCTTTTTAAACGCTTGTGTGAAATTATAATGTTCCCGAACACTTGTCATACTTTCCGTAACACTCAATCTTTTGGAGTCTTCTCTTCATACGTTTCCCATAAGGCTCATTTCCTTTTTAGTGCATGTCTAAACTTTATTCATTCTGTGAAAGTTCCGGGTTATATATCGTTCCTTCGGTTGTTATTCGAGGGACAATGATAGTAAACGGCTACGATCACTAGAACCATCTGTTTTCACCCTTGCATAGTCTTTCATTAGACTAACCAACCGGGTTTTATTCCTTGCATGGTTGGCTGGTGTCATCCGTCCTATACAGTACATCAGTGGTTGGTCCCCGAAGTCCGAAGTAACCATTGAAGAAGAGACTTGCAGTTGGAGATTTAAGTATTAGTATTTTTAAAGGTTGTCAATTATTATTTATTCTTACCACTAAGTCATGTAATAGATTTATTCTTCAAGTCTTCCGCTGTGTAATTTATAAGTTTTCCGCTGTGATTTCACTCTGTTGTAAAAACACTCCTCACGTTTGATGAGAGATCTTTTAATATAAATGGTTGAGGTCCATTTAAAAATGTATTCCGCTGTTTAATCCTTCGTTGTTTAACATGTTTATTTAATATTAATTGTTCCGATTAAAGCCTTGGGTGACATCGGACAGCAACATCTGAGGTCACTGGCGTGTGGCACTACCGACAATAAGTCGGGGGTGTTACAATAATAGTCCCCCAAGGTGTACTTACGGTTTGAGATAGGCACTCTACGTTGCTTGGCTCTAATTGGGTCAGATGTACTAGGCAAACTACCCTGGGATTGGATGAGGTACATCTTATGGGCAGGTTGACCTTTGTACCATGATTGGTTTTCACTCAACCCACTCTCTAGAGTCTTCACATGCTCTTCTAGGTAAGAGTTCCTATCCTTAGTACTCTGAAGTTCCCTATCTTTTAACTCTCTAAGCTCAAGTATGGTTAACTCATATTCCTCACTCTCTTGTTTTTCTCCTTTGTACCCCAGACCATACTTGGGCGCAACAAAGGTAATTTCTTCTTCCTTAAGCTTTTGCTCAACTAAGATAGAGTGATTTTTATCAATCTGAGCTTTCATCTGAGACAGTTCTCTAACAGTGCTAAAGGAACTAGGTTCACTGTGAGTAGCATTACTTTTAACACAAGGAACAGCAGAGGATCTTGTAATTCTAGATAAAGATTCATTCAATTCAATGCATTTATCCTCAGCATTAGTCAAGTCGTTTTGGGTTTTAAGATTCTCATTATAAATGCTTTTGATAAGAGAGATCAATGACTTTTTATCAAAATTGACAAGAGATTCAAAGAAAGTTTCAGGATCTACCTCTTGTTCTTCACTTGATGACTTCAGAGTCATTGCACACATTCTGTTGTTCCCCCATGACTCTGGCTCGTCATCATCAGAGTTGGCACAATCATCATCCCAGACAGCGACGAAAGCCTTCTTTTTCTCGTTCCCAGAATTTTCACCATTGTTGTCTGAGTTGTTCCCTTTAGGGCACTTATTGGCATAGTGACCCTTTTCCTTACAGTTGAAGCAAGTAACATCCTTGATGTCTCGTTTCTCACCATTGTTCCCATCATTCCTGAATGATCGACCTTTGCGATAGAGAGTTCGCATGGCTTTGGTGAGAAGAGCAGTTTCTGGATCTACACCATACAAGTTGTCATCTTTGTTGATTTCTATCATCTCGAAAGCCTTTTCAACCATCAAGTCAATGCCTTTAGGTTTAACATATTTGTCTTCTTCATCATACTTTTTAATCTTCCCAAATACTTCATGAAGTGTTAGTTTGAGAGTATTAGGATTCTCCTTGAGAATTGCTTTAGTCATCTTATGCCTTGGAGGAAGTCCATCGATAATGATGATTTTTTTCCCTTGGGAAGTATTTCCTTTTCATCGACATCGTGAGCAACAAGTCTAGTGGTGATTTCCTCAAATCTGGATTGATAAGAGGAAACAGTCTCACCATCGATCATGGCGAAGTTATAAAAGTCTTTCTTTGCTTGGAAACGATCAAGCTCTCTAAGATCAGAACTTCCCATGTACATATGTTCCAAGGCTACCCACATATCCTTTGCGGTTGCATAAGAGTGTAACTTGGATGCATCTTCAATGCTGATAGCGTTGTTGATAAACATACGAGCCTTAGAATTTTTCTCCATGATTCTGAAATCATCTGGGCTCCAAGGTTTTATTCCTTTGATTACATCTTCAGCAACCTTTTCTTCACCAACCTCAATGACTCTCCAGCATTGGTAGTCATTACTCTTCATCCAGTCTGTGAAGAGGTCTTTCCAGTGTTGAAACTTTTCACCGATAGGCAGGAACGGAGGTTTGTTGTTCCCAAGCCCAACTTCATGAGTGGAAGCCATTGTTACCTGTGAATCTGAAAAGAACACACAATCTAGACAAACCCGCTCTGATACCAATTGTTGAATCGTAGTGTGTTAGAAAAGGAACGGTGTGACTGTTCCCTGGGCAGCGGAATATAAAGATTCAAAGTAACAAGTAATTTTCCAAAAACAAATACTTGTATTATTAAGAATTGTACAATCTCACAAGTCTTATCTCAACCTATACCCTAGGTTAAAGACCTTGAGTGCAATCAACTCCTAACGACACAAGAACAAAATAAGACCTTTAGCAAGAACTACCCGTACCTTGCCTTAGACCTTTGATCTCAGTTCTCACAAGAGTTCCTTGGTATGCTTGATGGTTATAGCTGAGATGCCTTTCCTCAAGACAAATCTCATCTATATATAGGGTCTAACAAAAATCATATTACCAAATATCTAACAATTCACATATATGGTAACAACAAATAATTTCGTTACGAAATAAGTTTATCAGACTATAAACACATGGTTTCCTTATATAAATTTTCCTAAGACTCATTATCTTCTTCTTTTTCTCCAAGCAAAACTCGAAATCTCGTTTCCTTGTATAATTGAGTCTATCTGGGAACAGCTGGCACATATATGCGTTCCTCATCGTTCCACAGATGATGTTTCCATATATAGAGTTTTCCTTGTATAGGAACCACGCGTGTCAGATTTCCAATTTGCTTCCGCGTAATAGTTCCTTGTTTCCACAACGTTCCTTAGCTCTTCTCTGCTTTCTCTTCTTCATGCGTTTTTCATTGTTCCCTTATTCTTTCATAAGACCTGAAACTCATAGAAACAACAAGAAAACATAAAACCTAATGGTGTTTATCATCATCAAAACCAGAGGGAACGTCAATGTTCCAACAGGTATACACATCCGCAGCTTCCTGACAGCTTGAATTCTGGCCATATATCATTGTTGTTATGAAATTCCATATTTACAATTAAATTTTTTCTCTATAAAGAAAAACCAGAAGCTTAATTCACAAATGTGATTATTATATATAAGACGTGTAAAACAGAAATACTGTAAACATACATTCCCTAGCCTTCTGACAGCTAAACCCGGCCTAAAATAAATTAGGGTCAAGCTAATAAAAAAACAAATGAAACGAAACTGATATATGACAAATTAATAAAGGAAGGAACCTAATTTGGTGGCCTTGTACAATTGAAGTACTTTACATGTATAAAACTTCAATAATCAGCGCTAAAAAATAAATACAAATTAACATTTTAGGTTATGCTGCTATACTGCACGTATAATAAAACCATATACGGAGTATTATATATCTCGCTATAGATGTGGGTTCAAGTAAGAAGCGTTGGATGAGAGGCGATGGACAGACTGATTTGGAGTGATTTGAGGGATTATGGTGTGCGTGATTCATCAGATTAGGGAGAATAAAATTGGTTACAAGATTTAATTGTGCAAATTATTTAAAATACTAAAAAATAATAGAATATTCATGAGAAAGAATAACAAAATCATCACACGATCTTCATTTTGCTGATGCATTTTCTCATTGTTCAACGATTTTTCAACATTCATGAATATCGATCACGTATTTATGAATATCGATGAACGTGAATATCTCCACTTAAAACATGAATATCATCATTTGATTTTTTTTAACGTCCTAATGCTTTGCAAATTCGTAGATCTATAAATTCGTTCTTGTTGATTTTGGCGTTGTTTCTTGAATATCGTTCATGTTTGTATGAATATCTATGTTTAATAAGTGAATATTTAATTTAATAAAGACGTGAATATCTCCACTTAAAACATGAATATCGTCACTTGATAATATGAATATCACTTTCAATTACATGAATATCAAACTCAATTACATAATTATCACACTAAATTACATGAATATCACACTCAATTCATGAATATTGTCACCTAGTTACACAAATATCATCGCCTAAGACATGAATATCATCACTCAATATCATCACCTAGTTACACAAATATTACCATTCAACATCGTGAATATCATCATCTAATATCGTGAATATCATCTTCAATAGAATTGTTGCACCGAATTTGGGCTCGCGCGAATAGTGCGGTCAAGGTTCTTTATATATTCTTCAACCTTCATATGAATATAAATTATATCAGAATGAATATCAAATAAATCAGCGTGAATATCCATCAATCTCTAATGAATATCGAACAAATCAACTTGAATATCAATCAATAAAAACTGCTCTCGTTCAAACTCGATATATAATCTAAGCCAATGCTATTATATATATTGATCATATGTTTTAAAATTCAATGAAATTCATACTTATTTGTACCTCGATCAAGCGCGATCTTATTTCTATTAATCGATACTAATCAATCATTGTTGGGCCTGGATTCTCCAGAGAAGACGGATCAAGTGGATCGAGCTTAAGCCCATTGCAGATCGGAAGAACAGAGGAAAAGCCCGGAGGAGCCGACGAGACTTCTCTGGTCGAGTATCATCCGACAGAATCGCAAGAATCTCGCCACGCATTTAATGCCCGGATCGCGCAATGGCTGCAAACATTCAAACCACCATAATCACGGAGGTTTAATGGTGTAATCTTCGCCATCACTCCGAGCATTGAAGACGGAATATACGGCCAAGAAGCATAACGGCAACAAGGATTGAAGACTTACCATATGGGGACGACGAAGGAGATAAGAAGCAATACGCACGATTACGCAAAGAGGGACAAGCATTCTTACTCAGAAAACACACCAGAATAGCACTCTCGCTCTCGACCTAGCTCACTGACGGTTGCTTACGCCAGATCCCTGCCGGTCGCCACTCACAAGTCGCCGGTCGAGTCTCACTCGATCTCTGGTTTTATTACGATAAGTTGTATCACGATTCAGTCTGATTCACACGACATCTAATAAGATCATCACGCTATTATATATTTATTCTGTGTTTATCTATTTTTGGCTTGGTTTGGATTGTTTTCTGTCACCCGATCGACTAGTTACCCCGTCTAAGGCGATTTAGGTCGTCCGATCTTTTCGCTCCAAAACAATTTGGCGCCCACCGTGGGGCCACTTGCCGATCATCCTTCCGAAACTTTCCAACCATGACTATCGACCCTTCTACCGACAATCAAGAACCACGTCTCAGAGACGAAACCCAAACTACAGAAAACCCAACCGAAAATCCTACTCCAACCCAGTTCTAAGAACTCTCTCAAAAAATGGCCGCCCTTCAAGAGGAACTAGCCCAACAACGTCAAAAAACTGAAGCCCTAGTCGTTTTGTCAACCCAATCCGAAGCCGAGATCGCGCAACTAACTCGTGAAAATGAGTCTCTTAAGTCGCAGGTACAATCAGGGGCTTCAGGATCTAGGAACGCGCCCGTCCACGGTGGTGTCCGAACACGCCTCGACATGGACAACATCGAGCCAACGCCTCCGAGCGTACGGCGTCCTGGACACACTGAGGGTACATCTCGAACTCCTTTCGCTAATCCATTTTCGACTAACCATGTCACCTTTTCCACACCGATCGGGTCTGTTGGGCCCCGAATCGACGAACCACAGGTTGCCCATCCGCCAGATATCATGGATCTTTTCCAGCAGACACTCGACCGACATATGAAGACGATCGACGATCGCTTCAACAGGCTCCCAAGAGTCCCACAACCGATCGAGAGAGAAGCGTCCGGCGGATTCGAAGAATCCCCGTTCGTCAAAGAAATCGCAAGGGTCGAGATCCCCAAGAAGTTCCATCTCCCCAACATGGCGACGTTCGACGGCACCACCGATCCAGATGACCATATCTCTCTCTATAAACAAAAGCTAATGGCTGCATCTATTTCAAGGGAGAGCCGCGAGGCCGTCATGTGCAAAAGCTTTGGCACAACCCTTGCGGGTCCCGCACTAACTTGGTTTATGTGTCTGCCTCAGGGAACGATCGCATCATTCGCGGATCTGGTCAACTCTTTTAAGAGTCAGTTCGCCAGCAGTCGGAAGCACGAGAGACAATCGAGTGACCTCTACCGAGTCACGCAAAGGTACAACGAACCTCTCCGGAATTATCTTGACAGGTACAACAAAGAGAAAGTGGGAATCCCCCACTGTGACGTCACAATGTCTATCGAAGCCTTCCGACAAGGCTTAGTCAAAGACAGCAATCTCTACGACGAGATTACGAAGTACCCATGCAAAAGCTTCGAAGATATTCAGGCCAAAACTATGGCCGAGGTAAGATTGGAAGAGGACCGTGAGTCGCGTAAAGCCTCACGCGGACCCGATCCATCAGATCGAAAACATTCCTCCGACAACCATCGAGACAGACGTCCACATCCCTATTCTCGTACTCGAAACGAACCAAATCAGGTAAACTCTTTCCAAGACAGGTCATAGGAATGGAGAGGCGGTTCTGCGTTGCCTCCCAGAATCCAATCTTATAACTTCAACATTTTCGTATCGGAGCTCGTCAAGAGTTTTGACAAGTATGGAAAAGACGTAAGATGGCCTCGAAAGAGCGACCGACCGGACATGAGTCGATGGTGCGAATTCCACGGCGACCACGGTCATTCGACCGACGAGTGCATCGCCCTGCGAAAGGAGGTCGCTAGGTTGCTCTCACAGGGGCTCCTACGCGACATCATCTCGGAACGGGAAAAAGCCACCATGGATCGCCGAGATCAGGTAAGACAGAACAAACCCCCATCTCCGGTCCATACAAAAATTGTCAATACCATTTCAGGAGGATCGGACATGTGTGGGAATACGTACTCCGCGGCCAAGCGACACGCCAGAGAAAGCAAAGGTGACAAGTCCGAAGCGTCGGAATTCAAGCCGAGGAGAATTTCCGACCTTCCGACGGTCACTTTCGACGAGTCAGACTCCGACGGGTCGGACGGTCACCACGACGGTCTGGTAACCTCTTTGTCCATTGGAAATTGCTTAATACGGAGAATACTAATCGATACAGGGAGCTCGACAAATCTCTTGACCCTTGACGCTCTTAAGGAAATGGGTTTGACTGAGAACGACCTAATCAAGAAGTCGACCCCACTGGTCGGGTTCAGCGGTGAGGTTAAATACACGACTGGTGAAATCATTCTGACCACATACGCTGGAGGAGTCAACCAACAGGTGAAGTTCTTAGTCTTAGACTGCCCGTCTCCCTATAATTATATTCTTGGCAGGCCGTGGATACACACTATGAAGGCAGTACCTTCAACATATCATCAAGTTATCAAATTCCCCACTGAATGGGGAGTTCAAGAAATCAAAGGAGATCAAAAGACCGCAAAGGAATGCTACGTCGCTTCCATGAAGAATGCAGTCGAACACAAGACCGCATAGCAATCACAGAACGGCGAAGGACCTAGTCGATACGTTGAACCGGAAATGGAGAAACTCGACGAGATCGCACTAGATCCTTCAAAGCCAAGCCAAACGGTAAGGGTCGGGTCGGATCTGGACGACTCGACCAGACAACAACTTCTCGATTTTCTCAGGACCAATGCCGACTGTTTCGCATGGTCGCATGAGGATATGGTCGGAATATCTCCCAACGTTATTACTCATAAATTAAATGTGGATCCATCTCATCCCCCTGTTAAGCAAAAACGCAGGAAGTTTGCTCCCGAGTGGAACAAAATAGTCGATGACGAGGTCAAAAGCTTATTGGAAACAGGAAAAATCAGAGAAGTCCACTATCCTGAATGGCTAGCCAACGTGGTCGTAGTCCAGAAGAAGAACGACAAATGGAGAGTCTGCATCGACTTCACAGACCTCAACAAGGCTTGCCCCAAAGACTCGTTTCCTCTACCCCATATCGACGCCATGGTCGACGCCACAGCGGGGCACGAAATGCTAACATTCATGGACACTTTCAGCGGCTACAATCAGATCCTCATGGATCCTGACGACCAAGAAAAAACGGCATTCATCACCAGCCAAGGTATCTATTGTTACAAAGTAATGCCCTTTGGTCTAAAAAATGCAAGGGCCACATATCAACGACTAGTCAACAAAATGTTCAAAGACCAAATCGGAGACACGATGGAAGTCTACATCGACGACATGTTGGTCAAATCCAAAAAGAAAGAAGATCACATAGACCACCTGCGCGACAGCTTCGAGGTGCTCAAAAGGTACAACATGAAACTGAATCCTACTAAATGCTCCTTTGGAGTGTCGTCAGGGAAGTTCTTAGGATACATGGTGACACAAAGAGGAGTAGAGGCCAGCCCAGAACAGATCAAGGCTCTCCTCAACCTCCGATCCCCCCAATGTGTCAAAGACGTACAGAAGCTCACAGGTCGGATAGCAGCTCTGAACAGATTCATCTCCAAATCATCCGATAAATGCAAACCCTTCCACGACGCGCTCAAGAAGAACAAGTCCTTTCAATGGACGGAAGAACATGAAGCAGCGTTCCAGAACCTCAAAGAGTACCTGGCCAGTCCCATGTTACTGACCAAACCTAAAGAAGATGAGCCCTTATTCCTTTATCTTACAGTGTCAGAGTCGGCCGTAAGCGATGTACTGGTCAGAGAGGAGGATGGCAAACAGTCGCCAATATACTACGTCAGTCGGATGCTATTATCAGCCGAAGCGAGATATTCGTCACTTGAAAAGCTCGTGCTATCATTGGTAATGGCTTCAAATAAACTCAAACCATATTTTGAATCCCATACTATTACTGTTCGCACTAATCATCCCATGAGAGCAATCATGAGGAAACCCGAGTTCACAGGACGAATGACCAAATGGGCCATACACCTCAGTGGTTACGACATCGAGTACGAGCCCAGGACAGCGATCAAGTCGCAAGCTTTAGCCGACTTTGTGGCTGATTTCAGTCTGACCCTAGAGCAAGAAGCCGCAAAAGAAGCAACTCAACTACTCGCAACAGACGAGACAGGTACATGGGAGCTCCACACAGATGGGGCATCGAACGCCAGAGGATCGGGGCTTGGGGTCGTGCTGAAATCACCACAAGGGGACAAGATAGCTCAAGCCGTCAGATGTGAGTGGGATGCAACTAACAACGAAGCCGAATACGAAGCACTCATATTCGGACTCATCCTAGCCCGCGACCTAGGGGTCCGGGAGATCGAAGTCGTTTGCGATTCCTTGCTGGTCGTGAACCAAATACAGGGGTCGTACACTGCCAAAGATACCAGAATGATAGCCTACCTGGAGGTAGCCAAGAAGCTAATCGGACAATTCCAGACATTCAACATCCGACAGGTACCCAGGGACCTTAACTCCCAAGCTGACGCACTCGCCAATTTAGGATCCGTCCTAGACCCGAAAGAATTTCCACATATACCATTGGCCCACATCATGACGCCAGCCGTCCCAAGGACATCCATCGAGTTAACAACATCACTTGAAGAACTCGTCGCCATGGAAATAGGTGACCGACCCGAAGAGAACATCATCAACGCCGATGACGACTGGATTCTACCTTACATCAGGTGGTTAAAAGACGGCATTCTACCCGACGACAAGACAGAAGCAAAAAGGCTCAAGGTACAAGCACTCTGTTACGATATCATTGATAACATTTTGTACAAAAGATCTGTTACAGGACTACTCCTACGATGCCTTAAGACTCCAGAAGTCAGACGTATCTTGCAATCGTTACACGAAGGAGAGTGTGGCAACCACACTGGCGGGCGAAGCCTCTCAGGAAAGGCCCTACTATTGGCCAACAATGAACAAAGACGCCATGGAATACACCAAGAAGTGCGACGCCTGTCAGCGACACGCACCCGTCCATCGTCAGCCTTCAGAGCTCCTCCATCCGACCCTGGCTCCATGGCCCTTTATGAGATGGGGAATGGACATTGTCGGAAAGCTTCCTCCCGCGTCGGGTGAAAGAGTTTTCTTCCTTGCCATGACGGACTACTTCTCTAAATGGATTGAAGCCGAAGCCTACATAGAGGTAAAAGATCAACACGTCATTTCATTCATAAAACACAATATCTTGTGCAGATTTGGCGTCCCATCAGAAATCGTGTGCGACAACGGTTCCCAATTCATCAGTCATAAGACTCGAGCCTTCTGCGACCAATGGAACATCAAATTAGTCACATCCACACCCCGGTATCCGCAATCCAATGGACAAGCCGAATCCAGCAACAAGATCATTATCAACAACCTCAAAAGACGCCTCACATGGGCTAAAGGCAAATGGGCAGACGAACTCCCACTTATTCTCTGGTCCGACAAGACTACTCCAAAGAATGCGACTGGGCAATCGCCTTTCTCTCTCGTCTACGGGAGTGAGGCAGTCATCCCGGCTGAGTTACTGGTTCCGACCGCTCGCTGTAACCTTCAGACAAGTGAACAGAACGACATTGAGCTAACACACAATCTCGACACAGCGGACGAGATCAGAGAGAAAGCCCGAGTCAGGATGGTTAAGTTCCAACAACAAGTCGCAAGGAGCTACAACAAGAACGTCCAAATCAAGGCATTCAAGGTCGGAGACTGGGTCCTAAGGAAGACATTCCCGAACACCAAGAACCCATCCGACGGGAAGCTAGCACCACAATGGGAAGGACCTTACTTGATCACCGAAGTGGTCGGACAAGGAGCGTATCAGTTAGAAGACAAAGACGGACAACCAATCCCGAGGAGTTGGAACGCAGCACATCTCAAGCTATACCATTTCTGAACCGATAAGGTAAAAACATCACGCAAAACTCTATACATCGCATATACATTGCTACCTATCGCATTCTATCATATATACATTACCATCTGTCGCATATATACCGCATGCCATCGCATATACATCGCTACTTTCTTTTACATGTCATCATCTGACACTAAGCGAGGATTTCCTCCTTACAAAAACACAAATGCAGAACAACATTTACAATGGACCCAGTCGTCCGCAAATGGATCCTGTCATCCGCATATAGCGCTTACATTTACACGATCGATCGGTTTACGGGGAGATGACAACACAGGCACGTCGACACACCGCCTGCCTTATACAAAACATAAGGTACAACACCTTATTACATTCACGCAATTAAACATAAGGAACAAATACCTTATTATATATTGCTTACCTCCCCGGCATAATGTCATGACTAACACATACACAAACACATCGCAGGCCTGCTCTATATACATACATACGGTGAAACCCCACTCGACGGAGCACACGGGTGAAACCGACATACTAAACGTCGTCGACAACTTCCTCAAAAGTTCGACGAACATGTACGAAACAAACTAGCATGCAATTCTACATGTAAAAACGCATTTGCAGCAAAATAAAAAGCATTTTTATAAATACGCGACCCGCGATGGCGGACGGGTCGCCAAACCACATTGTCTGTCTACACATCTGTAGGACTTCATCAAATAGAAATATTCTGCGACCCGCGATGGTGGACGGGTCGCCAAAACATACATTATCCAAAGGCACCAAATGTCTAAACCCACACACAAGTGGGACAAACAAAGTCAAGCATCAGGAACAACAACGTTACCTTCGACAGAGGCTGGCCCTAAAGGGGCTATCTTGTCGGTCGGCTTAGCATCGCCAGAATGAGCTTCGTCCTCATCGGCACCTTCATCCACAGCCTCTTCTCCGACGCCGGCTAAGCAGAACAACTCTTGACCAGGATCGCCCTTTGGAAACATGGAGTCCAAAGTCTCCTTCTCCGCCTTCAGGTCCCAGAGCTCATGCTTGCCCTCGTTGAATTCTTCAATCATCTCGATACGCGATTTCACCGCGTAGAAGGCCCCATCGTCGCCAGCGATCTGACCATCGGCAATCCGAGCCCGCTTCACTTCCTCCTCAATGCTTGCCCGACACTCTTCAAACTCCCTCTGACATGCGACCAACTCCCCTTGACAGCTCTTCAACTCCATGGTGAGGCGACGCTCGATTTCACGGCTGCGACTCTCCGCCCCCTCTAATTTAGTCTTCAAGGATGCGAGGTCGGACTCTGAATTAGCAGCCCGCTCCTCGACCATCGCCTTGACGCCAGAGTATGCCCCCAAAAGATACTGAAAATACTGCAAACTCACATGACGACACAACAGACGATCAGAAAACGCGGTCGAACGAAAGAAAAAGGACACAAACAAAAAGACGATTCACCTTCCACGCGGAGCACCCCGCTTCACCAATGTAATCAAGGGGAGAGACGTCGTCGACCTCCGACTTCAAAGTCGGATCTTGAGCATGAAAAAGGTCAGCAATCGACCGCCCAACAACACCGATCTTGACAATCCCCTCAGCAGTCACGGCCTTCTTCTTCTTGAAGACCTCCTCTGCCTTAACATCTTCGGAGCAAGCACTTGCTTTCCTCTTCGAGCCGGCCTTGGCTGGCGCTGTCAGGTCCTCCAGAAGCGGCTTGCTCGACGCAGCCTTGGCCGCCGCCTTCCTCTTCTCGATCAAGCTTTTTCCAGAAGCGACTCTGAGACGAGTGCTCGCTCGACCACCGGGAGAACCTGACATGACAAACAGAGCCCTAAAACACACAACAAAAAACTGTCACAAGAGGCTCATAGAGTCGGATTTCTACCTTTCACACGAGATGACGACATGTTCGACATATCCTCTTGAGAAACAGGGGTCGTCGATAAGAGATTGACGTTTACAAACTTCCTCTCAGCCATTGGAACCCCAAGGACGATCTTGGACAAGCCCTCTGATCGGCTGTTGACTTCCAAATCTTTCGGTTCAGGAACTACAAAAAAGAAAAGTTAAAAACAGAGTGTTAAAACACATAAACGCGTGGGAGAGAAGACAAACACATACTGTCGATCCGCCACTCCGTCAACAGAAACGGACATCCCCCTTCCTTCTCCAGAGAAGAACGTTTGACAAAAAAGAATTTCGACCCCCATCCACGGTCGTTCACATCATAAGTCAGCACCAAGGGCTTCCGACCACGTCGGATACGCAGTTGCACACGGGAAGAACTCTTCGACCCGATGAAGTAATTATACCACAAAGCATCAAAATCAAAACCAGCTCCAGTTTGGACATTCACGAGGTCTAAAACCCTAAGGACTCTCCACGTCTGAGGCATTACTTGACACGACACTAACGCCAAAGTGGCCAGAAAATCTCTGACAAGAGAAGAAAAAGGAAATGTGTGCCCTATTCTGAACGGGTACACATAGAAGCAAATCCACCCTTCGTAACGCGCATCGGCCCTCTCGTCTGGATGAGGCAGCCTAGCGATTGTCTCCGGAGGAAAGCCCCCGACTTGGAGGACTTGATCCAGTTCCGCCTCTGACAAAGTGCTAACCAGCGCATCCGACTCCGTCAAGATAAAATGGGGAGGAACTTCGCCTTCTCTAGCGTCGGAAAGAGTCTTCGACGACTCAGAAGCCTCAAGAGAAACCATTTCGAGAACAGAGAGGGAGGGGAATCAGAGAGCTATGGCTAGGAAAAATCAGAAAGCTATGACGAGAGAGACCAAGAAACTTACCAGAAGAAACTTGCAAATGAAAGAGATGAAGACTAATCGTTTCTCCTGCTCAGAATTTATGGAAAGATATCATGACCTGCAGAGACGTCGCGTCATGCCCTAATCGCAAGTCATGTCGACCTGTGCAACCGCGCCAGAAAGGACGGTGGAGATCGTGTCCAGAGAAGTTGCCACGGATTTTGGTCTACTTGCCTAAACCGTAAGCCCATAACAACTTGGGGCTATTGTTGGGCCTGGATTCTCCAGAGAAGACGGATCAAGCGGATCGAGCTTAAGCCCACTGCAGATCGGAAGAACAGAGGAAAAGCCCGGAGGAGCCGACGAGACTTCTCTGGTCGAGTATCATCCGACAGAATCGCAAGGATCTCGCCACGCATTTAATGCATGGATCGCGCAACGGCTGCAAACATTCAAACCACCATAATCACGGAGGTTTAATGGTGTAATCTTCGCCATCACTCCGAGCATTGAAGACGGAATATACGGCCAAGAAGCATAACGGCAACAAGGATTGAAGACTTACCATATGGGGACGACGAAGGAGATAAGAAGCAACACGCACGATTACGCAAAGAGGGACAAGCATTCTTACTCAGAAAACACACCAGAATAGCACTCTCGCTCTCGACCTAGCTCACTGACGGTTGCTTACGCCAGATCCCTGCCGGTCGCCACTCACAAGTCGCCGGTCGAGTCCCACTCGATCTCTGGTTTTATTACGATAAGTTGTATCACGATTCAGTCTGATTCACACGACATCTAATAAGATCATCACGCTATTATATATTTATTCTGTGTTTATCTATTGTTGGTTTGGTTTGGATTGTTTTATGTCACCCGATCGACTAGTTACCCCGTCTAAAGCGATTTAGATCGTCCGATCTTTTCGCTCCAAAACAATCATCATCTATCATTGTTTGGAAAAAGAATAAACAACCCTCAATTAATCCATATTGATCTGAATTATAAGAATCTGAAAATGTCAAATCCATCAAAAGATAAATTTCTTTGTTCATATGCATCATTTTCTACACCGATTAATTAGTTGAACTCTAAACCTAAATGATCGATGTCAATTAGACTTGATTAAACATATATAAAATCTGGCAATTGAGGAATTAAGAGCGAGTGAGCGTACTCCATGAGTAATTAGAAGCAGCGATGGGGTGGTTCCGAAGAGTCCAATGCAACGCCGCCGCTGGACGGAGGGACGAAGTGAGAGCAATGTTAATATCGTGTTTCACAGCCTCCAACCTCCGATAGTAGTTATGCTCCAACCTTAATTGGATCACTCGAGGAGATATAGGTACTAGAAACCTGTACATATAACAAAATCATGATATGGAAATCTTTCACTTCTTCAAATCAACACATTGTGTTGTTTACACCGTTTCTGGAAAGAATGGCTTAATCATGTCATTTCTAGGACTTGAAGCGAAACACATTGTGTTGTTTACACCATTTCTTTCCTCATTATTTTAATCCCCAAATTACCTAATTATCCTCTCTCAAGATTTTCTTGCCCCATTATATTTATAGGGTTATAGTAGTAATTTTATATAAATTCATGTAAACTTTCCACATCCAACCAAACAAAATATAGTTTTCAATATCACATGATTAAAATATTAACCAAATATAATTTCTTAATTCCTAGGAATTGTAAATCCCAAAAACTTACTTCATAAAAAGTAAATTCCAGGGAATTACACTTCCTCTCTTTAAGCAAACGAGCACTTAGAGGAGATGGATTAAGAGATAGGTTTTATGAAATAAAAATAAAAAGCAATAAAATCCCTAAAAAAATTGGGATAGCCCAAATCACATACATGCAGTTTATTCTTTTAATTTGCACCCATTAGAATTAGATATGGACCGTTGATGCTTTCCTCATTTAATGGATACAATTAATATGTTCGTTTTACCGTAACATCCCATTTCACCAGAGCCTAATACTCTCGCTATATACATAAAGCTAAAGTGGCTAGATACATAGTACTATCGTTTTAAAGTGTGATTCTATATATATACAATCGCATCTTATTATACAAATCATACAAGTTAACTTATAGAGATCTTATTAAACAGGTTATAAAAATAGAATCAAATTAGAATTTTGTGCATTTATATCCAGGAACTAACAACCCAAGTCACATAAATATATTATTTCCATATCTTGTAGATCCATTATCTTGTATTTCTATATCTTGTAGATTCACTATCTTGTATAGCGTGTGACCCAAGGATTGTATCCTCCATATATTGTAAACTCTATCATCAATAAAGATTAACAAAAGTGAAAACTGTAAACCCTAGCCTCTATATTGTATTATCTTAGCCACCCCAACACACAATCCTCTCGTCGACAACTGCACCAATGGCCGTTGATCCAAGACAATCGTCACCGTCCGGTTTCAACACATCTCTTCTCTCTGCATCCACCATTGGCAATTTTCAGTTTCCCAACCTCTCCATCAAGCTTGATCGGGACACTTACTATCCCTGGCACAACACCATTCTCTCAACTCTCGAGGCCTTTGATCTCGATAGTTATGTCATCAACCCCTCTATGATTCAACCAGCATCCTCTGATGATGTTGAAGTAGCCTAAGCGTTCCTCTCCTAGCGCAAAATGGATCGCCTTGTTCTAGTTTGGATTCGAGCGACGCTCTCGGATCATCTTCTCTGCTCGGTGGCCCGTGCAAAATGAACCCATGAGGCTTGGAACTTGATCCAACAAATGTTCAAATCTCATACTCATGCTCGTTTAATGCAACTAAAAAAGTCAATTGCAAACCCTGTCAAAAGGCTCTCTTTCGATGCTTGACTACATTGAAAAGAAATGTGGCCTTGTTGACTCTCTTGCTGAGTGTGAACATGTGATCTCTTATGACGATTATCTTCTTTGTGTTCTTCAAGGTCTTGACTCTTCCTATGGTGCCTTCAAAGATGCAGTCAATATGCGTGTTGAACCCATAATACGAAAAGAACTCACTGGTCTTCTTTTGCAAGAAGAATAACGATTTGATGTCGAGTCTAAGTCGGTAGCTGCCTCTGTTTCCGAAAGTTCGTCCTCCTCACCAGCCGCCAACATGGCAACTTTAGACACCTCATCCCGTGATGATCGCTCTCAGTCTGGTTCCCGTGGTCGTGACCGTGGTGGTCGCGGCTATCGTGGGCGCGGTCGTGGCCGTTATTCTGATTCCAGTTCTGATTCTCATGGTAATTCTGATTCTTCTCTACGACGTGGTCATCCTATTTGTCAGACTTGCAATCGGGCTGGTCATCAGGCCCGCAACTGTTATGATAGGCATGACAATGCCTCATATCCACCCTTTCCGCCAAAACAGACCAACTTGTCCTCTCCGTCGGCCTTGACTGATCCTCAATGGTATGTTGATTTTGGAGCATTCATCAAGTCACCGCTAATATGAGAAACTTGTCTCTCCGATCTGATTACAATGGTTCAGATCAACTCTCTAGGGGTGACGGTAACACTATTCCCATAACTCACTCTGGCAATGCTCGTTTATGTGGTTCTCTAGTGTTGAAATACATTCTTGTTGCTACTGATATATCTAAGAACTTACTTAGTGCATCTTCATTAACACGGGATAATAATGTTTTTTGTGGAATTGCACTCTTCTTGTTGGTTTGTGAAGGACATGCAAGGGTGGATTATCCTGAAGGGCATCTTTGAAGATGGCCTATACAAGGTGCATGTGTCGAGACCTAGCCAAACCTCGCCTACTACTTACTCTGTTGTTCGTACCTCCCTCTGTAACACCCCCAAATATATATCCTTGAAAGGTATTACCGCCAGTGACCTCAGATTTCACATCCGAAGTCACTCCAGGCTTAACCCGTTTATATAAATCATAAAACAACAGTTATAATACAAAATATCATAACTTTTGATTAAAATCATTGTCTCGGCATTACATTCATAATCCGAAATACAACTGAAATACAGAGTAGTCTTGACATAAAATATGTTTAACACAGCGGAAGTCTTTAAAATAAAGGACACAAGGGTCTTGATCTAAACGATCACCCGCCAAGGAATCTCAACCTGGTAAAACTCTTCAAAATTCCAACTGCCATCATTGTCGTTTTTAGCCTTCATCGGAACTGCAGTTTATCTGATGTGCCGTATGAGACGGATGACACCAGCCAACCATGCAAGGGTAAAACAGAAAGGTTCTAAGTAGTCGTATTAGGTTAGACTCATCGCTTCTCGAATAAAATTCGATGACGATAGTCAACCACCATACTCCTACTGAAATATACGAAAAGGCATGATCAAGAGAAAGGACTCTGAAAGAATGAGTCTTAAGGAAACATATAAAGAGAAGACTCCAACGAATTGAGTCTTATCGGAAGTATGACAAGTGTTTGGGAACATTAAAGTTTCATGCAAACGTTTAAAAGTGACTTGACTATTTGGGTCCACGACCAACCTCACCGCATAATGCGAATTCAGATTCGAAAGGTGGACTTACTCTAATCGAAGCCCATACGAGTTTCCACGTTGTACTTCTCGCCCAAGGTTCATTAATTATGTGCACTAAAGCACTTATCTTATTTAATTCCAAAACGAACATTGACGTTACAAGCTTTTAAGATCTCTTCACGAGAGATATCGGATCTCCTCACAAGAGATATCAAAGGGAATACATCCCAGGGAATACATCCCAAATGGTGGCACCAGTTGTGTGCATATACCCTGAGTAAGGGTAAGGTCATGACCGAAGATACTAGGGAAAATCATCCTAGCACCATTATCAAGAAACCACTAAACCTCGCAAGGTACATAGTGTTCCTACGAATACTCGTTCTAGCTAAACAGTTAAAACATAAGAGCAATAATTCACATCAAAGCCATCGAGGCCAATAACAGATATAATAGCGTTGTTTCTAGCAATATATACAACCTATTATAATATCTCTTTTTAAATCACATACAGTTATCAAAACTGTTCCCAGACGAAAACAATATTCATCCCAAATTAATTAACAATTAAACAATTGATAATTAATATAAATATGGAATGATAAGCAAGAGCGAACAACCACTTGCCTTAGATTAGACGAAGCTCAATGAAGCTTGAGACGACGGGTTTCCGGGTCCGAAACGAGGAAGAACTCAGATTATGATTTCCTACGGAACGACCCATAACGAAACCCTAAGTTAGATTCAACAATAAATAGTACGAATCTAAAAAAAAATGAACAAAATCGAAGGAACGAAAGTCTCAAACGAGATCACAAAGCCCAAGCCACAACCACACACGCACAGGCCCACCGCGGGTGCGGCGAGGCTACAGAGGCGAGACGCCGACAGCGAAAACTCATCGGGGAAGACGATGGGGCTCGACTTGGGTTGGTTTCGAC
Organism: Rheum nobile; assembly: GCA_027886185.1. Lineage (NCBI taxonomy): Eukaryota > Viridiplantae > Streptophyta > Magnoliopsida > Caryophyllales > Polygonaceae > Rheum > Rheum nobile. The sequence continues at coordinate 12,200,292 of WOAB01000563.1, read as the reverse complement.
TTCCAAACTCCTTGTGTCACTAACCACCACCTTGAGGGCACCTCCTCCTCCTATGGCAACTCCGGCGACGACCTTGAAGAACTCCGGCGACGCTTGCAACTCCGACGACAATGGCAGTGAAAGAAAGAGAGATTTTAGGGAGAGAGAGAGAGTGGAATGGCCTCCTCCTCTTAGCCCCCTCCTTTTATAGGCCATCAAGGAGCCAGAAAGAGTCCAGCTGGCCCCCTCTTCTACCGCCTCACCGGGGACAAGATCGGCAAACAGCTCAGACGAGTTCGGCGGAGCAGAGAAGCCATCATCACGGCGCGGGTGCGGTGGGTCTCACCGTGGGGTGCGGTGGCAACCAGTTCCTGACCGCGGGGTGCGGTGGGTATGACTGCGGGGTGCGGTGGGTATGACCGTGGGTGCGGTCAAGGCAATTTTTGTGCCTTTTGCCCATTCTTTGACCGGGAAGCCCACTTTTGACCGGGAAGAATTATGGTATGGGGCTTTAACCCCGGGTTAAATATATTCGTACCCGAACAATTATTCTAAACCCCAAAAATACGTCGAATGTATTTTATTCCACTCAAGGAATTATTACGGAGATCAAGTATTTAACAGAAAGTCTGAACTTCTTTGAAAATAATTCGACTATAATACGAGTGTTTGGAAAACTTACAAAAAAACTCTTTACTAAAATGAGGGGTATTACATCACCTCCCCCTTACAAAAAGTTTCGACCCCGAAACTTGGCCGAATAAACCAAAGAAAAGCGAGGCGTTATAACACTACCCCCTTAAAAGGTTTCGACCCCGAAACTAGGCAGAAAATAGCTCGGGAAAACGTCTAAGCATATCCGCCTCCGTTTCCCAGGTTTCCCAAGTAACTTCTTCAGTTCCTGACTTGGACCACAAAATCCGTACCAATGGTACCACCTTGTTCCGTAACTGCTTCTCACGGCTTTCGAGAATACGCACCGGTATCTCTTCGTAGGTACCATTTGTTTGAATCTCTATGTCATCATAACTCAGCACATGAGACTCATCTGGCACGTACTTCCTCAACAAAGATACGTGGAACACGTTATGCACTGGATGTGCCGATGGCGGCAATGCCAAACGATACGCTAGAGACCCCACTATATCAAGGATCTCAAACGGTCCCACATAGCGAGGGTTAAGCTTCCCACGCTTGCCAAATCTAAACACACCCTTTGATAGCGGTACTTTAACGAACACTTTGTCACCAACCTCAAACTCAACATTTCTGCGCTTCAGATCTGCATAAGACTTTTGTCGACTATGAGCGGTCAATATCCTTTGTCTTATCAAAGCAATGTCCGAAGCAGTCCTTTCGACTAACTCCGGTCCGAGCAGAACCTTGTCGGCATTTTCATCCCAACAAATCGGAGATCTGCACCTTCGATCGTACAAAGCCTCGAATGGAGCCATCTTAATGGTAGCATGCCAACGGTTGTTGTACGTGAACTCAATCAGACCCAGACTGTTCTCCCAGCTAGTCGGACGATCGAGTGTATAAGCTCTTAGCATATCTTCCAAGGTCTGGATGGTCCTCTCAGACTGTCCATCCGTCTGAGGATGAAACGCAGTGCTGAATCTCAACTCGGTTCCCATGGACTTATGTAGTTCTTTCCAGAATCTTGACATGAATCGGCCATCACGATCTGATACAATGGTCTTTGGAGTACCATGCAAACGGACAATCTCGTGTAAAAACACTTCAGATAGCTTTTGGGTTCCCCATGTTGACTTGATAGCCACGAAGTGAGCACTCTTCGTGAGCTTGTCAATGATTACCCATATAGCATCCTTTTGACTTTGAGTCTTTGCTAGCCCTGTGACGAAATCCATAGCAATATCCTTCCATTTCCATCCTGGCACTGGGAGAGGTAGCAACTCACCACCAGGTCTACGGTGTTCTATCTTGACCTTTTGACAAGTCAAGCATTTTGCCACAAACTCTGCTACACCCCACTTCATGTTGGGCCATCAGAACTTCTTTCTGAGGTCCTTGTACATCTTGCTAGAGCCTGGATGTACAGAATAAGCTGACGAATGGGCCTCTTTCATCACCAACTGGCGAAGACCATCAATGTCAGGTACACAAATCCGGTCCTGAAACCAGAGTGATCCATCTTCCTGAATCACGAAACCGGGAGCTTTCCCGTCCATCACTTCACTGCTTAGCTTCACAATGACTACATCATCAACCTGCTTCTCCCTGATTTGATCTAGTAACGTGGCCTGAATCTTAAGCATACTCAGATATCCTCTATGTTGATCGTACAAGACTTCAATCTCGCACAACACTTGGTTCAGCTTGGTCTGAGCAGTAAGTAAAGCCACTATAGTCTCGTGCGGCGTCTTCCGGCTCAATACATCGGCTACTACATTAGCCTTGCACGGATGATACAGCAATTCAATGTCGTAGTCTTTGAGCAGCTCTAACCAGTGACGTTGTCTCATATTTAGCTCCATCTGAGTGAATATATATTTGAGACTCTTGTGATCGGTGAAGACTTGACACCTTACACCATAGAGATAGTGCCTCCAAATCTTCAGTGCAAAAACAACAGTTGCTAGTTCCAGATCATGCGTCGGATAGTTTGCCTCATAAGTCTTCAATTGTCGGGATGCGTATGCAATAACCTTGCCTCTCTGCATCAGCACACATCCCAAACCACTCTTCAAAGCATCACTATAGACCACATAATCATCATTCCCTTCTGGTAGCGCTAACACTGGTGCGGAGGTCAGATATTGCTTCAACTTCTGAAAACTGGCCTCGCACTTGTCATCCCAGACAAACTTCTTATGGACTTTGAGGAGCAGACCGGTCATAGGTAGAGCGATCTTAGAGAATCCCTCTACGAACCGTCTATAATAACCAGCGAGTCCTAGAAAACTGTGCACCTCCTTCACATTCTGAGGCCGCTTCCAATTGGCTACTGCTTCAATCTTCTGGGGATCAACCATAACCCCATTCTTACTAATCACATGGCCTAAGAAAGCCACTTCCTTGATCCAAAAGTCACACTTAGACAACTTTGCGTACAGGTGATTTTGTCTAAGGACTGACAAGGTAATCCGAAGATGTTCCTCATGAGCTTCCACGCTCGGGGAATAAATCAAAATGTCGTCGATGAAGACCACCATGAACTTATCCAAGCACTGGTGAAAACATCGATGCATGAGATCCATAAAGACCGCTGGAGCATTAGTAAGTCCAAATGGCATGACTACGAACTCGTAGGGACCATATCTCGTCCGGAACGCAGTCCTCGGAATATCCTCCTCACGAATCCTGAGTTGATGGTAACCAGACCTCAGATCGATTTTGGAAAAGACTTTTGCTCCCTACAGTTGATCCAACAGATCATCAATCCTCGGCAACGGATACTTATTCTTGATCGTGACCTTATTCAACTCACTATAGTCGATACAAAGTCGAAACGATCCATCCTTCTTCTTGACAAACAAGACTGGAGCACCCCAAGGCGATGCACTCGGCCTTATATAACCCTTCTCAAGAAGATCTTCGAGTTGCTTCTTCAACTCTTGCATCTCGGGAGGAGCCATCCGGTACGGTGCCTTAGAGATTGGCGCAGTACCAGGCTCGAGATCAATAGTAAATTCTATGTCACGATGCGGGGGTAAACCAAGAATCTCCTCCAAAAAGACATCCAGAAATTCACAAACAACTGGAATATCAGGAATTGAAGGTTCATCTTTCTTGGGCTCGTCCAGATAGCACAGGTACCCGACACAACCTTGTCGAAGTAGCTTAAACGCAGCCATCGCATTGATAAGCCTGCCGTTATCAGCGTTATTCCGACCCTTAAACTTGCATACAGATCAAATCTGCTTCGAACTTCTTACCCTGGATGGTAATCGGAAATTCTGACAAACGCTTGGTTCCAACCAAATGTTCATCATTAGGAAGATTTACAACGAAAGGTTCACAAACCTCGTTGCATACTAACCCTAACTTACTGACACAACTTTCTGAAATAAAAGAATGGGTAGCACCCGAATCAAATAACATACATACAGAAGTAAAATGAAGGTATAGAATACCTTGAGCAATTAGAGCATTAGGTCCATCCGCCTCACGCATCGCGTAAAGGCGTTGACCTTGACTTCCAGAAGCAGTTGGGGCTTTCCCCTTATTCTGTGCAGACATCTGCATCGAAGGACTATAAGCTTCCACTGGTCTGAACTTAGGTCGATTGTTCTGATTAAGTGACCCTTGCTGCGACTCAGCTCCTTTCTGCCTTTGCTGTGGACAGAACTTCTGCAAATGTCCCACCTTTTTGCAGCCAAAACACGTCTTCTTCTCCTTCGGACACTCATTACTCTTGTGTCCGTGTGTACCACAGTTATAGCATTGGATCGGACTCTTGCCCTAACCCGATTGACGTGTAGACCCTCCATGAGTCATATTCGTTTTTGCTCTGCCAGACTTGGCAAAATTAGACGGTGGCGCAGGACGCTTGAATCCACAAGCCTGAGACTGGCCCTGCATTGACCTCTGGCGACTTCGTTTCTTTGTTGACTCCTCCAGAGTCACTTCCAACTTATAGGCAGCGTCTACGTACTACTCTAGAGTAGAGCATCCGTGACGTATCATTAGTGGCTTAATATCTGGGTTCATCCACTCGTGGAAATGCCAGATCTTTTGCTCCTCATTGGACACCTCTGGCCCAGCATACTGCAATAGATGATTGAATTTGGTCGCAAGCTCAGTCACTCTCAAACCATTCATCCTTGGATATAGAAACTCCTTGTGTTTCTCTTCCCTCATAGCTCGGGAAAAGAAACGATTAGTCATCTTGGCTTTAAATATTCCCTAATTTAAACCTGGGTGATCAGCCAAACATGTACCTTCCCACCATTCACTGGCTACTTCCTTCAGCTGAAGGGATGCAATGTGCACCTTCTCTGCTTCAGTGCACTCAACATTGTGGAATAGTCACTCCATGTGCGAGAACCAATGTGCCACCCTGATTGGCTCTCCCTTCCCATCATAGCAGTCGGGCCTCATAGAGCTTATGGCCTTCAATGCTCGGCCATAGTCGCCTCTACTCCTGACTGCTTCTTCTTGCAGCGCATGGACATTTGGCTCCCCAAATCTAGGAACCATTAGAGGAATTGGCACTGCCTGTGCTTGAGGCGCAATTGGTCGCATGATGTCGGTGAATACTTGCATTACAATCCCCCGAATTGCCTCTATTGTTGCGGCGTCAAATACCACTGGAGCGTTGACCTGAGCTTGGTCACTGCCTCCAGGATTGTTGTTGGAAACAGACTCATGTTCCTCCACAGGGTTCGCGACATTCCTCACGTTTGGTCTGGGGTCGTTGCTTGGCCCAGCACCAGTACGAATGGTGTTCCTTGTGTTCACCATCTGTTTACCGATCAAATTCCAAGTATTTTATTACATTAATATCATTCAATATACTTAACGTAATAAAAATTAACTCAGAATAGATCAAACTTGGTAATTTTCATTGATAATGTAACATCCCAGGCCAAGCTACCCAGCCACCCAACGGTGTCGGCGCCGGTACTGGTGCCGCCTGGATGTCCAAGGGCATGCAGCCCACACACCCAACCCTTCCCCCATTTTAAATGGGTAGGTTGTTGCCGCGGAGGTTTGAACTCCCGACCTTTAGATACAAGGGCAATACCTTACCACTTGTATCACCAATTGCACTGCAGCACAATTGGTGATACAAGTGGTAAGGTATTGCCATTGTATCTAAAGGTCGGGAGTTCGAACCTCCGCGGCAACAACCTACCCATTTAAAATGGGGGAAGGGTTGGGTGTGTGGGCTGCATGCCCTTGGACATCCAGGCGGCACCAGTATCGGCGCCGGTACCGTTGGGTGGCTGGGCGGCTTGGTGGCTGGGGTAGCTTGGCCTGGGATGTTACAGATAAGCTCAACTGAGCTAATACGTTTTACAAAAGGGATCTCCCGAGCGTCAAATCAAAATTGCCCGGAGACTTAGGTTCTTAACAAAACAATCATTGAAATACTACAAAGGGAACTGCTAATCAGTACTGGCCCAATCATGGCGCCCTGAAACATTTCATGTAATCGCCACTCGTCATACATGGCTTCTTCGAACGGGTTTTACCATCGGAGGCTGGTGAAAGACTCCTCACCCTGCTCAGTCCTGGAGCACATGGCACATTGCTTGGTCTTGCCCTTCTTCGAGCATGCTCAACCGCCTTGTCCATATGGCGGCGCTTTTCAGGGGAAAACATCTGACTTAGGCGAAGTGCCTCTCGCGAGTCAGGACTCAACATTAGCCTTCTCTGAGTAGGAATAGGCTGTGAGTTCTCAGATGCATTTCGTGGACCATTCCTTCTTCTGGGAAATACCACCTCGTAAAGTGTACCCCAATCGGCCGAAGTCAATGGCAAGTACTCTTGCTCAGGCGGCAACTCCGGACTTAGATAGATAAACTCCATTCCCGGGTCCTCGATGCCTACCAATTGGTAGGCATCGAGGGACAGAGCCACAGGTCTGATGGCTTAGAGCGCTTGTTGCAACAAGCGCTCTAAGCCATCAGACTTGTGGCCCTGTCCCTCGAGGTCCTCCTCGGGGTCCTCCTCTTCTTTCGGATCCTCTTCCGAGTCTTCTTCAGGATCCTCTTCTTCTGGATCCTCCTCGAGAATCATCTCAATCATGAAGTCGTCGTTGTAATTCCCTCTTGCATATCTTGACCACTCCTCTTCATTTTCCATGTCCTCCCTTGGCTCCTCTGTAGGTTCTGCCACTGGAACCTTGGCCCTATCGGACACTAGTACTACTGACTCGGGTAGTACAGTCTTCACCTCCTCGGGTGGACTACTTGATTCTTCTACTTCGAAGCATCGCAGGGGAACTGGAAACTCAAGACTTAATGGAGATGGCGGAGCCACCTCGGCTTCTTCTGAGTCCCTTCGAAGAGAAAAGCATGCACCCATAACCTACGGGTGACGAGAAAAGAGTTAGTATTTCTAAATATAGAAGTTCGCTTCCATATCAGACTAAAGTGAAGGCACGACTAGATCGGCAGAATAAAAATTTTACTTGGAAATTCAGAGCCTTTGAAAACATTTCTCAGTTTCAAACGAGTAAACGGTTTACAAAAAAATTTGTTCCAAGAAAATGTTTTAAAACCCACCCGTTTTAAAAAAATTTGGCTCTGATACCAGATCTGTAACACCCCCAAATATATATCCTTGAAAGGTATTACCGCCAGTGACCTCAGATTTCACATCCGAAGCCACCCCAGGCTTAACCCGTTTATATAAATCATAAAACAACAATTATAATACAAAATATCATAACTTTTGATTAAAATCATTGTCTCGGCATTACATTCATAATCCGAAATACAACTGAAATACAGAGTAGTCTTGACATAAAATATGTTTAACACAGCGGAAGTCTTTAAAATAAAGGACACAAGGGTCTTGATCTAAACGATCACCCGCCAAGGAATCTCAACCTGGTAAAACTCTTCAAAATTCCAACTGCCATCATTGTCGTTTCTAGCCTTCATCGGAACTGCAGTTTATCTGATGTGCCGTATGAGACGGATGACACCAGCCAACCATGCAAGGGAATATAACCGGTTGGTTAGTCTAATAAAAGACTATGCAAGGGTAAAACAGAAAGGTTCTAAGTAGTCGTATTAGGTTAGACTCATCGCTTCTCGAATAAAATTCGATGACGATAGTCAACCATCATACTCCTACTGAAATATACGAAAAGGTATGATCAAGAGAAAGGACTCTGAAAGAATGAGTCTTAAGGAAACATATGAAGAGAAGACTCCAACGAATTGAGTCTTATCGAAAGTATGACAAGTGTTTGGGAACATTAAAGTTTCACGCAAACGTTTAAAAGCGACTTGACTATTTGGGTCCACGACCAACCTCACCGCATAATGCGAATTCAGATTCGGAAGGTGGACTTACTCTAATCGAAGCCCAGACGAGTTTCCACGTTGTACTTCTCGCCCAAGGTTCATTAATTATGTGCACTAAAGCACTTATCTTATTTAATTCCAAAGCGAACATTCAAGTTACAAGCTTTTAAGATCTCTTTACGAGAGATATCGGATCTCCTCACAAGAGATATCAAAGGAAATACATCCCAGGGAATACATCCCAAATGGCAGCACCAGTTGTGTGCACATACCCTGAGTAAGGGTAAGGTCATGACCGAAGATACTAGGGAAAATCATCCTAGCACCATTATCAAGAAACCAGTAAACCTCGCAAGGTACATAGTGTTCCTACGAATACTCGTTCTAACTAAACAGTTAAAACATAAGAGCAATAATTCACATCAAATCCATCGAGGCCAATAACAGATATAATAGCGTTGTTTCTAGCAATATATATAACCTATTATAATATCTCTTTTTAAATCACATACAGTTATCAAAACTGTTCCCAAACGAAAACAATATTAATCCCAAATTAATTAACAATTAAACAATTGATAATTAATATAAATATGGAATGATAAGCAAGAGCAAACCACCACTTGCCTTAGATTAGACGAAGCTCAACGAAGCTTGAGACGACGGGTTTCCGGGTCCGAAACGAGGAAGAACTCAGATTATGATTTCCTACGGAATGACCCATAACGAAACCCTAAGTTAGATTCGACAATAAATAGTACGAATCTAAAGAAAAACGAATGAAATCGAAGGAATGAAAGTCCCAAACGAGATCACAAAGCCCAAGCCACAACCACACACGCCTAGGCCCACCGCGGGTGCGGCGAGGCTACAGAGGCGAGACGCTGATAGCGAAAACTCACCGGGGAAGACGATGGGGCTCGACTTGGGTTGGTTTCGACTTCCAAACTCCATGTGTCACTAACCACCACCTTGAGGGCACCTCCTCCTCTTTTGGCAACTCCGGCGACGACCTTGAAGAACTTCGGCGACGCTTGCAACTCCGGCGACAATGACAGTGAAAGAAAGAGAGATTTGAGGGAGAGAGAGAGAGTGGAATGGCCTCCTCCTCTTAGCCCCCTCCTTTTATAGGCCATCAAGGAGTCAGAAAGAGTCCAGCTGGCCCCCTCTCCCACCGCCTCACCGGGGACAAGATCGGCAAGCAGCTCAGACGAGTTCGGCGGAGCAGAGAAGCCATCATCACGGCACGGGTGCAGTGGGTCTCACCGCGGGGTGCGGTGGCGACCAGTTCCTGACCGCGGGGTGCGGTGGGTATGACCGCTGGTGCGATCAAGGCAATTTTTGTGCCTTTTGCCCATTCTTTGATTGGGAAGCCCACTTTTGACCGGGAAGAATTATAGTATGGGTTTTAACCCCGGGTTAAATATATTCGTATCCGAACAATTATTATAAACCCCAAAAATACGTCGAATGTATTTTATTCCACTCAAGGAATTATTACAAAGATCAAGTATTTAACAAAAAGTCTGAACTTCTCTGAAAATAATTCGACTACAATACGAGTGTTTGGAAAACTTACCAAAAAAACTCTTTACTAAAATGAGGGGTATTACACCCTCCATGGTCGGCATCATCGTCTTGGGCACCCCCATGAGTCCATCCTTCGTCGCTTAGTGTCTTCTTTTCACTTACTAGTGTCAAATAAAACTTTACCCAATGTTTGTCCTCCTTGTCAATTGGGTAAAAGTCATAGGTTACCTATTTGTTCTAGTCATGATCTGAGTCGATCTATGTTTGATCTCGTCTATAGTGATGTTTGGGGTCCCTCCTCTGTTCCTTCAATCTACGCGTCAAAATACTTTGTCCGGTTTGTTAATGATTATTCCAAATATATATGGATTTATTTCTTGAGTCATAAATCTCAAGTTCAAGAAGTGTTTAATCAATTCCATAAAATGGTTGAGACTCAATTCCAAACAAAAATCAAAAGCCTTCAAACCGATGGGGGTGGTGAATATCAATTTCTTCTCCCTTTTCTTCAAACTCAGGATATCATCCATCGTGTCTTATGCCCTCACACTCCTTCTCAAAATGGTGTTGTTGAGAGACGTCACCGTGTCATACAGGAAAAAGGGTTTGCTCTTCTTACCCAGTCTTCCCTTCCCTTTAAGTTTTGGGAAAATGTCTTTCATACTGTTGTCTATCTCTCCAACAGAACAATCATCCCCACCTTAGGATACCAGTCCCCTTTTCAAAAAATATATCTTAAGTCACCAAATTATGGGTTGCTTAAGACGTTCAGTTGCCTTTGTTTTCTATATCTACATCCCTACAACTCCACAAAATGTCCTTTCGCTCCCTCCCTTGTGTCTTTGTGGGCTACAACACCAAACATAAAGGCTACCTTTGCCTTCACCCGTCCATAGGTAGAATCTACATCTCTAACCATGTCGTCTTCGATGAAGACGTCTTCCCTGCCTCTCTCCCCAATCCGTTGACACCTTCCTCCTCCCAATCACCGCCGCCAATCACTATCCATCTCTTGGCTGTCATCGCACCGTCGCCACCAACCTCATCGTTTACCTCCCCACCACCAACCTCACACCACAATCAGTCTCCTAATCCTCGTATGTCCTCTCCAACACCATCACCACACTCACCGAACCCTAATGTCTCATCTCCGGGCACCACATCTAGTCCATCGTCACCGACCCCCAACGGTTCGCCGCCTCCTGCTCCGTCTGTCACAATCCCTGCGCTGGCTCATCTACGCCCCTCTGATGTATCGTCTCATTCCATGATGACTCGGGCTTAAACAGGTAATCTCCGACCTCGAGTTCTGCAGACATCCAAGCACTTGTCCCCCCCGTCAGCTGAAGTAGTTCCTGAACCTTCCATTTATGCTCAGGCCTGCAAGAAACAAGAATGGTGTGCCGCCATGAAAGCCGAGTGTGATGCACTCCAAGCCAATCATAGATGGGTTCTTGTCCCTAAACCATTTGGTTCCAATATTGTTGGCAACAAAAGGGTGTTTCGGGTAAAACGACGTTCTGATGGTCAAGTTGAGAGATACAAAGCCCGACTTGTTGCCAAGGGCTTCCACCAAGAAGAAGGTATTGACTACTTTGACACATTTAGTCTCGTGGTCAAGCCCACTACTATCGGGTTGGTAATCTCTATTGCTTTATCTCATGGCTGGCAATTGCGTCAACTTGATATCAATAATGTGAATCTGAATGGTGATTTGTCTGAAACTGTCTATATGGAGCAACATAAAGGCTTTGTTGATTCTCGTCATCCTACCTTTGTTTGTAAGCTGCAGAAGGGTCTCTATGGTTTGAAATAGGCTCCTCGGGAATGGTTTAACAAGCTCAAGTATCATCTTCTTCGTTGTGGCTTCAAGGCCTGCTACTTTGACACGTCTTTGTTTGTCCGTGTCTCTCATACTCATGTTCTCTATGTTCTTGTTTATGTTGATGACATCATTTAACAGGCTCTCATGCGTCCACTGTCTAGACAATTATCTCCATGCTTCATTCTGCCTTTGCTTTGAAGGATCTTAGTCGCTTGTCTTATTTCTTGGGTGTTGAGGTCTCATATGCATCTGACTCAGTTCACTTATCTCAGTACAAGTACATTCGAGACATGTTTGATCGTTGTGACATGCTCAAATCTAAGCCGATATCTTCTCCTGCCGGCCCCATTTCTCGAGTTGCTCCATCCTCTACGCTTCTTCCTGATCCCAAGGTATATCGTCATGTTGTTGGAAGTCTACAACTATTACCCGCCTACAAATCAGCTATGCAGTCAATCGCGCATGTCAACATATGCATCAGCCACGTCTTGATCATTGCCATGATGTCAAACGCATCCTCCGGTACCTTAAGGGTTCCATTGATCATGATCTTCAGTTCAAACCGTTCACATCTACTGACTTGTTGCTTTCACGGACGCCGGTTGGGTTTTTGATCCGTATGATTTACGCTCCTAACATGGTTTTGCCATATTTTTGAGGTAATCTTGTCAGTTGGTCATCCCGGAAACAAAAAGTGGTTGCTCGTTCAAGCACAGAGGCTGAATACCGTGCCATTGCCTATGCTACTACCGAGATTGTTTGGATCAAACAACTTCTTCATGAGCTCGGCCACCCACTTCGCAGCCGCCCCATTGTGCTTTGTGACAATTTGTATGCCACCTTGCTTGTTGTCAATCCTGTTATCAACACTCGTACTAAACATATACGTCTTGACTACTACTTTGTATGGGAAAAAGTTGACGATGGAGAGCTTAATGTCCGTCACATCTCATCCAAGGAACAACGTGCATACATCTTCACTAAGCCACTGACTAGTCGTTCGTTCACTGATCTGCAGTCCAAGCTTCTGGTCTTTCCCAGACCATCAACTTGTCGAGGGGTAACAACCCAAGTCACATAAATATAATATTTCCATATCTTGTAGATTCATTATCTTGTATTTCCATATCTTGTAGATCCATTATCTTGTATAGCTTGTGGCCCAAGGAATGTATCCTCTATATATTGTAAACTCTATCATCAATAAAGATTAACAAAAGTCAAAATTGTAAACCTTAGCCTCTATAGGGACGAACACATCAACCCTTATTGGGATTTTAGAAAAAAATGACAACTAACTTTTTATTTTTTAACTTTTTTTCTGTAAGCTTTTCAAAATTGCTTATGTATTTTCAAAAATAATAATAATAATAATATTTTTTGATTAGGGACTTGTTATGCATAAGCCTACAAAAATACACAGTTTTACTCAAATTTACACATAATACCTTCAATAAAAAATTCACTATCTTCTCTAAATCTATCCTTTTTTTGTATACAAATTTTCTAAACTTAGGGTTTATGAATTAAAAGAATTTGAAAACATTTTTTAATAAAAACTTGTTGAAATTACATAATGATGAAATTTGTTTATATTGTGCAATTTTTTGATCAATTTTGAACAAAATTGCGTTTGAGGTTCGAATATAGGGTTTGTTGTTTGAAATTTAGGCTGGTTGTGTAAGGTAAACAGTAAACTTAGTGTAAACAATAGTTTTTTAGTTTTTCTAGTGTGAGTGTGTGTCCATGGACACATATTAAGAGCTTAAACTTGAAAATTTTCCAAACTATTCCCTAAAGTGTATGGGATAAACCCTTAAAAAAAAGTTAAAAAATTGACTAAAAAGTATTATGGCACACAATAAAAACACTATAATTTTATATGCACCGACTAAATCACCTCATTTATATGAAAAATAAAAAATTGATGAAACTTTTAGTTTATATCATCTAAATTCGCGTGGTACATATTTTCTTTGTTCGAATTAGACGGAATAACAAAGTTTTATCATTATCGTTTTAGGACTTTTACATTTAACTTAAAAATATCAGTAAACAAAATAATTTCAAATGCAAAATGCTTGTATTTTACGTTAACCCCCACTGAAATAATATCATGCATATGTCCCTGTTCATATCAGCGATCGAGCACAAGCTGCACAACTATCCTTAAAATTTATATTTATATTTTATACTCCCTCCGTCCCATAATATAAGTCTTATTTGGGAACGCGCCACTGTTCACCGTTGAAGCTTCGGTTTAAGATTTCTTCCAATATATAAGAAAAAACATAGTCATGTGGGGTCTTGTTTGATTCGTCTCAACGAGTACTTTAATAATATCAAAAAATTATAATTTTTAGGATTATGTAATTAGAGATATTAACGATACAAAATCCGCATCGACGGACGTGCCCAGATCAAATGGGGCTTATATTTTGGGACAGAGGAAATAGTATGATATCATATATATTAATTTCTTGTTATGCATAGACTAGTGATGCGGAGAAATAACAAATTGTGTGATTTTGAAGAATAAGCGAGTGAAGTGACATCTAAAATACCATTTTTATAATGATTTTAGTGAATTCCCTATTAATGATTGGTACAAGTAGTGGTGAGTAAACATATATATCTGATCCGGTCTGGTCTGGTATGTCGGATATCCGGTAAAAATATTTACAAAACTCTTATTCGTATTCGGTTTGTTTCGGACCGGATCCGGTAAATATTATCCGGACTGGAACAGATATTCGACTCAGATATCCAAATTATCCGGTTACTAGAAAACCTATTAAAAATTAAATCAAAATATTAATTTTTCTAATTCAATCAATACTAACAATCCGTAAAGTGCAAACTAAATGTCGAACATCAACACCATTTGCAAGTCCGTGTAATTTTTTCAAACAATTAAACTTGTCAATATTTTCAAATTAAGAGCCATAAACGTATATATTGTATAATAAGAGAAATTGACAAGTATATATAAAGTTGTAACTTTAACTTATATAATCAAAATTCAATTCAACGATGAACACTCAGTCTTGACAAAAAAATATATCTGCTATGTTTAGTGAGGCGACAATTAATACATGAATTATTGATTTAGAGTTTTAATTTTATAAGAATGATAATCAAGGTAGTTTTTTTATTAAAAGGAATAAAATAAGGAATATTGTATTGGAGAATTGAAGTGAGTTTAATTACTTAAAAATGTACAAGCACGATTTTGAGATCATCTAAACTAATTAAATATTGTATACTAGTTATAAAAACATATATATTATATATTAATAGTATCGAATTCCCGGATATCCGGTAAGCAAAATATCTCGATCCGTATCCGGTCCAAGTATCCGGAAAAATCACCCAGATCGGATCGGATTCGGATAAAAATTAAACAGATGTTTTCAAATACGAACTTTTAGGGTTGGGATTGGCAGGTTATCGGGTCGGCCGGATCAGATATTTTTGCTCACCCCTAGCTACAACAAGTACATCAACTTTTTTTATATATACACTTAAAATTGGATGTTTTAGAAAAAGCCAAATCTAAATCTTTGAGAGGCCGAAAAATCGACAGTCGAAATAATCGATAAGAGAAAACAAAAGAAACAACAAAGAGAACAAAATAATAACAAAAGCTAAATAGAAACAAACAAAACCAAAGGGAGTTAACGAAAAGTCTTAATCGATGAAAAATACTCAAACATGGATTGGAAGACCCCAACGCCGATGTTGATGCAACCGGGAAGTAGATACAAGATAAAATTTGGAGACACTTTGTTAGTAGAAGCCACTAAGGATCACACGATCACTATTTCAATCTCTAAATCGGAACAAGAGTCTCAAACCAAACCTAAATTCAACTTCACATCATAATTGAGAGTATCTTGACATTACCATATGAGGTGACAGAAGGGTGGTCGATGGCGATGGTACAAGAAAAGGTTTTGTTTTCCCTTGCCCTCAACATTAAAATGGACTATAGGATATTTACTCATTTCAACTACATTAAGTCATTAACTTATATATTCAAGCTATAGGTTTGTTTTCCCTTGTTCTCAATATTAAGAGTCTGTTTGAATTCCATACTAGAATGTATTAAAATACATTATTTTGTATTAATTTGTATTAAATTATCAATTTAATGCAAGATAATATATTTTAATGTATTCTATTTGGAATCCAAACAGACCCTAAGTTAACGATAATATTTTTAAAGTTAAAATATTATGAAGTCTTCCTTCATGAACCACGATATCCCAGTCAATCTTAAATATTGTTCATCTAGATCTATTATAGTTGTAGTATATATTAGAGGAAAATCCAGTTTTTTCGTATACAAGTACTTAAGCAAATGTACATGAAGGGATAAAAGAAATACGAGTCTCGAGTTCGATTCCTGCTAGAGACGTGTATGGAGACAATGATGTTGGAAGGGGTCTATCACTTCGTGTGCCAACAATACCCCGGTCTGGATGTAGAGCGGCTCTATCCGGTCGAACCATGCAATCAAAACCAAAAAAAAGAAATATGAATCCAAAAATTTACTTCATTAAAATAATATAATGACATTTGTTCAAATTTTGGTAAGCCCTCTATCATTTTAAAATTGTTGTTGTCCTAAATCTATAATGTTGGAAATATTCATTTTAGAAACTGTTAGTCTATTACTCTAAAAAATATTCTAATTCTTTTACGAAAGAGGGATTTGCAGAAAACCACCCCTTAAATAGGCCTATTTGTCCACAACCACCTGTTATACACGTAATTACTTGAGCTCACCCTTTAAATGCATTCCGTTAACAAATAACCACCCCCGTCCCAATTCGTCAATTTTGGCCGTTATCCCATGCGAATTTACCAAATTACCCTCAAAGTTGAACTTTGAAGCCGATTTTGTGATTTTTTTTGGGTTTGGTTTAGGTGGGTTTATTTTTTAGGGTTTGGTTCGAAAAAAATTCCCAAATTTGCATAAACCCTAAATATGAGAAATCTCTAATTGAATCAAAATCAAGCATGAATTCATATCTTCCACAAGTGTCTCGGCTACTAGAGCAGCTGCCTCATCGCCACTGCAAGCTTCGTCGCCACCGCCTTTGAGTAGAACGGACAGCCGCGAGCAATGAACTTCCTCCACCAGCCTCGAGCGGATCTTCTGCGCGAGCAAGGAGGAGCATTGCCTCCCTCTCTGTATTCTGTAGGTGTGGAACTCGTCGATTTGAGGGCGGAGTGAGTCCAATTCGTCTTGGCTCAGCCCCGGCGGCGGCTTGAGATGGTGCGTCGTCGTCGATAGAACTTCGGATTGCGCTTGCTCTGGATCGATTTCGAGGCGAGGCGCCGCCATTGGAGGTGGCTCTGCTTTATTATCATCCGCCATTATCTTGAGTTGGAATATCTTGGAGAGAGACTGGAGAAGAGAAAGGGAAAGATAAAGCTCACGATGTCGCCACCGTGAGCTTCGTCGTCACCGCGAGCTTCGTCGCCACCGCCTTTGAGTAGAACGGACAGCCGCGAGCAATGAACTTCCTCCACCAGCCTCAAGCAGCAAACGACCTCCACCAGCGAACCTCCTCAGACCGGCACCTCCATTGGAGGTGGCTCTGCTTTCTCCAGCAGTCTTCGAGCAGCCCTGCGAACCTCGTTCTCCCTCCTAAACCAAACCCAAATTTGCTCTAGTAGCCGGTTTCGGGTTTGGAATTTTTTCCAACCAAACCTGGAAAAATAAACCCACCTAAACGAAACCCAAAAAAAATCACAAAACCGGCTTCAAAGTTCAAATTTGAGGGTAATTTGGTAAATTCGCAAGGGATAACAGCCAAAATTGACGGATTGAGACGGGGGTGGTTATTTGTTAACGGAATGCATTTAAAGGGTGGGCTCAAGTAATTACGTGTATAACGGGTGGTTGTGGGCAAATAGGCCTATTTAAGGGGTGGTTTTCTGCAAATCCCTCTTTACGAAAATATTATAAGTTTTAAAATAGGGTCTGGTTGGCCAACAAGTCATAATGTCATTTCTAATGCATCTGTCAAACATGTAACCATCAGACGGAACCGTGCACTAACTACAAATCGCATCTGGAAGAAACTATCTGTTGGATCGTTAGAGTTACGTCTGAGGGAACAAATTGTTTGTTCCCACAGAAGGTGCAGCGAAATAATATAGCAAGAAAGATAAAGTGACGAACTCACGATGTATAGTGGAAACCCCAATCAGTCAAATAACTAATCAAGGAAAAATCACTACCTTCAAGCTTCTTGCTTGAGAGGATTTTGAAGCGTCTACTTGTCTTATTGATTTCTTGTTCGATTACACTTGTAGCCTGGACTCCAAACCCTAGACTTCCCACCTAGATTTGAAACTCTCTTCTACAACGGTGAATACGAACTCAACCCTCAAAGACTCACAAACAACTTCACTCTCTTTTTCTTCTCAAATTGCTCTCAGTTCGTCGTCGTCGATTGGTACATAGAAAATGAATCCACACTCCTATTAAATACACCACGACTAAAACCTAATCGTAACAAGATAAAGTATCTTTCTAAAATCGGTAACAAGAAGATATTAAATGATTTGAACAATATTATCTTAACCGCCTGTATTATCTAAGGAAGGAATTCCTAAGATAACATAATCGGATAAAGATAAAATCTTCTCTCTCCAAATATATTATCTTAGGAAAGATTTCCTAAGATAACGCATTCGGATTCTCTCTCCACATCTTCTCTTCGGCGAGATCCTTCCAGCCGAAATCCTTCTTCCTTGACCGCGTGATCTTCCAAGATATTTCTCATAATCTTCACGTTGAATATCCTTCTTTCCATTCGCAGCTTGGTGTTGTTCGTCATTGATATTTCCTTGAGAGGTAACAAAGCATGTGGAGATCGCTTTGTTCCCTCTGCCATTGATAAGCACTACTTTGTAGGGTTTAACTAAGAGTCATTAGAGGGTTTATTGGTGCCATTCGGGTAGATTTAGACACATTCATGTGTATGGCGTTTGGGGGCGAAGTTGGTGTTTTTGGAGGTGTTTGAGCTATTTTGGAGATCATAGGAAACATTGAGGATGAAGCCACCAGTATAAGACGCCAAGGAGTTATGAAGTATTGGCGAGGAGGTGCTGAAGACACACTTTTGGAGGCTTTGGGAGCATTCGGAGCTGAAGAGACGAAGACACTGAAGAAATGGCTTCACGGCGACCGCCGCAGAGGAGGCAGCGACTGCCACCAAAGCCCTCCCAACTAGTTTGGCTACGGCATTGATCCGGCGACCGCCGTTTAAAGGCGGCGACCGCCGTAATTACGGCGACCACCGCAGAGGAGGCAGCGACCACCGCCGTTGTCAGAAGCCCACCGAGCCCGTTTTCCTTAATTGTTTTATTTGGACTATTTTAATTACGTTTTAATATTTCGTTTTATGTTAATTCTGGAGACTTTATTTCCTTTTAGTATTTAAGGGTAGAGGAAATGCTTGTTTTCATCTCTCGAACCCTAATTTCATCTTTTTCCCTTTCTACGTATTTTTGCTATGAAGAACTAAGCCTCCCTGGCTTAGTCAGACGCTGAAGCTTTCGTTTTGATTCAGTTGTGAGATTCTCGTTCTTAATCTTTTGCATGGATTTTATCTATTCTCTTGCTTGATTGCTTATGATTGATATTGATAATTTCTAGTCTGATCAACTAGGGTTTGTTGTTATTGATCTATTGCTAGATTTAGATTGTTACTGGTTGAGCATATCTATTTTAGAGTAGCAACTGTATCGTGCTAGTATCTGGTTGTGCTAGTCTTATGCAGAAGAGAACTGATTTACATTCTAGGATAAAAGCTGGTTGTTTTATGCTAGAATTGTATCCAACTATATTCTTATCCGTAAAGCTGCTGTTAAACTGAATCTTGATAGTTTCAGGGTTGTTTAAATAGTTAGTGCTAATAGTATCTGGTTGTGCTATTATTTATATCTGAAAAGGAATTGGAATTTCCATTGCATGAGATTTTGAATGAGTATCTAGGATCAACTTGTCATACGAATAGTGGATGTTGTTTGACTAAGTGCTTTTCCCATCACTGAATTCATCAACTTTTAGTTTGTTTACTTTTACATGCTTAGATTCATTAAAACATACAAAACCCCTCTTTGGTTACTTTGGATTGACATACAAATTGCATATTAAGATAGACGTTGTCTCCCTGTGGACTCGACCTTTACTTACCTAGGACTACGGTTTAAGGTTTGTTTGGATATTTTGCATAGTAGGAATTAGCACGACAAATTCTTGTTATCAGTCATCCTGCGCTGCAATGGTTCCCTGAGATAACTGAATTGTTCCTGAAATACTTGGTTACCAGATTAGTTGAATGTTTGTTACCATCAAAACCTAAGGAATTCAACAAATTCCCCCTTTTTGATGGTGACAAACATCCTTGACAATAAAACATACATATAAGATAGAGACAGTTGTATAGAGAAAGTTTCCACACTTTAGACACAATAGTTCCCCCTTAGTCTAGCAACATATGAAACATGTTTTGTTCCCCCTCAACTAAAGCTATCAGTCATTTTCCCCATTTTGGCATCATCAAAAACATAAGTAAATAGCAAATGGAAAATGAGCACGGCAAGAAAAGCACACAACCCCTTTTTCATTAAAAGGAAACAACCAACCGTAAACATAGTGCAAGGACGACAACAAGATATACAAAGAAACAAACAAGATCGACATGCCAATCAAGGTAAACACATGAAGCAGAAGCAAAGAAGAGCAAAGCAGTAAGGGGATAGATGAGCTAGGGAACAAAAGTGGGGTTGGTTAGCAAAAGAAAGACGAATTAAGTACCACTGGTGCCTGCAGAGGAAGCCGAAGTATGAATGGCAATTAAAGCACGAATTTCCTCCAACAGAGATATTGAGAGAGACAAACTCCTCACGGCCCTTTGCAGATCAAGTTCATCTCTTTGTTTCCCCTTAGAGTCTGTACCTTCAAACTCCTCCTCATCCACATCAGCTTCCATCTCAAGTTCAACCTTGACCCAGCCAACACCTTCTTGCAACACACACTACTTCTTGTGCAGGATACTAGCATCCAGGTCCCCTCTTTGTATACCTTGTGGTGTTCTATTTTTTTTTTTTTTTGGAACAACACACGGGAGTAATAGGGCAACCTTACTGAAGTCGTCATATAGATAGGAGGGGAGAAACCACGAGAATCCTTTTTCATATCTTTTCAAGTACTAAGGTGTAATACCCCTCAATTTCAGTAAGGGTATTTGGGTAATTTTCCCAACCCTCGTTCTGTAAATAAGATGCGTTTGGCGTATTGGGAATCTCTGTATTAATCTCTGAACGTTATAATATAAGTTCGAGGTATTTTGGGATCGTAGAATATGTTTTATGGATACTAAAAATAGATTTTAGCTTAAGTCTGCAAGCCAAACCGCGACCCAAGGCCAAGGGGCGCGACCGCGGCAAGTCCGCGACCGCGGCAAGTTCGCGACCGCATATAGATTTCCATGGGCGCGGAATCGCGTGAGCATTCCCGCGATCGCAGAAATCTGACTCAACATCGTCTTCAATCTTCTCTTCGAGTTACGCCGATTGGAGCTCCGTCGTTTCGCCGGGGGGGATGCCAATCGATTCGAATGGCCGGAGTTACGCCCTCTTGGTCCTATAAAAGGAGGCCTTAGCGTGTGGAATCATCATCCACCATTTCCGATCTATCTCTCGCTCTCTTTTGCTCTCGCCGGAATCTTTGCTCGCGCCGGAGTTCTCGCCGGAATTGGTGGTGTCGCCCTAGCGCCTTGGAAGCTTGGAGTGGTGGTGAGCCTTGTTCGAAGCCAAGGAGTCGTCGTCGAGTCGTCGGTAAGCCACAAGGTCGATTTAAGGTCGTGTCAGAAGGGAATCCGCGATCGCGGCTATGAACACCGCGACCACAGAAGCTGCCCAGAAATCCACGACCGCGGAAATCCAAACCGCGACCGCGGCTTGCCTTAGCAAGCGCGATCGTGGCTTGGATGAGCTGGTCACGGATTTGACATCCGATTCTTTCAACTCGTATCAGTATTCATATCGAATCTAACTTAGGGTTCCGTCTTTTGTCTCGACGTCGTCGTAGGAATCCGTATTCAGATTCCCGTTTCCAGATCCCGAAACCCGACATCGTCAATTCGTCTAATTAAGGCAAGTGGCGGTTCGCTCTTGCTTATCATTCCATAATTTTTTTAATTATCAATTACTTGATTGTTAATTAAATTGTGGTAAAGTGTTGTTTCGTTTGGGAACAATTTTATAAATGAGATAATTAAAATATGATATTATAATAGGTTGTATATATTTCTAGAAACAACGCTGTTATACCTGTTATTACTGTGATGGCTTTGTTGTGGATTTTAAATGTAAACTTAATGCTAGATTAGCACGAGTATTCGTAGGAACGCTAATTCCTGGCGAGGATTAGTCGTTTCTTTATAACTTGGTATTAGTCGGATAATTCTCTAATACTTTTAAAGGTCATGACCATTGCTTCTTATCCACCCGTTAAGGTTAGGAGGTGTTAAGCACCTTGCTAGTGCAATTTGGGATGGACGTATTGTCACCCTGTTTTATTCTCGTTGTCACTCGAGATCATATTAAAAGCTTAACGTGAATATACGATTTGTAATTAAATAAGGTAAGTACGGTTATGCACATAATTAATATACCCTCGAGCGAGGAGTACAACATGGAAACCGCCCGGACTACGGTTAGAGTAAGTCTTCTTTCCAATCTGGAGTCGCATTGTGCGGTGAGGTTGGTCGTTGACCCAAATGATCAAGTCGTGTTTAAACGCTTGTGTGAAAACTATAACGTTC
Source organism: Rheum nobile (assembly GCA_027886185.1). Classification (NCBI taxonomy): domain Eukaryota; kingdom Viridiplantae; phylum Streptophyta; class Magnoliopsida; order Caryophyllales; family Polygonaceae; genus Rheum; species Rheum nobile. The sequence continues at coordinate 12,178,156 of WOAB01000563.1, read as the reverse complement.
CCAAACATTTGTCATACTTTCCCATAAGACTCAATTCCTTTAGAGTCTTCTTTTCAGTGCATGTCTAAACTTTAATCATTCCGTGAAAGTTACGGTTATGTATCGTTCCTTCGGTTGTTATTCGAGGGACAATGATAATAAACGGTTACGATCACTAGAACCATTCCGTTTTCACCCTTGCATAGTCTTTCATTAGACTAACCAACCGGGTTTTATTCCTTGCATGGTTGGTTGGTGTCATCCGTCCTATACGGCACATCAGTGGTTGGTTCCCGAAGTCTTGAAGTAACTAGTTGAAGAAGAGGCTTGCAGTTTAAGATTTGAGTGTCAGTGTTTTAAGGTTGCTAAGTATTACTTTAATATATATTTTTATAACCTAGTCATGTAATAGGTTTATTCTTAAAAGTCTTCCGCTGTGTAATTTAAAGTCTTCCGCTGAAATTTCACTCTGTTGTAAGATCGTCACTTCTTATTTCATGAGAAGTATGTTAATAAAAGATTCAGTTTTATTTAAATATGTCTTTCGCTGTTTAATCCTTCGTTATTTAAAATACTTATTTAAGCTTAATTGTTCCGATTAAAGCCTAGGGTGACTTTGGACAGTAACGTCTGAGGTCACTAGCGTGTGGCACTATCGACAGAGGAACTTACGGTCGAGCCTTGAAGGCCGTGAGCTCAATGAGGCCTGACAGCTATGACGGTACTGGAGAACCGGTCAAAGTGGCGTATTGGTTCTCGCACATGGAACGGTTGTTCAGGAACGTTGATTGCACGGAGGCTGAGAAAGTGCACATCGCTTCCCTTCAACTTAAGGATGTGGCTAGCGAATGGTGGGAGGGCATTGTTCTAGCTTATCATCCCGGATTGAACTGGGGTATGTTCAAGACAAAGATGACTGACCATTTCTTTTCCCGTGCTATGAGGGAGGAAAATCATAAGGAGTTTCTTTACCCTAAGACCAAGGGGTTGAAGGTGACTGAGCTTGCAGCTAAGTTCAATCATCTGTTGCAATATGTTGGACCAGAAGTGTCGAGTGAAGAGCAAAAGATCTGGTACTTCCATGGATGGATGAATCCAGAAATCAAACCTCTAATGGTGCGTCACGGTTGTTCTACATTAGAGCAATATGTGGATGCAGCCTACAAGATAGAGGTCACACTGGAAGAATCCGCCCAAAAGTGGGAGAAGCAGGTTAAGGGAAGGGGTGGGCAACAGGATTGCCAGGTTGGTACATTCAAGCGATCGGCATCGCCCACCAAGTTTGAGAAGTCTGGTCGCGCTAAGACCGAGACGACTCAGTCTGACTCTGCCAGAGGCTCAGGTAGGAGTAGCGGAGTGATTCAGTGCCACAACTGTGGTGAGGTTGGACATAAAAGTCTTAACTCCCAAAAGGAAAAGAGGGTATGATATAAATGTGGGAAATAAGGCCACATGAAAACATACTGTAGGAAGAAGGGTCAAAGACCAACGCAGTCTTACCAAGCCTCGAATGTTGGCAATGGGCAGAACCCGAGGCCAGGGATGTCCGCTCCGGAGCAATCTATTGCTCGTAATAAAGGCAAGGCGCTTATGGAGTCTTCGGTTCAAGGGCAACGACTCTTTGTATTGCGTCAAACCGACGGGAATGAGACTCTGAACGAGTAGTTGTATTTATGTTAAGCCTTTCTTTAAGAATAAGGGGCGATGACCTGTGTCGATAGTCTCCATAGCTTAGTAATTTGTCAGTTGCTTTAATGTAATGTTTGGAATAATAAAGAAGTATTTCCTTGTTCCGGAAATTACTAGGTTCGTTACTATTGCAAGTTGTTCGATCATACGAGGATCCTTGAGTGCCAAAAGTAGTACATGTCACGCATTGATAAAGATAGTTTGGACTCATAAAGGATAGTGTTGGGTCGGGACTTGTGTGCTTGTTCCCTACCTTGTTAGTGCCAGTTTCGAGGTCGAAACTATTCTTAAGAACTCCTCTATTTCCTGAATTAATGTCAGGTTGGGCATTGACATTATCGGTTCCCTTTGCTCAAAGTCATGAGCATTGTCTCGAGAGGATAATGCTGAAAGGATTCCTTGCTAGAAGGATTTGGTGTGTGTAGTAATACTCTATGGTGTTTTCCTCACGTGTATACTCTGAGCATTAGATGGGGTGAGATGTATAAGTTATACATTTAAGTAAATAGGTGTATAAGAGAGATACTTCTTAAGGAGTCATTTCTCTAAGATGATCGTACTCTAATACGATCCTGAGTAAACTTTAGAACCCAAGAGTTATGTTATAAGGTTTATAAATGAGTGTGTCCATTATGGGACCAGTATTAAAAGCTTTTCGGAAAAGTTAAATGTGTGAATCATAAGATTTATTTTGTAAGACCTATTTGAGGTTTTATAGTGAGATGATGATACGAGAAGTGTTAAGGTGATTAAGTCTTGGATAAATAGTAAATATCGATAAAGCAAAAGGGTGCTTGATTTGGGATAATAAGTCGTGTGAGGACAACTGATTGTTTAAGGATTTATGAGTGAATAACAAACTCAACCGGTAAAGGGTTGTTATGACTTTTAAAGAACAATAGTGTGGCAAAAAGGTAAGTATGTGGATGTTGTCAACTGGACTTGAGAAAAAGGTGACCTACGTCTATTGAAGTGATCACATGACACGTTTGGGTAAAACGAGGTTATAACCTTGTTAAATGAATTACTAAATCACGTTGAGGTAAACATGAATAGGTTGTGGTGTGGTTAATTGTGGAAAATTTAGGGATCATATGCGTAAGGATTTTTAGTTGAGATGTGGCACCAGGGCCAAATTTAAGTAAGGTAACCAATGAAACAGGTGAGCTGTGCATGTAAGGAGTAAGGCTTATATTACAAGTGGAGGTACTAAGTTGAGGTATAAGTGAGTTATGTATGTACTTTGAGGATCTGATCATCAAAAGGAAATTAGTAGAAAAATGTTGTATTCTTCTGTTTACGGACATCAAGGTCTTTATGATAAATAGGGCATAATAGCGAGATTATATTGGAGATTATAATGGATACTTTGATTAAGGCAATGGTAATCTCGTGGATGATCATATCGATTCTAGCGAGAGTAAGGAATGTAGGCAGTATGTTGTAAGTGGAATCATGATCGAATAAATAGTTTGAATTGGGTGATATAGGTTGCGAAGACCAAATTTATTTAAGGATATCAACTTAAGGAAGATAAGGAAGACAAGGTATGTACTCTGAGAGAGGTTATAAACGGAAAAGTTGAAAGAGAAATGTGTGTTCTCATGCTTAAGGTATAGCAAGTCTATTGCGATGATTTTGGAGACTATTATCCTAAGGTAATGATGACTTGCGTATGTGGTCACGAGTTTTTACAAGTGTAGCACATGGAGATAAGTTATGCGAGAAAGTGGTATGGTTAAGGAGACAGATCGTTTTCCTAGGAGCAATTTCAAGGATGAAGTGATTAAGGATATTAAGTTCAGGTAGTGAGATTATGGTGAAACCGGTCCCCTTTCGTTTAGCAATGCTAGTTTCGGGGTCGAAACTATTTTAAGGGGGTAGTAATGTAATAACCCTCATGTTACCATAGGGGTAATATGGTAGAATGTATGTCTGGTGTAAGCAAGTTATAGAATTCTCTTAAGTGGTAAATGGTCTAAATTATGGTTAACCTTACGTTAATTGTAAGTTGAACCAACTTATAAAGTTAACTTAGAATTTGCTTGAACCAATTTACAAAGTGTTAAATGGGTTAGGCATGGTTAAACTTATAAGGTTGGGTAACTTAAAATAAGGTCGCTTCTCCGAGCTGTTATCAGCCAAGTTTCGGGGTCGAAACTTTTCTTAAGAGGGTAGTGATGTAATACCCCTTAATTTCAGTAAGGGTATTTGGATAATTTTCCCAACCCTCGTTCTGTAAATAAGACGTGTTTGGCGTATTCGGAATCTCTGTATTAATCTTTGAACGTTATAATATACGTTCGAGGTATTTTGGGATCGTAGAATATGTTTTATGGATACTAAAAATAGATTTTAGCTTAAGTCCGTGAGCCAAACCGCGACCCAAGGCCAAGGGGCGCGACCGCGGCAAGTCCGCGACCGCAGATAGATTTTTACGGGCGCGGAATCGCGTGAGCATTCCCACGACCGTGAGAGAATTTCCGCGAGCGCGGGAGAATTTCCGCGATCGCGGAAACCTGACTCAACATCGTCTTCAATCTTCTCTTCGCATTACGCTGATTGGAGCTCCGCCGTTTCGCCGTGGGGGATGCCAATCGATTCGAATGGCCAGAGTTACGCCCTCTTGGTCCTATAAAAGGAGGCCTTCAGCGTGTGGAATCATCATCCACCATTTCCGATCTATCTCTCGCTCTCTTTTGCTCTCGCCGGAATCTTTGCTCGTGCCGGAGTTCTCGCCGGAATTGGTGGTGTCTCCCTAGCGCCTTGGAAGCTTGGAGTGGTGGCGAGCCTTGTTCGAAGCCAAGGAAGTCGTCGTCGAGTCATCGGTAAGCCACGAGGTCGATTTAAGGTCGCGTCAGAAGGGAATCCGCGATCGCGGCTATGAACACCGCGACCGCGGAAGCTGCCCAGAAATCCGCGACCGTGGAAATCCAAACCGCGACCGTGGCTTGCCTTAGCCAGCACGATCGTGGCTTGGACGAGCCGGTCACGGATTTGAATTCCGATTCTTTCGATTCTTTCAACTCGTATCAGTATTCGTATCGAATTTAACTTAGGGTTCCGTCTTTTGTCTCGACGTCGTCGTAGGAATCCGTATTCAGATTCCAGTTTCCAGATCCCGAAACCTGACATCGTCAATTTGTCTAATTAAGGCAAGTGGCGGTTCGCTCTTGCTTATCATTCCATAATTCATTTAATTATCAATTACTTGATTGTTAATTAAATTGTGGTAAAGTGTTGTTTCATTTGGGAACAATTTTATAAATGAGATAATTAAAATATGATATTATAATAGGTTGTATATATTGCTAGAAACAACGCTGTTATACCTGTTATTACTGTGATGGCTTTGTTGTGGATTTTAAATGTAAACTTAATGCTAGATTAGCACGAATATTCGTAGGAACGCTAATTCCTGGCGAGGATTAGTCGTTTCTTTATAACTTGGTTTTTGTCGGATAATTCTCTAATACTTTTAAAGGTCATGACCATTTCTTCCTATCCATCCGTTAAGGTTAGGAGGTGTTAAGCACCTTGCTAGTGCAATTTGGGATGGACGTATTGTCACCCTGTGTTATTCTCGTTGTCACTCGAGATGATATTAAAAGCTTAACGTGAATATACGTTTTGTAATTAAATAAGATAAGTGTGGTTATGCACATAATTAATATACCCTCGAGCGAGGAGTACAATGTGAAAACCGCCCGGACTACGGTTAGAGTAAGTCTTCTTTCCAATCTAGAATCGCATTGTGCGGTGAGGTTGGTCGTTGACCCAAATGATCAAGTCGTTTTTAAACGCTTGTGTGAAAACTATAACGTTTCCAAACATTTGTTATACTTTCCCATAAGACTCAATTCCTTTGGAGTCTTCTTTTCAGTGCATGTCTAAACTTTAATCATTCCGTGAAAGTTCTGGGTTATGTATCATTCCTTTGGTTGTTATTCGAGGGACAATAATAATAAACTGTTATGATCACTAGAACCATTCTGTGTTCACCCTTGCATAGTCTTTCATTAGACTAACCAACCGGGTTTTATTCCTTGCATGGTTGGCTGGTGTCATCCGTCCTATACGGCACATCAGTGGTTGGTTCCCGAAGTCTTGAAGTAACCAGTTGAAGAAGAGGCATGCAGTTGAAGATTTAAGTATCAGTGTTTTAAGGTTGTTAAGTATTACTTTAATATATATTTTTATAACCTAGTCATGTAATAGGTTTATTCTTAAAAGTCTTCCGCTGTGTAATTTAAAGTCTTCCGCTGAAATTTCACTTTGTTGTAAGATCGTCACTTCTTATTTCATGAGAAGTATGTTAATAAAAGATTGAGTTTTATTTAAATATGTCTTCCGCTGTTTAATCCTTCGTTATTTAAAATACTTATTTAAGCTTAATTGTTCCGATTAAAGCCTAGGGTGACTTTGGACAGTAACGTCTGAGGTCATTGGCGTGTGGCACTACCGACATAAGTCGGGGGTGTTACATAAGGATAATGTTCCAAATCCTCTTCTTTCCTTATTTTTCCAAAGATCGATCACAACCAGGAAGATATCTTCCAAAAATAAATCTTGTGAAAGATTTTGTCCAAATCCATGAAAGCCCACAAAATTTCAAGCGCACCAAACATCATGCAACCAACACACCAATCCTTAATGCACATAACACATTCCAAGTAGTTGCAAGCCATCATTACACATCATACCTGTCAAATCCCAGCCACAGACCACAGAGGCGACGATTCGTATTCTCGGCTTTCCGAAAAAGTAGAAGAGTGTGATGCGGTGGTAACATTACCAGAGAAGGTACAAAGAACATCACACAGAAACATATAGGAGAATTTTTAATAATGTTTAATCATGAATGAGAGGCTCCCAGATATGGATGATAAGAGGGGCTCATAGGAAGCATCAAGCATGATGGCTAGGGTAAGATATAGAGTCAACAATCATTTGGTCTTATAACGAGGGATCAATGCATCAAGTTGACTCTTTTGGGCCGAAGGAAGGCTGATTCATGTATTATAATGATAGCACAGATGATCATGCGTGAAATTTTACACATAAGTGAAGTATTAGCACAGGTCTAAGCAAGTTGTTCAATTAATGATCATGAGAATGAGTGCATATCAAGATATGACGATTTAACCTTTCACACTTTACCATGTAAATTAGCCAATCATCGAGGGAACATAAGAGATAGGCAATCAGTTTAGAGAGATCATACCTAGTTTCATACGGAACTGTTCGAAGGGTTCCCTATTTAGTGCCTTGGTGAAAATGTCAGCGATCTGATCCTTGGTTCCGCAGAAGTCCATGGACACCAACCCTTTCTCCACACAGTCACATAAGAAGTGATGTCTTATCTCGATATTCTTGGTGCGTGAGTGTTGTACATGATTCTTGGAGATATTTATTGCACTAGTATTGTCACAGAGAATGGGAATAGAGTCAAGAAGAATACCATAGTCGATGAGTTATTGTTTAAGCCATAGCAGTTGTGTACAACAGGCAGCGGCGGATATGTATTCGGCTTCAGCAGTTGATAGAGCAACTGAATTCAGGTTCTTTGAACCCTAGGAAACCAAGCACGGCCCAAGGAACTGAGCCATTCCAGATGTAGATTGTATGTCCACTTTGTTCCCTGCGAAGTCAGCATCTGTGTATCCAACTAGATCAAAGTTTCCACCCCTTGGATACCACAGACACAGAACGTCTATTCCCTTTAAGTATCTCAGAATCCTCTTTACTGCTTTGAGGTGAGTCTCTTTGGGATCAGCCTGAAAATGAGCACATAGACACACACTACGCAAAATATCAGGTCTACTTACAGTGAGATAAAGAAGCGAACCTATGATTCCTCGATAGAGTGACGGATCAACTCCTTGCTCATGATTGTCCTTTCCCATTGGATTGTTGGGAGAAATGGGAGTTGTAAAGGGCTTTGCATCAGACATTCCGAATTTCTTAACACATTCCCTGAGATACTTCTATTGATGCACTTTGGTTCCATCTTCTCCTTGAGAGACTTGAAGACCTAAGAAGAACTTGAGTTCCCCAACCATGCTCATCTCGAATTTACAGACCCTCGGAGCCTTTTGTGCAAGCATCACAAGCATCACAAACTTCATTTCTCATTACTTCGATCTTAGGAAGACCGTTCACCAGTTCTTGTCTATGAAGTTTGGAAAGAAGTTGAAGACTTGCATGTCCAAACCGCTTATGCCACAGATCTGTTGTCCCAGCAATGGACGACAGACATAGTTCATTCTCAGGGATAAAAGCAGGGTCAACTTTGTATACGTTGTTGTCGCATATTCCTTTGAGTAGAATTTTCCATGTACTTATACACTCAACATAACAATCATCAGTAGTAAAGACTACCCTATTTTTCTTGTTTTGACCTAATTGAGCCACACTAAAAGGATCAAACCTGAGATTGTTCACAAGTGTCACGTTATCCACAGTAGTATGGTTAGAGAGCCATACCTTACCAAGACCACAAACTTCTCCCTTACTCTTATTTCCAAAGGTTATTGAACCTTCGGAGGCCTATTGAAGTGAGGTGAGCCATCCTTTGTTCCCTGTCAGGTAACTTTAGCAAGAACTATCAAAATGTCGGGAACCTTCTTCACTTCAGCCTGTATAGAAATAGTTAGTTTTTACGAACCCAGACAAGCTTAGGCTTTCTGGGTGTGGGAGCAGCATATTTGATTTCTGGAGGTTTAGCATTCATCTTCTCCCTAGCAGTACGAGCAATTTCTTCATTGTGTTTCTTCAGGAGGCACTCTTGTTTGTAGTGACCAGAGTGACCACAGTACCAACAGATTCTTTGACATTTTAGATCAACATACTTACTTTGTCTAGGCCAAATTGATTTGTTAGCAATCCTAGAATGAAAATCAATATGATTGGACTTACCGCTTTGAGATTGTTTCAACCAAATGGAATGAGCCTTTTGTCCATGGTACCAAGCCTTGTTCCCATCAGTCGAATTTGAACAGTCTTTGCAATTGTTCCTTCTCGAGGAACTTTCCCCTTTTTCTTGTCCTGACTGTTTTCCTTCGACTCCAGGACTTTTAGACTTAGTGCCATCAACCGGAAGCTTAGGTTGATAACCAATTCCAAAGCGAGGTACTTCCTTCTTTTCTGTTTTCTTTTCATTTTTGGCCGCTACAAACACAATACCTTTTGGCTTTTCCTTCTGTTCCTCACTGAGTTTAGATAGATCACTAGACAGTTTTGCATTGCCTAGTTTTAACATTAATGACTCGGATTCAAGTGAGGAGACAGAGGATTCTAGAGACATGATCTTCTCAGTGAGTTTAGGACACTCATTGCAAGGACTTGGAGAAGAGGATGAAACTTTCTCAAGTTTGAACACTTTTTCTGCCCAACCTTTGTTTTCCTCGATCAAACTTGAGATCGATTCATCATTTTCTTCAATCTGCTCACTGAAAAGACTATTCTCATGCACGAGTTTTTTAATGAAGAAAATTAGGTGATCTTTGGACTTACTTTTCAAGCTTGAGATGAGTTCAGATTCATTTACCTCATCCTTATGCAGACCACCTTTTGATTCATCATAGTCTTCTATGGACATCAGATAGACATCCCTGGAGTGAGATGATTCTTCGTCATCTGAGTCAGAATCACCCCATGTTGCGACCATTGCTTGCTTCCCTTCACGAGCCGGATGAAGACCTGCCTTTTTCTTGAAGCAGTTTTTGGCTAGATGTCCTTTGTTTTGACAGTGGTAACAAACGACATCCTTCATGTCTTTGTTCCCTTCAGAGGAACTCAATGAGTCCTTGTTTCGAGACCATATCTTCTTTATAGCTCTAGTGATGAGAGCCACATCTTCATCACCGTCCACATCTTCATCTTCGATTTGAGATAAGTCAAAGGCACGTTCAACCTTCAAGGCAATGCTTTGAGCCTTCTCTTCTCCTTTCTTGTTCATCTTGTGATTATAGACAGAGGCGTTGCTTTCAAGCTTGGCAACAACCTCTTCCATGGTGACAGATTTGACGTCAGTCTGGGAGTAGAGAGCAAGAGCAATCGCATCCCACTGAGAGTTGAGGCCTTGCATGAAGTGGTGAGTAAGCTTCCAGTCTGGCATCTCTTCATCAAGGAACTCCAGTTGACCTACGATCCCCTGAAACCTAGAGTAGAATTCTTGAATGTGCTCACCATTTCCTTGAGAAATTTGATCGTACTCCTTCATCAAGGAAAGAATTCTGTTTTTCTTGACATCTTCATTTCCATGATGGAGACGTCTTAAAGCATCCCAGATCTCCTTGGCTGTTTTGTAGCCAATGATTTTCTTGAGATCCGTGGGGAGAAGAGCCATGTGAAGGATCTTCTTGGCTCTGCAATTCTTCTCTAGCTTCTTCCAGTCTTCATCCGTGTAGTCGACCTTTGGCTTAGGCTTTGTAGCGTCCTTTTCATTTGGGATAGCCATGGGACCAACTTCAATGATTCTCCATATTTGTCCATCGAGGGAACAGATATGGGACTCGATTTGTTCCACCCACCAATCATATTCTCCGGCTTTCAGAATTGGAGGCTTCTAGAATGAATCTCCAATAGCATTGCTTGACGACATCTTTCCTGCAAAGTCTTTAACGAAAACAATCTAGAGCACCAGGCTCTGATACCAATTGTTGGATCGTTAGAGTTATGTCTGAGGGAACAAATGCTTTATTCCCACAGAAGGTGCAGCGGAATAATATAGCAAGAAAGATAAAGTGACGAACTCACGATGTATAGTGGAAACCTCAATCAGTCAAATAACTAATCAAGGAAAAACCACTTCCTTCAAGCTTCTCGCTTGAGAGGATTTTGAAGCGTCTACTTGTCTTATTGATTTCTTGTTCGATTACACTTGTAGCTTGGACTCCAAACCCTAGACTTCCCACCTAGATTTGAAACTCTCTTCTACAACGGTGAATACGAACTCAACCCTCAAAGACTCACAAACAACATCACTCTCTTTTTCTTCTCAAATTGCTCTCAGTTTGTCGTCGTCGATTGGTACATAGAAAATGAATCCATACTCCTATTAAATACACCACGACTAAAACCTAATCGTAACAAGATAAAGTATCTTTCTAAAATCGGTAACAAGAAGATATTAAATGATTTGAACAATATTATCTTAACCGCCTGTATTATCTAAGGAAGGAATTCCTAAGATAACATAATCGAATAAAGATAAAATCTTTTCTCTCCAAATATATTATCTTAGGAAATATTTCCTAAGATAACGCATTCGGATTCTCTCTCCACTTCTTCTCTTCGGCGAGATCCTTCCAGCCGAAATCCTTCTTCCTTGACCGCGTGATCTTCCAAGATATTTCCCATAATCTTCACGTTGAATATCCTTCTTTCCATTCACAACTTGGTGTTGTTCGTCATTGATATTTCCTTGAGAGGTAACAAAGCATGTGGAGATCGCTTTGTTCCCTCTGCCATCCTTCGCTGCAATGGTTCCCTGAGACAACTGAATTGTTCCTGAAACACTTGGTTACCAGATTAGTTGAATGTTTGTTACCATCAAAACCTAAGGAATTCAACACTACCATAGACATGGATCAAACTAAATTTTGACGGTTCAAAGAAGTTAGACAACACGTTGGATACATTCTACGGGACCACAACGCAAAAACATTATTTTTTAGTCAGGAAGAAATTCCTTCAACCTCAATCCTGCGTGTTGAAGCTCTAGCAACCTTATTTGGTATCCAGTATGCTGCTAGGCATAATATTACACAACTAATTATCGAAGGTGATAATTTGGTTGTCATTATTTCCATCCGACGCACATGGAAAATTTCATGGGAAATACATTCCATTATTATGGATATTTGGGGCCTTTTGTCTTCATTTCCTTCTTTGCAGGTGTTTCACTGTTTTCGTGAAGCCATCCATGTAGCTAACTTCTTAGCGACACATCCTATTCCGCCACATGCACTCCAATAATTTCAACGTCTTTTGTGTCCCACAACTAACCATACTCCTTCTATTATTAGGGACAAATATGAGTTCTTACAATTGAACTCTATTTTTCATTCTTTTGGAACTCAACTTGTAAAAATCATCTATTTGGATGATTTAGGGCAACCATCTGTTTAGGTGGGCTCTAATGTTTTCCTTGTATCAAAAAAAATGTCATTTCTACTTATAGTCATTTTTCAAAAAAAAAGTATTTATTCTTATATGTGCTAATTCTTAAACCCATCTTCCCTAACCTTCCATTTTTCTTTGTCTATGATAGGCGTTGTCGTGACACCTATACAAAATAATCCTAAACAAACCTAACTAATGTAGTCTGGTAAGTAAGGGTCGAATCCCACAGAGAATCAAATACTATTCCAATGATGTAATTGTATACCAACAAGTAACCAAGGGGGTTTGCTGATTAAAACCAAAATAAATAAAAACAAAGACTTGAAATCAAATTGGAAAAATAACTCAGCCAAACAAATATCCACACTTCAGATTGATAGATCGATCATTGATTATTCCTAGTCCTCAATACTCATGAAAGTCCTAATCCTTGTTCTGAATTAGTTACCAGTCCAACCAGTCTTGATAACCCTAACTATTAAACAAATCCCTACTAACCTTCACGATTTAATTCAATAGCAGCAGGAAGTTCAGGAATAGATAGGTACATGCAAGTGTAGCAATCAGTCATACAATTGCATGCAATTAATTCTCTACACAAACTAAGGGATTTAGATTCTCAACCAGTATCCTCTAATCCTTAGTAGTATGATCAATAACAATCTCAACAGGTTGTATGGAAAAGGGGAACCGATAGCATAATACTAATTTCTCTAGGTTGTCAGACTAGAGGGAACTACTATTAACAATCTAATTGATTTCCTAATCAACAAATCAAGGGGAATCGATATATGATCAATGAGATTAAGCACGAGAGAAAATTAATACAATCATAGAAAGAGTAAAGGAATAACCTCACAATCCAATCAATCCAAAGGCTTCAATTGTCTGCCTGAGCAAAAGGGAAAAACAACGATGAATGAAACTAGGTCTAACTATTTTCTCTGTGGCAACTAGGTTTAGAGAATTGGATCCTCTCTAAAAAGTCTTAAACCTAACTTAAATACTAAAGTAATAATTCAGAAATAAAGAAAAGAAAAATAACAAACTTGGAAATAAAGTTTCGGAAATAAAATAAAACGGGAATAAGAAAACTCGTAAAAGACTTTCAGCGCGTCTCCACCGCGGGTGCGGTGGCTCCACCGCCGGGTGCGGCCATTTAACAGAAACTCCAGTTCTCTGACGACCTCGCCGCGGGTGCGGCAGTGCCCACCGCTGGGTGCGGTGGGATTCCAGTACTTCAGCTTCTGCGACACTTCAGTAAAAACGCCATAACTTTTGATTCTCAACTCGGATTGCGCTCATATTTTGAGGACTTGTAGTAGACTTCAAGATCTAACTCCTCGAATTGGAATCACTCCATTTGGACATCTGAGTAGAGAGAACGAACCATTTAAATTCAGCCTACTGTTCTTCTACTCTTCTCTTCACTTCCTTGGCGTCTTCTCCTTGTGGTTCCTATGATCTCCAAAACAGCTCAAACACCTCCAAAAACACCAAACTTTGCCCCCAAACGCCATACACATGAATGTGTCTAAATCTACCCGAATGGCACCAATAAACCCTCTAATGACTCTTACTTAAGCCCTACAAAGTAGTGTTTATCAAACTCCCCCATGCTTAGACCTTTGCTCGTCCTCGAGTAAACTAATAAAGAGTCTACTCCTCCAATGCAGCACCCAAGGTCTCAGGAAGCATATCCTCCAACTAAGAGTCACCTAACCCATGCCAAAGCTCCTGGCACCAATCTCATCTACAACACATCCATACTCAACAAGCTTAAGGGGCAAGCAGAGTACTTCCCCCAAGCTTAACCCGGACATCCAATAGTATGAGTAACCTCTAATCCTAGCCTCCATCTATTGCTCCTTATGCCTCCCAGAGTGACCTACCCGACAATCCTTCTTTGACTCCTCTTCTTATGACGCCTCGCCAAGAATAAAGAGAAATCCTAAAATCACTCTTCTTCTTTTTCGCTCATTTTGCCAAGGAGCCCTTTCGGGTTTTCACCAAGCCATTCATTTTTTTTTCAAAGATGTGCTCACATTATGCTCACGTCACTCTTGACCTCATATTACCCCAGCCTAATGCTGGTCCAAGCCACTTGCTTATTGCCTAGGCCGCCCTTTCGGGTTTTCGACCTATCCCAGGATTTTTATGTATGCCTTTTTTCAATTTTTGGCTTTTTCAATTTTTTTTTTCTCCTCAACAACGTAGCAAGTATAGAACTCTCCCCCATGCTTAAACATTGCATTGTCCTCAATGTAATGAAAGACAAAAGAATAGAAGCACAGGGAAAAACAAAAAATAACTCACAAACGTCGCCAAGCTGCTTGGACACTGTAGGTGTCGCTGGCGGTCTTCTCAATAAATGCCTAGGTCTCTGGTGTTGGGCGGGTGTCTTCATCAACTCTATAATCTTCTCCTACCGTGCAATCAAAAGGGAACCACTTTGGTGAGTAGTGGTAAAACAATGATATTAGGATTGCACGGCCGTCTAGGAACACATGGTGGAGCCCAGATGTAATCATGGTGTGGGTTCTAGTGTTCCTCCTCCTCAACTGTCAATTGTAGGGCCATCATCGTTGCCAAATCAAGTGTAAGGCAATGTATCCTCCTTGACAACATGATGCGCACCTTCTCTATGGGAAATTCTGGACAGCTGGCCTTCGGTAAAACTTTTTTTTTTTTTTCGATATTTTTTTTTTTGATTCCGTTTAAGGTTTTTTCGGAATTTTTTTTTTTTTAATTTTTTTTTTGCTCCCCGTTTATGGTTTTTTCGGGGGGTGACTTAGTGCAGGGAAGGAAAGACTTACAATGGTGGTAAACACTTTCTTCAATAGGCATGGGGTCTCCTCCCTGCAGGTTAGTCGGAAACAAAAACACACCAAAACAAATGCAAAAATAAGGAAAGAAAAACAAGAAAAGAAAAGCATACCTCGGGTTGCCTCCCGGATAGCGCCTTAGTTATTGTCATGGCTTGACATTGTGCTACTATGATCATGTGATATCACTCAATCCAGAACACAGCACAGACTTACTATCAGGAGGGTGTTTCTTATGATCAAATATCTTAAATGTCACCCTATCACCCCCATACTTCACAGACACAATACCTCTACTCATAATGATTCGGATGTTAGCAGTCTTAAGAAAAGGCCTACCTAACAGTATAGGGGGCACATGCATATCATAACCAATGTCTAACACCACAAAATCCACAGGAAAAATCATCTTATTAACCTTTACAAGAACATCATCAACTATTCCTTTCGGAAAAACTTTGGATCCATTCACAACTTGAATAACTAAATCAGTTTCAAGCAAAGGTCCAAGATCTAGCAATTTATACACAGAGTAGGGTAACACATTAATAGATGAGCCCAAGTCTAACATGCAATGATCAAACCTGGAGTAACCTATATCACAAGGAATACGAAACATGTCAGGATCACTACACTTTTCAGGCAAATGTCTTCCGAATGCAGCAGACACATGTTCATTCAAATTAATTACTCCTATCAATTTCTTCCTCTTCCTAGGCCGGCATAAGCATTTCATGTATTTAGCAAATTTAGGCACAACATGCATCAGATCAAGTAAAGGGAGATTTACCTCATGCTCACCTATGGAGCTGTGCGGCTCCATATTAAGCACCGGCTTCTTCTTCACTTTTAGCATCTTAGGAAGGTGAGGAGGTGGCTTCCTAGGACCACGAGGTGGAGGAGTGTAATCAACAGGAATCGCTTCCAAAGGGTATACTCCAAGAACTGATCCGCAAAATTTTGTCCAAACTTGCGGACGCTGGTTCTCGACTTTCTCCTCTGTCTTTTCTCCTTTCAGTTGTGATATGCCACTCACATTAGCCACTGGGGTCGGTTGGGGTGGTGGCTTTTCAAAATCCTCATTCATATTTGCCACAACTTGAGCCAACCTTCCAAGCTGAGTTGCCAAACTTCCAACTTGAGTTGTTAGAAGTTGGATGTTGGAGTTTGTCGCCTGATGAATAGTCATCATGCTCTGCACAAGTGACTTGAAGCCCTCCTCCATTGACGTATATGAACTTTGGCTCGTCTCTTGAGGTTCAGGATAGTAATGGGGCCAGTCTTGCTGCTGATAGTAAAAATCAAATGCTGCCATCTGTCTGGATTGAGATCTCAATGAAACCAATTAGTAACACAGGTGTGGACCGTAAGATAGGTCCACACAACAGTTGGTAAACAAACACACAATTAGAATAGTAAAATTGACTCCCCGGCAACGGCGCCAATTTGATAGGTGTTGTCGTGACACCTATACAAAATAATCCTAAACAAACCTAACTAATGTAGTCTGGTAAGTAAGGGTCGAATCCCACAGAGAATCAAATACTATTCCAATGATGTAATTGTATACCAACAAGTAACCAAGGGGGTTTGCTGATTAAAACCAAAATAAATAAAAACAAAGACTTGAAATCAAATTGGAAAAATAACTCAGCCAAACAAATATCCACACTTCAGATTGATAGATCGATCATTGATTATTCCTAGTCCTCAATACTCATGAAAGTCCTAATCCTTGTTCTGAATTAGTTACCAGTCCAACCAGTCTTGATAACCCTAACTATTAAACAAATCCCTACTAACCTTCATGATTTAATTCAATAGCAGCAGGAAGTTCAGGAATAGATAGGTACATGCAAGTGTAGCAACCAGTCATACAATTGCATGCAATTAATTCTCTACACAAACTAAGGGATTTAGATTCTCAACCAGTATCCTCTAATCCTTAGTAGTATGATCAATAACAATCTCAACAGGTTGTATGGAAAAGGGGAACCAATAGCATAATACTAATTTCTCTAGGTTGTCAGACTAGAGGGAACTACTATTAACAATCTAATTGATTTCCTAATCAACAAATCAAGGGGAATCGATATATGATCAATGAGATTAAGCACGAGAGAAAATTAATACAATCATAGAAAGAGTAAAGGAATAACCTCACAATCCAATCAATCCAAAGGCTTCAATTGTCTGCCTGAGCAAAAGGGAAAAACAACGATGAATGAAACTAGGTCTAACTATTTTCTCTGTGGCAACTAGGTTTAGAGAATTGGATCCTCTCTAAAAAGTCTTAAACCTAACTTAAATACTAAAGTAGTAATTCAGAAATAAAGAAAAGAAAAATAACAAACTTGGAAATAAAGTTTCGGAAATAAAATAAAACGGGAATAAGAAAACTCGTAAAAGACTTTCAGCGCGTCTCCACCGCGGGTGCGGTGGCTCCACCGCCGGGTGCGGCCATTTAACAGAAACTCCAATTCTCTGACGACCTCGCCGCGGGTGCGGCAGTGCCCACCGCTGGGTGCGGTGGGATTCCAGTACTTCAGCTTCTGCGACACTTCAGTAAAAACGCCATAACTTTTGATTCTCAACTCGGATTGCGCTCATATTTTGAGGACTTGTAGTAGACTTCAAGATCTAACTCCTCGAATTGGAATCACTCCATTTGGACATCTGAGTAGAGAGAACGAACCATTTAAATTCAGCCTACTGTTCTTCTACTCTTCTCTTCACTTCCTTGGCGTCTTCTCCTTGTGGCTTCCTATGATCTCCAAAACAGCTCAAACACCTCCAAAAACACCAAACTTTGCCCCCAAACGCCATATACATGAATGTGTCTAAATCTACCCGAATGGCACCAATAAACCCTCTAATGACTCTTACTTAAGCCCTACAAAGTAGTGCTTATCAGTCTATCCCATCCATCTCATTGCATATCTCATATTGCTTTCACGGGCTTCTACCACCGCCGTCTTCCTCGTCGAGATTAGCCACCGCTCGGACTCACTACTTTACTCTTTTTTTCTTCCAAATTGCGCGCCTCCACCACCAGATTCTCGCTTGACCGCAACCGCCCAATCGTTGCCAGAATCTCCCTCTTTTTCCTTCTCCCTGCCACCCGCACCGCCGCCTATGCCCACCGTTGTCGTTCATCTCCTCTCTAAATAATATCCGACCACCTTTGCCACAATCTGACCGCCTATGCCCACCGTTGTCGTTCTTAAGGATTGAGTTATGGTAATTTTTGGTACAAATTATCATAAGGGTTATAATAGTATGATGTAGGAACAAATAAATAAGTATAACTATGGGTGTAATTTTAGAATTTTAAATAATAATAAAGGTCATAAGAATTATTATGTTATCCATAAAGGGATACAATAATAATTGTCCTAAGTATGTAATTTCATTAAGCCAAGGATGGTCTAAATTATGATTAACCTTACGATAATTATATTTTAGATAAAACTTATCAATTTTGACTTAGAATATTCAAATCAAGTTTAACAAATTTTTGTTAAGGATTTAAGTATGGTCAAATTCATAAGAAAAATTACTTAAGTTTATTTTAACCTAAGTTAAATTTTTCTATACTTTAATTTTGGGTTAAAATAATATTATAAACTTAGAATATTAAAATAAATAAGTTTCTGTAATTTTTGTAATTTTTAAAAGTTAAAATAAGGACATTTTTGCCACAACATAAGAAAGTTGGGCAAAAAAATATGCAAATAGGCCAAATATAAGAGGGCGTGTGTAATTATTGAAATATAGCTTCTTCAACCTCCAGCCCCATTGAAGAAGAAGAAACGCAGCTTGGAGCATGTCATTAATGGCGGAAATTCGACTCCATTGGATTCCAATTCGAGCAATTACTCTTTGGGCATTTAAGACGACCCTATCCTCCACATAATCCCCCATTTAATCGGTTTAGTTGCTCACTAAAAACCCAGAAATTGTCCCAAATGCATCTCGCGACATTTTTAGGGCCGATTCACCTCGATTCCAAATTGATCCGATTGAGCTTAAATTGGAGGGGTTAATGAGAGAGTTAATGTTTAGGGCATTCACACCTACAAAAACCCTATAAAACCCTCCCAATCGGACCCCCAAATCATCCAATTTCGAACCCAAAACTCAAGAACCCTAAATCCCGTTATCGGTTGTCCTTTTGTCCTCTTCAAAAGCCCCATCTATCTGATGTCGGAGAACCACCTCCGACGTCCAATTAGAGTCATTTCCGACGAGGTATCACCGCGAGATTCGGGGAAGGTTTGCTTGATCTGAATTTCCGATTTTTGGGTTTATTTTAATTTGTTTTTGACTTAATCTTGATTAATTTAATTAATCTAGATTAGTGAAAAAAATTAGGATTAATTTGATTTTATGGAAATTAAAATTAAATTAATTATAATTTTATAATATTATCTTATATCATGAATGGGTAAATTATGACTATTCATTTAGATGATATTTTGACCTAAAAATTTTTAGGATTATAAATAATTATTTTATTTATGATATAATTATTTAGAATATACGGCTAATTAATTTTTAATCGTATAAATAATCGTTTAATCAAAAAGCCTTGAAATTGATTTATTTATGAGTTAAATAAATTCAATTAGAAACCGAGACATTGTATCCTTCAAATATTGATATTGAATAAATTATCTAATATAATTTATTCATTGTGTATGATTTGGGTACGTCTCGGATTGGCATTTAGAACGGGAATAAAGCAGGGATCCGATTTGCTTTTCGAAAACAACCATCTCTGAAACGCCCTTCATCTTCTTCGTGATTCAAGGCAAGTGGCGGTTCGCTCTTGCTAATTTATTCCATATTTTTCTTAATTGATAATTAATCTATTGTCTTAATTAAGTTGGGATAAATATTCTTAATTTCTCGTTTGGGAACGTGTGTGTTAAAGTGTTGTGTAAAATAAACATTTTTATTAGGTTGTATATATGCTAGCTATAACCCTTATATATATATATATATATATATATATATATGTATATATATATATATATATATATAAAGAGGAACGCTCCGGTAAAACGAGAGTTATGGTAAAACAGAAGTATTAATCTGGAGCGTTGGATTAATGTTGATGGATGGTTGGATGATTGGACCTTACAATAGATATGGTAGAGGTGTAATCATCAAATCTACTCTAATAAGGCAATTATTTAATTTTTTAATTAGGAAAAGATAATAAATGAGGTTGTTAGATGAGAGAGAAAACATAATATTTTCTCTTTCCTAAAACGCTACAACCCGATTGATAGTAAAAACAGTAGTCGATATTCATTCAAAATGTTATGATATTCACGTACTTTTTAAATCGATATTCATAAAAACAATAGTCGATATTCATTAAAACAGTATCAATATTCAGAGTTTAATTCGCACATGATGATTATCGGTTATAGGAATTAGGCGATATTCATACAAACTGTATTGATATTCGTGTGTTAATTTCAATCTTTTGGAATCGATTCATGATCTTCAAAACTTTTTCTTTGTATTTGGTGAATATCGCATATCCAATTTTGAATAACTTGGTTGATTGTAAATTGATTATGATGAGATGATATTCATGTACAGCGTATACATATTCATGAACCATAATAGCGATATTCATTCAATATTTTATGATATTCACGTACTTTATACTTTGTATGCATAGTTAATATTTTATGATGGAATGATATTCATATATCGAGTATAAATATTCAAGAACAATAATATCGATATTCATACAATATTAATGATATTCACGTTATGTGTACGCATATTCATATCGCTTTAGGCGATATTCATATAAACTATACTGATATTCATATCGCTTTAGGCAGGTTGGTATATCAAGAAGAAACCAGCAACAAATTTTACACAGCAGTTTAGCACCAGTACAAACAGATACAAAAAAAACATGAATCTTAAATCGAAGTTAGATCAGAATACATCCTGATTACTGATGTTTATCTAAGTATTCCGAATAGCCTCATCTTCACTGCTTGAATCATCACTATCACTATCATCTTCAATCTTCTCATAATCAAGTAGGAATTGTAATGCAAATTTCCTGATTCTACAAACATTCAAAATTACCATGTAAGAGGACCAACAACAGAAGAGAAGAAGGGCCAAATCCTAGAAAAGATGATTCAGATTGAAACTAATAGCCAATTTCTAATTTGAGACAAGAAATTGATTACAGAAGACAAAGCAAAAGAGGAAAAGAACACGTAGAGAGAGGGAAGAATAAGAAGTGAGCGAATGATTTTTTGGCTTGTTCGAGGGAACGCTCATGGTCGTAGTGGAAGAGATCATAGATACCGTCGACATAGACGCGGACAGGGCGGTCGGAAGGCGGTGGATCCGAATTGGAGTGGGTAGTTTGCTTCGCCATTGCGCTTTCTTCTTCCAGCTTCAACTGATCGACGAGGCAGATGAAGAAGACGACTTGACGATTATCGCTTCGATTTCTAGGGTTTCAACGGAAGCATCAATGGAGGTTGAGACGATGGAGAGAGGCACGCAAGAGAGGATAGTGAAATAGGAAGTTACATAGATCGGTTGATTTGAGAAATAATCTGGGTAAAATCAAATCCCATAATTATTGGATATGAAGCAATTGGGTGTGGTTGATTCCACCGGCCCAATTTGCACACTTTTAGATCCGATCCGGGCCATTGATTTGGTTCTAATCTAAAGGCCCTTATTTGTACTTTTGTTTTACCATAAAGGGTTGTTTTACTAGAACCAATTTCTATATATATATATTATAGGGTGCTAGATAATAATTGGTGTGGATTGTTGTGCTTTGGTGTGGATAATAATTGCTAGTTAGCACGAGTATTCGTAGGAACGCTATTACCTTGTGAGGTTTAGCTGTTTCTTTATAACTTAGTATTAGGAGGATAATTGCCCTAATACTTTTGGTCATGACCTACCCTTATTTTATATAAGTGGTAGTGCACTTAGCTAGTACCGAAATTCGAGATTCGTCCCATTCTAAATCTCATTGCGAGATCGGTTGTGGATAATAAAAGCTTTAACGTTAATGCATATTTTGGAATTAAATAAGATAAGTGTCGTGTGACACATAATTAATATACCCTTGGGCGAGAAGTACAATGTGGAACCCGCTCGATTTCTTGTCTGAAATAAGTCCCCTTTCCAATCTGAATTCGCTATATGCGGTGTGGTTGGTCGATGACCCAAATATTCAACGAGACATTTTTTAAAACTTTGTGTGATAATGTTCCCAAACAAATTCATTTAATTTCCCATAAGACTCAATTCATTGGAGTCTTCTCTTTAAGCGTACCTCTTCATTTATTTTCGGTAGAAGTCTATAGTCATATACCGTTTACCGAGTTTTATTCGGGAAACAAGGGTAGTGATTATTTACGACTACAAGAACCAATCTGTTTTCACCCTTGCATAGTCTTTCATTAGACTAACCAACCTTTCTATTCCTTGCATGGTTGGCTGGTGTCATCCGTCCTATACGGCACATTAGCTGTTGGTCCCCGACGATTTGAAGTAACCAATCGAAGACGAAGGCTTGCAGTTGAATGTTGCATTTTAAGTAGTAATATTTTAAAGGTGTGTGTGTGTGTGTTTTGAAGTAAATCTAATACTTATATAAATTAGTCATGTAATTAAGGTTTCTTTAAAAAATCTTCCATTGTAATTTCACTTTGTTTGTATTACCGTTTTTCTCAATTTACGAGAGGAAATTATAATAAAGTATTGAGTGTTCACTACAAAAGTTTTCCGCTACTATGTCTTTATTTAATACTTATTTATTTATTTAAGTGTAATTATTTCGATTAAAGCATAGGGTGGCTTTGGACTTTACAGTCTGAGGTCATTGGCGTGTGGCACTACCGACATTAGTCGGGGGTGTTACATATATAAAAAAAGATTTTTAAAGCAAAAATACTGATAAATAGATACATCGAACATACCCTTAATTATATCTAATATATATTTTTCCATAATAAATTGTTTAACCTATATTCTAAAAATCTTTTATATTATAAATCTATAAATATATAAAGTAGACTGAAGGTGCAATTAATGCCCACGAAATATGAGAAATTATCTCTTATTTTTTGTTGATCTTTCATTACAAACTAAATCTTCTAATATAGCTCAATGGTTAAAGACTCTCTCATAATACAAGAGGTTTAGGGTTCAAACCCCCTTTTTAACAACTTTGTTTTACTATTTTATCTTTCATTATTTTTTATTTATATTAATTAGTTATTCAAATATTTATATCTATCTATCTATCTATCTATAAACATCCATAAACATATAAAGTAAACATTTTGGCAATTAATGTCCATCCTCTTAATTAATGAAAATTGTTTTCATTTTTTTTATTATCATTTATATCAATATTATCAAATGTACTATTGATTTATATGAAATAAATAATACAATCCAATAAACTCATCTATTAAACCTAATAATAATAATAATAATAATAATAATAATAATAATAAAATTACATTGTTTGTTTCTCCATAAAACCTATATTCTACTCTCCTTTTTTCTTTTCTTTTTTCGTTTTTCTGGTTTATTCCTACATTCTACTCTACGTATGATGTAAACAATTAAAATATTTTCCAGCTTTATCATAAGTTAGTGTACATACCAAAAAATATAACTATAACCTATCTTATCTTATCCTTTATCCATAAAAAAATATATTGGGTTCAAATCCCATTAGGGTATGATTGTTAAAAAAAAAGGTATGACGAAATTGTACATAAAGATAAATGTTGAATTAATATTCAATTAAAAAATAAGCGTTACATGAAAACATTTAAATGGTCATTCATAATTTATTATGACTTTATTACCACAATGAAGGGTCTTTCAAACTCCAAGTAAGACGTTTTTCCTTTCAAAATGTAACGCAAGGCGTATAAAAATTTTAATTGTACGTAGACTTTATGATAGCAATTTAATTATGTACGTAAACAAGGTCTGTAGTGGGTTCACAATTCAATCATATATATAGTTTGCAATAGAAATTGTTTCAATCGCCAAAATGACAAAATCAAAGATCATAGTTTCCGATTATTGTAGTTTTTGACACATGTACCTCTGAATGTATGTGCTTGCTAGATTTACCTAAAATTTTATTTATAGATTCACCCATTTTTTACAATAATGTAAAATCTATTAATTTCTTCGTATTTGGTTAATTTGTATCCAAATACTTTTACAGGTCTACTGAAGAGTCATTACTCGACCAATCGATCATCATAAAGAAAAACTAAATTCGAATTCACTGTATGTTTAAGTTTTTTTGCTACAAGCTTAAACTATATATTTATTATATTGTAAATTCATTGTATTTGCAAGTCTACTAGAGTACACTGATGTGTTTGTTTTACATAGGTCACTAACAATTAGACTTGTCAACTGGGTCGGGCGGGTCGGGTTCGGGTCATGTCGGGTTTGGGTCAAATCGGGTTCGGGTTGATAAAATTTTCGGGCCGGGCGGGTCGGGTTCGGGTTGACCCAGCGGGTCGAACATGCCCTTTTTTTATGATTATTATTATGAATTTTAACTTTATAAAAATAATTATAATAATATAATTAATATTATATTATTATTTAATAAAGTTTATTAAAACATTTAATATAAATGAAATAAAATATACAAAATAAAGGGGACCCGCGAGCTCGGATTTGCGTTCGGGTCGAGTCGGGTCGGGTTCGGGTCTTTCTTGACCCAGTGACGTTCAGGTCGGGTTCGGGTCCTTTCGGGTCGGGTCGGGTTTTCGGGTTGGGTCGGTTTTTGACAGGTCTACTAACAATCGATTGTTGGCGGATAATTTTTTAACGATTTAATTTTGTTCTATTTTTAAACGCCATATTTTATCTATTTGTGTCTAGGCTGCATGAAGAAGAGAATAAGAAGACAAACAAACGAAGAAATGACAAATCAACTGATCGATGATTTTTAGAGGTATTTATGTTAACTATAATATTTTGAATAGTTATATGATTTATAGATTATATAAGTGACTGAACCAAAAATGTGATAAATTAACAACGTAGCTATGTATCGATTCTTAATAAATTTCAAATTAAAATGCATTTTATAAAAAAGAGCCTAAATCAAAATAATTATACTACTATATAATATATTCTTAGTACAATAATCTTATTACAGATTATTGCACCTATTTGTTACCTTATAAACCTATAAAGTTTTGAATTGTGCTATCTTTCATAATTTTACTTTAAACTCTAAATGAAATGT
This sequence comes from Rheum nobile, assembly GCA_027886185.1. Taxonomy (NCBI): domain Eukaryota; kingdom Viridiplantae; phylum Streptophyta; class Magnoliopsida; order Caryophyllales; family Polygonaceae; genus Rheum; species Rheum nobile. The sequence continues at coordinate 12,153,226 of WOAB01000563.1, read as the reverse complement.
ATATGTCACCGACCTACCATACATCTCTTTTTAATTTTCCTATGTAAGTTTTTATAGAAATTTAATACATATTATGATGATTATATTTCATCTATTTACGTTTGTGTGAAATAAAATAATATTCATTTATATTATAACAATCGACACGAATGCACGAATATACACATGATATTTATACACGATTTCTATTTCACGCACCGGGCAATTTTCTATTTCACGCACCGGTTGGTTCGTGACGGACCAACCCAATCCATCCGTGACGGACAGAATACATCCATACGTGACGCATGGATTGTGATGGTACGTGACGCATGGATTGTGATGGTACGTGACGGACGAACCCTAAACCAAAAAATTGAATGTTACTTGTCCCCACCTAACTACATTAACTACCGTCATATCTTTACCAATATTACGGCCAACATTAAACCCTAAGCCATCATCACTCTTCCCTTTCCCTCCCACATACATCTTCCATTGTCATCATCTTCCAAGAGTTCATTCCATGGCAAATGAAGATGATTTTTCCAACTTCAATGGTGGAGAAGATCTTGCAAGTGCATACAATTACAATGAGGTATATTTTTTAAGTTTTTACTTTACATGTTAGTAAAAGTTAAGATTTTTATGGGTTTTTCTTGTGAATGTATATGATTTAGTTTTTCTTACCCCAAAACAAACACCTTCTTAAGGTAATTTCACTAGTTGTGACTATATGTTCATAAAAACTTCATCTTTGATTAAGTTATATTAAAAAGTAGTAGATTTTGTGTGCAAAAACTGCATGTTTTAGTTTTGAGAGTTGTTATGTTGAGTGCAAAATGGCAAGACTTCATCTTTGTTCGTGTTTGTTTTTTGAATCAAAAACAGTACGTGACAGACGAATTGAGTTGGTTTGTGACAGATGGATTTGTCTCATCCGTGACGGATGGATTTAGTTGGTCCGTGACGGATGGAAGTAGTTAATCCGTGACGGATGGAAGTAGTTGGTCCGTGACGGATGGATGTAGTTGGTCAGTGACGGATGGATGTAGTTGGTCCGTGACGGATGGATGTGGTTTGTCCGTGACGGATGGTCTGTTTTTATTCGTCACGTATGGTTGTGTCTGTTAGAAACTAAATACTTCGCTAACTTGTTTTTTTACTTCAATAGGAGAACAATATCGTGAACAACGGTATTAACAATCTGTCCCTAAATGATGCATGGGACATGGCACCACCGTCCTTCTCACTTGGGTTGTTCGCCGAACCTATGTCGCCTCAACAACCTCATTTGTCGGGATTAGAATGTTTTGCTCATAGTGGAATTCCGTAAGTAAGGTGGCAAACTCCACCTAAGTTTGGGTTTCCTGCATTACACACACAGCCGCATTTTAAATTTCCTACACCTGAAGAGGTTATTGTTTCTGAAGATTATTCAGAGAAGTTCACCATGGGTGAAGTATTCGGCTCCAGAGATGATGCAATTAAAAGGGCTAGACAGATTGCCTTTGATAATCACTTTTGCCTCACTATTGGCCGGGATAGAAACTTTGGTGGAGAAAGCCTTCGGAAGTCATGGTTGTTGTGTGAAAAAGCGGGAATTTACATTCCTAAAGATGGAAACAAAGTAAGGCAAAGAACAAGGAGCAAAAAATGTGATTGTCCATTCAGATTGTTGTGTCAAGAAAATCCGAGGGACTCATATACAATCAAGGTAGTTGTTGGAACCCACAACCATGTCATTGGTGATGACTTGTACGGGCATGCAGTTGCTGGCAGGTTGACACCTGAGCAGAAGAAGTTGGTTAAGGTCATGACAGAAAATCATAGTAAACCATCAAAGATTGCAACAACACTTAACCAGGACCCGAACAACTGCACTAAAATGCATCAGATTTACAATGAAGTGTACAATGTCCGACATAGTGGGATGGAAGGAAGAACCGTGGTCCAAGAGTTCTTCCATAACTGCAAGGAGAACAACTACTTTGTGGAGCATAGGTCGGATCGAACGACAAATAAGATCACCGACATTTTCTTTACAAGTCCAGATTCCATGAAACTCCTAAAGGCATTTCCGTACGTCCTTTTGCTAGACTCCACATACAGCACTAACAGGTTAGTGTAACACATCTACTTGCTACATTTATTTTAACTTATGTTTATTCATTATGCATGACACATCTTCTTGTACAGGTATGACTTGCCTTTCCTGGAAATAATAGGAGTCACGTCTACATGGAAGAACTATAATGTGGCGGGGGCGTTTCTACAGCATGAGAAAGAAGACAACTACGTGTGGGCCGCACAACAACTTCTTAAAATGTGCTCAAAGTGTCAAGTAACACCGACATGCCTAGTGACAGATCGTGAAAAGGCCTTGATGAATGCATTAGATAAACTCTTTCCAAGTGCCAAGTCTATCCTATGTAGGCGCCATGTGAAGAAGAACATAGAGGACAATGCTAGGAAGGAGATGAAGGATAAAAGCTTGGGTGCAAGGTTTGCAAATGCATACTATAATTTATTCAAGCAAACAACTGTATCCGAGTACGAGATGGAGTTGCGTAGAATTCAGTCGGAATGGAGAGTTTGGCCACGTCTACTTCAGTATGTAAGAAACAACTGGCTCATCCCGTACAGGGAAAGACTTGTGTCAGCTTGGACAGATACTGTTTTCACGCTTGAAACGTCAATGACAAACAGGTTAGTGGCCACGTCTGAATCTGTATTGCATTTTCATAACACAATTTCTATGATCAAACTTTAAACTCTATTGTACTAAATATAGGGTTGAAGGAGCACACTCTAGTTTAAAAGACTTCTTGACTACTCCACATGGTAGTCTAGACACAATATTCGGTCAATATCATTCAAAGATGGTTAACCAAGTGAAGGAAATCAAGGGAACCTTCAACGAGAGTGCACAGAACATGATGACGCTTGTGACTGGGGCTGATGTTTTCAAGTTGTTGAAGTACAAAGTATCTAATGTTGCACTTGACCGCTTGACTGAGGAATACAGAAAAGGGGGAAATCCATTTTATGACAGTACCTGCACATGCCAGATGAGGGTGAGAGATGGATTGCCGTGTGTGCATCGTATCGCTAGATATGTGACGAGTTCAATCCCTATTAACCCGACAAAGTTGCATCCTTTTTGGAGACAATTGAGTTTTTCAGAAGTGCAAGACGAAGGTGAGGCTGAGGTGAAGCGCAAAGTCGCGAGATGTTTGATGGATCAACTTTATACGGATGAGTTCCCCAATCTGTCAGTAGATGATCAAGAAAAATGTGTCTCGCGGCTTTACGACATTGCTCGCCCCGAGGGGACCAGTCTGCAAGAGCCGGCTATTGTGAGGCATAAGGGACGGCCAATGGGAGCTCCAAACAAAGATAACACTAAAAGACATCCTTCTTCATGGGAATACACAGACAAAGAGATGGAAGGGACACCTCCTAAGAAGCAACGAGGTAGGCCACCAAATCCCACTAGTACACATTCACCAAGCCCTACAACTCCTATCACTCCTTTGAGGCCATCTCAGGTTAGAGCTCCCAAGAATCTCGTGGGTCAAATGTTTCCACCACCGTTTCATGCTCCACAGTCCTTCATTATAGATTTTGAATCGTATATGGATATAGTTCCGTCGTGTATACGCGAACACATAAATGGTTACTATGATATTCTGGGTGATGGAAACTGTGGATACAGAGCCGTTGCAGATCAAATAGGCATTGGGCAGGAACAATGGAAGATCGTCCGCCAATCCATGATTGATAAGGTGAAAGAAATCTTTCCATTGTATGTTGAGACTTGCCTCTTTCCGATTACGCTGGATACAGTACTGGAACAGCTTACATGGTTTGACGATGGGATGGCCCCAGAAAATACTTGGATGGTGATTCCAGATATGGGTTGTCTGGTTGCTTCTGCATTCAATTGTTCAGTTGTCGTGTTTGGTCGTATGAATGCTACTTACTTGCCTTTGCAAGCGGTTCCACATCATCCCTGGGGTGCTAAGCTAAAGATGATATGTATCTGCCATGTTGAGAAGGAAAGTCATTTTATTTCGGTATGTTACTAATAATTTAATCAATTTTATTCATTATTAAAACTCTTTAACTAGGCAAGTGAAAACGTTCTCCATTCTTTTGTAGGTGGCCTTATCAGAGGCGTCACCGTTGCCTCCAGTATTTGCCATGTGGGAGCATGCAAAGGATGCGTCTGCTGCTTGTCTGTATGATCCATTCACTACTCAGCTGATGGCGTATGGACCTTCCAGAAGAAAGAGACGAGGCCGCAAGCCGACCTAAATATTTTTGATAGCATCCATAAAGAGGTCTCTCAGTTGAACTGCACGGTTTGCTGCAAACCGTGCGGTGTTGCATGCAAACCGTGCACTTCTACAGAATGGCCTCTTCTGCTCTCTCAGTTGAACTGCACGGTTTGCAGCAAACCGTGCGTGACGGACCGATGCAAACCATGCGTGACGGATCGATGCAAAACATGCGTGACGGACCGATGCAAACCATGCGTGACGAACCAATGGAACCCCTACGTGACAGACCGATTCCATTTGCTTCGTTCTGCTTCTCTGATCTCGTCGTCTTCGTCTTCTTGGCGGGATCGACTAAGGCGAAAACTAATGTATTCACTTGTATAGTATGGCAAAGTTTAACAAATTTGAAGGGTATTTGTGGAGATCTATTGCATCGACCAACAATTACTAACAAAGTATCAAATTTGCGATTTAAAAGTTATGGCAAAGTTTAAAAAATTAGTTTGATTATCATCATAAAAATACTCAAGAAACTACAATTCCATAAACGGTTCAACACTCCCTAAGTAGCAATAGCAAACTCGAATGCACTTAATCTTCGTCCTCCTCCTCATCATTGCCATGCTCGTAGGGTCTGAAGTCCTGGATGCAGTCTCGCACATCTGTACGCATGTTGTAGAATTGTTCTTCCTCCGCATTATAGAAAGGATTTAGACGCTGCAATGCTTGTCCAATTACCTACAGAAATACGTATAAATTAGTTGTGTCATCGGTTTAATTGTATAAGAAAAGTAAAAACAAATATCCAACACATTTTTTTACCTGCACAGGATCTCTGATGCCAGCATCCTGAGGCCTCACACATATAAATTAGTTGTGTCATCGGTTTAATTGTATAAGAAAAGTAAAAACAAATATCCAACACATTTTTTTACCTGCACAGGATCTCTGATGCCAGCATCCTGAGGCCTCACACATGGGTGTGTACGAGGTATGTACCACTCCATGTAGTCGGCACTACACTCATATCCTTGTGAAGCAGGAGGGCCCATATCTGTGATCCAGATGGAGTGTTAACTTCTTGCATCCCAACTCCAGTTCGAAGCGGGGTCATACTGCACCATATAACTCCTAATGGTGTGAGGTCTGTGCGCTTTGATGGGCTCTATAACTGGTCGGGGAATCCCCTATACCACTCCAAATTGCCTCGATACCCGATCAGGCATATAGGGCTCGGTAATTTTGAGAAAAGAGATGACCCCATGAAAAAAGGCAGGAGCCAACGCCATGTTGTTGTAATTCACGTAGCCATAGGGCTGTCAGTCAACCTACACAAAAAAGGGTGCAATTAACACAACATCAAGTAACTTTACACAATTATAATACATTAATATGAGAAATAAACTACGTCGTATGATACTTACATGTCTAGCTTGCATTAAATCCAACTCTTCCCTGTAGTTTCTTCTATGCCTACTAGGAGTCTGCACAGGGTGCCATCGGCTGGCATATGGCACAGCGTCGTCGAAGCGGGGATCCTCTTGTGGGCGAAAGCTAGGGAAGTACAGATAGATCCAAGCCTGTACATAAATAACAACAACAAACATATCAACCTTACCTTAAATGTAATTAAATTATATAAAAACAATATGCAACAAAATCCTTACCAGCAACAAAGTGTAGCAGGTGGACATCTGACGAGCCTCATGCCGTGAACATTCGCCCAATGACCGATACATGAATGCCAATTCGCCATAACCCCAAGAAAGATTGCAAGTATTACCAATGTCACTCACGAAGGTCACATAAGGCATGGGCAACATGTGTTGGGACTTGTCTGGAAAGAGGGTCGAGGCCATCAAGTACCACAAATAACCAGACGCGATCTCATCATCATCTAGATCATTGTTCAAGCAGTGGAATTTCAGGTTGTCTGCACTGACACCATTTCTAGCCATTTCTGGAGTCAAGGAAAAGAACTGTATTGCCCTCATCGCTTGTTGATTGTACAATTCATTTTTACCCTTGCTGTGATCCTGGAGAGGAAGTACCATTCCTTGCCCATCAATATTGAGGCCAAGAATCATGTACACATCCAGGAGAGTGATTGTCATCTCTCCAAATGGCATATGAAATGAATTTGTCTATGGCTGCCATCACTCCAGAAATGCAGAAATCAACGGCTGATCTACATAAGTGTACATCAGGTCCTGCAAATGAGTGATGCCGCTGTTTTTGGCAAGATCGCACCATGTAGAGTCATCGTCAAGCCTCCATTTTCGTAGCTGTTCTTGTCTGAGCTGCAACGTGAGAGTTTCTCGCTCCTATAAAAAGAACAAGTTAGATAAAAAAAAGTATAATAGTTTAATAACAAGCTCAATTATTGATAACTTACAATGCCCTGATAAATGAAATATGCATTGTGGGCAGTGAAACTAAACAGCAGGTCTAGGATCTCCGGACCTCCCGGTACAGGTCCTATCAACTTGGGATCGATTGCATTCCGACCTCTAGCCTGCCTAGGCTCTCTATACCGTCTAGGCTCTCTATCTTGTCTAGGCTCTCTACCCTGCCTAGGCCCTCTACGTTGTGTAGGAGCAGCCTGTTCCTATGCTGGTTCCTCGAAATGAGGTTGTTGAGCGGGCCAATATGCTTGCCCACCCGACCATCCTGGCCACATGGGCCAACCATTAGACTGTTGAGGTGCATGAGATACGTACCAACCACTACGCTCCTTAGATGTAGAAGGTACATACCATGTCGTATCCTATAAAACAAATTATTAGAAAAAATATTAAATAACCGACAATTTAAGAATATGTATAGTTACTTACCACATTCGGGTCATTCTGGTATATAGGTGGATCATTAAGCGTCGTGTTGTCGAGTGTCGGGTCTGCATACACCGGTAAAGCAGGAGGGTCACGGTTCGTACTCGGTCCTGCTTCGTCATTGTTTTTGGATTTCTTCTGCCTCCTTCGATATACTAAAGCATTGTTGTCTACTTGTTCATGTTCTTGCTCCTCACGTACAACATTCCACCTTCTGTGATGTGCAGATCTTGTTTCGTTTTCCATCTGAAATAGGAAAAAACAAAACTTCAGAAAGAGCAACAAAAACAACATCAACAACCAAAACAACAAAAACATCAACAATCGTTTGTCACGGACCAAACCAATCTGTCCGTCACGGATCAAACCGATCCATCCGTCACGGATCAAACCGATCCGTCCGTCACGGATCAAACCGATCCGTCCGTGACGGATGAACTCAGTCCATGCGTCACGGACCAGATCTGGATGGCTGAGTTTAAACAGATCCAGTTCTTTGCAGATCGATTTTTTTTTCCTTTAGATTTCGTAACTGTATATCCACATTCAAAACCGACATTAAATCAATCTTATGGATCGTAAGTGTAGATCTGGATGTGTAAATCTAAACCTAGACAAGTAATCCAAAAATGAAAAAAAAAAAATTCTAACAACTTCAATAATTTCAACATAATTAAACTAAGGGAAGAACAAATACAGATTTAACTAACCTTATGGATCGTGACGGACGGATTGAATCGAAACGTGATGAAACGAACACTTTGACTTGGGAGCGAAATCGCAAAGGGGCTGAGATGCAAATGAGATGTGGGTCGGGGGAGATGAAGTCTCTGCATTTATATGCATCGACTTCGTTCGTGACGCACAGATTGGTTTGGTGCGTCACGGACGGTTTAAGGTGGTCCGTCACGGACGACTCTATTCTGTGCGTCACGGTCCACGTCGTTTTGTTCGTCACGGGCGGATTTATTTGGTACGTCACGTACGAAGCAGTGCGTAAAATAAAAATTTTACCCGTGCGTGAAATAGCAAGGGCCTATTTATATGCACAAATTGACCACGCCATGAACATTTCATATATAGAAAAATGAGCATCAGTTTTATCATATGTTGAACACAAGTTAAGGATTTTTTTTAACTTTTCAATATAAAAGTATAATAATTAGCTTAATATATAAGATCAATATTGCTATACAATACTAACAAGTTTTAAAATAAAAATGTGCTTACAACAAAATATTCAAATATAACCGGTGTACAATAAAAATAATATAAATTCATGAGTATACACTCAAAGATGCATGTATTAAACACAATGTTAGTGATATAAAAGTCAAATAAAAATCAAGCAGTATAAAAAGTTAGGGTTAAAATATGAAATAAAATGCGCGGATGACAGAATTGTAAAATTGGATCGCGTAGTACCTGTCATTTGATTCTCTGAGAACCATTTTTTAATTTGGCTCACCCATCAAAATATCTTAGGATGAACTACTACTAGTCTTGCATATACTTAGTCATCCTAATTGCTTTCTTTTATCAACAAAATTAAAAAATGAAATGATGCAAATAGCTTCCGTACAAAAATATTATTTCTTAAGTTTTTTTTTACAAAATATATTATTTTTTAAGGGGTTGAATACAAGAATACTCTGTTAAGTTAGAGATATAGCTCTTATTAATATGTTACAAGAGTTATAAGTCTATCTTCAATTAGTTTCAAAATTACCTCAAATTAGTCCAAACAAACAGTATTACTAATGTATTTGCATATATTTAATCAAATAAATTTTAATATTAACAATAGTTGGTATTCTACTTATCTAGTTAATATAATGAATTATATATATTAAAAAATATCAAATTAGTATATAAATGATAATTTTACACATTAATAAATATGCTATAAATAATCTAGATATATTAGAAATAGAAATACAAGAGGTAATATGTATGTTAGATTTTAACCCAAAACTTTGAATTATTACTGGCTAGATTGGATTGTTCATAAAATTGAGAAATGAATCAACATAATATATATGCCCATTAGCATCAAAAGTACATATAGTTTAAATTGGTCTCGGGATTATTTTTCAAGTTAAGAGAATTATAATGCAAATCAAGAGTCACATATTCGCTATTAGAAAAGCTTATATTGTCATATAAGCTTAAGACCTTTTGATTTCTTCTAAATTTTAATTGATAGTTTATAAAATTGGAAAAAAAAATTACTCAAGATAATATATATGCTCATTAGCATCAAAAGTACATGTAAAATGTTTTCACGTTTAGAAAATTAGAATGAAAATCAGGAATCACATATTTTCTATTAGAAATTGGTTATGTTTCAAATAAGCTTGAGACCTTTTGACTTTATTTGTTATGTTAAAAAATATCTTATTTAACTAATAGATGATGTAAATGTAATAACAAATTTTGGTCCAAAATGTGCTTTTGTTAGCATTAAAATTCATTCAGTGGGATAACTTTAAGCTCTTTTTTTTTTACACAACACTACTATAAAATGAAAATAAAAATGAAATTAACTAAGGTAATTATAAGATTTTAGACGTTATGATAAACAATAATGTTTTGTATGAACAATTAATACTCACATGAATGACAAACTTGATAACAAAAGAGATATGATAACATCAATAAGGTATTTGGTAATGTTTTAAAGGATCAAAGAATCTATTTACAACAAAAATAGAGAAAAAAGAGATGATCTTCATATTTATGAATATTTACGTGTTAAAATTTTTGTACACATTGCATCAATTATAATTCTTTTTATAGAAATAAGTTATAATAATATACCACAATATGCCTCGTGCGTAGCACGGGCATGCCCACTAGTGACTAGACCTGAGCAAACGCGGGCCGGCCCGCCTGGCTCGGCCCGCCCGCTTGGCTCGGCCCGCCCGCCCGTCAAATAATACGGGCCTGGACAAGGGTTTTCAGCCTGAACGGGCCGGTTGGTCCGGCCCAGACGGGTAAGTGGGCCGGACGCGGTAATAGGGTAAAGCCCGTACGGGCCGCTCGGCCCGGCCCGCGGCCCGTATATAAATTTAATTATATAAAAATATATTTAAAAATATAATTAAAAAAATAAACCTAACCTAAATCTTTCCATCTCTCTAGCATCACATTCAACACGCCGCTCTCTTTTTTTTCTTCCTGAGTCTCGTTCTCCAATCTCCATCTCTCCTCTCATTCTCGTTCACCCGTTCAACCTCGTTCTCCATCTCTCTCGCATCTTCCGCCCAGGGACCACCTCTCCGCCTCCGACCAGGCGACCATCTCTCTCGCATCTTCCGACCAGGCGACCATCTCTCTCAAGTCTCTCGCATCTCCGCCTCCGGTTAGTATTTCTCAATCCAAATCTTTCCATCGATGTCAATGTCATGTATTGTTCTCAAATTCTCAATCCTCTCCGTTCTCCATCAATCCAAATCTTTGAGAAAATAATGGCCTTGTAAGGCGCGGTTAGAGGCTTAGAGGGAGTTAGAGCCATAGGCGCGGTTTGGGGAAATAATGGCCTTGTAAGTCTGTTGTTAGATCCATGTCTCCGAGCTTTATCTGATGTGTTTGTTAGGTTTTTGTACACGGTTTCTGTTTTTGAATGCAATATGATGTGTTTGTTAGGTTTAGGGTTGTGTTTGATTTGAAATGTTCGCCTCAATCTGAATATCTGATGTGTTTGTTAGTGTGTGTGTCTATATAATGAAAACGTACCTTCAGAATTCATAATAGATTGAGTTTGATGGAGGGGGCTGATTTTGATTTCCAGCTTATTACTTATACTTTTTGGTCAGAAATCAGAATCAGCTTCCAGTACACCAAGCTATCTTGGTACGGTACGGTGATTAAAGGAAAGGAATATATGGATGCTTAGATGCTTGTTGCTCAACCAACGTCCATTTATATTCAAACTTTACAAATGTGTATATGTATTGTCATTGCCCTGTGCATAGTTGTAGTATTAGCGAGTAAGTGAATGAATGAATTGTGGACAAGGAGAGTGTATACGTATACACTAAAAAATAAGCAACATCTGTAAGCAAATTCAGAGTTCTAATTTCTGTGTTTTATTTCTGTAAGCAAATAAGCAACATCTGTAAGCAAATTCAATGTTAAATAAATTCAGAGTTCTAATTTCTGTGTTTTATTTTGTAGTGTATGGAGCCAGAATCTGAGGGTGACAATGGTATTTCTCCATTTGAAAATCCCTCTCAATGCACTTCCCGAAGAAAAAGACTAAAATCTAGTGTGTGGGAGCATATGACTAGAGATGTAAAAGATGACGGAACAAAGGCTGCCTGCAACTACTGTAAGCAAATTCTGAGTGCTAATGCTAAGGATGGTACGTCGCATTTAACTAGACATATACAAAAATGCACTATGCGTCGTCATCATGATTTGAAAATTTTCCGCATTGCTAGTGGTGGATCTAGTAGTATTGGAACCAATAACATGTCTTTGAAGAAGCCCGTTGCTAGTTTTGATAAAATTCGTGAAGCTATTTGTGTGTTTATCGTATCTCTTGGACTTCCATTTAGTGTTATTGAATCGCGGGGCTTTAAGAATCTGATGAATATTGTTGTACCTGATTTCACTGTAACTAGTAGGCATACAGTTAAGAGAGATGCAATTTCTCACTATAAGGAAGACAAAAAACTGGTTTGCCTTGAGTTACTAAATGCACCTAGTCGGATTTGTTTTACAACTGATAATTGGAGAAGTGAGAATACTGATGATGAATTCATGTGTATAACGGCTCATTGGATTGATAGTGCTTGGATGTTACAAAAGAGAATAATTAAGTTTACTGCTTTGACTCCTCCATTTGATGGTGCTTCTCTTGCTGATGAGATATTGTTGTCTTTGAATGAATGGAAGGTTTCCCACAAGGTTTTAAGCTTTACACTTGATAATGCATCTTATAATGATACCATGATTGCATCTCTTAAAAGTCATCTTTTAAGAAAACACTCTTTGATACTAGATGGGGAGTTTTTTCAGATGCGATGTTGTTGTCACATTATTAATTTGGTGGTCCAAGATGGTTTGAAGCTTATTGATCAGGTGGTTGTGAAGATTAGGAAAGTTATCATTCATTTGAGACATTCTATTCCAAAGAGCAAAAAGTTTTATGAAATTGCTACCACAAATTTTGGGTTGAACTCGTCTAGAAGGCTTCGTTTAGACACCCATACTAGGTGGAATTCTACTTTTACAATGCTTGATAGTTGCATTTACTTTCGAGATGCATTTGATAGCTTTGTTAGTAAGGATATGGAATTGAAGGTGCATCGCCTTTCAGAAGAGGATTGGGAAAAAGTTGTTGAACTTCATAAGTTTCTGAAAGTATTTTATAATGTTACTACTGAGTTTTCTGCCTCTAAGACACCTACTGCGAATATTTATTTTCATGGGGTGTGGAAGCTTCATATGGCCTGAAATGCTGTTGTTGGGGGTGATAATGCTCTGTTGTGTGATATGGCTACTGAAATGTTGCTGAAATTTCAAAAGTATTGGTCAGATTATAATTTATTGTTGTCATGTGCTGTTGTTTTGGACCCCCGTTTTAAGTTGGCAGCGATTAACTTTTGCTATACAAGGTTGTTTGGTGAAACGTATGCTAAGGAGATGGTTGCAAAGATTAAGGCTACTGTGTTTGAACTGGTAGATGAGTACAAGCGATTTGTAAGAACATCAGAAAGTGGACCAAGTGGTGGAAATGATCAGGTTGATGGTAATAATTCTGCACTTGCGAGTTCTCGAAGTAGGAAGGTTTCTTTCAATGTAGTTGGAGATGAGCTATTTGACTTCCTAATCCAGGAAGTTAGGACTAGTGACAAGTCTAAATTGGAGGCTTATTTGAATGAAGAGAATGAAAATGCTAGAGAAGAAATTAATATTTTGGCTTTTTGGAAAAAAAGAAGTATCAACGAGCACCCGCACTTTCAGCTTTGGCCCGTGATATTTTGAGTATGCCCATCTCTAGTGTTCCTTTAGAATCTGCTTTTAGCCTGAGAAAGAAAATGATAACTCCATGTAGAAGCTCTCTTCGATCTAGCACAATTGAAGCAATTGCATGTTATGAGGATTGGTTGCGAGTGAAAGGCTTTGAAGCAGGTAATTTGTATTTCTTAGTTTTATTTAAATGTTTTTCTCACGTGTAAAGATTTAATCACCCTTTTAGTATGTTTCTATCATGAAGGTACATCATCAATGCTTAAAATTGGTGTTGATGTCGAGCATGAAGAAGACGAATCGGTAGTGACTGAGATCTCTTAGGATGAAGGAAGCTACATGAAGAACGACTGGATGCACTCACTTGTGTTTTTTTGGTTGTAAACTTGTAATGGATTTAGTAACTTTGTCATTTTATGTTCAAACTCTTCTTGTAATGGATTTAAGCATGTTTTTGGATTAAACTTGTAATGGATTTAAGCAGGTTTTTGGATTCTAAGCAGGGTTTTTAAAAACAGGTTTTATAACATATATTAAATGCGGGCTGCCCGCGGGCCGGCCCAGCCCGGACTTCCAGGCGGGTATGGTTAACAGTTCAGGCCCGACAAACGGGTCGGGTCCGCAAAAATGGGCTAAAAAATGGGTTAGGCCCGACCTGGACCCGTGTTTGATCAGGTCTACTAGTGACTATAAATAATTGAGGATAAGAACTTACATTTATGTGTGTGCCTATTCGTGTCATTTCTCTCTCCAATCATAGATGTCTATGTCATTAATATCCGATTTATCCATATTTCACACAGAAAGTCCATTATATACTTAAGATTCAGGATCAATTACAACATGTCCTTATCGTACAATATGTGAAGTGATCTCGGCCGTCCGTTTTTTTTTTTCAACATTTTTTTTTGTTTAATTTCATCATTTGATTATTCTGAAATAGCCTATATAGAAGGTTCACAAATAAGCTCTTAATGTTCATTTGTTTGTACACTCAAGTTCACAAATAAAATGTTCAAAGACATGTGTTTGAACATGAACATGTTATATGTGAACCTTACGGCACAGAAAATGAACATTTAGTACTTAGATGTGAACGTTAATAATTGTTTATTCAGAACGATCAGAGACAGAGAAAAAAATAAAAATTGTTGAGCGAAAAAAAAGTTCGTCATATTTACGATTATGTCACAATATCACTATTCATTTTTTTTCACACATTTTAATCTCAGCCCTCCTTCCCCTTGATCCAAAGGCTCATAATACTTTTTACTTGAGGCAAATGTATGGAACCATCTCATATACTTAAATCTCCTCTTAATTTGTACAGTTTTTTTCGTAACGTACCCTTCTCATATAACTTGAGTTCTGACTCCATATCACCCGTTTGAGCTTATAAACATTCAAATAGTGTAATTACCTAAACTGTCACTTCTTCAATTCCATCTCATGGGGTTGATGGAATGCACGCAATTTTTTTCCAAAAGTTTTGGGAGATCGCTGGCCCGGATGTAGGGTTGTTTATCCAAAAATGGTGGCGGAATGAGACTGACCTGGCGGAGGTCAACCATATTGTTGTGACACTGATTCCGAAGGTTACGAACCCTACACGGGTGAGTGAATTTAGGCCTATCAGTCTTTGCACCATTCTGTATAAAATTGCTTCAAAAACTCTTGTGAATCGCCTCAAGCCCCTATTGAACACACTTATCAGCGAATCCCAGAGTGCTTTTGTCTCCAACAGATCGATCACGGATAATGCTTTAATGGCTTTTGAAGCATTTCATTTTATGAAGAACAAGAGGACTGTAGCATGAGGGGCGTTTGGATTAAAGCTTGACATGATGAAAGCGTATGATCGGGTGGAATGGCCTTTCCTTCGAGGGTTGCTTACTCGCTTGGGATTTTCTTTGAATTGGACACAACGGGTGATGAGTTGTCTGGAATCGATAACCTTTTCGTTCAAGTTCAATGGGGGTGTGCATGGCTTGGTCCGGCCCACGAGAGGTGTTCGACGGGGCTGCCTGTTATCTCCATACTTATTTATTCTATGTGTTGAAAGCTTATCAGGTTTGCTTTCGTCTGTCGTTGATTCTGGGCATATTCATGGTGTGCGTATCTGTCGGGGGGCTCCGATAATTTCCCATCTTCTCTTTGCTGACGATAGCCTCCTTTTTGCTAGAGCAAGTATGCAAGAGTGCTCAAATATCGCTGACACACTCAGCGTCTATGAGCGAGCATCTGGTCAGAAAGTCAATATGTCGAAAACAAAAATTTGCTTTAGTAAGAATGTACCTGTTCAGTGAAGGTCGGAAATCACTCACTTTCTTGTTGTTCGAGAGGTTGATAGTAGACCTGATCAAACGCGGGCCCGGGCCGGGCCTGGGCTTTAGCCAAAATCCGGGCCCGTTTTTGCGGGGTCGGGCCGGGCCGAGCCCGTTTGTCGGGCCCAAGGGGCTAATCGGGCCCGCCCGAAAGAGCGGGCCGGCCCGCATGACATATAACTTATATTTAAATTATTTTTTGGCATTTAGCGGGCCGGCCCGTTAAATTATTATTTTTTATGTATTTTTTAGGTTATATTTATTTTTTTAATGTATTTTTAAATATATTTTATATAATTTAAATTTTATACGGGCCGCGGGCCGAGCGGCCCGTACGGGCCTGACCCTGTTACCGGGCCCGGCCCGCCAGCCCGAACGGGCCAGGCCAACCGGCCCGTTCGGGCTTAAACCCCTATCCAAGCCCATTTTGCTTGGCGGGCGGGCGGGCCGGCCCGCATTTGCTCAGGTCTAGTTGATAGACATTCTAAATATTTGGGTTTATCTACCATTGTAGGTCGCTCAAAAAAACAGTTTTTCGGGCTATCAAGGACCGTATGTGGAAGAAGCTACATGGTTGGAAAGAAAAGCTTTTGTCGCAGGCTGGAAGAGAGACTATGATCAAGTCGGTTCTTCAATCCATCCCGGTATATATCATGAGCATTTTTCGGCTGCCTACTACTCTGATTAATGAACTACACTCTATGCTTGATCGCTTCTGGTGGGGCGTCAGGGACCATGAGAGGAAGATTCACTGGAAGAGCTGGGAATATCTTTGTCGTCCTAAGAATCAAGAGGGCATGGGATTTCGGAATCTTAAGGTCTTCAATGAGGCGCTCCTGGCTAAACAGGGATGGCGACTGTTGCACCAACCAGACTCTGCTGCTGCGCGGGTTTTGAAGGCACGATACTACCGACGGTCTGACTTTCTATCTGCTCGTTTGGGGTTTAATCCGAGTTTTGTCTGGTCTTGTATTTAGGGTGCGAAGTCCTTACTGTCTGAGGGGCTGGGTTGGAGGGTAGGAAGGGGTCATGATATTGTTGTGTGGTCGGAGCGATGGATACCTGAGGGTTCCGCTATTCGGCGCCCAACGCCCAATGATAAATCTAAATTGAACCTCGTGGTGGCCGATCTAATTGACCAGACTCGGGGTACTTGGATACTGACATTCTTTCTCGTGTGTTTGTGCCTCATGATGCATCATTGAATTTGAATATTCCCTTGTGCCAAGGGAGTTCTTCAGATGCTCGTACTTGGCAACACACGGCTGATGGAGTCTATAGTGTGAAATCGGGCAATTGGTTTGGGGTTCTTGGGCGACCTCTAATCCTTTGTGATGCACAAGCTGGTGGCGGTTTTTGGAAGCATATTTGGGGTCTTAATGTTCCTCCAAAGCTCAAGGTCTTTGCTTGTCGGATGTTGACGGGTTCTTTGAGTGTTAAATCTGAACTTCAAAGACGCCATGTGTTGGACTCTGCTACATGTGAGAGATGTGGCTTGGCTACTGAAGACATTTGGCATGCTTTATTCAGGTGTGACGCTTCTCGTTCTGTTTGGGAGGGATCATCCCTTCTTCCAATTCTCTCTGCTCAATCTCCCCTGAATGTTGGTGAAATCGTGCAGCTGGTGGTCGACTATGGCAAAACTCTGGGCCTCAATGATTTATTCCTTCGTTGTTGGCTTGCCTAGTCAGTGCGTAACATCAAGATCTTCCAAGGTGGTGGCGTGGATGGTGCGTCATTGTTGCTGGGCTACAAGGGAATGGTATCGGAGTATGCGACTTTTGCGGGATCCCGGTCCACTCAGAGGAGTTGTAGGACCATCCTCTCAAGCTGGTCTCCTTGGCAATAATGGAGTGGGTCTCCACCATTGGCGAATTTCTCTAAAATCAACTTGGATGCTGCTCTCCTTGGCAATAATGGAGTGGGGCTTGGTGTGATCATCCGCGATTCTTACGGCTTCGTTATTCTGGCGGCGGTTCGACGCTTTCATGTGCAATGGAGTGTCGAGGTGGCTGAAGCAATGGCACTTTTGTTTGGGCTTCAACTTGCCAAGAATCTTGGCCTCTCACATGTCATGGCAGAAACTGACGCTTTGGGTGTCGTCCTTGGTATTGCTAGCCCTCATCCTAACCTATCATTTTTTTTTATTATTTTAGATAATATTCGTTTGATTTCTATCGTCCTTTATTTGTTCGTCCTGTATCTATGTCGGTAGGACGGAGAATACTATTGTGTACTTTATGGCGCATCTCTTGCCTGACCATGGTTCAGAACAAGTCTTTGTTTCTGATTTTCCGCTAGGTATTACTACCTTAACGGAGATGGACATTTAGCATATAATAATACATGGATTTCCTTTAAAAAAAAAACAACAACAAACGTTCCGTTCTATAGAAGTTCTAAACGTGTGGCATGATTTATTTATTTTTTGAAAGGTGGCATGAAATTTTATTTCTCTCGAAGAAGAAAAGAAGTTGAATAAAATATGCATTTGGTACCACCAACTCCACGTTGATATTTAATATGTTTCCACAACTAATTTTTTTACGTCTTTTAATATTGTGTGATTTCATTAATATTTTGGATAGTAATGTCTATGGTTAAAATAAGTACATACTGTGATTAATGGTATGCTTGGTAAAAACAACATATACTTCCACTTTCATCTTATCAAAAGATGATAAAAAGTTGTTTCAACTCCAACTTCCTTACCACACTTCTTTTATTCGATAAAGTAACGAATGTATATTCAAATATTGATAATAAATAAAGATTTTTTTATCATATGTAATAAGAATCAGTTTTAGAAATAACTTTTTAGATTTATTGACTTAAGATCAATAAATATAAACTCTAATCCTAATAAAGCTACCTCAATTCGTCAAACAAGATCGAAAGTTCCATAACAAAACTGATAAAAAAAGAAAAATAAATCACGTATACTCATCTACTACAAGTTTAGTTATGCTAATATGTGAATTAATTATAGGGTCAATTATCGAAAATCACTCGTCTAATAGGTCATATTGCCCAAAATCACCCCTATAAATCAATATTATCGGAAACCACCCGAATAACGGACGCCGTTACCAAATCACCACCCATCCCCTGATTCCGTCTAAAATCTATTATATTCAATAGGCCATATTGCCCAAAACCACCCATATAAATCGATATTAACGAAAATCACCCGAATAACGGACGCCGTTACCAAATCACCACCCATCACCTGTACTCTTTTTTTGAATATTACTATATTAATTTTGGGTTAAATAATATCAGTAATCTAGATTAATCTAATTAACCATGATTAAGCCAAATAAAAAAGAAAAAATAAAAAGGTCGAAAATCGAACCAAGCCGGAGATTCCCAAACGACTCGCGGCGGCACCTGCAGTTCAACGCCAAAATTCGGCCTCGACGGTGGAGGTCCGACGGCGGGGCAAGAGGGCCTTTGAAGGTGGCTTCCCGACACAACTATTGGTGGCGGCAATTGAGGTGGAGGTGCTCGGTGGTGGCCACACTAGTAGAAAAAACGCCTTTTATCACGGTTGATTTGCAAAGAATACCACGGTTTATGAACCGTGGTAAACTTGGCCGTGGTAAACATGTTTACCTCGGTTTCATGTTTACTACGGTTACATATTTACCACGGTTAATGAACCGTGGTAATTCAACCAACCGTGGTAAAAGTGCAACTATTCAAAGTACTTTCAACCGTAGTAAAATTGTGTAACCCGCGGTAAAGTTGAACCATAATAAAATTGTTTAAACCGTGATAAATTGATTTTACCCGTGGTAAACTTGTATCCCTATAAATTTGATCGAACTGGGGTAAATGTGCACCTTTTTTTAGTACCTAAATTATAATATAAATTATAGCATACGCATAACCATAATTATCTACATTGCACGAATTCAAAAGACGTCAAGTATAAAAATGGATTAAATATTAAAATGGCATACATCAATGTATTGTTATAAATGCAACATACTCAAAAGCTGATATGTCACTAAAAATAATGTTGAGCTAGCTAAAGTATGAAACACTTATACAAATGTTGTTTAGCTAGCTAAAGTATGAAACACTTGCACAAATATTCCACGTACTAACTAATCTATGAAGGTCTGCACAAGTGTTACCCATTGATCTCGAATCTCATGTACCAGATGCTCTAAGCCTTGTAACTAGCTTACTGAGTACCTGACACATGAAAATAATATATCAGAAACCAACTTAGAACCCCAATGCAAGTTAATTTTTCAGCATTAGAACTAATTAACGTCATGTGCAAGAAAGCAAATTCAAAGTGTACAAAACAATGACACACACAAGACATCGTCTTTTCTTCATATGTTACCATGGGCTTCATTGGATCTGATAAACAAATATAAATATTGTATATAAGAAGTATTGGGCTCATCATAACCATGTAAATAAATATATATATATCAATCAGGGATGTCAATTTGAGAAGGCAACCACTACAAATAAGTACAAATCGCCCAAAAGCAGTGAGATTTCTCAAATATCCATTGAAAATCTATCAAAAGAGAAGACAATAGAGATAAACGAAGCATGCAGAATACCTTCTAAAGACATGCCGAATCTCTGCTATACAATACCAATATAGGCAAGATTTTCCGTTGGTGCAATCTCACGTGTACATATATCCAGTACCACAGTACATTAGATTCAATACCACAGTAAAAAAGTTTAATCAAAGGATGTTTGCATGAGCTGAGGTGAAGAAGGATGAATCGGGGGAATGAAATCAAATTGATTGCCCTACTATTTGGATCCTAGTCCGACCCTAATCAAACCCAAATAAAGAACCCAGAAGAAACAAAGCAAAATTCGACACGCAAGGTTAGACCCTAAATCAGAAAAGAAATTGAACTCACAACAGTTCCACAAGCAAGCCTAATTTCCTACCTCAATAAAAATTCTATCAGTTTCACAAACTTACCATAGACAAGTAAGCAAAATATGCAGCTCAAAACACCTTGAGTGAGATCTAATTTGGAGATACAACTCTAGGATTGTAATGGCTTCTTGCAATACAAACAATAAACAATAATACCGTTGACAACCTGCAATAAAGACAGTAAATCCAAACAATTTCCATTAAGTAACAGAGCATATACACTATTTAAAGCAACGAAAAAGCTATAATTGAAGTTTTTACCAACTTGCAAAGGAGGAAGAGTTAAATAGGTAGATTGGTTGGCTTAGCCTGATTGGAGGCAGTTGGAGACGATTTCATGGTGGCAATGGTAGCAACCTTGTGCTGTTGAGAAGCGGAAATGAGACTAATTGTTAGTGTGTGACTCTACCTTGTGTTGTTGAGAGTTGAGGAGGAGAATCACTAAAATGCAAACAGAGCTACACCATGGAATTATCTCTCCCCCAAACTTAAATCCTACATTGTCTCCAATGTAGAAATAAAAGAAAAAGGGAAAGAAACTCACCAGAAATTCAAGCATAAGCATAATAAGCTTGAGAGGTACTTAGTAACAACACAAGCTCTTTGTAGACCAAAAGAATATTCAGGAAATTTCAGCAGCATTTCTCTTGATTGAACCTGTCCAAAACAAGCAAAGGAAAACAAAGAGCATCAAACAAATACCAAAAATACCAAAAACTCAAGTGCTTACACCAACCAAAACAGCATAGTAATCTCCAATCTCATGTTAAGTTGCCCATTCGAACACAACAAACATCATACATATAGTCCATTCAAGTGCAAATAAACTGATGTCGTGAAATCAACAACAAAATCCTCAAAAGACTGGGACAACAGATTGCAACAATCAATGATTCTACTGACACATCCAAACACAGTCAGCAAACAAACAAAGAAACACCTCAATTTGAATGTGCAGGGCAGTAATCTCGTCAGTTCACAAACGCAACCTATTCATCCCAAAAAATTTGCTCAGTGAAAACCATTAATGTAGGTCATAGAAACGTACCAATACGCACCAGAATCAACACTGATGTAAACCCCACGAAAATACTGACGGGGGGAGGGGGGGTTTCGGGCCAGTAGGCAGGCGCGCGGGTCTGGGCTCGGTGGAGAACAGAAACAGGGGCGGTGATGTGGTGGTGAGAAAGAGAGATGGTGTTGGTGGTCGCTGGTGGGTCTGGTGAAGTCGCCAAGGCGCGGCCATGGATCTGGGTGCGCGGGAGTGGGTCGCGTCGGTGGTTCGCGAGCGGCAGCGTGGGGTGGTATTGGGCAGCAGCGGCTCGATGGGTGAGCGAGGTTGAGCGGGGCTGGTCGGAGACGATGAAGTGCAGCGGCTCTGTCAGATTTGGCTATTCGGGTGGTTTCCGGTAATATCGATTTATAGGGGTGATTTTGGACAATATGGCCTATTGGACGGGTGATTTTCGATAATTGACCTTAACGGATTTTAGACGGAGTTAGGGGATGGGTGATGATTTGGTAACGGTGTTCGTTATTCGAGTGGTTTCCGATAATATCGATTTATAGTGATGGTTTTGAGCAATATGACATATTGGACGGATGATTTTCGGTAATTGACCTTTAATTATAACACTCATTAACAAAATTTCAAAAAAGTTTAGTTATGCTCATATGTGAAAATGCTATGTCGAACCGTAATAAAATTAATTTAGTTTATTCTACAAAGATGAAACAATTACACTAAACCATAAGCCGAATCTAACCGCTTAAACTTGATCAATTAGGAACGGGATTGCATAAACAAATTCATCACAAAAAAGTTTCGTCGAAGTCTCTGCGAACTTTGTTTACCACATTTTAACGATCTTCTCCAAATTAGAAGAACATCTTCGATAGAATCCAATATTACTCTCCAATTTTGAAGAGGAAAGAAATCCAATCAGCAGCCAAGTTTGAGAGGAGACTATCACATTTGACAAGTGGTACTTTCTAGCATTGACTTTGACTCCACCTTCACCTATATTATGATCATACACATCACAGCTGGCCCCACTTCCCTTCACGCTTTTTTCTTAAAAAATGAAAAATGAAATAAAATTTGGGATCAATTGTGTAAAGCCCGTTTTGATACCACTAGGTACCCACTCTTCTAGAAGCCAAATTCCAAACACTCATCTACCCACGTGAAAGGCACGCGCTCGCTCAGATTATTCCACGTCTCACAATCAAAGAATCTCCAGCCCACTCACGATGAAAAGCGCGTGGATAGTTTTATGCCGTGTTTGGCGTGGCGTATTAGCTACAGTATAAATAATAGCGTCATTAAGAACACCGGCGTTTGCATTTCTGCGTTACAGTGAGGGCACTAATTCACCATTTGCAAAGCAAAATTAGCAATCGGAGGGTGAGGATCACCCCATTAATTAATTCAAAAGGGAAGGAAGGAAAAAGGAAATTTCTACAGAAAAGTAAGTCTAATTGGGGCATCGTTCCTGAATATAGTATTTGGATTCATTCAATTCTGTGAATTTCGTATTCAAATTCGACTCCACCGAGTGTACCTTTGTAAGTTTCAACCCATTCTTCCTTCGAATTTGACCCGACCCGCCAAACACGCTGCTTAAAACAGCCGATTCGGATGAAGATTTCAACCGTCGCCGCTTGAGATCTTCGCTTGCAACTCGAAACCTTGTTTTCCCATCAATTTCCCCAGGCAATTTCGAGAAATGGGCGCCGGCTCAATTTTGGGGACTGTTTCTGCCGTAAACGGCCCCGGAATCGTCGTCGGCGGGGGTGGAAACGGTGCTAATTCCGGCGGCGGAAGTGGTTCTAGGTGGAAACTGGATCACCATTGCTTATTCTCCTCAACTTTCATCTTCTTCTTCTCAGTTATTCTGTTGCTTGGTTCAATTGCTTCTCTGTATGCATGGATTTTCTTCACACCTTATGTCCGTACACCGTATATCCGAACTGGGCTGTCTTCTTTGGGCTGTCAAGAAGATAATGAGGGTTCTTGGTCAATTGGAGTCTTCTATGGTGATTCCCCTTTCACTCTTCTGCCCATTGAGGAAGTAAGTTTTAACAGTTTTTGTTTGGTTTTCTTGTTGGGGTTTAGGGTCTAATTTTCTGGGTTTTCAGGGGTTGAATTTGTTGTTTTTCTGTCCTGTTTTGATTTTGCTGATCAAAGTTGGTGAAATTCATGCTGTGTGTGGTTTCAATTTTTGGCCTTGCAGAAGAATGTTTGGAGAGATGGAAGCTCAGGTTGGCCTGTAGCAAACCCAGTTGTCACATGTGCTTCAGCTTCAGCTGCTGGGTTTCCCAGTAATTTTGTTGCTGATCCTTTCCTGTATATCCAGGCAAGTTCTTTTCAAAATTTGAACTTGCACAAATTCCTTAAAAGTCTATTAGATTTTGATTCTTGTATGCATTACTAATTGCTAAGGCTGTAGTTTTGCTTTAAAAAACGTTTAAAAATATGGACAGCTTTTGGTATAGCTCTTTATAAGTCACATGCTATAGAGTTGGCAATTCTATGATGTTGGAAGGGACTATGAGAAATGATAGAAGCAAGGCTTGATAGTTGTTTTTCTGCTCTCATTGGCATGATTGGTATGACATTATTCTTATGTGTGGTTTGACAGGGTGTGTATTAGTATCATGTGCTTTGATGATCAACTTTTTCAGAAGTTTTTTATTCTGAAAAGATTCAATTAGCTTAGATTGTGGTGCTATTGCTTTCATTCAAATTGGCTGGTGAAGTTTTTTAAATATATAAAAGCCTATTGTTCCCAGTCTTTCTGCTTGCAGACAATAGCTCCTGCTGGCCCACTAAGAAATTTCCCATGGGTGCCACAATTTTGATGCTTTTTTTAGTTCTGATGTTTAAGTTTTAAGTAGGGATGAGATGAGAACCCAAAATGCCATGGGGACCAGGATGGGATTTGTATTCCTTCCCAAACCCGATCCCGCTTCATTGGCATCCTTATAGGACAATGTAAATGGACGGGGATTTCCTACATGGGACCAAGATGGGGAGAGGCTTTTTCCCACCGTGAAGTGCATTCTGTAACTCATAACTTAATATAGAGAGTGTATGTGGTAGGATTTATGTGGCGTGTGAATGCCCAGGAGTGAATAGAGTCAAATATATATAGCTACAGACAGCAAGATGCACATCTGAGGAAAGGGACTTAGTAAAGGCTGGACTTGCAACTCTGGCCGGCAAAAGCATTGGTGGCTTTGCCAGCTAAGTTCCACTAATGCTCTGTGATGAAGAAATTCCATCCCTCAGATGGCACAAGGAAATGGGATGGTAAAGTTATCTTTGCTGTCTGAAAATGAACCAAATCATTTTATTCTTTTATCTTGGACAGGGAAGGGGAGTGGGGTGAGGTTTAAAACGTGGAGACAGGAAGAGCAATGGTCCCTCGTGAATTTTGTCTGGGAATGTATTCGTGACCCCGGATACATCAGGACTTCCTCTAAAGCTGTTGTGTAACATATATTCTTTGGAGACAAGGGTTTTGTGGGGTTTTTATATTAATAAGGTGTTTGCTGACAATTATGTTCAAAAAAAAATTGGTAACCAATAAGCATTGAGAGAACATTTATCTTTGCATACTAAAGTTTAGGTAAGTGAAAATGAGCTTGTCTGGCAAGTTGTAAATATTCGAAGTTGGTGGTCACTAGATAACCATGTTAAGTGCATTTGAAGATGAGAAAACCTTGCATGATATCATTTTGTGTGGTTAAAATCTGCGACCTCTTTTTCCGACTTACATGTTACTCTTTCGTAGACCCATGCTTATTTTGTGTCCGCATATGAGCCTCAAGTCCTTCTAGATGAGTACTAAAGCATGATCATCACCGGAGTTCCTTTGGCACCTCGTACAGTTTGATTGTCATCTGCTATGACATTACACGTCCAAGCTTCTGAGGGCTATGTTGAGTCTCAAATAGGATCTGTTAAATTGTAGGCTAACAATACTATTCCTTTATTCTCTGACTAATAAGAGACAATACAAAAGTCCAAAATTGGTTGTAGAGAAAAGCATCAGTAAGAAGAAACTCAGAAACGAACTCTGCATGTCTTTGCTAATCTTTTTGACTTTCCTCATGCAGGACGATATACTTTACCTGTTTTACGAAACAAAGAATACGATCAGTATGCAGGGTGATATAGGAGTAGCCAAAAGTACTGATAACGGTGCAACTTGGCAACATCTGGGTATAGCCCTGGATGAGGACTGGCATCTTTCTTATCCGTACGTCTTTGAATATCTTGGACAAGTAAGTTTTTGCAGTGCCGCCTTCTTGAGGGCTGAGTTCTCTGTCTGAAAGCATCATGGCTGTTAAACTGTTCTTTGGTGTGTATTAGTTTGAATAACCTTAAATTTTAAACCTTCTGCTTGGATATTTTGTTTCTTGGCAGATTTATATGATGCCAGAGAGTAGTCAAAAAGGGGAACTCCGTCTTTACAAGGCAGTTAACTTCCCAGTGCAATGGAAGCTAGAACGAGTAATCTTGAAGAAGCCCCTTGTTGATTCTGTGATGCTCAAATACAACGACAAGTACTGGCTTTTTGGCTCGGATCATAGTGGATTTGGAGCGAAAAAGAACGGGCAGCTTGAGATATGGCACAGTCGGTCACCTCTCGGCCCTTGGAAACCTCACAAGAAAAGCCCGATTTACAATGTCGAGAAGAGTTTCGGGGCTAGGAATGGGGGCAGACCTTTCATGCACGACGGATTCCTCTACCGCGTGGGCCAGGACTGTGGAGAAACTTATGGGAGACGGGTTCGAACCTTTAAGGTTGAAGTCCTTACAGAAGACGAGTACAAAGAAGTCGAAGTGCCATCAGGTTTCTTGGAATCCAAGAAAGGTAGAAATGCCTGGAACGGTGTTCGTCACCATCACCTTGATGCTCAACAGCTGAGCTCTGGGAAATGGATAGCGGTAATGGATGGAGATCGTGTGCCCTCGGGTGATACGTTCCACCGCTTGATAGTCGGTTATGCATCTGCCTTAGCGGTATTCGCTCTTGTGGTGTTGTTAGGGGTCCTCCTTGGTGCAGTGAAGTGCCTTATCCCTCTCAACTGGTGCCCTCATAGCTTGGGAAAGAGGAGTGATGCTCTGTTTGCTCGGGAAAAGCCGAATGCCTTGTCCTCCAAGGTATTGAGGCTCTGTAACCGCTTGAACAGATTGCCTACGTCTCTACGTGTCTGGATAAAGCCGAAAAGCTGGGCTGGTAAGCTCGTCCTCACCTTGATATTTTTCTTCGTGGTCGTTCTAATGTGCAACGGTGTTAAGCACATTTTTGGAGGAAACGGCGCAGAACAACCCTACCCGGTAAGGGGTCACTACTCACAGTTCACTCTCTTGACAATGACTTACGAAGCCCGGCTTTGGAACCTGAGGATGTACATTAAGCATTACTCAAGGTGCTCCTCAGTGAAGGAGATTGTTGTGGTATGGAATAAAGGGACCCCTCCGAACCCTAGCGAATTCGATTCGGCCGTACCGGTGAGAATCCGGGTCGAGGAGCAGAACTCGCTGAACAACCGATTCCGGGTCGACCCGGAAATCAAAACCCGGGCGGTTTTCGAGCTGGACGACGACATCATGATGACGTGCGACGACGTCGAGCGGGGGTTCAAGGTGTGGAGGGACCACCCGGACCGGATCGTGGGGTTCTACCCGCGGCTCGTGGACGGGCAGCCTCTCAAGTACAGAGCTGAGAAGTACGCAAGGAGCAAGAAAGGGTACAACATGATATTGACAGGGGCAGCTTTCTTGGACACCAAGTTTGCCTTTGACAAGTACTGGAGTGAGGAGGCAAAGGAAGCAAGGGGAGTGGTGGACAAGTACTTCAACTGTGAGGATGTGCTGATGAACTACTTGTATGCGAACTCGAGCTCGGGCACGAACGTCGAGTACGTGAGGCCCGCTTGGGCGATCGACACGTCCAAGTTCTCGAGCGTGGCGATCAGTAGGAACACGAACATGCACTACCAGATCCGGGGTAGGTGTCTGACGAGGTTTTCGCGTATGTTCGGTGACTTGGGGAGGAAGAAACTGGAGTTTAGGCGTCGGAATGATGGGTGGGATGTATAGTAGGAGGAGTGGTTTTGATGCAGGTTTGTTCTTTCTAAGATTTGGATTGTTGGTTTTGTTTATGTGGGAAAGGGAAATGTGTATATTTACAAAGGCGCTCTCTTTATGTTTGCTTTGGTGTAGCTGTGATTCTGTGCATCTGTGCTAGGAAGAGGGATTTTGATAGGCTTTTTGTTAGTTTGGTGAGCACATGTACATGGCCATTCTGACTAAATGTCTAGCCTCATTTCATGCTTTATTTTTCTGGACTTTCATGTGATTTGAGTTTATGTATAAAGTGAATTTTACTCGGAATCGGAAGAATGATAAAAGACTCTTACTCATCATGTTAAATCAAGTTGGTAAAGACTGCTGTTCATTATATAAAATAAAGACTATTACTCATCATGTAAAATCAAGTTGGTAAAAGCTTATTATTCTATGGTTTTTTCTAGTGTGGCTATAGCACACTATAAGAATTTCTTTTTTAATAATAATTTTTTTAGTCATTAGTTTAATTTTTTTGTTAAGGATTTATCTATTCTGTTTTAAGGAATATTTTAAAGATAATTTTCTATTTTAACTTGTTAGCATGTGTCTATGAGTCAACACTAGAAAAAAACGTTATTCTTTTCTATGCAAACAAATTTAAATCAACCATTCATTTTGTAGTAAAGACCATGCATTTGTACAAGAGAATTTTTGAAAATATAAAGATATTTGGTTGTTTATTTTGTAGTAAGCACTGCCACCTCACAAAAATTTCCAGACATATATGAGATTTGTATGAAAAATTCATCCATGTTTCAAAGAAAATAAGACATTTTTAACTATCGTGTAACCCATTTAAGGAGTAAATAAATTAGGGAAGAGCTTCGGTCCAAAACCGGTCCGGTCCCATTACGGTTCACATCGGACCAATTTTGAAGCAAATTTTATATATTTTAAAAAATATATATATATATTTAATTTTTTTATTATATATAGTATATAAAAATATATAATTACATTAAAATATATAAGTGTCATGTGAGAAAGATTAATATGGTATAAAATAAGAATGAATATAGATCATTGGATTAGAAATAAATCAAAGGTCATGATTAAACTTTTATTAAAAGTCATGTACATGACACATGTCTTTAATTCAAAGGGTTGACTATTAGAGCACCACCACCGTCGCCGGTCATCGGGCCACCACCGTCGGTCGTCGGACCACCACCACCACTGACGATCGCTGGACCACCGTCGTCGGTCGCCGGACCACCGCTGGCGGTCGCCAGACCACCGCCGGCCACCAGACCACCCTTGGGTGTATGTGAACTCTATTAGAAGTGCAAGCCTTTGAGTGTGCATGCCTTTTGACTTTCAAGTACATGTGAAATCTAGTGCATGCTTTATGTGTTATTAGTGCATACAAGTTTTATTGAGAGTGCATGGAAATTCAACTGAAAAGTGCATACGAATTAGAAAATTGGTGCATGTAAATTCTACTAGGAGTGTGCATGTGAATTCAACCGGAAGTGCATGTAAATTCTATTGAAGTGCATGCCTTTGAGTGTACTTATATGTCTTTTTACTTTTGAGTGCATGTGAAATCAAGTGCATGCTTTATGTGTTGTGAGTGCATGCGAGTTCAACTAAGAGTGCATGTAAATTCTACTAAAGTGCATGCCTTTGAGTGTACTTATATGTCTTTTGACTTTTGAATGCATGTGAAATCAAGTGCATGCTTTATGTGTTGTGAGTGCATGCAAGTTCAACTGAGAGTGCATGTAAATTCAACTGAGAGTGCATGCGAGTTATACATGCACAAAAATGTTAAATTCACATGCACAATAATTCGCATGCACATTTAAGTCAACAACTTGCACTCCAATCCAAAAAAATACATGCACAAAATGTTGAATTTGCATGCACAGAAGTGTTGCATTCGCTTGCACTTTTCAAGTCATCGGCTTGCACTTTTAGGCATCTGGCTTGCACTTTGTCAGTAATGTTCAAAAAACAAAGGCATACACAAAAGGGCCTCCGTGTTGCACTTTTTTTTGAGATTTTAATCAGATCTAACGGCTAGGAGCTATTCTTATTTTGTATTATAAGGGTCTTTCTCACCAGAATCGCACCCTTTATAATATACATATATTGTAAATTATATAAGTAATTTAAAAAAAAACTTATTATTTTAAAAAAAAATCAGTCCAGATCGGACCGAAATCTCAGAATTCTTGGACTGAAGACTGGATCGATTTTCATTCGGTCCAGTCCGGTCTGATCCAAAATTCCAGTTTAGACCAAATTATGTTCATTCCTAAAATAAATGGATACCGCGTGAGTCGGCGTGACCCATTTACGGAACAAATCCTCTCATTCACAAGCGCCTTCATATAATTATTAAAATGGTATTCTATTGGTTGTTTTTTTTTGGTGTAAAAGGTGGGGTGTACCCGTTTTATTCAAACGAAAGGAATTACATTTGCTCACTAATTAAACCATCAGATTCAACAATCTTGGCAAGCTCATCCGGCGGGGAGAAGAAGAGCGTGTAATCACCAGCACAGGAAGCACTGAACTTGGCGAGCCAGTCCGCCGCCCGGTTCGCAGAGCGAGGAATGAGCTTAATCGTCGTCTCCCAACCCCCACTCTCCAGGAGGGCCCTCACCCGCGAGACAAGGTCCCTGTGCAGAGGCGGCGACGCATCCCCGACGGTGACAGCCTCCAGCACCTCAGTGGCGTCAATTTCCACCGCTAACCTCCTAATCCCCATTTGCTCCGCCAGCGTGAGACCCTGAAGAAGGCCAAGAAGCTCCGACCGGAAGGCAGAATTCCCAGTGGCCGTGGCGACATATCCCCGAACAAACTCCCCCTGATGGCCCCGGATCAGACCACCCGCCTACACACAATCCTGTCCCTCGCGAAAGGAACCATCCGAGTTTAATTTATGCCATCCGATCGCAGGTCATACCCAGGCAGTAGGCGCAGAGGGACGATGATCGGAGTGGCGGAAGCGGGCTAAATTCAGGTACTCCATTGCCCGGTCAACAATGAACTGCGATCTTGGCTCCGATACGACGAGAGTAGTCCCAAATACTCGAGCATTCCTCCACCGCCATAGCCACCACAGCCCATAGACGAAGATTGTCGGCCACGATCCCGGCATCGAAATGTTTCTGCTGATCCAAGGACCCAATTCAGCAGAGAAGAAATCAGGACCCCTGACAGCAGAAATTAGGTCCTGCCAGACCTCCTTGGCAATTGGGCAATCACGGAGAATATGGATAGTTGTCTCCGGCAGCCCGTCGCAGTGCCCGCAGTTCTCATTAGCTCCTAAATGCCGGCAAACCCTATTATAATTGCTCATAATGACATCATGTTTCACGAGCCATGTGAAGTTACGGACCCTTTCGACAGCTTGCACCTTCTAGATTTTAGTCCAAGAGTTCTCCAGGGGTTCATCCTCATTGTGGTCAATCATATGAATCGCCGATCTCAGCGTGAATTGTCCTGATCCAGTGGCTTTCCAGCAAAAGTTATCCGCCACTACCTCCCCTGGGATAGAGAGTTTTCCAATCTTAAGAAGAGTAGCAGGCGGGAGGAGGTGAGAAAATTCATGCCACCTCCATGTTCCACTATCCCAGAGTTCAGCAATGGTTTTCCCCAATAGCTCCTCCTCAATATGACCAGTAGCAAGGTCTTCCAGCGGACAGTCTTCCACCCATGGATGGCTCCAAAATAGCGTGCTGGAGCCATCCCCCAGGACGACCTTAGTGCCCCTCAGCAGAGTTTCCTTGGATCTGACCATGCCATTCCACAGGTTGGAGCAACCGGTAAATGCAGAGAACATGTCCCGATCACATCTACCCTGGCAGTATTTCCCTCTCATAACGCGTGACCAAAGGGCATCAGGCTCTTTCATCAACCGCCATCCCATTTTAGACATGAAAGCGGAGTTCACATTCCGCATACTGCTCATCCCCAGTCCCCCCGATTCCTTCGGTTTGCGTAGGGTCTCCCAGTTCAGTAGATGAATTTTCTTCTTCTCCTCAGTCGACCCCCAAACAAATCTCCTCGTCTTCTTCTCAATTTCATCACACGTGAAAAGAGGAAGCTGGGTAGTCTGCATTGCGTAGTAGGGGATAGTAGCAATAGCAGATTTAGCAAGAGTTACCCTACCAGCCATGGAGAGAAGCTTCGACTTCCACCCAACAAGCTTGGCGTCCACTCTATCCAAAATGTACTTGAACGAAGCCTTCGAGAGGCGCTTCTTCACCATAGGTATGCCCAAGTACATACCAAGATCATCAGTGGCCTTCATACCTCCCAACCGACTAATCTGCTCCACATCCTCAGCCGGCGTGGAATTAGAGAAGCAAATCATTGACTTTTGAAGATTCACCTTGGCACCGGATGTAGTGCAGAACTTATCAAGGCAAAACCGTACCACCTGCATCCGATCAGAAGTAGCTTCCGCAAACAGAATGAGATCATCAGCGAAGAAGAGGTGAGAGAGACCCGGGCCATGCTCTGAGATGCTAATGGGTCTCCACGCCCCAGCCGCAACCGCTTCCTCAATAATATGACCCAGTCTTTCCATACACAAGACAAAGAGGTATGGAGAGAGTGGATCGCCCTGACGAACACCACGAGAAGGGGTGAAAGAGTCACCAAGTTCGCCATTCCATAGAATCCTCATGCTGCAGGACAAAACACACTCCATGATAGCGTGGATCAGATCAGAGTTCAGCCGGAGCTCCTGTAGAGTGTCTTGGATAAACGGCCACCTAACCCTGTCATAGGCTTTTTCGAGGTCAATCTTGATTGCCATCATTTTAGGCCCTGATTTGGCGCGCATAGAATGCATTACTTCCTGCGTGATAACAATATTATCAGTGATTTGTCGACCCGGAACAAAGCTTGCTTGAGTTGGGGCCACCACTTTCCTCATGATCGGCTTCAATCTAGAGACGATAGCCTTCGTCGCAATCTTGAAGGCCACATTGCAGAGGCTAATAGGCCGAAGTTGATGGACAGAATCCGGATTTTCGACTTTGGGGATGAGCACCAGCAGTGTTTGATTGAGTTTAGCTGGCACCCCATGGCCGTTCAAAATATACAGGACCAAGTTCTCCACTTCAGTGTGGATAAGAGGCCAATTTTTCTGGTAAAAGATGGCTTGGAAACCATCCGGTCCTGGTGCTTTCAAAGCTCCCATGCTATCCACAGCCTCTTTGATCTCGAGAGCAGTGTAGGGTCGACTAAGCCTGGCCATATCAGCATCGGAGATGATTGGGAAGCATCCCCTGGGAACATCGAAGGGGCCAGGTAAATCGACCTCATCAGTGAACAACTTTTGGAGATGGGAGGTGACCATATGACTCACCTCATCCTTGTCCCAGAACCAATCGTTAGCATCAGTCCGGAGGCCCTCAACCCGATTCTGCTTCCGGCGAATGACTGAGCAAGCATGGAAAAATCTGGTATTACGGTCCCCATCAAGAAGGGCATCAGATCGAGCTTTTTGCATCCAAAAGAGATGGATTTGCTCCAGCACAGAGTCCAGTTGACGTCGAAGTTTGCGTTCCAGATTTAGCAGACCCCTGCCCGGGTTCTCACAGATGCACTTTTGGACCCCTTCGATTCTTCTCCACAATCTATCTCTTTTGCGGAATAAGTTCCCAAAAACATCTTTGTTCCAAATCTCCAAGTTATATGCAAGATTAGCCAAGGCATCAGTAAGAGGAGCACCATTGTCCCAGTGGCTGCCAAGGAATCCCTGAAATTCCTGATGAAGTAGCCACGCAGCTTGGAATCTAAAAGGTTTGTTAAAGGGTCTATAATTTTCAAAGCCTCGAAGACTCAAAAGCAGAGGCGTGTGATCAGACTGGTTCGCGGCAAGATGTCTGATCGATCCATCCTCGAATCGGCCACGCCAATCCAAGTTGCAAATTCCCCGATCCAAGCGAGCACAAGTCCTGGTGCTAGGATCAACACCACGACTCCAGGTATATTTGGGTCCTGAGAACCCAAGATCAAGCATACACATCTCATTGATCCAATTGTTGAACTTTCGGCATCTACGTTGCAGGCTATCTGAGCAACCAGTTCTCTCATCCAGGGTCCGTGTTTCATTGAAATCCCCCATCATCAGCCACGACAGTTGATTGTTGTTATTTAGCAGCAGTAAACGACCCCAAAGCTCCTCTCTTGAGGCAGGAGTCGGACTCGCATAGATGGCCGAAAACAGCCAACTTGCCTCACCGGCTCTGGATACGTGCAATGTCACCACTTGAGCATGGATATCAAAGTCGTCCAGCAGAACTCTGTCCTTGCGCCAGAGCACCCAGATGCCACCCCGGAAGCCAACGACCTCCGACCGAACCATGCCATCAAAGCCAATCTGAGTACAAACCTTGTCCGCTTGGTCCCCACTAATGCGAGTTTCGAGCAAGACAAGAATTGCAGGATCATGCAGACGAATAAGATCTTTGAGAGACCGGAGAAATTCCTTGCTGCCCGCACCTTGGGTATTCCAGGAAATTATGCGAAGGTCCGTACTAATCATTGGTATAACTTTGCGGAGAAGGTGGTCTTCTTGCATCCAATGCTCAATCGCAACAGAGATCGGAGGCGTCCATAACGGCGTCCCCAGCTTGTAAGCAATCCTCGGTGAGTGACATCTGTTGTTGTGGCTCCTGTATTGAATCCTCCATTCTGGCGTCCATGAGTGAATCCATCCCACCCTTATCAGATTGGGTGAGATGATCCACGTCCATGGTGCTGTCATCCTGTAAGGGTGGGTCGCTAGAGTGTTCGCCTGCACCGAACTGAGATTTCTGTGGGGAAATCAAAGAGGGCTGATTACGTGAAGCAATCAGTATTTTAGGCGAGGCAGTACCCCTCAACTCTTTTCCTGTCTTATTATTCCCTTTCAGATCCAGCGCAGTCAGTTGAGATTTTCCTAACTTTCCTTCTGTTTTGCAATCTTTTGGGATACTTTTGGAAGTTATTTTCGGCGCCACATTCGAGATATCCTTAGTAGCCATGATTTCCTTTGAAATCGTTACCCCCACTGATCCCGGTTTGTTCGCTGAAATCTTTCCTTTTGTCCCTTCCTTTTGATTCTTCTTTATCCCCAAATCTTTCCTTTGTTTCTTATCCTTCCCATGTTGGGGAATTGTCCTTTCTTGATTGTTAGTAACCTCCGTGATCTCCTCATCCACCACTGTCGGGT
Organism: Rheum nobile; assembly: GCA_027886185.1. Classification (NCBI taxonomy): domain Eukaryota; kingdom Viridiplantae; phylum Streptophyta; class Magnoliopsida; order Caryophyllales; family Polygonaceae; genus Rheum; species Rheum nobile. The sequence goes on along the minus strand of WOAB01000563.1, from coordinate 12,118,573 downwards.
CAACCTCGTTTGCTGTTTCGGAAAGTATTCGAAATCGAGATCCCGCATTAATCGTTACGTCAGCATCTCTATTCGTGGAAGGTATCTTCGCAGGCATCTCGCCAACAGACTGGACCGGGTTCAACCCCATTGCCGGGACAGGTTGATCGTCAACCGGGTCCTTTGGTTCTGCGGTTTCCGATAGGCTTTCATCCGACGTCATCCCTTTCTTGTTACTGGTCCCCTCAGCTTTCCCATGTGCTGGGTTAGTCTTCCTGCGCGCCACATGATCAGGCAACATCCATCCTCCCCAAGGTTCAAGCACCTCAGGCTGTGCCACAGCATCCTTTGGATTATCTTCATCATTCAGCATTTGTTCAACACATTTGTCTAGAGTGTGTCCAATTCGCCCACATTTGAAGCAAATCATACGAATTCCTTCATATTGAATTTTCCAGACTCGTCCGTTGAGTCTGAATTTGGAGAGCAGGGGCTTGGTGATATCCAGTTCCACGCTTAATCTGGTGAAGCGTCCTCTTTCCGCAGCACTTGTGGTTCTATCAATATTCAGGACACGGCCCACCTTCGACCCGATCTTGTTTAGGATAGCAGCGTCAAAGTATTCCATGGACAAATTTGGGATTCGAATCCAGGCCGCAAGGAATTTGATAGTTTCCTCACAAGCAATGAAGTTCGGCCTCTACCTTTGAATTGATAGATAACTATCCCCAATGAGCCATGGTCCATCAATCAGCACATGTGTGAAGTCCTCATTGTTTCTGAATTTGATGACATAGTACTCATTGCCAATATCTACCATCATGAAGTCCCCTTTTAGATTCCATTTCTGCATCAAGCTCTTTCTCAGATACATGTAACCAACTGTCCTTCCTACCACTTTTATTATCAGTGCATTTCGCCATGGGTTTCTGATTCTCTTTTTCTCTTCCGCAGTAAGGAGAATGACAGGGCAAGACAGATCGTCCTCATGAGGTTGAACATCGTCCGTTAAATCCGCATCCTGGATGTCATCCTCCCAGAAGGGATTATTGTATCCTGACACCCTTTCAGAAGCATTCCCACCGGTGACTTTGTCCATATACGAACGAGAAGCACTGCCCCTGCTATTGCCCGCTTGTTCACCAAGTTCAGGAAACTCCTCAGAATCAATATTAAAGGCTTCCGTGCAGCCCCGTTTCATTTTCTTTGTGGATCTTTTCAGTAAATCAATCTCCTCCGGTGATGAATGAGGCGCAGCACAGACAGTCGGAAAGCCAACATACATGTTGCTATTTGTACCCAAAATCTAAAATACTCTCTCCGTTAAGTTTTAATTATATGTGAAGTTTTTTTTTTTTTTTTGATTATTAAGATGATTCGAATTTTTGAGAATGAGCCTTCTGCCACAACCAATAGAGTACCATTTTAATAATTATTTGGTGGAAACAGATAAGTAAAGAATTTTATCATTTTATTAGTTTTTTTTTTAAACAATCATTTAATTAGTTAAAACGAAAGTTAATGAACATAACCCGACATTATCTGAAAGTACCTATTTTACAACCATATAAGTTGTGGATGTACATAATAAAAAATTCCTGAATTTAATGATGTTGCTAGCTTCAATTAAATACCAATTAATTTATTCGAGGTGCAAAAAAAGCAGCGACATGGAGGCATCAAAAAGGAGAGAAAGATAGAATAAATGCATTATAAGGTTAGACAAATGCCATGTGCAATCTCAATCCCCATGCCCCTTTTTCTTATCTCAATTTCCATTTTTCCCCATCACTCCCTCATAATTCTTCATTCTTTACATTTTTTTTTTGCAGAATTCCAATTTCCCTAATAATCTCACAATTCTTTGCCATTTATTTTATCTTTATTGATTTTTCTGTTTTGAATCAGAATTTTGTTTGATTTTTTTTGATAAGAAAAGAATTCAATTTATCCCATATAATAATAAAGAGTGCGGTTCCGGTGCGGAGCACTCTTCCCGTGCGGACATGCGGACATGCACTATAGGGCCTTATTTGTGCACTTTTGGGCCTTATTTGTGTACCTTTGTAAAAATTTTGAAAAATGCTTGGAAAAAAATTTGAAAAAGATTTTTTTTTTTTTTTTTGAAAAAGTGCACAAATAAGACGTTAAAGTGCACAAATAAGACCCAAAAGTACATGCTTCGCACGTCCACACGGGAAGAGTGCTCCGCATATGATCCAAACTCATAAATCAATAGACCAAAAAAACGACATTCAAATACACCCATTTCATAACAAACAACAAAATAAACAACAAGCCCACGGGGGCGTAGTCGAGTGGAAATCCGAGGGGAGTAGAAACATGGGGTGGACAATCCCCCGTGTTCGAAACGTACGGATGAAAACAGAGATGTACGCGCTCGCAATTTAAGTCCGTCTGACTGGGGGCACTTGCATGCGGGCCATCGTGTCCCGTAGATCGTGAGCCTGGATTGGACGGACGTAGAATTAGTGGGCTCCGCGAAACGGTCCGACACCCACTTTAATCAAAAAAACAAAATAAACAACAATTTTGTTTGATCTTGTTCATACGCTGGAAGAGGAGAATTCCTTTTTCCCTCTTTTTCTTTTGTTTTCTTTTTAGGGTTTCGAAAGGACGTGAAAGCTACAATTAAAGCTGGATAAGTTTCAGATAACAGAATCATTTTCTAGTCGCTTTAATTTTAATTAAATTTTTTTTGTCGCCTCTGTTTTTTCCTGTTTTTGATTTTGTTGTTTCCAAGGAGAAGAGAGAGAAAGAGAAAGAGAAAGAGAGACCTGATCGCATTCGAATCTTCTCTGTTGTCTGCTGTTTGACGAGCTCAATCGAAGGCCGTGGATTTCATTGAACGATTGATCGAACAAAGAAAGTCAGAGAGAGAGAATAATGGTGGTGAGGTTGTAGATGAGTTGGTACCGGGGAATGTCGGAGGAGGATAGAGAGGGATATGTTGGATTTGGGAGGGGAAAGAGGAGGAGCTCGCAATAACACGAACATGGAGCACGAATTCGATTCGAAGCTGAGGATTCAGAGCCATTCTCCGCAGATGGATAACAATGGCAGAGATGGAGGATCGGCGCCGAAGGGTAACAGCTTTCAATTTAGGGCTCCTCAGGAGCATTTCACCGCTCAAGACTTTGAATTGGGCAAGATCTATGGCGTTGGTTCTTACTCCAAGGTCTGAGTTTCCTTTGCCTTTAAATTTGTCTCCTTTTGACCTTCGCTGTCTCGCTATCAATCTGCTTCTTCTTTTTTGTATCTTTGCCTGTGGTTGCTTTCACTCTTCTTCCTTTAATTTGGTCAAATGCCATTTTGACGGATTTCTCTCGTAATTTCTGCGGTGTGATTTACTTTTCTTTGCATTAAAGCGTAGCTGTGATCAGATGAATGTGGCCGATAAAACTTGCACATATGTTTTGTTTGGGGGTTGAGGAATGAGAGTGCAGTTGGCTTATTTTCAGCTGCTCGTGTTTGTTAATTATTTGGCGCCTTAGGTCAACCTGCTCGATATTGGAAATTGCCATCCTAACGTGTAGACTGTAGAGTAGTTCCATTCTCAAGTCTGAAGGATTCATTCTTTCAATTTAGAGTTTCTTCACAAATCATTCCTGTAAAGACATTTTTTTTTTTTCAAATCTTCTCAATCACATCGCTGTCGAGGTCAATGCAACAAGCACCAGGGGGCTAGATCATTCCTGCACGTGTTTTTATTTGTGATGGTTTGGTCAAGAGATTCCCAGTCGTTCTCATTCCCTTTATTTGTAGTAACATTGTTTTCCTAAAGAGGAGTTCAAATAGTTGTTGTCATAGCTTAAGCCCTCATAGTTTCCCTCCTCTCTGATTAAGGTATTGGTTCCCTTACGTGGAATGGAAAACAAAGACGAGTAAGAAAAGGACTAATGACAGTAAACAAAGAAGAGTCTAGATTGATATGATTTCCTGTTTAATTTAATAAAACCTATATGGTTTATGGCCAGCACAAGTTTTACATAATTTTACATCATCTAGTATGAAATCAGGTAACTTCCCTGGTATATAGACTATTTTTTATCACTGGTCAATTAAATTATGCTCTGTTTGTGAGAGCCTTTTGGTTTTAAGGTCTGACCTTTTAAGAGCATACTTTCGCTGTAAGAGATGCCATTTGTGTATTGCATGATCCTTGCTCAACACTGTTTTAATCAGAAAAGTCACAAAGAGCAGGATGTTAAGGCGGATTAATGTTTTCAAGAAGTACTATGTGATTCTTATTTTCTCAGAAGGGTTTCATGGACACAATGAACTAAAATATTTGTTCCCTTTGATGTGATTGGTAGATGATAGTGATAAAGTTGCCTCATTGATGCAACATGTTGATCGTTTTCATGGTGTTTATAAGAGGAATCCCTTGTTGCATTAGTTTCCGTAAGAAATTTATATGATCAGCACGGATTTGCCTCCGTCTAAGGTTTAGAGTTACACTTTTGGATTCATCTGCATTCAGTTAAATTCATTGGATTTGTATATCTTTATCATTCAGTTAAATTCATTGCTGTCCTTGTGAGGCAACTTACTTTATTTATCCATATCCTGTGCTAAGGTCCTGGAATACTTTTTTTTGGGGGTGGTGGTCTAGAAGCTGGTTTTCACCCCTCAGAAGTTTATTGAGCTTATATCGTTGTGTTTGAGAAAGTTGAGTTAAACAATTTAGTATCTTGCTTCCTTGTCATTTTCTGTCAACTTATCAGTGACCTGTTCAGGTTGTGAGAGCAAAAAAGAAGGATACTGGGATTGTTTATGCTTTGAAGATTATGGACAAGAAGTTCATTACTAAAGAAAACAAAACTGCTTATGTCAAGTTGGAACGCATTGTCCTTGACCAATTGGATCATCCTGGCATTATCAGGCTGTATTTTACATTTCAAGATACTTATTCTCTGTGTAGGTGACTTTTATATGGTAACATTCTATGATGCTTGCTTTCAGCTCTTTTCATCTGGTCATATCTGAAATACTTTTCTTTGTTTATGAAGACATGGCTCTTGAATCCTGTGAAGGTGGGGAACTCTTTGATCAGATAACTAGGGTGAGTAACCCGACTAACCTCAGAGCTGGAAATCCTTAATATTTTTGTCATGATAGGAAATTATCCAGAACTAGACATATTATGTACTTGATCCTGCCTGTTCTAGGCTTTAATTTAATTGGGATTTAGCTCTTCTTTGTCAGATTCCTTTGGTAAATGCACTATAATTGTATTTTTGAGGGTAGATCAAATATTGCAAATCTTGTTTTTTCAAAACCCTTCTTTCATTTTGTTTCAGATGTCTTATTGTAAACTCATGTGATTCTTTGGATTGTTTTCTGAAAAAGACATGTGGTTTCTGAGGTGGTTCATTGGTGTTGATTTTACTGGACTTTTACTTTTGGATTTGTCTGTATGCAATAATTTGTTGTAGTGTTCTTTATGTGATTTGACTGTGTGCAGAAAGGCCGTTTGTCAGAGGACGAAGCTCGCTTTTATGCTGCAGAAGTTGTGGATGCGCTTGAGTACATACATAGTATGGGCTTGATACATAGAGACATTAAAGTAATTCTTCCTTCCCATCAGATTCATCAACCTAATATGTTTTTTTCCTTTCGGATGTGCTGACTTTGTTCTGATCGGTGGGCAGCCGGAAAACTTACTGCTTACTGCAGATGGTCATATTAAGGTTGGTGATTTTGGTAGTGTAAAACCTATGCAAGATAGCAGAATAACCATTCTTCCCAATGCAGCAGCAGGTGTGGTTTTTACTGAATTGTAGTTTTTCTTTTGGATTTTGTTCAATGTGTAATTGAGCTTTTTCTTTTGGTGTCTTCAGATGACAAGGCTTGCACATTTGTCGGTACAGCAGCATATGTTCCCCCAGAGGTCCTCAATTCCTCACCTGCAACTCTTGGGTGTGTGTTTCTCTTATCAATGCTGTGAACAACCACTTCTACATATGAAAATTGCATGAGCAGTTCTATCTGTTCATTTTCATTTTTTTTATAAGATTTATTGGTAATGGATAAAGCAAAGCAAAGTTCCTTTCTACAGTGAAAAGGACTAACCTTTGGTCTTACATCTTTTGACTGAAATGTTGTCCATGTTTTTCCCCAAAACAGAAATGACCTCTGGGCACTTGGGTGCACCTTGTATCAGATGCTTTCAGGCACATCTCCCTTTAAAGATGCTAGTGAATGGCTCATCTTCCAAAAGATCATAGCCAGGGACGTCAATTTTCCAAATTATTTTTCAAATGAAGCAAGAGACCTTATCGACCGCTTATTGGTAAGTTATAAACTAGCATCCTAATGAAAAAAAGGCATTGGTAGAAAAAAATTACATCTGCACGTAGACCTAATATGCTTCTCTTGATCTTATATATGACACATCTATAGTAAGAGAGTTCTAATAAGCTTTTCAACATTTTTGAGAGCTTAATTCCAGACTGAATTGTAAGTAATGTGATTGAGAATTGACCTTTTGATGCAGAAAGTCTTCTTTATATGTTGGTAATAAAAACTAAAAAGCTTTGATATCAATGATGCCATTTTTTATGCACCTGCGTATCTTGTATTTTGATGGATCATATGCAAGGGAGTGGCAATGTGGTTAGCTTTCTTAGGATAGCTTGTTGCACTGCTCAATGAAGTATGCAGAAGGCAAATTTGTTCATATTTACAGCTATTTTTTATTATGTGTTTATGAATGGCAATCTGATATCCGTCTTAATTCAGTCTACAGATCCCTGCAAGAGGCCAGGCGCTGGCCCTGAAGGCTATGCGGAACTTAAAATGCATCCTTTTTTCAAGGGGGTTAAGTGGTCCAAATTACGGCAGCAAACCCCTCCAAGAGTTGCTAGGGAGGAAACTGTGAGGCTCTTTTTTATTTCTTCTGAAAGCTTTCACACTTTTAATAGCTTCTAATTGACCTCTCTGTTACTGCTGTACTGGATGTGTTAGACTCATACCAAAGGAAGTGATGATTCCCATTCACATGACCCATGGAACCCCATTCATATTGGCAATGGTTCAGTGAAGGGAAATGATGACAACAGCTGTGCATCATCTTCTTCTGAAGGAGCTAATCACATAGCAAGGCTGGCTTCAATTGACTCTTTTGATTCAAAATGGTATGTTACAGATGGTATTGAAATTCCTTCTTCACTTTCAACATTCCCATCCTCCCAGTATAAGCGGAAACAAATCACAAAAAATGATCTTATGTCTTCAAGTATATGGAAGTTTGTGATGAACAATTCTGTAAATCTATGAACAGGCAACAGTTTTTGGATGAGGGTGAATCGGTTCTTATGATCTCTATGGTTAAGAAACTTCAGACGTTATCAAGCAAGAAAGTGCAGCTCATTCTTACTGACAAGCCAAGGCTGTTCTACGTTGATCCCGCGAAGCTGATGATAAAGGGTAACATAACTTGGTCCAAGAATCCCAATGACTTGAGCATTCAAGCCACTAGTAATTCCCATTTTAAGATATGCACGGTGAGTTCTTCCTCCACAAGTAAATTCCTTTTGCTGGAACCAATTTTAACATTTCCCCCTCTCTCTATTTCATCTTCATATATTATTTTTTGGACGAGCCAATAGCAAGTACTTTAGCTTAGAAAAGGCAGGAAACTCTAATAACTCTTTTTTTTCCCTCAGCCGAAAAAGATACTGTCATTCGAAGATTCGAAACAGAGGGCCTGGCACTGGAAGAAAGCGGTTGAGGGACTTCAAAACCAGTAAACATATTGTCGAAGAAACGTGGAAAGAAATCCCACAAGAGTAAGTTAATCTTCTGCAAGAAATTTAACTCATAGATAGAAAATTCGAGCTGTAGAGGCGGCTGATGCAAGGAAGTAATATCAGCCTTCGCAACTTTTTTTTTGTTTCTTCCTTTCTTTTTCCGTGATTCTTGGAAGTTGTTGTAACATAGTGATTTTCATATTTTTTTCCCCTTGAAACATTCTCAAAGCCTTAAATTATAAACTGCTGTATACTGCTACCGTGAGTAGGAAAATAACGTTCACAGGGCCCATTTCTGGGATCTGTTTGTTTGTGTTTCTTCCCATGTTACCAAACTGCAAATGATATTTCATTTGCTTTTTTACCCCTAATTTTCGGTTTGGTTCGGATTGGTTCCGTTTGAATGGATTTGTTTGGTCCATTTATTCTTTGGAATTTGGTGTAGTTGCTCTTTTTATGCTGCTTCAAATATATTCATACAGGGTTTAATAAGAGCATGAAGAATACTAGCTTTGATCCAGATCATCTGTAGGCGTAATTATCTACAGAGGTTTTTGTTGTTGCAACTGTCATGGTGAAGCCTGAAGTGGCCCTTTTTCTCCATTGTACAATTCTTAGCTATTTTTGTTGTGGTTTCAAGTTATTGTTATATTATAAAGTGTTGCTAAAATCCAAGCATGTTGCATTAGCACAATTGCAAGGAGAAGATATGACATCAAAATTGTCATTAACTAAAAAAACAGATTGTTTAAAAAAAAGTTGGATAGCACGCCCAGTGGGACTCGAACCCACAATCGCTTGATTAGAAGTCAAGCGCCTTATCCATTAGGCCATGGGCGCTTGTTGCTCCATTAGCTAGTACGAGTACTTATAAACTGTCGGTAATCGGTAGAAAAATAAAATCTCCGTAAACCGTTAAAAAAGAAGACAAATCTGTGTTATAAATTGAGCCATTTCTTTTTTCAATGGCTAATTTTATATTGGAAGAAAAGCATAAAATCCACCTTTGTTTGCATTAAACCACCCTCAATAAAAAAAAAAGTTGCAACAAATCACCCTTAATCTCAAAACACTTGCAACCAATCACCCATTCTTTTTAAACCATTAATTGACCATTAAAAATAGGGTCTGTTTATATACACACGTCATTGTCTAAATGCACACTGTTTTGTGCGTTTAGACTTAACGTACAAGTTGATGCGTTTAGGCTTAACGTACAAGGGACAAAACTGGTACAAATAGTGGAAAATGTCCAGACCTAGTGCGTTTAGGATTAACGTATGGTATTGTTCATGTGCGTTATGGCATAACGTACAAGTTTAGCCTTTCAACCTCCAACGGCTATGAACAAGAAAAATCCGACCGTTGGGTGCGTTAAGACATAACGCACCAAAGGGTCCGTTTTTTTAAGCCCCGATTTCAGCCTATATATACACACACTTTCATTTGCATTTCTCTTGCACACCAAATCACAACATTCAACATGAACTATTCTAATCATGAAAGTGAGGAATGCAATTGGATACAAGTACGAGAAGATGAAGAAGCAGACGAAGCGAACGACTCTTGGATGTCGGGTTCCGAAGACGAAGGAGACGATTGCGATTCGAGCGGTGATTTATCCACGATTAGTGTTGACTTAATTTTCATTTGAGTAATGAATCATGTCCTAGTTTTGTATGAAGTAGTTATAATGAAATATAACAATTAATTTCGACTGGCATACGATAAATATCGAATATAATTAATTTTGTATGAAGTAGTTATTATGAATGTTAGCCATTAATATGATATTAGGTATGAAGTAGTAGTTTCCCTAGTTGCGCATAAAATTCGTGGATTGTGTTATGAATTATTAATGTCTTTGCAAATTTGTTGTATTTTTAGTTTGTTATAATTGTAGATAGTATAATAATTCGTAAATAACAATTAATTATAGGGGGAAGATTATGGAGATTATTTTCGTACTGGCTTAGAGTGGGGGAGTATGAATGAAATGGTTGAATGGGCTAGAGCTACAGCAAAAGAGTTGATGATAGTTTTGGTGAAACGTACCTCAAATCCGTACGTAGTTAGTTTGACATGCGATAGATATGGTGAGCCGAGATCTGGGAGGCCTAAAGTTAATGTAGAAAATCCAGAGTTGTCGGTTCAGAGGATTCGAAAACGTAGATCGAAGAAGTGCGGTTGTAGATTCGAGCTATACGGGTGCCGTTTGAAAAACAAGATAGGATCCCTTACTGAAAAATGGGTCTTGGATGTTATACATGGCACCCACAACCACAAGCTTTATGCTAGTTTTCATGGGAATGCATTCATGGGTCGAATGACCCAAGAGGAGGAGGTGATGGCTAAGAGACGGGGTGATGGTCGGAAGACTCCGAAAGAGATTGTTTCGGACTTGAGGAAACACTTTCCGAGAAATGTGACATCAATGAAGCAGGTTGCAAACTTTTTGCAAAAGCTCCAATACGAGGATCGTGGGGAATTGACGGTTACCCAGTGGTCCCTTCAATTTCTGAAAGAGAACGGGTATCTTTTTTATCCTCTTAGGGATGTGAAGAAAGGGCAAGAGGTGGAGATCCTGATTTTGCTCACCCGGAGTCGTTACGCTTGTTGAAGAAGTTCCCGCACGTGGTGATCATTGACGCCACATACAAGACAAATAAGTATATAAAACATTTTAATAATAGTTAGTTTTTTTATGTGCTAGGGTTTAATTAGTTATATTGACGAGTATTAATACGTTTTTTTGTTTTGTGTATGAATAGGTATGACATGCCTTTGGTGGAGATTGTTGGTTTTACCTGCACTCACAAGACGTTTAACATTGCGTACGCATTCACCCGAGCAGAGAAGTTTTTCCATTACCAGTGGATAGTGAGTGCCCTTCGGAACTTGTTTCAGCAGTTAGGAGTTATGCCCAATGCTATAATGACCGATTGTGAAAAGGCTCTCATCAAAGCTATTAAGGTAGTATTCAAAGACGCCCCAGTTAGGCAGCTCTTGTGTTGGGTCCATATTAGAAACAACATCAAGGCACATGCGGACAAGGTTATAAAAGATAGTGCCAACTGCCAAGGTCGATATGTTTACAAACCAGTGTTGGGGACTATTTTGCTCGACCACGGAGGAAAGGTACGATGAGAGGCTCAGAGCATTGAGAAAGTCGTGGAAGAGCGGCCTTGTTGGATACGTCGAGAGGGAATGGCTGACTCCTTACAAGGAAAGTATAGTAAGAGCCTGGACGGATGACACCCTTCACTTCTTCACACGAACTTCAAACAAGTATCTTTTGAACATTGTATAATTAGAAGAGTTTACTATTTGGTATGAATGTTGTACTAAGGAAAAATATTAATGTTTTGATAGGGTTGAGGGGATGCATCGTGTGTTGAAAGATATTGTAGGGTCTAGCAGAGGCGGCTTTAACAGAGTGATCGTAAGGATCCACCATGCAATCATTCTTCAAATAAACACGATTAAGTGACCATGAACAAGTCGCTGTCTACATGACCAATGGAGTTCAACGATCCAGGGTTTCCGGAGCTTGCCCGAATGGTCTTTTCAAGGCTGTTTTGCAGAGTGTAGGATAGATGTTTTGATTTGTTGTTGGCCATGTATGATCAGCTAGTGAAGGATGAGTATTCAAAAGTATGCGATGATCATTGGGTGAGAGACTGCCTTGGGTTGCCGTGCGTCCTTGATATTGCAAAAGCCACCATTACAAGGACGACTCTCACTCCAGACGACATTCACGACTTCTGGAAGGACTTGCATTGGGAAGAGGATCCAACAACATCTGCGCTTGCTGATGACGGTGTCTCTATTTCCATTCCAGAGTTGAGATTGCGTGAGATGTGGTCGAGAGTGCAAAGCCATACTTTGACCCAAGCCACGTTATTGCAACTGAGTGAGTTGTACATGGCCTTGGAGCATCCGGAACAGAGTACGTTTATGGAGCCAACGAACATCTGTAGAAAAGGGAAGGCCAAGTGGTGCAAAGAACAAGGCAAAGGGGTCGCCGAGTAGGGAAAAGAGCCTGCATGAGCACGTAAGAGAAGACTTACTGAAGTCTGAGAAGGCAAAGGCACAGGGAAAGGCAAAGGAGAAGGTGAAAGGGCCAGGCCGTCCCAGAAAGCAAGCAAGTTTCGTGGTGCTCGACGCTGAGGACATACAACCCCAACCGCAACCAGAAGAATCACAATTTGAGGACGACCATGTGGGAGTCCGTCAGTCGGAATGGCCCGAAGAACCCATGATTCATTTTGGGGTGGACTTTGGGGTTCGGAATATCGATTACTTCTGGTTTGGGTACATTAACGGTGCTATGGATGTACGTTCAGACGGACACTGTGGCTATCGGTCTTTGGATGTGCTTATGGGGATGAGTCAGGGTCAATATCCCTTGATCCGTAGCGCGATGACAATGGAGTTGCGTGTCAATCGACAAACGTGGGAGCCGATACAAGCTTATGTAAGACCAGGGTCATGGGACGATCTAATGGTTCAAATTAACTATGTTAATACCCCTTGTGGCCCGAGTTATTGGCTTGACATGCCATTCATGGGTTTAGTGTTTGCCACGGTGTATAACGTTGCTATCATCGTCATATCTGAGCACCCTTCATTGTGCTTACCAATACGGGCATCTGGACTAAGCTTCGCACCTCCCATAAATTTTGTGGGGATATCACACGTAGGGGATCACAACCACTGGATACCGGTAACGTATCTCTACTTGTACTTAGATGTTTCATTTGCAATATTGTGTATGCTAATTGCGTTTTTTTTGTATTCCTATAGGTGAAGGTCATTAACGACTCTCCATTACCACCCATTACGGATGCGTGGCGAAGACATTGTGATCCGAACATTCGCTGGTGGGAAACATTGTATGTTTCGAAATTGCAAGAGTTTAGGGAATGCCGCATGTCAGCCGGAAAGAATCCAGATTATGTGGCGTATTAGATCCACATAGTGAATTGTAATACAATATAAAATGGGAAATTTGATGTGAGTCTCTTTTGGTTATTTGCTCATTATTTTTGCTTTGGTGGGTTTCAGAGTAATCCATACGTAATCAAAAAGACATTAAACTTATGCAATCATAACATTGGAATTTATACATTTGGAAACTTACATAATCAAACAACATCCAAATAACTACAAGATTGAGTTGGTGTCATTGCGTTGTGCATATTATCCCGTTGACCGACTAAAGAATCCCAAAGGAGGGCAAGCCTTCGATGAAAATCGAACCCATGGTTATAACTTATCGAAGGCTTGCCCTCCCTTAGAATTCATGAGGCAGTGAACGGGATAATGGCCACAAGGCAATGACTCCAACTCAATGCTGTAATAATAACATTATTCATACAATTTGAAGACATATCTAATAAAAAACATGGTTATAACTTATTTCGTTATATCAATACCCCGATAATATATCTGTCTCTGTAACTTCCAACATTTATCGGAAATGGTATCGCACAGTTCCTGAAGCTTATTTCTTTCCTTCACCAAATCTCTGATAATCTTGGCAGCATTGTCGTCATATGGTGGATCGAGCCACTTAAAGGTACGACACCCTCTCATATCTTCATACCGCTCCGTTGGGACGTAATCCTTGCATGCGAGGTACCTTCGTTTATAGTGATTGGGCCTATCGCAAGTGTACAACACGACCGGGAAATTGCATTCGCACATTGTAACCGGAGGCAATGCACTGCTGGACGATGAAGCCATCCTCTGATATGGAATACGAATTATTGTATCAAAAGATATAAACTCTTGCAAAAACTAAAGCCAAGAAATGATGACCAAAAAAAAGATGACAAATGTTACCGAAAAGTTTAATAATGTTGTGCAAGGCGGATCTGGAGCTCGTGAATGCCGAAAAATGACCGTTGACAATTAGCTTCTTAATAGGTGAGGTGATTGTTGTGTTTGGATGTGGAAGAGAACAGAAATTGACATGGGTATATATAGGAGGGAAATTCGACCGTTATAAAATTCGATCGTTGGTGCGTTTAGTCTAAACGCACAAACAACAGTCGTATTTTATAACAGTCGAATATTGGCCGTTATGAATATGACCGTTGGTGCGTTTAGTCTTAACGCACCAATGGCTGTGCTTGAATTTGGGCCCAACACTGTTTGGGCCTCTTAGGAGCCCAATGGCTATGTGTGCGTTTAATCATAACACATAGTGTTGTTATAATTGTTTCGTGATTTAAGACATAAAAATCATAACAAACTATATGATAATGTTAAATGCTATTTTATGCTTTTTTATATACTTTCCAAGTATAAAGTATAAAATTCATATTGAATGAATTAACATTATCTTATCATATAGTTAATAAATGTCTTATATAGTAATGTGATAAGATTAATTGTTACGAAGTTATAACATAAACTTTAAGGCTTTGCTTAATATAACTAATTATATGATAATGTTAATTGTTATTTTATGATTTTTATACTTTATACTTATAAAGTATTCATTAATCATGGTTTATACTAATGTATTGTACTAAATTCCTAAGCAAGCAATACTTGCACTATATACTAACATGAACTTCATACTAACGATATAGCATGAAGTATGAAAAAGTTGTACGTATAGGTTATAATACTATATTATTATAATATTTTACTAATGTATCACTCGTATTATAAGTTAATGGGCCCAGATAAAGTTTTATGAAGTTATAATGTGATGAGAGTAAGTGTTATGAAGCTATAACATGAACTTCATACTAACGATATAGCATGAAGTATGAAGAAGTTGTACGTATAGGTTATAATACTATATTATTATAATATTTTACTAATTTATCACTCGTATTATAAGTTAGTGGGCCCAGACAAAGTTTTATGAAGTTATAATGTGATGAGAGTAAGTGTTATGAAACTATAACATGAACTTCATACTAACGATATAGCATGAAGTATGAAGAAGTTGTACGTATAGGTTATAATACTATATTATTATAATATTTTACTAATTTATCACTCGTATTATAAGTTAGTGGGCCTAGACAAAGTTTTATGATCCTAATGAGCCTAGTTGGGCCCATTAGGCGTTTTTTGATACTATTGGGCCTAGTTGGGCCCATTAGGCGTTTTTTATCATATTGGGCCCATTATGCGTTTTTTGGGCCTAGTTGGGCCCATTATGCATTTTTTATCCTATTGGGCCTAGTTGGGCCCATTATGCGTTTTTTAATACTATTGGGCCTAGTTGGGCCCATTAGGCCCGTTATGCATTTTTGGTCCTATTGGGCCTAGTTGGGCCCATTATGCGTTTTTTGATACTATTGGGCCTAGTTGGGCCCATTAGGCGTTTTTCATCCTATTGGGCCCATTATGCGTTTTTTGGGCCTAGTTGGGCCCATTATGCGTTTTTTTATCCTATTGGGCCCATTATGCATTTTTTGGACCTAGTTGGGCCCATTATGCGTCTTTTGGTCCTATTGGGCCTAGTTGGGCCCGTTATGTATTTTTGGTCCTATTGGGCCTAATTTGGGCCCATTATGCATTTTTTATCCTATTAGGCCTAGTTTGGGCCCATTATGCGTCTTTTGGTCCTTTTTGGCATATTTCTGGCATAGTCCTTTAAAATCATATATACGTAACACAAAATACAAAATACAAAACACAAGTCCAAAAAGTTTATAAAATCCCAAAAGTATATAAAAAAACACATAACATCACTAATCTCCACCGGGCTGACTCCCACTACCCTCCTCGGGCTCGTGTATAGAATCCAAAAATATATGTGATGCACGAGGTGGAGGGGGGGGCCATCGGAGGAGTCTCATCAGTCAACATATGCAATAGCCGACTCATCATCTCGTCAACCTCCTGAACGGGGATAAGGTCCCTATGCCTCCGCCTCTGCAAATAGGCATGGATCTCACCAGCAACCAACTGGTTCCGCTGTATTGGTAAATATTCATTAGAATTTAAATATGACAAATTAATAAATGACATTAACTGAATTAAACGAATTAAACATACCGCAAGAGTGTCCACCGATGGTGTGAGATGGACAGGGCCCTGAGGACGATCCTGTCTGCTGGACCTGGGATCCACCAGCACATGCGAATACTCGTCCAACCAGTCCAGATAGTCATCTGTCACGTCCCAATAACGCGTGGCTGGTGGAGCCTCAATCTGGATCAAAGGCCTCGAATCCTCATCCCATGCCCCCAACAGATGAGCGTCGAATGTGACGTCGTAATATCTGAGGTCGTTATGGCGGATCACTGTCATCGGCTCTGGAAGTAAGATCGGGATCCCCTGTACATGCCCAAACTGACGAAGGCAGTGGTCCGGTAGGTACGGCTCCTAAATATCCATGATCTGGATGATCCCTCTAAACAGGGAAGGAGCGTACTCTGGTCGGTCGAATGATACTCTAGGAAACGAGAACCATTGTACCTGTAACAAATAAAATTGATAACATATTATAAAATATTTAGCATGAAGTACATATTATAAATTAAAATATTAATATAACGGAAGATATTACCTCCTCATATCTAATGTTGTCCAGCAATTAGCGCATACACACCAAACGCCCAGGATCCTTGCTCTGTGGGACCTCATGGCCGTCTCTGATGGCAGAAGCATCGTCGACCATGGCAGCTGGGTCCGTGACATAATGTCCACGGAAATAAGGAAAGTACGCCCATATCCATGACTATATAAGAAGATCGAACGAAGTAGAAGATTAGAAAATAAATAATTTTAACGTATACAATTAATTAAAATTTATTCAATTTTTTTTCTTACCCTCAAAAGTATGCCACAACTGGCAATGCCCTACGCCTCTCGTCTGGACGCCTGTCCTAAGTTCCGGTACAGGAACGCCAGAATGCCTGCCCCCCATGCATATCGGCTTGTGGCCTCATGATCGAACAACAGTGTCAACCACTTGTGCTTGATCTGACGGGTAGAGTTGTCGACCAACACTGTGGAGCCGAGCATCAGGAACAGATAAAGTGAAGCCAAGATGCTCTCGTCCTTCTGCTCGCTACCCATCATGCGCGCCAAATCGTCCTACAGCCTCTTGATAGGGATACCGCTAGTAGAGTACCACCTATCCACCTGAGAACTATCGTCAAACCCAAAAAGGTCCAGCACAATCCTCCGTCTAAGGTCTCGATCTGTCACGCCTGGTGCCGTACAGCTCCTCCCGTCAATGGGCACCCTGAGTATCTCATCAACGTCGTGTAGCGTAATCGTCATCTCGCCCCAAGGAAAATGGAACGATGACGTCTCAGGGTGCCATCTCTCCACAAAAGCAGAGACCAGGACGCGATCAACTGCCCCGGTGCCAAGAACACGGAGATGTGTGAGGCCACTACGCTCCGCTAGCCAAAACCATGACTCTGCCTCGGGTCTGATGAACTGCCCTAGCTCAGTGACCATGCCGACGTGGAAGTGAACCCTCAAGACCTTACGGGTCTGCATTTCGATAATTAATATTAGCTACGAAATTAACAACATTTTTTCCATACAAGACAAATATGGGATAACAACAAACACACCAAATCCTGAGTTTGTTGGCGCAACTGATGACCCAAAACACGGGGAGCCTGAACAACATCTGCAGCCTCCTCTGGCGCAGCCTCTGGAGCAGCCTCTAGATCGTCCTGTCCTCTAGCTCTCCTGCGTTGTCGCTGCTGTCTAGGAAGGGTGGGGGCACGAGGGGGAGGAGGGGCCAAAGAAGTCAAGTCAAAAATCGCCCTCGCGATATGTGTGTGATAGCTCCATGATCACCTCGATGACGGCAAAGGACGAAGAGACTGATCAAAGGCCTCCAAGGAAGAGGCTCAAGCAAAGGGTGAAGTCTTGTGCAAGTTCGGAATAGTTATTGTCGATTTGGTTATGGACAGTCTTTGGTACAACGGCCATAACTATGGCTAGAAAATTGGTCTCGTGATGATTCAAGATGTGTTGGAAAGCTGATTCAAAGATCTACAACTTCATAGTTTACGTCAAATCAAGATTCCAACAAGAAGATGGTCAAAACCGCCGTTTTTGAAGACTCCGGAAATTTGCCTACGGCAAATGGCGGCGACCGCCGCCAACCTTACGGCGACCGCCGTTTTAGACTCCGCAAGGAAGTTGCCTACGGCAAATGGCAGCGACCGCCGTTTAATTACGGCGACCGCCGCTTTTCCCACTTTCGGTCCGCGCCAGCGAATTCAATCTTCGTCGTTTTGCTGAACAATTTTTATTATTATTTTATGTTATTTCTTTTGGCACTATTTAAGACTTGAAACCCTAGTTTGTATTCTTCACGTTGAATTTGAATAGTAAAGTTGAGTACGCTCCTTCCCTTGAGTTCTAACGTCAACTCTCGATCCCCGGATCGTTTATCCCGTAGCTCGTCACTTCGAGCAATTATCGATCATCACATTGACCCCTTTCGTTCATCACGTTGAACGAGTTTGAAGGCTAACTCTTTAGCCCTAGGAAAGCCATCACGTTGGCTACAGAAGAGA
Source organism: Rheum nobile (assembly GCA_027886185.1). Lineage (NCBI taxonomy): Eukaryota > Viridiplantae > Streptophyta > Magnoliopsida > Caryophyllales > Polygonaceae > Rheum > Rheum nobile. Next base: position 12,100,296 of record WOAB01000563.1, on the reverse strand, counting down.
AGAATCGAATCCAAGATCCTGCGTTGCAGACAACACTTCAGGGGTTGTTCGAATCAACTGGTATCCTGAAGTGTTGTCTGCAACGCATGATCTTTGATTCCTCAAGCTTGAATTCGATTCCTTCTCTTCCGTAGCCAAAGTGATGGCTTTCTCAAACGTGTTCAAAGTGATGAACGAAAGGATCAAAGAGATGATCACAAACACCGAAGAGACGATGAACAATTGCTCGAAGCGACGAGCTACGGGATAGACGATCCGTGGGATCGAAAAGTTGACGTTAGAACTCAAGGGAAGGAGCGTACTCAACTTTACTACTCAAATTCAACGTGAAGAATACAAACTAGGGTTTCAAGTCTTAAATAGTGCCAAAAGAAATAACATAAAGTAATAATAAAAATTGTTCAGCAAAACGACAAAGATTGAATTCGCTGGCGTGGACCGAAAGTGGGAAAAGCGGCGGTCGCCGTAATTAAACGGCGGTCGCTGCCATTTTCCGTAGGCAACTTCCTTGCGGAGTCTAAAACGGCGGTTGCCGTAAGGTTGGCGGCGGTCGCCGCCATTTGCCGTAGGCAAATTTCCGGAGTCTTAAAAAACGGCGGTTTTGACCATCTTCTTGTTGGAATCTTGATTCGACGTAAACTATGAAGTTGTAGATCTTTGAATCAGCTTTCCAACGCATCTTGAATCATCACGAGATCAATTTTCTAACCATAGTTATGGTCGTTGTACCGAAGACTGTCCAGAACCAAATCGACAATAACTATTCCGAACTTGCACAAGACTTCACCCTTTGCTTGAGCCTCTTCCTTGGAGGCCTTTGATCAGTCTCTTCGTCCTTTTCCGTCATCGAGGGGATCATGGAGCTATCAGTGTGGTGTAGCTGCAAAGGAGGATAGGGATGCACGGCCCTCTAGGCATCCAAGAAGACTGCCCTAGAACGGGGCCATGAGCTGGAGCTAGAGCTGGAGCTAGAGCTGGAGCTGGTGCTGGTGCAGGGGAAGGAATGAGGGAGGGGGCAGCAGGACCAGACGGGACCGGGGAGGAAACGGGGGATGGGACAGAACAAGGAGGTGGAGGGTCGGTCTCATCCGGCAAAATCGGGTCAAAGGAAACCCTGTACTCTCCCAGCAGGTCCTCATCCTCCTCTGACACCTGACAGGGCGCCTCATCAACTGGCATATCGTCACCAGATGTGACATATGCGTCCTCCATCCTCGCATCCTCGGTCGGACCAGAAGCTGGAACCGACGAATCTGCTGCTAATAAGTCCGCCCTCATCTGCACCACGCGACGCCGCACTGTCGCTGAGATGTGCCTTCTAGACGCACCACGTCGATCAGCTACCGGTGCCGGATGTGTCATCCCCTCAGATCCTCCCAAGGCGTGTAATGCCTAAAATTATTGTTTCGTAATTTATTATAGACGTTATTTGATTCCGTTCTAATTTCATTAATCTATTTCTCTAAATTTTATATGAAATTCTAAATTTCATTTGAATTTTATGTAAATTATCTATGTTTTATATGAAACTTAAATTATTAATTTAATATCTAATTTTTTTTTATTTCAATTTCTAACTAATTTAATTTCATATCTAATTTATCTAAATTTCATATTTATTGTTCCGTTCGGAATTATCTAAATTTCATATCTTTTTCTCTAAATTTTATATGAAATTCTAAATTTTATTTGAATTTTATCTAAATTATATATATTTTATCATATTTATCTAATTTGGATGAATTCTAAGCAAATCTAACAAATATAACGAATAAAATTTAACGACAAAATGCATTACTTACCTGACGGATGCCTGGTGTGGGTGTAACGTCGGTGGGTGTAACGTTGGTAGGTACACTCGATGGGATCGATGGGGTCAACCGACGTCTCGCGCCACCACTCGTCCGTCGGACTAAACTACCCGCCTCCTCCTCCTCCATGGCCATCCAAGACGCCACTGGAGCTTCACCGAAGGCAGCTCCTCCGACACCGGCGCCGACCCCTCCCACAGCGGCACCTCCGACAGCGGCGCCTCCCTCACCTCCGGCATCCCTCGCCCAAGAACCACCACCACCGCCACCGGCCATCCACTGCCCAGAAGATCCGGTCGCCGCCTCACCACCTCCGGCCACCTCACCACCACCACTCGGACCGCCTGAAGCCCCCCTTGTCGAATCCATGCTCGGTTTTGAGGTTGAGTAAGAGGAAAATGGTTGGAAATTGAAATCGAAAAAATTTCGGCCGCCGCTCGCTTCTGATCTGAAATGGAAAAGGGGAAATGGAAGCGTCTTCGGCACTTAACGCACATTTGTGCATTAAGTCTTCACGCACAGTTGTGCGTTACGCCTAAACGCACAGCTGTGCTGGGCATTACAATTTCTTTTGGGCTTGTAAATGTTGGCCCAATCAACCTGTGCGTTATGACTAAACGCACAGATTTTTCCCCAACTTTGCCTAAAATGACCATTCTGTCCCTATGTACGTTTAGCCATAACGCACCAATGTGTACGTTTAGTCTAAACGCACTAAATAGTGTGCATTTAGACGAAAAATCGTGTGCATATAACTTGTTCGTAAAAATAAGCACAACCATATCTATCTATCTATCTATCTATCTATCTATCTACTAAAGAAGAGAGATCTTGGCAGTTAGAAGTGTTCTGGTAAAAGCCTATGAATTAAGGATTACCAACATTCATCTTGAATGTGACAACCTTACTATTGTAAACGTCCTGAATAAAGTCTGGCACTGTCCTTGGGATATTGAAATCTTAATTTCTGATATCCTTTGTGTTTTACAACTGTTTTCTTCAGTGTCAATTTGTCATGTCTTCCGAAAAACTAACGCGGTGGCCGATTACATTGCAAAGTTGGGTCAACGAAGTTCTTTGGAGGATATTCAAGCAAATTTAGAGCTTTTAGTTCTCATCCGCAAGGATGCTATAGACTGAGAAACCAAATCTTCTGTAGTTTCCGGTCTAATTCTTACTTTATCCAAAAAAAAAAACTAAAGAAGAGGCTTAAATCTTACGTGTCGGCCTCACATTCAATTCGCATATATGTCGTCACCACGTTTAATTCGTTAACGTGTCGATCTCTAAGTTATGCCACCTCATCCGCCACATCATCTAACCCATCCAAAAAATATTATAATAGTGAATCCTTAAGTATTATATATTAAATATTCCAATATCTTCACTTAAGGTAAATTTAAATTCAAAAAAATATATCTTCTAAACCCATGAGGCCATGAAAAACGTTATGGATGATATATAAAACTAAATTATAGGAAATTTATGGATATAAAAAACATATAATTAAAACAAATCAATTACGGAAAAATCAGTCATCTAAATCCTACACCTCTAAGAGTAACCGTTTTACAAATCCATATATGGTTACGAAATTTGATTTGTAATTAATATTTCTATCTAAACAAATCCATGCTAACAAACTTATTATGTTGAACTTAATTATTTTAAAATCATTTGATTGTGAAACATATTGTATTCCTAAATAAATTTTATGGTCTCGATATCTAAACAAATACTAAGTCTTTTTATATGCATTTATGTTTAGTATATTATTGATTAATGTTTACTTTTTATATTTTTTTATAATTGGCTTTAGTTTTATAACAACGGATGATCCAAATCAATATCAATAAGAAGATAAAGTTTGTGCTATGAATATTTGAAATAAAATTTGTTTAACAAAACAATAATATCGTTTTTTTTAAATGGCCTTGATAAATAAAAACATATATTTTATTATAATTTGAAACACATAAATATGATTATTTTCTATGTTTTAATTCAAATACTAAAACAATTTTCATATTTTTATAGTAAATCGCAATTTACACTTTTTAAAATAAACTATTTCCTAACACAAGTGAGCATGGTGTCGATTTAATATTTTACTTTGGCTTTGACATAACAATATATTTTCAATTATGACTTCGTTTTTATATTATAAAATAGGGATGCGGATCCGGTGAGACAAGGAACTTATGTGATAAATAAGAATGAATATGAGCCATTTGATCCAAGGAAACTAAAGGCCCAGATTAAAAAAGCAAAAAAAAAACGTAATAATTCGGCACGGCCGAATTTAATTTGAAAAAAACGCGTATTTTTTGGGGGAAATACGGGCAGGTGTATGCACATGCGTTTTTTTATTCGCTAGCACATACAACACAAAAATCATGCACATAGAGACTTATTTTCATGCACATACAAGCAAAATCTGTGCATTTTTTAACTCGTCCACTTAAAGTCAAATGAAATACAAACTTGTGCACATTTCAAGGATAAGTTTTTTTGCATGTATGTGCATGAGTTTCCACTAAATAAAGACAAACAAATATTCATGCACATATAAGCACAAACTCGTGCACATTCTAAAAAAGTGCATCAGTTTTTACATGTATGTGCATGAGTTTCCACTTAAACAAAATCACACATATAATCAAAACCTATGCACATATAAGTACAAACTTGTGCACATTTTGGGAAGCGCGTAAGTTTTTGTGTGTATGTACATGAATTTTTACTTACACAAAGTGATGCGAACAACCCCTGGGCGATGTCGCGATGTAGGATCTTGACTCCTCAAGCTAGGTTGAATCTTCTCCTCCGTAGCCAAAGTGATGGCTTTCCTAGGGTTAAAGAGATAACCCTTTCTAACGCGTCAAAGAGATGACGAAGAGGTCAAAGAGATGACCTTGAGTACCGAAGAGACGGTGAATGATTTGCTCGAAGCGACGAGCTACGGGATAGGTTGATCCGGAGATCGAAGGGTTGACGTTAGGATTCAAGGAAGGAGCGTACTCAACTTCTAAGGAGCGAACTCAACTTGTAAACTAAAATCCAACGTAAAAGATACAAACTAGGGTTTCAAGTGCTTAAATAGGTCAAATAAAAATAACATAAAATAATATTAAAATTGTTCAGCAAACGAAGAGACGACGAAGCGAAAACGCTGACGCGGGCAGCGACTCGGTCCAGAACTCGGCCGAGTTCTGGGCCGAGTTGTTGTCTGTAAATGCACTCGAGCAGCAACGGAAAATCACCGACAACTCGGTCCAGAACTCGGTCGAGTTCTGGGCCGAGTTCTTCACTGTTGCTCCGCTTCCGCGAACTCGTCGTCTTCGTCTTCTTGGTGGGGTCGATTAGGACGAGGCCCCACCTAAGCCTTCATAGGTCACGAGGAGGACCCATTTAGGACTAGATGAACCCGTATCACTTGCGTAAGCCCGTGAGACTAAGGAGTGTGTGGCTCGTTCCATGGCTCTGGCGCGGGCTCTTGTCATCGGACCAGCCGAGCGCAACTTCATTGCGTCCTCTTCGTCTTGTGCCGTCATCAAGGGAGTTATGGAGCTATCAATCTCCCCTTCTTGGCTGTGAAGCGTCCTCGCTTCGTCCTCGTCGTCAAAAACAGGAGGAGTATAAGGAGCAAGGTCAGCGACATTGAACGTCGGGTGCGCGCCATAGTCATCGGGTAACTCCAAGCGATAGGCATTGGTCCCAAGGCGTTGTAGTACCTGGAAAGGGCCATCACCTCGCGCGTCCAGTTTGTGGCGTCGCTTCAATGGAAAGCGTTCCTTGCGCAAATGCAGCCACACCAAGTCGCCGGGCTCATAAGCAACCGGGCGGCGATTTTTGTTGCGTTGGGCAGCTACTTGCTCGGATCTCCGCTCCAGCTACAGTCTCGTCCGTTCATGGAGGGCCTTGACCTGGTCCGCACGCTCCACGCCCTTCAAGCTTTCCTTTTCCTTCAATGGCCGTGGTATGAGATCCAACGGGGTGAGCGGATTGAGGCCGTAGACCACCTGGAAGGGAGTCCGCTGCGTCGCCGAATGCACCGACCTGTTATAAGCAAATTCAACAAAAGGCAAGCACTCTTCCCACTTGCGGAGGTTAGACTTTAACATAGTACGCAATAGAGCATCCAAAGTCCTATTAGTAACCTCTGTTTGGCCATCAATCTGGGGGTGATAACTAGTAGAGAACAACAACTTAGTCCCCAATTTGGCCCATAAAGATTTCCAGAAATAACTCACAAATTTAGCATCACGATCAGACACTATACTCTTAGGAATGCCATGCAGCTTAACAACATGCTCAAAAAATAATGAAGCGATCTCAGAAGCATTGTTAGTAGTCTTGCATGCAATGAAGTGAGCCATCTTAGAAAACCTATCAACTACCACAAATATCGAGTCCCTCCCCTTCTTAGACATGGGCAAACCAGTGATAAAATCCATACTAATATCTTCCCATGGAACATCCGGAATAGGCAAAGGGGTATACAATCCTTGGGGACTCGATCTAGACTTAGCATGCACACAAGTAACACAAGCCTTGCAAAAACGTGTAACATGATGCACCATTTTAGGCCAATAGAAATGTTCCTTTAATGCAGCCAAGGTTTTAGGGATACCAAAATGACCTCTACCCTCATGGGCTTCCTGAATGAGCAACCGACGCATAGATGTTTTAGGGATGCAAAGTTTCCCTGCCTTGAAAAAGGTAGCCATTATCAATATAGAACCCATTAGACTCTCCAATGTTCATGCATGTTTTAAAAATTTCAGCAAAGTCAACGTCATGCATATAGACATCTTTAATCAAAGAGAAGCCTAAGATAGAAGCATCAAGGTGGGTAAGTAATACATACCTGCGAGAAAGGGCGTCAGCAACCACATTCTCTTTGCCCTTCTTGTATTTGACCACGTAGGGGAAGGTCTCCATGAATTCCACCCAGCGGGCATGGCGGCGGTTGAGGTTGTACTGACTCTTCAAATACTTCAACGCCTTATGGTCTGAGTGAATGACGAACTCCTTGGGCCATAGGTAGTGTTGCCAAGTCTTCAACACCCGAATAAGAGCATAGAGCTCCTTGTCGTACGTGGGGTAGTTGAGCTGGGCGCCGGTGAGTTTCTCGCTGAAGTATGCAATGGGGCGCCTATCCTGCAGCAAAACTCCTCCAATTCCGTGATGAGAAGCGTCACACTCCACCTCAAAGGTCTTGGAGAAGTCCGGTAATTTCAACAAGGGAGCGTTGCACAATCGGTCCTTCAAAGTGATGAAGGCGGTCTCATGTGCGGTCGTCCACTCAATAGACGTTGCCTTCTTTGTAAGCTCATGAAGTGGGGCTGCAATGGTGGAGAAATCACGCACAAAGCGGCGATAGAAGCCAGCCAAGCCCAAAAAGGACCGCACCATGGTTGGTGTAGTAGGGCGTGGCCAATCTTGTATGGCGCGAACCTTTTCCTGGTCAACCTGCAGCCCATCCTTGCACACCACAAAACCAAGAAAAACCGTGGAATCCGAGCAAAAAGAACATTTACTCAGGTTAGCATAAAGTTTCTCCCGTCTAAGACACTCTAAGACCTTCCTAAGATGCTCAACATGCTCATCCAAAGACCTGCTGTAAACAAGGATATCATCAAAGTAGACAACCACACATTTCCCTAAGTAAGCACGTAACACATGGTTCATCAACCGCATAAAAGTACTAGGGGCATTGGTCAAACCAAATGGCATAAACAACCACTCATACAAGCCATACTTAGTTTTAAATGCAGTTTTCCACTCATCACCCTCATGCATCCGAATTTGATGATACCCGCTCTTAAGATCAATTTTGGAAAATAGGGTAGCACCAGACAATTCATCAAGCATATCATCAAGTCTAGGAATAGGGTGTCGATACTTTACCGTAATTTGGTTGATCGCCCGACAATCAACACACATGCGCCAACTACCATCCTTCTTGGGCACAAGAATGACCGGCACGACACAGGGGCTCAAACTCTCTCGGACGTGGCCCTTATCCATCAACTCTTGGACTTGGCGCTGCAATTCCTTTGTCTCCTCTGGACTCGCGCGGTATGCAGCGCGGTTAGGAAGAGAGGCGCCAGGGACAAAGTCGATTTGATGCTCAATACCACGAATGGGTGGCAATCCTTCGGGCAGCTCCGCGGGCATCACATCTTCAAATTCCTGCAAAAGAGAAGACACTGCAGGGGGTAAATCAACAAGATCTTTAACATTTAAAAGACACGCGAAAGGAACAAGTAAAAAGCAAGGAAGTCTTCCCTGAATGATTGGAGTGATATCCCGGGACCGAGCCAAAAGAAGGCGGTTCTCACACGAGCCTTGGATGCCAGCCTTGGGTGCTGATTTTTGGGGGGTGTCACGGCCGGCCTTCTCCTTGGCTTGTTCAAGGGCCTTGACGCGGTTCCTTTCAACGTGATCCTGCATAATCTCCTGAGGGCTCATAGGAAGCAATGTCACCTTCCTCCCATTGTGCATGAAGACGTAGTTGTTGAGAAAACCATCATGAAGGGCACGCTTGTCGAATTGCCAAGGACGCCCTAAGAGAAGATGGGTGGCATCCATGGGAACGACGTCACAAAGCACATAATCCTTGTAATGGCCAATGCTGAAATTGATAGTGCACTGACGCTTAACAACATTGGAGTCATCACCCTCGGAGATCCATTGTAGGCTATAAGGCTGGGGGTGTGGAGTTGTGTCGAACTTGAAGTGCGTGATCACCTTCTCATTGATGATATTGCAACAACTTCCACCATCTATAATGACACTCAAAGAAGCACCCTGGACCGCGCATTTAGTATGAAATAAATTTTCACGTTGGTCAAGTAAGGTACCTTCTTTGGCGGTAAGAACACGGCGAGTGACCAGGCTAAGGGGCACGTTGCCTTGAGCGTCCATAGGGCTGCAAATATACCCATCCAACTTCTCTGCTTCCTCGTCCTGGTCGTACGAATCAAACACTGGAGGGCTGTCCGGGGTGTCATCGTCAAAGGACTCGTATCCGGTGAGGGCTGAGAAGAGGACTCGCTTGTTGTTGGGGCAGTCCCGTTGTAAGTGGCCATGCCCTTGGTACTTATAACAGACCTTGTCACGCGCCCATTCATCTGAGGGCGGTGCACGCCGCTGCGGTGGCTCGTTGATGCGCGCCGAGGTGTTGCTCGGCCGAGTGACCGGCGCCGGTGGTGCAATCGTGGGAGCGGACTGCGAAGAGGGGCGCACATTAGAAGGAAAAGAACCAGACGAGTTAGAGGGGGCATACCTGGAATTGGTGCGGGACCAAGACGCTCGCTTAGCCGCTTGAGCCTGTGTCCATATCTCTTGTGCCGTATGAGCGCACTTTTGGAGATCCGGAATATTAAGCACCCTGAGTTGGTTGCGAATGGGCTCATGCAGGCCACGAAGGAACATACTCCGAAAGTCCTCGTCAGTGTGATGGATACCTGCCTTATGGGACAACTCTTCAAGTTCAGCATAGAAGTCAATGGGAGAGCGATTACCTTGAGAAGCGAGTTGTATCTTAAGGCGCATTTCGGAAGTAAAGTCCTCGGGGACATACTTCTTCCTCATGATCCGCATAAGTTGGCGCCAAGAAGTGATTGGAGGCTCGCGGTAATGCACACGGTCAGCGCAGAAGCGATGCCACCAGGCCTTGGCGGCGCCGTCGAAGTGTAGAGCGGCGGTAGCAACCCGTTCCTCATCCGGGTATTGGTAGTGGTTCAAAACATACTCCATAGACTGCTGCCAATCAAGAAATTTAAGAGGATCAAATTCACCAGAAAAGGTAGGGAGTTTTACCTTAATGTCAGGGCGCCGTGGGCCCTGCCGACCGGGACTCGGGCGACGCCGGTCTCGTGAGTGGCGGCGGTAGCCGCGTCGCGTAGGGCGCAACTCCTCGTGGCGTTCCATCTCATATGCCTCGTGATCATCAAGGTTGTCCCGGGAATGGTCGGAGCTACGATCATGAGCATCATCATCACGCTCGGACTCGGAATCGTCATACCGGTCGTGTTGCCGACCTCGGGTCCGTCGGTTCTTGGTGTTGACATACGGGAGGGGATCCTTTGAAACGTGAACACTATGACATGAGTGATCCGACGTGTAATCGTCCTCCCCCTGAGCAAAGGTGGGGTTGTACCGGACGTGGGAGTCGCCACGCCTGGTGGGGTATCCTGCAATTTGCGAACGAAGGCGATCCTGCGGAGTAGACAAAACACCCTTCCCCTTGCGGTCTCGTGGCTGGCTTGTGGAGGCCGTAGGATTCAGCAAGGGATCAGCGGTGGGCAGCATCAAGGTGCTCAAGGCCCGACGAAGGTGAGCGAGTTCAGCAACTTGCTCAGCATTTGAAGCGTGCAAGTTGTCAATCTCAGCGTGAAGGGAGTCGATGTGGTCCGACGTGGAGTCCTCGACGATGGGTCCAGGGCTGCGGTGGCCCGTAGAACGAGAGGTGCGTGTGGTCGGCATGTCCATAGAACCTATACACAGCATACACCACAAGAAGTAAGTTGCACCAAGCAAAAGAAACAAGTCCAAGCCAAGTCTTTGTCTCAAAAGTGACCCAAGAAATTTTCCGCAGGACGTACTAATTTGGGTTGCTCGTGAGGAGGGAGAGGCTTGAACGTAAGGCAAGAAAACAAGAGCTAGCAATTCAAATCCCAAACAACACACAAGTTTCCAAGTGCAAGCAAAGCAAATCAAGTTTCTCAGGGTTAATCACAAGAGAGCTGAAAATTTCTAATTGCCCGTTTTTTACTCCGAGTTGCATAGAGACATGGAAGATGAGAAGATGGAGTATGACCGTATGGTGCGTTCTCTGCCTAATTTTTGAAGGCTTCCGTCTTCCCAACCCTTTGTTTGATTGATGGAAGGTGAGAATAGTATGTTTGTTTTCGATTTTTGTACGGTCAAACCTTTTTTTTTTTTTTTTTTTTGACTTGATATGATTGTGAATCAAGCAAGAAAGAACCACACAAAGCGAGTGCAGGAAAAGAAAGAAGAGACAAGCAACTAGCAGGGAAGAAATCAACAACTAATCTAGCAATTAAACCAAAGATGAAGCAAGACGAGATCAACAAGAACAAGGAAACAAATATGCAATCAAAGGAAACAAGAATTGCTAGAGGGTATATTGTAGGAGTGGGGAACAAGTAAACAAAACCTCGATGAAATTAGGGTTTGGTCGTGAAGGTGAAGGAGGCGGCGGCGGATGGTGGTGGTGGTGTTTGACGTTGGTGGTGGGGATCGGCGGTGGTGGCGAACGGTGGTGGTGGTAGAAAAAAAAAATTCTAGGGTTTGCTAGCGGAAGAATTTCAAGAATCACAAAAGAGAGAAGAATAAACTTAGCTTGGAAAAGGCTCTGATGCCAGTTGATGCGAACAACCCCTGGGCGATGTCACGATGTAGGATCTTGACTCCTCAAGCTAGGTTGAATCTTCTCCTCCATAGCCAAAGTGATGGCTTTCCTAGGGTTAAAGAGATAACCCTTTCTAACGCGTCAAAGAGATGACGAAGAGGTCAAAGAGATGACCTTGAGTACCGAAGAGACGGTGAATGATTTGCTCGAAGCGACGAGCTACGGGATAGGTTGATCCGGAGATCGAAGGGTTGACGTTAGGATTCAAGGAAGGAGCGTACTCAACTTCTAAGGAGCGAACTCAACTTGTAAACTAAAATCCAACGTAAAAGATACAAACTAGGGTTTCAAGTGCTTAATTAGGTCAAATAAAAATAACATAAAATAATATTAAAATTGTTCAGCAAACGAAGAGACGACGAAGCGAAAACGCTGACGCGGGCCGCGACTCGGTCCAGAACTCGGCCGAGTTCTGGGCCGAGTTGTTGTCTGTAAATGCACTCGAGCAGCAACGGAAAATCGCCGACAACTCGGTCCAGAACTCGGTCGAGTTCTGGGCCGAGTTCTTCACTGTAGCAGCAACTCGGTCCAGAACTCGGTCGAGTTCTGGGCCGAGTTCTTCACTGTTGCTCCGCTTCCGCGAACTCGTCGTCTTCGTCTTCTTGGTGGGGTCGATTAGGACGAGGCCCCACCTAAGCCTTCATAGGTCATGAGGAGGATCCATTTAGGACTAGATGAACCCGTATCACTTGCGTAAGCCCGTGAGACTAAGGAGTGTGTGGCTCGTTCCATGGCTCTGGCGCGGGCTCTTGTCATCGGACCAGCCGAGCGCAACTTCATTGCGTCCTCTTCGTCCTGCGCCGTCATCAAGGGAGTTATGGAGCTATCACAAAGTCACGTACATTTTATTTCTAGAAAACATGTAAGTGGAAAGTCATGCACACCTAGTACAAATTACATGCACATACAAGTATAAAGGCATGCACTTTAAAAGGAATGCACATACAGTTCAAAACTCATGTACATTTTAATCCAAAAAAAACAATGTACACAAGTAGAATTTAGATGCACATACAAGTCCAAATCCATGCACACACAACCCAAAATATATGCACATCCCATATCATGTGCGCGTGCGTGTCCTTTTGAAGTTATTTCAAATATACGCATTTTTTTCTAAAAAAAACGACACGGCCGTTTTTTTTCTCATTCTCACTCTAATAACCTTTCTCACTTGAACCTTTCCCATAAAATAGAAACACTAGATTGTATGAATAATATTATAAACTAGATTATTTATGAATAATTATATCTTCATCGTCGAAGCTTCTTCGTTTGAATCTGTCATTGTTCCACTTTCTAAGCTCAAAGCCACCTATGACGAAGCCGTGGTTTCTGTCACAGCCAGTAAAGTCTCAATCGTCAGCCTCCATCGTCGTTCTCATTCTATTATGCATTCATATATAATTTAACTAATCATTAGACATGTACTTTTTATTGAAAATAATTTGATTATTAGAATTAGAAAAAGAAGTTAACTAAATGCATTCAAATATTTATATTTTCCCATAATTAAACAAGTTCATTAGCGAATGATATGAAAGTGGTGATGTCTATATTAATAATATGATATATAATTATAGATATATATTAGTTTTATTGAACATATTTATCTAAAATGATTAAAAAACCACAGAAAAAAGTTTAATTATTAATTTTTTCCTAATATAACTAAATATAATTTTTATTTAACATTCAACTTTGACTTAAATAACTATGGTAATTGGGTGACACCTTTTACTTATTGTTGTCTTTTTTTATAGTATGTAATTTTTAATGAATACTAATTTATGTAAATTAATGATCTTTTAGTACCAAGAAATGTATTTGACTTCCTCGAATTTATTGTGATATAATTAAGAACATTTGATAAATCTCATCCCATGCTTGACATAGGTACTATGCTAGTGTATATATATATTAGAGAGGTAATAAGCTTTTCATCTAGAAGATTTAATGACTTCCTTTATTATATACTTTTTAGATGATTGTTAATGGCTTATCTTTTTCTAATTCAATTTGGTAATTTTTATTTCGCTGAAGCCTTTTTTTCTAATAGGAAAAATATTTAAATGGAACGATAATACCAAATGTATTGATAAACTATTAAACTGTAGAAAGAATTTGTATAAGGAAATGCAAATTGAAAATAGGCTCCAACTAGAGGTGTCAATCGGGTCGGTCAAGTCGGGTTCAGTTCAGTTATTTCGGGTTCGGGTTGAGAACGGGTCGGGTCATTTCGGATAACAGGTCAAACCGGTCGGGTCATTACAGGTCAGCGGACGGTTCGGGTTAACCAACGGGTCAAGAGCGTCATTTTTTAAATATTTTGTTAAAAACTAATTTAAATATGTCAAAATAAGTTGAAATTAATTAAAATAATAATAATATTATTAATTATTTTAATGTAATTGATATTAGTAGACCAAAATCATATTTTATTTTTATTTTTTATTATATTAATTTATAAATTTCTACATTATAAAAAATTATATAAGTACAACAATGTTCTTTTTTAGGATATTAAGCATATTATCATTGTTTATAGGTCATTTATCATATATATTTTATGTTATATTTTATTAATACTCCACATTTATTCGTTAATTGGGTCGGGTTCGGGTTGGTCGGGTTCGGTCTCGGTAAATTCGGGTTCGGTAACTTCGGGTTATCAAAAATTTCGGTCAGATCGGGTCGGGTCCAAAAGCGGGTTGGTCAGGTCGGTAAAACGGGTTCGGTCTTTTTTTTGACAGCTCTAGCTCCAACCCTTCAATAAATTCTTAACCGACATTTAAAACAATCTAACCCTTTTAAAATGACAAAAATAAGAAGCAGATCGGTTAACTCAATATGTGTAAACTGTATTTTGACAAAAATATCACCAATTAGAAATTTAAGGCTTAAATTCAATAAAAATAATACTGGATGTTATTTGAAAATTTAAAACACAACTTCATTATAATTTTAAAAATAAGAAATATATAGTAACCCAAATTTGATAATTAACTGTCATAACTTACCAAACTACAAATCGAGCTGAATGTTTTTAATATAAAATCAATTGTATTATTTACTCATACTTCAAAACTATATACTAAACGAATGACTTCAAATAATTAAAGCTTAATCTACTCAAATTCTAATTATCTAATCACAGATTTGACCATAAAAGTGTGTAATCACTAAACGAATGACTGTGAAGATAGATGTGACGCCCGGATAAACAGTTCAGCTACATGAAGCTCATCGCCGCATAGAATAGCCAACATATGGTCCCATTCCGGACCGCCACCCCAGATCTGAACAATCTCCCGAACAAATGTTGTCGCAATGGCCAAATGTTGAAAAAAAATATTATATGTGATTTTTTAGAATAATAATAACAAACATTTATAGAAGAGATTGGTGGAGAAACGTACTCTATGCGCGTCCACAACAGAAGGAGGACCTCGCACAATACGAGGCTGGACTCGTGCGAGGGGGCTCACATACGGATGTAAGATCTGAAGATACCAGTCCAGGTACTCGTCATCCACATCCCATTCTAGGACGACCATCGGGCTCTCCAAAACGAATGGACACAGATGCTCCCAGCCGTTGCATGCGCGATCAAAAGTCAACTTGTACTGATCTTTCCCTGCAAACTTGACCGGGTGTAAGGCGTACGACGGCTCTATGACATCCAAGGGCATGCTCTGCCGATGTCCAAATTGGCGCACGACTTGATCGGGCATGTACGGCTTCTCAACGTCCAAGAACACGATCGTCCCTCGGTATGTGGAGGCCCTATAGGCACCAACAAAATCTAGACTGCCATACGGCGTCCACCGTACCTGCAATGTTAAAAAAGTACAATCTTGTAAATAGTTAATCATAGAGGAGACATAAATATAAAAAAATTAGGGTGCTTACATCCTCGGGCCGATACTCGTCCAAAATACGCCTGTAATGCCGATTGTTGTCGAGATCACGCAGCGCGGTGCGCTGGATATATCACCGAGCAGTGCGTCGCTCATCGTCGTCCATGCCAGGGAGGGGGTTAGGGTTCCCCGGAAAATATATGAAGTACGTCCATATCCACATCTACATATGAAATAATATATTTGGTTAACAATAATTATAAAATTTTAATAACTAGTGCAATAACATTAATTTTACGTTCAATTACCTGAAGAAGATAGGTGCACCCCGCTATGCGTGCGACCTCTCCCCGAGAAGTCTCTCCAAGGTTCCTATACAACCAGGCAAGCACCCCGGTCCCCCAAGTTGTGCCGACGACACAGTCGCAATCCTCGAACAACGACAGGGTCTTCAACCGCACCTTGTTCGTGGACTTATCCACGAAAATGTTGCAGGTCGTGGCATGCCATAGGTATCCCGCCGCTATCGACTGGGGCTCGTCGTCGTCCTCTATCATGCATAGCAGGTGCACAAAAAACTAGAAGGCAGTAAGCCAACCCCTCTTAAACACCGTACATATACCTGAACAACTCTTGCCCTATCTTCTTCAACTCGTCATCCGTACCCTCCAACGGTACGCGGCAGGGAAACCCCTCTATTCTCAAACCCAAGATCCTCTCCACGTCGTGAAGCGTGATCGTAATCTCGCCCCACAGAAAATGAAAGTTGTTCGTCTCAAGGTGCCATCTCTCGATGAACGTTGCTATAAGAACGTGATCGACCCTACTGAACTGAAAATCCCGGAGACCAGTCAATCCGGACTGCTCTGCAAGCCAAAACCAACTTCCCTCAACCACCTCTCTGGGATTGTATCTCCTTCAGCCATAGAAGTCGGTCGGGCGAGTATAAGCCTTCAAACATCGTACGAGGGCCGGTGCAGGCGGAGGAGGAGCGTGCCAAATCCAATGCGCAACGTGAGTCCCGAAGCTTCGTAGCACCTCAAGCGACTCAAGCCCGTACGGGGCGGCCTCAACGGCATGTGGAGCCTCGCCAGCAGGAGGGGGAACGGGCTGTTGGGGGCGGGAGGGGGAACATGCTCCTCGGGGGCGGGAGGGGGAACGTGCTCCTGAGGGGCGGGAGGGACATCCTCCATAATGACGTCGTCCAAATGAGGACCCTCGGCCGCAGTCTCCTCTGTCTCAGCAAACGCATCCTCCATATGCGAATCGCCCATGTCACAGACGAGACTCAGCGAAGCCGGAAGTGAACACACGTCAAGAGATGGAACTACTTCTGAAGGAGGAGGATCCACTATCGGAACGGGATCCTTCAGGATTCTACTCTTGCGCTTACGACCACATAGGGTGGGGGGTTTAGGAGGTTTCTGCACTTACGACCAGAAGCTGTCACAGGTCGAGATTCCACCCCACGACCCCCCCCCCCCCCCCCCCCCCCCCCCCTCGCGCATCTTTCGTTTGATCCTCGCGACTACATCCTGTTTTATTCAAATTATAATTGTTAATTTATTTTACGGAGATGTTTTACATTATAACCAATTGGTACTATTTATCCGCACTTATTCCAATATACCATTATAATTTTTAATTATTCGTATTACTTCACTATTTTTTAATTTAATTTTAAAAAAATCCGTTAATTTCATCTCTACTCTAATTTATTTTGACTAACATTCTAAAATTCTAATTTAAACAAATTTCTAATTGCTATAAAATTACGATTCATTTTTACCTATATTTCTAATTTAATTTAAAATAAAATTCTAATTTATCTAATTCAACTTTTATTTAATTTTAAAAAATACTTTAATTTCAACAAAGTTCTAATTTATTTCGACTAACATTCTAATTTGTCTAATTTAATCAAATTTCTAATTGCTAGAAAATTATAATTCATTTTTACCCAAAACTCTAAATTAAATAAAATTCTAATTTAATTTTTTGCAACACTACTATTTACCTATTTTAGTTTATTTAAAATTCTAGCTATTCTTATAAATAAACTAATATAGTTACAAATTAAATAAATACAATAATCTAATTTAATTATAAAATTTAAAACAAACGGAAAATGTACATTGGCCAGTTCTCGACGGACATATTTATGTGGCCGTCGGGATGGGCTCGCCTCCCGCACTCGCGCCACCGCCTCGACACTGACGACCGCCGCCACCTCTGTCGTTGTCGACGTACCCACCTCCGCCGCTTCGGCCGCCGAGTGTTCCTCCGACGCCAACGCTGCCACCGCCGAGTGTTCCTCCGGTCCAGCCGCCGATTGCTCCTCCGGCGCCGCCACCCCAGCCGCCGATTGCTCCTACGGCGCCGTCGCTCCAGTCGCCGACTCTCCTCCGGTGTCCTGAAGCTCCCCGGCCGCCAACTCTCCTCCGATTGCTCCTCCAAGCTCCTCGGTCACCGATTTCTCCTGAAGCTCCCCGCCTACGCCCTCCACCGCCAGATCTAGAATAAATCCAGATCTGGTCGCCGGGTTTCCCTCCCCGGCCGCCGTGAGTCCCTCCGCTGCCGTGCTTCCCTCCGCCGTGAGTCCCTCCATTGCCGCCGCCTCAAGCTTTTGCTGCAAAAAGTCGCGAGTTGAAGGGAATGGGGAAAGAGAGAGGATTAGGTCGGGGGAAGAAGATTGAGCGCGTCTATATAGCGCCCTCTTGGGCGCTACATAGATGCGCCCAAAGAGCCTCATTTTTTTTATTAAACCGGTTTATATAAAACCGGGTTAGGATCTGGGCGCCACTTGGTTGCGCCCAGATCCTTTATTTAAAAAAAAAAATTGGGCGTCATTTGGTTGCGTCCAGAGTTTTATTTTCTTCCAAAAACAAATTTATTTATTTTTTCAAATAATTTTTTTTAACCTAAATCGATTTTTTTTTGTACTGTTTATTTTAAAAATAAAATTAAACCGGTTTACTTCAATCGGTTGGGTGCAACCTGATTGCGCCTAATTTTTTTAAAAGAAAATACCACATTTTGGGTGTAACGAGGGGTAAGAATTTTCGCGATGCGAGCATTCTCCGCGTTAAAAAAGAAGACAAATCTTTGTTATAAATTGAGCCATTTCTTTTTTTTAATGGCTAATTTTATATTGGGGGAAATGCATAAATCACCCTTTATTCACCTTTGTTTGCATTAAACGATCCTTAATAAAAAAAAGTTGCAACAAACAACCCTTAATCTCAAAACACTTGCAACCAACCACCCATTCTCTTTAAACCTTTAACTGACCATTACAAATAAGCCCAGCCATATATATATATATATGTATATTGGAGAGGTAATACGCTTTTCATCTAGAAGATTTAATGACCTTCTTTATTATATTTTTTTTTGATGATTATTATTGGCTTATCTTTTTCTAATTCAATTTGATAATTTTTATTTCGCTGGAGCCTTTTTTCTAATAGAAAAAATATTTAAATGGAATGATAATACCAAATGTATTGATAAACTATTAAATTGTAGAAAGAATTTGTATAAGGAAATGCAAATTGAAAATAGGCTCCAACCCTTCAATAAATTCTTAACCGACATTTAAAACAACCTAACCCTTTTTAAATGACAAAAAACAAGAAGTAGCTCGATCAACTCAATATGTGTAAACTGTATCTGCAAACTGTATTTTGACAAAAATATCACCAATTAGAAATTTAAGGCTTAAATTCAATTAAAATAATACTGGATTTTATATGAAAATTTAAAACACAAGCTCATTATAATTTTAAAAATAAGAAATAGATAGTAACCCAAAATTTATAATTATCTGTCATAACTTACCAAACTACAAATCGAGCTGAATGTTTTTAATATAAAATCAATTGTATTATTTACTCATACTTCAAAACTATATACTAAACGAATGGCTTCAAGTAATTAAAGCTTAATCTACTCAAATTCTGATTATCTAATCACAAATTTGACCATAAAAGTGTGTAATCACTAATCAACCAATAATAACATTACATTCTGATTATCTATCCTATATATAAGGGATGGGAGCATGTGAATATATTTAGGCCGTTGCTATTTAACGTTCCGGGCGTTTTGCTGTTTAACGCCCTGGCTCATTCGTTACGAACGAAACACATCCGTCACGTATCAACCGAATTCGTCCATTACGATCCATGAGGTTAGTTAAGTCTTTACTTGTTGTTGGCTAAGTTTAATGGTGTGTTGAAATTATTGAGTTTGTTTGCAAATTTTTGATGAGTTAGGTTTTAGGGTTTGCATGATTAAGTGTTTATAGTTGCATTTGAACATGTTTGAATGTTGTTTGAAATGGAGAAATGTCAGTTTTGAATCTGGATTTGCAGATGGGTTAGATTAGGTTTTGGGTTGTTCGATCTCAGCATTTTTGGTTGGGGAAGAAGCTCAACCCCGTCCGTGATGGACAAATCTGCTTGATCCGTCACGGACGGATCGTCTTGATCCGTCACGGACGGACCTGCAGTGATCCTTCTCGTGTTGTAAAACATTGAGTTTAGGGTTTGTTATCCGAGTTGATGAAAAATTCAATTCATCTTTTTGAACTGAAATTGATGGATATTGAGCTGGTAATTTTGTTGGATTGAATGTGCTGATTACTGTGTCGAGTTTTTAATAATATATGATTATCATGCTAATTGATGGAACTAATGTTTCTTTTAATGTGTTGTTTTTTCCAGTTACAGATGGATAACCAGACAAGATATGCCCGTCATCGAAGGTGGAACGATGTCCGTGAGGGACAAGAACATGAGGACATCGTATACCGAAGAAGGCAACCTTCGAAGAAAAAATCTAAAAAAGGCGACAGAGCGGGACCGAGTACGGTACATGAGCAACTAAGGAAATAGAGGCTAGACGATCACTCTCCATGGTGCGATCTTCCCCGAAACAACGGCATCACACATTTGCAGGACCTGATCTACACTTATGTAGATCAGCCTTTGATTTCTGCATTTGTGGAGCGATGGCAGCCGGAGACCAATTCATTTCATATGCCATTTGGAGAGATGACGATCACTCTGCTAGATGTCTATATGATTTTGGGCCTCAAGATTGATGGGGATGGAATGGGACTTCCTCTCCAGGATCGCATCAAGGGAAAAAATGAATTGTTCAATGAACAAGTGCTGAGGGCAATGGAGTTCTTTTCCTTGACACCCGAAATGGCTGCACGTGGGCTCACTGTAGACAACCTGAAAAATCATTGCTTGAACACATAGCTGGATGATGAGAGGATCGCGTCGGGTTATCTACTGTACCTGATGGGCTCAACCCTCTTTCCGACAAGTCCCAACACATGTTGCCCATGCCTAATCTGACCTACGTGAGTGACATTCATGCTACTCGCAATCTTTCCTGGGGTTCCGGCACGTTGGCATTCATGTATCGTTCATTGGGCGAGTGTTCACGCCATGAATGTCGTCAGATGTCGACCTGCTACACATTGTTGCTGGTAAGAATTGTGTTGCATATTGTTTTTATATTATTTAATTAAATTGAAGGTATAGGTTGATATGTTTGTAAAAACATATTTATGTACAGGCTTGGATCTATCTGTACTTCCCTAGCTTTTGTCCTGCACAAAATCCCTGCTTCCAAGACAATGTGCCATATGCAAGGCGATGGAACCCTGTGCAGACTCATAGTAGGCAGAGAAGAAACTACAGGGAGGACCTAGATTTAATGCAACCTTGTCATGTAAGTATCATATGATGTGGTTTATGTCTCATATTAAAGTATTACAATTGTGTGAAGGTACTTACGGTTATGTTAATGCGGATAGCTTCTGTAAAGTGGCACGGTTGGTGGCACGGTTTGTCACAAACCGTGCCACTTTACATAAGCTAAATCCTTGTCCAAACGCCCTAAAATATGGAGGGGTTATAGTTGACATCTTTTACTCTAATCTGGCGTTGGAATCACTCAATTCGGCATTACGTAGAAAAAGTTATACTTCTCCAAAGACGGGACATAAAACATAGATCTCTTGGCGAGTATAGTAGCATCCAAAGACGGGACATAAAACATATATCTCTTGGCGAGTACAGTAGCATCCAAATACGAGACATAAAACATGGATCATAATAGGATTACAATGTGCGAGTACAATAGCATTTAAGTCGACTTGTGACCTCGTCTCTTTCTTGTGGAAGAAGGTCCATACGCCATCAGCTGAGGACCGAATGGATCATACAGACAAGCAGCAGAGACATTATGTGCATGTTCCCAGATGACAAATACCGATGGCAATGGTGACTCCTCTGATAGGGCCATCTACAAAAGAATGGAGAACGTACTCAGTTCCCTAGTTCATGGTTCAAATAATAAATATAAAATGATTAGTACCATATCGAAATGAAATTACTCTCCTTCTCAACATGGCAGATGCATATCGTCTTAAGCTTAGCACCTCTGGGATCACCACGACAACTGCACAATTGCATGCAGAAGCGACCAGACAACCCATATCTGGAAGCACCATCCAAGTCTTCTCTGGGGCCATCCCAGAGTCAAACCATGTAAGATGTTGTAGTAGTTTTTCCAGCGTCGTCTCAAAGAGGCAAGTCTTAGCATACAATTCCCAAATTTCTTTCACCTTGTCAATCATGGCTTGCCAGACGATCCTCCATTGTTCCTGCCCGATGCCTATTTAATCTGCAACGGCTCTGTATCCACAGTTTCCATCACCAACAATATCAAAGTAACCGTTCAAGTATTCGTGCATACACGACGGAACTATACCCTTATACGGCATAAATTCTTTAATGAAGGACTGTGGAGACAGATAAGGTGGTGGAAACATTTGACCTACTGGTTTCTTGGGAGCTCTAACCTGAGATGACCTCAAAGGAGTGGTAGGAGCTTTAGGGTTTGGTGAAGGTGTACTTGTGGGCTTTGGTGGCCTACCTCGTTGCTTCTTGGGAGGTGTCCCTTCCATATCTTTGTATGTGTACTCCCATAAAGAAGGATGTACTTTAGTGGTATCTTTGTATATTGGACGTCCCTTATGCCTCACAATAGCCGGCTCTTGCAGACTGGTCCCCTCGGGGCGAGCGATGTCGTAAAGTCGCGAGACATGTTTTTCTTGATCATCTGCTGACATATTGGGGAACTGATCCGTATAAAATTGATCCATCAAAGATCTCGCGACTTTGCGCTTCACCTCAGCCTCACCTTCGTCTTGCACTTCTGACAGACTCAATCGTCTCCAAAACGGAGGTAACACTGAAGGCTTAATAAGGATTGAACTCGTCACATTTCTAGCGATGTCATCCACACACGGCAATCCATCTCTCACCCTCATCTGGCATCTGCAGATCTTGTCACAAAATGGATTTTCCCCATTTCTGTATTCCTCTATCTAATCCTCAAGTGCAACCTTAGATACTTTGTACTTCAACCGCTTGAAAACATCAGCTCATATGACAAGAGTCATCATGTTTTGTACACTCTCGTTGAAGGTCCCCTTGATGTCCTTTACTTGGTTACCTGTAACACCCCCAGGCCAGTGGTGCTACAGTGCCATAATCCGGAAGGATTATAAGGCGGGTGAAAAGAAAAAATGCAAAACATAACCCATATATATAATATCAAAAGCAGCACAGCGGAAAACCTGTAAAACCTGTCCAGAGTTTGAAACCACCAACAACTTAACATACTGAAATACAACCATTTACAAACCAAAAACCAACAACCAAAAACCAAAACCAATACAACAAATACAACCCATTCAAAGTCTGAAACCAAAACGACACGTGCAACAAGTCAAGTCCAAACCAAAAGAGTAGAGTTCTCGACTCCAAAACCGACGGTGATCAGGAATCTCCTTGCTGGCGCTGAACCTGAAAAGCCTGATTGACTGAGGGACCCGATATCCCAGCCAACCACGGCACGTAAACCGCAGTTGGTCAATCTCGTGAAAGACTATGGCAAGATTAGCCCAGCCAAAACAGTTTCAAAACCATAGAGTTATCACGACACTCAAACAATACCAAACAACAACAGATCATACTTAATATACAAATAACTACACTTGACTAATATCACGCCAACCAACTAACCAACCACACGACAAAACACAAACATAAACACACTAACACATAACCGTTCAATCACCCATTCTTATCCAATTCTACACGATACTAACCTCTTTCAATCCAACCTCAAACTCATTGCAAGCATAAACGAATAGAACGATCCAATCCAACTTCCTCTCCATTAATAATGCCTCAATCAACAACTCTAAGCGCATACACATATCTTACTACTGACTTACAACCAAAGCTAACCAAATATACAGAACTCACTACTGCACTACACAACAAATCCAGTTAACCTTCACATCAACAAACACATAGGCATCAACGAAAATAATCATCACATAATACAATCATAACCAAAATAACGACCAACTCATACATTCAAACCCAACTCATGCATTCAATTTCAAACCATGTTAACCCACACCCTCCAGATGGGAAATCAACCTTCCTAATCAATCAACATAACCAACCGGCGACCAAAGTCTAACACAAAACCGATAATCAAACACCCCACCAATATTCGTAAACAAAACCACTAACTAAGCATACAACCAATATTCAAGTACACAACTCATAACCGAGCACACAACCAATAATCAACACACAACCAATAATCACACACACAACCAATATTCAAGTACACAACCACTATTCAACACAAAACCACTTAATCGGTATAAAACCAATATCAACACATAACCAACACGCACAACCACCAACACCTCCAATCCAACCTCCGTCTCCACCACCACATCACCGGGTGAGACAATCAACCCACACTTTCCGGATGGGACTTTCACCATCCAACCCTTGGTCCTTAACGACGTAGGCGTGCACCCTACGCGGTTTGGTGAGACTATCATCACCTGACCCTTAGACTCTGAATTAACACTGGCCCTTAACAACGTAGGCGACACTCGGTCCCTACGATGTTTGGTGAGGCTATCATCACCTGGCCCTTGGACTCTCAATCAACAACAATCCAACCACCACACCGACAACCAATCAATTATTACACACGACCTCTATTAACACATGTTCACACACACATATATATATATATTCAACCAAGAAACTTTAAAATCAATAATCCAATCAATCCACATCAGTCAATCTACAACACGGGACAATTACTAATGTACCCACACATTCACACACACACAATCCAACACACGCACACACACATTCAATCCAACACACACATACGATCCATACACACACACACACATTCAATCCAACACACACATACGATCCACACACACACACACACATTCAATCCAACACACACATACGATCCACACACACACACACACATTCAATCCAACACACACATACGATCCACACACACACACACACACACACATTCAATCCAACACACATACGATCCACACACACACACACACACGTGTCAACAGACACTATCAACAACAATCAATCACATTTAGTCACAATTGACTACCACGTCAACATTTAATCAAATACGATACAAGACAAATCATATCACACGCACATACCCATATTCAAACAAACAACGGTAAACTTAATTATGAAATAAACTGGGCATAAAACAATTTATAAAAAATATAAGTTAGCAAGAATCCTCTTGCCTCAAGTCGAACCGCAACGACGACTCCAGAGATCTCCAATCAACCCGAACAAACCTGAAATAACCATCCGAGCAATTCCCTGGCATTAATTAACTCATACAAATGCACTACTAATAAACCCCCAAATTCAACCCTAAACTCAACCTTAATTAATTAGGCAAACCACACCCCAAAATCAACCCAATTTCAGTCCAACTCCCAACTACGCACATCAGCCAAAACGACCCCAAAATTCAGCAAAGAAATTCAGTCCCCACAAGACAACAACAATAATCAACCACAATTAAATCAACAACACAAACCAACCCGAAAATTCAGATTGGAGGTAAACCCTCACACATACATCGATCTTACCTTGTTGTTCTGCTGAACTCGGCCGCGGTTCTGTCTTCTTCGGCGCCGGAACATCAGCACACCAACACGCAGCCAGCAACTTCCAGCAAACAGCAGCTGGTTCGCGGCTTTGGATCTGGCTGCCCGTCGCCAGGAAGTAGAAACGCGCCCCTCCGCACAGCACGCAACAACACCAGCAGCTCTCGGCACCACCGTAACAGCAAACAACGAACCGCGCTCATCCAAGGGAGGAGGAGGAACCGTGCGGTCCAAGGCGGCTCGCCGGAGGAGCAACTTGGCTGGCACCGGAGGTTGGGTCGACGGAGAAGAGGTCTGGTTTGCTGAGGAGGGACCGAGCACAAGGGGAACGGAGATGCTCACGTGAAGAAATCTCACGGGAGAGAGACAACCAAAATTAGGGATTTTCCCCCAATTTTCCCATTTTTCACCTTTTAAGTAAACCCCCTAATTAATTTACCAAAATGCCATTACCTTATCTTATTTGGGGTATTTCATTACCCATCTTTGAATGATATTGACCGAATATCGTGTCTGGACTACCATGTGGAGTAGTCAAGAAGTATTTCAAACTAGAGTGTGCTCCTTCAATCCTATAGTTAGTACAAAATGCAGTGAAAATTTAGCAAGTGACGGACAATTTATGAAGAGAACAAAATGTAGTGAATACAGAATGCAATACAGATTGGACAATGCACTAACCTGTTTATCGTTAAAGTTCCAAGCGTGAAAATAGTATATGTCCAAGCTGACATGAGTCTTTCCCTGTACGGGATCAGCCAGCTGTTTCTTATATATTGAGTCAGACGTGGCCAAGCCCTCCATTCCGACTCAATTCTGCGCAACTCCATCTCGTACTCGGGTACAGTTGTTCGCTTGAATAAATTATAGTATGCATTTGCAAACCTTGTACCCAAGCTTTTATCATTCATCTCCTTCTTAGCATGGTCCTCTATGTTCTTCTTCACATGGCGCCTACATAGGATAGACTTTGCACTTGAAAAGAGTCTATCTAACGCATTCATCAAGGCCTTTTCACGATCTGTCACTAGACATGTAGGTGTTACTTGACACTTTTTACACATTTCAAAAAGTTGATGTGCGGCCCACACGTAGTTGTCTTCTTGCTCACGTTGTAGAAATGCCCCCGCCACATTGTAGTTCTTCCATGTAGACGTGACTCCTATAATTTCGAGAAAAGGCAAGTCATATCTGCACAAGTAGATGTGTCATTGCATAATGAATAAACATATCAACAAATAGATATAGCATATAGATGTGTTATACTAACCTGTTTGTGCTGTATGTGGAGTCTAACAAAAGGACATACGGAAATGCCTTTAGGAGTTTCATGGAGTCTAGACTGGCAAACAAAATGTCGGCGATCTTATTGGTCATTGGATCCGACCTATACTCCATGAAGTAGTTATTCTCCTTACACTTATGGAAGAACTCCTGGACCACGGTTCTTCCTTCCATCCCACTATGTCGGACCTTGTACACTTACTTCATTTTAGTGCAGTTGTTTGGGTCCTGGTTCAGTATTGTTGCAATTTTGGATGGTTTATTATGATTTTCTGTCATGGACTTACACAACTTCTTCTGCTCAGTTGTCATCCTCCCATCGAATGCATGCTCGTACAAGTCATCACCAATGACATGGTTGTGATTTCCAACAACTACCTTGATCTTCCATGAATCTCTTGGTTGTTCTTGACACAATAATCTGAATGGGCACCCACATTTTTTGCTCCTTGTTCTTTCCCTTAATCTATTTTCATCTTTAGGAATGTAAGTTCCCGCTTTTTCACAAGCCACCTGTGTCTTCCGAAGGCTTCCTCCACCAAGGTTTCTATCCCGACCAATAGTGAGGCAGAAGTGATTATCAAACACAATTTGTCTAGCCCATTTAATTGCATCTTCTCTGGAGCCGAACACTTCACCTGTGGTAAACCTCTCTAAATAGTCTTCGGAAACAATTACTTCTTCTCTAGTAGGAAATTTGAATTACGGCTGTGTGTGTAATGTCGGGAACCCAAACTGAGGTGGAGCCTGCCACCTTACGGACGGAATTCCACTAAGAGCTAAACTATCCATCAACGATATTTGGGGTTGTTCAGGCGCACAACTTTCGCCGAACAACCCGAGTGAAAAGGACGGTGGTGACATGTCCCATTCATTCAGGGGAAGATTATTAATACCGTTGTTCACCTCCTATTGAAGCAAAAGAAAAAAACAAGTTAGCATAAAAACAAGTTTCTGTAAAAAAACAAACTCGTCTGTCACGTATGGATTCATTCCATACGTCACAGGTGGATGTCTCCGTCCGTGACGTATGGAATGAGTCCATACGTGACAAACATATTTGTGTTCAAAAAACAATTACCCAACGGAGTTTTGCACTTGCAACGATCTGGTAAAATCTCCTATTGCAGTTTTATACACAACATCTCCTACTTTTAAGTACAACATAATCAAAGATGAATTTTTTATGAATATATATTAACAACTATTGACAAGAAAGAACCATAAAATTATTAACTACCACTAACTTCAACTAACATGTAAAGTAACAACACAAACATATAGTCATTCATAAGAAAGAACCATAAAATAGACATTCACAACTAATTGACAAGAAAGAACCATAAAATTCTTACTAGTTTTTATGAATATATAGTATGAACTAATTACCTTAAGAAAGTGTTCGTTTATTCAAAGAACAACTCACAAATATAAACATCCACAAGATAGAAACATAAAATTATTAATTTTTACTAACATGTAAAGTAAAAACTTAAAAAATATACCTCATTGTCATGATAATCTCTTGAGACATCATCTTGATTTGCCATGGAAAAGATTCAAAGTAATGGAAGAGAATGGAAGAGAGTGTTGTGGGATGGAAATGAATGAGTAATTGAGGTTTAGGGTCCTGGTTCAGTGTTGTTGCAATTTTGGATGGTTTATTATGATTTTCTGTCATGGACTTACATAACTTCTTCTGCTCAGTTGTCATACTCCCAGCGAATGCATGCTCATACAAGTCATCACCAATGACATGGTTGTGAGTTTCAACAACTACCTTGATCTTCCATGAATCTCTTGGTTGTTCTTGACACAATAATCTGAATGGGCACCCACGTTTTTTTTTTTGCTCCTTGTTCTTTCCCTTAATCTGTTTTCATCTTTAGGAATGTAAGTTCCCGCTTTTTCACAAGCCACATGTGTCTTCCAAAGGCTTCCTCCACCAAGGTTTCTATCTCGACCAATAGTGAGGCAGAAGTGATTATCAAACGCAATTTGTCTAGCCCATTTAATTGCATCTTCTCTGGAGCCGAACACTTCACCCGTGATAAACCTCTCTGAATAGTCTTCGAAAACAAATACTTCTTCTCTAGTAGGAAATTTGAACTGCGGCTGTGTGTGTAATGTCGGGAACCCAAACTGAGGTGGAGCCTGCCACCTTATGGACGGAATTCCACTAAGAGCTAAACTATCCATCAACGGTATTTGGGGTTGTTCAGACGCACAACTTTCGCCGAACAACCCGAGTGAAAAGGACGGTGGTGACATGTCCCATTCATTCAGGGGCAGATTATTAATAACGTTGTTCACCTCCTATTGAAGCAAAAGAAAAAACAAGTTAGCATAAAAACAAGTTTCTGTAAAAAAATAAACTCGTTCGTGACGTATGGATTCATTCCGTACGTCACGGGTGGATGTCTCCGTCCATCACGTATGGAATACATCCATGCGTGACGGACGGAAGGAATTCGTCCGTGACGTATGGAATGAATCCATACGTGAAAAACATATTTGTGTTCAAAAAACAATTACCCAACGGAGTTTTGCACTTGCAACGATCTAGTAAAATATCATATTGCAGTTTTATACACAATATCTCCTACTTTTAAGTACAACATAATCAAAGATGATTTTTTTATGAATATATATTAACAATTATTGACAAGAAAGAACCATAAAATTATTAACTACCACTAACTTCAACTAACATGTAAAGTAACAACTCAAACATATAGTTATTCATAAGAAAGAACCATAAAATAGACATTCACAACTAATTGACAAGAAAGAACCATAAAATTCTTACTAGTTTTTATGAATATATAGTATGAACTAATTATCTTAAGAAAGTGTTCGTTTATTCAAAGAACAACTCACAAATATAAACATCCACAAGATAGAAACATAAAATTCTTAACTTTTACTAACATGTAAAGTAAAAACTTAAAAAAACATACCTCATTGTCATGATAATCTCTTGAGACATCATCTTGATTTGCCATGGAAAAGATTCAAAGTAATGGAAGATAGTGTTGTGGGATGAAAAGGAATGAGTGATTGAGGTTTAGGGTTTAGTTTGGCCGTAATATGATTGAGTATGACGTGGTAGTTAATGTTGTTAGGTGGAGACAAGTAACATTCAATTTTATGGTTGTTAACCTCGTCCGTGACGGACCAATGGCATCCGTCCGTGACGGACCAAAAAGTTTTGTCCGTCATGGACGGATGCCATTGGTCCGTCACGGAAGAATGCCATTGGATCGTCACGGACGAGACATGACGTGAAATAGCAATTTTATCCGGGCGCTAAATAGAAACTGTATATATTTAATGGTCAATTTACGGTTTAATGGGAATGGGTCGTTGGTTGCAAATGTTTTGAGATTAAGAGTAGTTTGTTGCAACTTTTTTTTATTAAGGGTGGTTTAATGCAAATAAAGGTGGATAAAAGGGTGGTTTTATGATATTTGTCTTCTTTGACATGTATTTAATTTATTTTCTAAATATTTTTATACCCCACTCTCACAGAGGTTAAATTTCATGCACCCTTTTTATGCACCATTTTGTATATCTTATAGGCTAAATTTGTTTATTTTATACTCTAAATCCTAAAATATAAACCTTAAATCCTAATACATAAACCCTAAAACCCAAAATATAAATCTCATTCCCTAAATCCTAAATCCTAGATCCTAAACCCTAAACTGTATACCCTAAATCCTATACCCTAAACTCTAAGTTCTAAACCTTAAACTATAAACCCTAAATCTTAAACTATAAATCCTAAACCTTAAAATATAAATCCTAAATCTTAAACTATAAATCCTAAACCTTAATTATTAACCCTAATTTAAAATATAAAATAAATAAATAAAACTTAAAGGGTATATAAAAGGGTGTACAATTAGGATATAAAAAGTTTGATGTGACTCTCACATGCTCTTCGCACCACTTATTTTTCAACCGCTTAACTTCTCAAAATATATTTTTTCCTTTATAAAATAAGCTTAAAACATAAAAATATACTAGATACAAGCTTAGTATGAAAATTGTACGAGTATAGACTGAATGAGTTAGTCTGGATAGAGTCGGTGAATGCTTCAATGAGTAATAAATTGTCGACCATAATAGCGATTTACCTTTATTACATTTGCTAATAAGAAATCGATATTAATATTGAAAAAAAGGAGGAAAACAATTTAGCCACTTCTACCTATTTTTAAAAAATTACGTTATATATGATCATAATTTTTGCCCGATTTATATTATTTTGTGATTGATTCTCTAGTTAAGAGATTGGTGTCAAAAGTTGTTATCGGGTCTACACGTACACTTAGGACTTGCTTTATTACTATAACTCTAGGTAAGTTATTTGGTTGTGCAAGTTGGTTTGATGCTCAAAGATATTATAATATTTATTTCAATGTCAAGCCAAGTTGCAGATTCAAAACAACTTATACAAATTTATCGGAATGTAGCAACGTTGGATATTTTTGTAGTCCTAACAACAAACTTTAGTGTCAACCTCTCTAAAGTTCAAAACACTAATATAAGAACCTACAATTCATACCGAAAAATCCGACAAATTAGAAAATTGGAAAGAAAAATGTACATAATATTTGATAACTTGTGCACCCTTTCATTAATTATCTTTTTGGAAAATCTATTTGTTAACAAGAAAACATATAATTTTATATCTTAACTTTTATGTATATTTATACTTACATAAAAAAAAGTTATTAACAAAAAACATATTTTTTAAAAAGTAATTGTGATTTAATATATTGTTAATTATAGTTATAGTTATTTAATCATTATCTTTAATTTGTTAAAAAAAAAAACTGTGCATGACACCAAGTCTAATCTAGTGTAATAATTCGGTTTTGGTAATTAAGAATATTTTTTCTATAGATAAGTATTGTTTTATTAAAAAGTATGTAAATTTTTTTTATTAAATAAATGTTTTTTATAAATAAAGACTTAGAGCAACCCTTATAGGGGCTTAAATGAGAGGCTTATGGATTTTATTTTAATAAAATATTTCATACTCTCATTTAAGCCCCATGGCCGGGCTCAAATAAAGCACAAATTTTAAGCCTCAATCGATCGGGCTTAAAGAATAGTAACTTTAAGCCCCGTTTGGTTGGGGCTAAAAAAATTTGACCCCAGTCAAACGAAATGCAGCGTTTTGGTCCAAAAAGACCAAAACGTTGCGTCTTTAGTAAGCAGCCAAACGGCTGCTTACTAAAGAGAGCGCCACGCGTCGCTCCGCTATTGGAGTCGCGTCGCTCGTTCGATGAACGACGCGTGGCGCTCCATCGGACGGCCAAGATTTTTTCTTCGCCGTCCGTTTTTTTTATTTTAAAAATGTAATATCTGAAAATATAGACATAAAAAAAACACCATAATTCTAGTTTCATTTTTCTCTATCTATAGACACCCATTTTGAATATATTTGGTATATTTTAAATTTTTTATTGTATATTGTATATCATTAATTGAAATAAATCATTTTTATATTATCTATGGTGGTTTAAAATATAAATATCAACTAATTTCATTTTGTTACATTAAAATTACGTAGTGGAATTTTTTTTATATATTTTATGTATGAATTTAGGGTAGTTATATATTTAATGTATGTATTTAGGGTAGTTATATATTTTATGTATGAATTTAGGGTAGTTATAACTAAAATTATTTATTATACAATTTAGGATAGTTATAAATAAAAAATAATTTTTATTTGCCTATAAATAAGATGTAGGCAAATAAAAATTGAGTTATGCATTGTCTAATGATGTTTTTTCGTTAAATTCGATAATTTGCTTGAGTTTATGTTGTTTCATTGTAATGTTTTTTTCTTCAATTTATGTATCAATCGTTGTTGCTTGAGCTATGCATTGTTGTTTGTAATATATATGAAATCAACGACAAACATATATATGAAAGATGGAAGCAAATGGATCTCTGGATCAACTGGCTCGTTCTCTTTCGTCTGGACTCGGAATTGGATGATTCCAACTCCCAGTGTTAGATCTGAAAGTCTAGTTCCTTCCCTCAAAAGATGGAAGCAAATGGATCTCTGGATCAAAAGATATGACAATTCTCCTGATGTGGGCGTGGACAGAGTTGTGGCCGCGGTCGCGGTCTCCATTGTGCTCGGCCGCGGGCGCAGCAGCGAGGCCTTCATCGCCTTTGGCCGCGGGCGCGATTGAGAGGCCGCGGTCGCGGTCTCCCTTGTGCTCGGCCGCGGGCGCAGCAGCGAGGCCTTCCTCGCCTTTGGCCGCGGGCGCGGTTGAGAGGCCGCGGGCGCGGTCTCCTTTGTGCTCGGTTAAAAAGATTATTTTGATAATTTAATATAATGACATAATTGTAAATATAAATTGAAACCAAAAGCCCCCCATTAAACAATCCTTTTTGGATTGGGGTTTAAATAAAGGCTTAAATTCAAAAAGCCCCCATTTTAGCCCCTCTTTAAGCCCCCATAAGGGTACTCTTATAAGTTACACCAAAACAAAGTCTAAATTTGGTTCTTGAACTCATATTATTACATTTTTTCAGGCCTACAATTGTAACACCAATTAGAGTTTCCCCTTGCGCACAAAAAGAAATACTATGAAGTGACATAACATGTTTTTAACTTTCTACACCAAACCTCGTGAATCTAGATCATGAAATCGTAAGGGCCAAACATAACTTTAGGAATTAATAATGCAAGAGGGACGAAAATACACAAGAACTAGCTAGCGTGTATTCCTGCACTATAGAGCTAGTATACCAAAATCACACACACCTTGATTTTCTTAGCTATATTATCACATACATTTATATCCCCAAAACAGATCATCTCTTAACTCAAATCTTTTTATATATATATATAGAGTTTGGATCATATGCGGAGCACTCTTACGGTGCGGACGTGCGGAGCATGCACTTTAGGGCCTTATTTGTGCACTTTAACGTCTTAAATGTTCACTTTTGTAAAAAAAAAAATTATTATTTCAAACATTTTTCTCAATTTTTGGAAAAGTGCACAAATAAGGCCCTAAAGTGCACAAATAAGGCCCTATAGTGCATGTCCGCACGTCCGCACCGTAAGAGTGCTCCGCACCGGAACCTTACTCTATATATATATATAGCTTAATTACGTGAAACATGAAACAAGTTGAGCCTAATCTTCGAGCTCGATGATCTTCACAACAGACGCGTCCCCGACTTTCTGGACCACAACGACTCTATCGTGCGATTTTATGACTCCCAGCGCCTTGCCATGCTCCAACGCCACCTTCAGCACCGTCTCCCCGCTCTTTGACTCTTCCTGCACCCATCATAGCGTTTTTAGGACCTTAAGCTTAAATGTTAAAGACATGGGTTTTCTTACAGGAAAGACAAAATAAGAACTGCATGCCAAACATAACCTAAGTTCAATTCAAGTTTAGAGAGACAATGCGCGTATGAGCCTAGCACATAAGCCCAGTGGAGTTCTATTCTATAACCAATTGACAATAAGAGGAGTAGTCCACTAAGCTTATATACTGGACAAGTTATGTCTCAACTTCAGATGTGGGATGGTTATATATTTTAACAGATAGGAATGCAGATCTTACTGGATGTCTTGGATCTGCCAACACGGGGAAGATCCCTCTGATTATGAGTGATTGCCTCGCCTGTTTCGGCCATGAAAAAAACGTTAACGTTGTCGAAACAAAACCATGAGAAACTCAACAGGCGTTTCAAAACATTGTTATGAAGCTTGTTAAGACAATTAAATGTGAACATACTTCAAAGGCACCGGTACACCTCCAGTGAATTTCGTCCGACTTAATTTGGGGAATCACAACAGAGAGCACGGGCATTGTAGGGCGATACTTCGCAATCAATCTTGCATGAATAACAAGTAGTAAGACTTCTAAACATGAACAAACAAGTGAACATTATTGTGACAATGTATTTGGGTTTCAGAATGCACCTTGCAGCTCTTCCAGTTGAGGTAAAACAAATGATCACAGACGCCTTAGTTTTGATAGCGGCGCGTACCTATAATGCATATACAAGAGGTTATTTGTTTAATCATAATGAACATGAAAAGTGTGGGAAGAAGAGGAAAATAAATATACTGCTGAGGAAACAATGGATTCCAAGTGAGACATGTTTTGTCCAACAGATTTGACCATCTTTCTGAAATATGCATCATGATTGAAAACCTTCTCAGCCTGCACACAATGTTTATGATGGCTCAAAGTCCAAAACTAGAAAACCAAAATTCACAATTTAATAAATACCCATCACATTATAAACCAATCAATGAAAATAATTTGCATTAGGAAATGTCAATATGTACAATTTCCAATAACAATATAAGACTAAAACTACACTTATTACCGAACGGAGGGAGTACTGAATTAGTTAATTTCATGGGAAATTCTAAGGAAACAATAACCATGGAAATCTACTTAGTTTTGAATCAATCAACACAAAATTCTTAGATTGAAGAAGGCTTACTTACCTCAGCGCAAATTCTACCGACTGTAGAAACGGTCTCCACCGGATAAAGACCGTGCAAAGTCTCCGCCCCTAGAATAATGGCATCACTTCCTGGATCAAAAATTAGTTATGACTTATGAGCATGACATCAAAAAAACTAACTTAACTGCCAAGATCAGACAATGACATTTGTTTTTTATTACAAGTATTGGGCCATTGGCATAAAGAAACACTAAAAACTAAACTCAAGAACAAAGTACCATCTAGTACAGCATTGGCAACATCAGTAGCTTCAGCACGAGTAGGTCTCAGATTATCGGTCATACTGTCTACAACACGAGTAACAACAGCTGGCTTTCCAGCCATGTTGCACTTGTAAATAGCTGCTTTTTGAAACAAAAACACCTGCATAAATTCACATATACAATGGCGATTCTGAGAGCTGGTTTTGACACGGCTTCGATGTCAGCAACTTTAGCTAAACTAAACTGAGCTCAATTGCAATAAAGGGAATCTGAAAATTGACCTTCTCTGGTGGGAGATCTACCCCCAAATTCCCACGGCCTAAGATAATACCATCAGCTTCTTGAAGAATTTCATCAAAATGGGTTAAACCCTGGAAGAACAAAAGAGTATCAGTAATTGGTGAAAATTGTAGGCCTTCAACATATATTTTCTTGAGTTATGATTTTGTATCACCTCTGTGTTTTCAATCTTAGCATAAATCTGAGTCTGGCCAAGTTCCGCGAATTGGTTAAGGAAATTGCGAGCCTGGAAAGACAAAGAAACATGACATTTCAATAATTAGGATTCCAATAGAAGCTAGGCAAAAAGAACATTAGTGTATGTAAACCAATAAAGAATAAAATCTCACAATGCGAACATCTTCAGCGGCGCGTGTGGATGATAAAGAAAGGAAGTCTATCTTGTTTCGCACTCCCCATGAGGTTATAACCTGAAAACACAGTGACAACATATCACTAAGTCAAACAATTCAAAGCAATCCTACAACAACAACAACAATATATGCAGAGTTAAGATGTACGCATTCATATCCCGAACAAGTCGAGAGGATGAATTCAAAGCAATCCTATTATTCGAAAAGTATCAAACTCAGGTGAATAATAAAAAAGATAAGGTCACCTCTTTATCTGCATCAGTAAGAGTAGGCAAATCGATACGAATTTGAGAGACGTGCAAAGTGTACAATGTCCCCGACAAAGTAGCCGAGTTCTTAACTAGACAAACAACATCATCTCCATTTATTTCAGAAACCTGCAAGATGTGAAGTTAGAGGGTTCCATGAGCAATCAAAAATTATCCTTAGAAACTCAATTCCAATTTAGACTACACAATTCACCCAAGTCCTGCAATTTCAATTCTGTTGCCTTCTCTTACCTCCAGCCAAACAGAAGTAGTTTCATTTCCAGTGAAAAGATACTGTCCAATGAAGATAGTATCGCCTTTCTTCACAGCCTGCAAGAAAGATTATTTTCAACTACTGACAAAGATTCTTTTCTTTATAAAAAGTTTCTTGTGTTTATGAACCTTGGATAGGCCATGGTAGTTGATGGGTAACAGATTTTTGGTGGCTTCTTTGGATTGATCAGGAGTTAAGACGAGGAGCGAATCGGATTCGAGTGATATGGGATGCTGACTCTTGTTAACAACCTGCAATTCTGGGCCTGAAGTATCCAACATTACCTGTAAAAACAGATAACAGTCTCAGCAAGTGATAAATAACTGAATAGACACTAGTCATGAATCTAAGGGCTTGTTTGGTATGGATTTTTCTTCCTGAGTTGGCAGTTTTGAAAGTTATATGTTGATCAATAAGTGTATAATAAATTTTAGGTGATTACTACTCATAATTATAGATCTATGGACTTGCTAGATGTTTCTTGGTCTAATTAGGCAAAATATTATCAAAATCATACGGAAATGTGTTTTTTTGTTAAGTAAAAAACATACAGCGCAGAGTTTGTTGGTGCTCTTCATGGCCATCTTTAGATTCTCCAAGCTCTCCTGATGAAACTCAGCATCTCCACATGAAAAATCAAACCTTGCCACTACAAATAAAAAAGGGAAACAACAAAACCAACACAATAAAGCAATTGAATTGAAAGCAACACAAATTCAATAAGAAGACCCCAAGAAAAAATCACTTATTAAATTAAATAAAAAAATTATAAAAGTGGGTAAACACTAAACAGCAATTTTATACACACCAGACATTCCAGCTTTGAGGCAACTAGAGATTGTGTCAACAGAGCGACATTTTGGGCCTAATGTGCCAACAATCTTAGTCATTGCAGGGAAGAAACTCTGCAACAAATTCATAAAATTAGTACTAAATAATACACACTAATTTTACAACAATAACAGTATAATTCTACAAAACTGAAATCTAAGAACAGAAGAAGATTTGTGAAAGTAATTAAAGGAGGGATTTTATTTTATTTACAGGTTTGGAGGGCTCAAGGATGGAAGCCATCCTGATGGGCTCTTCAAGGAGTAGTGAAGAATGCATCTTGAAACAGTTTTAGTGATGAACTGAAGTGAAGATTGGAATTGGAGCTGATTTCAGGAGGAAAAGGGCAAGAAATGAAAAACCCAGATGAGAAAGCGGTGATGGGTGAGGTTATAGTGTAAGATTGGGGCTTTTTTTATAGTATTGTTTTTGGTGTGATCGATCAATAAAGAAGGAGACAGTAATTGGTGTTTCCCAATGGAAGACTCTGAATTTTTGTTGGTTTTGTTTGGGTCTAAAACTAACGACTAAATTTGCAAAAAAATTCCCATGGTATAGCATGTCTATGGTCTAATAAAAGTCTTCTTCTTTTTCAACATATTTTGGATGCTTCTTTTGGCAGTAAAATAAGGTCTCACTAGTATAATTCTCGTGTCAAGCACGAGTTTTTATGTCATATATATTGAATCAAAAATATTAATAATTATTCAAAAATAGATCTAGATGATATTGATATTAAAATCAATTTCGGATCAGTAATTGCGTATCTCAATCATCCATATAATTGAGAAATTTAGAATTTGTATAAAATTAGGAAATTTGGGATTTGTATATAATTAGGAATTTTGGAATTTGTATATAATTAGGAAATTTTGGATTTGTAATCTTTGTGATTAACTTGTAATCTTTGTGCTTGAATTGTATTTAAATTAGGAAAAAATGAGTGAAAAATTTAGGATAATAATCTTTAATTTATTATTATATTTATTTAAAAAAATTGAAAAAATCAGAAAATAACACGTTGCGGTTTTAATGAGGGAGTTTCATGTGGCGATTTTAATGAGGGGGTATCATGTGGTGTAATTAGGTTCTAGTTTAGTAGATATATAGTAGATTATGAAATTTTGGATTTGTATATAATTAGGTAATTTTAGATTTGTAATCTTTGTGATTAATTTGTAATCTTTGTGCTTGATTTATATTTAAATTAGGAAAAAATGAGTGATAAGTTTAGGATAATAATCTTTGATTTATAATTAGATTTATTTAAAAAAATTGAAAAAGCAAAAAATGACATGTGGTAGTTTTAATGATGGAGTGTCATGTGACGGTTTTAATGAGGGAGTGTCATGTCGCGTGATTAGATTCTATTTTAGTAGATATATAGTAGATTGTTTCAAATACGTAGATTACTTAAAAATATCATAACCGGATAACAAATACTCGATCAAGAATTTCAATAAATAAAAGTAATTGTTACTTTGCTTAGAGAATTATATATCACCATATCCAAGCCTAGTGATCCAACTACTTTGTTTAGAGAATATCAAAAAAATAAAATTAATTGTTATGATTTAGTCCACCTTTTTATCAAGAATCTAATTTTATTTTGAAAGTAAATAAGCTGAAAGCAAACTTGAACAAATTCTTATTTATAAATAAAATTAAAATCACATAGAGTCACAATATTTTGATAATATAACTAATATATAGTAATAAAGTTTTAAGATTATTTGTAAAAAGAAATTTATCTATTACCCTCAAATTAAACCGTTAAATTATATATGAAATAGATAAATTTTTATATGAAAAGACTAAATGCTAAAACTTAGAATCTGATTCATGTCCAACAATATGAAGAATTGAATATGATGACGATACGTAGGCGAATTAAATGTGGAAACATCACGTAAGATTTATGTCTTCCTTTTAGTATATATTTAGATATAGATAGATTTGTTTTTTCATGTACCGATAACATATATGATTATAACTACTCAACAAAAGAATCGGCCTAGTGATAATAATAAATATAGAGGTAGATATTATATATGCTTCATTTACAAAAAAACGACTTATAATTTATATACATATCAGGCTTGCCTTGACACTAATTTTAAACATACATATAACTTTATTAATTCTAAATTGCAATCAACGTGTATATATATATGCGAATGTTAATTGTATGTGCTTGTATTGATATTAATACAAAGTTATAACAACCTCTTAAATATGAATATTTGTTTTAATGTGTATCGTCACCTTATTTATGTTAATCTCGTAATGGTTCATTTAAATATTTTGGATTTGCAAACAAAAAAATGATTTGATATTAAGATATTGATGTATAACTAATAAAAATTTTAAGAAATGAATTGATACAATTTAATCGGGGTTGTATGTTGAATAAAATGGGTTGATACAATTTTAAAAAAATCCATAATTAATTATTAATTATTTTATTATATGTTTGTTAGAGGTTGTTAAGATAATTTGTTTAGATATTTGATAATAAATTAAAATTAAGTTAGATAAATTATAGAAGCATAAAAGATTAAAAAAGAAAAATTATCATAAAATGACACGTAAAATTTATGTGATCAAAATCGTTCTAAGAACTCAAAAGAAGAGAGTTTAATATATAGTAATAGATAGATTACTTTAGTGTCAAAAGAGAAATGAAATATTGAATTTAAAGCAATTATAATTAGCTTTAGTACCAATTGAGTTCATGGTATGCAAAATTTGAATTCGGCAAGCTGCGGCGCCGGCTATATGCCAAATTACTACCAACTACACCTTTCAAAAACCGATCCAATTCGAATTTTTTGGATCGAGACCCGATCCAAATGTCACTGGATTAAGAAGAACCTGAATCGACTCGACTCGAACGCAAATCCGAGCTCATAAGTCCCCGTTATTTTGTATATTTTATTTCATTTATATTAAATATTTTAATATAATTTATGAAATAATTATATAATATTAATTATTTTATTAAAGTTAAAATTCATAATAATAAAAAAAAAGACATATTCGACCCGCCCGGTCAACCTGACCCGCCCGACCCAAAAAGTTTTATCGACCCGATCAACCCGAACCCGATTTGACCCGAACCCGATATGCCCCAACCTGAACCCGACCTGTCCGACCCAGTTGACAGGTCTACTACCAACCATGTTAAATCGATCACATTAACGCTTACAAACTTGCATCATAAAAACTATTCTAATGGAAGCTTAATTCAGACATTAATTAATATTACTCTCTCATATTTAAGTTAAAATTCGTTTGAACACTTGATTTTGATAAACTTTATAAGATATTTTAGTTTTTTGGCATTTAAGAATGGATTATGAGAATTTTATTGAAATTTAATTTTATAATTATGTTACTACTAAACTCTTCAATCATTAGTAAAAAGATATAGTGAATATCAAATATGTGAGAAAATTAAAAACAAAATATACTAGTGTAGTTAAGATTTTTCTTAAACAATGTATCTCAAACTACAATGCCAGCTATTTAAATGGCATGAAAATATCTTTTTATCTCTACTTTACATGCATAAAACAATATAATTCATAATCAAATTTTTACATGCTTATTGTAAGATATCAACCAATATGGTTTCAACATGACTCAAGCAACAATAGACCATCTTTATCCATATCACTAAGAGTATCATTTTTATTTGTTAAAAATGAAAATAAAAGAAAATGTTAGATTTTTGTAAGAACCAATGTGAAAAAAAATAGAGGAGAGTATCACATGGGTACTCCTTTATTGATTCACTACAAAAATTTAAAAATCTTCTTATTTTTTATTTGTGTAAAAGGGTATGATACCCACTATCAATATCATTGTTAAATATGATCTTATAATGACTTTGACGATCAGATGAATGATGTGGCATAACATATATTTCACATAGAGTCGCTGTAAACTCGTATATCAATCAAATAAAGATGTTGTGAGCTACTATAAAATATATATAGATTGGTTTTCACCGAGTTAATTTTAGACATTTTTTTATGAGGAAAGAATTCGAATTACCCGACATAACAACGTCGGGTAAATCGAGAGGCCGATAAATCGGCGTCGGTCAAAACCGAACAATAAGAACAATAAATCAAGCATGAAAATTACAACAAAGCAATAATAGATAAATGACCTAGAGCGAGTGGTGAGTAAAGCACGATCAGACGAAAGCGCCACTGGAAGACGAGTCAGACAGGAGACTACCACGACGTTGCCCTCTCTTCTAGGAGGGATCTTCAGGAGCCTCAACCATGACGTTGCCCTCGTACAAGAGGGATCTTCATTGAGCCACAGACATGACCACGACCCCGACCAGAAACTCAAGCATCACTCTAGATCAGTTCCACAATTACAGCGAAGAATTTGACATTCAAACTTGAAACAAACAGATCCACAATTGTTAAAAAGAGTAAAAACATTTGTGAAAATGGATGGTTGTAAACCATTTTTTGTTTTGTTTTCCAATTTATCATTGATATATAGTGTGCTTGTTGGAATACAATTTAGTTAAAAATGGAAAATTTAAATGTTTTTAATGGGCTTTAAGGCCCAAACATTAAATTAGGTTTATATGATTTAACTAACCCATATATACTTATATACAAAAATATATAAATATATAAAAAGAAGAATTGTTATATGGGTTATGGGTTTAGGCGTGAAAGCAACACAAAGTGCAGTCCAATCACAAGTGAGTTGCTTTTTGTTTTTGTTTTAATTTCTCTTATGTTTGCATAGCAAGCAAACTTATGTTCACAATGAGATCAAATAAAAAACAATATGTTTGCTTTGACTTTTGACCGGCTTGTACTCAAGCCCAAGCCAAGGAAGTTTCAGACAATTGTTCAAATTGGAACCAGAGCATAGCACAACGACAAGACGACCCAAAGAAGATGAAGTGACCGATTGGTCTGAAAACATTAGAGTAAGGTGGTTGATTTGGAGTTGACAACCAGAACCACAACCATGGCAGTCGGAGAGAGCTTCATTCCTTGTTGAAAGCTCAAAAATCGAGTGAAGCCACGGAAGAGGTAGATTGGTGTTGGTGAAAAAAAGGATTCAACCGAAGGAGGCCAGTGTCAGATCTAAGGGTGGTCAGTGGCCGGCAGTAAGTACGACGGGGGTGGTTTAGGTAGGGATTGAACCAAAGAGCGGCGATCCGAGCGACAACCGACGGGTCAACCGCGGATGATAGATCTAGTTCTTAGACGGAATAATTTGGGTTCGATGCCATATAAAGTCGGCAAGAATTTCTGGGGTGGTTCGGGCATGGCTTGATCTGACGAGCGGAAGATTAGGCATAGCTCAAGTCGGCAAGCAGGGATCCAGCGACGGTGTTAGGAGGTTCAAAAGTTTAGATGGTTAATTTGAGTGAATTTCAATTCTAAAATTTACACAACAAAAGAAGAGAAATATGGGTTTGCCCTTGTGTTGCTGGGTGTTGAAGCTTTTTGGATTTCGCATGTACAAATAGATCGAGTTGTAGGATAGTCCTTAGAAGATGTTGGTTGGGGGATTGCTCCTATGTTGTTGAAAGGTTAGGGGTTGCCCCGGAAGAGATTAGTCTAAAAACTGTTTGTTAAAAAAACCTTTGATTGTTGTTGGTGTGGGATTACTCCCAGAAGAAAGTCCCGATTTTGGTTTGCCCTTGATGTTGATAATGGGAGGTTGTATTTGGGTTTTTTTTTAGAAAAGGACTCTCTCTTCTCTCTAAATCCCCTGTCTCATTGTTGTATCTGTTATTTGGTTGTGTCAATTTTAGACATATTTGTTTTGTCTGTGGTGGTTTTTTTATTACAATTGTAAAGACCTATTAGCGCGGTTAAAAAGAAGAAGAAGGTTTAAGGTGCTTTTACGACGTGCAGAGTCGAGACCACCGCCCTGATTGGCGCCGAAGAAATAAAAATCTGTGTTCGAGTACGTGTTGGCAGTCGCACAGAGATCAGATCAGATCAGATGGTATGGTACGGATGATGGCGCCCACCGAATCCATCATAAATTGACAGCACGAAATCCTATGTCGTCCACGTACGTATGTTCTGATCTCCCCTTCCTAAACTTCGGGTTGGCCTTTCGGTACGCTTGATCCGCTCTACTTTGTAGTGCGTATTTAGGAGTTGTTACTGAATATTAGGTACCAATTGTATGGGTTTAGAAGATAATTGAGGAGAATGGAGTTTTAGAGAAGAAGTAGTGATATGGTGGATTTTAGTGCATATTGTGACGACATTGAAGATGAAGGCGAAGCCACCAAGGAATGACGCGGGGAGAGCCGCGACGGAAGGACGGCCGCGGGTGCGGAAGGCTTGGCCGCGGACGCGAAAGGCTTGGCCGCGGGCGCGAATGGACGACAGAAGCAAATGAAGACTACAGGCATTTCCGCGGGCGCGGAAGATTGGCCGCAGTCGCGGATTTCCCTTCTGGTGCGGAGACGCGATTTCGTCCGAGATCTTTAGTTTACTTTATTCCCTTTTATTTTATTTCCTTTTAGTTCGTTTGTCTTATTTTTAGAAGATTGTTATCGTTATCTTTTAGAAATTAGGTTTTGCTAAGTCTTTATATTCATTCTTTAGAACATGAGATTAAGAGTTCGTTTCTCTCCTTCTTTCTCTTTTCCCTTTTCTTTGTTTTTATCTTTGTTTTGTTTTTTGCTAGACAATTGAAGCCTTGGTTTGAATTTGATTGTGAGATTATTCCGTTACTTTATCCTTGAATGCTATTGGTTCTCTTGCTCTTCATCCCATTGAGTTTTATTGATTTCTCTAGCCTGATCAACTAGTAGTTATTGGTATTATTCATACTGCAAGATTAGGGTTTTGAATTCTATTGGTTTATCTTGTTCACCGTTTCGTTGTGATTAAGTATTGGTTTTCCTAGCCTGACAAACTAGTTGAGATTGGTATTATCTATAGTGCTGGTTCCCCTAATCTGGTCAACTTATTGAGATTAATATTGTTCATCCCTAATTCAGAGTAGCAACCACGATTTACAGGAACTAGTTGTGAATGTTTATTGTGAAGAGAATTGATTGCATGTCGAGTACTGACTGGTTGTTAAGTATTGCATGAGCCTATCTATTCCTGAGTTTATTGCTGCTGTTAAATTGAATCTTGATAGTTTCTTGATTGTTTAATAGTTAGGATTATCAGGACTGGTTGGACTGATAATTAATTTAGAACAGGGATTAGGACATTCATGAGAATTGAGAACTAGGGATAATCAATGATCGATCAACCAAACTGAAGGTGGATGTTTGTTTAGCCAAGCTATTTATATTTTATTTATCGTTTTCTTAGTTAGATTCACATAAACTCCCCCATTTGTCTTTGTTGTCAATTGGTGAACGATTTGGCAAACAGGATATATAGATTGATTCTCTGTTGGATTCGACCCTTATTTACCAGATTATATTAGTTAGGTTTTTTAGGTTTACTTTGTTAGGTGCATGCGACAAAACGCCTATCAACGCTCCTAGCTTCGGAGTTCGGGTAGCTATAGTGAAATGAACTCGCACACTTTGATTAAATATAAACGTTATTTTATCAAAGTATATATATAACGTTATATTTAGTATTGAATTTAATTTAATTATATATAATAAATATATTGTATAAATAAATTTAGGCTGTTGCTATTTCACGCACCAGGTAAATTGCTATTTACCGCACTGCTTCGCCCGTGATGCACCAAATATATCCGTCCGTGACGGACAAAAGCAAT
The DNA here is from genome assembly GCA_027886185.1 of Rheum nobile. Classification (NCBI taxonomy): domain Eukaryota; kingdom Viridiplantae; phylum Streptophyta; class Magnoliopsida; order Caryophyllales; family Polygonaceae; genus Rheum; species Rheum nobile. The sequence continues at coordinate 12,055,319 of WOAB01000563.1, read as the reverse complement.
CCGCGCGTCAGGGACGGATCAACTTCATCCCCTTCATCATTTTACCGAAAACATTCAAACCCTCTCGCTCTCTCCTCCATTCCATTCGTCCTCTTCGATCTCTTCCTTTCCATCCGTCACGTACGAATATAATTTGTCTATTATGAATCAGGTTAGTTAAATCTATCATTGTTCTTGGCTTAGTTTAATGGTTTTGAAATTATTGAATGTTATTTTAAATTTTTGGATGAATTAAGTTTTAGGGTTTAAGTGTTAAATGTTGGATTTACTTGTATAAATGTTGTTTGAAACTGAAAAATTGCTTGGATCTGGACAAATATTGTTCGAAATGATGTGGTTGAATGGGTTGCTTGGATCTAGAAAAATTGCTTGGGGTTGAAGGGGAACAATCCATCCGTGACGGACGGGTTCTGTGGATCCGTGACGGACTGACCTTGTTGATCCGTCACGGACGGATCTTGCCAAGCCGTCACGGACGGATCTTGTATGTGTGTTTTTGTTGTTAATGTTGTTGTTGTTGTTGCTCCCTCTAAAGTCTTGTTTTTTCATGTTACAGATGGAAAACCAAACAAGATCTACCCGTCACAGAAGGTGGAACGCTGTCCGTGAGGGACAAGAACAAGAAGAGGATCGTATAGTATATCGAATGAGGCAGCAGAAGAAATAAAAAAAAGCGACGAAGCAGGACCGAGTACGGTCCATGACCCGACTGTACCGGTATATGCAGACCCGCCACTCGACACCATGGCGTTCAACGATCCACCTATATACCAGAACAACCCAGATGTGGTAAGTAACTATACATATGCTTAGAGAATAATATGTCGGTTATTTAATATTGTTTCTAATAATTTGTGTTATAGGATCCGACATGGTATATACCTCCTCCACCTGAGCAGCCTAGTGGTTGGCCCATGTGGCCAAGAGATATGAGTGGGCAAGAAGTTTGGCCCGCTCAACAGCTTAGCTTCGAGGAACCGACTGCTCCTAGACAACGTAGGCAGGGTAGACAGCTTAGGCAGGCTAGACAAGCTGGAGGTCGGGATGCTATCGATCCAAAGTTGATAGGACCTGTACCGGGAGTCTTTCCCTGTACGGGATCAGCCAGCTGTTTCTTACATATTGAGTCAGACGTGGCCAAATCCTCCATTCCGACTCAATTCTACGCAACTCCATCTCGTACTCGGGTACAGTTGTTTGCTTGAATAAATTATAGTATGCATTTGCAAACCTTGTACCCAAGCTTTTATCCTTCATCTCCTTCCTAGCATGGTCCTCTATGTTCTTCTTCACATTGCGCCTACAAAGGATAGACTTGGCACTTGGAAATAGTCTATCTAACGCATTCATCAATGCCTTTTCACGATCTGTCACTAGGCATGTCAGTGTTACTTGACACTTTTTGCACATTTCAAGAAGTTGTCGTGCGGCCCACACGTAGTTGTCTTCTTTCTCATGTTGTAGAAACGCCCCTGCCACATTATAGTTCTTCCATGTAGACGTGACTCCTATTATTTCGAGGAAAGGCAAGTCATACCTGCACAAGTAGATGTGTCATGCATAATGAATAAACATATCAACAAGTAGATGTAGCATGTAGATGTGTTATACTAACCTGTTAGTGTTGTATGTGGAGTCTAGCAAAAGGACATATGGAAATGCCTTTAGGAGTTTCATGGAATCTGGACTGGCAAAGAAAATGTCGGTGATCTTATTCGTCGTTGGATCCAACCTATACTCCATAAAGTAGTTGTTCTTCTTGCAATTATGGAAGAACTCTTGGACCACGGTTCTTCCTTCCATCCCACTATGTCGGACATTGTACACTTCATTGTACACTTGCTTCATTTTAGTGCAATTGTTCGGGTCCTGGTTAAGTGTTGTTGTAATCTTTGATGGTTTATTATGATTTTTTGTCATGACCTTACACAACTTCTTCTGCTCAGGTGTCATCCTGCCAGCTAATGCATGCCCATACAAGTCATCACCAATGACATGGTTGTGGGTTCCAACAACTACCTTGATTGTATATGAGTCTCTCGGTTTTTCTTGACACAATAATCTGAATGGACAATCACATTTTTTTTCTCCTTGTTATTTTCCTTACTCTGTTTTCATCTTTAGGAATGTAAATTCCCGTTTTTTCACACAACAACCATGTCTTCCGAAGGCTTCCTCCACCAAAGTTTTTATCCCGACCAATAGTGATGCAGAAGTGATTATCAAAGACAATCTGTCTAGCCCATTTAATTGCATCATCTCTGGAGCCGAATACTTCACCCGTGATAAACTTCTCTGAATAATCTTCCAAAACAATCACTTTTTTAGGTGTAGGATAATAAAACTGCGGTTGTGTGTGTGTAATGCCGAAAACCCAAACTGAGGTGGAGCCTGCCACCTTACGGACGGAATTCCACTATGAGCAAAACAATCTAATTCTGGCACATGAGGTTGTTGAGGCGCCATAGGTTCGCCGAACTCAAGGAATTGTGTCCTTTAATCAAAGGTGAGGAATATTTCAGACTCGCATCAAACGGTATATAACTCTACTCCTAATTGATTCCTATTGATTCATGCATGAGATCCTTGTTAGATGCTAGAAAATAGTTTTCTGAAATCCCGCTTATACGCATCTAATCCCAACAGTAGTATCAGATCCTCTTGCATAAATTGATATGATCAAAAAATTAAAGAGTTAATTTTGATGCATGTCTTGATTCAAATTAAGTGGTAAATTGATATATATATTAATTTGCATGATTAAAATTCTGAATTTTAATTGATTGGATTAGTAAAGTTGAAGAACTTTATAAACATATATGCATGTAAAATTGTTCTACCCATACTTGATTCATGTGATTTAATTATGCAAGAGATATGATTTTTTGGCATGTTTAAATCATTAAATGAAGATTTTGATTTTCATAAGATGGATCAATTACCCAAAATTCTATTTTTATTAATTCTGAATTTTCTGAAGAAAAAAAACAAACAAACCGGACCGGATCCGATCCGGTTCGGGCGCACACCTCGACTCATGGGGATGAGACCAGATGGTGTGGACCATAGTCGGCGGGTATGGACCACACCCGGTGATGCGAACAACCCCTGAAGTGTTGTCTGCAACGCAGGATCTTTGATTCCTCAAGCTTGAATTCGATTCCCTCTCTTCTGTAGCCAAAGTGATGGCTTTCCTAGGGCTAAAGAGATAACCCTCAAACGCGTTCAAAGTGATGAACGAAAGGATCAAAGAGATGATCACAAACACCGAAGAGACGATGAACAATTGCTCGAAGCGACGAGCTACGGGATAGACGATCTGTGGGATCGAAGAGTTGACGTTGGAACTCAAGGGAAGGAGCGTACTCAACTTTACTACTCAAGTTCAACGTAAGATTACAAACTAGGGTTTCTGGGTTTAAATAGCGACAAAGATAATAATAAAATAAGAAGAAAATTTCGAAAATAAAGACGTCTAAATGAGCGCGCAGGCTCGTTTCCGCGGTCGCGGAATTACTTCCGCGGTTGCGGAAAATTGTTCGAATTAAAAAGCCGTAGCAAATCCGCGGTTGCAGAAATTACTTCCGCGATCACGGAAAATACGCCGAAAAATACCAAGTCTCAGGAACATTTCCGCGGTCACGGAAATTCTTCCGCGGTCGCGGAAGACATGCACAGCTCTCAGTAAAACTCGATTTTGACCATCTTCTTGTTGAAATCTTGATCTGACGTAAACTATGAAGTTGTAGATCTTTGAATCAGCTTTCCAACGCATCTTGAATCATCACGAGATCAATTTTCTAGACATAGTTATGGCCGTTTTACCGAAGACTGTCCAGAACCAAATCGACAGTAACTATTCCGAACTTGCACAAGACTTTACCCTTTGCTTGAGCCTCTTCCTTGTAGGTCGTTGATTAAGTCTCCCATGCATGTTGCTATCAATCTCCCCTTCTTGGCTGTGAAGCGTCCCCGCTTCGTCCTCGTCGTCAGAAGCAGGAGGCGTATAAGGAGAAAGATCAGCGACGTTGAACGTAGGATGCGCACCATAGTCATCGGGTATAGGGGGCAATTCCTCGGGCAGCTCCTCGGGCATCACATCCCCAAGGTCCTGCAAAAGAGAAGTCACGGTAGGGGGTAAATCAACATGATCTTTAACAGTTAAAAGACACGCGAAAGGAACAAGTAAAAAGCAAGGAAGACGTCCCTGAATTATTAGAGAGACATCCCGGGACCGGGCTAAGAGAAGTCGGTTCTCGCATTTGCCGTGAATGTCGGGTTGTGGAGGCGTCTCAAACGTGAAGTACTGGATCACCTTTGTATTGATGATGTTGCGGTAACTCCCACCATCTTCGTTGGCGGTAATAACGCTGCGTGGAACCAAGCCAATAGGCACGTTATCTTGCTCGTCCATAGAGTTGCATATGTAGCTGTCCATCTCCTCCTCCTCCTCATCGTCGTAGGTGTCAAATATCGGTCCGGCGTCGGGGGTGTCCTCGTCAAAAGACTCGTAGCCGGAGGTGTTCGAGAAGAGGACATTGAGAAGGGGACCCTTGCGGTCCATTGGTCGGCTAGTTGTGACCGGAGGGTTCAACATTGGGTCAGCTGTGGGCCACTTCATGCCACTCATGGCCTGACGAAGGTGCTCATTCTCGGCAGTCAGCTCGGCCAGTTGGCGGTGAAGTGTGTCAATGTGTTCATAAACGAAGTCCATGTGTCCGGGGCTTCGGTTGCCCGTAGAAGGAGAGTGGCTTGTCGTAGGAACCTCCATAGTACCTATACAAAGCATATAACACAAGGAGTAAGGTGCATCAAGCAAAAGAACAAGTCCAAGACAAGTCCGTGTCTCAAAAGTGAACCAAGAAATTTTCCGCTGGGCGTACTAATTTTGGTTGCTCGTGAGGAGGGAGATGCTTGAACGAAAGGCAACAAAGCAAGAACTAGCAAATCAAGTCCCAAACAACACACAAATTTCCAAGTGCAAGTAGATCAAATCAAGTTTCTCAGAATTAATCACAAGAGAGTTGAAAATTTTTCTTTGCCCTTTTTAATGAGAGTTGTATAGAGACATGAAAGAAGAGAAGATGGAGGATGACCGTATGGTGCGTTCTCTGCCTTTTCTATTGTTTCTTTTGTGTGAGGCTTTCGTCTTCCCAAACCTTTTTGTTTTGTTTGATGGAAGGTGAGAATAGTATGTATGTTTTTGTTTATACGGTCACACTGTTTTTTTTTTTTGAAATGATGGTGAATCAAGCAAGAAAGAACCACACAAGCAAGTGTAGGAGAAGAAAGAAGAGACAAAGCAACTATGAGGGAATTAAGTCGAACAACTAATCTAGCAATTAATCCAAAGATGAAGCAAAACTTGATCAACAAGAAACAAGGAAATTAAAATATGCAAATAAGGAAACAAGAATTGCTAGAGGATAGAGTTTAGGGCTGTTGGAAAAGTAACCAAAACCTAAAGGAAATTAGGGTTTCAGCCATGAGAGGGAGAGGGAGTGGCGGACGGAGTGGTGGTGGCGGACGATGGTGGTGGTGGCGAACGGTGGTGGTGGGGTGGTAAGAAAAAAATTTCTAGGGTTTGTAAGCGGAAAATTGCAAGGAATCACAATAAGAGAGAAGAAACAAACTTAGCTTGGATAGGCTCTGATGCTAGTTGATGCGAACAACCCCTGAAGTGTTGTCTGCAACGCAGGATCTTTGATTCTTCAAGCTTGAATTCGATTCCCTCTCTTCCGTAGCCAAAGTGATGGATTTCCTAGGGCTAAAGAGATAACCCTCAAACGCGTTCAAAGTGATGAACGAAAGGATCAAAGAGATGATCACAAACACCGAAGAGACGATGAACAATTGTTCGAAGCGACGAGCTACGGGATAGACGATCCGTGGGATCGAAGAGTTGACGTTGGAACTCAAGGGAATGAGCATACTCAACTTTACTACTCAAATTCAACGTAAGATTACAAACTAGGGTTTCTGGGTTTAAATAGCGACAAAGATAATAAGAAAATAATAAGAAAACTTCGGAAATAAAGACGTCTAAATGAGCGCGCAAGCTCGTTTCCGCGGTCGCAGAATTCCTTTCGCGGTTGCGGAAAATTGTTCGAATTAAAAAGCCATAGCAAATCCGTGGTCGCGGAAATTACTTCCGCGGTCGCGGAAAATACGCCGAAAAATACCAAGTCTCAGGAACATTTCCGCGGTCGCGGAAGACATACACAGCTCTCAGTAAAACTCGATTTTGACCATCTTCTTGTTGGAATCTTGATCCGACGTAAACTATGAAGTTGTAGATCTTTGAACCAGCTTTCCAACGCATCTTGAATCATCACGAGATCAATTTTCTAGCCATAGTTATGGCCGTTTTACCGAAGACTGTCCAGAACCAAATCGACAGTAACTATTCCGAACTTGCACAAGACTTCACCCTTTGCTTGAGTCTGTTCCTTGTAGGTCTTTGATTAAGTCTCCCATGCATGTTGCTATCACCCGGCTCATGGGATGAGCCCAGCGGACCACGGTTCTGCACAATGCAGAACCGCGGCCTGCGGAGGTGTGGGTCCACCGGACCACCGCGCGGTCCAAATCGGGTTGGACCCGGTTCTGCGGTCCCGCTGAACCGTGTGAGTTGCGCAAGTGCTGGGCGGTCCGGGTTGGTCCGCAGTGGCTGGTGGGTTCGATGGGCACGAGATGGACTCAGGTGCGACTCGGTCCGGTTGGATAGATTTGGCGTTTTAGGATAATTACCTAAAATATAAGATAAGATCTTATTTGCCTAATTGGATAATATTTGATATTATCTACAATATAATTTCCTAAAAGTTGTTAGGATAGATTCCCACTAGATTAAGATAAGGATATTTGATATCTTATCTTATTTATGCATATCTTATCCAATAATGCATTTTAATGATTAATTATGATTAATGCTATATATTGATTTTAATTTGAATTAAGAATTTGATATTAAATTATTTATGTTGTGAGATGATTTACTTAATTTAATAAGGTTTTATTTAAATCAGTTAAATTGTTTATTATTATTAATTAGATTAATATTATTGATAATATTTGATGTTATTATTGCATGCATGTTTTATAATATTATGATATTATTGCTAGCATGAGGTGACTAGTATGGCCCACTTAGGATAGAAAATACGATATGTGTATCGTTATGTTTTCTTGTACACGATCTGCGTATCGTTATGTATTTTTGTAATTTATTTTTCAGCAATTAGATTATTTAGAAAAATATATAATACAAGAAGATAAGATCCTAAGAAGACCAAAGGATGGAGATCCATGGAGGGTACCAAGGATGGAGATCCAAGAGGAACAAGACCCATGAAGATTAGATCTTTAATTTTGGTTTTTAGGGGCCATACTAGGATCACATTTAATTATTGCATTTTGAATGCTTTACTATTTTAAGCCTTGCATGATTGTTTGTTTATGCTATTTTGTTCACCAGTAAATAGACAACCATTGCATGCTTAAATCTCTAAAAGAATATTGAGGTATTGCCTTTCCATATCATAACCCATAAGGCCCTTGGAATTCGTTGGATAGTTTTTGTCAAAGCGATGTGTCTTTCTTTGACCTTGGGATAGTGAGGGTGGATCTATATAAGGGATTCATAAACCTTGATGTGGTTATACTCAACAAGAGACCAAAAGACAAAGTTTTGGATCTTGAGGCATAGAGATGAGTCCAACATGGGATATGGGCCATCAACCAAGAATTATAAGGAGTTATAATTAGTAAATGTTACTTACCTTGATCACATAAGACTTAAGAAAGTTCCAAAGTACGCTTAGGTCTTATCTGAGATAGGGTCTTGGAATCATTTTATTCACCAGGGACAAACTTAATTTGAATAAAATGTGCACTTGCTTAAATTTTAAAACATGTTTAATTTTGAGCTTTTGCATGTCAAACATAAACTTATCTGCATGTTACTTCCTTTGTAGATATCATGTCTAGCAACGATAACTTCAAATTCACTCCGCGCTCAATTGCTGAGAATAACAAACTCAATGGAACAAATTTCCTTGATTGGGAACGGAGCTTGAGAATTGTTCTCAGATCAAAAGGACGTGAGGACGTTCTAGATAACCATATCCCCACCTTGACTGACGCTTCTTCTGCTGAGGAGAAGGCGAAAGAAAAGGAGATGAGAGCTAACTCAGTGCATGTCACCTGCCTTATGCTCGCTGCTATGGAGCATGGCCTTCAAAAGAGGTTTGAACACCAGGATGCTCATACAATCATGACCAACCTGAAAGTGTTGTTTCAGGAGCAGGCCAGGATTGAAAGGTATGAGACACATATGACCATATTGGAGCGCAAACTTGAGAAGGGTAAACCAGTGAGTGCCCATGTTTTTGACATGATTGGTCTCTTTGACCAAATGGCAGCACTGGGTTCCCCATATAGCCAAGAGTTGGCTACTGACATCATTTTGCACTCCTTGCATGATGGATTCACTCAATTTAGATTGAACTACCATATGCATGGAATTGGAAAAATCCTGAATGAACTTCATGGCATGCTCAAAACAGTTGAGCAAAACATCCAAGTTGACAACAAGAAAGAAGTTATTTTGATCAACAAAGGGAAAGGGTTCAAGAAGGGGCCCAATGGGAAGCAAAACAACAAAGCCAAGAGAAAGACAAGAAAGTTGCCAAACCCAAGGCAGCTGAGAAGCCAAAGGTGGCTGCTGAGCACGACTGCTTCTACTGCAAGGCCAAGGGGCATTGGAAGAGAAACTGCCCTAAGTACTTGGAAGACAAAAAGAATGGAACTGTGAACTCCACTTCAAGTATTTTTGTTATAGAAGTCTTAACAACCAAAGCTACTACTTGGGTATTGGATATCGGATGTGGTTCTCACATTATTTCGAATGTGCAGGGACTAAGAAGTAGACGGAAATTGGAGAAGGGAGAGATAGACCTGCGCGTTGGAAATGGAGCAAGGGTTTTTGCGCTCGCCGTAGGAGATTATAGTCTGTCTTTACCTTCTGGCTTAGTTTTAGAACTGAATAATTGTTATTTTGTTCCTTCAATTACTAAGAACCTTGTTTCGATTTCAGTTTTGCATCTTGAAGGTTTTGAATTTGTCATTAAGAATGGAGGTCTTTCTATTTTTAAGAATGATATCTTCTATGCCAATGCTCCCATGAGTAATGGACTCTTTGTGTTGGACCTCAAGTCAGAATTATAAAACATTAATACTAAAAGGCAAAAGTCGAATGATTTGAGTGAAGCTTATCTATGGCACTGTCGCTTGGGTCACATTAGCTTGAACCGCATGAAGAAACTCCATAAAGATGGAATTCTCAAATCAATTGACTGTGAATCACTTGAGACATGTGAGTCATGCCTAATGGGCAAGATGACAAGGTCACCTTTCACTGGGACAAGTGAAAGGGCTACTGAGCTACTGGTCCTAAATACATACTGATGTTTGTGGACCAATGAGCACAGAATCTAGAGGAGGCTATCGATACTTCATCACATTTACTGACGACATGAGTAGATATGGGTATATCTACTTAATGGCGCACAAATCTGAATCTTTTGAAAAGTTCAAAGAGTTTCAAAACGAAGTAGAAACTCAAACTGGCAAGAAGATAAAGGCACTTCGATCAGATCGTGGTGGTGAATATCTGAGTCAGGAGTTCGATCATCATCTGAGAAGGTGTGGAATCATAACACAACTAACTCCACCAGGCACGCCACAACTGAATGGTGTGTCTGAAAGGAGGAGCAAGACCCTGTTGGACATGGTCCGTTCAATGATGAGTTTTTCTAACCTTCCAGCATCCTTCTGGGGATATGCCCTCACAACCGCCGCGTTCACACTAAGCAGGACTCCGTCTAGGACTCCGTCTAGGACTGTAGACAAGACACCATATGAGATATGGACTAGAAGAGTTCTAAGTCTGTCTTTCCTGAAAATCTGGGGATGTGAAGCTTTTGTAAAGTGTTTACTATCAGATAAGCTTGTACCCAAATCAGATAAATGCTTCTTTACAGGATATCTTAAGGAAACCAAGGGATATTACTTCTACAATCACAGAGCACAAAGTGTTTGTTGCAAGAGATAGTGTCTTTTTTGGAAAAAGAATTTGTTTCCAAGAAGCCAAGTGGGAGAAATGTTCATCTTGAAGTGGTTCAAGATGAGCAACAAACCCAACAACAAATCAACATGGACGATGCCGACGAGGAGATGCTAGTATCTGGAGACATATATTCCCATAGGGAAGTCGTCCAAGTACAAGAACCAATCCCTCAAGAGCCAGATTCAAATGAGGACCCACAAACAGTTGTGAAAAATGCTCCAGTTGTTGAACCCACACGTAGATCAAACAGGCCAAGGGTACAACCAAGACGATATGATGATTTCATCTTGACTGCAAGCCTTGATGTTCTGCTTTTAGAAAGCGGAGAACCTGCCACCTATAAGCAAGCATCGACGAGTCCAAACTCCAAGAAATGGCTTAGAGCCATGAGATCTGAAATGGATTCTGTGTCTGAAAATCAAGTCTAGGACTTGATAGATTTGCCAGATGAGGTAAAACCCATTGGATGCAAATGGGTTTTTAAACTCAAGACAGACAAAGATGGAAATGTATCTGTTTACAAGGCAAGGCTAGTTGCCAAGGTTTTAAACAGATTCATGGTACTGACTATGACGAGACATTTTCACCGGTCGTAATGATCAAGTCCATTAGGATACTCCTAGCTATTGCTGCTTATTATGATTATGAGATTTGGCAAATGGATGTCAAGACCGCTTTTCTAAATGGATATTTGGAAGAGGATGTGTACATGACACAACCAGAGGGTTTTGAAGATCCAACAGATCCTAGGAAAGTATGCAAGCTTAAGAAGTCCATTTTTGGACTTAAGCAAGCATCCAGGAGTTGGAACATTCGATTTGATGAAGCTATGAAAGAGTTTGACTTCATCAGATGCGAAGAAGAGCCTTGTGTTTACAAGAAGTTTAGTGGGAGCAAAGTGGTCTTCTTAGTCTTGTATGTGGATGACATATTGCTCATTGAAAATGACATTCCGATGCTAGAGTCCGTTAAGGGATGGCTGAAGAAATGTTTTTCAATGAAGGACTTAGGAGAAGTAGAGTACATATTGGGCATCAAGATCTATAGAGATAGATATAAGAGGCTGCTTGGACTAAGTCAAGGAACTTATATAGATAAGGTTCTTGACAGGTTCAAAATGCAGGAGTCCAAGAAAGGATTTTTTACCCATGCAACATGGCATGTACCTCGGCAAGAAGCAGTGCCGTAAGACACATGCTGAGCTTGAGAAGATGAGCAAGATCCCTTATGCTTCTACTATAGGATCTATCATGTATGCCATGATATGTACACGCCTTGATGTTGCATTTGCTATGAGCATGTGTAACAGATACCAATCGAATCCCGGAGATGCACATTGGTGTGCAGCCAAGAACATCCTGAAGTACTTGAGAAGAACCAAGGATGACTTCTTGGTATTTGGGGTGATGAAGAGTTAGTCGTTCGAGGATATCGTTGATAAAGGAGATGTAAGGATGTGCAAAGTGCACACATATGATAACATTGCAGATCCATTGACCAAGCCTATGCCTAGGCCCAAGCATGAGAGTCACGCTAGGGCCGAGGGCCTCAAGCACATTGGAGAATGGCTTTAAGATTGCATTGTCTTACATTATGAACTTGTTTTATGAATGTCATACACATTTTATGCTTGATTATATGATATACACTGTCATTCTTATTCAATCATTGCTTGGAATTGAATAAAATGTCCAAATAATTTATAATTCGCAAATGGGCTCATCATAAGTGTTTTGGTGAATGAAACCCCATTAAGTGAACTGAAGTTATGAATTATTCGAAGTCCGTAGTCTAAGTCATTAACCAGGACATAAATGACTTATTTAAAGACTATATTGTAAGTTGATTGATAGCGCCAGATTTCATGGGCTATAGGGACATAGAGATGTCTAGTCAATTACATGGATATGTATGGATGATGCATATAGGACTGACCCACCTTAAGACTCTCCAAAATGGATTGAAGAGTTTTAAGTTAAACCATGATTGGTAGATTCATCAAACATGAGTATGATATGGTTTCTCTTGATGATTGGTATGTCTTTGACGCTGTTAAACGCTGACCGTAATAGGCAGTTATAAAGACAGTGATTGGGATTGCCAAAAGTTGAGTGGGAGCTATAGTCATACAAGACTGGAGAAGTCCTCCTTCTTCATGTATACAGTGATACATGGACAAGAATGGTGTCTCCGCCACTTGAAGAGCGAGAACTGAAAAATACATGGTCATGCTCGGATGGATTATCTGTAATCGTCCGTTATTTGACAGTTCAAACTCGGGAGTTCAAGGAACACATTTGATAAGAGATATGAATGTCATCATATCATCAAATAAGACACTAAGAGACAAAGGGATTTAACATTGCACACTTGTTTTAAGGACAAGTGGGAGATTGAAGGAATTGCGTCCTTTAATCAAATGTGTAATTACCGAACATGGAATAGGACAGTTAATGGAGATTTATAATCCGGGAATTTTAGGGGACGTAGTACTTTGCTAGAAGCCAACTACGATCTATGAGCTTAATCAGGTTAGGCCCATGGCTATAATAACCGGGTCCTATGAGGTCACACACATAGAGTTATTGGGCTAGATCAAACCGAACCAAAAGCCCATGTTAGACATGGATTTCGGCCCATGTGGTTTATATTGGGAGATAGACTTTTATTATTAATGGATAAAAGTTATCATTAATAATTACTTGATAAGGAGGTATCTTTTAGAAGATATATGAAAACAATATAAATATATTATATCCATAACTAATGATAATATATATGATATTACAAAAGGTGATTGTTTCTTATGAAACAAACATACAAGACATTACCTCCTTCTCCAAGCAATAGTACGGCTGAGCTCCCCAAGCCAAAACCAAAGTTCACTCCTTCGTTCGTTAGTTCTAGCAGACGACACCGGAGGCGATCCAGATTCCAGACTCGTGTGGACCAAGTAGAGAAGCCACACTTGGGGTTTTCGATCTCCGCTGAAATCCTGCAGGAACATTTCAGACTCGCATCAAACGGTATGTAACTCTACTCCTAATTGATTCATATTGATTCATGCATGAGATCCTTGTTAGATGCTAGAAAATAGTTTTCTGAAATTCCGATTATACGCATCTAATCCCAACACAAACAACCCAAGTGAGAAGGGCGGTGGTGCCATGTCCCACACATCATTCAGGGACAGATTGTTAATACCGCTGTTCACGATATTGTTCTCCTATTGAAGTAAAAAAACAAGTTAGCATAGAAGCATGTAAGAATCTAATTTCTGTCAAACAAATCCATCTGTGACGAATAGACACATTACATCCATCACGGATGGTAGCACCCCATTCGTCACGTATGAACACTTTCCATACGTGAAGGATGAATGACATCCATCCGTGACGGATGGAACAAGTTCATCCGTCACGGACTGTTTTTCTTTCAAAAACAGTCGTCGAACAAATTAAAGTTCCTGCACTTGTAATGAACTAGTCAAAATTCAATATAACAAGCCCAATCAGTCAAACATGCAATTTTGCACACAAAATTTACAACTTTTTAGTACAACTTAATCAAATATGAAGTTTTTATGAACATATAGTAACAACTATTGAAATTACCTTAAGAAAGTGTTTTTTTTTCAAAGAACAACTCAAACACATACATTCACAAGAAAGAACCATAAATCGTGTATTTTTAATACTAATAATAATTAAAAAAATGTACATACAACAAAAACTAATTGTATTGAATAAAAAAAATAAAAAATGAGAGTACATGAGACTACAATATCAAATGAAGAGAATTATCACCTGCACAAGATTATATATATTTATGACTTTTACATGAATCAATTAAAACATAGAATAAGCTAGCGGGAAAGGAGGGGCATAGGACCCCTGGTCGCCCCTTGTCTCCGCCGCGTGGATATCGTTTAATTTTCAAAATCCTAAAAAAAATTATAACAACTTTTATAAAAAAAAATAGCTAATGAGTAAACCTAATCACAACAACTTAATTCCAATTTAAAATACATAGTATTTTGTGAAGGATTGATGTGCTCATTACGAGATCTCAATTTAGATATACAATATTTCAAAATATTTATTTTTGGTTGTAAGCTTTCGCGAATTGTTTTTAATGGAGATAATAAAAAAAAAATACTTGGTTATACTTTATTTATAGAAATTGAATGAAAAATGAAAGGTTTTTTTATAAAAAAAGGAGTTTGATAAGTTTATTTTTTTGGTAAATATCTAAACAATTTTTTTTTCCAATTACTGAGATATTTTAATATAATATAATTTTACAAAATTAACATATAAATTGAATTGGTGGTCTATTTGTGAATTGATTTTCTTATGAATTTAATTAATTATTTTTACCTATTAAAATATAGTACCATTTCAAAATATCCTATATTGAGAATACCAAAACTATTCGTATAATCTTACTATGATATAAATATCGATTGCCATCAATTATTTTTAACTATTTAGAAGTATTGATTGACTTAGTAAATTTACAAGCATTTTGATTTACCTTAATTATGACATAATTTTTTACCTTAATTTTGTAAAACATAACAGTATTCTGTGGAAAGTAATTTTCTTTTTACAAAATAAAAAAAAATATAGGTGATATTATTTATATATTGTTATTTTTGTGGAAAGTTCTAACCTTATATTTTATATTATGGTTTATTGAGTTCAGATCATGATTGCTCGTTAATATATGAAGAATTTATTATTATAAAAACTCATGCATGGCACGAGAACTCAAGGTTCGATATAATTATGAATTAACTTCATTTAGTTAAATAAATTCTAAAAAAATACTAGGATGAAATCAAAATATGGTAATTAATCTTAATAGGATTTGAAATTACTAATTGATATTATATAATAAATGTATAAACCTATTTATATATATCCACATTTTTAATATCTAATTATACAAAATTAATAAAACTATATTATAAATATAATTAGGATTATATTTTATCATAATAAATATATTAGAAATTTAATTTTTCATACACATTTTTTTTTCCGTCTTATGCATATGTTTTTTTGTCGATCATACGCATATGTTAACCAAATAGTTAACAATTGAAGGAAAATAATTGTAGAAAATAAATCTATTGAATAAGATCACATGCCGTTAGGAACATATTTTTTTTTATATGATAAGAAGAAGAAACATTAAGTATGTGATTTTTCAAGTTTAAATGCACAATTATAAAAAGCTTTATCAAACCAAAATTAGTTTCATTTTTATGAAAGTAGATTTACTAAAAAATAAATACTTTTAACAAAAAAGTCCAAATTACTTCTAGAATACATGAGCTATATAAATAAATGAGGTTCATATCTTTATGGAAGAAAAATATCCTAAAAAATGGGGAGTGGTTGTAACATATATTTAAAAGTAAAAATTATAGTATAAGATGGTATTAAATATATAAAATAATAATTAAAATTTACTATATTAATAACATATTTAAAATATTATTTTATCATATCAAATAAATTAGAAACATTAAGATTAATAGTTTCCGAAAATTTTCTTTAATAATTAATAAAATTATTTTAGAAAAGTTTATAACCATAGTCCGTGCATGACACGGCACTATACTAGTTATCACCTAAAACAACTCCACGTAACCACTAAGCTACTTTACTAAGAAATCAATAAAAGATAAATCAATAATCACTTGGATACACTTACCAATTTTAGATTATTGACCCATGTAGGTAGAGCCTATTTTAAAAAAAAAATTTGCAAGTACAAAAACTAGATTTTAGCATATATTTGGTATAAATCATATTAGGATACAAGATTTCTTGTTATGCAAGCACTTGGAAATTGCAACTCCTATACTTGACATACAAGAATACAGCCAATCCAAACTGGTATATATATTCCATGATATACGCATTGTGTTGGACTATCAAAAAAGAGAAAGAAGAAGAAGATCGTGTAGGGATTTTAAATGCGTAAAGCGAAATTTCAGGAAACGATTTCCTAACATCTAACCAAGGATCACATACATAAATCAAATGGATCATAGATAGGAAGAATCAAATACATTTTGATACGTGTTTCAACCTGCTGGAATGGAGAGAATAGAGCCTCACGTATGACTCCTCTATTTAGTCCACCCGAGCTCGGATCTGGATCGCCTCAGACTCGGTTGCTAGAGCGAGGAACGAAGGCGAACGAAGGGAGAGAGAGGGGAGATGTACGACAGCCTTGGTCAAATTGTGGGATTAGGGTTTTCTCTTAGAAAGCCCTCATTTTATAGTTCTAAATAAGTATTTCTTTTATTATTATTAATAACACTTTATTATTAACAATCCTTATCTTCCAAGTTATATCCTATATAACTTTATATTATATACTTTATATAATATGTTTCCCAATAAACTGATCCAGTCCAAACTCTAAGGGTGTGACCTCGTAGGACCCGGTAATAATAGCAATAGACTTTATGACATACTTTATAACATATAGTCTATAAATCATAGTTGGCTTCTAGAAAAGCACTATGACTACCTAAAATCACCGGATTAAATATCTCTATAAATGGTCTCACTTCATAATCAGTAATTACACCTTTGATTAAAGGACACAATTCCTTCAATCTCCCACTTGTCCTTAAAACAAGTGTGCAATGTTAAAATTCATTTGTCACAAAGTGTCTTATCTGACTATATGATGAAACTCATCTTTGCCGCCAAATACGTTTCTTGAACTCTTGAGATCAAACTGTCAGTACGAATGATTACTAATAATCCATCCGACCATGGCCATGGCCATGCGTTTTCACAGTTCTCTCTCTTCAAGTGGCCGAGACACCAATCATTTCCAAATGTATCGTTGTATACATGGAATAGGAGGACATATTCAATCTTGTAAGACTACAACTCCCACTCAACTTTTGGCAATCCCAATCACTGCCTTTATAACTGCATGTTACGATCAGCGTTTGATAGCGTCAAAGACGTACCAGCAGTCAAATGATAATTATATCATACTCGTGTCTAAGGAACTCACTAATCATGAATAATCCTAGAACTCCGCAGTAAAGTCCCGAGGAATCCTAAGATCGGTATGTCCGATGCGTATCGGTATACACATCTATGTAATCGATTAGACATCTCCATGTCCCTATAACACATGAAACCCAGTGTTATCAATCAATCTCACATATGGTCTTTTGATTAAGTCATTTGTATCTAAGTTAACAACTTGGACCATGTACTTCAAACAATTTTATAATTTTAGTTCACTTAATGGGGTTTCATTCACCAAAATAGTTTTGATGAGCCCATTTGATAACTATTAAACTGTTTGGATACTTTATCTAATCCCAAGCAATGATTAAATAATAATATGAAACTCATATATAAGTCAAGCATAAATGTCTGTGATAACAATAAACAAGGTTTATCATAAAACAAACAATGTCTCAGAAGAACTCTCTAAGGTGCTTGAGTCCTTTGGCCCAAGTGTGACTGTCATGCTTGGGCCTAGACATGGGCTTGGTCAAAAGGATCTGCAATGTTGTCGTCTGTGTGCACTTTGCACATCTTCACATCTCCACTATCAACATAGTGTCCGATCATGTGGTACTTTCGTAGAACATGTCTGGATTTGGAACTCTTCCAGCTGGCGGCTCCTCCATTTAGAATGAAGACATATCCAGACTGGGATTCAAAATCATCTCTGTATGTCTGAAACTTGCCTCAGTATAGCCTTTGACGACCAGCTTGTCATCACCTCCAAATATCAAGAGATCATCCCTAGTCCTTCGTAAGTACTTCAGGAGCCCTTTCTTAGAGTTCATCATATTGAATCTATCAAGGACCTTATCTACATAAGTTCCCTTACTTAGACCAATGTCTCTTAGATCTATCTCTATAGATCTTAATGCCTAGTATGTACTCAGCCTCTCCCAAGTCCTTCATTGAGATATACTTCTTAAGCCACTCATTAACTGTCTCCAGCATATGAATGTCATTCCCAATGAGTAATATGTCATCAACATATAGAACTAGGAAGGCCACTTTGCTCCCACTAAACTTCTTGTAGACACAGGGCTCTTCTTCGCATCTGACGAAATCAAACTTTTTGACCACTTCATCAAAACGAAGATTCCAACTCCTGGATGTTTGCTTAAGTCCATAGATGAACTTCTTAAGCTTGCATATTCTCCTAGGATTGCCAAATCTCATAATCATAATAAGCGGCAATCGCTAGGAATATCCTAATGGACCTGATCATAACGACCGATGCGAACGTTTCATCATAGTCAGTACCATGAACCTGTCTAAATCCTTTGGCAACTAGTCTTGCCTTATAGACAGAAATGTTTCCATCCTTGTCTGTGTTGATCTCAAAGACCCATTTGCATCCAATAGGTTTTACCCCATCAGGCAAATCTATCGAGTCCCAGACTTGATTCTCAGACATGGATTCCATTTCGGATCTCATGGCTACCAGCCATTTCTCGGAGTCGGGGTCCGCCATCACTTTATTATAGGTTACAGGCTCACTGTTCTCTAAAAGTAGAACATCAATGCTAGCAGTCAAGACGTAATCCTCATAACGTCTAGGCTACTGCCTTAGCCTGTCTGATCTTCAGTGGTCCAACAATAGGAGAGACTTCAGCTGCTGGGTTGACCACATCTGTATGCGGGACCTCAGGTGCTTCATCAACTTGAGGAATTGCATCTTGAATCTGGGCGGTTTCCCTTTGAGAAGGTACGCCTCCAAAGTCAAGTTCCTCAGTGACATCATCTATGTCCTCGTGTTGTTGGGTTTGTTGCTCAGCTTGAATCTCATCAAGCTGAACATTTCTCCCACTTGACTTCTTGGAAAAGAAATCATTTTCCAAAAAGACACTATCCCGAGCAACAAACACTTTGTTCTCAGCGGGATTGTAGAATTAATATCCCCTTGTTTCCTTGGGATAACCTATAAAGAAGCATTTGTCTGATTTGGGTGCTAGCTTATCAGGTAGTAAACGCTTTACATAAGCCTCGCATCCCCAGACCTTCAGGAGTGACAAGCTAGGAACTTTTCCATACCATATCTCATGTGGTTTCTTGTCAACTGATCGTGACAGAGTCCTGTTTAGTGTGAACGCAGCAGTGGTGAGGGCATATCCCCAAAAGGATGTAGGAAGATCAGCAAAACGCATCATTAAGCGGACCATGTCTAACAATGCCACAATTTCTCAATTGATGGTCGAATTCTTGGCTCAGGTGTTTGCCCCCTCGATCTGATCGGAGTGCCTTTATCTTCTCACATGTTTCAAATGATTCTAAATCAAATGACTTTAGGCTACCAACTGTTTGGAGTTCCTTCATGCGTTTGATGTTAATGTGACCCAAGCGACAATGCCATAGATTGGCTTTACTTATATCATTCGACTTTTGCCTCTATGTATCAACGTTATGAATTTTAGATTTGATATCCAGTATGTATAGTCCACTACTACTCATATGGGCTCGAGCATAGAAAATGTCATTCTTATAAATGAAAAAAATAATTCTTAATGACAAAATCATAACCCTCAAGGTTCAAAACTGAAATTGAAATCAAATACTTAGTAATAGAATGAACAAAATAACAATTATAAAGTTCTAAAACTAAGCCAGAAGGTAGAGGTAGACTATAATCTTCAATGGCAAGTGCAGCAACCCTTGCTCCATTTCCAACGCACAAATCTATCTCATCCTTCTGCAACCGTCTCCTATTTGTTGGTCCCTGCACATTCGAAATAATGTGAGAACCATATCTGGTATCTAATACCCAAGAATGAGACTTGGTTGATAAGATTTCAGTAACGTGAATACCTGAAGTGGAGACTGTTCCCCTCTTCTTGTCTTCCAGGTACTTGGGGCAGTTTATCTTCCAGTGCCCCTGAGCCTTGCAGTAGAAGCAATCGTGCTCAGCAACCACTTTCACCTTAGGGGTGTTCCCCTTGGGTTGGACAACTTGCTTGCCCTTCCCTTGGTGTTGTTGCTTCTTCTGGGGCCCTTTCTTAAACCCTTTCCCATTGACCATTAGAACTTCCTTCAAAGGGTCAACCATGACATTTTGCTCAGCTGTTTTGAGCATCACGTGCAGCTCGTTGAGAGTCTTGCTCATGGCTCCCATGTGATACATCTGCCTAAAGTGGGCAAATCCATTATGCAGGGAGTATAAGATCATATATGTAGCTGTCTCAACATTGTAAGGGTTACCCAGTCGAGCCATCTTGTCAAACAAGCCTATCATGTTGTAAACATGTGGCCTAACTGGTTTCCCTTTCTCGAGCTTGCATTGCAATATGGACTTGAGGGTCAAGTACCACTCAATTCTGGCTTGCTCCTTGAAGAGATCTCTAAGATTCTTCATAATGGTATAGGCATCCTTATCTTCAAACCTCTGTTGAAGACCAGGTTCCATAGCCGCCAACATCAGGCAAGTGATATGCATTGCCCGTTCCTTTATTGTCTTATGACGTGCCTTTTCCTCATCAGATGAGGTGGCAGTCAGCTCTGGGATGGGAGTTTCAAGGACATCCTCTTGTCCCTCAGACATGAGAATAATTCTCAGATTCCTTTCCCAATCAAGGAAATTCTTGTCGTTCAAACGGTTTTTCTCAACAATTGAGCGGAGAGTGAATTTGAGGTGTTCAAAAGACATGGTAACTACAAAACGGAATAAAACATGCAGATTAATTATGCTTAACATGCAAGAACTTAAAATTTAGACCAGCTATAAATAGTAAGTTATTGCACATTCTACTCAATTAAATTTTCCCTTGTGAGTAAAATGATTCCAAGATCCTATCTTAGATGAAACTTGAGCGTACTAAGGCACTTCCCCAAGTCTCATGTAATTAAGGTAAGTAAACTCGTTACTAATTATAACACCTTATAATTCTTGGTTGATGGCCACATCTTATGTAAGACTCATCCTTATGCCTTGATAGGTGTCATTTCATGCACCTTTACTAGCAATTAGCATTATTTAGAGGAGTTTATGACTAGATTTGAGGTTAAGTCTGTAATCCAGAAGATGTGGAGAGAATTGAAGATATCCAGGGATTTACAGCTTAATGAAGGATGGAGAAGATGAAGATGGATGAGGATCCGCTTGAAGACTAATTAGAGAAGGCTACCAACACTTGGTAGTATGGAAAAGCGGAAGAGAAGCTAGAAGTGAAGAGCTGAAGAAAGGAGAGGGCGGGTGTCACCGCCCCGTGCCAGACTCCACCGCGACCCGGTGGTGGGTCTCAGAGAAAGAAGTTGATCGCGCCAGAAGACAGCCGCCGCCCCGCAGTGGAATTCAACGCCCCGCGGTGGAAGTCACCGCCCTACGGTGGAAGTCACCGCCCCGCGGTGGGCACGTAACGCCTCGCGGCCAGCGAAGACATTATTTCCTTATTTTGCATTTTCGGATTTCCCATTTTTATTTTATTTTATTTCCTTTACTATTTTCGTTAGGTTTAGCTTATTTCCCCTAAGCCTATAAAAGACCTCTTTCCAGGTCTTGAGGAGGAGACACTTTTTTATCATCGTAGTTTTCTTTTCTCAATTAGGGTTTCATTTGCATCTCAATGGAGCACTAATTTCCCCTTGTTCTACTAGACGGTTGAAGCAATACAGTTGATTTGTTTGTGAGATTTTTATTCCTTGTTCTTATTCTTATATGTGTTGGTTTAATTCTCTTGATATTATTGAGTATTGATTTATCGTTATTCTTCTTAGCCTGGTCAACTAGGTTGAGTAATATTTATCAAATTGCTAGGATTTGCATATAGTGTAATACGAGTGCATATCTAGTAGCAAACACAATTGTTGCATATAGTGGAATACGAGTGTGCAATTGTGAGAGAGAATTATTTGCATGTTGAATAGTAAGGTTTTCTTCTATTTGCATGTATCCTATACCCTTGTATGAATGTTATTGCTTTATTAGTGGTAAGGTTTTCTTCCATTGATATTGTAGTAAGTACTATCAACAATTGTCTGAATTGGTAGTTATTTACGATCAGGGTAGGAACAACCATAAGAATAGTTAAAGAACTTGGATTTAATAGATTTCAGTGATCAAATTACATCTCTGTATTGTGGATCTCGTTCTAGTGGAACTACTTTCCCCAAATCATATTCTCAATCAACTAAAGCTGTTTACTTTACTCTGTTTGATAACCAAACCCCCCCTTCCTTGTTACTTGTTGATTATAATTGCATACTTCATCAGATCTTCCCTGTGGGTTCGACCCTTACTTGTTTGCTATACATCCGTTTAGTAGGTTTGTTAGGACTTTTACTTTGATTAGGCCATTCAACGATATTTGCATTGCATAATTCGGCCACGCCATGCCTCAAGATCCAAAACTGGGCCTTTTGGTCTCTTGTTGAGTGTAACCATACCAAGGCAGCATGCCCCTATTAGACATACCCGCACTATCCCAAGGTCAAGGAAGGACACCTCGCTAGGGCGAAAACTATCCAATGAATCCCAAGGGCCTCATGGTTATGATATGGAAAGGCATGATCTCAATATTCTGTTAAGGGACTTAAGCATGCAATGGTTGTTTATTTACTAGTGAAAAAAATAGCATAAACAAACAAGAAAGCATGCAAAGTGGGAAATAAAGCATTCAAGTAATGCAGTAATTAAATGTGATCCTAGTATGGCCCCTAAAAACCAAAATTAAAGATCTAATCGTCATGGGTCTTGTTACTCTTAGATCTCCATCCTTAATACCCTCCATGGATCTCCATCCTTTGGTCTTCTTAGGATATTCTTCTTCTTGTCTTACATATAATTGGAATAAACTCTCTTGCTGAAATTTAAATTACAAAAATACATAACGATACGCAGATCGTGTACAAGAAAAACATAACGATACGCATATCGTATTTATCTATCCTAGTGTGGGCCATACTAATCACCTCATGCAAGCAATAATATCATAATATCATAAAACATGCATGCAATAATAATATCAAATATTATCAATAATATTAATAATATTAATCTAATTAATAACATTAACTAATTTAACTAAAAACATATCAAATTAAATAAATCATCTCATGACATAAATAATTTAATATCAAATTCTTAATTCAAATTAAAAGTAATATATATAATTAATCATAATTAATCATTAAAATGCATTATTGGATAAGATATGCATAAATAAGATAAGATATCAAATATCCTTATCTTTATCTAGTGGGAAACTATCCTAACAACTTTTAGGAAATTATATAATTTAGATGATATCAAATATTATCCAATTAAATAAATAATATCTTATCTTATAGTTTAGAAAATTATCTTAAAACGGCAAATCTACCCAACCAGACCGAGTCGCGCCCAAGTCAAACTCGGACCGACCCGTGCCTACCGATCCACGCGACCGAACAATACTGTTTGTTGACCATCCCCTTATCAGATCCGAACAAATAAATAACAATTAATAATTAAGTAGATATCATATCCGAAACCGATCAATTCTACAATTCATATCACTACTGCATTAACAATTAAAGCAGAATTTTATATTCTAAAGTAGATATGATAGTTACTGTAGGGATTAGTAAATATGATTTTATATTCTCCTCCCTTGACTCTAATTAATTGTTTACTTTAGAGAAAATACGTACAGGAGATTACTTAGTTCATATTGGACCGAACCAATTACTTTCATAAAAATTCAGAATTTAACAAAAGTAGTATTTAGGTAGTTAATTGATTCATCTTATGAAAATCAAAATCTTCATCTAATGATTTAAACATGTCAAAAAATCATATATCTTGCATAATTAAATCATATGAATCAAGTATGGGTAGATCAATTTTACATGCAAAACATAAAACACACTGATAATACGAGATATCATAATCTTTATTTAAACCAAAGTCTCGGAATTACATCCGTAAATCCCAAATACAACAGAAATACAGAATATGTTTAATACAGCGGAAGTCTTTTAAATAAATAACACAAGGGTCTTGATCGAAGCGATCACCCGCCTAGGATCTTCAACCTGGATAAAACTCTTAAAAACTTCATCTGCCTTCATCGTCGGTTCTAGCCTTTACGGAACGGAAGTCTACCTGATGTGCCGTATGAGACGGATGACACCAGCCAACCATGCAAGGGAAAATAACCGGTTGGTTAGTCTAATGAAAGACTATGCAAGGGTAAAACAGAAAGGTTTTAAGTAGTCGTATTAGGCTAGACCCATCGCTTCTCGAATGAAAGTCGATGACGATAGTAAACCTCAATACTTCTACAGGAATATACGAAACAGAAAGATCAAGAGAAGACTCCTAAAGATTGAGTCTTAAGGAAACGTATGAAGAGAAGACTCCAAGAGATTGAGTCTTAACGGAAAGTATGACAAGTGTTCGGGAACATTATAATTTCAAACAAGCGTTTAAAAAGACTTGACCATTTGGGTCCACGACCAACCTCACCGCGTAATGCGAATTCAGATTTGGAAGGAGGACTTACTCTAATCGAAGTCCGAGCGGTTTCCACGTTGTACTCCTCGCCCGAGGGTATATTAATTATGTGCATAATCACACTTATCTTGTTTAATTCCAAAACGTATATTTACGTTATAAGCTTTTATCATATATCATCTCGATACGAGAGATATCTTGGGAATAAATCCCGATTGTTTGGCACCAGCTGTGTGTACCTCCCCTATACTCGGATAGGGGATAGTCATGACCAGAGAGAGTATTAGGGAAAAATCCTCCTAATACCAGTTATAAAGAAACGACTAGACCTCGCAAGGTACATAGCGTTCCTACGAATACTCGTTCTAACTATAATGTATAAGTTCACACATAAAATCCACACCAATACCATCATGGTAATAACAGATATAATAGTGTTGTTTCTAGCAATATATACAACCTATTATAATACCACTTTCTTAATCGTATCATTTATAAAATCTGTTCCCAAACGAAAACAATAGTTCATCCCAATTTAATTAACAATTAAACAATTGATAATTAATGGAAACATGGAATGATAAGCAAGAGCGAACCGCCACTTGCCTTGGTCTAGACGAACGATTGAAAGACGACGGGTTTCTAGGTCCGAAACGGGAACGGAAGTCGGATTACAGATTCCTACGACGACGACCCATAACGAAACCCTAGGTTAGATTCGACAATAAAATGATACGAATCTAAGAAAGAACGAACGAAATCGAAAGAACGAAGGTCCCGACCGAGACCAGCATGCCCAAGGCCACGATCGCGATTGCCAGAGCAATCCGCGGTCGCGGCTGGGATTCCGCGGTCGCAGCCGTCAAGGACAAGGCGTCCGTGAGTGTCATGACAGCTGCCGCGGACGCGGCCGACCTTGTCACTGCCGTTGTCGCGGTAGTTCATGTCCGCGGTCGCGGCCATGAACTCTGGCGACTCCAAAGGGAGAAAACTCACCGACTACGATGCGAGGGGGCTCGATTCGAGGGGGCTTCGACTCCTGACCTCCTTGCGCCTCCAAAGCACCACTCCAACGAGCACCACAACCACCAACGAGAGCTCCGACGACACTTCGAAGGATTCCGGCGAGAGCTCGAAACTCCGGCGAGCAAGAAAACGAGAGAGAGAGATCGGATTTGAGTGCCCAGAGATCCTCCAAGCTCGCCTCTATTTATATCCAAGGAGAGGAGTCCTCCCCGCCTAGATCAACGGCGAGTCATACGATCAACGGTGGCACGGACGGCGATGCTCTGCAGACGACGCGACGTTGGCGTGTTGGACTTTTCCACGGTCGCGGAACTTTTTCCGTGGTCGCGGAATATTCCTGTGCCCAACTCTTCTGAGAGCCATTTTTCCGCGGTCGCGGAATTGCCCTTTCCGCGTCTGTTTGCCCGGGAAAAGGCTTGGCGTGGGTTTAAACCCCGGATTATATATATTTGTACCCGAACAAATATTCTAAGGCCCAAAAATACGTCGAATGTATTTTATACCACTCAGGGAAGTAATACAGAGATCGAACACGTTACAGAAAATCTAAACTTCTCTGAAAGCGACACGATTACAGAACGAGAGTTGGGAAAATTACCCAAATACCCTTACTAAGGATTGAGGGGTATTACATTTACCACTTAATTTGAATCAAGACAATTATGAACATGCATCAAAATTAAAAACTTTAAATTTGATCTAATCAATTTATGCAAGAGGCAACTGATACCACTGTAGGGATTTTAGATGCGTAAAGCGGAATTTCAGGAAACGATTTCCTAACATCTAACCAAGAATCACATGCATAAACCAAATAGATCATAAATAGGAAGAATCAAATACCTTTTGATGCGTGTTTCAACCTGCTGGAATGGAGAGAATAGAGCCTCACGTGTGACTCCTCTATTTGGTCCACCCGAGCTCGGATCTGGATCGCTTGGGACTCGGTTGCTAGAGCGAGGAACGAAGGCGAACGAAGGGAGAGAGAGGGGAGATGTACGACAGCCTTGGTCAAATTGTGGGATTAGGGTTTTCTCTTAGAAAGCCCTCCTTTTATAATACCAGGTGTAAATATCTTATTTTCTAAATAAGTATTTCTTTTATTATTAATAATAAAACTTTATTATTAACAATCCTTATCTCCCAAGTTATATCCTATATAACTTTATATTATATACTTTATATAATATGTCTCCCAATAAACTGATCGAGTCCAAACTCTAAGGGTGTGACCTCGTAGGACCCGGTAATAATAGCAATAGACTTTATGACATACTTTATATCATATAGTCTATAAATCATAGTTGGCTTCTAGCAAAGCACTATGACTACATAAAATCACCGGATTTAATATCTCTATAAACGGTCCCACTTCATAATCAGTAATTACACCTTTGATTAAATGACACAATTCATTCAGATCGAACGGCCTTTGAAGCGTCCACGACGGGGGAGAGCGAGTGTGAAGTGGTGCGTAGTTGCGAGCCTCGATCAAACTCTAAGGGTGTGACCTCGTAGGACCCGGTAATAATAGCAATAGACTTTATGACATACTTTATATCATATAGTCTATAAATCATAGTTGGCTTCTAGCAAAGCACTATGACTACATAAAATCACCGGATTTAATATCTCTATAAACGGTCCCACTTCATAATCAGTAATTGCACCTTTGATTAAATGACACAATTCCTTCAGATCAAACGGCCTTTGAAGCGTCCACGACGGGGGAGAGCGAGTGTGAAGTGGTGCGTAGTTGCGAGCCTCGATCACGCTTACTCGCTCGCTTTCTTCTGTCGTGCATGCTTTAAATGGTCTATGCAACTCTTATGGTTATATTGCACATATGATCGACCGATCGACTTTCAAGGTATAATATTATTAATATATCAAAGCTATAATGGTTTCATCTATCTTAGCTTGTCTTTCTTAAATCAAGATCATCCCTTCGGATCGATCCCGTCCATGGCGATCAACTAGGGCTGCGCGCAAACTTACAAGGCTCGTTATCTTTCAATCTTCTGAATCAATAAATTAAGAGAGAACAAAAAAGAAAACCCCCAAAATTCAGTCTTTCTTTCTGTGTGATGAATACATGAATGATTCAAATTTCAAAGTAGTTCATGCAGTATAAAAGTGAAAAGGGTGCATTATTTCAAGATGAAATTGTTTATTCATAAATTAGTTGTCAATTTGGTTAATTTCTGTCACGAGTGACAGATGAGCAATTGGATTCATTGGACTTAACCCTAAATCTTTCTTCAATGTGGGTCCATTGGCCCCATTTGATCATGGTGGCCTTTTTTGTTATTTTTTAGCTTTTTTGTCTTTGTTTTTCTACAAGAAAAGAGATGTATTATGCAACCCAAAGCCACCCCTAAATAGGGAACATAGGTGGATTGCAACAACTGTAAGTTTTTATAATCCATCTCCTTCATTTGTTAGTGGAAATAGAATGCGTGAATCCCGCAATACTATTGCTGTGGCCTTCAAAAGACGATGTTACTGGTTTTGTTTGATAGTAATCTTGAAAAGTTTTCAGGAACTGATTTCTGACATGTTTTCATGTTGACAGTTACATGGATAGTTCTGGATTTAGTGGCGATGAATGGTTTAATTTACTGCCAACATATGTGCAATGAATGGTTTAATTTTATCTAGGGTCTTTCTAGTATATATATGCCCTTCAGGCACACATAAATTGGCACTCTTATTTTGAAAAAGTGTTAGGTAAAAGTAAATGTTTAAATTCGTTTAGAAAAAGTTTAAAATCTCTAAATTAATTTAGTTTTTTTTTTTTTGGTTAAAGAGAGGGCCGAGCCCTCTAACAATATACTCCGCAGAGTATTAATTAGCTAGAAAGGGAAGCAAAGTCCGCAGAGTACAGACGATCGGTCTCAACAAAGTCCGAAACACTAGGCGGAATATGAAGAAACATAAAAAAATTTGCAGGAACAGAAAAGGATAATTGAGCTAAGCCATCCGCCACCTTGTTGTTACGTCTGGGAATATGCTGCACCACCAGCTCCCTGCCCTCGACATCAATAAGACCCCAACATCGTTGTAAGAGATGAAACTCCGGATGAGTCACGAGCTGACGTAGCCGAAGAAGACGACGTACTTCAATAGAGTCAGTCTCAAGGATGAGTTTGGTTATGCCCAAATCCCGGGCGACCTCAAGCCCATGCATACACGCCATCAACTCAGCCCGAGTGGTCGTGCCGTAACCTGCAATGAAAGTGAGTGCTTGCAGAAAAATTCCCCGGTCATTGCGGAAGATACCTCCCCCTCCAATATCACCCGGGTTGCCCTTGGACGCACCGTCTACATTCAGTTTCATCCACCCCGGAGGAGGCCGCGACCAGTTGGCATGGTGAGCAATAGCCGGAGATAGAGTGGTTGCACTACCACGTTCAGCTGAGGTGCGGGCATCCATATAGGCAAGGTGTTGCACAATTATTGTCCTCGAAAGAGTTATCGCAGAGTCTCGCCCCTCAAATACGAGAGTGTTGCGACATATCCAAGTGAACCAAACCATGAAAGTGAAAATAGACGCCCACTCCAAATCTCCACCAATATTGGAATTCACCCATTCACTACTTGAATTGATAGAGAAGAAATTCGGAGGTAAGTTGTTACCTACGAGGGCAAGCCAAATCAGCCTGATTGATTCACAATCCCGAACCGCGTGCAGCGCATTCTCCTCACCCCCACACCGAGGACAAGTCGAGCACCCCGTCATGTGTCGTCTACGCCTTGTAGCATTGCACAAAATGCAGTCGTGAGCCAACAAATAGAGGAAATGCCTAGCCCTCTCTTGTGCCTGCACCCTCCATATTCGACGCCATAACCCCGGAACCGCCAGCGATGGATTATCCCCCCGGAGAAGCCTCGGTGCAGATTTAGAAGAAAACTGCCCCGAGGATGTTTCCCCCCAAAACAACTTGTCATTCGCATCGTCATCATTGGACACCGTAATTCCCGATAATCTATGGCAAGTAGCAGGAGGTAGCAGCGGGCCTAGGACATGCCAATTCCAGCCATTAGGCGTCCATAACTCAGCCACAGTCGCATCCGCAATCAAATCAGGGATAGGAGATATCGCTTGATCCCCTAGGGGCCTATTATCCAACCAAGCATGATCCCAAAAAAGAGTTGCATTTCCATTGCCAATGGATGAGCGCAAACCTTTCTTGAGCGTTTGAGCACCATGGACGATACCCCGCCAAACCCGAGATGAGTTCCGAGACCGTGTGAACATGTCAGAATCAAGTCTCCCATTGCAATACTTGCTTCGAATGACCCGAGACCACAAAGTTGTCGGCTCCTGAAGTGTTCGCCACCCTAATTTTGCAAGTGTCGCAGAGTTGAGCTCTCTCATAGGACGTAAACCCAAGCCACCATCCCCCTTAGGCTTTGCAATCTTGTCCCAAGCAAGCAGATGGACCTTGCGGCATTCCGAGGTCGACCCCCAAACAAACCCATGAACAATCTGATCAACCGAGTCACACACAGAGCGAGGCAAATAGGCAGTCTGCATAGAATATAGTGGAATGCTAGTGAGGACTGAATTGGCCAAGGTTACACGGCCAGCCAGAGAAAGCGATTTCGCCTTCTATCCGCGCAATCTGCTCAAAATCTTGTCCAAAATAAACGGGTACCTGGCGCGAGGCATACGCCCAGTAGCTGTGGGCACCCCGAGATAATTACCAAAGTCCGTAGATACCGGCATGGGGAGGAGGTTGCTAATCACATCCTTCATCGGTTGACCCACAAAATTCGAGAACAAGATACTACTCTTATGATAGTTGACCCGTTCCCTAGACGTTTCACGAAACTGCTCTAAACAATCACGAATCACCAAAGCCTGCCTTGCATCAGCCCGGGCGAGCAGAACAAGATCATCAGCAAAAAATAGATGTGATAATTGCACATTACCAACCGTCACGGGCTCCCAAAGGCCGGCAACCTTTCCATACAGAGCACAAAAAGATAAGGCGACAATGGATCACCCTGGAGGATACCGCGTGATGGCATAAAGTTCCCGGAGCGCGCCCCGTTCCATAACAGATTCATTGATCCCTGCGTCTGACATAACATAATTACCTCAATCAGTGTGTCCGGCAAACCAGCCTGGTGAAGAATGTTGCTCAAGAAATCCCATTTGACCCGATCATAAGCCTTGGCTAGGTCAACTTTCAAAATCATCCACTTATTAGAAGGTCTAGCGTTCATTGAATGCAAAGCCTCCTGTACGACAACAACATTGTCAATGATCTGACGGCCCATAATGAATTCCGCTTGACTGGGGGACACAAGGAGGGGCAGGACCGGTTTTAGCCTATTCACAATAGATTTGGTTGCCATTTTGAAAGCGACGTTGAGCAAAGAGATAGGGCGGAGATGAGTCGGTTTGTAGGGCTGTCGATCTTGCTGAGTAAAACCATTAGCGCGTCTCACATTCCCTCCTCCAACTGCCTGTGGTTCAGCAATTGTAACACCGAAGCAGCCACCCTGGCGCCAACAATTTTCCATTTTTTTTTTGATAAAAAACTGCATGAAAACCGTCAGGGCCCGGCGACTTGTACGGATTCATTGATCTCACAGCTTCCCAAACATCAGATTCAGAGAAAGGGGCAGCCAGTACAGCCACCTAATCAGCATTCAAAACCGGAAAATTGGCATGTGCAAGCGGGTTGGAAAATTGTCTTACCGGGGAGGAATCAGCCGTGTACAAAGCAGCGAAAAAATCCCGAACCAACTGCTCAAGAGCCGGTGCATCGGTGACCCAATCATCATTCTCATTTTGAAGCGCCATGATTTTGTTCATCCTCCTACGAATCACCATCGAGAGATGATAAAATCTAGTGTTGCGATCCCCCTCAATAAGGAACGAAGCTCGCGATTTTTGAAACCAAAGCAGATGCTCTTGATGTAGAACCTCTTCCAGCTTCTCGCGGAGGGTGCGCTCAAGTTGTAGAGTCACTCTAGAGGGTCGCGCAGAGACCCGCGCCTGAACCTGTTCCAACTGTCTCCACAGGCTACGTTTCTTAGCAAAAATGTTCCCAAAAACCATTCGATTCCAGTCCCCTAATTTATCAGCCAGCAGAGCAAGGGACCCTTGTAGCCTGATATCAACCCGCCAGACCGCAGCAAGAAAGGGCTCAAAATCGGAGTGAGTTAACCATGCCGCCTGAAAGCGGAATGGTCGTTTGTTGATAGGGATTGGCGGTAAAGTATCCAGCTTAACCAATAGAGGAGTGTGATCAGAATGTGGAGCCGACAGATGACGAACACAAGCATCTGGGAAGCGCAGTCGCCACTCATGCGAGCAAATAGCCCTATCAAAACGGGTTGCCTTAAAATGTTTAGGCAAATTCCCCGTCTTCCAAGTATACATCGGACCTGGAAAACCCAAGTCGATTAAATTGAGGTCATCGAACCAATCCCGGAAAATCTGGGTAGAATGATTAGAACCAATTGACGACGCTGAACGCTCTCCACTCGAGAGAGTGGCGTTAAAGTCGCATGCCAGCATCCACGGTTTACTGTTCAAATTAGCAAAGTTGGCCAAAGCGAGCCATAGTTCGTAACGAGTTGCGGGATTAGGAGAAGCATAAATAGCATAGAGAACCCAAGGAACCTCAGATCGGCGAGTCACTTCAACTGTGATGTGCTGATTATGGATGATAAGTGGCACAACAGATACCTCCGATCTCTTCCAAAACAACCAAATTCCCCCAACAAATCCTTGAGGGTCTACTCGCAGCAAACCATCATAGCCGATTATGTTACTGACAGTGTTCGCCCTTGTCCCGCTAATGCGAGTTTCAACAAGCACAAGAACGATCGGTTGATTCAAGCGAATTAATTCCTGAAGCGAATCCATGAAATTGGCGGACCATGCGCCTCAAACATTCCAGACTAACATACTTAGTGCTGACATTAAATAAACTTGATCAAAAAAACGAACCAGAAATATGATGAGCATAGCATTCCAAGACCCCCTCAAGACTCAGCAGGGCATCACTGAGACTGTTGGGCATCGAGACTCGGCATAACAGAGGATTGGTCTCTGTCAGAATTGGGAGGAAG
The DNA here is from genome assembly GCA_027886185.1 of Rheum nobile. Lineage (NCBI taxonomy): Eukaryota > Viridiplantae > Streptophyta > Magnoliopsida > Caryophyllales > Polygonaceae > Rheum > Rheum nobile. Next base: position 12,022,588 of record WOAB01000563.1, on the reverse strand, counting down.
TCTAGCAGCATGATATTTGCCAACGCCGGGAGTGTCGTCATCAAAGGTCTCGGTCGGCTGTTTGACACCAATAGGCTGGTGCTGAGGCGAACGGGAAAATGTTGAGCCACCGGAATCATGGAGAGAGGTTGTGCCATCAGATCGATCATGGATGTGGTTCTGTTTCACAACTGAAAGAGAGCTCTGTGCTGCCGTCTGAGAGACGTTAGGGTTCAGTCCTGAGTTCATCTTCCTGCTTGGCTTGGATTGGGCTTGCAGTTCTTGATGGACCATATCTTGAATAAGGTATGATCGATTAAAATATGTTTCCTTAGATAGGATAACCTTAGTACTCGACCTTGATTTCGGTTTACGGGTCATGGACAGGATAGAATCCGTTCTATCCTTTTTTTTCTTTTTGTTTATTAGTTTTCCTGTCAACACTGGGGCCCGCCATACCAGAATTGGTTACCACTGTGGACTGATTTGGAAATTCTGTTTTGGGATCACCGGAAATCTCGTTACCTTGATTTGCTCATCGTTGTTGTCAACCTTTTCCGGCGTAATTTTCGGCGTGAGCACACCCAAATCCTCCGGCGGAGAGTGAGCATGTCCCTCTTGCGGTTCAATCACGGGATTTTCCGGTGACCCATCTCCCCCCTCTGAATGTATTTCAGTCCCCTGCTTTCCTATTTCATCACCCTGTTCATCATCTTCAATGGCGATGGCGTTGAAGCATGAACCTGAGTCAGCAGCAAGGTCATTAGTAGGAAGTTGCTTTTCCATGGCAATAGGAACCTGCTTTGGCAAGTGTGCTCTCTGGCGACGGGCAACTTTTTTCGGCTTATTAAACTCGCCCCATAGTTCAGTTTTCGGCGTCGACACAACGGGGGCGGCCACCAGAGTAGTCGTTTCAGTCTGCTCTTCTTCCTTCAGCAGGGGGAAATTTTCATTGGTGTGGCCTATCTTACCACAGTTGTAGCATAATTGCTTGATGCCCTCGTATTGAATAATCCAAGTCCGGCCTCTGAAATGGAATCGCGAGAGCAATGGCTTCACAAGATCCAATTCGACGGCAATGCGTACAAATTGACCTCGGTCAGCGACAATCGTAGTATTGTCAATTCTAAGAACTTGCCCTACCAAGGATCTGACGCGGCGTAAGAAACCCTCATGGAAGTACTCTATACTCAATCCCGGGATTCGGATCCAAGCCGTAAGCACCTTAGCAACCTCTTGAAACGGATCAAAGTTGGCGGTCCAGCGTCGTATCATCAAGTAATTATCCCCGAGCATCCATGGTCCTTGGTTGAGTACATGGTTGTAGTCATCCTGATTTGTGAATTTCGCAATTGATGCGGGAGCATCCAAGGCTACACCCAAGGTTCCCAAGAGTGGTCCACTCACAAGGGCCCAATCCAAGCTCATGCAAGAAGAGTTTGAGAACTTGGTTAGCCTTCACGTCTCAAGGGAGCCCACCCTCGTCGAGGACTTCACCGAGCCCATGCTACGGACGTTGGTGACCTTCCAAGCCAAGCCAAGCCAAGACGAACAAAGGACTCAAGATATAGAGAGCCCTGACTCGGCCCAAGCCACCAAACTCGGCCGGGCCCAAGCCGAGTTGCGCCCAGAGAAGCAAAGCCAAGGCATGGCCCTGACTCGGCCCCAAACTCGGCCGGGTCCAGGCCGAGTTTCTCCCAGTGAAGCCCACTCCCCTGACTCGGCCCCACAACTCGGTCGGGTCCAGACCGAGTTGTCCCCAGAGAAGAAAAGTTGAGCCTGACTCGGTCAGAAACTCGGCCGGGTCCAGGCCGAGTTCCCCCCCCCCCCCCCCCCCCCTTTTACCCCCTTTTGTCTCGTTTCTTGTTGGGCTTTTATGGGCCGACCCCTTAGGCTATATAAGACCTTTATCTTTCTTTGTAACTCAGCTTTTCCCAGTTATGAACCTTTGCTTTATGCATAATGAAGATTGAGAGCTCCATGGGAGTGATTTCTCAAAGTTGATTCGATCTTGCTTGGTTGTCCTTGTGTTGTGTCAATCTCCTCCATAAGGTTGGTGCTCCAAGGCCTCACACGCACCCTCCTCATGCTCCTAGGATCCGTCCTTGGTTGTGTGAGGTTGTAGAAGAAGGGGTCTCTTGTTATTTGGTATTGGTTCTTGGGAGACAACTTAGGGCTCCAAGGGTCTTGCCTCCATTCAAGTGGTTCTTTCTATATCCCTTGTTTTTATATTGTTCTTGTGTTCTTTTGCTAACTTCCTTTGTGTTTCTATTGTGTTTCACCTTCCATCTTCCATTCGAGTCTCTTGGCGTCTAGATCGGGCCACTCGCGGCTAATCCCCGCATCAAATTGGTATCAGAGTCATCTCGACGCCGAGCCACCGCCATCTCAGCCGAGCCACCACCTTGGTTAGCTCCTTGAGTCTTCTTTTCCATTCTTCTTCATTGTGTTCATCTTGTTCTTCCTTGTGTTCTTCATGTTCATCTTGTTTTTCATATTCTTCATGCTTGTTGTGCTTAGTTTGTGTTTACTTGTGCTTGTGCATGTGTGAACTTGTTGCCTCTTTGTTGCCACCACAAACCACCACCACCACCACCTTCCACCACCACACGATGACCACCAAACACCCCTCCAATCTGCCGGAATTCCCCCCCACAAAACCCAGCTGTAACACCCCTCAAAGCCCATCCGAAAATCCCCACAAACAACCCCAAAACCCACCTACATTTTAGCCCCAAAACCCAGCTATCCTAGCCCCAAAAGTCTGCCATTTTCTGCCCCAAAAAGCCTGCAAAATCTGCACACAAAAAGGCATGCAAAAAGCTTTTCCCCCACTTGCTATCCTAGACTCTACAAGTCATGATTGCCTCAAAAGTGATCTAGAAAGCAAGATATCTTTATTCCTTTTGTATTAATTTGTGTTGCACATTTTTATTAAAAGAGAGAGAGAGAGAGAGAGAGAGAGAGAGAGAGAGAGAGAGAGAGAGAGAGAGAGAGAGAGAGAGAGAGAGAGAGAGAGAAAGGCTTGTTCTTGTTTATTTCTTGTTCTAGTTTGAAGACATTGTTGCTCTTACTATTGTATTGTATCACATTGCAAGTGTTGTGATCATCAAAAAAAAAAAGAGAAGAAGAAGCTTGACTGAGAAGAACTCGGCCCCCACCCGGCCGAGTTTCAGACCGAGTTTTGGTCTGGATTCCCGACTTGCCTTGAACCATACCCTTGAACCTCAAGCTTGATTGCCTACCCATCTTACCATTCATTTTAATCCTTTGGCAACTTGTTTATGTGTTCATGAGTATTGGTAAAAACGAGCTAGGTATGACATTGCATTGTTGAATTTCCTAAACACAATTCCTTGTGAAATCTTTGTTGTGTCATCCTTCTTGTTGTTTTATTGTGTGTGTCTTCTTGAGCTTATCTTTCGAAATCCAAGAGCTATTCTCACCTTTGGTTGTGTGTTGTCTAAAGTTCACCAATGCTTATATAAGGTTTTTGTCCTTCTCAAGGCAACTTTACCTTCCAAAAAGCTTGCATCGACATCAACAAGAGAGTGAGTGATCAAACACACGAGTGATCAAACACTTGTGAGGATTGTTTTGTTTTCACTAATCCTAACTTGTTTTCTTTGAGTTTGTTGATCATGGCTAATGAAGGTGATAGCACCCCACCAACCGATGAAGGATCCCCCGAGATGTTCAACTTGCTTAGGACGATGTCGGACAACCTTGCCCAATTGACCCACCGGATTGGAGCATTGGAGGCAAGGCCAACCGCGCCCTTATCCGTGCCTCTAGGCTCCAACCCCGAACCGGGAGGGCCTTCCAACACCGTGCCTCTCCAAACACACCAAATGCCCGCAGCCACCATTTCCCCCGGGCAAGGAGAGAGACCTTTTGCTCCTAACCCTTTTAATAGATTTCAGGGATCAAGGCGCACCTATCGTGAGGAGCCAAGACGTGGCTATTATGAGGATCCAAGGCGTGCCCATGAAGAGGAAGAGGAATGAGGAGATGAAGAATGGGAGCCTATGCCACCTCGAGGCTACCAAAGAAGAGGAGGCCGAGAACCCGAGCAAGATGGTATTGGGAAGATCAAGGTGAAGATCCCATCTTTTGAAGGCAAATGTGATCCGGATGTATACATGGATTGGGAGACAAAAATTGAGCAAATTTGGAGTTGCCACAACTTCCCCGAGCATAAGAAGGTACAACTCGCCACCCTTGAATTCAATGGTTATGCACTAACTTGGTGGGATAACCTTGTGAAAGAAAGGAGACAAGCCCTTCATCCAGCCGTGGCCACTTGGAATCAAATGAAAGCCATGATGAGAGCTCGTTTTGTGCCACAACACCATGCACGAGAGCTAAGACAAAGGCTAGAGAATTTGAAGCAAGGATCCATGAGTGCCGAAGAGACCTACAATGCTATGCAAGTTGCTATGGTTAGGGCCAACGTGGATGTAGATGAAGAGACCACCATGGCTAGGTACCTTCGAGTCCTTAATTCTCAATTGGCTAATGAAATAGATATGTTTCCATATGCTATCATGACAGAATTGCTCCACTTAGCCGTCAAATTTGAGAAGAGGAATAAGGGTAGGTACCAAGGAGGAAGAATGCAAAGTGGGATGCCCAACTCTTGGAAGGGTCCTAATCAAAACCGTGGCTACCAACCCTATGGAAGGGAGCCCTTTCAAGCAAAGGACAAGGGGCAATCATCCAAGCCTCATTGGGAGCAAGGAGGGCCGAAGAAGAATGCTCAACCAACACCCTTCGCACCGAGCCCAAGGCCAGCCGTGGCCCCTAGTGGACCCAAAGGGAGTACTTCTAACCCTCCCCCTACAGCTAGAGATATTGTGTGCTTTAAATGCCAAGGTAGAGGTCATATTGCGAGGGAATGTCCTAACACTAGAACTCTCATGATTAATTCCCTAGGGCTATATGAATCTGAATCTGAATGTGATGATGAGCATGATGTTTGTGATGATGATAAGAAGCATGAAACTAATTTGGATGATGAGAATGAGATTGAGTATGAGCATGGTGAGTCATTGATTGTTAAAAGAGTCTTGCATGTTAAACCATCTCCATGTGATGATAATCAAAGAGAAAATCTTTTTCATACTCGATGTCTAGTTAAGGGCAAGGTGTGCAACATGATCATAGATGGAGGAAGTTGTTGTAACATAGCTAGCATCGAGCTAGTTAGTAAATTGAATCTTCCTACTTCTTATCACCCTAGACCTTATAAATTGCAATGGATGAATGATTGTGGTGAATTGAGGGTTAGCAAGCAAGTCAAGTTGACTATCACCTTAGGGCATTATGAAGATACTATTTTATGTGATGTATTGCCTATGCAAGCTTGCCATATTTTACTTGGTCGTCCATGGCAATATGATAGGAAGGTTATGCATGATGGATTCACTAACCGCCGTTCTTTCACCTTTGGAGGCAAGAGTGTTGTTCTCAAGCCCATGACCCCATCTCAAGTGGCGGTTGAGTATGAAAAGAAGAAGGCCAAGGAAAGAGAAGAGGAGAGTGTGAAGAAGGGAAAGGCTTCGGAAAACCAACCCCCACCCGTAGCCAAGCCAAGCCAAGCCTTATCCATCCAGCCTTCAAGTGTCTTATTAGCATCCAAGGATGAGCTACAAGGTATGTACCTACCCATAGATACAACCCTTATGCTTTTGTGCAAAGAACTAACCATGCTAAGTGAAGAGACCAAGGCTACCCTACCTCCTAGCATCCAAGCCCTTCTTGAGGAGTTTATTGATATGTTCCCGGATGAGATACCCCATGGCCTACCTCCATTGAGAGGCATAGAGCACCAAATTGACCTTATCCCTGGTGCCACTCTACCCAATAGGCCCGCTTATAGGATGAACCCTAAGGAGAGCCAAGAGATCCAAACCCAAGTGCAAGAGCTCCTAGATAAGGGTTATGTGAGAGAGAGCCTATCACCTTGTGCCGTGCCGGTCCTACTTGTGCCTAAGAAAGACAACACATGGCGGATGTGTATCGATTGTAGAGCCATCAACAACATCACCATCAAGTACCGCCATCCAATTCCAAGGTTGGACGACATGCTAGATGAGCTCTATGGTGCCACCATCTTCACAAAGATTGATCTAAGGAGTGGATACCATCAAATCCGGGTGAAGGAAGGAGATGAATGGAAAACAGCCTTCAAGACGAAGTTTGGGCTCTATGAGTGGCTTGTAATGCCATTTGGTTTGACAAATATTCCCTCTACTTTTATGAGATTAATGAATTATGTGTTGAGGAACTTTATTGGGAAATTTGTTGTAGTATACTTTGATGATATTCTTATCTACAGCAGGACCCTAGAGGAGCATGAGAGACACATAAGGGAAGTCCTTTCTACTCTTAGAGTAGAGAGCTTGTATGCCAACTTGAAGAAATGTGACTTTTACACTAATGAGGTCATTTTTCTTGGTTTTGTAGTGAGTACACAAGGGCTGCAAGTGGATGAAGAGAAGATCAAAGCAATTCAAGATTGGCCAACACCGACTTCCATTAGCCAAGTGAGGAGCTTCCATGGGCTAGCAAGCTTCTATAGGAGATTTGTCAAGGACTTTAGCACCATTGATGCCCCCTTGACCGAGATTACAAAGAAAAACAGTCCATTCAAATGGGAGGAAGCCCAAGAAAGAGCATTCAACAACTTGAAGGAGAAGCTAACCCAAGCACCCTTGCTAGCTCTCCCGGATTTCACACGGCCATTTGAAGTGGAATGTGATGCTAGTGGAATTGGCATTGGAGGAGTGCTCATGCAAGAAGGTAAGCCTATTGCCTTCTTTAGTGAAAAGTTGAAAGGTGTATGTCTAAACTACTCTACATATGACAAGGAACTTTATGCACTGTTTAGAGTACTTAAGACATGGCAACATTACCTATGGCCTAGAGAGTTTGTCTTGCATACCGATCATGAGTCCTTAAAACACTTTAGGAGTCAAGATAAACTTGATAGGAGGCATGGTAGATGGATGGAATTTATTGAGACTTTTCCTTATGTCATCAAGTACAAGAAAGGGAAAGACAATGTAGTTGCCGATGCACTTTCTAGGAGACATGCATTACTCACCACATTAGACTCTAAGGTACTAGGATTTACATACATAAAAGAGTTATATGTGGATGATGTGGATTTTGGTGATATTTACAAGCATTGTGTGCTAAAAGGTTCATTAGATAAGTATTACTTGTTTGATGGATTCTTGTTCAAAGTTGATAAAGTGTGCATACCTCGATGTTCCCTTCGGTTGTTGCTTGTTGAGGAAGCCCATAGGGGTGGATTGATGGGTCATTTTGGGAGGGACAAAACACATCACATGTTGCATACTCATTGCTTTTGGCCACACATGCTTAGGGATGTTGAGCACCTAGTGAAAAGGTGTTTGGATTGTTTGAAGGCTAAGTCTAAGCTAAAGCCCCATGGATTGTATATCCCTTTGCCCATTCCTACAGCCCCTTGGGAGGACATATCAATGGATTTTATTGTGGGATTGCCTAGGACTAAGAAGGGGAGAGATTCGATCTTTGTGGTTGTTGATCGATTCTCTAAGATGGCCCATTTCATAGCTTGCCATAAGACCGATGATGCACCCAATGTAGCTAGCCTATTCTTTAGGGAGATAGTTAGGTTGCATGGTGTACCTAGGTCTATAGTGAGTGATCGAGATGTGAAGTTCCTTAGCTCATTTTGGAAGACACTTTGGAGTAAGCTAGGAACTAGGTTATTGTTCTCTACATCAAGTCATCCCCAAACCGATGGTCAAACGGAGGTGACTAATAGGACCTTAACCACCATTCTTAGAGCCATTATTAGGACGAATCTCAAGGCTTGGGAAGAAGCCTTACCGCATGTGGAGTTTGCTTATAATAGAACCATTCATTCCTCCACCCAATTGACCCCCTTTGAATGTGTTTATGGTGTGAATCCTTTAACCCCACTTGATCTTACCCCCTTCCCCATGAAGGATAGAGAAAGCTTTGATGCAGGTAAGCATTTGGAGTTCATCAAGGAGTTACATGAGCGCACAAGGGACAAGCTTCATGCCAAGGCGGAGTACAACGCAACCAAGGCCAACAAAGGGCGCCGCCGCTTGGTGTTTCAACCCAGAGACCTTGTATGGGTGCATTTGAGGAAGGAACGTTTTCCCGAGAAGCGCAAATCCAAGCTTTCACCAAGAGGAGATGGACCCTTCAAAGTGATACGCCGTGTTGGAGACAATGCATACATCTTGGAGCTACCGGACGAGTATGGAGTTAGCCCCACTTTCAATGTCGCCGACCTCACGCCATTTCTCTCCGAGGATGAAGACGGTGATTCGAGGTCGAATCCTTTCCAAGAAGGGGAGAATGATGCGGGAGCATCCAAGGCTACACCCAAGGTTCCCAAGAGTGGTCCACTCACAAGGGCCCAAGCCAAGCTCATGCAAGAAGAGTTCGAGAACTTGGTTAGCCTTCACGTCTCAAGGGAGCCCACCCTCGTCGAGGACTTCACCGAGCCCATGCTACGGACGTTGGTGACCTTCCAAGCCAAGCCAAGACGAACAAAGGACTCAAGATATGGAGAGCCCTGACTCGGCCCAAGCCACCAAACTCGGCCGGGCCCAAGCCGAGTTGCGTCCAGAGAAGCAAAGCCAAGGCATGGCCTTGACTCGGCCCCAAACTCGGCCGGGTCCAGGCCGAGTTTCTCCCAGTGAAGCCCACTCCCCTGACTCGGCCCCACAACTCGGTCGGGTCCAGACCGAGTTGTCCCCAGAGAAGAAAAGTTGAGCCTGACTCAGTCAGAAACTCGGCCGGGTCCAGGCCGAGTTTCCCCCCCTTTTACCCCCTTTTGTCTCGTTTCTTGTTGGGCTTTTATGGGCCGACCCCTTAGGCTATATAAGACCTTTAGCTTTCTTTGTAACTCAGTTTTTCCCAGTTATGAACCTTTGCTTTATGCATAATGAAGATTGAGAGCTCCATGGGAGTGATTTCTCAAAGTTGATTCGATCTTGCTTGGTTGTCCTTGTGTTGTGTCAATCTCCTCCATAAGGTTGGTGCTCCAAGGCCTCACACGCACCCTCCTCGTGCTCCTAGGATCCGTCCTTGGTTGTGTGAGGTTGTAGAAGAAGGGGTCTCTTGTTATTTGGTATTGGTTCTTGGGAGACAACTTAGGGCTCCAAGGGTCTTGCCTCCATTCAAGTGGTTCTTTCTATATCCCTTGTTTTTATATTGTTCTTGTGTTCTTTTGCTAACTTCCTTTGTGTTTCTATTGTGTTTCACCTTCCATCTTCCATTCGAGTCTCTTGGCGTCTAGATCGGGCCACTCGCGGCTAATCCCCGCATCAGCAATGTAATGGTCATTCCCAATATCCACAAGAGTCAACAATCCCCGCAGCGCCCATTTTTGTTCGAGCCTCCTTTTGAGTTGAATGTAACCCGGACCCTTGTCAAACATATGGACAATCAGTGAATGTGCCCAATACCGCCGGAGTTCCCGTTTTTCTGCCGCCGAGAGGGTAACAGTGGGACATGTTGGATCCACTTCAGTCGACGGTTCATCATCATCAGTTTCATAAAGATTAGGCCTTTCATCCATGGCCGCCTGGAAACTTGTAGTCACCGTCTGAGCAGTTCCTTGGGCAACAACATCAAAGAGGGAGAATGCTTAGGACCAGTAGCAGTAACATCCTTTAGGGCTGGGAAATTCTGTTGTTGTTCAGTCTGATAGAGAGGATTAGAAGCCATCCTGTTGCTGTCTACATCCATGGATCTTGTCGAATCGGGGTTTTTGCCCGGTGGGTGGGGCATCGCCACCACCAGACGGCACGGCGGCCATGGAAGATTAGAAGAAATGGGCGGGAGGGTTTTTTCAAAAGAGAGTGATCTTGAGGGTTTTTCTTGTATGTACTATAACTTTCTTTGGTGCAGAATACGGAGTATAAATTAATTTAAAGTTTAACAAAACAAGTTTTCATCTAAAATCTCTCTTTTTTTTCCTTCTTCAGTACATTTTGAGTTTCAATGCATCTATTTTACCACACAAAAAAAAAAAAGTTGCCGTAGCCAGGATTCGAACCTGAAATTAGTCCTATAAGGATTCCAAAGTGGATGTGCTACTACGGCTTCTTTGTTCTTTCCATGAATAATTTAATATATATATATGAAATAGAACACCGAAAACCATATGTCAAATATCTTAAATTGCTCAAAGTCACCCATAAATTGAAACTGCCAAAAATAACCCATTAGCATAGTTCGAAAGAAATTGCACTAGTTTCTGTTATTTCAAATTTAATCTGTGTAACCCTGTTTACTAGTACTGTTTTGAGTTTTGATTATCCATTTTTGAATGTTGTTATAATCAAATAATAATAGAAAGTTTAATAAAAAAACATCTGGACCTAGTCAGGATTGGAATTGGGAATCGACCTAGAAAGGAAAATTTATTGTATCTTTTGATTTAACGGTGCTACTACCGCTTGTTGAATCAAACACTCAAATTAATAATTATAAAACAAAATATTCAAATGATAGGATATTTCCACCAGATTACATATGAGCTTTTCAATCTTAATTAGAAACTAGTATGTGTCTATGTGCCTTGTACGGGTATGATCATATATTTTTAAAAATGAATTTTTTTTTGTTTATAGTATGTAAATTATAAAAGAGAATTATATAGAAAAATTAACATGATGTATCAGAAAGATAATTTCTTGATTGAAATAATTTATAAGGTGTATTGTATGATGAAAATGGAAGGTAGATGTGTGAATTTATATTAATAGGGAAAAAAATATTATGAATTTTATATAATTATTGAAAATAAAACTGAACTAAAATAAAACTGCATATTGTATTCTTTATAATGGAGTTTATGGACAATCTATTCACCCTTATTAAATCATATAAATATGATAATAATGTTTTTTGGTAATTGCATAATTATATGTATGTTGGTGGATAAACGTATAACGTTAACTATTTATGGATAGGTAAATGTACATAATTATTTGATGACGTGACATACTTAGATGAACGACACGTAGGAGATATAATTGCGGCTTTAGTAGTAGTATATAGATAGATGAACCTATTGAAACTTTTCCCCCTGAAATAAGTCTTATACGGGGGATCCCATATCCCCCTATTTGTTTACCCTTTGTGTTGAAATGCTAGCACGAAAGCTCCAAACTAACAGTAATAATATGAAGAATCAAATTGGCTTCACTCTGGCCAGAGGGGGTGTCTACGTATCCTTTTATGCCTTTACTGACAATATCATTATCTTTGCGAAAGCTAACCAATCTGCATGTGTCAGGGTGAAATTCATCATTGAGAAATTTTGTACCTTCTCGGGACAAAAAGTCAACCATCACAAATCATTCTTCCAAGTTACTAAAAATATAGCTAATGCTTAAAAGTCAACTATCCAACAGGTCGTGAACATTTCAAATGCTACTTCACTTGAAAAATACATTGGTTGTTCTATCATTAATGACAAAGAGACCCTTCATAACATCATATTAAGCTCAAAGAATCAACTAAGAAAATGGAATGATAACTCACTTTCCCAAGGGAGTCGATTAGTTCCGATTAAATCCAACCTGGCTGCCAAACCAAACTACACAATGCAGAGCTTTATGCTATCCATACAAACTAGATAAAAATAATAGAGATTTCTTTTGGAACAAAAAAGTATACCCCTTACTGGGTGGGATAAGATTTGTAAACCTATATATGCAAGTGGCATTGGCCTTAGAAAAACACAATATACGAATCAGGCATTATAAATGAAACTTATTTGAAAAAATAGTGTTGAACCCACCAACCTTTGGGTTAGAATAGTTAATGAGAAATATCTTAAATATAGAAACATCTTTGATTACCAAAGGAAACCAACTAGTCATAACAATGGGCCAAACTCATGGGCCTTAGGGATAACTTTGAGAAAGGTCTATCCTGGCTTGTTGGGGATGACAACAAGATTAAATTATGGCAAAATTGTAGGGTCTTCTTCCCTTCTCCTCTTACAAATATGACTAACAATCTCTCTGAAACTAAACTAAATAAAACAATCAGTTCTTACATCGATGGCCATGAAAATTGCAAAGTTGATGAGCTAAATAGTATCCTCCTACAATACCTAGTTTCTTCTATCCTCGACATACTAATACCAAAAAATTATATCCTAGATAGACTCTATTGGAAGTAGAGAAAAAATGATTGGTTCTCTACCAAATCTACTTTCAACTCATTACAAATCAAAACCGAAGTGACCAAACTAGCTTTGACTCGATCTAGAAACTAGACACCACTTCTAAAATAAAACATTTCACCTGGAGAATTACTCATAATGGTATCCCAACAATAGCCCACCTACACCTCAAAGGTATAGCGATACCTCTTCAATGTTCTTCATGTAATATCCTTTGTGAAAACGTCATTCATATACTAATCAAATGTCCACACACAATTAAAACAATTACATGTTATAACCATAAAACATCCTTAAGAATCAATAACATTGACACCACTAATAAAAGAATAAAACATATTGTTCATGGACTATTCAATTCTGTTGGTAGGAAAGAATTTGCTAAATTTGCAACTATTTGGTGGTGCGTGCGGTGTCAGTGGAATCAAAGGTTATTTGCTGAAAACATTGGCGAGGTAATCAAAGGTCTCAAAGGTTTTATCAAATTGCAAATTACCAACTAGGAAAAAATAACCAAATTTATAGATAAATATGAAGATACCCCTAAAACTCCTAAGAAAATAACTAGAAAAACTATGAAAATTAAATGACAGAAATCAATCGGAATTTTTTATAAGCTGAACTTTGATGGGTCTAAACTGGCTAAAGGTAAAGCCACATCGGGTTTTATCATGAGGAATAGTAAAGAAGAACAAATCCACACATAGGTTGCTAGATGTGGTAATAATAACATAATTATGGGCAAGACCATAACTCTTCAATAAGGAATCTGAAAAACGAAATATATTGGAATAAATTTTATAGATATTGAGGGTGATAACCTGCGTGTTATTAATATTTTGACAGGTGTTTGGTCTTGCCCTTTGGAGATTGAGATGATTATTGCATATATCCGTCATGACCTACTTTGCTTCATGGAAGTGCGATTTTTCCATGTTCTTCGTGAGGTGAATCTCGTTGTGGATCGGATTGCTGCTCTTGGTCATTCTTGTCCGCTTGTGGATCTTTGTGGTGACTTAGAACTCTTGGTTCTAATCCTTGCGATGTTCTAGGATGGTCGTCTAACCAACGTTAGGGGCCAACCTAATCTATTATATATATACTAAGGCATAACAATGTGATACTTGCTCTATTGTTGAATGTGTGCTTCATCCGTTTTGTTGTTGTGTTTGATATGTTAGGAATCAAATTTAACTGTCTGTTTTGATCAATACAAAATTAAATTTGTTTATATATTCAAGGGAATGTGTTGTCTATGGTTCGACAGATTTGACTTCTTTGCATTATCAGATATTCTGTACATTATGAAAGCTAACCCTGATTCTCAACTTCTGCAGATAAAGATCTAGAACTATTGAGTCTCCATAGCAAGATAACTCAAATGGAGTTATGTCGATTATATTTTCTTTTTTGAAGAAGACACATGTTGTTCAGTCTATTTTTTTTATTTGTAATCTTTTGTAATTTATTTATAATATTCATAACTAGTGTAATACCCGTGCCTTGCACATGATTTTTTTATTTTATTTTACATTTGTAAAAATCGTATATTATTATTATCGAATAATCATTGTTTTAATATATATTTGATTAGTTATTTAAATTAAAAATGACAAATTGACTAAACAAATTAAAGATATAAAAAATTACATTATATAAAGATAGACGAAACTCTCCATAACTTTATTAATCATAAAAATTGGTTAAGTAGTCTTACAAACACATATAGCTACACTCTTTTACATCAATACATGTAAAACGATAAAACATAATAAAAAAGTTCATTTAACTCTAATACATGAAAATGACACGCTAAACATAAAAGATGGCATGATGTTCAAAATTGCTACAAATTATCAAAAACTTCTTTGTATACTACATTGGTTGTAGTATTATTTTTCTTCTTGTCTTTGTTGCAAATCAAGATCTTTAAACCTTTCTTGCTAGTTATCCTTGATGAAGCAACATAAAATTGACCATGACTGAAAACAGGGCGTGGAAGATACAAACCGACATTGGCAAGAGATTGTCCTTGGCTCTTGTTTATGGTCATAGCAAAACAGACAGTCAAGGGAAATTGTCTTCGTTGAAACTTAAAAGGAAATGAAGTGTCTGACGGTGACATTATCATGGGAGGAATCAAAACCGTATGTCCAATATTGTTGTCTCGTCTATTTCTCCCTTGTATGACTGTCAAGCTGCGTGGTTATCAATCTCGTCCCGTTGCATAAACCTGAAGTCTGATCAATATTTCAAAGCAGCATAACTGAAATAGACGCCAAACTAAAAAATCCCAATTTCTATAAAAAGTTATTATTTATATTAACAATAATTTATCCCTTATCATGTATATCTAATATCACCAAATGTCAACATTATATTATTTTTGTTTTTATTCATACATACAATAGTCAATGGAACTTTGCAGATATATTTTAGTAACAAAATAAATAAAAATACAAACTTAACATTTAATATAATTATTTAATTATATGTGCACTATAATAAAAATACAAAATTAACAACAAATTTGTTAACCTCGGCCAAGCCCATAACATTAACCTCGGCCATATATAAACGAAGCCCATCATTTGATTAAAGTAATTGGGCCAAGCCCAATTAAATGCATAACTCAAATCCCGTGCTCATCACCGTAGCCGAAACCCTACCTCACTCTCATTTTCATTTCACTTCGGCGCCGCTTTTGATTTCACTCTCGTATTCTTGAAGTTGCAAGAATTTTCTTTCCCCTTTCAATATTTCCAGTTCGATCCACATAGTTTCTTTCCTCTTTCAATCTTTCCAGTTCTTGAAACTTTGAATTTCATCTTTATGGAAATATCGTCCAAGCCTTCATTTTGTTTTTGTTCAAATCTTCGACACCCAAATTGGTTTTTTCACAAAAAATACCCTTTGATCTACATGTTCAAGATCCGGTTTATTCTTCATCCAAATAAGTGATGTGGAGTTTTTATCTAAAGAGGAAGCCTGGAGTTCTCAGCAACAACCATGAGTCGTGAGTCTCTCTCTCTCTATGTTTATCTATAACTCTGGCGATCCCGAATAATTTCTTTTCATTTTATTTTCCTGCTTAATTGCTCTCTAATAACATTTTTAAAATTTTATATGAGGAAATCTAGAGCTTGTTGTGGACTGCACCTTCACGAAGGATGTTCTGTCGGTTTCCCTTATTAATTATAATGTAATCTCTCTATCTCTATTTCTCTCCATCTCTAGAGACCAATTCCTTTTTGAAATGATTGTTTGCCTTGTGTTCAATTCCTTTCATCTGGTTTAATGATTTCATTTTTTGAAAATTTTACAAATTTCAGATAGATCAACCATTAATAATATAGTATAATATCAAATATATATCATGCTTTGATTTATTTTTTGGTTATAAGTCTGAAATGTAGTCTTAATCTAGATTGTTCTTCATTTATATTCTTCTTCGTTGATTATATATTATATATATTATAATGCTTTGATTTTTTTTTATAAGTCTGAAATGCAATAGTCATATAAGTGGTAACAAAACGACTATAATCTAATGGGATTCTGCATATAATATATTGGGCTTACATTATGTCTAGGTAACAAAACGACTATAATATGCTTAACTTGGGTAATATACTTTAGCGGGCTACCTAAATGAATGTAAGATAATGGGCTTCAGACTATTATATACTGGGCTTACACAGATTGTGAAATATGGCCGTTAGCATTTCTGGATTGACCAATTTATGGGCTTATTGGCCCGTTAAACTAAACATTTAATGGGCATTTAGGCCCAAATCAATTCCATTTGTGGCATAAAAAATCTATTTCATTGGGCTTCTAGGGCCAATTATATTTTACACGCAGCTTTAAACATTATATTGGGTTACTGGACTTAAATGGGCTTTATAGATTGGACTATTGGTTCTAAAATCGGTCCATGACCGTTGCCAAATTAGACAATTGATTTTGTACTAAAACAAACACTGAAACAAAAGCAACTCAAACCCTAAATCATTTCTAACTTTCCTTATTCCGCCGTTTCCATTTCTCTCTCTCTCTCTCTCTCTCTCTCTCTCTCTCTCTCTCTCTCTCTCTCTCTCTCTCTCTCTCTCTCTCTCTCTCTCTCCATCTAAAATTGCCACCTTTCCCTTTTGATCTTTCAATTTTCAAAATTAAAGATCGAAAATAAACGTTTGTTTTTCCACATCTGCAGCTGAGATCTGTATCACACAAAGCAAAAAGGAGATCTAGAGGAGAAACTTCGTCCCGTATTACTCAGATCCAAGGCCGGTCTTGTCCCCAAGTTAACCTACAAAGCGATGAACGCGATTGATGAGGGTATTTAGAGCTTCATGAGGAGATCTGGAAGAAGAAAGTTCTGTTGAGATCCACACTCAAGGTAATCTCTCTCTCTCTCTCTCTCTCTCTCTCTCTCTCTCTCTCTCTCTCTCTCTCTCTCTCTCTCTCTCTCTCTCTCTCTCTCTCTGGATATCCCTTAACTGTAAAACGCTAAAAACTTTTGATTGAATAAAACGTCTATATTAACCTATTTTTAGAATCGTTTTCTTCTTCTTCTTCACCACTTTCATACTTTGGAAATTAATCTAATTTCAGCTAGATCAACCCATAAGTACATTTTATAATACATTACTATACTTTTTTTTTTAGGGGGAGGGGTTAAGTATGAAAACTATTTAGATGAATTGTTCTTCATGTTCTTCATTCAATATATATTATTAGTAGATTATAATGGGTTAAAACTAATTAATAAATTGATTTTTAATAAAAGGGTATTTTTATTTACTAATGTAAAGATCTATTAAGGTAATAACTTTAATAATATAAGTGGTCCAATATAATTTACTGGGCAGTAAAAATAACAAATGTGGGCTTTTTGACCCATTAAATATGTAATATACTTGTCGGTAGAATGGACTTGATTTAGACACAAGTAAACAACTTATGGGCTTGAATAAAAATTAAGGTTTCGGTTTGCCAAAACTTGTAACGGGTTTTTTGGCCCATTTAATGGTTAGTCAAATTAAAACAAAATTCACTTAATTGGCCCAAATGCTACTTTTATTGTCCGTAAAATGTTCCTTAACAAATAATTTATTCAATTGGGCTTATGGGCCAATTAAGAATAAACGTAACGATAAGTAGCGGCCCAAATGTACTATTAAGCCCGCTTACTTAATTAGGTTATACATTTCCAGATGTGCGTCTACCCTAACCCTGTCTCTTTTTATTTTTGTGTTTTGCCGACAACGCCCTCTCTCTCTCTCTCTCTCTCTCTCTCTCTCTCTCTCTCTCTCTCTCTCTCTCTCTCTCTCTCTCTCTCTCTCTCTCTCTCTCTCTCTCTCTCTCTCTCTCTCTCTCTCTCTCTCTCTCTCTATTCAAACGAATCAACATTTCCAGATCCTTCAACTGCTCCAAAACATTTATCTTTACTGTAAATCACCACAAACCCTTTTACTAAATCACCGCAAGCACTTTATCTTTGATGTAAGCAGGATCTCTCTCTCTCTCTCTCTCTCTCTCTCTCTCTCTCTCTCTCTCTCTCTCTCTCTCTCTCTCTCTCTCTCTCTCTCTCTCTCTCTCTCTCTCTCTCTCTCTATCTATCTATCTATCTATCTATCTATCTATCTATTTATCTATCTCTCTATATATATATATATTCATCTATTTCTCTGAAGATTCTTTTCATTTTATTTTGTCCCTAGATGAGTATATTTGGAAGTTGGGAAGAGATATAGAAGGGTGATGTTCTCCCCAGATCCAGAGTTATAATGTAAGCACGTTTTTTGTCTTTGTCTCTCTCTTTCTCTGTAGATCATTTATTTGATTTATGTCCTTGTTCATTACTATCTGAAAATAATTAAATAATTTATTTCATATGAGCAGATGTGAAGGTTGGTCAAGAGATGAAAGTGAAGTAAATTATTGTGTGCTTCAAAGTCGATAAATGTAAGCTTGTTATCTATCTCTCTTTTCTCTCTCTCTGTCTCTAGAGATCCTTCGTTTGATTTAATTGTGAGATCCTTCGTTTGATTCTTTGTCTCTCTCTTTCTCTCTTTCTCTGCAGATCATTTATTTGATTTATGTCCTTGTTCATTACTTTCTGAAAATAATTAAATAATTTATTTCATATGAGCAGATGTGAAGGTTGGTCAAGAGATGGAAGTGAAGTAAATTATTGTGAGCTTCAAAGTCGATAAATGTAAGCTTGTTATCTATCTCTCTTTTCTCTCTCTCTGTCTCTAGAGATCCTTCGTTTGATTTTTTACCCTAAATCCCAAATCTTCCTCCCTAAACCCGTAAACCCCAACCCTAATTTCTAACCCCAACCTTAAACCCTAACTTGAAACTCTAGACTCTGGCCCTAAATCTAAATCCCACTCCTCAATACCTTAATCCCTAACCCTAAACCCTAACTCTAAACTCTAGCCCTAAACCTAAATCCCACTCCTCAATACCATAATCCCTAACCCTAACCCTAACCGGAAATCAGATATCTAAAATATGAAGTTTAGTTTGATAATATTCGAAAAGGTAGGCCTTCTGTCTTTTTTACTTAGCTTATATTTATTCATTTACTTATACTTTAATTTACTTATACTTTAATTATTGACTTTAAAGATTTTTTCATAATAGGTTTAAAATTATAACATCCAAGGTAGTTGGTTCTGATATGAGGAAATCAAATAGCCACAATTAAATGTTTACTATGTTCAACCTATATAATCAGGTCATGGTTCTCACTCTTGAAATATTACATCAACATATCTTAAATTACTTTAAATATATAATATGGATCTAACTTCTGTATTCTTGTCACAGTAATCCATCCTGGACCTCATAATGGACTCATTGAACAAATTTGAAGGATAGTTTACAACTTGAAAGAGATGTAAAGGTATGTTCACTATACTTAGAACATAGAAGTGCACATGATTTACAACTAATTAATATAAAAAAAAACAGAATTGATTTAGTTATTAGTAAATGCTTCAGTTGTAAACTAAATCATACAAGAGAACATAAAAATTATTAGTTGTAAAAATAGTATATTGTGCATCAAGAAATTGTTTATTAGAGGACGAAGCAAATTAAAACATAATTCCTAGTTTTACGATGAAACTTTGTGCAACAAGAAACTATTGCAATATACTTAAAAGGACGAAGCAAATTAAAACATAATTGTTTAAGCTTTTTAAGTATATGTAATTACCTGAGAGGATGAAAGGATGAGAGGCTGTTGTTGTCTGTACTGTAATTTCCTGAGAGGATGAAAGGATGAGAGCATGTACAAACAAAGTCGTTTACAGAATAAATATTGCATTGCCAAGTTCTAAAAGGATGAAAGACCTAAATTTATGGGTTAAAATGTTATGAAAGACTGTATTTTTTGCAAATCAATGAAAGAGAAACCATAAAGTTTGCATAATTACCTTGTGAATAGCTCAACACGGTCTGTTTGTATTGAATTGTCTAGTTGCATGTATTGAAATTGACTGAGAGGCTGGAAATATATAGCCACACAGACCGGGTCATTGAAGATTGAATTATTTTGCCATATATTTTCAGTAATATATCATTTTTTATATTTGGAAAACAGAGATTTTCATTGCCATATATTCAACCATATATTTTATGTGATATTCTGCCTTTTATTTTGAACATCTTTTTAATTCTATAATATTTTAGGTATGATTTTATTACCAAGTTCGTTTTTAATTTGTGGGAAATATAGATTCTTGGTGCATTATATTCTGACATATATATTCTATGATATCATGTGATATTGTGCCAATGATTGTGCAGTTTTTTAGTTCGTAATATTGTCATATGCTATTTATGTACATGTTCATACCAGCCTAATGGCAAGTGATATTATGTCTAATATTATGCATATCATTTTTATGCCCTAAAAATACTTCATGTGTTTATTTTTGGACAGGTTTTTACCAGCACCACAACACTGTTCGGACTGCATTTGCATACGTTGTATTTGCATAAATCATAATGTTTGCATAGTTGGGGCCGAAATATGTATTATTATCGGTTTTTTAGGTGCTTTGTTTGTTTGTTTTTGAGGTTTACTATTACAGGTTTTAATATGCTCCGATTTTAGTTTTTGAGCATTGTGTTATATCTTGTTTAGAGTTTATGGATTTTGCAGGTAAAATGCCAGGTTTAATAGGTGCCAGCATAAGTTTTATATGTTTTGTTTCTGGGCAATTATGCATGCATAGCATAGTGATTTGATTGTATACAAAATATTTAGGTAATCGGTTTTATTTAAGGTAAGAAAACATACCATTTTTCTGCCAAAGAAACCACATTTTAGGTAAGAAAATATTTATATATTTTTGTAAAAAGATTTTCAATATTTAATTAGCAAAAAATCTGCTGCCAAATCCGCCTAAATAAAACAATACCAAAAATTACTTTCAGTACAATAAAAACGAATTAATAGTTTGATGACACGTGTCAAAACTAATACCACTGTGACACATGGCACCGAAAATTCCGGGTGCAGTCTCGGGGCGCGTGCCTGTGCAGACGCGATTCTGCTTTAGTTATTATATAGTAGATTGATTTGTAGTCTTGATAATTGATTTGTAATCTTCTTAATTTGATTGATTTATAATCTTCCTAATTGATTTGTATTTAAATAAGAAAAGATTAGTAATAGGTTTAGGATATAAATCTTTAATATATAATTATATTTATTTGAAAAAAATTCTAAAAAAATGACAAATCAAATACAAGGGTGTCATATAGCATTAGTTTATTTTACGTAAGTATATATATAGTAGATTCTCAAACGTAGATGGACAACTTTCCATCATGGATAACATATGGATGAACTTAATCCAAGAAAGAATTTACTGTCCCACAAATTCTTCTCCATAATATCCAAAATGGCATAAGAAAATTTTGCTCAAGATTTGTATCTTCCAAGTTTGTCCAACTATCTTGTATACTCTTGGTTCTAAATACCTCGTATACTTTTTGGTTCTAAAATATGTGTTTTGAGTAGAAAAGGTTTAGTAATTTTTTATATCATACCATTGAAATATTGAAAAGGAATATATGAGTAATAAATATTGAATATATGAGTAATAAGTACCTTAAAAAAGGAGATTTACCCAAACAATCTACCGCGTTTTCTTTTAGACGTATGAGATCTCTCATTCATGAGCTCGTTGCCACCGAGTCTCCTTAAAGAACGCAACCAAGATAAGATACGACGCATTGCGCCGAAATCTCAGTAACTATGCCTAGATAGGTGAATGGGAGAAGAAAAACAAACTAAGGGCGATGCGATTGTCGAGAGAAGTTGTAGGGTATTGCTTTCCTTGGTAGCGTTGACGATCGTGTCACCTGCCTCTGTTGAAAGAAGATTCCCTCAAGGAATCTTAGGTGATTTGATGATGATAAACACCATACATTTGATGGTTTGTTCTTATGTATTGTTTCAGGGAATAACAGAAAGCATGAGAGCTACTTGGAGAAGTTTCAAGGAACAATGGTTGTGACTAATGGATATGTCATCCTAGGGAACAGTGAGAACAAGTGATGAAGAGTTCAAGAAAAAGAGAAGGAATGGAGATTCCAAGAAACAAGGAAAACAGAGCAAAGAAAGATATCAACGTTCCCAGCGAAGAGGCAAATCGCGAGATATTGCGTCTAGGGTTTCAAATGTTTGCTTGGAGCACAAGAAGACGTTCAAACAAGAAAAGTGAAGATTATATCTTGTAGATAATGAGTCAGAATTATCATGGAGAGATAAGATCTATTTATGGAAACAAGATAATGTCAAGTTGAAAGATATTGTTTGTGGTATTTTAAGATATTGTTTGATGAAAAGATATAATATTATTTATGGGATAATATAATAGATTAGACCATAAATAAATTATATTTTCGTCATCCTTTGGAGGCCTATAAATACAAGGCATATCAACCTAGTTTGACACGCTTCCAAGAAAGAAAGAGGAGCATCCAAGAGAGAGACGACATTAGGAGCTTTGAAGGTTTTTAAGTAGCCATTAGAGAGCAAGAACATAGCTTGGAGTTCAAGAGACGAGTTTCAATGCTCTTGGCTCAAGGGAACGTCCAAACTGTTCCTACGTCAAGGAGAGTTGCGATCTTTAGGAGCTTCGTAGGGGAAGTTTCTGAGGTGAAGAAGGTAACTTTTCAGTAATTCTGAGTTTGATGTGAGTTGATAATACGTGCTAAGGGTTGTTAAGCTTAGAGAGTATTCAAGTAGGGAAATCTAGTTTACGTTGGATCTTTGCTTGACTTGTGTAGCTCCTTGTCAACAAGTTGGTTGATTTGGTTTTCATCTCTACGTGATTGTGTTGCTATTTGTGGTATTCCGTTGTGCAAAGGTATCGTTTCCTATATAGGAACATTAAGTAGAAGAAACATTAAGTATGTGAATTTTCAAGTTTAAATGGACAATTATAAAAAGCTTTCTCAAACCAAAATTAGTGT
This sequence comes from Rheum nobile, assembly GCA_027886185.1. Classification (NCBI taxonomy): domain Eukaryota; kingdom Viridiplantae; phylum Streptophyta; class Magnoliopsida; order Caryophyllales; family Polygonaceae; genus Rheum; species Rheum nobile. The sequence goes on along the minus strand of WOAB01000563.1, from coordinate 11,999,868 downwards.
AATTTTTATGAAAGTAGATTTACTAAAAAATAAATACTTTTAACAAAAGAGTCCAAATTACTTCTAGAATACATGAGCTATATAAATAAATAAGATTCATATCTTTATGGAAGAAAAATATCCTAAAAAATGGGGAGTGGTTGTAACATATATTTAAAACTAAAAATTATAGTATAAGATGATATTAAATATATAAAATAATAATTAAAATTTACTATATATATTGATAACATAGAGTGCGGTTTCGGTGCGGAGCACTCTTCCCGTGCGGACGTGCGGACATGCACTATAGGGCCTTATTTGTACACTTTTGCAAAAAATTTGAAAAATGCTTGGAAAAAAATTTGAAATTTTTTTTTTTTTGAAAAAGTGCACAAATAAGATGTTAAAGTGCACAAATAAGACCCAAAAGTGCATGCTCTGCACGTCCGCACGGGAAGAGTGCTCCGCATATGATCCAAACTCTGATAACATATTTAAAATATTATTTTATCATATCGAACATATTAGCAACAATGACTAATAGTGTCTGAAAAATTTCTGTAATAATTAATAAAATTATGGGAAAGGTTCAAGTGAGAAAAATTATTAGAGTGAGAATGAGAATAAAAAAACGGTTGTGCCATTTTTTTATTAAAAAAACGCGTATTTTTTATTAAAAAAACGCGTATTTTTTATAAAAACTTCAAAAGGACGTGCGCGCGCACATGATATGGGATGTGCATAGATTTTGGGTTGTGTGTGCATGGATTTGGACTTGTATGTGCATCTAAATTCTACTTGTGTACATCGTTTTTCTGGGTTAAAATGTACATGAGTTTTGATCTGTATGTGCATTTCTTTTGAAGTGCATGCATTTATACTTGTATGTGCATGTAATTTGTACTAGTTGTACATGAGTTCCACTTACATATTTTCTAGAAATAAAAATGTATGTGACTTTGTGTAAGTAAAAATTCATGCACATACAGATAAAAATATGCACTTCCCAGAATGTGCACACGTTTGTGCTTGTACATGCCTAAGTTTTGATTGTATGTGTGACTTTGTTTAAGTGGAAACTCATGCACATATACGCAAAAACTTATGCACTTCTTGAAATGTGCACAAGTTTGTGCATGTATGTGTACATATTTCGACTGTATATGTGGCTTTGTATAAGTGGAAACACACGCACACACAGGCAAAAACTGATGCACGTACTTTTCTACAATGTGCACGAGTTTGTGCTTATATGTGCATGAATATTTGTTTGTCTTTGTTTAGTGAAAAATCATGCACATACATGCAAAAAACTTACCCCTAAAATGTGCACAAGTTTATATTTCATTTGACTTTATATGGACGAATTAAAAAATGCACAGATTTTTGCATGTATGTGCATGAAAATAAGTCTCTATGTACATGATTTTTGTGTTGTATGTGCTAGCGAATAAAAAAACGCATGCGCATGCACCCGCCTGTATTTTCTCCAAAAATACGCATTTTTTTCAAATAAAATTCGGCCGTGCTGAGTTATTGCATTTTTTTTTGCTTTTTTAATCTGGACATTTAGTTTCCTTAGATCAAATGACCCATATTCATTCTTATTTTTCACCTAAGCTTCATTTCTCACCGGATTCGCATCCTAAAATTATTTTAGAAAAGTTTTTAACCCTAATTAAATCGTGCATGACACGACATGACACGGCATAATGCTAGCTATCACCTAAAACAACTCCACATAACCACGCACTAAGCTACTTTAGAGAAATCAAGAAAAGATAAATCAATAATCACTTGGATACACTTACCAATTTTAGATTATTGACCCAGGTAGGTAGAGCGTATTTGTTTTAAAAAAAAAAGCAAGTACAAAAACTAGATTTTAGCAGTATAAATCATATTAGGATACAAGATTTCTTGTTATCCAAGCACTTTGAAATTGCAACTCGTATACTTGAGATACAAGAATACATACAGCCAATCAAAACTAGTATATATAGTCCATGATATACGTACGCATTGTGTTGGACTATCAAAGAAGAAGAAGAAGAAGAAGATGGAACGGCCATTGAAGCGTCCACGAAGGGGAGAGCGAGTGGGAATGGTGCGTAGTTGCAGCATTAATATTATATTAGATAAGAGTGTGCGAGTGCAAGCCTCGATCACGCCTACTCGCTTTCTCTCTCGTGCATGCTTCAAATGGTCCATAAAAAGTGAAATTGCACATCGATCGACTTTCCAGGTATAATATATCAAAGCTACGTCATCTATCTTCTCTTTCTTAAATCAAGATCATCCCTTCGGATCAACTAGGGCTGCGCGCGGCTCCTTATCTTTCAATCTTCTGAATCAAGAAATTAACAGAGAACAAAAAAGAAAAACCCCAAAATTCAGTCTTTCTGTGTGATGAATACATGGATGATTCAAATTTCAAAGTAGTTCATGCAGTATAAAAGTGAAAAGGGTGCATTATTTCAAGATGAAATTGTTTATTCATAAATTAGTTGTCAATTTGGTTAATTTCTGTCAGATGAGCAATTGGATTCATTGGGACTTAACCCTGAATCTTTCTTCAATCTGGGTCCATTGGCCCCATTTGATTATGGTGGCCTTTAAGGATTCGAACCTGGAAATTAGTCCTATAAGGATTCCAAAGTGGATGTGCTACTACGGCTTCTTTGTTCTTTTTTATGGATACTTTGATATATATAGATGAAATAGAACACCGAAAACCATGATTTAGTGGCGAGATTCCTCCCAGCTTATCTAATTAATCTGGTGAACCTGCAAACAGTGTAAAACCCTAAATCATGTTACTAGAGCTTCTCATTTTTATCACGTTTAACCTTCCGGATTTTCAGGATTTGTATTTATTTGTTCTTGTTCAAATTTGTGCAACATTTTGGAAGGAATATGTAATCGTTTTACATGAGCGTCCTCTCCTCTGTATATATAAAAGAGTAAAGGAAGTCTTTGTGAATTCCACTATTTCCAGGATATGCAGTATCTCTTACGTGATAACCAACTGCACCACCTGTGATTTAACTTTGGCTTTAATTTCAATCCAACTTCACTATCACGTTGCTTGGAAATATGATTTTTTTTTAAATATAAGACAATTACTAGGACCCTTTTAAAAAAACAAGAAACCCTGAATCATCACAATGGATAATCTTTATAAATTTTGTCCCAAAACTAAAAAAAAGAAAAGAATTCAGACTTATAAACTCATATCTAATGACAGACCCGGCCTTGAACAGGTACAAAGTATGTGCTTATCATAGTGGTTAGTAAGACCACTCTATATTTTAACAAATTCCATCCACTTGTGTTCGAGCGCCCCCTCTATATTTTAACAAATTCCATCCACTTGTGTTCGAGCGCCCCCTCCCTCCTTCCCATTTGTCTATTTTTTCTTAAGGTTTTCTTTTAGAGTAAGAGAAATTTTGGTTTTATTCGTTAGACTAAAAAATTGATGCCCTACCCATTCTTCACCTACTAAAAAAATTTAAAATATTTTGAGGACTTATCTAGACAGCTATTTATTACAAAATATTTTTCTTTTTTCCACATTTCCATTTCTTGATATTTAAATACTATTATTATTTTTTACAAGAAACAAACTAAATTAATTTGTGCTTATAAAATTTAGTTGTGGTTATTTTTCTTATAAGCTTCTGGGTAAAATTATCCAATTTATTATATTTTACATCACAACCTCACTTGTCAAGACGTTCTTTTTTTTCCAGATTCATTATTTAATATCATGTTATTTAAATAATTGATTAATTTTAATATATCGACAAAATTGATTGATTTTGTTATGCATAAATTGTTCGATACAATTAAAATTTTACAATTTTTTAATTAAGTCCTCATATCAATATAAAAACAAGGCCTCACAATTTGATTGGACTACCCTATCTAGTGGTAAGTTGGTTCCGAGAAGCAGCTATAGAACTAGTAGGTGAAATGAGATGCTGGAATTCTCGCAGGGCATCTAGCGGAATGACATGAGTAGCAAGGAAATCAGCAGCACAGTTGACTTCTCGAAAGCAGTGATGTACATGGAATGCAACAAAAGAAGAGAGTAGGGCAGTAATGTCTATAATATTAGAGTAATTTCCTAGGGAGTTTTAAAAATTCATAGATAGAATTAATTACAACTAGATTGTCTCCTTCAATAATTATATTTTTTACATGAAGCTTAGCAGCCTGTTGAAGACCAAAAAGCGTTGCAAGAGCTTCGCTTCGCAATGCATAAGTAGACGGGATATTTTCACGATGAAAGGAGAGAATAGCTCTGTGATTGTCACGTAATAGGTATCCAAAGTGTGTTGTATCATCATGATTGTCAACTCATTCATGACCGCCTCACGCTCTTCAAGGGCCGCACACTGAGTGACAATGGTGTCGTCGATAGTGAACACCTGTGTAATAGTGGCATCCTTGGTCCAACGGACAAGTACATACCTTTCTGGAATTCTATCAAACTCGAGGTTCCTGAACACAAACATGAGATGACAACAAGGCAGACCAATCCTTTGAAACATATGACAGCTGTATAAAAAAAACCCACCTTCAGCTGACTGCTCGACTGTGAACATCTTGGATAAGCAATCCTTGACACCATAGAATTTTGTACCATTAACCTCATACATGCTCACCATAAAGCATGATAAACAACATTCCATAATCTGATCCTGAACAAGTTTGAAAATTGAGAGCGTGTACACCTCAGACACATGCTTCTCCAATCTTAAATGTGTCTTAAGATCTGGACGCATAGTCGAAGAATCAAAGTTCAGCTTCGCCTGCTTGTGTCTTTGCGTGTCCAAGGCAATGTCAAAGTGCATTACCAACTCAACTAGCCGATAATATCTGTCAGTGAAGTGACCAAAGTAATTGTTTGCAGATTCGGAAACAGAAGTAGTCCTAAGCAAACCGCCAAACATGACATCCCTGAAGTAGGTTGGGATCCAAAAATGTCGGATTGCAAACATGTCATCAAACCACCTCCGCTTCACCAATGGGAGTTCATCAAGCAACACAGTCCACTATGACTCAAACTCTGCAGGTGAAAGGTCATGGGTCCAGACAATATTGTCCAACCTAGCCCTAAATTCTGAACCAGCGGCAGTGTCGTACTTGGTCTTTGCGGGCACTTTTTTCATGATGTGCCACATACAAAGCCTGTGGCGCGACCGGGGGAAAACTTGTTCAATAGCGGACTTGATGGACAAGTCTTGGTCTGTCACTATAACCTTTGGCTCGTGCACCATAGCTGCCTTGAATTTCTCCAACAACCAAACATATGATCCGGCATCTTCCTTGAAAATTAAACCAGCCGCAAAAGTAACACTCGACTTGTGATGGTCTAGGCCGGTGAATGGTATGAAAATCAGATTGTACCTATATGGAAGAAATGTAAACAAAGCCAATGATGCATAAGTAAAAAGTGATAAAACACTAGAATAGTCTGTAACAAAAAGAGCAATGGAAGGAGGATTCATAAGTAGACAAAGAGGTTTATTAGAATGAATATACAACTACAAGGGAGAAAAAGTTAGACTAGGTTCATCAGGTTTGCAAACTAGGTTCATCAGTTTCAACAGAGAGGTTCATACAATCTAACTAACAGGTTTATTCAATAAACTAACAGTTAAAAGAATAAAAAACAGAGTAGTAAATGCAAGGATAGTTACAATGTAGAAAAAGTTAGACTAGGTTCATCAGGTTTGCAAACTAGGTTCACCCGTTTCAACAGAGAGGTTCATACAATCTAACTAACAGGTTTATTCAATAAACTAACAGTTAAAAGAATCAAAAACAGAGTAGTAAATGCAAGGATAGTTACAAGGGACAAAAAGTTAGACTAGGTTCATCAGGTTTGCAAACTAGGTTCATCCGTTTCAATAGAGAGCTTCATACAATCTAACTAATAGGTTCATTCAATAAACTAACAGTTAAAAGAATCAAAAACAGAGTACTAAATGCAAGGATAGTTACAGTGTAAAAGAAAAAGGGGAAATGTTTTTAAGAAGGATAGCCAATAACATGTTGGTTCGGTATGTAGCATCAAACGATACAACGTCGCCAAAGAGAGAGAAATTCTTGCGAGACACGGGATTAGCCCAAAATAAACGCGTCAAACGATCACAAGAATCAACGTCGTACTCAAAAAAGAAGGCAGGGCAAAGTTCTTTTTTGTTGAACAAACGGTTGATCGTCATTTGAGCATCGGAACCACCAATATAAGCCAACATATCTCGTTGGTAGTTCTTGAAATCAACAGCACATTGAGGTTCAATTGTATTAGGTACAGGTTCAAAATAATCGTCCATTGAAGGGAGCAAACAGTGTAAAGGAAGTCTTTGCGAATTCCACTATTTCCAGCTTATCTAATTAATCTGGTGAACCTGCAAACAGTGTAAAACCCTAAATCATGTTACTAGAGCTTCTCATTTTTATCACGTTTAACCTTCCGGATTTTCAGGATTTGTATTTATTTGTTCTTGTTCAAATTTGTGCAACATTTTGGAAGGAATATGTAATCGTTTTACATGAGCGTCCTCTCCTCTGTATATATAAAAGAGTAAAGGAAGTCTTTGCGAATTCCACTATTTCCAGGATATGCAGTATCTCCTACGTGATAACCAACTGCACCACCTGTGATTTAACTTTGGCTTTAATTTCAATCCAACTTCACTATCACGTTTCTTGGAAATATGAATTTTTTTTAAATATAAGACAATTATTAGGACCCTTTTAAAAAAGCAAGAAATCCTAAATCATCACAATGGATAATCTTTATAAATTTTGTCCCAAAACTAAAAAAAGAAGAATTCAGACTTATAAACTCATATCTAATGACATACCCGGCCCTGAACAGGTACAAAGTATGTGCTTATCATAGTGGTTAGTAAGACCACTCTATATTTTAACAAATTCCATCCACTTGTGTTCGAGCGCCCCCTCTATATTTTAACAAATTCCATCCACTTGTGTTCGAGCGCCCCCTCCCTCCTTCCCATTTGTCTATTTTTTCTTAAGGTTATCTTTTAGAGTAAGAGAAATTTTGGTTTTATTAGTTAGACTAAAAAATTGATGCCCTACCCATTCTTCACCTACTAAAAAAATTTAAAATATTTTGAGGGCTTATCTAGACAACTATTTATTACAAAATATTTTTCTTTTTTCCACATTTCCATTTCTTGATATTTAAATACTATTATTATTTTTTACAAGAAACAAACTAAATTAATTTGTGCTTATAAAATTTAGTTGTGGTTATTTTTCTTATAAGCTTCTGGGTAAAATTATCCAATTTATTATATTTTACATCACAACCTCACTTGTCAAGACGTTCTTTTTTTTCCAGATTCATTATTTAATATCATGTTATTTAAATAATTGATTAATTTTAATATATCGACAAAATTGATTGATTTTGTTATGCATAAATTGTTCGATACTATTAAAATTTTACAATTTTTTAATTAAGTCCTCATATCAATATAAAAACAAGGTCTCACAATTTGATTGGACTACCCTATCTAGTGGTAAGTTGGTTCCGAGAAGCAGCTATAGAACTAGTAGGTGAAATGAGACGCTGGAATTCTCGCAGGGCATCTAGCGGAATGACATGAGTAGCAAGGAAATCAGCAGCACAGTTGACTTCTCGAAAGCAGTGATGTACATGGAATGCAACAAAAGAAGAAAGTAGGGTAGTAATGTCTTTAATATTAGAGTAATTTCCTAGGGAATTTTCCAAATTCATTGATAGAATTAATTACAACTAGATTGTCTCCTTCAATAATTATATTTTTTACATGAAGCTTAGCAGCCTGTTGAAGACCAAAAAGTGTTGCAAGAGCTTCGCTTCGCAATGTAGAAGTAGACGGGATATTTTCACGATGAAAGGAGAGAATAGCTCTGTGATTGTCACGTAATAGGTATCCAAAGTGTGTTGTATCATCATGGTTCCTAGAATCATCAAATTTTAATTTGATCCAATTACCATGAGGTTTTTTCCAAGTAAGGTTAGTAGGGAGTTGACGATTACATTTTACATTTGGTCGCGTTGTTACAGAAGATAGTGTAATCCATTCATGAAACTGGAAGAAGGCATGGTCTAAGGGACATGTCTTTTGTGTCATTTCATGTCGTCGAAAAATAAAGGTCATCCGATAATTTCAGACAATCCACCAAAGAAAGAGCAATGGCATAGGTGAGGAATTAGCTTGTCTAAAGAATTCAAAATTCTAAGCAACATCCGTCGTAAATTGAAAAGAAAAGTAACAATTTAATCTAGTTTCAAGTTTCGATATCATACTTTGTGTGAAGGGGCAAGTAAAGAAAAAATGATTGAGGTCTTCATCATGTGAGTTGCAGAGACTACACATATATGGAAATGTGGAAAAGTGCCGATTTAATCTTTCGGTGGTTGGAAGAGCTTGGAAAGTTTTGAATCTTAGGAGGGATTTTGAGTTTCCAAATCCAAGAGAAAGAATTATTCTGAGGATTGAGAGGAGCCAGTTTGGTAATATGACGTGTAGATTTGACTGAGAAGTTGCCATCCGAGGTTAGTTTCCAAAAAAGACGGTCTTCAAAAGGGGTCGATGGAATATGGACGGTCAAAAAAATTCGAATGACTGTAGAGGGTAGGAAATTTTGGAGACGTTGTATGTCCCATTCATTATTAGGAGTAATAAAAAATGAAGCTATAATATTTGGGTTGGTGGTGTTATTAAAGTAAGCAAGCAGACTACAGTCTGCTATCCAAGAGTCTAGCCAGAATTTGGCCTTTTCCCATTTCCAATTTCTCAGCCTAGACCTTTCTTAAATAGACCCCGGAGATGCATGAGTCTGAAAAATTGCCACGACTGTTTAGATTTCTTTTTATAAGAAAATATGTCTGAGGATCCGAGATATTTTTAAATAATAAGTTGAGCCCAAAGATTGTCAGGTTCAACTAATAGTTTCCACAGTAATTTCATTTGTAAGGATTTATTCATATTAGCTGCTTTATGAAGGCCTAAACCACCAAATGATTTAGGTTGACAAAGACTATCCCAACTAACAAGAGAACGATATTTAGTGTTTGGTTTATTCCAAAAGAAGTATTTGTTAATTCTGTCAATGTCATTGCAAACAGCAGAAGGAAGACGAAAACTTTGCATTAAATATTCGGCTTTGGATAATAAATTGGACTGAATAAGTACGAGACGCCTAACTTGAGATAGACAGTTTGCTTTCCATTTCAACGGTTGTTTTTTAAGGCTGACAATAGAGTAATAAAAAATTTCTTAAATATATGATTTTTGAATTTAATCTATTTAATAAGATCACATGCCGTTAGGAACATATATATTTTTATATGATTATGATAAGAAGAAGAAACATTAAGTATATGATTTTTGAAGTTAAAATGGACAATTATAAAAAGCTTTATCAAACCAATATTAGTGTCATTTTTATGAAAGTAGATTTACTAAAAAATAAATACTTTTAATAAAAGAGTTCAAATTATTTATAGAATACATGAGCTATATAAATAAATGAGGTTCATATCTTTATAGAAGAAAAATATCCTAAAAAAATGGGGAGTGGTTGTAATCTATATTTAAAAGTAAAAATTATAGGATAAGATGATATTAAATATATAAAATAATAATTATAATTCACTATATTGATAACATATTTAAAATATTATTTTATCATATCAGATATATTAGCAATAATAAGACTAATAGTGTTCAAATTGTTTTTTTAATAATTAATAAAATTATTTTTACAAAGTTTATAATCATAACCTGTGCATGACACGGCATAGTTATCACCTAAAACAACTCCACGAACACCCTAAGGTACTTTACTAAGAAATCAATAAAAGATAAATCAATAATCACTGAATACACTTACCAATTTTAGATTATTGACCCATGTAGGTAGAGCCTATTTAAAAAAAATTACTAAGTACAAAAACTAGATTTTAGCATATATTTGGTATAAATCATATTAGGGTACAAGATTTCTTGTTATCCAAGCACTTTGAAATTGCAACTCGTATACTTGACATACAAGAATATAGCCAATCCAAACACTAGTATATATATTCCATGATATACGCATTGTGTTGGACTATCAAAGAAGAAGAAGAAGATGGAACAGCCTTTGAAGTGCACTGCCGGTTCAAACATTTAGTGGGCCTTAGGGCGAAATAAAAATAAAGGCACTTATAAACATAAAAGTAACGTTTGAATAATTTAAACTAAAAAAGAAATATAAAATAATAAGAAAATGTTATATATGATAATTATATAAAGTAAAATTTTGATAGAATTAAACCACTTTTTATGTCAAACTTATAAGTTTGATATTTTTCGATGAATGAGATTTTATGATAAACAATTAATATAAGAAAGAAATACTAATTAATAACATTCAAATAAAATTTTTATTTAAGTTCAAAATGAAAAATAAACCTCACAAATATTATAAAAAATAAATTTAAATAAAAACCAAATTCACATAGAAAAGAAATTGACTCACATATCAAAATTGAGAAACAAGAAAAATGTTCCACATATATTAAAGAACAAATGTTATATAAAATAACTAGCATAATTAATAAAATAAAAATCAACTAAAAGAAAAATGGACCTACATAAATGTAAAAGTGGAGTTATTGAGATTTGAACCTAAGACCTTTTAAAAGACAATTGTACTTATCCACTAGACCAACTTTACTTTCTATATTTCTTCTCTTAATTAATAATTAGATTATTACTACTTGATATTGAATTTGGGCCCCTTCCGACCTTGGGCCCTAGGGCGGCCGCCTACCTAAACTACCCCCTAGGGCCGGCCCTGTTGAAGCGTCCACGACGGGGGAGATCGAGTGGGCAGTGGTGCAGCATTAATGCCTCGATCACGCTTACTCGCTCGCTTTCTTCTGTCGTGCATGCTTTAAATGGTCTATGCAACTCTTATGGCTATATTGCACATATGATCGATCGACTTTCAAGGTATAATATTATTAATATATCAAAGCTATAATGGTTTCATCTATCTTGTCTTTCTTAAATCAAGATCATCCCTTCGGATCGATCCCGTCCATGGCGATCAACTAGGGCTGCGCACAAACTTACAAGGCTCGTTATCTTTCAATCTTCTGAATCAAGAAATTAAGAGAGAACAAAAAAGAAAACCCCCAAAATTCAGTCTTTCTTTCTGTGTGATGAATACATGGATGATTCAAATTTCAAAGTAGTTCATGCAGTATAAAAGTGAAAAGGGTGCATATATTATTTCAAGATGAAATTGTTTATTCATAAATTAGTTGTCAATTTGGTTAATTTCTGTCAGATGAGCATTTGGATTTATTGGACTTAACCCTGAATCTTTCTTCAATCTGGCTCCATTGGCCCCATTTGATTATGGTGGCCTTTTTTTGTTATTTTTTAGTTTTGTTGTCTTTGTTTTTTCTGCAAGAAAAGAGATGTATTATGCAACCAAAAGCCACCCCTAAATAGGGAACATAGATGGATTGCAGCAACTGTAAGTTTTTATAATCCATCTCCTTCAATTGTGATCTTGCTGTGGCCTTCAAAAGACGATGTTACTGTTTTTGTTTGATAGTAATCTTGAAAAGTTTTCAGGAACTCATTTCTGACATGTTTTCATGTTGACAGTTACGTGGATAGCTCTGGATTTAGTGGCGATGAATGGTTTAATTTACTGCCAACATATGTGCAATGAATGGTTTAATTTTATCTAGGGTCTTTCTAATATATATATGCCCTTCAGGCACACATAAATTGGCACTCTCATTTTGAAAAGTGTTACGGTAAAAGTAAATGTTTAAATTCGTTTAGAAAAAGTTTAAAATCTCTAAATTAATTTAAAGTTTAACAAAATAAGTTTCCATCTAAAATCTCTTTTTTCTTCCTTCTTCTTCAGTACAATCTGAGTTTCAATGCATCTATTCTACCACAAAAAAAAAGAAGTTGCCGTAGCCAGGATTCGAACCTGGAAATTAGTCCTATAAGGATTCCAAAGTGGATGTGCTACTATGGCTTATTTGTTCTTTCCATGAATACTCTAATATATATAGAGTGCGGTTCCTATACGGAGACTCCCTCCTGTATAAAGTGCGAAATTTTACTGAGCGTTGGATGTGGAGAATGGAAGGTGTGGATGGAGCCACATCATCCAACTGAAGCAAGAAGGAAATAAAACAAGCGTTTCATTTAGAGTGGCAGTGGGTGTAATCATACCAAAATTATGCACTTCTCCTACACGGATTATACCCTTCCCAGAGTCTTCTCCTGCACTCCACCTGAAACACTCCCAAAAAGGCTTCTTCGACAACGATCCTCCAGACGCTAGCCATATCGCTCCATAGCCCTAAATTTCGAAGAACATGACGAAAGGGAGGAATGATTCGAAAGGAAAAGCATCCAAAGGTTAGCGTTTTGTGCATCTTGTGTAGCGTTTTGTGCTCGATCATCACAACATTCAGATTTAGGGTTTTTTCCGGATTTGCCATTTAGGTTAGGATTTTGTTCTCGATTGTAGCCTTTTGTGCTTTGTCTACCGTTTTTTGCTCGGATTTGTCATTTAGGTTAGGGTTTCAGATTTAGTTTTGAACTATTTGACTGGAATTTGTGAAATCCTGACCGCAATATCCCAGTGTTCGCAAATATGAGATCAATCACATCGTTCGCGAGCTCCGAAAGCTTCGCCGCTATAAGCATGCTCTCGAGGTACCGCAATATCCCAACGTCTTCTTCTCTTTCTCTTCCTCTGAGATTCCATCCAATCGCAAGTTGATTCTCCGTGTTTATGCTGTTATTGATTTTGTTATCGAATTTAGGGTTAGGTTGAATGTAGGTGAGTGCCTGGAAGATTCTGTCTTGATTGTAAGGCAATGAATTCAATTAAATTGGACTTGAAACTGGTCGCTCGTTCACGATTGTGAAGGATTCTCAGGGCATCAGCACAGCTCATAAAGTATTGTTGCTACTATCAGTTTCCTTCTTGTGGTTAGCTTCTGCTCATGTACAAGGCTTGTGACCTTTTTTCCCTGCGAGTAGTGACTATACAAGTGAAACAGGCAGACTTGAATTTGGCTTTGAAAAAATATTTTCCTAGTGTTTGCTTTCTTATTCCCTTCTGCTGCTGATCTTGCAAAGGGGATCTGATAGGAGCTTAAAGTCGTGATGCCCAATCAAAGTAAATCCTTAAAAACCTAACTTAGTAGAATAGGAAAGCAAGAGTCGAATCTCACATGGAGGAGTTATCTTCCTTTATGCAAGTAGTATGTCAAAGGTAACAAAGGGGGGTTTGTTGGTTGTTCGCAAGTAAAAAAAGTAAACCAAAACAAAGGTTGTAATCAATTGGGAAAAAGTACTTAGCCAGACAAATATCCACCATTCATTCGATTGATTGATCCTAGATTATCTCTATTTCTTCCTATGAATATTCATGTCCCTATTCTGAAATAGTTACCAGTCCAATTAGTCCTGATAACCCTAACTATCGAACGCACAAGAAACTATCAAGATTTAGAACAATAGCAGCATGAAGCATAAGAATTAACCAGGATACATGCAACACCACAACTCGCAGCATTTAACACATAATCAATTCTCTTTCATAATAAACTAGTCCAACTAGTCCTAGAACATCATGTTTTCTACACAAGATAAGGGATTTCAACTCGAAATATCCAAACCCTAGCAATAGACAATTACTAATATCAACTAGGCGATCAATCCAGTCAAATCAATAATAATCAATAGGAATAAGCTCAAGAGAAAATATATAGTCAAAGGAATAGGAATAGAATTATAATCTCACAACCATATATCAAATGAAGGCTTCAATCGTCGGACTAAGCAAAGGTTGCTTAGTTCTTCATAGTCTTGAAACAAAAACTCAAAGGGAAAAACTGAACGTAGAATGGAAAATTCGATCCTGAAAAGGCTGCTAGGAAACTAGGTTAAATAACCTAACAAACCTAATGCTAAAATATAGGAAATAAAATCTTTCCAAAAGAAACAAACCGAAATAAAATAAATAAAAGAAAAATGAATAAAATAAAAACAGATCTTCGAAAGAAATTCCTCGGCGCACGTCTGATGCAGTTTTCCGCGATCGCGGAGGTTTTTCTGCGACCGCGGAAAAGTCTCTGTAAAGGTCTTCGGGTCTTCGCTGTTTGATTTATTTCCGCGACCGCGGAAATCTCTCTGTAGCGTTCGTCAGCTTCTCTCTTCGTCTTCTCTTCGTGGCTTGACTCCATCTTCATTAAAGCTCTTCTACGCCACCAATATCATACTCCTTCTCCTCAACTCCATACTCCACAATAATGCTCTAAACTCTCCAAATGATACCCAAAACACCGATAACAACTCCTAGTTAAACCCTATAAAGTAGCGCTGATCAAATTCCCCCATGCTTAAACCTTGCTCGTCCTCGAGTAAACTAATATAAACCTACTCCTCCAATGAAATACCCAAGGTCTCAGGAAGCATAGGAAAACTCTCTCCACTAAGAATTGCACCTAAACATGAATCTCCAAGGCACCAACACATCATCACAAAACACAACATACAAGCTTAAAGGGAAGCAGAGTACTTCCACCAAGCTTAACCCGAACACCATAGAGTGAAAGTAACCATCTAATCCTAGCCTCCATATATCTTCTTATGTCTCCCAAAGTGACCTACCCGAATCCTCCTTATATCACCTCTTCTTATGTCACCACACCAGGAAAAATGAGGAATCCTAATAATCACTCTTCTTCTTTTCACTCATTTTGCCAAGGCGCCCTTTCGGGTTTTCACCAAGCCACTCATTTCATTTTTTTTTTCAATAGATGGGCTCACATAAAAATCACATCACTCTTGACCTCATATTACCCCAGCCTATTGCTGGTCCAAGCCACCTGCTTCTGCCTAAGCCGCCCTTTCGGGTTTTCGACTTATCCCAGGATTTTATTCTTGTCTTTTTTCAATATTTTAGACTTTTTCTATTGTCATTATTTTCTTTCTCCTCAACGACTAGCAAGTATAGAACACTCCCCCATGCTTAAACATTGCATTGTCCTCAATGTAATGAAAGACAAAAAGATGAAGCACAGGGAAAAGCGGAAAGGTACTCACAACCGTCGCCGAGTTGGCTTGGACGTGGAAGTTGTTGCTGTCGGTATATCAATGAAAGAACATGTCTCTGGTGTTGCGCCGGTCTTCTCAAACTCAATCAAACGCTACCGTGCAACCAAATAGATCCACTGTAAGGTGTAGTGGTACATCAAAGAAACGGGGTTGCACGGGCCTTCATCGAACACAAAAATGGAGCCCAGATGTAATCGTGGTGTGGGATTTGGTGTTCCTCTTCAGCATCTGTCGAATGTCGGGCCATCATTGTTGCCAACTAAAAATGTGGGGCGAATGTCTCCTCCTTGACAGCATGATACGCACCGTTCTCCATGGAAACTCGGACAGCTGGCCTTCGATAGAACTTTCTTCTTCTTTTTTTCTTCTTTTTTTTTTCAGGAAAGGGGACTGATAAGTACTACTTTGTAGGGCTTAACTAAGAGTTATTAGAGGGTTTTATTGGTGCCATTCAGGTAGCTTTAGACACATTCATATGCATGGAGTTCGGAGGCGAAGTCTTGGTGTTTTTGGAGATGTTTGAGCCTACTTGAAGATTGTTAGAGACATTGAAGAAGAAGCAGCCAAGAGAAGGCCTATAGAAGAGTAGAAGAGAAGAGTGCAGGCGTAGAAGGTCGAGCATTAACCGCGACCGCGGGCAAGGGTGCCGCGATCGCAGGACTTCGGGGCGTTCGAGATATTTCTGCAGGCGCGGAAGAATGCGAAGAGCGCGGAGCTACAAGCAACCGCGATCGCGGGTCATCACGGTAGACTTATTTTGGGATTTCCCGAATCTATCTTTCCTGATTTCTTTATTTCATTTTAATTGTTTTCGTTTTCTATTTTCAGTTGGGCTAGGTCATTTGTTAGCCCACCTATATATACTCTCTTAGTTTTAGGTTTTCAGAATCCAGACCTAGTTTATTTTTCATTGTTGTTTTCCCTTTTGCTCAGGAAGACAATTGAAGCCTTTGGATTGATTTGATTGTGAGTTTATTCCTTTACTCTTTCTATGATTGTATTAATT
Organism: Rheum nobile; assembly: GCA_027886185.1. NCBI lineage: Eukaryota > Viridiplantae > Streptophyta > Magnoliopsida > Caryophyllales > Polygonaceae > Rheum > Rheum nobile. Next base: position 11,983,695 of record WOAB01000563.1, on the reverse strand, counting down.
CTCTCTCGTGCTTAATCTCATTGATCATATATCGATTCCCCTTGATTTATTGATTAGGACATCAATTAGATTGTTAATAGTAGTTCCCTCTAGTCTGACAACCTAGAGAAATTAGTATTATGCTATTGGTTCCCCTTTTCTATACAACCTGTTGAGATTGTTATTGATCATACTACTAAGGATTATAGGATACTGGTTGAGAATCTAAATCCCTTAGTTTGTGTAGAGAATTAATTGCATGCAATTGTATGACTGGTTACTACACTTGCATGTACCTATTTATTCCTGAATTCATTGCTGCTGTTAGATTCAATCTAGAAGGTCTTCTAGGTTATTTAATAGTTAGGGTTATCAGGACTGGTTGGACTGGTAACTAATTCAGAATAGGGATTAGGACATTCATGAGTATTGAGGACTAGGAGTAATCAATGATCGATCAACCAAACTAAAGGTGGATATTTGTCTAGCCAAGCTTTCTATATTTTATTTATCGTTTTCTTAGTTAGTTTCATTCAAAACCCCCCCTTTGTCTTTGTTATCAATTGGTGAATGATTTTGCAAACATGAAATATAACTTGATTCTTTGTGGGATTCGACCCTTGCTTACCAGACTACATTAGTTAGGTTTGTTTAGGATTATTTTGTTTAGGTGTCACGACAATGCCTTATCAGGGACTTACAATGATATTTCCGCGCCCGCGGAAAAGTTTCTGGTGCGAAAACACCGTCTTCAATTTCGCTCGGGTCTCCTACCTGCAGGTTAGTCTAAAAAAAAACAAAGCGAAAACAAAACAAACAATAATAAAAACTGGAAAGGAAAAGGCAAGAAAAGAATTTCATACCTCGGGTTGCCTCCCGAGTAGCGCCTTAGTTATTGTCGTGGCTCGACTTGGTGCTTTCCCACTCAACTTGGGTTGCTCACATCAAATGAACAGTCGGGGTCAATATCAGGAGGGTGTCTCTTTGCATCATTTATGTTGAAACCGACCCTCACCCCATCAAATTCCATCATGAACGAACCACTACTCACATCAATCTTGGTACCCGTCGTGTTCACGAACGGCCTTCCTAGCATCACAGGGGCTGCGTTTTTATCTTGCCCCGTATCCATCACAAAGAAGTCCGCAGGGAAGATTAGCTTGTCAACTTCTACCAGCACATCTTGCACCACTCCTTTTGGATACACATAGGAATTGTCCACCAGCTGGATCACGATCCCCGTCTTCTCTAATGGCCCAACCTCTAAAGCCTCGTACATCGAGAGATGCAAAACGTTGATAGAGGCACCCAAATCTAGCATAGTTTTTTCAAACATGGTGCCTCCTATCTTGCAGGGGATAGTGAACATGCCCGGATCACTGCGCTTCTTGGGCAACCTCTTTTGCAGCATAGCGGACACATTCTCATTGACCTGGACCTTCTTTTTCTCCTTCACCACCTTCTTCCTCTTTATCTTGCACAACTCCTTGACAGGGCCGGAAACCGGTGTCGTTTTCCTGTCAAAGAAATCCTAATTCACCTACTAAAGAGTATAGCAAGTAAGTCAGGGTCGATCCCACATGGAGTCGGTTATCTGCATGCAATAACGTGTAACTAACAAGTAACGAGGGGGGGTTTTGGAATAATCGCAGGATTAACAAAAGTTCAAGTAATAACAGAAGAAGAAATATAATGAGAGAAAGTATTCCACCAGACAAGTATCCACACCACAAATGCAATAGGTTGATCACTGAAAACTATATTTCCAAGTTCTTTTACCATCTTATAATTGTTCCCACCCTGATCTTAAGTACTATCGATTCTCACAGTTGTCGATAGACTTATTACTATGCCAATGATAAAATACCACTGATTCTCACAGTTGTCAGCGTACCTTAGCACCAACACAGCAATAGCAAAGCACACAGGGATATAGGATACATGCAAGTAGAAAGACGTACAAGTACTCACTCCCCTACTCACATGCAACTGATTCTCATTCACAATTGTACGCTCGGAACCCCTACACGCACAATTGTGTTTACCACTAGATATGCACTCAGAACCCCTATATGTAATCCTAGCAATATGATAGATGTCAAAAAACCTAATTAGCTACGCCAGAAGAATCAACATAAATCAATAGACAGTTTAATCAAGAGAATCAATCCAACTTAATAAGATATAGAACACGGAATAAAAATCTCACAACCAATTCATTGTAGTGCTTCAATTGTCTAGAGAAACAAGAGTGTTTAGCTATCCATTGTTCAAAAAACTAGAAGTTGAATAATCAAAAGAAAGAGGACCGAACTCTTCTCACAATTAACGAAAAAGATCTTAAATAGGTTCGTAGAAAGTTAACCTAGCAAATAAAATAAGGAAATAAAATATAATAAGACATAAAATCCAAATATACTAAAATGGAAACAAATGACACGCTGGCCGCGCACCCTTCTCTTCAACCGTGAGGCAGTAACATCCCACCGCGAGGCGGTGGCCTTGCGTTGCACTTCTCTGAGGATCACCGCCGGGTCGCGGTGGCTTCAGGCACGGGGCGGTATTGGCCAGCTTCTTCATCCTTGTGTCTGCTCTCCTATATTACCAAGTGAGGTAGCTTTCTTCATTAGTTCTGGGCAGATCTTCTCCTTCATCTTCTTTCCTCTTCACTAAGCTGTAAAACCTTCAAATTTATACTGCTTCAACTCTTTCCCTGGGTTACAGACTTAGCCTAATTCTACACCGAAACTTCATCTAAATTGTGTCAATAATCACTAGTTAAGGTGCATGAAATGACACCTATCAAATATCCCCACACTTAGACCTTTACTTGTCCCGAGTAAATTAAATCAACCATACTCCACTCATCAAATATCAAGGCCTCAGGAAGTGTGACAACAGATGATACCAATGACTATAACAGCTCAATAATCAGCCCCAGACAACCAAAACACATGATGCGCGATGAATCTATTCCTAACTCCTGTCTAGCTTCTTATTGCTCCAAAGTGGCCTACCCGAGTCCTCCTTATGGCTCTCCTTCTTATGACGCCTCGCCAAGAAATATAGAGAAATCCTAGAATCACTCTTCTTCTTTTACGCTCATCTTGCCTAGGCGCCCTTTCGGGTTTTCACCTAGCCACTCATTTCATTTTGCTAGATATCTCACATATACTCGCATCACTCCAGTCCAATTTTGCCCTGGTCTATACCAGCCGGACTACCTGCTTTTTACCTGGACCGCCCTTTCGGGTTTTCAGTCCATCCCAGGATTTTGGTTGCCTTTTTACCTGTTTTTGGCTTCTTTTTTTTTTTTAATAGAAATACGAAATGCAAGAATAAAATCTATACACTAGCTATGATAAGCAGTGAGTCTAAATCCCAATATCCCCACACTTAAAACACACATTGTCCTCAATGTAAAGACGAAAACAAAGCAAAATAGGGAGAAAAGAACAAAGACTCACTGGAAAGGTGGATACGATGGAAAGCTCGATGGAGGTGGATGCCGCCCAAAGTACTGCTCCTGCATGAAGGCCTCAGCTGCACTCAGCTGGTCCGTAATATCGCGTGTAGTGTCAGCTGCACATTGAGATATGGTCAGCATACCACACCGTTGCAGATATGGAATGTCGTAGCGAATAGGCATGAGTGGCTGAGGAATGGTGTCCATCGAAATCCTGGCCGCAGCAACCAAGGTGATCAGCCTACCCTGAACAATATCTCACGCGGCGCCCTCGCGAATCTGCTGCAGCTCATGCAGCCATATGACAATCCATGCAGGGGTCTCCTCATCTAAAGGATCGATCATTGGGGAGAAGAGACCAAGGCGCCTCAGAGAAACCTTTCTTTCCTCCATACACCCACAAAATGTCCGAAGCACCACTGTGTAGACTAAGCGAAAGCAGGGGTGGACAAGTTTGTTACTATTCTCCAACCGCTTTTGATATTCAACCGTGCCCGTTGCGGTGGTCCAGAATTCCTTAAGGTTCGCCTTGTTGGGACCCTGCCTCCACTTCTCAGTAGCTGGCCTTGACACACCCAGCAACTCCCTAATTTCCTCAATATGGATACCATAACTCCGACCCTCATATTTGAAGGTGATCCCAACGATGAATTTCTGCTCCCTACCATCGATGATGCGTCGCGTGTGGCTTCGAGATACAGTGGCTATAAACTGGTAGCATAGTTCAGGGAATGTGGACGCGCATTTGTCTAGGAATCCCCCCAATCCCATCTTGTCCAGACATTGTTGAGTCATCTCCAACAAACCTAACTCAGCTAGTGATCCCCTCTCAAAGAAGCGAGTCGGCTGGACATGTCTTGCTGACACCACATCATACATTCGACACTCCTCCTCGGTCATCCCAACCTTCCTAGCTCTCGATATTGTATAATGAAGTAAGTGCTCAAAGCGAAAGAACTAGGCAAGGAAGACTTACAACCCACTGAAGAATGACCACGAGTGTCACCGCGGGGCGGTGGTGATTACTGAGCGTAGTAGCCGGGTCGCGGTGAAGTGGGCGCAGGGCGGCGACTATTCACCTTCTTCTCCAAATTCAAAATCTGACTTGCGCGAGGCGGTGGGACTGCAACGCGAGGCGGTCACTGTGCGAATCCTTCTCCAACACCACCGATCAATCGGAGGATCACCCAGATTGTGCCGATCACACCACCAAAGCAAAATATCACCCTCTGCAACTACGAACCACCACGGGGACGTTCGGAAATCGTTGCAAAGGGAGGTCTGGGTAAAGGGGATCAAAGTGGGGTGAAAGGTTGCACTACTAAGGCTAGGAACAAGGGTGATTGGGGCGGGGAAAGCTTGGAGTTAAGGGTTAAACTTGGAATGGGGTTACGACGGAGAGAGAGACGAGGAAGAGAAAGAAAAGGGGATTAGGGTTTGGCGGGAGTGCTTATGGGGTGATGAGTGTACAAGTAAATACCGGATCGCGGGGCGATCCAACTGACACCGTCAAATCTATCGTATCAAACTCAAAAACAAAAATATTACTCCCCGTTTAAGGTTTTTTCGGGACCCTTTATTTCTTCTATTTTTTTTTATTTTTTAGTTGAGAAATCATACCAGACCTCCACCGCGGGGCGGTGAGATCCACCGCGGGGCGGTGGGGTTACAACGCGAGGCGGTGGACGCGAGCTGGGTACATGTCTCGTCTCGGATTTACTTTCGTACCTGAAATGTGAGTAACAGGCGGACAAAACAAAGCAAAAATAAACTACGAAAATAATCTAATGAAAGGGGAAATATCAAATAACTAACCCGGGTTGCCTCCCGGACAGCGCCTTGGTTAATGTCGTTGGCTCGACGTAGGCTATGGCTCACCCTGTTTCAGCCTCAGGGCTTCCGAAACTTATTGCATCAACATGGGTTGGATCAAAGCCTTCATAATAGGGTTTCAGCCTGTGGCCATTGACTGTGAAGATGTTGCCTGTCTTGGGGTTTATCAGTCCAATGGCACCATGGGGGTGAACTTCAGCAACTTCATAAGGACCCGTCCATTTGGACCTCAGTTTCCCAGCAAAGAGCTTGAGCCGGGATTGAAATAGGAGGACCTTATCTCCTGGCTTAAAATCTTTTCGCAGAATATGCTTGTCATGCCATTGCTTGGTCTTCGCTTTGTAGTTAACTGAGTTCTCATAAGCTTCAAGGCGTAGTTCCTCCAGTTCTTGTAGCTGCATCTTACGGAATTCCCCCACTTCATCCAGTTGCATATTGCATTTCTTTATTGCCCACCACGCTTTATGCTCAAGCTCTACGGGGAGGTGGCAAGCTTTTCCAAAAACCAGCCGGAAAAGGGGACATTCCTATCGGAGTCTTGAAAGCTGTACGGTATGCCCACAGCGCATCATTGAGCTTGGTGCTCCAATCCCTCCGATGAGCTGCTACTGTATTCTCCAGTATAGATTTAATCACTCTGTTGGAGTTCTCGGTCTGCCCATTAGTTTGAGGATGGTAGGCTGTAGAGATTCTCTGGGTGACGTGATACTTCTTCAGCAGGGCAGTTACTGTCTTGTTGCAGAAATGGGTCCCCCTGTCACTAATTAAAGCTTTGGGTATTCCAAATCTTACGAAAATATTTTCCTTGAGAAAACCTGCCACAACCTTAGAATCATCGGTCTTAGTGGCCTTTGCTTCCACCCACTTGGAAACGTAGTCCACCGCAAGCAATATATATAGATTCCCATGAGAGCTAGGAAAGGGTCCCATAAAATCCATGCCCCAAACATCAAAGACCTCACAAAAGATTAATGATGATTGCGGCATTTCATTCCTTCTGGTGATGTTTCCAACCCGTTGGCATCGATCGCAGGATTTGCAGAAGGCATAAGCATCCCTAAAGATGTGTGGCCAATAAAATCCTGCCTCTAATACTTTCCTAGCAGTCCTATTCGCTCCAAAATGACCCCCACAAGCCTCAGAGTGACAAAAGTTAAGGACAGATTGGACCTCATTGTCTGGGAGGCATCGACGCACTACCTGATCGAAACAATGCTTCCACAAGTAAGGATCATCCCACACATAGTGGCAAGCTTTTCTCCGTATCTTCGCCTTTTGAGCTCTGGTGTAATCCGGGGGTATTTCCTCTCGAACCAGATAGTTGACGATGTCTGCGTACCAAGGTCTGAAAGAACGGATTCCGAAGACGTCCATGGCTATGTGAGAGGGAGGGGAAAAAGTATCTCCAGAGCACAGTGTGACTCCAGAGATGTGACCGTGGGGCGGTACTATTGCTGCGGGTCGCGGTGAGCTCTCCTGGTTGTCACACAAATCTACCGCCGGGTCACGGAGGTGGCCACCGCGGGGCGGTGACATCTCCAACTTCATACTGGCTACGACTCGCCGGGTCGCGGCGGTGGGCAACGCGGGGCGGTGCTTGTTTTCTGAACTTCCTTCTATTATAAAAAGTGTGTCATCCGGAAAGGTGCCATGAATGGGGCTCTGTTCTCCGGGCTTATCTTCCTCATGGACGAGCCTACTTAGGTGATCTGCGACTAGGTTCTCTGCTCCCTTCTTATCACGGATCTCCACATCAAATTCAGTGAGAAGGAGAACCCATCGGATTAGTCTTGGCTTTGCTTCTTTCTTCGTCATCAGGTAACGAAGAGCAGCGTGATCTGTGTAGATAATCACCTTGACTCCCAAAAGATATTGCCTAAACTTTTCCAAGGCAAAGACAACCGCCAACATTTCCTTCTCAGTAGTGGAGTAGTTCCTCTGGGCTCCATTCAGAGTCATGGAGGCATAATGAATCACATGGGATGCCCGTCCCACTTTCTGTCCTAGAACTGCTCCAACTGCATAATCGTTGGCGTCACACATGATCTCAAATGGGCGAGACCAGTCAGGTGCCTGAATGATAGGTGCACTTGTCAGGCGTTCTCTCAGGCAATCAAACGCTTCCTTGCACTCATGAGTGAATGCGTAGGTCACTTCCTTCTTTAGTAGCTCACATAGGGGTGAGGAGATTTTTGAGAAGTCCTTGATAAATCTTCGGTAGAAACCTGCATGACCTAAAAAGGAGCGCACTTCACGCACATTAGTAGGATAAGGCAAAGACTGAATTATATCAATCTTCGCCTTATCGACCTCAATACCTCTAGCAGAGACAATATGACCCAGTACTATTCCTTGTTCTACCATAAAATGACACTTTTCATAATTTAAAACCAAATTGGTATCAACGCATCGCTTTAGTACGAGGGCCAAATGGGTTAAACATGAATCAAAGCTAGTCCCATGCACTGTAAAGTCATCCATAAATACTTCAATGAATTTCTCAACATATTCAGAGAAGATACTAACCATACATCGTTGAAATGTACCGGGTGCGTTACACAATCCGAATGGCATTCTGCGGTATGCAAAGGTGCCAAAGGGACATGTAAAAGTGGTTTTCTCTTGGTCTTCTGGTGCAATGGCCACCTGGAAATATCCTAAATATCCGTCGAGGAAACAGTAGTAGGGTCGCCCAACAAGGCATTCTAACATTTGATCAATAAAGGGCAGGGGGGAAATGGTCTTTTCGAGTTACCGCATTCAGCTTACGGTAATTGATGCACACTCTCCATCCTGTGGTGGTCCTGGTGGGAATTAACTCTCCTTGTTGGTTCTCCACTATAGTAATACCTCCTTTCTTGGGGACCACCTGGGTTGGACTTACCCATTGGCTATCCGAAATAGGGAAGATCATATCAGCCTTGAGGAGTTTTAGCACTTCTTTCTTCACCACTTCCATCATCGGAGGATTGAGCCTTCTCTGTGGCTGCCTGGATGGTCTAGCTCCATCTTCAAGGAGAATCCGATGCATACAAGTCGAGGGACTTATCCCTTTTATGTCTACAATGGTCCATCCAATCGCGGTTTTATGCTCCCTGAGCACGCCTAATAGCTTCATTTCCTGGTCCACAGTCAGCTTGTTAGACACAATGACTGGCAGGATGTCGTTGGCTCCAAGAAAAGCGAACTTGAGATGGTCTGGCAGCAACTTCAATTCGATCTCAGGAGCCTGTTCAATAGAAGGAACGCGCCTTTCGCTCGGGTTTAGTAGAATGGGGCCAACGCCCAAAGGATCTGCAGAGTACTTACCATGGGCATTCAGCTGAGCGATGGCTTCCTGCATGTTAGAGGGTAAAGAGTATTCCTCATAGGACAAGTCCAAATTATTTTCAACAATGGTCATCAACTCATCAGGACCAGAAAGATCAAAGACATCCTGTGCAATAGAATCGATCACATCAATGGAGCATAGAGAATGGTCTTCAGCGGGGTGTTTCATGGCTTCATAAATGTTATATTCCACCTTCTTCCCGTCAAATTCCATCGAAAGTGTTCCACTTTGCAAATCAAGTTTAGTCTTAGCAGTTTTTAAAAACGGCCTACCTAACAGTATAGGAGTTGCCTTCGTATCTGTTTCCATATCTAAGACATAAAAATCAGCAGGAAATATCAATTTATCAACCATAACAAGGACATCCTCTATTACTCCCCTAGGGTAGACACTAGACCTATCAGCCAATTGAATTACAATTCCCGTTTCCTGCAGAGGTCCAAGTCCAAGAGATTCGTAGAGAGAATAGGGTAACACATTAATGGAGGCACCAAGATCAAGCATAGCTTTTTCAAACTTAGTGTCTCCAATAATACAAGGAATGCTCCACATACCTGGGTCTCCGCACTTCTTTGGCATACGCCTCTGGAATACAACAGATACGCGTTCGCTAACCTTGACTTTTTCCTTGCCCTTCAGCTTTTGGTTTCTTTTTATAGTGCACAACTCCTTTAGAAACTTAGCGTACCTTGGTACACTCTTGACAAGCTTGAGGAGTGGGATATTTACCTCACACTTACTGAAACTGTCGAAGAGATCCTTGTCATCAATTACTCTCCTTTCCTTTAATGCCTCGGGGAAGGGGGCAGGTGGCTTCTCAGATCCAAGGGGAGGGAAGTTGGGACGTACGTAGGGATCCTCTTCATCCTCAAGTAAATCTACGAGCTCTGGGCTTTCACCGCGGGGCGGTATGGATCACCGTGGGGCGGTGGCAATGGCGTGGGATTACTGGGGGCTGTCGCCGGGTCGCGGTGGGAATCACCGCGGGGCGGTGGAATTTGCTCATCGTCAATTCCGATTTCAGCATTGTCGTCCGTTTTAGCTGTAGGGGCGACTTGTAATTCCTTGCCACTTCGGAGGGTTACTGCGTTTGAAATCTCTTTAGTGCCCTCTTTTCTCCACCCAGCAAACTCATCGGATAATTGGAACACGGCCTCCTTTATGCTCTTTATGTTGGCCTCAGTAGATTGCACATGCGTTGTGAAGTGCATTGTTAGGACCTTGAGCATTTCTTCGGTTGAAGAGGGGCTGCCAGTCGTTGGTGGGTCAACAGAGCGTGGTTGTTGCGGTGGCTGGTTTGGTTGATGCGGTGGCGGTTGATCATATTGAGGTGTAACAGGCCAGTGACCTTCAACTTCGTACACTTCAGCAATAGTGGTATCCTGTAGTTGGGGGCAGGCGTTGGTGTTGTGAAATGGACCAGCGCAAACTCCACAGCCAGCGTGCTGTTGAGGCTCTTCCTGCTTGCCCATCCCTACAATGACCTCCTTCAAAGAAGTAATTTCTTGCGATACATGTGACTCATAGGCGATGACAGCACCAACAAATCTGGTCCTTGGGGGTTCATCAAAATCCCTAGTACCCTCAGCCATATCATGAAGTGTGGTCATGGCTGCGTCGGGGGTCATATTCAGGATACTACCACCACATGTAGCATCAATAATTCTTCTTTCATCATCCATCAGCCCGTTGTAAACATAGAGCACCAGTGATTTCTTATCAAAGCCATGGAACGGGCAACTAGCGCAGAGTCGCTCGAACCGTTCACAATAGTCATAGAGGGTCTCCTCCTCACCTTGTTCAATGCTGGTAATTTCCCTTTTCAAGGCATTTGCCATTTTGGTTGGAAAGTAGGGTGTGAGGAAAACCTTATGCAGCTTAGCCCATGAATCTATGCTTCCGCTAGGCAGATGATAATACCAGTCTTCAGCATCGTCTTTAAGAGTGAACCCGAAGGCTCTCATTTTAATCTGATCCTCAGTGACGTTGGCTGGTTTGATGCTCATAATGACGTTGTGGAATTTATTCAAATGAAGAATGGGGTCCTCGCCACTTCGTCCATAATATCTCGGGAGTAATCGTATCACTCCTGTTCTGAGCTCAAATGTTACACCATCAGCAAGTGATGGAATGCTTATAGCCAACGGCTGTTGTATCAGATCTGGTGCAGTCAATTGTCAGAGTGTCTGAGCCATTCGTACCTGTCTCTATATGAACTTCAACAAGTAGCGAATCAGTAGCAAAGGTACGGATCGTAAGATAGATCCACACCGTAGTCAATCACAAATAATCACAAACATAATGTTTGACTCCCCGGCAACGGTGCCAAATTTGACAGGGCCGGAAACCGGTGTCGTTTTCCTGTCAAAGAAATCCTAATTCACCTACTAAAGAGTATAGCAAGTAAGTCAGGGTCGATCCCACAGGGAGTCGGTTATCTGCATGCAATAATGTGTGACTAACAAGTAACGAGGGGGGGGGGGGGTTTGGAATAATCGCAGGATTAACAAAAGTGCAAGTAATAACAGAAGAAGAAATATAATGAGAGAAAGTATTCCACCAGACAAGTATCCACCACAAATGCAATAGGTTGATCACTGAAAACTATATTTCCAAGTTCTTTTACTATCTTATAATTGTTCCCACCCTGATATTAAGTACTATCGATTCTCACAGTTGTCGATAGACTTATTACTATGCCAATGATAAAATACCACTGATTCTCACAATTGTCAGCGTACCTTAGCACCAACACAACAATAGCAATGCACACAGGGATATAGGATACATGCAAGTAGAAAGACGTACAAGTACTCACTCCCCTACTCACATGCAACTGATTCTCACTCACAATTGTACGCTCGAAACCCCTACACGCACAATTGTGTTTACCACTAGATATGCACTCGGAACCCCTATATGCAATCCTAGCAATATGATAGATGTCAAAAAACCTAGTTAGCTACGCCAGAAGAATCAACATAAATCAATAGACAGTTTAATCAAGAGAATCAATCCAACTTAATAAGATATAGAACACGGAATAGAAATCTCACAACCAATTCATTGTAGTGCTTCAATTGTCTAGCGAAACAAGAGTGTTTAGCTATCCATTGTTCAAAAACCTAGAAGTTGAATAATCAAAAGAGAGAGGACCGAACTCTTCTCAAAATTAACGAAAAAGATCTTAAATAGGTTCGTAGAAAGTTAACCTAGCAAATAAAATAAGGAAATAAAATATAATAAGACATAAAATCCAAATATACTAAAATGGAAACAAATGACACGCTGGCCGCGCACCCTTCTCTTCCACCGCGAGGCGGTAATATCCCACCGCGAGGCGGTGGCCTTGCGTTGCACTTCTCTGAGGATCACCGCCGAGTCGCGGTGGCTTCAGGCGCGGGGCGGTATTGGCCAGCTTCTTCATCCTTGTGTCTGCTCTCCTGTATTACCAAGTGAGGTAGCTTTTTTCATTAGTTCTGGGCAAATCTTCTCCTTCATCTTCTTTCCTCTTCACTAAGCTGTAAAACCTTCAAATTTGTACTGCTTCAACTCTTTTCCTGGGTTACAGACTTAGCCTAATTCTACACCGAAACTTCATCTAAATTGTGTCAATAATCACTAGTTAAGGTGCATGAAATGACATCTATCACTCCTTCAAGAATTTGGCATAGTGAGGAATACTTTGAACAAGTTTTATCAAAGGAATATTTACCTCGCAGTTGCTGAAGGTTTCAAATAATTCCTTGTCATTCTCCGGCCTTCTAGTATCTTTCAGAGCCTCAGGGAAGGGTGCGGGATGCTTCAATGAACTGAGCGGAGGGAAGTTGAGTCGCACATAAGCATCATGGACGTCCTCGAGAGGGTCCGAAGCTCTAGGGGGTTTTCCGCGATCGCGGATTTCTATCCGCGGTCGCGGATCGTCTTCGAGCAAGTCTTCTTCAACAGAGACTTTTCCGCGATCGCGGAAATCTGTCCACGGTCGCGGAAAAATGTCAATTTTTTTTCTTCATCAGTAGCAAATCCGCGATCGCGGCCTTCTTCTCCGCGGTCGCGGAAAACTTTCTGTTGAGCTCAACCATCGTCCACTTGTGTTCCGCTCCTCAGCGTCATGGCGCATACGTTCTCCCTCGGGTTTACTACTATTTGAGATGGTAGTTTTCCCGAGTCCCGGGCCTCCAACCTACTCATTGCGATGGAGATTTGTCCCACTTGCGTCTCTAAGTTCTGAATGCTAGACCGCATCTCTTGATTTTGCTGGACCATAGTATTGGCCAACTTCGTCATATTTTGTGCGAGAGTCTCTTGGTGCTGGACCACCGCTTGAATTTGTTGGGCCGTAGTGCTTGCCAACGTTGATACGCTCTAGGTGAGGGTCCTAGTCATGTCATCAACGTACATGGATGAACTTGAGCTTTGGCCTTGAGGTCTTTGGTCATATGGTGCTCGAAATTGTTGTTGTTGGCCCCCAGGCTGCTGATATTGTTGTGGGCACGGTAGGAACTGTGGTGGCCTTTGCTGAAACTCTTGATTGTCCCAACCTTGAGGAGTACTCTGCTGATTCCCGTATCTCAGATTGGGGTGATCTCTCCACCCTGGATTGTATGTGTTGGAGTACAGATCATATCTTGGCCTTGAGGGGTCGTATCCTCCAATGGCATTCACCTCAACAGTGGGCTCCTGCAGCGTGGGACATGCATCGGTCGGATGCATCATGTCATAGCATATCCCACATGACTTGACTTGCTGCTGGCCACCCTTCATCATGTACATCCTCATCATCTCCTTCATCTCAGCCATGTCAGAAAGTAGTGAAGAATTTGGTTGAGAGTCTGCAACCTTGACTGATTGGGTGTTCGCCCTCTTGCTGAACTGTCTTGAGCCCTCAGATAGCTCAAAGAATACCTCAAACGCTGCAGCAGGCGTCTTATTCAAAATATCTCCTCCACAAGCTGCATTCACCATTCGACGCTCCTCGTCAAGAAGTCCTCCGTACAAATAAAGTACGAGGTCTTGTTCTGAATACCCATGATAGGGGCAGCTAGAAATCAATCTCTTGAACCTCTCGTAGTACTCATACAACGTCTCAGTAGCCTGCTGTTCAATGCTGCTTATGCTCCTCTTCAGGCTATTGAGCTTGGTCGCAGGGAAGTACTTCTCCAGGAAGGCTTTCGTCATCTTAGCCCATGTGTCTATGCTTCCTGGAGCCAAATAGTAGAACCAATCATTGGCCGAATCCTTGAGAGAGAAAGGAAAGGCCCTCAGCTTGATCTGGTCCTCAGTAACGCCTCTTGGCTTCATGCTGGTGCAGACGACATGGAACTCAGACAGATATTTGTTGGGGTCTTCTCCACTCATCCCATGGAAGTGGGGGAGTAAGTGGATTAACCCGGACTTCAGCTCAAAATTTACTCCATCCGCCAGCTCAGCGATTGTTGTTGAAGATTAGGGGCAGTCAACTGCCTCAACGTCGGTGCTTCGTCAGCCATCTCTTGATTTGTACGGGCTGCTACACAATTTCTGGAAATTGTTCTCTCAATCTCTGTATCAAAATCTAACAATGGAGAGTCAGTAGTATGGGTGTGGACCATAAGATAGGTCCACACAAAAGTTGGCACACAAACACACACAAAGAAAAATAAAAACTTGCCTCCCCGGCAACGGCGCCAATTTGATAGGAGCTTAAAGTCGTGATGCCCAATCAAAGTAAATCCTTAAAAACCTAACTTAGTAGAATAGGCAAGCAAGGGTCGAATCCCACATGGAGGAGTTATCTTCCTTTATGCAAGTAGTATGTCAAAGGTAACAAAGGGGGGTTTGTTGGTTGTTCGCAACTAAACAAAGTAAACCAAAACAAAGGTTGTAATCAATTGGGAAAAAGTACTTAGCCAGACAAATATCCATCATTCATTCGATTATTGATCCTAGATTATCTCTATTTCTTCCTATGAATATTCTTGTCCTTATTTTGAAATAGTTACCAGTCTAACTAGTCCTGATAACCCTAACTATCGAACGCACAAGAAACTATCAAGATTTAGAACAATAACAGCAGGAAGCATAAGAATTAACCAGGATACATGCAACACCACAACTCGCAGCATTTAACACATAATCAATTATCTTTCATAATAAACTAGTCCAACTAGTCCTAGAATATCATGTTTGCTACACAAGATAAGGGATTTCAACTCGAAATATCCAAACCCTAGCAATAGACAATTACTAATATCAACTAGGTGATCAATCCAGTCAAATCAATAATAATCAATAGGAATAAGCTCAAGAGAAAAGATATAGTCAAAGGAATAGGAACAGAATTATAATCTCACAACCATATATCAAATGAAGGCTTCAATCGTCGGACTAAGCAAAGGTTGCTTAGTTTTTCATAGTCTTGAAACAAAAACTCAAAGGGAAAAACTGAACGTAGAATGGAAAATTCGATCCTGAAAAGGCTGCTAGGAAACTAGGTTAAATAACCTAACAAACCTAATGCTAAAAGATAGGAAATAAAATCTTTCCAAAAGAAGCAAACCAGAATAAAATAAATAAAAGAAAAAGGAATAAAATAAAAAGAGATCTTCGGAAGTAATTCCTCGGCGCGCGTCTGATGCAGTTTTCCGCGATCGCGGAGGATTTTCCGCGACCGCGGAAAAGTCTCTGTAAAGGTCTTCGCGTCTTTGCTGTTTGATTTATTTCCACGATCGCGGCTTGTTGATCCACGACCGCGGAAATCTCTCTGTAGCGTTCGTCAGCTTCTCTCTTCGTCTTCTCTTCGTGGCTTGACTCCATCTTCATTATATCTTCATTAAAGCTCTTTTACGCCACCAATATCATACTCCTTCTCCTCAACTCCATACTCCACAATAATGCTCTAAACTCTCCAAATGATACCCAAAACACCGGTAACAACTCCTAGTTAAACCCTATAAAGTAGCGCTGATCAGGATCTTTCCGTGTTTCCTCTTTTGGTGGTATTCACCTAGTTTAGAAGAACAAGAAGGGGTACTGTAGATATATGCCCCAAAAGATCATCCATGAAACTGTCTATCTAGAGTTTAAGTATGTGCATAAATAAGAACTTTCTATGCATGAATAATAGCATTATGTGCTTGAATAAGAGCATGTTTGAAGGTACAAACTATTTGTCTATTTATTTATCTGTATTCCATGGAGAAGTTCAGCTGTGTGCATGAATTATGCATCAAAATATAGCTTTCTATGCATGAATAAGAGCTTTATATGCATGAATTATGTAAATTAGTGCATGAACAAAAGATTATGTGCATGAATTATTCTGCTGCCATTTTGATGATTGGTAAACAAATTAGAAAATATAGCTTTATGTGCATGAGTAAGAGTTTTTTGTGCATGAATAAGATCATTCTGTGCTTGAATAATAGCATGTTCGAGACAATTTCAGTTGAATTGGGTATAGTCTATTGATAGGGTTAGAGATTTTGTTATGATGAAAATGTTGACACTGAAAGCGTTGGTTGATAGAAGTGGAGAGCAAGAGATAGTGTGATGGAGAAGCTGTCCATGGAGAAAAAGATATTTTTTATTTGTTTATTTATTTATCTGTATTCCATGGAGAAGTTGTCCGACTTTGCAATCTCATTCTCCAAAGCAATGTTTTCTTGTTGCTAAGCTATAAATAGCGGTATGCTGGTGTTTTCTTGTTGCTAGTACTTCTGTTAGATTCATTACATGCCTTATTGTCTTGCTTATAGTTTTATTCTTTCCTTGGACTAAGTATTTAAGTTTTTATGTTCATAGAGTGAAAATGGCTTCAGGCCAATTCTCTAGTACAACCAATTTATTTTCTGCTTTGCAAAACATATTACATGTATAGAATTCTTGTAAAAGAAACTCGTGAGTTGTAGCTTCATACTTATAAAGAGCTTTATGTGCATGAATAAGAGCATTTTTGTGCATGAATAAGAGCATTTTGTGCTTGAATAATAACATGTTTGAATAACAAATGTACCAACCAAGTACATTATAACACATGAGTTTTTGAACAACTAATCTATTAACCAAGACTATACTTTGTAAATTGAATTATACCCAACTTTTTTATACTAGAAAATTAACTAAGGGATTTTCAGTTATGATCTTGACTATGATTTTCATGATTGTTCCTAGCTCTATCTTATTTGCCTCATACTCTATATTTTGAACTTTCATTGATTTCTGAAGTGCTGGAATTATGTATAAGAGTTCTTAAATAAGATCTGTATGTGCATAATTATGACAATTGTCTTTACTGTTGTTTTATCATAGAACTAATTTTTTGTTCCTATGCACATATAAACTAAATGAAAATAAGAGTCCAACACAAGAGCAAAGCCATACCCCATCTCCAACGGGTTTAAGAGTCAGGTTGAAGCTGCCACCAGTACCATCTCCAAAGGGTCAACTCAACAACTTTCCTTTGCCTCCAATCAGTGATGCACATAAAAGGAAGAAGCTCATACCTGATGACACATATAGTTCAGAAGAAGATAGTGAATTACATGATAATGAGATTGATGATACAGATGAGACAAAGGAGACTGAGGAAGACAGCAGGACTAAAATGCAGCCTGAGAAAAAACAGATTAGGCAGAACAATGTCAGTGAAGAAGATAACAATGGGGGAGGAAGAAGACGCAAAAGATAATAACGCAATGGAAGAAGATATTGCTCCTACTCAAGACACAATCTCTGCACCAGAAAAGCAAGTGCAACATGAAAAAAGAAGAAAAACAAAGAAGAACAAGCCAGTAAAGAAGGCCACTGTGCAGCCTATAGTTAAAGCTCCAGCAAAAAAAAGGGGCATTGAAGAGAAAATGCACTACACAAGATGAGGATAGTGAATATGTTCAACCAGAAAAAGCTTCTAAGAAGGGGAAAAAACTGAAGAAAAAATCTATTACAGAGGATAGTCATAAAGAAGCTCCAATGGGTGATACATTGGAACAAATTCAAGAAGAGGGTGGTAAGCAACATGGCTTAGAAGATATTCAAGAGGAGGATAATTTAGAGCATAATGGGGTGTTGGAATATCAAAGAAATGAAGAAGCTGGACACAGAAAGGTGGTGGTAAAGAAGACAAGGAACACAATGAGAAGGAGACATGTAAATCTAGATACAAGGACAGTTCCACAAAAGTTTGTAGAGACCGTTAAAGAGCTATCGGAGGATAAAAAGAATTGCATTAGAGATATGGGATTTGGCCATCTGCTGGATCTGAACATTACTAATGTGCCGCACAGCCTTGGGTTCTGGTTGGTCGATCATTTTGACCTAGTGATATGTGACCTGATCATGGCAAATTGCCATGCAATCCACATAACAAATGCTGATGTACAGAGGGTATTGGGGATACCTCTAGGAAATGAACCAATTAAGAGAAGGGCAAAGAAAGATGATGCAGGAGTACTTTCTCAATGGAGGAGTTTCTACGGAGGTGATGACGTTGTAGTTAGGCCAACTACTGTTGCAACGCAACTGAAAGAATGTAAAACTACAGACAAGTGGTTCAAGATGAATTTCATCGTATACTTCATTACTTTGCTGATTGAAAGCACCGGTAATGGAAGTGCCAATCAAAGGTGGGCAATTGACAATGTGGATAACTATCCTGTAATGAATTAGTGTGGGTTGGTGATGAATGCACTTGTTGATTCAGCTCAAAAATGGAAGAAGAAGAAGAGAGCTGGGATGTTTACAGGACCCATACTGTTCCTAACTGTAAGAAAACATTTTTTTAATATCGATTTATGAACATGATTCTAGTAAGCAGTATACTGATTCAAATTTCATATGTTTCATAAATGCATCTATTGTATGTTGATCGAGTCTCAATCTTGGGAGAAATGCCACCTACTGCATTTCCTGTATTCTTGGCTTGGGGTGATGGCCAACTCATTGAAAGGCAACAAAAATAGGACAAGCTTGGGGGATTTGGACTAGGACATGTGTTGGACAGAGGTGTATCTACAACTCCACAAGGGCCACCACCTGCTGCGAACAACATCAAAGTATAAGGATGTGGATCAATGTCAACACCACAACAACCAGAAACCTTAATGGTAGCTTTCTATTCTCGTTTATCTCCCTTTCTCTTGAATTGTTTATTCATCTATCGGATGATCTGCTCGACATTGTTGTTTGTGCATCATCTTTGTTCCTATCTGATCACTGTTCAGTTTCTACTGTCATGACATATTTTTCCTTATTCTTATTTTTATTATTTGGTAGTTTCAATATCATCATTTGCTAGCTTAAAACCTTTGAACCCTCTCTTTCAGTGCCTTCTTATTTTGTTTGCACCTGTTTTGAATGATTTGTCTTTGGTTGAGGTTCAGTATAAAAAATATCATCAGTTGCACGTTCTAAAATGATAAAAATAATTATGGTTAGAGTGCATGAATTAGAAGCTACCAACAACTAGTGATGCTTATAGTGCATGAGTTATGTAAAGGAGTGCGTTAATAGGAGCTTTTTGTGCATAATTAATATTTATATGTGCATAAGGAGATCTTTAACATAAGGTACTTCCTGTTTGATAATGCTACTTCCTGTTTGGTTATTATGTATATGAGTGCTTTAATAAGAGCTAACTGTGCATAATTAAGAGTATTTGTGTCTAGTTTTGATAGTTTTTTTTTGGGTTGTTAAACACAGGATTCCCTTCTAGTCCTTGCCAAGAAAATAAAAAAAAAAGCTGCCACTTCAATTGTTGAATTGGCCGAGTATATCGACACAATCAAGCAAGAGTTCAAGCAAGAGGAAATGTTTACACAAATGTATGAGGCTGGGAAAAGCTTGATTGGCATGGCTGAAGGCACCCAAGAAAGATTGGATGAAACAAGAGATATTGAAAGGATATGGAATGAGTCTCAACATCCATTCTGGAATGAGCCAAAACTGTTGGAGTGCTTGAATGAGGTGGAAAAGGCAAAGACATCAAAGGAAAAAATGAGATGTCCAGGTGATTTTACTCCGCCATCATTTGACGTCTTAAAAAACTTGCAAGAAGGTGCAACAACAAGCTTAGTAGATGAGGTAGGGGGGACAGATGATGTAGTGCACCAAGTGGATGTGGCTAAGCGAAACGATAAGGCAGGGGGAGGTGATGTAGTACACCAAGGGCATGTGGATAAAGGAAAGGATAAGCCAGGGGGGATAGATGATGTAGAGCATCAAGTGGATATGGCTAAGCGAAAGGATAAGGTATAAAAATTAGATGTCTTTTCTAGCATCCACATTCAATGTTTGTTCTATACAAGAGTTTGAATTTAAGTATTTGTACTATATATGAAATAATGTTTCATTTATACACAGGGGAAAGGAAAGGTAAATGCAGATGAGACGGATGAAGTACACGATCAAGGTGATGTGGCTAGGGGAAGGGATAAGGTATAACACAAAATATGAGTAATTTAGGAAACTAGCTTTAAAAATGACTTCCCTAGCATATTTGCACCATGTTTTGTCTTTTTATAAATACTGATTTATTTATACACAGGGGAAAGGGAAAGGGAAGGGGAATCAAGCCGTTGTGTTTGAAGAGGAATTGCTAGAGAAACGGAAAACACGGCTAGCAGACACTCAAAGAAGCCCCTACTTTCGGAGGACAATAGTGATAGGTGAAAGAATGACATGAGATCAACATTAGATTTGGGACTATGTTTTAAATGAATCTGGCAGTGAATTGTAAGTTTAAGCTTATAATATTGGTATTTTCTTGAATTATTTTCTGAAGTGCATGAATTATGTATATGAGTGCTTTAATAAGAGTTATATGTGCATAAGCAAAAACTTCTACAAAAGAGACATTATTGAATTGATTTCTAAAGTGCATCATTTATGTATATCAGTGCTTTAATAAGACTCGTTTGTGCATAATTATGATTTATCAGAAGAAGACTTGTTCTTTTGTACAAAAACTAAACCCTGCTCCCCCCACACTAATAGTTGGTTTGTATTACTTCAGGAATGTTGTGTTCAAGTTCAAGACTTTAGTCGTAGACAAAATCACCTTCGCAACCATGGATGAAGACACGGATGCCAAAGTTATTAATGTGTGGTCTACGTACCTCAATCAAGGTGAACAAAGGAAAAGCAAAGACAAGCCATCAAGACTGTTTGGAAGCGTGTTCATTGAAGTAGGTTTGCTGATGATTTAGCTCAAATTTAAGGTATAAAAGCATTTATTTGAAAATTGTCTAACAATTTGCAAACAAAATAATGCAGAATGTAGGCATTACTGAAAACCAGTTTGCAACAATGATAGAAAATGCTCTATAGGTTGTGGATGGAAGGCAGATGAAGGATATTGATATGGTATATTTTCTTTTCTCACCACTAGTTGAAATCCAAAAGAAAAACACTAACAAAACCTATTATTCCACTTGCAAGGTCTTCATTCCAGTAATATTTGATGATCGCTATTTTGTGATCACATTCAATTTGAAGGCCAATAAAATCCTTATCTTGGACAGCTACACAAGTAATGAATCCATGGAAGATAAATACGGAGACATCCCATAAACTCTGGTAAGGTGTCTAAAATCTTAAAAAGCTTCTTGTGGTCAGTGTTCTATGTTTATGCTTGTTGCGTAGAAATGCATAGCTGCCTAGAAATGCATAGCTACACCAGTTAAAAAAATAGGATGAGTTTACGCACTTTAGACACCTATGTATGCACATTTAATAGTAAACCCTGCACTTCGGGGACGGATTTCAGAATGAGATTTCTTTTCATGAACATTGATTGAAAATATCATCTATTTTGCAGAGGGACCTCATGTTCAACTATTTGAAGAAAATGAGGTTGCATAAGAAGGAGAATGCTCTCCAAAGCATGAACCTGTGTCCATCATTACTCGACATGCAAGGGGCGACAACTACACTCAAATAAGAATTAGGGCTTTATGCAATGAGGTCTATGGAGACATATATGGGAGTCTAGGAGTGGCATCATGGACTAAGCCCAAGGAATGACACCAAGACAAATGGTATATTGAGGAAGAAGTTTGTCCATGCTATGTTGACATCCACAATTAATGAAGTGAGCGATCAGGTAAAAAAGTGGGCAAAGCAGTACAAAGAAGACTGCAAGGGAAAGAAGAAATAGATGATTTGTGGTTGAACTATTGGCTGGTTGTATATTTTTGGAAGAAGTGTTATGTACGGGTAATGAAATGGTTGAACTATTGGTAGGTTGGTTGAATGTTTTATAAACAATAGATGCACTTTGTATCTAGGATGATCAAGTTTTTGGGATGCTAAAAAAATGAATGCAAGTTCTTATTAAGGTTCCAATTTTTAAGAGTACAAATTAAGCTCTGTTAATTTGTTTTATTTTACTTCTACCTGCCAACGTAGAGTTTCATGGGTAGTGGAGCTGGGTTCTTCTCAAGTGGTCAAGAGAATGAACCCTAAGAGTCATATAGGAATATGAGCTTTAAGGAATGCAAATCCTCTGCCGTAGATAACAGGGAAGGAAGCACTCAAAGTTAATTAATTGGTGCACATTTTATTTGCCTACCAGCTTTATATCTTCCCCACCACCATCATAATAGGCTTTGCCTTTCTGGTAAGGCAAGTGTTCAATACTTTTCATTTAAAACCACATCACCCATGAGAGTTTAGAAGAATTACAAACACACCACATTGCTAGAATGAGCATACTCTTATCGGATGAAAGATGGGAGTGGGGCTGTTTCTGAACAGGCATATCAAGTTACAACCATCCCCCTCTTGCAACAACAGTTGACATGAAATAGCAAGCTCCTGTCTTTCCAAACAGGCACCACTACTACTATTTATAGTGAAACCTCCTAAAACTCTTATTCAGAAATCCTAACCAACACATACAGTGTGTGCTCTACACACACCATGTAAACTGCTGACTGTGCTGCATCCAGGACCAGAAAATATATGTCATCAGTATTGTTTACACAAATTGCTATGCTACTCGTGACCAAGCAAATTGAGGGTTCACATATAACATTCATTAAAGGACAAAATAGAAGTGCATAAAACAAAAAAATTGCGAGCCTACTCAATTGTAAAATCTTATAAAACAAAAGTGAAATGTTCCAATGATAACTTCTCCAAAAAAAATATGCAAGCATAGAACATTATCAACTACTCTAAATTTGTTTGCTCAATACATGTACGACTATTGTGGGATGCATTTTTTTTGCATTTACCACAGCGCCTCTTGCCAGTAGTTGCTGCCTCCCTTAAACTCATGATTCGCTTCCCGCTACCCTTGTTCTTTGCTTGGGTCGGTGGTAACACAATTATAGTGGACGGTACACTAGTGCCAGCAAATGCCTCAGCCATATGTGCATTGCTTGATCCAGAACTCTGAATACCCCCACTACACTCCATTAAAGCTGCTTTTTGCTCCTTCAAAAGTTGCGTGACATCCTTCAATCGATCCGGATGCCGCTCTAAAAGACCCATACAACAATAAAAGTCTGAAAGCAAAGTATTCATCAGAATCTGCCTTTCCTCCATTTCAAAACACTGCTGAACCAATGTCCCATCAATAGAAAAGATAAGACTTATCATAGCTGACTTTGTCCAGCGAGACAAGACAAAATTCATGGGGATTTTGTCCATGCCCATGTTCTTAAACACAACAAACATATGGCGACACGGGTATCCCATCCGTTGAAACAATCTACAACTGCAAACAACATTACCATCTGCAAAGTAATACACAGTTTTGACCTCTTCCATATCGCCTTCTTTGGTTTTGTAAGTCACAACATCATTGTCAGAAAGCATCCTAGTAATACAACAAGAAAAGCAAGAGGCACAAATTTCTTTCTGAATATCCAAGAAAACAGTCAACGTATAATGCTCTGATGCATGCTTCTCCAATTGCATTTAAGTCTTAAAATTAGGCAACATAGTCATGCAATCATGATTTAACTTTGCCTGATTATGTCTTTGAGCTTCTAATGCAGACTCATAATGCAATAACAACTCGACAAGCCTTAAATTTCGGTTGGTGAAATGGCCAAAGAATTTGTTTTGAACCTCAGAAATAGACGTTGTCCTAACTAAGCCACCAAACATCACATCTCTAAAATACACAGGGATCCAAAACTGGCAAATGGAAAATATATCATTAAACCACTTCTTGTTTTCCAATTCATACTCATTTACCAACTGTAACCATTTCTCTTCAAACTCAACTGGTTCAAGTTCATGAGTCCATACTATACTATTCAACTTCTTCCTAAAAGGCTCACCACCATCTACATCAGTTTTTGTCTTGTTTGGAACTTTTTGCATAATATGCCACATGCAAAGGCGGTGACGTGTGTTAGGAAATACTTGTGCAACAACAAACTTCATTGAAAGATCTTGATCTGTGACTATTATCCTAGGATCATTTCCCATTGCTTTCCTAAAATTCTCTAACAACCACACATACGACGAGAGATCTTCCTTTAACACCAAGCCAGCACCAAAGGTAACACATCTCTTATGATGATCAAGCCTAGTAAATGGTACAAAAACCAGGTTATACCCGTGGAAAGATATAAGAATAAATTTATTAGACTACACTATGTAAATAATGCATCAATAAGGTGTAAAAGTGCACATATATAGAGTGAAAGTGCACAAGTGTATGACACTTACTTGTTAGTTCGATAAGTTGCATCAAATGAGACAACCTCACCGAAAAAGGCAAAGTTTTTCCTTGAAACAGGATCAGCCCAGAATATACGCTTCAAACGGTCCACATCATCCACATCGTAATCAAAATAATATGCACTGCACAATTCCTTTTTAGCAAACAACCGATCAATCAATATTTGAGCATCCGATCCAGCAAAGTATGCCAACAAGTCTCGCCTAAATTTTTTAAAATCAACCACAGAAGCTCCCACGTTTCCATAGCCACCAACAGTTTCCTTGTACAATCTATGAGACTTAACATGCCCTACATTAGCTCTTGAACAATTCAACACAAACTTCTTATGCCTAGTGTCCATATTTCGATTACTCTTCATAAACTGCCTATAAGGATCATCAACAAACCGATGCGTATGATGTTCTAAAATGATTTCACCATATAGCCAGACCTGCCAACATATCTAAAAATAAGTTTCGCATTGCAACCAACCCTATTTGAAACACGAGTGCGTCGACTAGGTTTATTTTGACCAACTTTATAGCCTTCCCTAGTACAAACCAAGTATTTCAGAACCACAATCTGATCCTTTTTGTCCTTGTGGGAGCAACCATTGCGCACATCAAACCCACATCCCACTGCATATCGCTTGTAGAAATCCATACCTTGCTCAAGTGTAGTAAACATTTGACCGATGAAAGGCTTCATATCTTCTTCACAACGAGGCAAATAGTACATTGTTTGCCCTTCTTGCGAGAATTGAATCACATAGCTCTCACTAGTATCCGGGTCAACAAATGAAGAAGAATCAACACCACCACCGCCCACAACATCCGAAACACCCACTGAAAATATATAGAATGTATGAAAGTGCATGAATAAGATGAATTGGTGCATAAATAACAAATGTTCAAGGAATGCACAAATATAACAGAGGAAAACGGAGCTCCAACGAACACAAAATACGTACACAAATTGAAAGTGCACAAATAAGGAGTAATTGTTAAAGTCATACCAAAACGAAAGCAAAACAACAAAATCTCATACGACACCTCATAAACAGATGAACGCAAATCAAAACGAAAGCAAATTTGTCAACGACACCACTTTTTCATAAAATTGCAAAACGAAAGCAAAATAAGAGTAGTCAGAATAAGAGTTTAACCGCACTCAGCAAAACAATTGCACCGGAACAAGAGGCAATCTCAAATTGAGTAATTCAGCCCTCTTGCAAATTCAGCCCCAAACAATTGCACCAGAACATAGAATATTTAACGAATTTCATACACAAATAAAAACAGACGAACAAAATAACGAAATAGTACCGTCCTCCATCACGCTCTCTTGCGAATTCACGAAGCAAGCGAAACAAGGTCGACAATGGCGGAGGAGGCTGTGCGCAGATGAGCGGGGGAGAAGGGAGGGTAAAAGTGGAATGAAAAATAAAAATTGGTATATATTACAATTATGCCACCGTTTCAATTAAGCGCCAGAAAGATTTTCGTCCCTTGGATGAAGTAGATCGAACGGTTGTAAATGCTCCCTATTTTATACCCTAAATCAACTCCCTATATGATCCAAACTATATATATATATATATGAAATAGAACACCGAAAACCATATGTCAAATATCTTAAATTGCTCAAAATCACCCATAAATTGAAATTGCCAAACATAACCCATTAACATAGTTCGAAAGAAATTGCACTAGTTTCTGTTATTTCAAATTTAAACTGCGTAACCCTGTTTACTACTAATGTTTTGAGTTTTGATTATCTGTTTTTGAAATTAATTATAATCAAATAATATATATAAAAAGTTTAAGAGTAATAAAAAAATATTTTGACGTAGTCAGGATTGGAACTTGGAATCGACCAAAGAAAAATTTATTGTATCTTTTGATTTAATGGTGCTACTACCGCTTGTTGAATCAAACACTCAAATTAATAATTATAAAATAAAATATTCAAAGGAGATGATATTTCCACCAGATTACGTCTTAGTTAATAATGGATTTGGTATGATGTTGGTGATATGTCAGTTTATTTTTTTTACAGACAAACAAAAGATATATTTACAAACAGAAGATATACTTAAATCATCACAATGAATGATTTTTATAAAAGATTTACAAGCTGAAGAAACAGTAGAGCTCGTATCTATAAAAAGAAGTCGAGATCGTTGTAGCTCTCCGTAGTCATGCTGCGGCAAAAGGTAAAATAAGTCGAGATCGTTATAGCTCTCCGTACCTTGTACGGGTATGACCATATATTTTAAGAATGAATTTAAATTTGTTTATAGTATGTAAAATATAAAAGAGAATTATATAGAAAAATTAACATGATGTATCAAAAATATAATTTCTTGATTGTAATAATTTATAAGGTGTATTGTATGATGAAAATGGAAGGTAGATGTGTGAATTTATATTAATAGATGAAAATACATATTATGAATTTGATATAATTATTGAAAATAAAACTGCATATTTTATTCTTTATAATGGAGTTTATGGATAATCTATTCACCCTTATTAAATCATATAAATATGATAATAATGTTTTTTGATAAGTGCATAATTATA
Source organism: Rheum nobile (assembly GCA_027886185.1). NCBI lineage: Eukaryota > Viridiplantae > Streptophyta > Magnoliopsida > Caryophyllales > Polygonaceae > Rheum > Rheum nobile. Next base: position 11,956,843 of record WOAB01000563.1, on the reverse strand, counting down.
TGTATGTTGGTGGATGAACCGTATAACGTTAACTATTTATGGACCATCTATCTATATACATATCTTTATAATGTAGTTTACGGACCATTGGCGTACATATTATATTATGGACACAAATTAAGTATGATAATAATGTTTTTGGTAAGTGCAAAGTTATCATATATAATGGAAAATATTTTGGGGTGGTAATTTAGGAAATTTGTATAAATAAAAGATAAAATAAATTATAAATAGAATAAGGGTGAATAGGTAAATGTACATAATTATTTGATGATGTGACATACTTAGATGAACGACACGTAGGAGAGATAATTGCGGCTTTAGTAGTAGTATATAGAATATAGATGAACCTATTGAAACTTTTTCCCCTGAAATAGGTCTTATATAAGGGATCCCATATCCCCCTATTTGTTTATCCTTTGTGCTAAAATGCTAGCACGAAAGCTCCAAACTAACAGTAATAATATGAAGAATCAAATTGGCTTCACTCTGGCCAGATCCTTTTATGCCTTTGCTGACAGTATCATTATCTTTGCGAAAGCTAACCAATCTGCATGTGTCAGGGTGAAATGCTCTATTGTTGAATGTGTGCTTCATCCGTTTTGTTGTTGTGTTTGATATGTTGGGAATCAGATTTAACTGTATGTTTTGATCAATACAAAATTAAATTTGTTTAGACATTCAAGGGAATGTGTTGTCTATAGTTTCGACAGATTTGACTTCTTTGCATTATCAGATATTGTGTACATTATGAAAGCTAACCCTGATTCTCAACTTCCGCAGATAAAGATCTAGAACTTATTGAGTCTCCATAGCAAGAAAACTCAAATGGAGTTATGCCGGTTATATTTTTTTTGAAGAAGACACATGTTGTTTAGTCTAATTTTTTTTTGTAATCTTTTATAAATTATTTGTAATATTCATAATTGATCTGTAGTCTTGATAATTGATTTGTAATCTTCTTAATTTGATTGATTTATAATCTTCCTAATTGATTTGTATTTAAATAAGAAAAGATTAGTAATAGGTTTAGGATAGAAATCTTTAATATATAATTAAATTTATTTAAAAAATATTCTAAAAAAATGATAAATCAAATACGAGGGTGTCACTTAAGTATATATATATAGTAGATTCTCAAACGTAGGTGGACAACTTTCCATCATGGATAACATATGGATGAAGTTAATCCAAGAAAGAACACTAGAATTTACTGTCCCACAAATTCTTCTCTGTAATATCCAAAATGGCATAAGAAAATTTTGCTCAAGATTTGTATCTTCCAAGTTTGTCCAACTATCTTGTATACTCTTGGTTCTAAATACCTCGTATACTTTTTGGTTCTAAAATATGTGTTTTGAGTAGAAGAGGTTTAGTAATTTTTTATATCATACCATTGAAATATTGAAAAGGAATATATGAGTAATAAATATTGAATTTATGAGTAATAAGTATCTTAAAAAAGGAGATTTACCCAAACAATCTACCGCGTTTTCTTTTAGACGTCTGAGATCTCTCATTCATGAGCTCGTTGCCACCGAGTCTCCTTAAAGAACGCAACCAAGATAAGATACAACGCATTACGCCGAAAGCTCAGTAACTATGCCTAGATAGGTGAATGGGAGAAGAAAAACAAACTAAGGGCGATGCGATTGGCGAGAGAAGTTGTAGGGTATTGCTTTCCTTGGTAGCGTTGACGATCGTGTCACCTGCCTCTGTTGAAAGAAGGTTTCCTCAAGGAACCTTAGGTATTTTGATGATGATAAACACAATGTATTTAATGGTTTGTTCTTATCTATTGTTTCAAGGAACAATAGAAAGCATGAGAGTTACTTGGAGAAGTTTCAAGGAACAATGGTTGTGATCAATGGATATGTCATCCTAGGGAACAGTGGGAACAAGTGATGAAGAGCTCAAGAAGAAAAGAAGGAATGAAGATTCCAATGAACAATGAAAACAGAGCAAAGAAAGCTATTAACGTTCCCAGCGAAGAGGCAAATCGCGAGATATTGCGTCTAGGGTTTCGAATGTTTGCTTGGAGCACAATGAGATGTTCAAACAAGGAAAGTGAAGATTATATATTGCAGATAATGAGTCGGAATTATCATGGAGAGATAAGATCTATTTATGGAAACAAGATAATGTCAAGTTGGAAGATATTGTTTGTGGTATTTTAGGATATTGTTTGATAGAAAGATATAATGTTATTTATGAGATAATATATCAGATTAGACCATAAATAAATTATATTTTCGTCATCCTTTGGAGGCCTATAAATACAAGGCATTGTCAACCTAGTTTGACATGCTTCCAAGAAAGAAAGAGGAGCATCCAAGAGAGAGACGTCATTAGGAGCTTTGGAGGTTTCTAAGTATCCATTAGAGAGCAAGAACACAGCTTGGAGTTCAAGAGACGAGTTTCAATGCTGTTCGCTCAAGGGAACGTCCGAACTGTACCTACGTCAAGGAGAGTTGTGATCTTTAGGAGCTTCGTAGGGGAAGTTTCTGAGGTGAAGAAGGTAACTTTTCAGTGATTCTGAGTTTGTTGTGAGTTGATAATACGTGCTAAGGGTTGTTAAGCTTAGAAAGTATTCTAGTAGGGAAATCTAGTTTACGTTGGATCTTTGCTTGACTTATGTAGCTCATGTTTATCAATAAAAGTAGACTTTGAAATTCTGTTAGGGTAACACCTAGAGGTAGAAGTTTTTCCTTGTCAACAAGTTGGTTGATTTGGTTTTCCTCTCTACGTGATTGTGTTGCTATTTGTGGTATTCCGTTGTGCAAAGGTATCGTTTCATATATAGGAACAATACTTTACTTTGTTACTAACACTTGGTTTCGATCCAACAACCTCCATACCCGAGTCAGTAAGTTAAGACTCGCCGCAAGCCATAACTTGTATACTCATGGACGAAGAGTGTACGTAATGATTCTAGACGACTTCCATGGTTTGTTTCAACAGCATCATGTGAAAGTTGTCAAAAAATGGGGATGTGATGGACCGCACTAATTTTTTAAAGTAGCACTTGCCATTTAAATTCATTGCATTCTCCCAAGCTACATCACCAGACATCTGACGCCTCGTCAGAACTCGTGTGCATCAAGAAATCACTGCACTAAAACAAGGGTGGTGACAAGCTCTAACAGAAATGCTCAACCTAAGTGATGAATGGTGATGCACGTAGGTGATGCAAGTTGGTGACACACCAGCCGGCTGGGGGAGCCACACAGTGGCACGTGCCCAACGCAAGCGAGGCAGACTCTAAAGTGTGCATGGCGGACGCATAGGATGGGTAAACATGCGCCACTTGCCAGTGACCCGCATTTTGGAGACCAATGAGTAGCAGCCACGCCTAGCACAAGTCAAATTTGTCCTTATCCACTAGGGAAGCTTAGCCTTGAGGGTTTGCTTAGTTTAGAAACTTGCTATATGTATAAATAGGCTTCCAAATCCTTATAGAATAGGATTTTCGATCCGGCGCCCGATTTTTCGGTTTAGGGTTGGAGGTTTGTGGTTTGTGGTTGGTTCTCATGTAATCAAGTTGTTGATTTGTAATCTATAGTTAAATCCTTTGAGACATAATAAAAGAAAAGTTATCACGCTTATTTGATAGCCAACTCAAATAAATTTATATTCACCATCCCTACAAATGTGGAAACAACCACCAAGAACACACACAAACAGTAAAATAAGATTCAGACCTAGAATCGTATCCTATTAAGGGCTCGTTTGGTACGATTCTAAGGAAATGAGGAATCGGTATAGGAATGGTTGATTCCCGTATTTACGTTTGGTAGAGCTCGGAATGGGAATTAAATTGATTCATTGGAATCACCCATTCCAACACTTATGAACAAATTGATTCCCCATCTAAAATCATGGAATGAGTCATTCCAAAATAAAAAACAGCTCATCATCTCTCCTCAATAACATTAAATGAAATTTGATTCCCACACTTAACCAAACAATAAATTTTTGGAATGGTTGATTCCGGAAACATACCAAACACTATGTCACAAGAATGATTTATTTCAATTCCTAATTCCATTCTGATTCTTGATTCCAACCCGATTCCAAATGTTATACCAAACGAGCCCTAAGAACGATTAACCAACACTTAGTTTAGTTGTGTTACTATAGCTTGTGAAATCAAACTAAAATAAATAGGAAATATGCAGAAAAGGATCTAAAATACGGGCCGTGTAAGGAATGTTGTTAGATTGTATGTCCTGTAACGCCGTTGTACGTGACTCTCTCGTTCGATCACTGTATATGAACGAATGCCATGCGTAAAAGATGCTATAAATTGTTCAATATCACCAGTAATCTCATTCTCATCGCATGTCGAACTAGTGAATTTATTAATAAAATGAATGAGAATTTTATAGCTTTACTTGACCATAATTTTATGGGCCACTTGGTAAATATATGGCGGAATTGCAGAAGTACCGAATTTTTGATAGCTGCTTGCAAAAATCTCGTAGTTTAAAAAGAATGGCAAAAGTACCAACTTTTTGTACTTTTTGGGATATTTTTACTATAGATAAGGTATGATTTTATCTTATCTTTTCAATCAAAATATCCTTAAAAGTTAAAAATTCTTTTCTCCAAAAAGATAAAATAAAATCATAATCTCTCCTTAATCTTCCTCCCTCCCGGTGGCAGCCCCATCCCATCACCTGCTATGGCCTCCAAGCTATGACATCCTAGTGTACTATCTCAAAAATGACGGGCAACTTTCCCTCAAAACAAAAGTAATCCTTTCTTCCACCCTTAATACCTCCACCGTAACATTCACTCTGCCTGACAACGTTTCCCTGGAAATTCCTAATGAAACTTCAACGCTACCTGACAAAGTTTGTAACATTTACTCCACCTTCTTTCAAGTTCGCACCTGACGCCCTCCATTAAAGCTTAAATGGGTACATAAATTCTCCTGACAAACTTTCGTTTTTTCCCCTCTGTTGTTTACATAGGTTATCCCTCTGTTTTTTTATTTGATATAAACCCTCTGTTTTGTTACTTAGAGCAGTGAGAAGTTCAAATCCTTGTTTATTTGTAGGTACGAATGTAGTATACGAGAAGTTCATAAGTGGTGGAGAATGGAAAGACCAAGGGAAAAGGTGGTTGTATGAGGGTGATAGAACAGTAAAAGTCATGTTGATTTCACATGACATAGACTTGGCTATACTGAGGAGGAAATGGATTCAGAAGAACCCATTTGATGAAGATAAGTTCTTTGTGCAAATGCAATACCTTTATCCAAACAAACCTAAACTTCCTCCGATCATTTTAAATGATGACGACGATCTGGAGGCGTTCAAGTTCTTGAACAAGTGTGGAGAAAATGCATTAGAATGGAAGATTGAGCTGTACACCAACCTCCTAATGAATGAAGATATTCCAAGTGAAAGGGCTGAACATCATACTCTTATTTTTCCAACAACTCCACCACCCACTCAGAGCCAAGACAATAAAGACTTTTTCAGGTCATGTTTTCAGAAAGTCAGAGCAACAGACACTGATGTCAGGTCAATAGATGAAATTATTGAAGCTAACAATGAAGGAGAGTTAAGAAGATTAAATAGGGAAGAAGTGAGGGCAAAAAACAAAAGAAAGTGTCCCACGATAGTGGAAGTGATAACAGCAATTTGTCGTGCTAATTACTGCTATGCAAGTTATCCAAACAAACCTAATACGTAGTCCTAGGCAAGTAAGGGTCGAGTCCTCAGGGAGACAGATTTTATCTTTATATGCAATTTCTATGTCAATCTTAAGTAACCAGAGGGGTTTTTTGTATGTTTTAGAAGATCTAAGCATGCGAAGGCAAACAAACTAAAGATTATGAATTCAGTAATTGGGGAAAGAGCTCAGCCAAACAAACATCCACTATTCGTATGACAAGTTGATCCTAGACAGTCATTCAATATCTCATGCAATGGAAATTCCTATTCCTTTTCTAAAGTAACTACAAGAACAACCAGATACTTATAGCACTAACTAGTTAAACAACCATGAAACCATCAAGATTCAGTTTAACAGCAGCATTAAGCCTAGGAATATAATTAGGATACAATCTAGCATAAAACAACCAGCTTTTATCCTAGAATGTAAATCAATTCTCTTCTACATAAGACTAGCACAACCAGATACTAGTACGATGCAATTGCTACTCCGATAAAGATATGCTCAACCAGTAACAATCTAAATCTAGCAATCAATCAATAGAGACAATACCTAGTTGCGCAGGCTAGAAACTGTCAATATTAATCATAAGCAATTCAAGAAAGAGAATAGATAAAATCCATGCGATAGATAAGGAACAAAAATCTCACAACTTAATCAAAACGAAAGCTTCAGTTGTCTAACTAAGCAAGGAAGGCTTAGTTCTTCATAACAAAGTACGTAGAATAAAGAAAAGATGAAAGTAGGGTTTCGAGATGAAACAAGCCTTCCCTCTAACCTTAAATACTAAAGATAATAAGTCTCTAAAAATAATCCAAAACGAAATTACATAAAAATACTTAATAATAATAAAATAAGTAAATAAAAAAATTAAACTTGGATTCACTTCCGACAGCGGCGGCGGTCGCCTCCAGAACACTTGTTGAGATTTCTTCGGTTCAGCTCTTGCGACACTTCCGTAAAAACGCCATAACTTTTGATTCCCAACTCTTATTGCGCTCATATTTTGAGGACTTGCAGTAGACTTCAAGAGCTAACTCCTCGAATTGGAATCACTCCATTTGGACGTCTGAGTAAAGCGAACGAATCAATTGAATTCAGCAAATTGTTCTTCTACTCTCGTGTGGACTCTCTCCTTGGTTCTTCTTCGTGTCCTCAGTGGTCAACTCCTCTTCCTCTGGATATCTTCAATTTGCTTCTCCAGACCACCAAATCCACACTTCTCCTCTCTAACTGCATAATCCACAGTTGTGCACTAAATCCATCCAAATGGCACCTCAAACCTGGTAACAACCCCTAGAAATGCACTACAAAATAGTGCCGATCAAATCCCCCATGCTTAAACCTTGCTCGTCCTCGAGTAAGCTAAAGTAAACCTACTCCTCCAATCAATCCCCAAGGTTTCAGGAAGCATAAAAAACTCAACCCCTCCAAGAATCACACCTAACAATAAACTCCAGACACCCATACAATAAGCACAACACAACATATAATAACTCACAACACCACACACATCCAAGCTAAAAGGAAAGCAGAGTACTTCCCCCATGCTTATCCCAAATACCATAGAGTGAATAAAAATCTAATCCTATCTCCCATCTATCTTCTTATACCTCCAGAGTGACCTACCTGAATCCTCCTTATATCACCTCTTCTTATGTCGCCACGCTAGCCAAAATGATGATTCCTATAAATCACTCTTCTTCTTTTCACTCATTTTGCCAAGGCGCCCTTTCGGGTTTTCACCAAGCCACTCATTTCATTTTTCAATAGATGGGCTCACAATATACTCACATCACTCTTGACCAATTATTACCCCAGCCTAATGTTGGTCCAAGCCACCTGCTTATTACCTAGGCCGTTTTTTCAGGTTTTCGACCTATCCCAGGATTTCAGTTTTAGCCTTTTTTCAAAATTTTGGCTCTTTTTCATTTTTTTCTTTTCCTCAACGACGCAGCAAGTACAGAATCCTCCCCCATGCGTAAACATTGCATTGTCCTCAATGTAATGAAAGCCAAAAAGAATAAAGCACAAGGAAGACAAAGAATGCACTCACAAACGTCGCCAAGCTGCTTGGACACTGAAGATGTCGCTGGCGGTCTTCACAATATATGCCTAGGTCTCTAGTGTTGGGCGGGTGTCTTCATCTCAACTCTACCGTGCAACCATATGGAACCACTGTAAGGTGTGGTGGTCATTAAGGAAATCAGGGCTGCACGGCCTTCAACTCCATCAACTCCTACCATGCAACCAAAAGGAACCACTCTGGTGAATAGTGGTATAACAAGTATGGCGGGATTGCATGGCCTTCAACGAACACAAAAATGGGGCCCAGATGTAATCGTGGTATGGGCCCTAGTGTTCCTCCTCCTCAGCTGCCAATTGTAGGCCATCATCGTTGTCAATTAAAAGTGTAGGTCTAATGTATCCTCCATGACAACATGATGCGCACCATCTTCGTGGGGAACTCTGGACAGCTGGCCTTGGTCGATTTATATATATATATATATTTTTTACTCCCTGTTTAAGGTTTTTTCGGGATTTTTTTTAAGGAAGTCGATTTATACCTGAGAAATGGCGGCGATCGCCGCAATTAAGCGGCGGTCGCTGCCATTTGTGCGAACTTTACGAAGCTGGTGGGGCCAAAACGGCAAGTGCCGTTTCGTGGCGGCGGTCGCCGCCACGATGTTTTCCGAAAATTCTTTTGAAAAAGGCAGCGATCACCGTATTTAAACGGCGGTCGCCGCCATTTACTTTGGGCTCTTCGAAGCCAGCTTGCTAAAATGGCAGTCGCCGTAAGAACAGCGGCGGGCGCCGCCCCTGTGTTGGTCCTTTTCACACAGGTTAGTTCGACACAGAACTGCAAAAACTAAAATAAAATCAATTGAAATTAACTAAGGGAATAGAATTAAACTCCCTAATATCGGGTTGCCTCCCGAAAAGCGCCTTGTTTACTGTCCTTGGCTCGACATAGTGCTCAACCTCTTCAACTCGGGTTGCTCCTATCACTTGAACTCCTGAGGTCTATATTAGGGGGATGCCGCTTTGTGTGCTCCATGTTGAGCCTTTCCCCCATGCTTGTGCCTTTGCTGATGGTTGGACCACTTTTTACATCTATGATTGCACTTGTCATTTTCAGAAATGGCCTACCCAACATCTCAGGGGCTGTATGTTTGTCCTGCCCCGTATCCAGCATGTAAAAATCCACCACTTGAAACAAGGCCTCCTTCTTGTGCTTCCCCTTTGGTTTCTTTTTGATATTGCCCAGCGCCCTTAAAAATTCTGTGCAGCGAGGGATACTGTTTGTCAATGTGACCAAAGGAACAGTTTCTGCACAGTTACGGAAGGCCTCATAGATTTCATTGTTGTTCTTCAGCCTTCGAGTATCTTGTAATGCCTCAGGGAAGGGTGCAACGGGTTGTAGCGCAACGAGCGGGGAGGAGTTTAGACGCACATACTCATCATAGGCAGCCTCGAGAGGGTCGGGGGCTGCCGAGGCATTTTCGAGAGGAACGAGCATCGCCGGATCGTTTCCGCAATCGCGGTTTTCTTCCTCTTGGTCGCTGAACTCCTCCAGTCCCAAAAAATAATCTTCTTCAGAAAGCACAACGCGGTCCAAAATATCGTCTGGAATACCCATCTCCTCAGTGGGTGAACCGAGGTCGAGGTATACCTCCCGCGATCTCGGAGTTGTCGACTCCTTAGCTTCTATTTTCGGAACAGGTAGGCGGCGGTCGCCCTAAGCCTGGCGGCGGTCACCGCTGACATCGTTAGAATTTTCGGAAATTGGATCACCGTCATGGCGGTCGCCATTCTCTGGACGGCGGTCGCCATTCTCTGGACGGCGGTCGCCGTCCTCTGGGCAGCGGTCGCCGTAAGCTTGGCAGCGGTCGTCGCCGACATTCTGCTCCAAATCTGGATCTTCTTCCTTGTTAACCTCAACATTGTCCTCTTTGAGCCTTTTCCCACTTCTCAAAGTTACTGCACTGCAGTTACGAATGTTCGGGTTCTCTTCCGCAGATATCTCGCTGTATTCTGCACATGTCTCACAATTTTGTTCTTCCCTTTCAGCTAAGGGGGCGACATGCAGCTGCTCAGTACTTTGTAGGGTCATCGAGAAGACATTCTCTTCCTGGTGCACCACTGGGTGAGATAGTGGTTCTGTCGACGTCATGGCCTCCATCCTGCCCACTGCTTGCACCATTTGCTCCATCTGCCTCTCAAAGTTCTGGATATTAGACTTCGTTTATTGTTCAAGTTGGATCGTTCTTTGATTGAAAGATCGAAACATGTCCTCCAATGACATGGAGGGACTTGGATTGTGCCCCATCAGATTCTCCAAGTTTCGGAATAAATCTGCAGTAGACTAGGAGACATAGTAATTTGGATTGGGCACTGGTGGGCTATGCTCGTAGGCTGGGTAGTACTGTTGTGGGGTACCGTGCTGATAGAACGACTATGGTCCTGGGTAAAACTCCTAGTAGTCATGACCATAGGGAGGGTATTATTGGTTCCCATAACTCGAATTTGGGTGATATCCCCACCATAGAGTATATGCGTAGGAGTATGGGTCATATCGCGGCTCCTGTTGGAATTGGGGAGATCTCTCCATCTCTGTATCAAAATCACAAAAAAAGAAAGGGAAAAATTAGTAGCACGGGTGTGGACCGTAAGATAGGTCCACACAAAAGTTGACACACAAATCGCACACAAAATAGATTATTGCCTCCCCGGCAACAACACCAATTTGATAACAGCAATTTGTCGTGCTAATTACTGCTATGCAAGTTATCCAAACAAACCTAATACGTAGTCCTAGGAAAGTAAGGGTCGAGTCCTCAGGGAGACAGATTCTATCTTTATATGCAATTTCTATGTCAATCTTAAGTAACCAGAGGGGGGTTTTGTATGTTTTAGAAGATCTAAGCATGCGAAGGCAAACAAACTAAAGATTATGAATTCAGTAATTGGGGAAAGAGCTCAGCCAAACAAACATCCACTATTCGTATGACAAGTTGATCCTAGACAGTCATTCAATATCTCATGCAATGGAAATTCCTATTCCTTTTCTAAAGTAACTACAAGCACAGCCAGATACTTATAGCACTAACTAGTTAAACAACCATGAAACCATCAAGATTCAGTTTAACAACAGCATTAAGCCTAGGAATATAATTAGGATACAATCTAGCATAAAACAACCAGCTTTTATCCTAGAATGTAAATCAATTCTCTTCTACATAAGACTAGCACAACCAGATACTAGTACGATGCAGTTGCTACTCTGATAAAGATATGCTCAACCAGTAACAATCTAAATCTAGCAATCAATCAATAGAGACAATACCTAGTTGCGCAGGCTAGAAACTGTCAATATTAATCATAAGCAATTCAAGAAAGAGAATAGATAAAATCCATGCGATAGATAAGGAACGAAAATCTCACAACTTAATCAAAACGAAAGCTTCAGTTGTCTGACTAAGTAAGGAAGGCTTAGTTCTTCATAACAAAGTACGTAGAATAGAGAAAAGATGGAAGTAGGGTTTCGAGAGGAAACAAGCCTTTTCTCTAACCTTAAATACTAAAGATAATAAGTCTCTAAAAATAATCCAAAACGAAATTACATAAAAATACTTAATAATAATAAAATAAGGAAATTAAATTCGGATTCACTTCCGACAGCGGCGGCGGTCGCCGCCAGAACACTTGTTGAGATTTCTTCGGTTCAGCTCCTGCAACACTTCCGTAAACATGCCATAACTTTTGATTCCCAACTCGGATTGCGCTCATATTTTGAGGACTTGTAGTAGACTTCAAGAGCTAATTCCTAGAATTGGAATCACTCCATTTGGACGTCTGAGTAAAGAGAACGAATCAATTGAATTCAGCCCATTGTTCTTCTACTCTCGTGTGGACTCTCTCCTTGGTTCTTATTCGTATCCTCAGTGGTCAACTCCTCTTCCTCTGGATATCTTCAATTTGCTTCTCCAGACCACCAAATCCACACTTCTCCTCTCTAACTGCATAATTCACAGTTATGCACTAAATCCATCCAAATGTCACCTCAAACCTGGTAACAACCCCTAGAAATGCACTACAAAATAGTGCCGATCAGGAAGACATTATATCAGTGAGCAGTGATGATGGGGACATTGAAGTTGCTTCATCAAGAAACAAGCAAATGAGAAAATGACTGATTATGCCAATTGTGGAGATTTTTTGGAGGATGAAATAGGAGATGGTTTTGATTATGGGGGCGTATATCAATCAGGTGATGATGCTCCTGTTGATGGTAGTGATGCTTCATGTGATGATGTATGTCATTTTGGTCTTGATGATGTGTGGGATGAAATATATGGCAATTAGGGAACATACAACGAGGAGCAAATAGAGGAGGACCAAGAAGAGTTTGATTTTGATGAAGACATACTTAGAGATATTGAAAAGAGGTACTATCCATCAGAGAGGGACATGCAAGCAATGTTGGTTGAAGATGAAGATACAAGTGATAACGTTGAAAACAAGTCCTCATATCCAACAGTGAAGGTTGGTCAGTACTTCAATTCTAAGGAGGAGTTCAAAGCTGCACTTTCTATGATGGCAATGGAAAATTGCTATGAGATGCGTGTGAAGAGGTCTGGCAAGTCGTCATATGACGTTGAATGTGTTGACGACAATTACACCTTCCTTTGTCGTGGCTCAGTCTATCGCAAAATGTCCTTGTTTAAGGTGCGAGAATTTGTGTCGGATCATAGATGTGGCATGAGAGTAAAGCACAATCATCACAAAGGAGCAACTTCGCGACTGATTGCAGATAAAATACTTCACAAATATGTTTTTCTTGCCTTTCATCACTTTTTCTTATCAAAGGCCAATATCATTGCATTTATACATCAACTTCGTGTTATGTCAGGTTTTTAAACGGCCGTAAAGGCCTCCGTGCTACAGAGATTCAGGATTTCATGTTAGAGCTGGGAATAAGGACAAGCTACTACAAAGCTAATCGAGTACGGCTCTTTGCCCGTGATATGGCACATGGTACAGCTGAGGAAAGCTATATCGCCATGTACTCTTGATAACATGAATTTGTCGTGCTAATTCCAGCTATGTAAAATATCCAAACAAACCTTAAACCGTAGTCCTAGGTAAGTAATGGTCGAGTCCACAGGGAGACAGAGTCTATCGTTATATGCAATTTATATGTCAATCCAAAGTAACCAAATGGCGGTTTTGTATGTTTCAGTAAATCTAAGCATGTAAAGGCAAACAAACTAAAAGTTGTCAAATCAGTGATGGGGAAAATAGCTCAGTCAAACAACATCCACTATTCGTATGACAAGTTGATCTTAGAAAATCATTCAATATCTCATGCAATGGAAATTCCAATTCCTTTTCAGATATAACTAATAGCACAACCAGATACTATTAGCACTAACTAACTAAACAACCCTGAAACTATCAAGATTCAGTTTAACAACAGTGTTACAGATAGGATTATAGTTGGATACAATTCTAGCATAAAACAACCAGCTTTTATCCTAGAATCTAAATCAGTTCGCTTCTGCATAAGACTAGCACAACCAGATACTAGTATGATACAGTTACTACTCTGAAATAGATATGCTCAACCAGTAACAATCTAGATCTAGCAATCAATCAATAGAAACAAACCCTAGTTGCGCAGTCTATAGATTATCAATATTAATCATAAGCAATCAAGCAAGAGAATAGATAAAATCCATGCAATAGATAAGGAACGAGAATCTCACAACTGAATCAAAACGAAAGCTTCAGCGTCTGACTAAGCAAGAGTGGCTTAGTTCTTCATAGCAAAGTACGTAGAAAGGAAAAAGATGAAATTAGGGTTCGAGAGTAAGGGAGGTCAAGCTCCCTTCTAACCCTAAATACTAGAAAATAATAAGGTCTTCCAAAAAGGTCAAAAACGAAATAATAAAAAATACTAATAATAATCCAAAATAACAAAGTAAGGAAAAGTGGTTCGGTTCCGCATCCGACACGGCGGCGGTCGCCGTAAGCCTGGCGGCGGTCGCCGCCAGATTTCTTCGGTTCAGCTCCTGCGACACTTCCGTAAACATGCCATAACTTTTGATTCCCAACTCGGATTGCGCTCATATTTTGAGGACTTGCAGTAGACTTCAAGAGCTAACTCCTGGAATTGGAATCACTCCATTTGGACGTCTGAGTAAAGAGAACGAATCAATTGAATTCAGCATATTGTTCTTCTACTCTCATGTGGACTCTCTCCTTGGTTCTTCTTCGTCTCCTCAGTGGTCAACTCCTCTTCCTCTGGATATCTTCAATTTGCTTCTCCAGACCACCAAATCCACACTTCTCCTCTCTAACTCCATAATCCACAATTGTGCACTAAATCCATCCAAATAGCACCTCAAACTTGGTAACAACCCCTAGAAATGCACTACAAAATAGTGTCGATCAACTCTTACATGCACATGTTAGAGAAATCAAATCCTAAAACATAAACGAGAATAGTAAGAGATGCTGACCAACGCTTCAAGTATGTCTTCTGGGCTTTAGGTCCAGGGATAATGGCAGCGCCACATCTTAAAAAGGTTAGTACAAGGGCTTTAATTTCAGGACACATGTTTCCAATTTCAGGTCAAACACCTATATGACTGCATGTGTGAGAAACTAATGCAGTCAAATAGGTCAGACCGAATGTTCAGAGTTCAGGACATATGTTGTTATTATCAGGTCATATTTTGGCAATGTCAGGACAAACACCTAGTTGACTGCATGTGTGACAAACAGAACAAACAAATATTTTAGGCCATATGTTATGTTTTCCAGGAGGTATAAGTACTTTTTCAGGACAAGTGTTTACAACATAGTTTCACATATGTAGGTAATATCAGTTGACGGCACTCACTTGACTGCCTTGTTCAAGGGCATACTTCTCCTGGCTACAGCTCAAGATGGAAACGGCCAAATATATCCACTTGTTGTTGATGTTGTTAACAGTGAGAACGATGATGCGTGGTCATTTTTCTTCAGTGAATTGAAGGTTGTTGTTCCAGATCATCCCGATGTGTATTTTGTGTATGACCGTCATATTAGCATTGGGAGGGCTCTGAGAAATAGCTATTATTTCACCAAGCATGGGTTTTGCATTTATCACATCTACCAAAACTTCAAGAGGAAGTATGACAGGACAAACCTCTTTGGCGTCTTCCAAAAAGTTATGAAGGCTTACACTATGGCTGAGTTCAATCATCAGTTTGCTCAACTCACAGCTGCATCTCCAAAGATTGATCAATATCTCAAAGAAGCTAGAGTTAACAACTGTGCGAGGGCAGGGGCGGACGCAGGATTTTAGCCCAGTGGGGGCTAAAATCCTGCGTCCGCCCAATACTTGGAAATTTTCACCAATAACACTTGGTGGATTAGGATTAGAACTAGATCCTACATTTGATGATTTCGTCTTTTGTAAACCACCAACTTGAAAAAAAATTCTTCATTTTCTAAAATAATTAAATTATAAATTACATTAAAATATAGCAATACAACTATACAAGTAAACAATCAAACAATACAAGCAAACAATTTCAACGAACAAACAATGAATTAAGGAAAGCTGGAATGGCTTCAAGAAATTCACAAAGTCAGAATTTAAGAATCACCTTGAGGTCCTTGAAAGAAAATTAGAGATGGTACCGGATTCACAACAACATAGATATGAAGGGGGAATAAAAATGAGCACAAAATTTTGAAAGGCAATACATTTAGAGGAAAAAATCTCGCTCAAACTTTCAGAGAAGTGTTATGATTCAATATTCCAGCCACCAACCCTGATAAATAATGTAAATACAAGTTATCAGATGCATGTGATTCTCCTCATTTTGTATTTGTAAGTAGAATTTGCCTTTAATAAAGAATCCAAACCCATTGCAACTTTACAAGACCAGTAAGGTACTATCCAAACACTTAAATACAACAACAAAATCACATACGAAGCCCTAAATCCCTAGTGAAGCATCGAAAAGTTCAGATTGAAATTGGAATGACATCTTGAAATCCCTAAATTTTATATTCCTAAAATCCCCAAATCCATATATTCCTTATATCTCTAAATCTCTAAATCTGACTTGTGTTTGGATAAACTGATCGTTGACCTCTGTTTGTGAAAGAGAAGGACGCTGACCTCTGTTTATGGAGAAGAAGGGATGTCGTGCTGACTTTTATGCAGAGGAGAATGGCCGCAGACATGGATTTCTTCAAGGCCGCCGCCGGTGAGAGGAGATGCGAACGAGGATCAAAGGAGAAGGCCGTCGACACATTTGCTCCCACGAAGGGATGTCGACGTCTTGCTCACGAGGAAGAAGAAGAATGTTCAGAGGATTGTGTGTACCGGCGGGCAGAGAGGGAGGAGAGGGCGGACTGGCGGATAACCGTACAAGGATGGAGGCGGTTGACAGGGCTAAAGTCGTGATGCCTATCAAAGAAATCCTAAGGTACCTACTAAATAGAGTATAGTAAGCAAGTCAGGGTCGATCCCACAGAGAGTCAGGTTATCTATTCTTGTAATTCACGTCACCAACTAGGAACTAGGGGGGGGGGGGGGGGGTTGTAGTGTTTTTCATAACCAAAGTAAACAAAGCAAGAAAACGAATTCGCAAGTAAAGGTTGTAAATATTATGGGGAAAAGCGCCACACTCAACAGAGATCCACACAACAATAGAAAGGTCGATCACATAATTCTATCAATCTCAAGTTCTTAATATTCCTATAGTTGTTCTTATCCCGATCATAGATAACTATTAGTTCTACCAGCCCTAATAGTACTTATCACTAAATCAAATCCGAAAACCTTCAGGACTCAATAAAGCAATAGCATTCAACCAAGGATTTAATAAGATACATGCAATAGAAACAACCCGTTACTATAAACATGCAATTAACTCTCTCTCACGATGAAGCGCTCGGATCCCCTATACGCAACAATCGTGCTTGCTACTAGATATGCAACCCGAACCCGGAATCACAAGTCCTAGCAATTAGAAAGATATCAATAAACCTAGGTAGCTACTCTAGATAAATCAACATAAACCAATAATCAATCAAGCACAAGAGAATCAATCCAACTAGATAGGAAAACGAACAAGAGTAGAAAACTCACAACCAATCAATTGCTGGCTTCAAACTGTCAAGTGCAACAATGGAGGTTTAGTTCTCCATAGGGTTTGTGAGAGAAAAACGATGAAAGGTGGCAACTAGGGTTCTTGGTGGCAAAACAAAAGGTAACCTAAATAAAGTCTTAGAAATAACCTTAAATACTAGGGCAAATAATCCAGAAATAAATAAAAGGAAATAACAAACTTGGAAATAAAGTTTCAAAAATAAAATAAAAACAGATAAAAGATCTCGGAAATAAGCCGAGAAAAGTGTTCAGTGCGTCTCCACCGCGGGTGCGGTGAAGCTTCTGTTGTGCTCGCCGCGGGTGCGGCAATGCCCACCGCGGGTGCGGTGGCGACGACTTCTCCAGCTTCTGCGACACTTCCGTAAAAACGCCATAACTTTTGATTCCCAACTCGGATTACGCTCATATTTTGATGACTTGTAGTAGACTTCAAGATCTAACTCCTCGAATTGGAATCACTCCATTTGGACATCTGAGTAGAGAGAACGAACCAATTGAATTCAGCACACTGTTCTTCTACTCTTCTCTTCACTTCCTTTGCATCTTCTAATGGTGACTTCTTCTCAGTGTCTCCTATGATATTCAAAATAGCTCAAACACCTCCAAATACACCAAACTTCGCCCCCAAACGCCATACACATGAATGTGTCTAAATCTACCCGAATGGCACCAATAAACCCTCTAATGACTCTTACTTAAGCCCTACAAAGTAGTGCTTATCAGCGGTCGTCGGTCGGAGACTCGGAGGGTCGGAGGGCGTCGAGAATCGAGATAATAGGGGTGGTTGCCGGTCAGAGCGTCGGAGGCCTTGAAAAGGATGGAGGCGGCGGCGAGGGAGGAGAGGGCGGACTGGCGGAGGGCGTCGAGATCTTCGACCACGTCCGGCGTCTCCCACAGGCGAGGGCGGCGACTCCGACGAGGTCTGAGGCAGAGCCGCAGAGATGAAAATTGAGAGGAGAAAGAGCCAAAGAGGTGGAACTTGAAAAAAAATTAGGGCCGACTCACCCGGCTGGGTAGGGAAAAATACACATATAATTATTATTTTTAAAAAAAAATCCAGTGGGGGCTACAGCCCCCACTGGGCCTCACCTGCATCCGCCCCTGGGCGAGGGCGCATTTTCATGGGAACAGGTTTAACATCATGACGAGCAACAACGCTGAGTGTCTTAATGGCCTATGGAAAACCCAGCGTGAGTGGCCTTTTCTTGTCCTATTTGATGCCATTTTAGAGACCATTTCTAAATGGTTTTGTGAAAGAAGGGAAACAACTTCAAAATGGGACCAAGTTTTGTCACCCTCTGTGTACACGCGGATAGAAGTGAACTACAGAAAGTCAACTAAGATGAGTGTTCGAAGACTTAGCCAGTTTGAAGAAGAGGTTATGCAAGGAACTATCAGATACTCTGTGAACCTAAATGCTCATACATGTGATTGTAACATGTTCCAGATTGATAAAGTTCCATGTGCTCATGCCATAGCGGTTGCAAGTGATAGAGGAGTGCCACTCACTGATCTCGTACATCCCATGTTCAAGAAAGAGTTCGTGAGAGAAGTGTACAAGGAAACTGTGCATCTTGTTCCTCCAAGAAACCGATGGTCAGTTCCTGAAGCTATGTCATCCATCAGATGTTCTGCACCACAGGTAAAGCGTCCTCCTGGAAGACCACGTATTAACCGATACATGGCGACGTGGGAGATGAACTATTCTAGGAAGAGACGGTGTTCTTATTACGGCATCCGAGGACACAACAAGCAGTACTGTAGGAGGAGAAGGACTGACGGGTGACATCCGCTGAGTTAGCTTTTTTTGTATAAAACTGTCACCTTGTTGGTGTTTTTTGGGGGTTTATGCTGGTAAACGTTGTCGCTTAAGTATTTAGTCTGTTGTTGTTGGATGCTTGAAAAGATGTATGGTTTAAGTCTCTATAGTCTTAAACCATACCTCTTTTTGTTAGGGTTCCCCTTTTGGCTAGGTTATAAACTTGATAATTTCAATCTTTCTTTAACAGTTGCTCGTTTTTGTTAAACTCACATAAACGCCCTGTAAAACTGACAAACGCCTTGAAAAACAACATATCTTCCCTGAAAAAACAAAAAATGCCCTGAAAAACTACATATCTTAGAACTTGCCTTCCTAAAAGAAGAAAACATGGTATGACATATTGTGAATGTGATTGTTTGGGTGAGATCATTTAAGGAAAAAAGTTATGTTATCATGGTGGTTGAGAGAATTTAAGTGTATCAAGTAATAAGTGTTGACAAATCTCCATCTGGACATGCTCATGATCCTGCCAGTCAAGGACCCAATCTCCATCTTATTTTTGGGCACCTTAATGAGTTTTGTGCTCCCACCCGTGTAAACATGCGTGGTTAACAATGCCATTTGGCCGGTGCTGGGGATAATTTCAATCTTTCCTTAACAGTTGCTCATTTTTCTTCTTCTTTTTGTAAAACTCACAAAAACGCCATGTAAAACTCACAAATGCCCTGAAAAACTACATATCTGCCCTGACAAACCAAAAAATGCCCTGAAAAACTACATATCTTAGAACTTGCCTCCCTAAAAGAAGAAAACATGGTATGACATATTGTGAATGTGATTTTTTGGGTGAGATCATTTAGGGAAAAAGTTATGTTATCATGGTGGTTGAGAGCATTTAAGTGTATCAAGTAATAAGTGTTGACAAATTCGATGTTTTTGGTGCTCTGAAATATAACAGCGTTTGTCCTGAATATTTGTTCATGCGTTATGAAAAAGTTACATTTGTCCTGAAAATGCTGGAATATGGTCAAAACTTATAAATGTTGTTGAAAAAAACTAGAATATTCAAATCTTCAAGTGGACAAAGGATTCATACTTCTTAATATTCCAAAACAACACATAACATTACTGGCATTGACTTTCCATGACAAAGTTTCCATGGAAAGTCATAAGTACACACCCAAAAACAAAAGGAACAACATTAAAACTACTAAGGAACAACATTAAAACTACAGGAACAACATTAAAAAAACTAAGGCATCACGCATCACGGCATCCCGATGGACATCACTGCGGCAACACGGCATCGCTGGAATCACAAACCACAAAGACTTTGACGTCAGCAATCTTCTTGTCGAGGCGAACGAGATCGGCGATGTCGTCGTCGGTTTGCAGTGGTTGAAGGTAGCGTAGCTTGGACTCTGGGACCTGTTAAAAAAAACCGATTTACTACCTGCATACTTGTACATGCTCATGCCATGTAAGAACCAAATCTCCATCTTATTTTTGGGCACCTTGATGAGTTTTGTGCTCCCGCCCATGTAGACATGCGTGGTTAACAAGGCCATTTGGCCGGTGCTAGGGGATAATTCCCCATTTGAGTACACCTGTAGATATATCTTAATGAATGAATCCGGCATTTTGTGAAAGAGTTTTGGGAGTTTGAGAGAGGAGTTTTAGAGAGATTTGGGACTTTGAGAGTGTAGAAGGATTTGTGAGGGATTTGCACAAGGCATGCCTGATATTTATACACAAAGATGCATAGAGAGTAGAGTTAATGACGGGTAGTTGGGGAAGTAAGGGTTAAGGGTCTTTCAGTGAAAATACAGAGGGGTCAAATCGGATATGCATTGGAAAGGATCACTTTGGATAATCTTTATTGAAAAGCTTAGGTTTATGCACTGAAAATGACCTGACAAACTTGGGTTATCTGGCATGTAAGACTTCAATATGGCCTGACTTAATCCAAAATTTAGGAAATTAAAGGCTTATTAGAGAGAACTAACCCCGCCATTTTAAATGGTTTATACGGTTTTTAAACCATTTTAAAGGCTTTAAACGGTTTTTTAACCGTTTATATGTCGGAAAGCTTAGGTTAATGTCGGAAGTTTAAACCGGTTTTTAAACCGTTCATTAAAAGTCGGTAGTTTTTTGCAATTCCGCCTTAAAATAACTCGTAGTCCTCCTTATGGTATATCCTGCTCTGGCTATGCAAAAGTTGGAGAATCTTGACTCAAATGTGCATGTATGAAAATTGCTTGAACAACTTAAGTTTATGTACTGAAAATGACCTGACAAACCGGGTTTATGGCATGTAAAATGAGAAAGATGATGTGTCAAATTTTTTTACACACATCAGCATTTACATCTCATTTCTTTAATAAAACCAAAAAAACACGTACAACTTCATATTTGCACAAAAGAAAGAACATCAAAGAGGAGAAAGAGGTAAAACACAGACAAACCTTAAAGAGAGAAATCGAGAAGAACATCGAAGAGGAATGAGAGGAAATTAGATGATGACAAAAGGCTGGACACAAGGAAGCTCATCTGCCAATTCAAATTCGTGGAGGAGAGGGCACGCTGCCGATGAATCATCAACTCGAAGATGTTTCCATGGCCTCCCTGCAATAATACAAACTTGCAAATACACTCAAAATTCGGGAAGCAGTTCTATGGGTGTCCATTATGGAAGGTAATATTGAATTTGAATTTTAGGGTTTTGATTTAGGATTTGGGTTATAGACTTAGGGTTCTGATTTGAGACTTTTTCAATTAGGTTCTAATTTGGGGTTTTTGACTTTGGTGCAAAATTTAGACTAACGATGTATTATTGTGAGAGGTGATTTAGACTTTCAATTGGTAATTCAATTGGGTTTTGATTTAGACCTAAACTAAGTTGTTGGAAAATTTCACTGATAGTTGCTAATTTGATTGGTTTAATTTTGTATTGCACCATAGGCATGTCAGAATTGAAAATACTTCAAATGGGTGGATGGTCAAGCTTATGATTTTAGAGCCAATGAGACTATTGAAAGCCTACGAGTTGTTGAAGATCATAGGACAACCTCTACGCTTATTTACCCACAACATTCAACTTCAAGCAACGATATTATGAAGATCAAAAGAGAAAATTTACTGTTGAAAGTTGTACTTGGTGTGGTGGTACTTGTGGTGTTAGTTGTTGTGCTGGTTGTCCAATTTGTAACCTTGTTGGTTAAAATATGATAATTAGTCATAAGCTTATGTTTAGCAAGACAATGTATTTTGTAGGGTCGTGTTATATTGTATTTAGAATGCTAAGTTTATGTATTGTCCTCCTTATGGTGTATCCTATTCTTGGCTGAAATGTGCATGTCTGAAAATTGCTTGAAAAGCTTAGGTATTTGGCATGTAAAACGAGAATATGTCTTGACTTAAGCACATGAGTTTGTAAACATCCTGGAAATTGTAAACACGATGAGTTTGTAAACATCCTAAAAACATGAGCTTCCAAATGAAAATACAATAACCAAATGTCTTCCTTGCCAAATGGTACCCTACACACTTAAACTCCCTAAACACGCTAAATTTTCCCAAATCAAATAAATGTCTTTAAACACCATCCCAGCGACATCTAAAAATACTATGAGCCATTTGATTTTTGTGTCCATCTACGAATTTGTCAGACGCAAGATCCAGGTTTGTCATCCCAAGCATCAACAACTCAATGTGCTTCAGTGTGTACACCCACAATCTCCCCTGCAAGATGTACAAAAGCAGTTAGAATGTATATCAATTGTAATTTGATAAGGATTTATCATTGCATTTATACACATATACTTACCCGCGCTTGTTTTGCTTAAGGTTATCACGACGAGTCACCGACATTGGCTTGTCCAATAATGCTACACATCTCTTTGTCAGTGGTTCATACATCTTGACATACCTTGGAACAGTGTCAGTGACGGGCTGGATCATCTAAAAAATCTCCTTATTTGAGTACAGATCCACATTGTAGTCGTACACCGTCACACTAGTCACATAGTTCAATCTCTATGGCAAACCAGTGGAACTCTGTGATGTTGAAGGGCACATATATGCATTCTGCATCATCCCGTCTCTTGCCAAAATCTGTCGGACATTCACCTTTCACGTACTTCATTACTGCATCCTCACCTTTACGTGGAAAGTCCTTCTGGAAGCGATTGAACTCAAAGGTGACCAAGGTTGTCCAAAAGGTGTCAAGCACAACCACCTTCGAAAACTGCTCTAGATCCTCTGAAATCCTTTGACGATAAAGGAACATCATTTTCTCCAGATGTTATAACGGTGCAACAATGTTAATGTATCCACTGAAAACGATTTTACAATTGCATAATATTTTGAAAGGATGCATTGGAAAATTACCTCACCACCCAACCAACACTTTGGGGCAAACAATTTCTCAAAGAACTCCTTATCCAATTCATGCCCATTCGGTCCAATTCGGAGTTCAGTACTGCATGATGGTACATATTCATTTGAATAAAAAAACAAGGCAAACATGTAAACATTTAGACTTTTTCAGGACATAATGGTACATATATAGGCGATATATACGTTTGTCAGTCTATAAGGAAGCATTTTCAGGTCATATTACTAATAGTCAGGCCATATAACAGTTTGTCAGTCCATAAGGAAACATTTTCAGGTCATTATTAAGTTAAGTAGATTGGTTTGGATCACTAGGTCTGTCATCCCTTCCACCTTGCTATTCTTGGTAATCTTTTTTGCCAATTTATGCTCATCTAAATTCTGGAAGGGTGATTTTGCCACCGCAACTAGCTCACAAGTGCGAGTTGGATATTTCCTCTTCTACACTTGGGGACCCTTGTCCTTTCCCCGCTTCCTCGGCACATTCCCTTCATTGGTCTCCCCTTCCTCCTCACCCACCTCATCACAATCTGCTTATGATACCTTCTCAGCTTGTAATTCAGTCCCAACCTCCACACCTCGCTCATCAACCTTGCTTCCTCCCTCCATATCATCTCCCTTTGCTACCTCCTCAGCATCCACACCTCCGTCATCATCCTTGCTTCCTCCCTCCACAACATCTCCCTTTGCTACTGTAACACCCCCGACTTATTGTCGGAAATACCACATGCCAGTGACCTCAGACGTTACTGTCCAAAGTCACCCTAGGCTTTAATCGGAACAATTAAGCTTAAATAGACAAATTAAATAACGAAAGAAAAATCAGCGGAAGACATTTTAAGTGAAACTCAACCTTTTATTAAAAGATCACTCGTCAAATGAGAGAGACGATTTTACAACGGAGTGATAATACAGCGAAAGACTTTTTAAATTACATAGCGAAAGACTTTAAAGAATAAACCTATTACATGACTAAGTTATAAGAATATCTATACGAAAAGTAATACTTAACAACCTTTAAAATACTGTCACTTAAATCTTCAACTGCAAGCCTTTCTTCAATTGATTACTTCAAGTCTTCGAGAACCAACCACTGATGTGCCATATAGGACGGATGACACCAGCCAACCATGCAAGGAATAAAACCCGGTTGGTTAGTCTAATGAAAGATTATGCAAGGGTGAAAACAGAATGGTTCTAGTGATCGTAACTGTTTACTATCATTGTCCCTCGAATAATAACCGAAGGAACGATACATAACCCGAAACTTTCACGAAATGATTAAAGTTTAGACATGCACTGAAAAGAAGACTCCAAAGGAATTGAGTCTTATGGGAAAGAATGACAAGTGTTTGGGAACATTATAGTTTTCACACAAGCGTTTAAAAACGACTTGATCATTTGGGTCAACGACCAACCTCATCGCGCAATGCGAATCCAGATTGGAAAGAAGACTTACTCTAACCGAAGTCCGGGCGGTTTCCACGTTGTACTCCTCGCCCGAGGGTATATTAATTATGTGCATAACCACACTTATCTTATTTAATTACAAAACGTATATTCACGTTAAAGCTTTTAATATGATCTCGAGTGACTACAAAAGTTTAACACAGGGTGACATTACGCCCACCCAATGGCACTAGCAAGGTGCTTAACACTTCTTATCCTTACAGGTGGATAAGAAGCAATGTGTCATTACCTGAAAAGTATTAGAGAATTATTCCACTAATACTGAGTTATAAAGAAACGACTAATCCTCATCCGGAATTAACGTTCCTACGAATACTCGTACTAATCTAGCATTTAAGTTTACATTTAAAATCCAAAACAAAGCCATCACAGTAATAACAAGTATAATAGTGTTGTTTCTAACAATATATACAACCTATTATAATATCATATTTTAATCATATCATTTATAAAAAAACTATTCCCAGACGAAAACAACATTTCATCCCAATTTAATTAACAATTAAAACAATTGATAATTAACGGAAACATGGAATGATAAGCAAGAGCGAACCGCCACTTGCCTTAATTTAGTCGATTGACAAAAACGGGTTTCGGGATCGGGTAACTGGAATCTGATTACGGATTCCTACGACAATGACGAAACCCTAGGTTAGATTCGATACGAATAATGATACGAGCGATAACGATATGAATGAAAATGATACGAATCGAAAGAACAAAAGCCTGAGTCGTGACCGTGGCTGTCCAAGTCACGATCGCGTTTTCCAGAGCAAGCCGCGGTCGTAGTTTGCACTTTCGCGGTCGCGGAATTCTGGGCAGCTTTCGCGGTCGCGGAATTCATCCCCGCGATCGCGGATCCCCTTCCGACGCGACTCCGACTTCGGTTTCGAAGCTCACCGACGACGAGACGACGAACTCCTTGGCTTTCTCCTCTGCAATGCCACCTCCACAAACTCCAAATCCACCACAACGACAACCAGAACTTCGGTGGAAACTCCGGCAAACACACGACAACACCGGCGAGAGCGAAATGAGGAAGAGAGAGCTCGATCGAGATTGGAATGAGAAATCCGAGAGTTGGAGGCCTCCTTTTATAGGGAAAGGCGAGCTCCAACGCCGAGCAATCCAAACGGTCCGAGTTCCCCAACGGCGAAACGGCGAATTCCAACCGACGCTCATCGGATAAGCTCGATGACGATGACAATGAACAGGCTTCCGCGATCGCGGAAACTCTTCCGCGGTCGCGGAAATGCCGCGAACGTAGTCCAAGGCCTCTGGTCGCGGATTCACGCGCGGACTTATGCTGACATCTATTTTTAGCACTCAAAGAATTATTCTAAGACCCAATAATTCATTAAACGTATATTATGACGTTCAAAAGATTATTACAGAGATCATAGAAATTACAGAAACTCTGAATACGCCAAACGCTTCTTGCTTACGGAACGAGGGTTGGGAAAATTACCCAAATACCCTTACGGAAATTGAGGGGTATTACAGCTACCTCCTCAGCATTCACACCTCCGTCATCAAACTTGTTTTTTCCCTCCACAACATCTCCCTTTGCTACCTCCTCAACATGTACCTCAGTCTCATCCTCTACAACTCCCTGAACAACCTTGCTTCCTCCATCCACACCATATCCCTTTACTACCTCTTCAACATGTACATCAGTCCCATCCTCCACAACTCCCTGATCAACCTTATCCACACCCTCATCAGACATTGCTTTTGTTTCCACCTCATCTTGTGTCGCCACCACAGTCCCATCATTCACCACCTCAAGTTGTGTTGCCTCATTTATCCCCTCCTCATTTGCCTCTTTCAGCACCTCAGTTGTTACCCCCCGTAGTATTGTAGCCGTCTGGATAAGAATTGACAATGAATCTGTTGCAACCCCTTCAACTTCATGCTCATCTGAAACCACAATATTTTTTTTAGAAGTGACCATTGCAACAACTTCACCGTCTTCTCCTGACAACCTACATCATCTTGAGCATCCGCATATGGGGGTGATCCAACCTTCTTCATCTCCCATCTTCCACCAGTTAACACAATTGCACCATCATCTTGCTCTTCTTCCATTGTCTCTTGAAAATGATGACATATGGTATGAAATAAGCAAATATGTTCTGAAATGTGCATATATGTACTGAAATATGCATATATGTACTGAAATGTGCATATATGGACTGAAATATGATATGGACTGAAATGTGCAAATATGTTCTAAAATGTGAATATATGGACTGCAATGTGCATATATGTACTGAAAAAGTTTGACATACCTCATCAGACTCATTTCCTTTGTCACCTTCAGACTCTCCCTCATCAGACTCTCCCTCATCAGACTCATTCCCTTCGTCACCTTCAGACTCTGACTCATCCCCTTCGCCATCTTCATGCTCTGATTCATCAGTCTCATCTGTTGACTTCACCTTCCTCATCATGCTCTTCTAGTGTTCTGTAATGTTGGGTTCATCATCACTTTTACCCTCCCTAGACTCTGGCTCCTGGTGTTCTCTAATGTTTGCTTCATCATCACTTTCATCACTGGATGAATATGCCACTTTTGTATGAGCTTTGCCTCCTTTTACCTTCTTTAACTCAAGGACTTCCTCCCTTAACAGAACGTGCTTTTCATTCAGAGTATGCATCATTTCAAGCAATTCATTCAAACAACGCATCAATTGCCTCTGGTCCAAACCCTCAATGTTTACAGCTTGCCCTCTCTTACCAACTTCCTTATCCTTTTTACCAGCCCTCTTTGTTTTTGGCTTCAATTGCTTAACAATCTGATCCAAGGATTTGTGTCCTTCCTCCTCCGGGAAGTAACAACTTTCTCCCAAGTCCTCTTTGTCCTCCTCAGCAAGGATCTGTTTAGCAGCAAAAGTCCACTCTAGGGCATCCGTAACCGAATCCAAGCTTGACGTACTCATTTTCAGCCACCTCACACCTCGGGGTTGCACAGGTTTATTAAGCTTCTAGGCAAACGTTCTGCCAATATGGGGCACTGCCTCATACAACCATATCTAAAACAAACATAATTGAAATTAAACCACAATTATGACCATAAAATTAACCTAAAATTTTACATATTCAACTACTAACACATTACCTGAAACACCATCGGGAAACCCCTTATGGTGTATCCTGCTCTGGCTTTGTCAGAAACTGCAAGTGCAGACTGAACTGAGTCCAGTCTTGTGTCCAATGTAGTAGCCAGACTTTGATTGAGGTCAGTATAAGCACTCCTACCCCCATGGGAAATTATTGAAACGATCCAAGTCTTGGATCAATTTCACATGTAAGGGTCTGACATTCCTTTTCTTATCACCCCCCAGTACAACACCCTCCAGAATTAACAACAAAGCCATCTTCAGCTTGAATTTATTGTCCTCCTGATCAGTGCTATTTTATAGTGCATTTCTAGGGGTTATTACCAGGTTTGAGGCGCCATTTGGATGGATTTAGAGCACAATTGTGGAATAGGGAGTTAGAGAGAATAAGTGTGGATTTGGTGGTCTGGAGAAGCAAATTGAAGATATCCAGAGGAAGAGGAGTTGACCACTGAGGAGACGAAGAAGAACCAAGGAGAGAGTCCACACGAGAGTAGAAGAACAAGGTGCTGAATTCAATTGATTCGTTCTCTTTACTCAGAAGTCCAAATGGAGTGAATCCACTTCGAGGAGTTAGATCTTGACGTCTACTGCAAATCCTCAAAATATGAGCGCGATCCGAATTGGGAATCAAAAGTTATGGAATTTTTACGAAAGTGTCGCGATGCTGAAGAGAGAAGGCCGCGATCGCGGCCACACACGGGAGACAGTCCGTCGAGATTTCCGAACTTTTGTTTTCTTTTTCTTTTTCCTTTTCTTTTTTTCTTTATTTTATTTAATTCGAATATTATATTTTATTTCCTTGTAGATGAGGTTTGTGATCTTGGCCTTTAGGTTAACTTTATTTAAATTAATTCCCACAGCCTCCATTCATCATCTTCGGATCACGTTAGACCTAGTTTTCCATTCAGTATTGTTTTTCCCTTTCTTAGTTTAGTTCTTTGTTTTGTTTGGTGTTTTTGGCTAGACAATTGAAGCCTTGGTTTGAATTTGATATTGAGATTATTCCTTTACTCTTTCTATGATTGTATTAATTCTCTCTCGTGCTTAATCTCATTGATCATATATAGATTTCCCTTGATTTGTTGATTAGGACATCAATTAGATTGTTAATAGTAGTTCCCTCTAGTCTGACAACCTAGAGAAATTAGTATTATGCTATTGGTTCCCATTTTCTATACAACCTGTTGAGATTTTTATTGATCATACTACTAAGGATTAGAGGATACTGGTTGAGAATATAAATCCCTTAGTTTGTGTAGAGAATTAATTACATGCAATTGTATGACTGGTTGCTACACTTGCATGTATCTCTCTATTCCTGAATTCATTGCTGCTGTTAGATTCAATCTAGAAGGTCTTCTAGGTTGTTTGATAGTTAGGGTTATCAAGACTGGTTGGACTGGTAACTAATTCAGAACAAGGATTAGGACATTCATGAGTATTGAGGACTAGGAGTAATCAATGATTGATCAACCAAACTAAAGGTGGATATTTGTCTAGCCAAGCTTTCTATATTTTATTTATCGTTTTCTTAGTTAGTTTCATTCAAACCCCCCCCCCCCCCCTTTGTCTTTGTTATCAATTGGTGAATGATTTTGCAAACATGAAACATAACTTGATTCTCTGTGGGATTCGACCCTTGCTTACCAGACTACATTAGTCAGGTTTGTTTAGGATTATTTTGTTTAGGTGTCACGACAACGCTTATCACCTCCCGATACGAGATGAACTTGGTTAAAAGGTTAGAGATTGTAATACTCCTCACACCAAAAAAAATCAAACACTGCTTTTTTATCCTTCAATGTGTCCTCCTCATCCGGCATGCCACAATTCAGTCTTGTTATAAGTCTAAACACCTCCATTGAAAACTTACATGGTTTCCCACCAAGATCATACCATGTCTCCGACTTCTTTTTTGTGATGTGACTACACCCCATCAAGACCTTGATGGCCAGGAGGTGCTGCCCCTTCACACACCCTCGCCGCCTGACAGGGGTGGATAGTCGTCGTACCCCTAATCAAAAGTAAATCCTAAAATCCTCACTAAACAAAGTATAGTAAGTAAGTCAGGGTCGATCCCACAGAGAAGGAAGGAATCAATGGTGGTAGCATGCAATGTCACAAGGGGTGTTTATGATTGGTTGGTTGCAAACAAAACAAAGTAGAATGGATGAAATATCAATAGAGAAAAACACTTAGCCAAGTAATATCCACATAAGTCATTCAAAGGTTGTTCATTGATTAAATTCTATCTTCCTATTCGGTTATTCCTGTCCCGATCTTATGTTAATTCAGAGGGAAACCTTCCACAAAGAACCATTACCAATGAATAACCCTAGTACCACTAAAGGTTCAACCCAAAGGCAGCAATGCATATAAGAATTAACCAGGATACACAGAACGCTCGCTCAGATGCATTTACCATGTAATCAATTCCCACATAGATATAATCCACAGATGCAGATAACAATCAATGCTTGCTACTTATACTAGAGCGTTAGCCCAACAGTTCCCTAGTATTAGCAATAAGAATGAAAGCAATAAACCTAGGTGATCAGTCTAGATAAACCAACAAACATTCAAATATGAATTTGCTCAGAGAAAAGATATAACTCAATAGGATAGATAGATAGGAACAAAACCTCACAACCAGATGAACGAACTCATGCTTCCATTACCGGACTAAGCCAAAGAGGCTTAGCTCCTCATAGTCATGGTAGAAACTTTAAACGAAATAAACAACGATGAATTGAAATTGCAACTAAAGTGGAATAAGAGTCTCCTAACCCTAATGCATAAGGAGAGTATTTATAGGGCCCTAACAAATGACCTAGCCCATTAAGAAAAATAACTGAAATAGAAACAAGAAAAAAGGGAAAAGAAAACTAAAAAGATAATTCGAAATAAGTCCGAGCTTCTGCCATGTCAGACCCGCGATCGCGGGTGGTGGACCTTGATCGCGGCCCATGTGGCTCCGCGCCCTTCAATTTCTCTGCGCCCGCAGAAAACTCTCGACATGCTCCGAGGCCCGCGATTGCGGCACCCATGCCCGCGATTGCGGTTAATGCTCGGCATTCTTGTCCTTTGCCTTGCACCAACCCGTCTCCTCTTCACTCCTTGGCGTCTTCTCTTGATGGCTTCCTTCCTCAGTGTCTTCATGATCTTCAAAGTAGCTCAAACACCTCCAAAAACACCAACTTTGCCTCCAAACGCCATACACAAGAATGTGTCTAAATCTACCCGAATGGCACCAATAAAACCTCTAATAACTCTTAGTTAAGCCCTACAAAGTAGTGCTTATCAAACTCCCCTATGCTTAGACCTTTGCTCGTCCACAAGTAAACTAAAAGAAAGTCTACTCCTCCAATGTAGCACCCAAGGTCTCAGGAAGCATATCCTCCAACTAAGAGTTACCTAACCCATGCCAAAGCTCCTGGCACCAATCTCATCTATAACACATCCTCAACTCAATAAACTTGAGGGCAAGCAGAGTACTTCCCCCAAGCTCAACCCGGACATCCAATAGTGTAAAGTGACCTCTAATCCTAGCCTCCATCTATGACTCCTTATGCCTCCCAGAGTGACCTACCCGACAATCCTTCTTCAACTCCTCTTCTTATGTCGCCCCTCCAGGTAAAATGAGATCCTAAAATCACTCCTCTTTTTTTCACTCATTTTGCCTAGGAGCCCTTTCGGGTTTTCATCCTAGCCACTCATATTTTGTTTTTCATAGATGTGCTCACATATGCTCACGTCACTCAGACACCTTTTTATCCCAGCCTAGCGCTGGTCTGGGTCACCTGCTTTTTACCCAAGCCGCCCTTTCAGGTTTTCAGCTTGTCCCAGGATTTTCGAATTATTTTTGTTTTGTTTTTTTTTTTAAAAATGAAATGCTGAAATTCGAAATGCTAAAAATCAAAGTACAATGCTGGAAAGAAATATGTACAAGATAGATAGTGAATACTCTACTCCCCCATGCTTAAATCATGCATTGTCCTCAATGTATTAAAGACAAGAAAAAGAAAAGGGGAAAATAGAAATACTCACTGGGGTGGAGGCCAATACCCATAAGCGTTGAAGAAAGCCTCATCTCTCCTCTACATCTGAACCACCTGGTCCTCAACAGTGGTGAGGTGACTGTCCAGGCGGTTGGCGTGGTATGCAAGGTTGACCTCCATGTTGCGCTAGCACTCAGCGCTCCGCCACTCCCGCTCATCCAGGCGGGTGGAGACTTGGCGTTCCCACTGAACGCTTCTTCTCTCATGCTCCTCTAGCCTCTGGGAGATGCCGCGTTCCCACTCGGCACTCCTTCGTGTATGCTCGGCCTGCCTCAGTTACAAGTTGGCCATTCTGTCCAGGAGCTGGTCCCAAGGCGCCCCTCCAGATCCACTACCAGACCCAAATGCCTGGTAGGTATAGTCAGGGTACACAGGTGGGCCCCTGGAACGCAGCGGGGATGGCACATCGCTCTCCATGTCCACCGCTGCAGTCGCTTCCTCCTCCTCCTCGTTGTCGTCGTCGTCCCCTTCGTCTTCGGACGACGACCCCTGCTCTCCATCGGCATAGAGGTAAAAATCCCTCGCCCGGGGCCCATAAGGCATCGGACGAGGCAACCTCATTCGGTGGGTCCTTTCCTTCTTGGAGAGCCAGGTGTACTCTCCACCACGGACTTCCAGCAGATGGGATCTCCGCAGCAGTGTGATGTTATAGGTGTAGATGTCGGCGGGGAAATCCCAATGGTCCGCGATGTTCTCGTATTGCTGGGCGATAAGCGTCACCATGCCCCCCATGGAGATCTTGTCGCCCGTCTTCTCCCTCAGCCCGAGACAGCTGGAGAGGAACAAATCGATCCAGTCGGGGGTGTTGTGGCTCTCTGGTGTCAAACACCAGAGCACTGTAAGGTCCAGCGTCGGAACCTTGTTCACCTCCCCCTATCCCAGGAAGGACATGGCGAGCACCTTGTGCGCCAGCCTCAGACAGGGGTGCGTCAGCTTGTAGTTATACTCGCCGGTGCTGGGGTTGAGTACCTCTCGGGTCGCATCCTGCCAGAAGAGCTCTGGCAAGGTGCCTGTGGCCTCTCAATCCTCGTCGGGAGCCGTAGTAACGCCAAACAGGTCCCGCAGACCTTGGTAGGACATCATCCTCTGCCACCCCAGCAGGTTGAATGTGATCCCGTCGTCGTGGCACTCCAGCGTGGCCAGAAACTCCAGGGTCAGCTCGTGCGAGGACGGGGCGGCTAGGTCAATGAAGTTGCCGAGCCCTCCGTGGCTCAGCAACTGTTGTGTGCAGTCCTCCAAACCGAGTCGTTGCAGCGTCGCCCGATCGAAGAACTTCGTCTGGATGAACTTCCGCGCGCTGAACGTCTCGTAGTAGCGCCTGTGCCTCTGGCTCCGCATGTTGCCTACGAAGGCTGCCACGGTGGGAAAAAAAGGAGCGAGAAAGCACAACAGAAAGAGTATCGGAGGGACCCGCGGTCGCGGGGTATAGGGCGCGGTCGCGGTTTGTGCTCGACTCAAAGCTCACTGGAGAAGATGAGCCGCGATCGCGGGGTTGATGCCGGCGATCGCGGTTTCTGGGTTTGCAGCGAACTTCGAGAAAAAATGGCTCCGGTGCTTTGCGGTGGTCGCGGGGTTTGGCGTGGGTCCGACGATCGCGGCTCGTGAGGCTATGAGAAATCCAAGAGTTGGAAAATGGAGATCTCACCCAAACGACGTCGCGGCGTCGGAATGATAGTCGCGGGGCTGCAGGGGGTGTCGCGGTGGTCGGGGTCGGAGACCCGATCTGGTGAGAGTGAGAGGTGGTGGTGGAGGTGTTGTAAAATGCCTCCACCGCCTCTCGCCTTTATAATTGCCGTGATGAACACCCGCGATCGCGGGGTTGAGGGCCCGCGATCGCGGGGTTGAGGGCCCGCGATCGCGGGGTTAATGCCCCTGTATCCGTAACAGTCGGCGCGAGTTATGAGGCGCTGACTGCCTCAAAAAACGCGCCAATTTTATTAAACGTGGGCGATTTTTTTTTTTGCTAGAACTCGCCATGGATTGCCGACGGGAAACCGCGATCGCGGGTGTGACGCCGCGATGCGGGTGCTGGATTCTGGCTCCACTGCATAGTTAGTTCTAGTGCCCACAGAAAAAGAAAAACAAGTGCAAAGAAGAAGAAAGAAAAATAAAATCTAAGTCCTAAGAAAGGTAAAAACATAAATGAGTTCAATGACTCATACCTCGGGTTGCCTCCCGAGCAGTGCCATAGTTATCGTCGCGGCACGACGTCCTACTGTACTTCTCATCCGGGGTTACCTCCTGCAACCGTACTCCTTGCTCTTGTATCTGGAGGATGCTCCGGAATGTTCTTCAACCTATACTCTGTCTTCCTCTTGTCGAACTCCATGCTGATTGTGCCTCTGCCCACGTTGATCTTTGTGTTGGAGGTCTTCATGAAAGGCCTCCCTAGCATTACTCGTCCTCCTCGTTCCCCTGTGTTCATGACAAAGAAGTCTGCAGGAAAAACAAGGGTATCGACGCTTACCAGTACGTCCTTCACAACGCCCTCAGGAGTGATGACGGAGTTGTCAGCCAGTTGGATGACGATTTCCGTGCTCTCTAATGGTCCGACGTCGAGGTTGTTGTAGACGGACAGTGGCAAGACATTGATTGAAGCTCCCAAATCCAGCAATGTCTCGCTGAATTCAGTCTCCCCAATCTTGCAGGGCACGCTGAACATTCCAGGATCCTCACACTTCTTGGGAATCCTCTTCTGCACCACAGCCGAGACATCCTTCTTGACCTTTGGCTTCTTCTTAGATCGCTCCTTTTGATCCGCTATGGTCTTGCGTAGCTCTCTCAAGAAGGGGCTCTCCGGGTAGTCCTGGTATATCTCGAAGTATATTTCCGTATTCCCTTCATCTTCTAATGCTGCAGGGAATGGCATCGGGATGTCAAAATATCCCTCCAGATAGTCATACTTGTTCATAAATGTCTTGCGAGGTGGAGCGCTTTCCGAGAGTTGATCGCGGGTGTCAACCCGCGATCGCGGTTGTCATGCCCGCGGTTGCGGTTAATGCTCGAATTTATGCTCGAGTTTTTCTCGGCTTTTGGCTCCGTAAACCCGCAATCGCGGCTGTTGCCCCGCGATTGCGGTTTTGCCTCGTACTTCTCTTTTAACTCCAGCTTCTCTTCTTCATTCTCCCATATTGGCCTTGACGTCATGCAGTTGATGTTTTGCCTTGGATTAATCTCAGTTTGAGATGGAAGTGCTCGTGACTCTCTAGCTTCGAGCTTGCTGACCGCCTGAGAGATCTGCCCTACCTGCTTCTCCAGGTTCTAGATACTGGACTTGGTCTCATGTTGGAACTGAACCATATTTTGCTGCATGGTTCCTACTGTCTGCGTCAGCGTGGTCATGTGTTGCGCCAGTGTATTGACTTGGTCCTCTA
This sequence comes from Rheum nobile, assembly GCA_027886185.1. Classification (NCBI taxonomy): domain Eukaryota; kingdom Viridiplantae; phylum Streptophyta; class Magnoliopsida; order Caryophyllales; family Polygonaceae; genus Rheum; species Rheum nobile. The sequence continues at coordinate 11,921,798 of WOAB01000563.1, read as the reverse complement.
GATTCATAGCGCGGGGAGCTCCTTGTCCTTGCGGTCTCTGCTCTGCTGGGCCTCTGAACTGCTGGCCTCCTTGGAATGGTCGCTGGGGGTACTGCTACTGCTGCTGGTATTGCTGAGGGGGTCTTGGTCAGAACTCAGGGGGGTTCTCCACATTGTGCGTGTTCCCGTACCTCAAGTTAGGATGGTCTCTCCACCCCGGATTGTAGGTACTGGAGTAGGGGTCGTACCGTTGTCTTTGTTGGTATCCCCCAACAGCGTTGACTTGCTCGGTGGACTCCTGATGGAGTGTAGGACATGCGTCAGTTGCATGCGTGGTGGCATAGCAAAATTCGCACTCCTTGACCCTCTAGGGTCCTTCCTTCCTCATCAAAACCTTGATCATCTCCTTCATTTCGCTCACTTTCCTCGCCATAGATGGGGGAACATTCTCACTTGAAGTGGCTTTCACAACCTGGGCGCTCGCCCTCTTGCTGAATTGCCTTGAGCCTTCCGACAACTCGCTGAATATCTCAAACGCAGCGGTAGGGGTTTTGTTCAGTATGTTTCCCCCACACGCCGCGTTCACCATTCGTCGCTCTTCATCCAGCAATCCCCCGTACAGATATAAGACCAAATCCTGGTCTGAATACCCGTGATAGGGACAGCTAGAGCACAACCTCTTGAAATGCTCGTAGTACTCGTAGAGCGTCTCTGTCCCATGCTGCTCGATGTTTCTCAGGTTGCGCTTGAGACTGTTCAGCTTCGTTGTTGGAAAGTACTTTTCCAGGAATGCCTTCTTCATTTTCTCCCAGGTGTTGATGCTTCCTGGGGTGAGGTAGTAAAACAAGTCGTTGGCTAAATCCTTAAGTGAAAAAGGAAAAGCCCTCAACGTGATTTGATCCTTAGTGACATTCCATGGCTTCATGGAACTGCACATGGCGTGGAACTCCGAGAGGTGCTTGTTTGGGTCCTCTCCAGCTAGCCCATGGAACTGAGGCAAAAGATGGATAAGACCAGACTTGAGCTCAAAGTTCACTCCTGTGCCTAACTCAGGGAATTGTACGGCCAGTGGCTGCTGTGTCAAGTTAGGCGCAGTCAGCTGCCTCAACGTAGGTGGTGGTACCTCGTCTGCCATCTCAAAAGTGGGATTCTCAAAGACCAAAGCTCGATTCACTCTGCGTCCTTGGGAGAAAGTTCTCTCAATCTATGGATCAAGATCTAAAGGTGGAGAGTCAGCAGTACGGGTGTGGACCATAAGATAGGTCCACACACACAAGCAAACACACGAAAATCACACAGAAAAAATTCGAAAACACACAAAGCATGCAAAACACCAAAAATCCGCAATTGCCTTCCCCGGCAACGGCGCCAAAATTTGACAGGGGTGGATAGTCGTCGTACCCCTAATCAAAAGTAAATCCTAAAATCCTCACTAAACAAAGTATAGTAAGTAAGTCAGGGTCGATCCCACAGAGAAGGAAGGAATCAATGGTGGTAGCATGCAATGTCACAAGGGGGGTTTATGATTGGTTGGTTGCAAACAAAACAAAGTAGAATGGATGAAATATCAATAGAGAAAAACACTTAGCCAAGTAATATCCACATAAGTCATTCAAAGGTTGTTCATTGATTAAATTCTATCTTCCTATTCGGTTATTCCTGTCCCGATCTTATGTAAATTCAGAGGGAAATCTTCCACAAAGAACCCTTACCAATGAATAACCCTAGTACCACTAAAGGTTCAACCCAAAGGCAGCAATGCATATAAGAATTAACCAGGATACACAGAACGCTCGCTCAGATGCATTTACCATGTAATCAATTCCCACATAGATATAATCCACAGATGCAGATAACAATCAATGCTTGCTACTTATACTAGAGCGTTAGCCCAATAGTTCCCTAGTATTAGCAATAAGAATGAAAGCAATAAACTTAGGTGATCAGTCTAGATAAACCAACAAACATTCAAATATGAATTTGCTCAGAGAAAAGATATAACTCAATAGGATAGATAGATAGGAACAAAACCTCACAACCAGATGAACGAAATCATGCTTCCATTACCGGACTAAGCCAAAGAGGCTTAGCTCCTCATAGTCATGGTAGAAACTTCAAACGAAATAAACAACGATGAATTGAAATTGCAACTAAAGTGGAATAAGAGTCTCCTAACCCTAATGCATAAGGAGAGTATTTATAGGGCCCTAACAAATGACCTATCCCATTAAGAAAAAATAACTGAAATAGAAACAAGAAAAAGGGAAAAGAAAACTAAAAAGATAATTCGGAATAAGTCCGAGCTTCTGCCGTGTTAGACCCGCGATCGCGGGTGGTGGACCTTGATCGCGGCCCATGTGGCTCCGCGCCCTTCAATTTCTCCGCGCCCGTAGAAAACTCTCAACATGCTCCGAGGCCCGCGATCGCGGCACCCATGCCCGCGATCGCGGCACCCATGCCCGCGATCGCGGTTAATGCTCAGCATTCTTGTCCTTTGCCTTGCACCAACCCGTCTCCTCTTCACTCCTTGGCGTCTTCTCTTGATGGCTTCCTTCCTCAGTGTCTTCATGATCTTCAAAGTAGCTCAAACACCAACTTCGCCTCTAAACGCCATACACAAGAATGTGTCTAAATCTACCCGACGCCCGCCGCGGCCCCTAACTTGCCTCTGCCAACTTTTTCGGGTTCCATTCCTACTACCAACAATGTTCCATCTCAGGGAAACACCCGCAATGTTATGTCTCAGGGAACCACCCATAATGTTCTGTCTCAGGGAACCATTACCCGCGCCAAGGCCAAGGAACTCCAATCTAGGCTCATGGAGGGTCTAATGAGCCAAGGAGTGCCGAGGGAAAGTCAAGTTGGCTCGGTCATGTTGCTTGTGGCTCATCCAAATGCATTGGCGTCGAGTCCTTGAAGCAAACTTGGGTGTGAAGCTGGGCATTCAATGTGGATTCAGTTTTTATTTCTTTTTATCATTTTCTCAAGCTTTAAATGTCATTTTCCAGCTTGAAATGAAGGCTAGATCAGTTTTGATGCTTGGTGATCCTTTGCATGTCAAGGGTCCCTTGTAACTTGTTTCTCCAAGGATATATATAGCCTTCTTCTCAGCCATTGTAAGCAGATCAACTTTCAATCAAAACCCAGCAACTTAAGCTCAGTTTACCCAAGAAAAATCCTTAGTTCGTGTGTCATATCGAGCTACTCTTGATCTCCTCTTTTGGGTGAGTTATATCCCACTTGCTCTTCCTTGGGGGTGCGTTACATCCTCCTTTGAAGTTCACCTATCCAGCAACTCCACTTCACCATTTTCTCATCAAAACACTCACCTCCACCCTCCTCTACTCCTCCTTTGCAGAACCCACATCATCAACACCCCTTCGCTGAACTGCCTGCGACCCCTCAGTACAATCCATACAACTTCTGAATCCCTGATCCGTTCATGCTCTACTTTTGAGGAAATAATCTAGACCTCCGGATCTAACTCTGGGATTTGGAATCATCCAATTCGGAGTCCGGAACAGAGAGAACGAGCCAGTTGAAGACAGGACAGATTTCTTGGCATTCGGTTCCCCGTAGAAACCAGGTTGTGTCCCTTCCTTCATTTGGGCCTCAGTTGGAGCGTTTTCCTTGCACCGTGGACAATGAGAAGGCAGATCCTATCATGTGGTATCAGAGCCACACAAGGTAAACGCTTAAAATTCTGATTTTGAAAGTCGAACTTAGTTGTTCTTGCAAGCAAACCTGATTTTGTGCCATTGTTGTGTAAGTTTACTGAATTTCTGGACAAAAACGTGGAGTTTGGAGGTTGAAGACAACCCTTGGGTTGGAAGAAACTAATTTCATTTAAAGCTCTTGTAATAATTGAAGCCACTTCCATTAATCCACTTAACTCTTGAATTTCTTGCTGAAACTTTCTGAATTTCTTGCATTAATTGAGCCGATTTTTCTGGTTTTATTTTCCTTCTTTGTGCCTCAACAAACTTTGATTGAAGTTGTGCGATTCATGTAACCAACTGAACCATTCGAGGAGCTAAAAGATACAGGAAATAACTTGAGATAACTCAAGCCAACTGAAAACAACCAAAAACTGAAATTCCTTCATCAATTAGGTATGTGCTCAACTCAGTCGAGGGATTTGTTCCCAATTCTGTTGTCTTAAGTGTAATCAAAGGTTTATAACCCAAGGAAACTCGAGAAAGAAAGGCTAGTAGCCAGAAAAAGTCGAGTAAGAAGTCATAAGTTCGAGAAAGAGTGGCAAAGCCAGAAAAAAACGAACACAAGTTGAACTTGAGGACCTTGTTTTAGTACCTTCTTTGGTGATTTAAATTGGTTCGTTGGCTGCATAAATCTCTGAGTTCACTCAAGTTTGTTGTGGTTTTAATTGATTTGCAAAACTACCCCAGAAAGCCTTGTTTTGGTGAGCTTGCAACTGAACTTTATGGTGACTTTTGAATCAAAGTTTTAGGCGCTTGCGTGCTCAGGGAACCATTGATTGATCTTGTCTTCTTTAGTTCTTGTTGCTTGGATTTTGCTTCGGTTGCTAACTTTTGAAGGAAACGGATGGATCCTACGGATAAGAGCAAGGGAATCCGTATAAGTAAGCCACTCCCTACGACACCTATCACCTTGGAGGCCATCATGCAAGCCCTCCAACTCAATGACACCAAGAGAGATCAGGACAAGGAAGAAACCGCACGGCTTATTCAAACCTTGGAGGCCAAATTGGAAGCAAAGATTGAGCAACAAGCTCCAAGGGACATACCACCAAGCATGTCCAAGGGCAGAGAAAGAGTGCCTCTACCGCCCCGGGTTAGGACACGCGACATTGTATGTGTCATGTGTGATGGGCGAGGTCACTTGGCTAAAATTTGTCCTAACCAATACTACACTTACAAGGATGAAGGTCCTTTAGTGAGTGAAGTCTTGGTTGGTACTTGTGAGGATAAGAATGTCCAGGGAGAATTTGACGGTTCAACAAGGAGTTATGTTGGGCAAGGAATTGGTTCAAGAAGAGGCTAAAGATGAGGATGCTCATGCTACTAAACCACCATCGTCAATGGCCAACGAAAAAGAGCTAGCACCAATGGAAAAGGAGGAGTAAATCTTGGAGCCATCTCTAACTCCTCCAAGACGCAAGTGTTGGCCTATAATCAAACGTAGCTCCTTAGCATCATTAGCTACTCCATGGTCAGACCTGACACACATGGTTCCTTCAAGTTTGCCATTTCTTCTCCAAAAAGAAGTTGACACCAAGGATGTGAAGCCTTTCAAAAAATCTGTTTCCGGCCAAGAAAAGAAGGAAGTTCCATTGAAAACTTGTTCTAGGGGAGTAACTCTTGGCCCTACTCTCTCAATTCTTTTTCCCTTGCATCAAACTGAATATTTTTCAACGGCTAGAGAATATCCAGCTCATGAATCTGATTTTGTTGGTATAACTAGATTTTCATGCATACATCATAGGTCTCTTGCTCAATTCATGAATTGTTGGATGCCACTAGTTCATGATAAGCATGTATACAAGTCATTGCATTTGTGGCATTCAGTTTTGTTAGGAAACGGAACTCTGGAACTTCGGTTCCCCTGAGAGTTCCTTTCCTCAGTTTTTCTACTTTTGAAGATGACAAATATTTTGATACTAATGTTTTATCTCAAAGATGTGTGTTAAGGAACCACATGACAATTGTCGAAACCTTGGAAGCCAAACAAGACAAAAGAACCAAGCAGCAAGCCAAAGGAACCCAGGTGTGCCCAAAAATGCAACACGTGATCTTGCGTTTCCCGAGAAATCTGGGAACACCAAACCTCAGACAAAAGGAGGTGAATGCGACTTGAGCAAAGCTTCTAAAAGCCTGCTACCATCCAGAGGAAAGCTCCAAGATGTCTAGAACACCGAACCTCGGACAAAGGTCGCTGAAAGCGACAGGTCATAAAGCTGTCACCATCCAGAGGACAGTTCTAAAGTATCCAGATTAATGAACCTCGGATGGAAGGAGTTGGAGAACGACTGGGCAGAAGTAGTTGACCAACCAAAGTGGATTCTGAGCTGCCTAGGTTGTTGATACATGTCAAGGACAGCGTGAATCAAGGATCACCACACATCCTAGGGCAAGCTTGATCTGTGGGAACCAAGAGAAGATCCAACCTCGAGAATCCACTATATAAGGAAGATAAGCTCTACTGCTATCCTCAAGCATTGAGATAGAATCACACTCCATAGCAAATATCAAAGTGTGAAGCTTCAAACAAGATCATCAAATCAGAACAAGATCAAGAGGAACCAGTCAAGGAATCGGAGAGATGTGTACTAAGTTCCTGTGACTGTAAGTGAGTTAGTTCCTTGGTGCTAAGGGCTGCTTCTTGGATTGATTATAATTTGTGTTAAGTTATCTAGGATTGTCTAACTGTGTGTAAGGCAAAGAAACTGTGTGTTTGTTCCTAGGATAAGCTGTAACCAAAGAGATAAGAAATCAAGAAATAGACCTTGAAATCCTTTCGAAAGAAAGGTAGTGGTTTTTATCCTAGATTGCTAGTTGGCAATCGAAGGTTTCCACTATAAGGAACTTGTTCGTTTATTTGATTGTTTATTTCCGCTACGAAGGGAACTAGAATCTGTATTCTCAGTTCCCTTGTTATTAATCTAACAATCACGATCCTACAATTGGTATCAGAGCAGGAAAAGCTCTAGATCTTTGTTAAGTTTGCAGATCATGTCTCAGCCAAGCAAGTTTGAGCTCGAAATCTCCACCAACAAGCCACATCTCCGAAAGAATGGAGAAGAAACATGGTGGGAAAAGTGCATGGAAAGCCACATAAAGACCAACGATTACCAATGCTGGAGGATAGTCGAAAATGAAGATGACTATGTCGATCTCAATCAGAAGGAAGAAGACTGGAAACCTGAGCACTATGTCATCATGGAAAAGAATGCCAAGGCTAGACAGTTCATTCTCAATGGACTGGACAGAGAAGACATGGACAAAGTCATAGGAATCAAGACGGCAAAGGAGATGTGGAGAGCACTCAAAGATATGCATGAAGGAAGTGATGAGCTAAAGCAAAGCAGGAAGTTTGCTATGGAAGGAGAATACCACACCTTCAAAATGATGGAAACTGAAACCATCTCAGAATACTACTCTCGGTTCAACAGGCTAATTGAAAAGCTAACAGCGGTTGGAGTCAACCTCGATGAAGTCTCCAAGTCACTGGTGGTTATCAATGGACTCAACTCTAAGTTCACCCTCATCAAGGGAATCATGAAGAATACTCCAGGCATCCAATCTCTTCCCTTGACTCAAGTCATAGGGAAACTGGAGGTTGAAGAAGGAGAACACAACAAAGCCAATGCCGACAAGAAACTGGAGAAAGGAATTGCCCTCAAGATCTCCAAAGCCTTCTCAAAGCTTGAGATGGAGCAGGAGAACTCAGACCTAGAAGAAGAGGAGGACGAACTTACAGCTCTCTTCACAAAGAATATCAAAAATTTCTTTATGAAGGGAAGGTTCCAAAAGGGCAGTTCCTCTCACAATGGACCAAGGAGAGATCTCAAAGAAGTCTCTTGTTATGAGTGCAAAGAAAAGGAATACTACGCTAAGAACTGTCCCAACAAGGAAGACTCCAAAGAAGATGAAAGACCTCAGAGGAAAAAGGCTCTTGTAGCCTCATGGGGAGAAGACTCAGATGAGGAACTGGATCTGAGTGGTTTCTCTGGAGGAAGATGTCTCATGGCAAAAGGAGATTCAAGCGACTCAGAAGACCTTGAGGTAACTTCTGACGACTTCCTAAAAACTCTAGTTGATTGTGATAAGAAACAACTTCTAAAGATCATAAAGAAACTAGGAAAGGAAACCAGTTTCCTTCAACAAAAACTTGATGATTGTGAAGATGAAATTGCTTGCTTGATTGTTGAGAATTCTGTGTGGAGTAAGAAACTTGATGAAACTGAGAAAAATCTAGCTGAAACCCACTCCAAACTCATTGATATTAGAAATGTGCATGCTAGTCACCTTAAAATCTGCAAATCTTGTGATGAAACTAGCATAGACTCAGCTAAAGTTCCTATGCATGATAACCTACATGGAAATGCTATGCTTCAATCTATAATTGATAGGTTAGACATTCGCACTGACTCTATAAATGAAAAAACTATTAATCAAACTGTCTTTGTGAGACAACGTCATGGAATTGGATATATTGATAACAAGACGAATAATGATGCTGAAGATGAAAAGGCTAGACGAGAACTTGTTGAGATGAATGAGAACCTCAGTACTGCTCTTGCCACTTCTCGAGATAGGAATCAATTCCTATTAGAGAAGATCATGGTTCTTGAGAACAAAGCTGAGGTTGCCAAACGTCTCAATGAAAGTTCTCAAAGTCCTAAGAGAGAACCTAAGGGAAAAGAAAAGGTATCCCCTGAGGACAAGTGATTCACTAACTCCTTTGCTCACAAAAGGTATGTGGACATGGCTCATGGTAAGGTTAGAAACAATGTTGATTTCAACAAAAGAAAAACTAAGAAACCTTTTAGGTCCGGAAAGGGAAAATATGGACATGTTGCCTACAATCGCTTGTGTTACTATTGTGGAAAGAATGGTCATTACAACACTGATTGTCCTAAGAAAAGGAACTTTGAAAATGAGAAAAGAGCTTATTACCATGATAGGAACCAGTTCCCTAGTCATTCACAGACTCGCAATGCTAATTCCCCCAGTAAAGCCAAGCTTCATTGGGTTCAAAAGTCTTAGTTCCCTTGTGTGTAGAAAGAAGAGAGGCAACCTCAACTATGGTACATCGACAGTGGTTGCTCATGCCATATGACCGGAAGAAGAAATCAAATGACCTCTCTTCAACCCATCCAAGGAGGGAACATCTCTTTTGGAGACAAAAGCAAAGGGAAAATTTGTGGAGTAGGAACTGTGAATCTGAACGACCATAGTAAGGTAAACAAAGTCCACCTTGTTAATAATCTTGCTTTTGATCTAATTAGTGTGTCACAACTATGTGATCAAGGAGACAATGAAGTTAGATTCAAATCCAATGAATGCACTGTCCTTGAATCCTCGGGACAAATTATCCTAAAAGGAAAGAGGCTCAACAATGTGTATGTTATTGACCCATCCTGCGTCCCCAAGGAGAAACTTTGTCTCTCAACTGTGAATGATCAAACGGACTTGTGGCATCAACGTCTTGGTCATGCTAGCACCAAATTGATCCAAAAGCTACACTCAAAGGAGCTAGTCAGAGGCCTCCCAAAGCTAAGTGGCAAATATGAGGAACCATGCTCAGACTGTATAAGAGGGAAACAAGCTGGGAGTTCCTTCAAATCCAAGAATATGATAAGTTCCTCAAGGCCTCTTGAACTCATTCACATGGACCTTTGTGGACCTATGAGAGTTCAAAGCCTAGGAGGAAACAGGTATATTTTTGTTCTCGTTGATGACTTCTCTCGTTTCACTTGGACCATTTTCATAAAATCTAAAAGTGAAGTCATTAGACGTTTTAAGAATCTGGTTCCCATGTTAGAAAAATCTCTTGATTGCTCCATCAATTCTATTCGTTCTGACCATGGTACCGAGTTTGAAAATGGAGAATTTCTAACCTTTTGCAGCGAGCACGGCATTGATCACAACTTCTCTGCACCATACACTCCTCAACAAAATGGAGTGGTTGAAAGGAAGAACAGAACCTTGGAAGACATGGCTCGAACTATGCTCATCTCAAGTGGACTCTCTCAATCATTATAGGCTGAACCAATCAACACAGCCTGGTACATCATCAATCGAGCTATGCTTCGCCCAATCACAGAGAAGACACCCTATGAACTTCTAAGAGGAAGAGTTCCCAATATTTCACATCTTAGGGTATTCAGATGCAAATGCTTTGTGCATAACAATGGGAAAGATAATCTTGGAAAATTCGACCCAAGGAGTGATGAAGGGATCTTCATTGGATATGCCTCAAGCAGCAAGGCATACAAAGTCTTCAACAAAAGGACTAAAAGGGTAGAAGAAAGTGTTCATGTTGTTTTTAATGAAAAATCACTTGGTAGAATTGTGCAGAACACTACCACTCCCTTTGAAGACTCGTTTCCCAAGCCACCTCAAGAAGATCCAGATGAAGACATCACACCACCCAGTTCATACCCTGTTGGACCAGCTCCTCCATCAGTTCCCATGGAAAACCGACAACAATCCATTTATGGGAACCATGAACATGAAGACAGTATCTGTGGAGACATCAATGACTCATCCTCTCACATGTTCTTCAATGGAGAAGGTAATCCCAACACAGAAGTTGAAGCTGAATGTTCAAATCAAAATGCCTCCACAACAAATGCTCTAGCTCCCAATAGAGAAAGAAGAACCATCAAGCCTCCAGTCAGGTTCGAACATCTAACCTTCTTTGCGTTCAATGCCTTCTTGTCTATTGTGGAACCAAAGAACATAGGTGAGGCACTGAAGGATGTAGACTGGATTCAAGCCATGCAAGAAGAACTTCATCAGTTTGAAAGGAACAAAGTATGGCATCTAGTTCCTCGTCCCAAGGATAAGCATATCATAGGAACTAGATGGGTCTTCAGAAACAAGCTCGATGATTCAGGAGCTGTGATAAGGAACAAAGCAAGGCTTGTAGCTCAAGGATACAATCAACAAGAAGGAATCGACTATGATGAAACCTATGCTCCGGTGGCAAGGATTGAAGCAATAAGATTGTTGATTGCCTTTGCATCACACAAAGGGTTCAAGCTATTCCAAATGGATGTAAAAACCGCCTTCCTCAATGGTATTCTTCAAGAAGAAGTCTATGTCAAGCAACCACCTGGTTTCAAAGATGATGATCATCCAGACCATGTCTACTTCCTAGACAAAGCATTGTATGGTCTCAAGCAAGCCCCTAGAGCTTGGTATGATCGTCTCGCCCAGTTCCTACTCTCAAATGGATACAGGCGTGGAGTTATTGACAAAACTCTCTTTATCCTAGAAGAAGAAGGTAACATCTTAGTGGTTCAAATTTATGTTGATGATATCATTTTTGGTTCCACTAACTTGTCCCTTGTAGATAAGTTCAAAGACTTGATGAGCAGTGAATTTGAAATGAGCCTAATAGGGAAACTCACTTTCTTCCTCGGATTACAAATCACTCAAAAGAAAGATGGTATACAAATTCACCAACAAAAGTATGTCAGGGAACTACTGAAAAAGTTCAAAATGTAAAAGCCTCTCTCAACTCCTATCTCCACCATTGCTCATTTGGACAAGGATCATTCGAGTCCTCTTGTGGAAGAGAAACTCTATAGAGGTATGATAGGTTCTCTCATGTATCTAACCGCTAGTCGCCCAGACATTGTATTTGATGTTGGATTGTGTGCTAGGTTTCAATCCTGTCCAAGAGAAACACACTTAGCTGCTGTGAAAAGGATATTCCGATATCTCAAGGGAATTGACTCGCTCTGTATTTGGTACCCCAAAGAGTGTCCCTTTGAGCTGATGGGTTTCACTGATGCTGATAATGCTGGATACCTGGTGGATAGGAAGAGTACTTCTGGAATGGCACAGTTCCTAGGCCCTTGCCTTGTGTCATGGGGCTCAAAGAAACAAGTCTCAGTCTCCCTCTCCACCACAGAATCTGAGTACATTGCAGCCGCTTCTTGTTGTTCCCAACTCTTATGGCTAAAGCAACAACTTGCGGATTTTGGTATGTCCTATGGTCCTCTTACCATTCTTTGTGATAACACCAGTGCTATAAACATTTCTAAGAATCATGTGCATCATACTAGGACCAAACATATAGATATCTGGCATCATTTTCTTAGAGATCATGTTGAGAAAGGGAACATCATTATGAAATTTTGTAGAACTGAAGATCAGGTTGCAGATATATTCACCAAATCCTTGAATAGAGTTTCCTTCGAGAACCTTAGATTAGAACTGGGAATGATTCCTATAACCTAGCAGTGACTTTAGTTTAAAGGTTTCTTTCCAGTTCCCTTGATTGACTAGTTTAGATCTTTTACTTGTTCAGTCTTGGAATCTCTGTGTTATTTCTTTTGCGTTAGACCCTTATATCCATAATGGTTACTCAAAAGGCTTTGACAAATTTTACTAGTTCTTCTCCTTGGATGTTCGTTTCTTATTAAAATTCAATCATTGTCCAAGTTTCTTTGTTGGCCCAAAAGTCACAATCTGATCATATTCTAACCCAACAATTCAAGCCGAAATGATGATTGTGTACTATGACCCTCCCTCGCCTCATTGCACAATCTAATTCCCTATGATCCTCTTCTTAACCCTCTCTGGGAATTAGTGTGTGATGCGATAAATGGCCTTCCCCGATTTATTTTATAGGAACGTACTTTCAGGTCCTATGTTTTTAAAACCCCACATCAAAGGTTCCCATATACCCCTCTAGCACACTGAAAAAATCGCCAGAAAGGAACTAGGATGGACTACCCCTTTAACAGCTAGTAAGAGAATTGCTCCTCCCAAGACGGCATTTATGGCAAATCTTCCAGCGTCAGAAAGGTCATCTCAGCTGTGAACAGTTTCATTTTTGAGTGGTTGAGTTTTGAATCTGTGACCGTTCAAATTCAGAAAGGCTGCAAATCCTTAGAGCCGTTTCAATGGTTCAAAAAACCCCAGCTTCTCAAATGGCCGATAAAAACCCTAACCCTAATCTTGTTCAGGATGAGGAAGAAGCTGCACTCCTCAAAGCTTTCAGAGAAAAGAAAGCAACTCTCCCTGCAACGAGGCCATCATTCAATGGAAGGGAACTATGTATCCTCTATCCCCCAGCATCATTGCCTCCGCTCTAGGGATTGAGCACATGTCAGGCTTTGACATTTTGCACCAAAAGAAGACATGACCCAAAGGAAAAGGCTACAAAACCAAGACTGAGGTGGTAACCAAGCTCTATGATGGCGACACTCCAAAGAGCCTGCAAACTAAGGGACTCTCCATCTCCAACAAGCTATTGCACTTCTGGCTCATCAAAAATTTGGTTCCCAGGCAAGAGCACAGAGCCACGGTTCTCATCACTGATGCAATTCTCATGGATAAGATTTTGTCCGGTGACCAAGTTGATCTCCCACGGATAGTGTTGGCCCATATGCAGTTCTGTAAGTCTCATGAATCCCATCCACTGCCCTTCCCTCACCTCATCAAACAACTTCTCTCCATGCTCAACCAATATCCTGATGACTTCCCTGAAACCGCCTATAACAAGTTCCTCACCATCACCACAGTAAGAAAACTCAAAACCAAAGATCACCAGGCCGCTCCCTCCGAAACACAAGCTGGTCCGCCTAAGGAAAAGGCCAGTTCCTAAGCCTCCCCAAGCTCTCTGCCACCGCTCTACCGCACTTAAGACTCCTCTGCGATCCTAACTTCTCTGGGTCGTATTGAAAAAGCTATCGCGAACGGTTCCCATGCTATATCAGTTGCCCTCCGTGATCAAGTAAATGAACTGGGGAAAACTAGAGCTGCTGTTTCCAGTCTGGTAGAGGTGCTTCAGAAAACTTGGGAGGATGCAACTGGAGCAAATCAGGTCACAGGCCAGGATGAAGGAACTGACGACAAAAAGGATGATGAAGAGGAGGCCACTGACATGCCATAGGATCGTCTCTCCTAGTTCCCAGTGCTATAACGCCACAGTGTGCTAGTAGTTCCCTAGGATCCTACTCCCCTCTCATATCCTCTCTTTTGTCTATCTCCAAGTTTATTTGTGATCTTTTGTGTCTTTTTCTACTATATGTCTGGACAATGTATTATGCTTTAATGACTAATGAACTCTTTTGGCTACGTTTCTAATGCATTTTTTTGCCTCTACCTTAAGTTTCTATTATGGTTTCTTTCATGGGTTTAGCGCAATTGTTTATTTACCTTTGATATCCTTTACTTGCTACGTTAATTGATCTTTTCGATGATGTCAAAAGGGGGAAGATTGGATAGGAACCTTAAACTTTTGGAAACTACTGGACTTATAGGAACTCTGAACCCGTTCTACTTCTAAAAAGGAACTTGAATAACTTAGTTCATCTGCTTAGGGAGAATTTACAACTATTGAATGTTCTATCATTATTTTATAAAGTTGTAAATCTCTTAGCTCAACTGATCTCATGAATTTCATGTCCTTATTATGTTGCCAGGTTCCTTATATTTGTCATCATCAAAAATGGGGAAATTGTTAGGAAACGGAACTCTGGAACTTCGGTTCCCCTGAGAGTTCCTTTCATCAGTTTCTCTAGTTTTGAAGATGACAAATATTTTGATACTAATGTTTTATCTCAAAGATGTGTGTCAAGGAACCACAGGACAATTTTCGAAACCTTGGAAGCCAAACAAGACAAAAGAACCAAGCAGCAAGCCAAAGGAACCCAAGTGTGCCCAGAAATGCAACACATGATCTTGCGTTTCCCGAGAAATCTGGGAACACCAAACCTCGGACAAAAGGAGGTGAAAGCGACTTGAGCAAAGCTTCTAAAAGCCTGCTACGATCCAGAGGAAAGCTCTAAGAAGTATAGAACACCGAACCCCGGACAAAGGTCGCTGAAAGCGACAGGTCATAAAGTTGTCACTATCTAGAGGACAGTTCCAAAGTATCCAGATTAATGAACCTCGGATGGAAGAAGTTGGAGAACGACTGGGCAGAAGTAGTTGACCAACCAAAGTGGATTCTGAGATGCCTAGGTTGTTGGTACATGTCAAGGATAGCATGAATCAAGGATCACCACACATCCTAGGGCAAGCTTGATCTGTGGGAACCAAGAGAAGATCCAACCTCGAGAATCCACTATATAAGGAAGATAAGCTATGCTGCTATCCTCAAGCATTGAGATAGAATCACACTCCATAGCAAATATCAAAGTGTGAAGCTTCAAACAAGATTATCAAATCAGAACAAGATCAAGAGGAACCAATCAAGGAATCGGAGAGCTGTGTGCTAAGTTCCTGTGACTGTAAGTGAGTTAGTTCCTTGGTGCTAAGGGCTGCTTCTTGGATTGATTATAATTTGTGTTAAGTTATCTAGGATTGTCTAACTGTGTGTAAGGCAAATAAACTATGTGTTTGTTCCTAGGATAAGCTGTAACCAAAGAGATAAGAAATCAAGAAGTAGACCTTGAAATCCTTTCGAAAGAAAGGTAGTGGTTTTTATCCTAGATTGCTAGTTGGCAATCGAAGGTTTCCACTATAAGGAACTTGTTTATTTATTTGATTGTTTATTTCCGCTGTGAAGGGAACTGGAATCTGTATTCTCAGTTCCCTTGTTATTAATCTAACAATCACGATCCTACAAGTTTCTACATGTAGAACTGGGCATTCATGTGTGCATCATTGTTCTCATTCACAATACTTGTTTCTTGAGAAAAATTTTGTTCTATGCATTGCATTGTTCGATAAGAATGTCATGTGCATCTCATGCTCTAATCTAAAGCATATCTTTAGACTGAAATTGGGCAACACTTGTGCATGGAAATTCATCCATGGACATGCAATGGATCTAATCATGTTTGCTTACACATGTCCTTCATTCTCTAAGAACTTCTTGGTCCCTCACTTCCTTGTTTCACTTTGTACAGTTTTGTGTGCTCTAAATCTTTTTCTTGAGGTGCACCCAGATTCGAGGTCGAATCTCTTCCAAGGGGGGAGGATGATGTGACTACGCCCCATCAAGACCTTGATGGCTAGGAAGTGCTGACCCTTGACACACCCTCGCCTAGGGTTGTTCATCGGGCCAAAACCGAACAAAACGAACCGAAACCGAATTTCAAAATTTTGTGGACCGAAAATCGAACATACTCGGTTCGGTTTTATTCGGTTCGGTTCGGTTTTGGCCCGAAATAACCGAATATTTTGAAATTATGTTAATTTGGGTTATTGAAGTAGGTTTTAGTGCACAAAACCGAATTAGACCGAACCAAACTTGGACTGAACCGAACTTGGACCAAACATGGACCGAACTTGGACCGAACTGGACCGAACGTGACCGAACTGGACCAGACTGAATAAGGTTGGACTAATTTATCTAGAAATCTAGTTTTTTTTTAATTATTTTTAAAAATAATCGGTTTTGACCGACCCAAACCGAATATTATTTTTATAAGAACCAAAAATCGAACCGAATATAATTGGTTCGGATTTGGTTTGGTCTATTCGATTCGGTCCAAAAAACCGAAAAACCGAACCCGATGAACACCCCTACCCTCGTCGACGCCCGTCGCGGCCCCTAACTTGCCTCTGTCAGCTTCTTCGAGTTCCACTCCTACTACCCGCAATGTTCCATCTCAGGGAACCACCCGCAATGTTCCGTCTCAGGGAACCATTACTCGTGCCAAGGCCAAGGAACTCCAATCTAGGCTCATGGAGGGTCTAATGAGCCAAGGAGTGCCGAGGGAAAGTCAAGTTGGCTCGGTCATGTTGCTTGTTGTAGAATCGAGTGTGTTAGTACAAGGAACGGTAGAACTGTTCCTTGGGCAGCGAAAAATAGTAACAGAATAGCAAAGTAACGAACTCAGTTCCTTAGAGAGGAAAACTTAATCAACCAACTAGTTGACTAAGAAAAACCTCTACCTCTAGGTTTCCCTAGTAGGATTTCGAATGTCTACTTGTGTTATTAATCCCGGAATTACAATCAAGCAAGTCTTATCTCAATCTAGTTTACTCCTAGATATCTAGACTTCTAGATGTAACGTTCCTAACAACACCTAAGACAATCAAAACCCTAACAAGTACTCAACTCACCAAAAGTCTCGTCCTTGTAAAAGTCTCGTCCTTGTAAGTGTTCTTCTTCTTCCGAATGCTCTGCTCACTGAAAATGCTCTGTGTTTCGTGTATCAAATGAAGTTGGCAACTCTCTAATATATAGTCTAGGTATTTTCTCTGATTTACCCTAATTTTACTTAAGGAAATAAGATAAAATAATCCTATACAATCTTTTCTAATTTATTCTAACCACAATATCTCCAACGAGATATTTTCCTTGCGGCCCAAGTTGCTCCTTCAAGATTTTGTTTCCAAAACAGATATTCGGCAGGCGCTAGGGTTCACTGCGCGCATCCTCCGTTCCTTGGCACTGTTCCCTTTCCTTTTCTGATCTATAATGCGCGTCTCTCCTTTTCTTTCGTTCCAGCGTGTTGTTTTTCATTGTTGGCTTCTCTGTTCCTTGTATTCTCTGTTTTGACTCTTCACGTGGTTTTCACCGTTCCTTTGAATCATTTGTTTCCTGAAACTCATAGTCACACTAAAAACCATCAAATGCCTTTGAGTTTATCATCATCAAAACTAGAGGGAACATCATCGTTCCAATAATTTCCCCCTTTTTGGTGATGACAAACTCCTTCAAAATGTGCACGTTCAAAACAGACAAGTAATATGCATTTTCACACTTAATCACACAGATACTAAGTTCAAGATATTAACATTGCTCCCCCTCAGAAAGTTCATCGAGAATTTACCTTCAAGCAGCATTGTCGTTCCCCTTAGCACTAGCTTCTGTTATCAACTCTTCCTTGGGTTTCACATTTTCCATACTACCCCCTTTTGGCATCATCAAAAGTTTCACAAATGACACAAAGACTTGACACACATGCAACTTCTAAGCAAAATAAATCATTCATAATGTAAGGCGAAGTACAAAGCAGAGGGGCATAGACAACTATGATCAAAGGATAAGGACCAATCACATAAAAGACATAAAAACATAAAAAATCAAGAACAGAAGATCAGACGGGCTAGGGGGGGAACGGAGAGTACTCAGATCTCAGGGTCTTCAGCAAAGTCTTTAGCTTTGCTCAGAAAGTGATCTAAGAGCAATGTCATTGTGGTGTTCAGCTGCTTAAGCTCAGCAAGAATCTGATGCTGAATGGAGCTCCCCTTTGATGTTCCTGCACCAACTGCTTTCTTTGCAGTTGCAGTGCCCGTTCCCTTGGTATCACCCTTAAATTTGATCTTCTCCACAACTGCGGAATCCAACTCACTTCCCAGAGACACTTCATTTTCTTCAATGTAAGCTTCATCTCGAAGCAGCAACATCTTTACCAAGCCTGGATAGGCTAGAGAGTGGGACTTGGCTTTGCATCGATCCATATGACACAGAATAACATGGGGAAGATCAATTTTTTCCCTTCTCAGAAACCGATCAAGCAAAAACAAGTCACACAAGGTGATGGTGTTGCGTCGCTCCTGACGAGGTGCTATAGCTCTGGAGATGATGTGGAAGGCGATGCGCTGAGCCAGTGGAGTTCACCTTCAGTGGAACCAAACAGCCGTTCCATACAAGCCAGTTTCTCATCGTTGATCTCACTCACGGGAACCTCAACGAATCCACCCAAAGGGACAAAGAGAAGTGAGGAGATCACCTTGGGGGTGAATGATAGGTCTTCGCCGCTGATCTTGGTTTAGCCACTCAAAACATCCCCTTTGACGAGATGGAAGAAGTGGTAGAACTCTCTCATCTGTTCCCCCTTAATCTGAGCAGCATTCTTCGTTCCCCCTGAGACCAAGAGTGCTTACGAGGCTTGTCTGGATATTTCAATGTTGGTTTCACACAAAATAGTATATCCAAACAGATGGTAGGGAGAAAAACAACTCAGATAATTATTCCCAGTAAAATTGTTTAACAAAGAGGAATCATAGGGAACGTTTACCTGAATCGCGGCTAAGGTAGGCAGTACAACCAGTGTCATGTGGGCTTGTAATGAGGGTTCAATTCATCAAATAGGTTGTTTTGGGTCTTTAAGAAGATGTTAGCATGCAATCAATTAATTCAACACAAATCAAAAGACAAAGTATCGAGACCTTAAGACAAGGCAATTCGAACACACAAAAATCATGAAAATTTATGTCATGAGAAGCCAGTAAACAAGGAACTTCATGAAATCTGTGAAACAAGTTAGCCAAGCATTGAGGGAATAGTGGGTGTGAAGGTCCTCAATTCAGAGAGATCATGCCAAGGAGTAATCGAAGATACTCGAATGGACCTTTGTCTAGTGCTTTGGTGAAGATGTCTGCCACTTGATTTTCAGTCCTGTAATGTTCCATTCTGATAAAGCCCATGTCAATATTATCACGTAGGAAATGATGACTAATGTCAATATGCTTAGTACGTGAATGATGAACTGGATTTTTAGAGATGTTGATGGCACTAGTATTGTCACACATAATTGGAACGGTGCCAAGAGACATACCATAGTCTTCCAGTTGTTGTTTAAGCCACAATACATGAGCACAACAACTTTCCGCGGTGACGTATTTAGCTTCTACAGTGGAGAGGGCCATAGAGTTTTGCTTCTTGGAACCCCATGAAACGAGACAGGACCCAAGGAACTGTGCCATTCCAGAAGTGCTTTTGCGATCTACTACATGCCCAGCAAAGTCGGCGTCTGTGAATCCAACAAGGTTGAAATCACAGTTCTTGGGATACCATAGACAGAGATGGTCCATTCCTTTGAGGTATCGAAAGATTCTCTTGACTTCCTTCAAGTGTCAGTCCTTTGGATTAGCCTGAAATCTAGCACAGAGACACACACTAAACAAAATATCTGGCCGACTGGCCGTGAGATATAGGAGAGAACCAATCATGCCTCTATACATGGTAGGATCAATGTATGTTCCATTAAGATCTGCATCCAAGCGAGTGTTAGGAGAAATAGGAGTAACGATAGGTTTGGCAGTATACATACCATACTTCTTCAACAGCTCCTTGATGTACTTTTGTTGGTTTATTTTCGTTCCTTCCTTAGTCTGGGTAACTTCTTGTTCCAAAAGGAATAGGGTTTTGTCAATCGTTCCTCGACGATATCCGTTGAAGAGAAGGAACTATGCAAGTCTATCATACCAAGCACGAGGTGCTTTCTTAAGACCATACAGTGCCTTATCCAAAGCGTATATATGCGAGGGAAAATTGGCATCTTCAAAGCCAGGGGGTTGCTTCACATATACCTCTTCTTGAAGATATCCATTTAGGAACGCAGTCTTGACATCCATTTGGTATAAAGTGAAACCTTTGTGAGCGGTATAGGCTATAAGAAGACGAATAGCTTCAATGCGAGCCACTGGAGCATACGTCTCACCATAGTCAATCCCCTCTTGTTGATTGTAACCTTGAGCAACCAGCTTTGCTTTGTTCCTTGTGACTACCCCAGAGTCATCAAGCTTGTTCCTATACACCCATCGAGTCCCAATGGCATGTTTGTTATGAGGCAAAGGAACGAGCCTCCAGACTGTGTTCCTCTCAAATTGATGTAGCTCCTCTTGCATAGCTACGATCCAGTCCGGTTCCTTCAATGCTTCCTTGATATTATTGGGTTCTACAAGAGAGATGAACGCATGGAAAGCACAAAACATATTCAGTTTAGAACGCAAACCTCTTTCACCAAAAGGTGTGACCAGATTATGAGTGGGGTGAGCCTTTTGAATTCGAACACTTTTTGATACGAGTAATGAAGGGTCATCAGGTTGTATCTCAGAGTCGTCCGTTGAAGATGGATGAAACTGGGCATCTTCAAATTTGTCCATTCCATCGTCATCGCTTTGAGAATAAACAATAATAATATCACCAGAAGTTCCAGTTGGAACAGTGATAGATGCTTCTGCATTAGGTGGGGGCATGATTGTTGAATCAGCATTGGATGAAGAGGGAACATTTGCATCTTGTGCAGAATCACTTGAAGTATCCTCCTTGGAAGAGACGTCAGGACTAGAAGAGTCTGGAGAGGATGGAGACTCATTAGCAGTATTGGAAGGACCGTTCCCACGACCTACATTAGGTCGTGAAGAAGGACCGATGTCTTCATCATCAGAATCTTCACGTTGCATTCTTGGATAACCTTCCTCTGGGGACATTGCTTCGAACTCGCCATTGGAACCTTTTGAGTTCTCATCGAAGACGACATGAATGCTTTCCTCGATTTTGCGAAGCCTCTTGTTGTATACTCTGTAGGCCTTGCTTGCCTTTGCATATCCCAAGAAAATTCCTTCATCACTTTGTGGGTCAAACTTCCCTAAGTTATCCTTCCCATTATTGTGAATGTAACACCTGCATCCAAAAGCACGCAAGTGAGAAATATTGGGCTTGCGATCCCTTATTAGTTCATAGGCAGTTTTATTCAATAAGGGACAGAGCATGGCACGATTGAGAATATAACATGCAGTGTTAATCGCTTCTGCCCAGAAGATTCTTGGAAGGTTGCTTGCAATGAGGAGAGTTCTTGCCATATCTTCCAGAGTCCTGTTCTTCCGTTCCACAACCCCATTATGTTGTGGTGTCCTAGGTGCGGAGAAGTCATGAGACACACCACGTTCCTCGCAGAAGTTGAAGAACATGGAGTTCTCAAACTCCGTTCCATGGTCAGACCTTATAGCCTTCAGCTTCTTTCCTAAGCTTGTTTCCACCTTCTTGATGAATGCCTCGAACTCAGAGAAGACTTCATCCTTCGAAGACAGAAAAATTGTCCAAGTGAATCTAGAATAATCATCGACAATTACAAAAACATACATGTTCCCACCGTGACTTCTTATCCTCATGGGACCACAGAGATCCATATGAATCAGTTTCAGAGGATGAGAGGTTGTTACATCTGGTTTAACCTTGAAAGAGGAACGGTTCTGTTTCCCTTTTATACAAGCATCACAGACACCGTGGAATTCTGATTGAACATGGGGAAGACCACGAACAAGTTCCTTGGTATACAGCTTATGGATGAGTCGAAGATTTGCATGTCCAAGCCTTCTATGCCACAGTTCCGTCTCATCAGCTATAGACACAAAACATAGAACCTCCTTTGGCTTGAAACTTTTGTCCACAATGTACACATCCTTGAATCTGACTCCTCTCAAAATTATGTTCTTGATTTCACGATCTTTGACGTAGCATTCTTGTGAAGTGAAGACCGTCTTGTTGTTCCCTTGTTCGCAAAGTTGTGCAACACTCAACAAACTAAAACCAAGTTCATGAACTAAACTGACCTCTTTTACCGTGATACTGGAGTTTAGTTTTGTTTCGCCTGTTCCAATGATTTCTCTGCATCTCTTGTCTCCAAGAGCAACACGCCCTCTTAAGTGTTTGTGAAGTGAGGTGAGTTGATCTTCCTTTCCGGTCATGTGGCATGAACAAGCGCTGTCAATGTACCACCTCTCGTTCCCCCTCACTTCAACCTACACAGAAAAAGTTAAGGTTTGGCGACCCAGGCAAGCTTAGCCTTTGGTCGAGACACATAATGCAATTGTTCCCTAGGAATAGTTCTAACATTAACAACAGTTTTCTTCCTAGATCTAGCATGATTATGATTATGCACATGTGACTCATCATAGAAGTCATTCAAGTTCACATTGTTACTCCTACTATTCCTTCTCTTTGTGTGCTCTTCAGAGAACTTCCTTTTCTTTTCACAGTCTCTTTGCACATGTCAGTTGTCCCCACAATACCAACACAGCTTGAATTGTTCCATTTTAACGTACTTTCTGTTTGGAACAACACTCTTGCGTTGTTTTGCACGTTCAGGACACGGAACGTTGGATTGTGTCCCTTGAGACTGCTTGAGAAAAATCTTGTGGGCAGGTTGTCCAGTGTACCATGACTGAGTTTCATCCAGACCACTCTCAAGGACTTTGATGCGTTCCTCAAGATTGCGATTCTTCTCTCTAGCATCTTGAAGTTCCTTGTCTCTTGCTTCACGTAGTTCCAGAATAGATGGATCATCTTCTTTTTGCTTGGAACCTGTATAACCAATGCCATACCTTGCTTCGACGAACTTAACGTTGTCAGTTTTAGCTTTCTGTTCCATAAGCACAGAATGAATCTTGTGAACATAGGCTCTCATCTCAGACACCTGTTCCTCGAGCTTAATTGGTCCAGCTATACTCCTTGCATCAATATTGTTAGAGACTTCATTCATAAGCAAAGAGACTTTTTCATTTCTTAACCTCTGAAGTTCCTCATGATTAGCATCACATGAAGAACAAGGAACAGTTGAGCTACTAGCAGTTTTTGAAAGATTTTCTTCTAGACTACTACACTCATCTTCAGAGTTAGCAAGTTCCTCTTGTGTTTTCAAATTCTCAGTGTACATTTCTCTTATGAGGGCAATCAATGATTTCTTATCATAATTCATAAGAGATTTCAAGAATGTTTTAGGATTTACCTCGAGTTCCTCAGAAGAGTCGTTGATGGCCATTGCACACATCTTGCCACTCCAGGCTTCAGGGTCTTCACCATCTGAGTCATCCTCATTGCCCTACACAGTAACAAAAGCTTTCTTCTCATCGTTCCCAGAAGGTTTGCTTGGTTTCTTGGGTTTTGGGCATGAACTAGAGTAGTGACCCTTTTCATTGCAGTTGTAGCATGTGATGTCCTTGATGTCATGAGTCTCACCGTTCCCGCCTCTACTGTTTCTTCCTTTGTTGTAGAGGGAACGCATGACTTTGGTTAGCAGCACCACCTCAGGATCATCGGAGCCATCATTGTCATCGAGGTCATTCTCAATCCTGTCAACAGCCTTTCCAACCATCAAAGTGATTCCCTTTTCTTTGGAATCCTTGTTTCTTGCAGCCTTCTCTTCATTTTCATACTTCTAGATCTTGCTAAAGACCTCATGGAACGTCAGATTGACAGTGTTGGGATTCTCCTTTAGAATGGCATTGGTCATCGTATGACGATGAGGAAGCCCATCAATGATAATAAGGATTTTCTCGTCAGGGAGGATTTCTTCATCAGTGACTGAGTGAGCAGTCAAGTTTGCAGTGATTTTCTCAAACCTGGCTTGGTAGGAACTCACATCTTCCTTGTCTTCCATTTTGAAATTGTAGAAATGCTTCTTGGCAGTGAAACGATCAATCTCACGAAGGTCCTTACTTCCCATGTACATCTGTTCCAGGGCGAGCCACTTAGCATTGGCAGATTCACAAGACTGAAGCTTTTGCACATCTTGCTGGTTAAGAGCATTGTTAATGAGCATGGTTGCTTTGCAGTTTTTCTCCATGATTTAGAGATCGTCTTGATCCCATTTCTTCAGTTTCTTCTTCTTCTCAAGATCAACAATATCGATATCTCCAAGAGAGATCACCAACCAGCATTGGTAATCATTGCTTTGCACCCACTTAATGAATAGTGTCTTCCAATGTTGATATTGGCCAGCGAGCAAAAGAGGAGGCCTTGAAGAGTTCAAACCAACTTCGACAGTGCTAGGAGCCATCGTTACTTGAAAATCTGTAAGTAACACATAATCTAGAACAAACCTGCTCTGATACCAATTGTAGAATCGAGTGTGTTAGTACAAGGAACAGTAGAACTGTTCCTTGGGTAGCGGAAAATAGTAACAGAATAGCAAAGTAACGAACTCAGTTCCTTAGAGAGGAAAACTTAATCAACCAACTAGTTGACTAAGAAAAACTTCTACCTCTAGGTTTCCCTAGTAGGATTTTGAATGTCTACTTGTGTTATTAATCCCGGAATTACAATCAAGCAAGTCTTATCTCAATCTAGTTTACTCCTAGATATCTAGACTTCTAGATGTAACGTTCCTAACAATACCTAAGACAATCAAAACCCTAACAAGTACTCAACTCACCAAAAGTCTCGTCCTTGTAAGTGTTCTTCTTCTTCCGAATGCTCTGCTCACTGAAAATGCTCTGTGTTCCGTGTATCAAATGAAGTTGCAACTCTCTAATATATAGTCTAGGTATTTTCTCTGATTTACACTAATTTTACTTAAGGAAATAAGATAAAATAATCCTATACAATCTTTTCTAATTTATTCTAACCACAATATCTCCAACGAGATATTTTCCTTGCGGCCCAAGTTGCTCCTTCAAGATTTTGTTTCCAAAACAGATATTCGGCAGACGCTAGGGTTCACAGCGCGCGTCCTCCATTCCTTGGCGTTGTTCCTGATAAGCACTACTTTGTAGGGCTTAAGTAAGAGTCATTAGAGGTTTTATTGGTGCCATTCGGGTAGATTTAGACACATTCATATGCATGGCGTGTGGGGGCGAAGTTTGGTAATTAATTAATAAAGGCCCGCATGATTGCTGGAATTAAAGATGGGCCGTGATAAAGAGAGGCCCAATTGAAGGCGTGGCCCACGTGGAAGACGCGTGAAGCAGCGTCAAATTGAAGCTGGAAAAGTGAAGCTGGAGCCCACGTGAAATGTTGAAGCCACGTGAAGCTGAATTGAAGAATTGGAAGATGACGTCATGATGATGTTGGCGTGCTGATGCTTTGTTGCTTGAATTGGAGTTGGGTCGTGTGGCCACTGTGTGATTGGGCCGTGTCTGCCACGCCGAGAATTGGAGAAGCCGAGCGAGAGAATGCGGGATTAATTTCCTTGCTTTTGTGTGTTTATTATTTTATTATTATTTTATTATTTCGTTTTAGGTTAATTTAGACTTTATTTCCTTTAGTATATTAGGGTATAGAAAAGGCTTTTTATCGAATCTATCATCTTTTTCTTTGAACCCTAATTTTCTCTCTACGTATTTGCTATGAAGAACTAAGCCTCCCTGGCTTAGTCAGACGCTGAAGCTTTCGTTTCGATAAAGTTGTGAGATTCTCGTTCTTAATCTATTGCATGGTTTTTATCTTTCTCTTGCTTAAGTTGCTTATGATTGATATTGATAATCTCTATTTGGACGCATCTAGGGTTTGTTGTTATTGATTGATTGCTAGATCTAGATTGTTACTGGTTGAGCATATCTATTTCAGAGTAGCAACTGCATCGTACTAGTATCTGGTTGTGCTAGTCTTATGCAAAAGAGAACTGATTTACATTCTAGGATAAAAGCTGGTTGTTTTATGCTAGAATTGTATCCAACTATATTCCTATCCGTAAGGCTACTGTTAAACTGAATCTTGATAGTTTCAGGATTGTTTAATTAGTTAGTGCTAATAGTATCTGGTTGTGCTATTAGTTATAACTGAAAAGGAATTGGAATTACCATTGCATGTGATTTTGAATGAGTATCTAGGATCAACTTGTCATACGAATAGTGGATGTTGTTTGACTAAGTGCTTTTCCCATTACTGACTTCATCAACTATTACCTTGTTTACTTTTGCATGCTTAGATTACTTAAAACAAACAAAACCCCAATTTGGTTACTTTAGTTTGACATACAAATTGCATATTAAGATAGAATTCGTCTCCCTGTGGATTCGACCTTTACTTACCTAGGACTACGGTTTAGGGTTTGTTTGGATATTTTACATAGTAGGAATTAGAACGACAAATTCCTGTTATCAGTTCCCTTTCCTTTTCTGATCTACAATGCGCATATCTCCTTTTCTTTCGTTCCAGCGTATTGTTTTTCATTGTTGGCTTCTCTGTTCCTTGTATTCTCTGTTTTGACTCTTCACGTGGTTTTCACCGTTCCTTTGAATCATTTGTTTCCTGAAACTCATAGTCACACTAAAAACCATCAAATGCCTTTGAGTTTATCATCATCAAAACTAGAGGGAACATCATCATTCCAACACTTGTGTCTCATCCGGATGCATTGGCGTCGAGTCCTTGAAGCAAACTTGGGTGTGAAGCTGGGTATTCAATGTGGATTCAATTTTTATTTCTTTTTATCATTTTTTCAAACTTTAAATGTCATTTTCCAGCTTGAAATGAATGCTAGATCAGTTTTGATGCTTGGTGATCCTTGACATGTCAAGGGTCCCTTGTAACTTGTTTCTCCAAGGCTATATATAGCCTTCTTCTCAGCCTTTGTAAGAAGATCAACTTTCAATCAAAACCCAGCAGCTTAAGCTCAGTTTTACCCAAGAAAAATCCTTAGTTCGTGTGTCATATCGAGCTACTCTTGATCTGTAACACCCCGTAATTTTTAAGGGTATTTTGAATTATTTTTAAATTTTTCTTATGCCCGAATTGCTGGACGGATTTAATTCAGTGAGTCTCGGACCTTCTGAAGAGGGATCTAAGCTCTGTAGAATTTTCCGAGCATTATATAATACAGTTGAGGTGTTTTCGGGGTTAAGGTATCGTTAAAATACGAATATATTTAACCCGGAGTTAAGAAATTTAATCCAAAACTAAGTTTGGATAAGAACTAAACGAAGTCGGCCAGAAACCGCGATCAACCGCGATTGACCGCGATGAACCGCGACTCACCGCGATCGGCCGCGATCGCGGTAATGCCTTTTGCAGAGGCGGTCGTCTTCCTCGCGTGGCGGTTACTGTAGCTCTGTTTTTGGGATATTTTTGGGCAGGCCAAGTGGGCAGCCAACTGGCCCTTCGCCTTTGTCCCCTTGTTCCCTTGGAGGTGGTCGGATTGGGCTATAAAAGGAGGTGAAACCCGAAGCCAAGAGCTCTCTTCTTCTTCCTTCTTCTTCCTCCTCTGTTTTCCTCTGTTTTCTCCTTTAAAACCGAGCTTGTGAGCTTCGTGTGTGGGAGATTTCGAGTGTCTCTTGAGTTGAGAAGGTGCTCTTGAGTGTTGTGTGAAGCTTTGTGGTGTTGGGAGATCGAACCATAGACAAATCGAAGGCAAACAAATCGGTTTGGGTAAGAAATTCTCCATTGTTGTCTCGCGAGCTAGCCACTGTCACAGCACGAAAACCGCGACCGACCGCGACCTGCCGCGATCGCGGTATGTGTGTGTGTCCGAGTTGTGTGTTTTGTGGTTTGGCTTTGGGCTTGGCTCGTTTCCTTTGATTTCTTTTTGTATTCTTTTAGATTCATATATAAGTGTATTGAATCTAACTTAGGGTCTTGTTATGGGCCATTTCTTAGGGATTTAATATCCAAGATCTGCTCCAGTTTCAGACCCAGGAACTAGACGTTGCTCTGCTTGGTTCGAGCTTGTCGGATTTAAGGCAAGTGGCGGTTCGCTCTTGCTCATCATTCCATACTTAAATTAATTATCAATTGTTTGTTGTTAATTAATTTGGGATGATTGTTAATTATGTTGGGAACAGTTTTGATAACTATATGTGATTAAAAGATGATATTATACTAGGTTGTATATTCTGCTAGAACCGACGCTAGTATATGATAGATTTGTTGTGCAGGTGAAGGCCGTAAGGGTCCTTGATATGATTTATTGTGTGTGGCTTAGATTATTAAATCTAGGGTGATAGTTGTTCAGGTTGAGCCGTGATGGTTCTCTGTGTGATGTGTTTGCGTGTTTAACTGTTAGTTAGCACGAGTATTCGTAGGAGCGCCTGGATCCGGTGTGTTCCATGGGCGTTTCTTTATAACTGTTAAGGGTAATTAAAAACCCAATGCGATAGTAGAAAGTTTGGACTCTGTGAGGTTCATTCTTTATAAGGGCAATCAAGACCCAATGCGATAGTGAAAGTTTGGACTCTGCGAGGTTCATTCTTTATAAGGGCAATTAAGACCCAATGCGATAGTGAAAGTTTGGACTCTGTGAGGTTCATTCTTTATAAGGGCAATCAAGACCCAATGCGATAGTGAAAGTTTGGACTCTGTGAGGTTCATTCTTTATAAGGGCAATTAAGACCCAATGCGATAGTTAGAGAATTGGATCCTGTGAGGTCCAGTTAAAAGTTTATAACGTGATATGTGTGTGTGTGGTCATTTAATACAGATAAGTGCTTGTCGCACCTAATTAATGAACGTTGGCAAGTGGTTTTTAATTAATTTGAGATAATTGAAATCTGATATTATATTAGGTTGTATTTTTGCTAGAATCAACGCTAATATAAAAGATATACTGTAATCATGTGACTTGAGATTGTGATGTGATTTGTGATATGTGGAACTGCTTTGATGTGATTTGTGATGTGTTTGTGTGAATTGTATGCCATGAGCCTTTTCTTAGTCTATTCATTAGACTAACGCTTGTATTTTATTTATCTGTAACGTCATGGGGGTGTCGTCCGTCCGTTTCGGCACATGCAGATATGTTGTTGTTCAGTGAAGGCTAGAACGACTATGATGATGAACGGTGTTTTGTTTTCGACAAGTTGTTTTGTCGCTTTGTATTTAAAAGATTTCCGCTGTGCTATTTTGTATTTCTGATTAATTGGGTCGTTTTTGGAATCGTGTAATTCCGCGACCATGTGGTTTAATAAAAGTTACGATTTTAGTATTGTAACTGTGTTTTAAGTCAGTTATGACGTCGGAAAAGCCTGGGGTGACTTCGGGGTTTACGTCCGGGGTCATCGGCAGTAACGCTTTCAAATGGGGTTAAATTTGGGGGTGTTACATGATCTCCTCCTTTGGGTGAGTTATATCCCACCGTAGAAGATCAAACTTGCTCTTCCTTGGGGGTGCGTTACATCCTCCTTTGAAGTTCACCTATTAACGGAGGCTAAAGTCGTATCGCCTTATCAAAATAATCCTAACAAACCTAACTCAGTAGAATAGGCAAGTAAGGGTCGAATCCCACAGGGAGGAGTTATCTTTTTATATGTCAATTTGCATGCAATAGTAACAAAGGGGGGTTTTGATTGATTGGTTGTAAAACAAGTAAACAAGGGAAACAAAAGCAAAGGTTTGTAATCAATTAGGGAAAAACACTTAGCCAAACAAATATCCACCATTCATTCGATTGATTGGTCCTAGGTTATCTCTATTCCTTCCTATGATTATTCTTGTCCCTATTCTAAAATAGTTACCAGTCCAACTAGTCCTGGCAACCCTTACTATTGAACGCACGAGAAACTATCAAAATTTAGAACAACAGCAGCATGGAGCATAGGAATTAACCAGGATACATGCAACACCAATTTTTCGCAGCATTTAACACATAATCAATTCTCTTTCATAATAAACTAGTCCAACTAGTCCTAGAATATCATGGTTGCTACACAAGATAAGGGATTTCAACTCGAAATATCCAAACCCTAGCAATAGACAATTACCAATATCAACTAGGTGATCAATCCAGTCAAATCAATAGGAATAAGCTCAAGAGAAAAGATATAATCCAAAGGAATAGGAAATAGAGTTATAACCTCACAATCATGAATCAAATGAAGGCTTCAATTGTCGGACTAAGCAAAGGGTGCTTAGTTCTTCATAGTCTTGAAACGTAAAACTCAAAGGGAAAAGAATGCTGAATAATGAACGATAATCAAAGCTGCTAGGGAAACTAGGTTAAATAACCTAATGTAAAAAGATAACCAACAAAGTCTTAAAAGGAAACAAAATAAAGAAACCGGAATAAAGAATTAAAAGAAAAACGGAAAATAAAATAAAAGTAAATTTCGGACGAAAACCATCGGACGCGCTAAGCAGGTTTCCGCGGCCGCGAACGAATTTCCGCGATCGCAGAAAATTCATTCCTAGACTCCTTTGCTCTCGACTTTTCCGCGACCAAAAGCCTTGCTCGTCCGCGATCGCGGATTGTCACGTTCTTCACTTCTCGCCTCGTCTCTTAACCGCGACCGTGACCCTCAGCCACGCGACCGCGGTTTCTTCTCTGCTGCTCCACTTGGCTTCTTTCTCCAGCTCTTCCTTCATCTTCTACGTGGTTCTCTTCTCATCTTCTTGATGTCTTCATTTAAGCCTCTCCAAACCACCATATCTGCACTTCTACTCCAAAACTCCAATATCCACAATAACGCTCTAAACATCTCCAAATGCTACCCAAAACACCGGTAACAACTCCTAGATAAACCCTACAAAGTAGCGCTGATCACCTATTCAGCAACTCCACTTCACCATTTTCTCATCAAAACACTCACATCCACCCTCCTCTACTCCTCCTTCGCAGAACCCACATCATTAACACCCCTTCGCTGAACTGCATACGACCCCTCAGTATCCATACAACTTTTGAATCCCTGATTCGTTCATGCTCTAATTTTGATAAAATCATCTAGACCTCTGGATCTAACTCTGGGATTTGGAATCATCCAATTCGGAGTCCGGACCAGAGAGAATGAGCCAGCTGAAGACAGGACAAATTTCCTGGCATTCGGTTCCTCGTAAAAACCAGGTCGTGTCCCTTCCTTCACTTATGCCTCAGTTGGAGCGTTTCCCTTTCACCGTGGACAAAGAGAAGGCAGATCCTATCATTTTGTCTCCAGTTTCCTAAACAAAACATGGTGAATCAATTGTGCAGACAGCTTCAAGTTCTTCATTATTTTTATAACTGGGCCAAAGGGCCCCTGTAGAAATGTTTGCCAGTCTGCACGAGTTAATGTGTTCTCAATACAAGTCAGATTGAAGCCTTGAACTCTGATTGATCCGACCAAAAAACAACTCCTCACAATGTCACTTGTACTTTATTTGTAAAGAATGACATTCACAAATACATGACATTCATATTCACATACAGAAAAAAGGCACCATCTTACTTCATGACATCTTACTTTGTTAGGTAAGATATATGTTTTTCATGACAAATAAGACTTTGTCATACTACATTTTGATTTGTCAGGCCAAATGGAAGTTCTTCGGGTCACTCGGGCTATTATGATTTCTACACTGTCACAATCTATACCCTAGACCATAACCCCTACAATTTTGTATCAACATGAATCACCTTAATTTGGATTTATTAGGTCATTCAGGCTACTATAACTTTCTAATCAAACATCTAAATATATATGTTTTTCATACTACTTGTGTGTTTGTCAAGCGAAATAGGCAAATTTTAGGTAATGTAGTTTATACGTAGCCATACTATCCATGCTATGTCAGGCCATTTTCAGGTTATATCACACAACAACACTTTACAGCAACACTTTATCAAACTTTATGAAGCTTTTATCTCCCACTTCTTTTTTCATACATAATTTGAGCTGCAAAGTTTTTCAGGTTATATCACATAACAACACTCTCCATGCTCTATTTTTTACAGAGTAATTCATTCTCTGTTTTTCATTACCAGCATGCAGTTTATCCATGTAATACCCCTCATTTTTAGTAAGGGTATTTGGGTAATTCCCAACCCTCGTTCTGTAATCGTGTTGCGTTTAGGCGTATTCGGAATTTCCGTAACTCGTAGAATCTCTGTATTATTCTTTGAACATTATAATTTATGTCCGAGGTATTTTGGGATCGTTGAATAGGTTTTATGGATACTAAAAAATAAATTTTAGCTTAAATTCGCGAGCCAAACCGCGACCAGAGGCCAAGGGGCTCGACCGCGGCAATTCCGCGACCGCGGGAGAATCTCCGCGATCGCGGAAACATGACTCAGCTTCGTCTTCGTCTTCTCCACGTTTCACCGTTCGGGCTGCCAGCGTTACGCCGGAGGGGGAGGCCGATCATTTCGGTTGCTCGACATTAGGGCCTCTTCCACCCTATAAATAGGGGCTTCAGTCTCGTAGTTCTTCATCCATCAGATCTCAGCTCTCTCTTTCCCCCTCTCTCATTTTGGGTTGGTCGCCGGAGTTGTTTGCCAGAACTTTTGGTGGTCGCCGTGGTGTCCTTGGAGGCTGGTTGAGGTGGTATTCCAAGGAAGAGAGGCTAGCTTCCTAAATTGTCATCGTCGGTGAGCCTCGAGTCGATTTCAGAGTCGCGTCAGGGGATGATCTGCGACCACAGCTATGAACACCGCGATCGCGGCTCTGCCCAGAAAACTGCGACCGCGGAAATCCAACCGCGACCGCGGCTTGCCTTGGCAAGCGCGATCGTGGCTTGGACGAACCCGGTCATGGCTTTGACCCTCGTTTCCTTTCGATTCTTTCGTTCGTACATTTTATCTGTTCGTATCGAATCTAACTTAGGGTTTCGTCTTTTGTCTCGTTATCGTCGTCGGAATCCATTTCAGATCCCTATTCTCAGATACTCGGAACCCGACATCTTCGTTCGTAGAATCTAAGGCAAGTGGTAGTTCGCTCTTGCTTATCATTCCATATTTCCGTTAGTTATCAATTATTCCTGATTGTTAATTAAATTGGAATGAAGTGTTGTTTTCGTTTAGGAACAGATTTTATAAATGTATGATTAAAATATGATATTATAATAGGTTGTATATATTGCTAGAAACAACACTATTATATCTGTTATTACCGTGATGGTATTGGTGTGGATTTTATGTGAACTTAAATGTGTAGTTAGAACGAGTATTCGTAGGAACGCTATGTACCTTGCGAGGTCTAGTCGTTTCTTTATAACTTGGTGCTTAGGAGGATTTTGCCCTAACACTTTCCTGGTCATGACCGTCCCCTATCCGAATATAGGGGTGGTGCACACAGTTGGTGCCGACAATCGGGATTTATTTCCCAAGATATCTCTCGTGATGAGATGATATTCCTTACAAGCTTTAACGTAAATATGCGTTTTGAAATTAAATAAGATAAGTGTGATTATGCACATAATTAATATACCCTCGGGCGAGGAGTACAACGTGGAAACCGCCCGAACTTCAGTTAGAGTAGGTCTTCTTTCCAATCTGGATTTGCATTGTGCGGTGAGGTTGGTCGTTGACCCAAATGATCAAGTCGTTTTAAACGCTTGTATGAAAACTTTAACGTTCTCAAACATTTGTCATACTTTCCCATAAGACACAATTCCTTTGGAGTCTTCTTTTCAGTGCATGTCTAAATTCTAATCATTCTGTGAAAGTTTCGGATTATATATCGTTCCTTCGGTTATTATTCGAAGGACAATGATAGTAAACGGTTACGATCACTAGAACCATTCTGTTTTCACCCTTGCATAGTCTTTCATTAGACTAACCAACCGGGTTTTATTCCTTGCATGGTTGGCTGGTGTCATCCGTCCTATACGGCACATCAGTGGTTGGTTCTTGAAGACTTGAAGTAACCAATTGAAGAAGAGGCTTGCAGTTGAAGATTTAAGTATCAGTGATTCAAGGTCGTTAAGTATTACTTTAACATATATATTTTTATAACCTAGCCATGTAATAGGTTTATTCTTAAAGTCTTCCGCTGTAATTTCACTCTGTTGTAAATCGTTATTGAGAAATCTTTTAATAAAAATGGTTGACTTCCATTTAAAAATGTCTTCCGCTGTTTAACCTTTTATTATTTAATATGTTTATTTAAGTTTAATTGTTCCGATTAAAGCCTAGGGTGACATTGGACAGTAACGTATGAGGTCACTATAATACCCCTCTTTTTTTAGTAACGGTATTTGGGTAATTTCCCAAACCCTCGTCAATTATTCGAGACGCGTTTGGCGAAGTTCGGAATTTCTGTATCATGTTTGATTTCTGTATTATTCCCAGAGCATTGGAAAATACATTTGACGTATTATCGAGGCTTAGAATATTTGTTTGGGTACAAATATTTAAGATCCGGGGTTTTAAACCCATGCCAAACCTTTTCCCGGACAAACAGACGTGAAAAGGGCAATTCCGCGAGTATTATACATTGTAGTTAGAACGAGTATTCGTAGGAACGCTATGTACCTTGCGAGTTTTAGCCGTTTCTTTATAACTGTGGTGGATAGGATGTCCAAGCCCTAACACCCTTCCTTGGTCATGACCGGCCCCTATCCGAATATAGGGGTGGTGCACTAAGCTGGTGCCAACCAATCGGGATTTATTCCCAAGATATCTCTCGTATCGAGATGATATATTTATATGATAAAAGTTTATAACGTGAATATGCGTTTTGGAATTAAACAAGATAAGTGCGTTTATGCACATAATTAATATACCCTCGGGCGAGGAGTACAACGTGGAAACCGCTCGGACTTCGATTAAAGTAAGTCCTCCTTTCAAATCTGAATTCGCATTACGCGGTGAGGTTGGTCGTGGACCCAAATGGTCAAGTCTTTTAAAACGCTTGTATGAAATTATTATTATGTTCCCAAACATTTGTCATACTTTCCCGTAAGACTCAATCTTTTGGAGTCTTCTCTTCATACGCTTTCCGATAAGACTCAATCTCTTGAAGTCTTCTCTTTATACGTTCTCGATAAGACTCGATCTTTAGGAGTCTTCTCTTGATCATTCAAACTTTAATCATTCCGTGAAAGTTTCGGGTTATATATCGTTCCTTCGGTTGTTATTCGAGGGACAATGATAGTAAACGGTTACGATCACTAGGACCATTCTGTTTTCACCCTTGCATAGTCTTTCATTAGACTAACCAACCGGGTTTTATTCCTTGCATGGTTGGCTGGTGTCATCCGTCCTATACGGCACATCAGTGGTTTGTCCCCGAAGTCCGCAGTAACTGTTGAAGAAGAGCCTTACAGTTGCAGATTTCGGTGCCGGTATTTCAAAGTCATTAAGTATTACTTTAAATGTATTTTTATAACCTAGTCATGTATTAGGTTTATTCTTGAAGTCTTCCGTTGTGTAATTTAAAGTCTACCGCTGTAATTTCACTCTGTTGTAAAAACACTCATCTCGTTTGATGAGAGATCTTTTAATATAAATGGTTGAGTTTCATTCAAAAATGTCTTATGTTGTTTAACCTTCCGTTATTTAATTGTGTTTATTTAAGATTAATTGTTCCGATTAAAGCCTTGGGTGACTTTGGACGGTAACGTCTGAGGTCACTAGCGTATGACACTACCGACAATAAGTCGGGGGGTGTTACAATTATGGTATCAGAGTAACGGTTTTAAAATTCTTGGCCTATTGTTAGGTTTGAGAATTTTCAAAAATTATTTTCGAAACTATTTTCAACCTATTTTCTATTTGAAATAAATTTCGAGTGTTTTAGTGTTAAATTTAAAAGTTTTAATTATTTCTTGTAATTTAATTTAAACTAATGATTTCTCTATTTTGAACTTCAAAAGTTGTTTATAAAAGGCGCGTTATACGCAATCAAAATAAGTTTAAAGATTGTAACTTTAAAAGTGAGATTTTGGTCTTGGTACAAGTTTTGGTGATAATCGTATCACTAGTTTGAGAAAGTAACTTTATAAATAACTAAAAAAAATTTAGATTTAATGGTATAAAGTATGAAGTTGAAAGTATAAGATTTAAGTGGTTTTCAAACTTCTGCAAGATTCAAGTTGTTACTTATTCCTTAGATCCATTCTTAGGAATATCATTTCTCCTTAGATGGAATGTCTATTAAAGGTTGACATTTCTCCTAGAGTTCCTTTCAAGTAAGTCAGAGAAAAAGTCATTTCTGCGGTTAGTGGTGGTGGGCCAGTCAGACTAATATAGAGTTATTAGTTTGCACCCTTATAAATCGTATCATAACGTAATTGACTGAGTGTCAAGTACAAGTTGGAAAAGTTCTAAACCAACGTTATGGTTCATCAACAGATGATAGACACTCGATCCACCAATCGAGCAGCTAACGAAAGTCCTAGCAACGATTCTCGAATTCGGCTGAGAAGTGCTACTCCACAAGGGGAAGACGCGAGATCTGAATCACGTAGTAGTGACCCGACCCTGCAACAAGATGTTCATCAGGGACAAGTGGACCCCCAAGCTGCAAGGGGAGTTCCACCTCCTGCCCCGATCGTGCTAAATGCGACAACCATTGGGCAGATAGTAGGACTAATGGTCGAAGTACTAACGGCCCAAATGATACCGCAAGTCCAAGAGGCCTCCATACCTCAAGTCGCAACTAGTGTGGAGGAACAAATTAAGGCAAAGAATGGGCAACAGAATCACAGGGCTGGCTCGTTCAAGCGCCCGGCGTCGCCCACCAAGATCGAGAAGTCTGGTCGTACTAGGATCAAGACGACTCCGTCCGATTCCGCCAAGGACTCAGGCTGGAATAGCAACGGGATTCTATGCCATAACTGTGGAGAAGTTGGGCATAAAAGTTTTAGTTGTCAAAAGGAAAAGAGGGTATGCTACTATTGTGGAAGGGAAGGCCACATGAAGGCATACTGTAGGAAGAAGGGCCTAAGGCCAACTCAAGCTGATCAGGCCCCAAAAGTTGGCAGTGGACAAAACCCACGGGCAGAAGTATCTGTTCCGGGGCAGTCTGCTACTCGTGATAAAGGCAAGGCGCCTATGGAATCTTCGGGTCAAGAGCAGCGACTCTTTGTGATACGTCACCCCGATGGGAGGGAAGCTTTGTACAAGTGGTAGTATTTTGTAAGGCTTTTTAGAATAAGGGGAGATGACTTGTGTCGATAGTCTCCTTAGTTTAGTAATCTATCTATTCGACTTTCTATCAGTTGTTTATGTATGTTTCGAATAATAGAGAAGTGTTTCCTTATTCCGGAAATTACTAATTCGTTACTTTTGCATATTGTTCGTTCGTACGGGACCCCGTGAGTGCCAAAAATAGTGATGTCACGGATGGATAAGGGCTGTCAGGACTCACACAGGAGGGGTAACATATGGAACCGAGGTGTTCGTTCCCTACATGGTTAACACCAGGGGCGACTCCATTACTGAATTGCTAGATCCATTATTAGGAATCTCTCTTTGTTCTTGGAGTAATGTCACAATGGTATGACATTAATTACTCCCTTCGTTGAGCGAACGAGCGCTATCTCGTGATTTGAGTTTTTACCAAAAAAAATTTAGGGTGTAGGAAACAAATGTATGTGGTTAATGCTCTATGGGACTAGGAATTTTTTTTTTCTTCTCATATGGTTACCCTAAACATTTGTTCTGGTCAAAGCACATAGGAATGATCTACATGAAGTCAAGAATGCCTAGTTTCGAGGTCATGCTATAGGCATTGATGTGGATAGATCGTTGAGAAAGGAATAATTGTTTAAGAGGGATAGTTCATAGGGAACTCGTTTCCTCTATTACGACCTTGAGTAAGACTTTAGAGTCCAGAGTTATGGTTATGAGATTTATAAGTGGGTACGACCAGTGTAGGACCTTTGGTTGCAGCTTGTGGAGCAACCAAGTGTACGAAGTCATATGTATTATTTTGGAAGATCTATTCGAAGTTTCATTTTGAGGATCTATAAGGAAATGGTATGATTAAGTCTTGGATGGATAGTAAATTGTGTGAGGAATGTAAGGATCTTAAGTTAGAGACAAGTTATTTGAGCCAGTTAAACAAACCTTTGGGATGTGAGTCAGGAAAAGGGCGGTTGAGCCAAATCTAAGTGGACCAAATGATTGAAATTGGTAGGTTGTACAATCAGGGAATAAGGAGTTATGATACTTGTAAGGTTATAAGGTTGATATTTGAATTTTATGTGAGTTTTGTCAATTAGAAGGCTTATGGTGCAATTCTTTGGAGAAGATTAAGTTGTGAAGTTACTGTGTTAGAAGGAGGCCACTTAATTGGAAATATTATAGTTAAGGATAGGTTATGTTGATGATTTCGATAAATTAAAGGATTTAATGGAGAGAATTGTCTATGTGCGCCTAAGGAGTAAGGTAGCAAGCGTTAATCATATAAAGCTATTAAAGGATTCTGATAGAAGTGACTGATACGGTTGGTAATGAGTCAATTATCAGGATGATACCTTAAGGAAATAGGAGTAATATCTCGAGGGATTTTGGTTATGGAAGTTGTAAGTGAGTATGTTCATTATGGACTAGAGGATTAGACTTTCAGAAAGGCTAAGGGCGTGAAGTCATATGTATCGTCTTGGAAGATTTATCTGAGGTTGGTTATGAGGCTTTCTTAAGAGAAATGACATAAGGATTTGCGTAGAGTGGTCAATGTCTGTTAATGCGATTTGAGGTCACATTTAGGAAAATAATGTGATTGGTCACAATTGTGCTAATGGATTTATCACGGCATTGTTTTGAGGAAACTAAAGGTTTTGAGTTGGAAGTGAGCTTTAGGGCCAAACTTATTTGGGCCAAGGAACTGAATCAGTGAATTGTACCTTCAAGGGATATAGAGATATGATATCTG
Source organism: Rheum nobile (assembly GCA_027886185.1). Classification (NCBI taxonomy): domain Eukaryota; kingdom Viridiplantae; phylum Streptophyta; class Magnoliopsida; order Caryophyllales; family Polygonaceae; genus Rheum; species Rheum nobile. The sequence continues at coordinate 11,883,183 of WOAB01000563.1, read as the reverse complement.
GAGATTTACAAGGTCTGATATGTGGATTGTTAGAGAGTGTGACGTCTATAAGGCAGTCGATATAGCACTTTTTGGGAATTAAGTTATGATCGATAGTTTTGGGAGAAAGCCCACTTGAAATTGAAAGGTTATGGTGTAAGGCCTAGTTATTCGGAGGATATCGATAAACAAAAGGATGTAGCATGGGGAATTGTTATATGTGCATTTAAGGAGTAAAGTAACATTTGTTACTCGTATATAGCCATTGAAGGATTTAGGACGTGAAGTGATGGATTTTGAAGGCAAGGTATTGTTCATCCATATGGTATTTTGAGTAAATAGAGTTGAGGAACCTTAAAGGGTTAAGTTAGAGATTGAATAAGGAATACGTTAAGTTAATCTTGGATAAATGGTAAATATCCGTAAAGCAAAATGGTGCTTGATTTGGGATAATAAATCGTATAAGGACAGCTGATTTCTTATGGATTTTTGGGTGAATAGCAAACTCGACCAGTAAAAGTTGTTTCAGGTTTGAAGGTCAATAGTGTGGCATAAAGTAAGTTGGTAGATGATATCAAGTGGACTTGAGGAAAAGGTGATCCACGTTTATTAAGGTGATCGTATGACACGTTTGGGTAAGACGAGAGTATAATCCTATGGAGAGGATTAGTAAATCATGTTGAGGTAATCGGACATAGGCGGTGGTGTGAGTAATTGTGGGACCACAGGAGTGAAGATTTTGAGTCAAAGATATGGCACAAGGGCCAAATGCGAGTAAGGTAACCAATGTAGTAGGTGAGTCGTGTATATAAGGAGTAAGGTCTATATGACAAGAGAAGTACTAAGTTGAGGTATAGTTGAATTCTATGTATGTACTTGAGGATTGGATTGTCGAAAGGAAGTTAGTAGGAAGATGTTGTATTCTCCTAATTAAGGACATCAAGGTCTTTAGGAAGAATAGGTCATAACAATGAGGTTATATTGGAGATTGTATTGGATACTCTGAGCGAGACAATGGTAATCTTGTGAATGATCAACATTTGTTCTAGCAAGAGTAAGGAATATAGGCAGTATGTTGTGAGAGGAATCATGACCGAATAATAGTTCGATTTTTGGTAGTACAGGTTTCGGAAACCAAATTTATTCAAGAATATCGACTTAAGGAAGAGAAGGTATATACTCTGATGGAAGTTTAGAGGAAGAGGAAAGAGGAATATGTGTAGTCTCATGCTTAAGGTATAGCGAGACTAGTGTGATGATTTTAGGAGACAATTATCCTAAGATAATTATGACCTTGAGGTTGGTCACGAGTTAGTACAAGAATAGTACGTGGAAGTAGGCTATGCGAGATAGTGGTATGGTTGAGGAAACAGATCATTTCCCTAGGAAGCAAGTACAAAGATGAGATGTTTAAGGATACTAAGAACAGGTAAGGAGATTATGGTGGAACCGGTCCCTTTAAGCTTAGCGGTGCTAGTTTCAGGGTCGAAACCTTTTTAAGGGGGTAGTGTTGTAACGCCTCATTTTTTTTTTTTGGGTTATTCGGCCAAGTTTCGGGGTCGAAACTTCTTTTTAGGGGGAAGTGATGTAATACCCCTCTTTTTTTAGTAAGGGTATTTGGGTAATTTCCCAAACCCTCGTTAATTATTCGAGACGCGTTTGGCGAAGTTCGGAATTTCTGTATCATGTTTGATTTCTGTATTATTCCCAGAGCATTGGAAAATACATTTGACGTATTATCGAGGCTTAGAATATTTGTTGGGGTACAAATATTTAAGATCCGGGGTTTATAACCCATGCCAAACCTTTTTCCGAGCAAACAGATGCAAAAAGGGCAATTCCACGACAGCGGAAGAATTTCTGCGATCGCGGAATAATAGCTCCCAGAGGAGCTGGGCTTTGAATTTTCCGCGATCGCGGCAGAACCCACCGCGACCGTGGTGATGTGCAGAGGGCACAGTCGGGCATGCGAGCCACGTGCTCGTTGTCGCCGTCGATCCCTCGCTCCACCATTGATCTTGTCAGGCTGCTCTCTCTCCTTGGCCTATAAAAGGAGACGATCTGGGAGGGTTGAGAGCACTCCAATCCCGATCTCTCTCCCTCAAGGTGCTTGTCGCCAAAGTTGAGCTTTCGCCGGAGTTGAGCTTTCGCCGGAGCCTTCGCCAAGGGTTGTAGCAGCCTCGGAGTAGTGCATTGGAGGCGCAAAGTGCCCAGGAGTGGAAGCTGCCGCGAATCGAGCCCAAGGAGTCCCCGCCGGTGAGTTCCTCATTAATTTGGGTCGCCGGAGTTCATGTCCGCGATCGCGGACATGAACTGCCGCGACCGCGGCTGTGACAAGGTCGGCCGCGTCTGCGGCCGCTGCCTTTGGAACTCACGGACACTCGTCCTCGAGGACCGCGACCGCGGCAGTGCCCATCGCGATCGCGGATTGCCTGGGCAATCACAATCGTGGCTTTGGGATTGCCGGTCTCGATCGGGGCTTTTGTCCCTTCGTTTTCGTTCGTCCTTTCTTAGATTCGTACATTTTAGTTGTCAAATCTAACCTAGGGTTTCGTTGTGGGGTCGTTTTCCATAGGAATCTGTAATTCGACTTCCGTTCCCGTTCCGGACCCAGAAACCCGTCGTCGCTCTATCGTTCGTCTAGGCTAAGGCAAGTGGCGGTTCGCTCTTGCTTATCATTCCATGTTTCCATTAATTATCAATTGTTATTAAATGTTAATTAAATTGGGATGAACTATTGTTTTCGTTTGGGAACAGATTTTATAAATGATACGATTAAAACATGATATTATTATAGGTTGTATATATTGCTAGAAACAATGCTATTATATCTGTTATTACCATGATGGTATTGTTGTGGATTTTGTGTGAACTTATACATTGTAGTTAGAACGAGTATTCGTAGGAACGCTATGTACCTTGCGAGGTCTAGCCGTTTCTTTATAACTGTGGTGGATAGGATGTCCAAGCCCTAACACCCTTCCCTGGTCATGACCGGCCCCTATCCGAATATAGGGGTGGTGCACTAAGCTGGTGCCAACCAATCGGGATTTATTCCCAAGATATCTCTCATATCGAGATGATATATTTATATGATAAAAGCTTATAACGTGAATATGCATTTTGGACTTAAACAAGATAAGTGCGTTTATGCACATCATTAATATACCCTCGGACGAGGAGTACAACGTGGAAACCGCTCGGACTTCGATTAAAGTAAGTCCTCCTTCCAAATCTGAATTCGCATTACGCGGTGAGGTTGGTCGTGGACCCAAATGGTCAAGTCTTTTTAAACGCTTGTGTGAAATTATTATTATGTTCCCAAACATTTGTCATACTTTCCCGTAAGACTCAATCTTTTGGAGTCTTCTCTTCATGCGCTTTCCGATAAGACTCAATCTCTTGGAGTCTTCTCTTTATACGTTTCCGATAAGACTCGATCTTTAGGAGTCTTCTCTTGATCATTCAAACTTTAATCATTCCGTGAAAGTTCCGGGTTATATATCGTTCCTTCGGTTGTTATTCGAGGGATAATGATAGTAAACGGTTACGATCACTAGGACCATTCTGTTTTCACCCTTGTATAGTCTTTCATTAGACTAACCAACCAGGTTTTATTCCTTGCATGGTTGGATGGTGTCATCCGTCCTATACGGCACATCAGTGGTTGGTCCCCGAAGTCCGAAGTAACCGTTGAAGAAGAGACTTGCAGTTGCAGATTTCGGTGCCGGTATTTCAAAGTCGTTAAGTATTACTTTAAATGTATGTTTATAACCTAGTCATGTATTAGGTTTATTCTTGAAGTCTTTTGCTGTGTAATTTAAAGTCTTCTGCTGTAATTTCACTCTGTTGTAAAAACACTCCTCTCGTTTGATGAGAGATCTTTTAATATAAATGGTTGAGTTTCATTCAAAAATGTCTTCCGTTGTTTAACTTTCCGTTATTTAATTGTGTTTATTTAAGATTAATTATTCCGATTAAAGCCTTGGGTGACTTTGGACGGTAACGTCTGAGGTCACTGGCGTGTGGCACTACCGACAATAAGTCGGGGGGTGTTACAGTCACTGGCATGTGGCACTACCGACGTAAGTCGGGGGTGTTACAATTATGGTATCAGAGCAATGGTTTTAAAATTTTTGGCCTACTATTAGGTTTGAGAATTTTCGAAATATCATTTCGGAAACTATTTTTAACCTATTTTCTATTAAAAAGGAAATTCGAGAATTCAAATGTTAAATTTAAAAATTTTAAGTATTTCTTGGGATTTAAAATAATGATTTAACTATTGAATTTCAAAGTTATTTATAGTTGGTTTATAAATGGCGTATTATAAGCGATTAAATTAAGTTTATGATTGTAACTTTAAAAGTGTGATTTTGGTCTTAGTAAGAGTTTTGTGATAATCGTATCACTAGTTTGAAGGGAAAAAAAAACTAAACTTTATAAATAATTATTTTTATTAAGTCTAATATATTAAGGTTTAAAGGTATAAGGTATGAAGTTTGAAAGTATAAAGTTTAGTAATTAGTTGTTTTTCAAACTTCTGCAAGCTTCGAGTTGTTACATATTCCTTAGATCCATTCTTAGGAATATCGTTTCTTCTTAGGTTTAATGTCATTTAAAGGTTGACATTTCTCCTAGAGTTCCCACTTTTAAGTAGAGAAGAAGGTCGTTTCTGCGGTTAATGGTGGTGGGCCAGTCAGACTGATATAAAGTTAATAGTTTGGACCCTTATAATTCGTATCATAACGTAATTGACTCAGTGTCATGTACAAGTTGGAAAAGTTCTAAACTGACGTTATGGTTCATCAACAGATGATGGACACCCGATCCACCAACCAAGCATCTAACGAAAGTCCTAGCAACGGTTCTCGAATTCGGATGAGGAATGCTACTCCGCAAAGGGAAGACGCGGGATCTGGCTCACGTAGCAATGACCCGACCCTGCGGCAGGATGTTCATCAGGGACAAGCGGACCCCCAAGCTACAAGGGGAGTTCCACCTCCTGCCCCGATCGTGCTAAATGCGACAACCATTGGGCAGATAGTGGGGCTACTGGTCGAAGTATTAACGGCCCGGGTGATACCGCAAACCCTAGCGGCCCCCATACCTCAAGTCGCAGCTAGTGTGGAGGCACAGATTAAGGCAAAGGGTGGGCAACAGAATCGCAGGGCTAGCTCGTTCAAGTGGCCGGCGTCGCCCACCAATTTTGGGAAATATGGTCGTACTAAGACCAAGACGACTCATTCTGGCTCCGCCAAAGGCTCTAGCTGGAGTAACAGCGTGATTCAATGACACAATTGTGGTAAAGCTGGGCACAAGAGTCCTAGTTGCCAAAAGGAGAGGAGGGCATGTTTTAGTTGTGGGAAGGCAGGCCACATGAAGGCATACTGTTGGAAAAAGGGCCTAAGGCCAACACAACTACCTCAGGCCTCAAAAGCTGGCAGTGGTCAGGACCCAAGAGCGGAAGTGTCTGCTCTAGAGCAATCTATTGCTCGTATCAAAGGCAAGGCGCCTATGGAATCTTCGGGTCAAGAGCAACGACTCTTTGTGATACGTCACCCTGACGGGAGGGAAGCCCTGTGCTAGTGGTAGTAGTTTTGTAAGGCTTTTGAGAATAAGGAGCGATGACTTGTGTCGATAGTCTCCATAGTTTAGTAATCTGTCTATTCGACTTTCTGTCAGTTGTTTTATGTAATGTTTCGAATAATAAAGAAGTGTTTCCTTGTTCCGGAAATTACTAAATTCGTTACTATTGCAAATGGTTCGTTCATACGAGACTCCATGAGTGCCGAAAACAGTTTACGTCACGTGTGGATAAGGGCTATCAGGACTCATAAAATAGGGGTAACGTATGGAGCCTAGGTGTTCGTTCCCTACATGATTAACACCAGGGACGACTCTATTACTGAATTCCTAGATCTATTCTTAGGAATCTCTCTTTATTCTTGGAGTAATGTCACATCGGTATGACATTAATTACTCCCTTCGTTGAGCTGTCGAGTGTTATCTAGTGAGTTGAGTTTTACCAAAATTCCTTAATGTAAAGGAAACAAATATATGTGGTTAATGCTCTATGGGATTAAGAATTATTTCTCATATGTGTACCCTGAACATTTGTTTTGGTAAAAGTACGTAGGAGTGAACTATATGAAGTACAGAATGCCTAGTTGTGAGGTCATACTATAGTCATCTAAGTGGATAGATTGTTGAGAAGAGAATAAAAGTATATAAGATATAGTTCATAAGGGATTCGTTTCTCTAGAAAGACCGTACTCTATTACGACCTTAAGTAAAAACTTTAGAACCCAAGGGTTATGGTTATGGAGTGTGTAAGTGAGTACATGTTCATTGCAAGGCCGGAAACCGGTGTCGTTTTTCCTGTCAAAGAAATCCTAATTCACCTACTAAAGAGTATAGCAAGTAAGTCAGAGTCGATCCCACAGGGAATCGGTTATCTGTATGCAGAAGACGTGTGACTGACAAGTAACAAAGGGGGGTTTATGTGATCGTAGAGTAACAATGATTAAAGCTTTAAAGGAAGAATAAGTATGATGAGTGGAAGCAATCCACTAGACAAATATCCACACTGCAGATGAAATAGGTTGATCACTGATAACTATTGTTCCAAGTTATTTTCACAATCTTATTGTCGTTCCCATCCTGATCATAATTAACTACCAATTCAGACAGTTGTTGGTAGCACTTACCACAAAATCAATAGAAGAAAACCTTACTATCAATAAAGCAATAGCATTCAAACAAGGATATAGGATACATGCAAATAGAAGAAAACCTTACTATTTAACATGCAAATAATTTTCTCTCACAATTGCACACTCGTATTCCACTATATGTAACAATTGTGTTTGCCACTAGATATGCACTCGCATTTCGCTATATGCAAATCCTAGCACTATGATAAATATCGATAAACCTAGTTAACAACTCTAGATAAATCAACACAAACCAATAGACAATATGCTCAAGAGAATTAAACCAACTTAATAAGATAGAGAACAAGGAATAGAAATCTCACAACCAATCCATTGTAATGCTTCAATTGTCTAGCGAAATAAAGGTATTTAGTTCTCCATTCGTTCAAACCTTAGATCTAGAAAATGAGAACGAGAGAGTGAGAACGTGAACGTTCTATCTAAAAACTGGAAAAACTCTTAAATAGGTTCAGGAAAGAAAAGCTAAACCTAGCAAACAAAATAACGGAAATGAAATAATAGAAAATGGAATATCCGAAAATGCTAAAATCGGAAACAAATAAACGCTGGCCGCGAGGCGTCTACATCCACCGTGGGGCGGTGGATTCGCTGTGTTGCCATCTCTGAGATCCACCGCCGGGTCGCGGTGGCTTGTGGCGCGGCGCGTCAGCAGTGACTTCTTCAGCTCCATCAAGTCTTCATCTTCTGCTCTTCTGTACTACCAAGTGATGGTAGCCTTCCTCCATGAGTCTTAAGCAGATCTTCTCCTCCATCTTCTACATCCTTCATTAAGCTGTAAATCCTATGATATCTTCACTTCTTAACTCTTCTTCTGGATTACAGACTTAGCCTAAATCTATACCAAAACTCAATCTAAATCATGTCAATAATTACTAGTTAAGGTACCTGAAATGGCACCTATCAAATTCCCCCACACTTAGACCTTTACTCGTCCCGAGTAAATCAAAACTAATCCTACTCCAATCCTCAAATACTAAGGCCTCAGGAAGTGCGAGCAAACATGATACCAGTGATTACAACAACTTTAAAATCAGCTCCAGACAACCAAAACAAGTGATGCGAGATAAATCTATTCCTAACTCTTGTCTAGCTCCTTATCGCTCCAGAGTGACCTACCCGATCTCCTTATATCACCTCTGCTTATGACGCCAACCTCCAGAATGATCCTAAAATCACTCTTTTTTTCTTTACGCTCATCTTGCCTAGGCGCCCTCTCGGGTTTTCACCTAGCCACTCATTTCATTTTGCTAGACATCTCACATGTACTCACATCACTCCAGTCCAATTTTGCACCAGTCTGTACCAGTCGGACTACCTGCTTATTACCTGAACCGCCCTTTCGGGTTTTCAGCTCATCCCATGATTTTGATTGTTTTTTTCTCATTTTATGGCTTTTTTTTGAAATACTCGAATCTGAAATGCCAAATTGAAATGCATAAACAAACTATGTACACTAACTATGATAGGTAGCAAGTGTAAATCCCTCCCCCACACTTGAATCACACATTGTCCTCAATGTAGAGACAAAGACATAACTAAATAGGGGGGGAAGAAAATAAACTCACTGGTAAGGTGGATACGGTGGATAGCCCGACGGGTACGGGTACCGCCCAAAATAGTGCTCCTGCATAGATGCCTCATTTGTAGCGTGTTGACGTAGTGTGAAAGCATCAAAACGAGAAAACACCTCATCCCAAGGAATCTCAGAAGTTGATGCAGAAGAAGAGGCAGCAACATACACAGGGGGATCAATATCCATAGGAGCAGCAGCCTGGACTCTATCCTCAGAAACGGGGGAGATGACCTCAGCGTCAGATGGAATAAACCACTGTGTGAAATCCCATGGATAGGTAAAGTGACGAGGGAGGCACAGCATGTGACCTTGACAGGGCTAAAAGTCGTATGCCTAATCAAAAAAATCCTAAAGTACCTACTAAAGAGTATAGCAAGCAAGTCAGGGTCGATCCCACAGGGAATCAGGTTATCAATTCTTGTGTTTCGTAAACTACCAACTAGGAACTAGGGGGGGTTGTTTGTGTTTTTCGTAACCAAAGTAAACAAAGCAAGTAAACAAGTTTGCAAATAACGGTTGAGAATAATAAGGGAAAAAGCGCCACACTTAACAAAGATCCACACAACAATAGAAAGGTCGATCACAGAATTCTATCAATCTCAAGTTCTTAATATTCCTATAGTTGTTCTTATCCCGATCATAGATAACTATTAGTTCTACCAGCCCTAATAGTACTTATCACCAAATCAAATCCGAAAACCTTCAAGACTCAATAAAGCAATAGCAATCAAACAAGGATTCAACAAGATACATGCAATAGAAACAACCCGTTACTATAAGCAGGCAATTAACTCTCTCTCACGATGAAGCGCTCGGATCCCCTATACGCAACAATCGTGCTTGCTACTCGATATGTAACCCGAACCCGGAATCACAAGTCCTAACAATTAGGAAGATATCAATAAACCTAGGTGATCAATCTAGATAAATCAACATAAACCAATAATCAATCAAGTACAAGAGAATCAATCCAACTAGATAGGAAAACGAACAAGAGTATAAAACTCACAACCAATCAATTGCTGGCTTCAAACTGTCAAGTGCAACAATGGAGGTTTAGTTCTCCATAGGGTTTGTGAGCAAATAACGTAAAACGGTGGCAACTAGGGTTCTCGAATAGATCAAGCTCTAAAAGAGTCTTAAACCTAACTTAAATATTAAAGTAATAATTCAGAAATAAAGAAAATAAAATAACAAACTAGGAAACTAAGTCTCGGAAATAAAATAGAACGGAATAAAAACACGGAACGAAAGTCTTCAGCGAGTCTCCACCGCGGGTACGGTGCATCCCACCGCTGGGTGCGGTGGCTCTCCAGTGGCTTCTGTCCACTTCTCTGACGACCTCGCCGCAGGTGCGGCAGTGCCCACCGCTGGGTGCGGTGGGACTCTAAAATCTTGTCTGGTTTCTGCTTCTTCCACCGCAGGGGGCGGTGGTCTTCGGCGTGGGTGCGGCAAGACTCCAGTAACATCTCCTCTTCAAAGCTCTTCCTTGAAATCTCTCGCACCGCTCCTCAACTCGTCTCTTCACTCCTTTGGCGTCTTTCCTTGGTGGCTTTCTTCCTCAGTGTCTCCTAGATATCCACAATAGCTTAAACACCTCCAAAAACACCAAACTTCGCCTCCAAATGCCATACACATGAATGTGTCTAAAACTACCCGAATGACACCAATAAACCCTCTAATGACTCTTACTTAAGCCCTACAAAGTAGTGCTTATCAGACCTCCATAAGAAAACCAGATGAAATGCTCTTGGAAGTTGTTCAACATACCACATCGTCGCAGACATGGGATGTCGTAGCGAACAGGCATGATCGGTTGAGGAATAGTGTCTGTTTGAATTCTGGCGGCAATAACCAAGGTGATCAGACCACCCTGAACAATATCCCGCGCCTCACCCTCACGAATCCTCTGAAGGTTGTGAACCCATACTAGAACCCAACAAGGAGTCTCCTCGTCCAAAGGGTCAAGCATCGGAAGAAACAAACCAAGGCGTTTCAGAGAAACCTTCCTATCCTCCGCACACCCACAAAATGATCGCACCAGCACTGTATGAATTAAGCGTAGGCAAGGGTGCACTAGTCTGCTACTGGACTCCCTACCTTTTTGAAAATCAGGCATTCCCGTAGCGGTAGTCCAGAAGTCTTTAATTTCCGCTTCGTCGGGTCCCTTCTTCCACCCAGCAGTAGGTGGTCTAGACACTCCCAACACCTCCCTGACTTCCTCCACTGGCATCTCGTAAGCTCGTCCCTCATACTTAAATTTTATGTCCGCCAGCACTTTGCGCACTTCACCATTAACAGTGCGTCTCTCAGTATATCTCGACATGGTGGCGATAAATTGGTAACACAGCTCGGGGGATGCAGGGGCACACTTGTCCAGGAAGTCACTCAATCCCAACCTATCCAAACACAGCTGGACCATCTCTAACATTCCCAACTCGGCCAAAGTCCCTTTATCAAAGAATTGAGGCGGTAGCACAGCCCTCTCCGCAACCACATCATAGGCCTTATTCTCCTCCACAGTCATACCAACCTTCCTAGCTCTCGGCATAATTAAAGTATTTGAATGCTTGGATTCAAAGAGCTGGGCAAAGACGACTTACAAACCAAAGACGAATATTCACCAGGGTCTTGCCGCGGGGCGGTACGCCTCACCGCGGGGCAGCGGTGAAAACCAGTTACTCCACTGAAAGCTGCCGCCGGGTCGCGGTGGGAACTGACGCGGGGCGGTGGACTGTTCAACCTTCTTCTCCAAATCAAAAATTCCTGAATCGCGTGAGGCGGTGGAGCATCAACGCGAGGCAGCAACTGTGCGACCTCCCAATCTCAACCTCTAATGAGCCAAGATAGATCCCCAACGGTCCTCCAATCACACCTCCAAAACCACTCAACACCACCCTTCAACCAATAAGCACCGCAAAGCGGTCAGACGAGCGCAAGGAGGTGGCTAGGTTATGGGAAACTGAAATTGGGTTCAAGGATCACCACAATGTAGCTTAGATCGAGGGAAAGGCAGGGATTTGTGAGATTTTGGGTGAGGGCTTGAGAGGAGAAAGAGAGATGCGGTAGAGATAGAAAGAAAAGGGTGAGGAGGTTAGGGTTTGGCGGGAGTGTATAATGAGTAATGGGGTAAATACCAGGTACCGGACCGCGGGATGATCCAAATAACACCGTCAAATCCTTCGTATCCAACTTGGAAAATGTTTTTGAAAACTACACCGTTTTTTTTTTAAATCAGAGTTGAGTGAAAATACCCAGGCTTCACCGCGGGGCGGTGTGCTTCACCGCGGGGCGGTCGTGGGTTTCCTGGAGAATTAAACTCGCCTTCATTTACTTTCGTACCTGACACGTTAGTAGCAGGCGGACGAAACAAAGCAAAAGAACTACGAAAAAGGTCTAAGGAAAGAAAATCAAAAGAAAATAAAAAGAAAAATACCTCGGGTTGCCTTTCGATAAGCGCCTTGGTTAACGTCGTTGGCTCGACGTAGGCTGTGTGTTGGATTCCTTAGGTTTTGATGGTTACAAACACTCAACTAATATGTGTACCAAGTGTTTCAGGGACAAGAAGAGTTATCCCGGGGAGCTTTGTAGCACAGGATCTCAAAGGGAACAAAGGCTTGCTTAGCGCTTTGTTACCTCTCAAGGAACTGAAGTGACGGACCAGATCAAGGCTGCAAAAGGAAAGAAGTCATCCAGCATGCTGTGTTAAGGAAACAAACCAAGAAGCCACACGGTAGAGGATGAAGACTTCGGCTCTAAGGATCAAGCCGGATTGCGTGAAGATATGGAGAGAGAGAAAACCCGATCGTGTTGATCCTAGGAATCTTTCCTAAGATAAGGCGATTGGAGAGAGAAGAACGTTATCCAATCGGTTTGATTAATTAAGGAACTCCTTCCTTAATTAATATAACCGGTTGTGATATCTTATCTTCAAAACAAAATCATATCTTTGTAATCCGATTCTAGTATTTCCTAATTTTGTGTCAATTAGGGTTTTAGCCGAGTTGTATTTAAGAGAAGCATGGATTCTTTTCTATGAAACGACGCAGAAGAAAAAGAAGAACAAAGAGCGTTCAATTGAGAAGAAAAAGAGAGTGAAGTGTTTGTGAGTCTTTGAGGGTTGAGTTCGGATTCATCGTTGTAGGAGTGATCTTCGAATCTAGGTGGGAAGTCTAGTGTTTTGGAGTCCATGCTACTTTAATCCGCTGTGCCTTCTGTAGGAACAAAGCTATTTTAATCCGCCGTGCCTTCTGTGGGAACCAAGCTTTTGTTCCCTCAGACGTAACTCTAACGATCCAACACTGTGGCCTATCAGTTTTCAGCTTCAGGGACTTCAAAACTCACTTCATCAACTTGGTTCGGGTTGAAGCTGTCATGGTAAGGCTTCAATCTTTGGCCATTCACTTTGAAAACGTTGTTCGTCTTGTTGTAAATCAATCTAATGGCGCCATGGGAGTGTACTTCAGCAATTACATAAGGACCCGTCCACTTGGATTTCAGCTTCCCAACAAAAAGCTTAAGCCGAGATTGAAATAGGAGGACCTTATCCCCTGGCTTGAAATCTCTTCTCAAGATGTTCTTGTCATGCCATTGCTTGGTTTTCGCCTTATAGCTAATAGAGTTCTCATATGACTCAAGGCGTAACTCCTCTAGTTCTTGCAGCTGCAGCTTCCGGAAATCTCCCACTTCATCCAATTGCATGTTGCATTTCTTTATTGCCCACCATGCTTTATGTTCAAGCTCTACAGGGAGGTGGAATGCTTTTCCAAATACTAACCAGAAAGGGGACATTCCTATTGGAGTTTTGAAAGATGTGCGGTATGCCCACAGTGCATCATTAAGTTTAGAACTCCAATCCTTTCGATTAGCTGCAACCGTTTTCTCCAGGATGGATTTAATCTCTCTATTGGAAACTTTGGTCTGCCCATTAGTTTGAGGATGATAGGCCATGGAGACTCTTTGGGTGACATGATACTTCTTCAGCAGGGCAGTCACTGTCTTGTTGCAGAAATGGGTTCCCCGATCACTAATTAAAGCTTTGGATATCCCAAATCTTGAGAAAATGTTCTCCTTAAGAAAACCTGCCACAACTTTAGAATCATCAGTCCTGGTGGCCTTCGCTTACACCCACTTGGAAACGTAGTCCACCGCAAGCAATATATAGAGATTCCCATGAGAGCTAGGAAAGGGTCCCATAAAGTCAATGCCCCAAACATCAACGACCTCGCAAAAGATTAATGATGATTACGGCATCTCATTCCTCCTGGAGATATTTCCAACCCTTTCGCATCGGTCACAAGATTTACAAAAGGCATAGGCATCCCGAAAGATGTGTGGCCAATAAAATCCTGCATCCAATACTTTCCTAGCAGTCTTATTTTCCCTAAAATGACCCCCATATGCTTGAGAATGGCAAAAGTTAAGGACAGATTATACCTCATTATCCGGAAGACATCGGCGCACTACCTGATCGACACAATGCTTCCATAGGTATGGATCATCCCAAACATAGTGACGGGCTTCTCTTCGTACCTTTTCCTTTTGAGCTCTAGTGTAATCCGGGGGTAGTTCCTCTCGAACCAAATAGTTCACGATATCTGTGTACCATGGTCTAAAAGAACGGAGCCCGAAGACGGCCTCGGCTATGTGAAGAGGGGGTTCGGAAGTACTTACAGAGCATAGTGTAAGTCCAGAGATGTTGCCGCGGGGTGGTGATGTCAACGCGGGCCGCAGTGAGTTTTCCTAGTTCTCAGTTGAACATGCCGCCGGGTCGCGGTAGATGTCGCCGCGGGTCGGTGATGTTTCCAGTTCCACAATTTCTACAGATCGTCGGGTCACGGGGGTGCAGACCGTGGGGCGGTGAGCATCATCCGAAATTCCTTCGATCATAAAGAGTGTGTCATCTGGGAAAGTTCCGTGAATGGGGTTCTGTGCTCCGGGCTTATCTTCTTCATGTACGAGCCTACTCAGGTGATCAGCTATTAGGTTCTCCGCTCCCTTTTTATCTCAGATCTCAACATCAAATTCAGTGAGTAGGAGAACTCATCGGATTAGTCTTGGCTTTGCTTCCTTCTTCGTCATTAGGTAACGAAGGGCATCATGATCTATATAGATGATCACCTTTACTCCCAAAAGATATTGCCTAAATTTTTCCAAGGCAAAGACAACTGCCAGCATTTCCTTCTCAGTGGTGGAGTAGTTCCTCTGAGCTCTATTTAGAGTCATGGAGGCATAATGAATTACATGGGAGGCACGTCCCACTTTCTGGCCTAGAACTGCTCCAACCGCATAGTCATTGGCGTCACACATGATCTCAAATGGGCGAGACCAGTCAGGTGCCTGAATGATAGGTGCACTTGTTAGGCGTTCTCTCAAGCAATCAAACGCCTTCTTTCACTCGTCGGTGAACTCATAGGTCACCTCTTTCTTCAGTAGCTCGCATAGAGGTGAAGAGATCTTAGAGAAGTCCTTGATAAATCTTTGGTAAAAACCTACATGACCTAAAAAGGAACGCACTTCACGCACATTAGTAGGATAAGGCAAAGACTGAATCACATCAATCTTCGCCTTATCGACCTCAATACCCCTAGCAGAAATAATATGACCAAGTACTATACCCTGTTCTACCATGAAATGACACTTTTCAAAATTCAAAACCAAATTGGTTTCAACACATCTTTTAAGTACAAGTGCCAAATGGTTCAAACATGAATCAAAGCTAGTCCCATGCACTGTGAAGTCATCCATGAATACCTCAATAAATTTCTCAACATATTCAGAGAAAATACTAACCATACATCATTGAAATGTACCGGGTGCGTTACATAAACCAAATGGCATTCTGCGGTATGCAAAGGTGCCAAAGGGGCATGTAAAAGTGGTTTTCTCCTGGTCTTCTGGCGCTATAGCCACCTGAAAGTATCCTGAATACCCATCTAGAAAACAGTAGTAGGGGCGCCCAGCAAGGCGTTCTAGCATTTGATCAATAAAAGGTAAGGGAAAATGGTCTTTCCGAGTTACCGCATTCAGCTTACGGTAGTCAATGCACACCCTCCATCCTGTAGTGGTCCTTGTAGGAACCAAATCCCCTTGTTGATTCTCCACTATAGTGATACCTCCTTTCTTAGGGACAACCTGAGTTGGACTTACCCATTGGCTATCGGAAATAGGGAAGATCATATCAGCTTTGAGGAGTTTCAGCACCTCCTTCTTGACCACTTCCATCATTGGAGGATTGAGTCTTCTTTGTGGCTGCCTAGATGGTTTGGCTCCATCTTCAAGTAGAATCCTATGCATACAAGTCGAGGGACTTATCCCTTTTATGTCTGCAATGGTCCATCCTATCGCAGTCTTGTACTCCCTCAGCACGCCTAATAGCTTCATTTCCTGGTCTTCATATAGCTTACTAGACACAATGACTGGCAGCGTGTCATTGGCTCCAAGAAAAGCGTACTTGAGTTGATCCGGCAGTGGCTTCAATTCAATCTCGGGAGCCTGTATAACAGAGGGAACAAGCTTCTCACTCGGGTTTAGTAAATTGGGGCCAACGCCCAAAGGATCAATAGGAAACTTACCATATGCATCCATCTGAGCTATGATTTCCTGCATGTTAGATGGTAAAGAGTATTCCTCATGGGACAATTCCAAATTATTCTCAACAATGGACATCAACTCATCAGGACCAGATATATCAAATACATCCTGTGCAATAGAATCGATCACATCAATGGAGCATAAAGAATGGTCTTCATTGGGGTGTTTCATAGCTTCATAAATATTATATTCCACCTTCTCCCCATCGAATTCCATAGAAAGTGTCCCACTTTGCAAATCAAGTTTAGTCTTAGCAGTTTTCAAAAATGGTCTATCTAACAGTATAGGAGTTGCCTTTGTATCTGTTTCCATATCTAAGACATAAAAATCTGCAGGGAATATCAATTTATCAACCATAACAAGAACATCCTCTACTACTCCTCTAGGGTAGACACTAGACCTATCAGTTAATTGAATCACAATTCCAGTTTCCTGCAGAGGTCCAAGTCCAAGAGATTCATAGAGGGAATAGGGCAAAACATTAATGGAGGCACCAAGATCAAGCATAGCTCTTTCAAATTTAGTGTCACCAATAATACAAGGAATGCTCCACATACCTGGATCGCCACACTTCTTTGGCATACACCTCTGGAATATAGCGGATACGCGTTCGCTGACCTTGACTTTTTCCTTGCCCTTCAGCTTCTGATTTCTCTTGATGGTGCATAACTCCTTTAAAAACTTAGCGTACCGAGGTACACTCTTTACAAGCTTGAGGAGGGGGATGTTTACCTCACACTTACTGAAGGTGTCGAAGAGATCCTTGTCGTCGATTACTTTCCTTTCCTTTAGTGCCTCCGGAAAGGGGGCAGGGGGCTTTTCAGAACCAAGAGGAGGGAAATTTGGACGAACATAGGGGTCCTCTTATTCATCGTGATCAAGATCTGGGCTTTCACCGCGGGGCGGTGGGTTCACCGCGGGGCGGTGTTCTTGGCCGCGGGGCGATGGTGTTAACTCAGGACAACTGAGAGTGTCCGCCGGGTCGCGGTGGGTGTCACCGCGGGGCGGTGGGACTTGCCCATCTTCAATTTCAGCTCTGTCGTCCTTTTCATCAATAGGAGCGACTTGCAATTCCTTGCCACTTCGGAGGGTCACGGCACTTACACTTTCTTGCGAGGCCATTTTGTCCAACCTAGTGACCACATCTGTTAACTGACCCACTTGTTTTTCAATGCTCTTGATGCTGGCCGCAGTTGTTTGCACATGAGTTGTGAGGTTCATTGTTAAGGCTGTGAGCAACTCATTAGTTGAAGGGGAACTACTAGCCTGGGGAGCAACTGGTAGCTCATCAAAGTGAGGTTGTGGCGGTTGTTGTAGCTGTTGTTGATCATGTCGAGGTCTAATAGGCATGTAACCTCCAGCAGCGTATACTTCAGCAGTAGTGGCATCCTGAAGTTGGGGACAAGCATTGGTGTTGTGAAATGGATCAACGCAGATTCCACAAACATTGTGATGTTGAGGTGCTTCTTGTTTACCCAACTTCGCAATTACATCTTTCAATGAAGCAATTTCTTGCAATAAATGCGCATCATTAGAGTTGACAACATTATCTCCTCTGGTCTTTGGGGCTTCATCAAAATCCCTTGTGCTCTCAGCCATATCATGAAGTTTAATCATGGCTGCATCAGGGGTCATATTCAAGATACTACCACCACAAGTAGCATCTATGATTCTTCTTTCATCATCTAGCAGCCCATTGTAAACATAGAGTACTAGAGCTTTCTTGTCAAAACCATGGAACGGGCAACTAGAACAAAGTCGTTTGAACCGCTCACAATAGTCATAAAGGGTCTCCTCCTCTCCTTGTTCAATACTGGCAATCGCCCTTTTCAAGGCATTCGCCATCTTGGTTGGGAAATATTGTGCGAGGAATGCCTTATGTAGCTTAGCCCATGAATCTATGCTTCCGCCAATCAGATGATAGTACCAGTCCTCGGTATCGTCCTTAAGAGTGAACCTGAAGGCTCTCATTTTAATATGATCTTCAGTGACGTTAGCTGGTTTAATGCTCATAATGACGTTGTGGAATTTACCGAAGTGTTGGATGGGGTCTTCTCCACTTCGTCCATGGTATCTCGGGAGCAACCGTATCACTCATGTTCTGAGCTCAAATGTCACACCATCCACAAGGGGTGGAATGATTACAGCCAATGGCTGCTTGATAACAGGAATTTGTCGTTCTAATTCCTACTATGCAAAATATCCAAACAAACCCTAAACCGTAGTCCTAGGTAAGTAAAGGTCGAATCCAACAGGGAGGCGGATTCTATCTTAGTATGCAATTTATATGTCAATCCAAAGTAACCAAAGGGGGGTTTTGTGAGTTTAAGTAATCTAAGCATGCAAAAGTAAACAAGCGAAAGAGTTGTGAAATCAGTGATGGGAAAAGCACTTAGTCAAACAACATCCACTATTCGTATGACAAGTTGATCCTAGATACTCATTCAAAATCTCATGCAATGGAAATTCCAATTCCTTTTCAGATATAACTAATAGCACAACCAGATACTATTAGCACTAACTAATTAAACAACCCTGAAACTATCAAGATTCAGTTTAACAGCAGCTTTACGGATAGGAATATAGTTGGATACAATTCTAGCATAAAACAACCAGCTTTTATCCTAGAATGTAAAGCAGTTCTCTTCTGCATAAGATTAGCACAACCAGTTACTAATACGATGCAGTTGCTACTCTGAAATAGATATGCTCAACCAGTAACAATCTAGATCTAGCAATAGATCAATAACAACAAACCCTAGTTGATCAGACTGGAGAAAATCAATATAAACCATAAGCAATCAAACAAGAGAATAGATAAAATCCATGCAATAGATTAAGAACGAGAATCTCACAACTGAATCCAAACGAAAGCTTCAGCGTCTGACTAAGCAAGAGAGGCTTAGTTCTTCATAACGTAGAACGTAGAAAGGAGAAGTATAATTAGGGTTCAGAGATAAAGAAAACAAGTCTTTCTCTACCCTTAAATACTAAAAACATTCAGTCAAAATTAACCTAAAAAGAAATTACTAAAACGTAATAAAATAATCCAATTAAAACATATAAGGAAAAAGTGACTCGGCTGCCTTCAGACATTCACGGCGGCCGCTGCAACCTTCACGGCGGGCGCCGTAATTGCGGCGGGCGCCGTCTTTCCACGGCGGTCGTCGTGGCTTTGTCGTAGCTAAGGCTTCTGGAATGGATTTGGCGGCGGTCGCCGCCTCTTCTGCGGCGGTCGCCGTGACTCCGTATCTTCAGCTTTTATCTCTTCAGCTCCTAAAGCCTCCAAAATGTGTCTTCCGCGCCTGCTCGCCAACACTCCAAATCTCCTCCAAAACATCCTAAAACACCACTAAAACCATGCTAAAACTCCGTCAATACACAACATAATCGTGTGTATCAAACTCCCCCACACTTGAATCTCTACTCGTCTCGAGTGGATAGAAAACTACCACCCATCACCAATGAAGCACCTAGATCATCGACATGTAAAGAAGCACACAACTAAGAGTAAAAGCATCTACATGAAAGCACAACTTCCCCTATCCAACCACACATGAAAACTACTCCAGCACCAACCCACATCAACAACCACAACAACAATGCAAACAACAACAACAACAACCACAATAGCAGCACCAAGCGACCACCACATCCAAGTCCAACATCATCAAACATCATCAAAAAGAGTGAAAGAAATACCACCGTAACTACACCTTATCCCTCCATGTGAAAACCTACCCGAAACACTCCTATACTCCACCACTTATGTCGCATGCGCCGGTAAATTGATAGTCCTAGAACACTCAATTTTTTTTTCTGCACTCATTTTGCTTAGGCGCCTTTTCAGGTTTTCACCTAACACTCTCATTTCATTTTTCTAAGTTGGACTCACCATCTCACATCACTCTAAATCCATTTTTTCCCAGGCCTAATGCTTGTCGGATTACCTGCTTTTTACCTAGACCGCCCTTTCGGGTTTTCAGTCCATCCCAGGATTTTTATTTGCCTTTTTTTTTAGATAATAGTAATACAGAATCCACTCCCCCACATTTAATACGAACATTGTCCTGAATGGAAGAAGACAGAAAATAAAATAGGGGGAACAGAGAATGTACCACTACTGAGGAGGTTGTGGTGGGTAGCCAGAATATTGGGAACCCATGAATAGGTTCCATTGTCTCATCTGTTCCTCCATGGCTCGTATGTCGTTGTTGTGTTGATGCATCATAGAAGACTGCACAGCGTAGCGATCTCGCTCCTCCTGACGGAAATCAACAAGGTCTGTCTGCATCTGCTGGATCGCCTCCCACATCCACATATGTATGTCCGGATGCGGCTCAGCAGCAGGCTGTGCCTCAGGCATCACAGTATCATCGCCCTCATCCTCGGCCTCCTCAAGCTGCGCCATAGGAACAGTCGAAGCACCAGCAGCAGAGGTGCCCACCGGCTGACCACCACCGGCTCCCACTCGGTAACGGCTCACATCAAAATCCATGTAACGTGGTCCATAGGGCAGCTCAAGAGGGAAGGGAATGGGGATCCTGTAGCAGCCCCGCGATCCATATAACCAGAACCTCTGGGACCCGGTCCCAGACATAACACTCGATGTCCGAAGCTGCTTCCAGTCATATGTATAGCCAGGAGTGAGCCGCTGGGAAGGGTCAGGCAGATCGAGGCCCAGGTGCATGCCCAGCAGAGAAATCATCCCCCCAATAACAATCCTGTGGGGCTTGTCCTGCTTGAATTTCCTGCAGCATGCAATAAAATGGGAGCGCCAATCCCATACCAATGGGCACTCAGGGGTCATGCTCCAGACCGCGTACAAGTCAGGGTACGGGACTTTGTTCAACTCGGACTGGCCATGGAAGGCCATCCGCACCACCTTATGCGCTAGTCTCAAACCCGGATGCGACCACTTGTAGTTATACTCTCCTCCTTGCGGATCATAGATAGTAGTCCCTGTGGTGTGATACCAAAAATTGAAATACCAATCTGCGTCCTCCCACTCCTTCGGAGAAGATGGCGGCTTGGTAATCCTAAGCGTCGCGTCGATGTCCTTATACCACATAGAGTACCTACTACCAGCCAAATAGAAAGTGATTCTGCCCTCATCACACAGATGCTCAAAACTAGCGAGAAACTCCTGCGTCCAAGCGGGAAAGGTGGGTGCCCCAAGCTGGTAGAAATCACCCAACCCACACTTAATAAATAGTTGATGCATGCATTCATATAGATTAAGGGCCCTCATGGTGTCTGGGTCAAAGAACAATGTAGTCATCATATCCTTTTTCTCAATAATTTTCTTACAGCTGTCCTCAACCTTACTACGT
This sequence comes from Rheum nobile, assembly GCA_027886185.1. Lineage (NCBI taxonomy): Eukaryota > Viridiplantae > Streptophyta > Magnoliopsida > Caryophyllales > Polygonaceae > Rheum > Rheum nobile. The sequence continues at coordinate 11,861,968 of WOAB01000563.1, read as the reverse complement.
GCGACCTCAACCCCAGACGATTTCTTACGGGATGAAAATGTGTGTTTCAACATGCTGAAATTTAACTAATCACGCAGCGACAACAATCAAAAGCAGAGGAAAAAGCACAGAAATCACCAGACGAAGGAGCGGCGGGCGCTGCGAAGAACGGCGGGCGCCGTGTTCGTCGCGGCGGGCTCCGTGATGAGGACGGCGGTCGCCGCGAACAACTCTTCGTAGAATCTGCAGATCTCCACAGCGGCGAGCAACGGCGGCGATCTGGCTTTGCAGCGGGCGCGATGAAGGGCGGCGGTCTGACTTTGCAGCGGGCGCGATGAAGGGCGGCGGTCTTCGGATTGGGGGGGAAGAGGGTTTGAGTTTGGGAGGGAGAGAGAGGAGGTAAAGGGGGGAAGGATAGATAAGGGTAGTAACTGACTCGGGATTTTAATTTAATTTTATTTTTTTTATTTTTTTTACTTTTTCTCCCCGTTTTCGGTGTTTTCGGGGTATTTATTTTTGCGTCTTTTGCACCCCGTTTAAGGTTTTTCCAGGGCCCATTTATATCATTTTTTTTCAAAGGAAAGAGTCGAACCTGAAAATGGCGGCGATCGTCGTAAATGCGGCGGTCGCCGCGATTAAACGGCGGTCGCCGTTCTCATGTCGTAGCCAACATCCTTGGTGAAGCATTTACGGCGGGCGCCGTAAGGTTCGCGGCGGGCGCCGTGAACACCTTCTTCACTTTTTCACGTTTCTTGCAGGTTAGTTGGACACAGAATACAAAAATTGAATTTGACTAAGGGAATGAGAAAGGAACTACCTAATCATCGGGTTGCCTCCCGAGAAGCGTCGTAGTTAACGTCGTGGCTCGACCTCATGCTGGCTCATCACTTTTCAGCTTCGGGTTCCTTCAAGAACGCCTCTTCAATGGTGTCTTTGGTGAAATCTTCATGGTATTTCTTCACTCTTTGCCCATTCACCTTGAACAAGGTCTGTGATGCCGAATCAAATAGCTCTACGGCACCATGTGGGAAGACCTTGGCCACATAATAGGGTCCTGCCCAGCGCGATCTCAGCTTGCCTGGGAAAAGTCTAAGGCGTGACTGAAATAAGAGGACTTTGTCTCCAACCTTGAAGTCCTTCCTCAATATGTTCTTGTCATGCCAGGCCTTAGTCCTTTCCTTGTAGTGAATGGCATTATCATAAGCTTCGATCTTGGCTTCCTCCAGCTCTTGCAGTTGCAGCTTACGAAGCTCTCCAGCTTCATCCAGTTTCATGCTGTAATTCTTGACAGCCCAATATGCCTTGTGCTCTAGCTCCACTGGAAGGTGACACGCCTTACCAAACACCAACCGAAAGGGTGACATACCAATTGGTGTTTTGTACACTGTCCTGTATGCCCATAGTGCATCATCAAGCCTCAAACTCCAGTCTTTTCTGTTGGGAGACACAGTCTTCTCCAAGATGGACTTTATCTCCCGATTGGACACTTCATCTTGCCCATTTGTTTGAGGGTGATAGGCGGTAGAAACTCTCTGAGTGACATGATATTTCTTCAACAGTACAGTGATTGTCCTATTGCAGAAGTGAGTTCCTCTATCACTTATGAGAGCTTTTGGCACACCGAACCTGGTAAATATGTTGGACTTCAAGAAATCTACAACAACTTTGGCATCATCAGTCCTGGTGGCCTTCGCTTCCACCCACTTGGAAACGTAGTCCACCGCAAGCAAAATATATATATGACCACAAGAGGTTGGAAATGGTCCCATGAAGTCAATGCCCCAAACATCGAAGATTTCACAGAAAATCAATCCTGTTTGTGGCATTCTCATCCCTATGAGATATATTTCCAACCCTTTGACACTTGTCACAGGATTTACAGTGGTTATGCGCATCCTTGAATATGGAAGGCCACCAAAATCCTGCGTCAAGTACCTTCCTTGCGGTTCTTTGTACCCCAAAGTGTCCACCACATGCTGCTGAATGACAAAAGGCAAGGAGAGAATTTACCTCATTTTCCGGAATGCACCTGCGAATTACCTGATCGGAACAGTGCTTCCATAGGTAGGGATCGTCCCAGACAAAGAATCTGGCTGAGCTGCATAGTCTGTCCCTCTGAGCCTTGTTGAATGGTGGAGGTAATTCACCAGTGGTGAGAAAGTTCACCAAGTCAGCGTACCAAGGCTCTACAGTAGTCAGCCTGAACAGGGACTCATTCGGAAAACTTGTCTGAATCTGAGGCTGTAGGGTGCCATCTTCCTTGACAATTCTGCTGAGATGATCAGCAACAAGATTCTCAGCACCCTTCTTATCCTTGATCTCTATATCAAACTCGTTGAGTAGTAAGATCCACCGGATCAGCCTCGACTTGGCCTCCTTCTTCGTCATTAGATAGCGTAAAGCAGCATGGTCTGAATAGACAATGACCTTCGTACCAAGGAGGTACTGCCTAAACTTCTCAAGAGCAAACACCACAGCAAGCATCTCCTTCTCTGTGGTGGATTAGTTCTTCTGCGCACCATTCAGGGTCATCGATGCGTACTGAATCACATGGGATGCTCTTCCATCCTTTTGGCCCAACACAGCCCCCACAGCGTAGTCACTGGCGTCGCACATGATCTCAAAGGGCTTAGACCAATCAGGCGCCTGAATGATTGGGGCACTTGTCAGGCGAGCCTTCAGGTCATCAAAGGCTGCCCGACACTCAGCTGTAAACTCAAATCTCATCTCCTTCTTCAACAGGTCACATAGAGGTGATGAGATCTTGGAGAAGTCTTTAATGAACCTGCGATAAAACCCTGCGTGGCCCAGAAAAGAACGAACTTCGCGAACATTAGTAGGATAGGGAAAAGACTGAATTACTTTAATCTTTGCCTTATCGACCTCAATACCTCTAGACGACACAATATGACCCAAAACAATGCCCTGCTCAACCATAAAGTGACACTTCTCAGAATTAAGCACTAAATTAGTGCCAACACACCTTGTCAGCACAAGTGATAGATGGGTCAAGAATGCATCAAAATCATCTCCATATACAGTAAAATCATCCATGAAGACCTCTATGAAGTTCCCAATGTACTCAGAAAAGATGCTTACCATACACCGCTGAAAGGTCCCAGGAGCATTGCACAACCCAAATGGCATCCTGCGATAAGCAAACGTGCCAAATGGACAAGTGAATGTCGTCTTTGCTTGATCCTCCGGTGCGATGGTTATCTGAAAATACCCGGAGTACCCATCCAAGAAGCAGTAGAAAGCACGGCCCGACAGTCTCTCGAGCATCTGATCAATGAAGGGAAGAGGGAAGTGGTCCTTCCTGGTCACCGCATTCAGCTTGCGGTAATCAATGCACACTCTGTAGCCTGTCTATAGTCGTGTAGGGACTAGCTCTCCATGTTGGTTCTCTACCACTGTAATCCCTCCTTTCTTCGGGACAACCTGCATAGGACTAACCCACTTGCTGTCAGAAATGGGAAAGATCATACCTGCCTGTAGGAGCTTTAGAACTTCTTTCTTGACAACGTCCATCATAGGCGGATTCAGACGCCTCTGGGGCTGCCGAGATGGCTTCTCTTCTCCTTCCAGCAGTATGCGATGCATGCAGGTGGTAGGGCTGATTCCCTTAATGTCAGCAATGGTCCAACCGATTGCTGTCTTATGCTCCTTAAGAACCACCACCAACTTGTCCTCTTGATTCTTTGTAAGCTTGCTGGAGATGATTACTGGCAAAGTCTCTTTGTCTCCCAGGAACACGTACTTGAGGTGGTCGGGAAGTTGTTTTAACTCAATCATTGGTGCCTGCACAATAGAGGGCAAAAGCTTCTCGCTAGGCAGGGTTAGTGGTAGAGGTGATTTACCTGGTAGCTCAAGAGAAAGCTTATAGTAAGCATCCAACTCATTGACAACTTCTTGCACGTCAGCAGATAGAGTAAAATCCAAACTAGAATCAACAATAATAGATTGCGTGTCATCTAGATGGTCCTCATCAAAAACGTCTTGCACCACAGGCTCAAGTACATCAATAGCACACAAGGAATGATCATCAGAAGGGTATTTCATGGCTTCATAGATATTATAATTAATGGTTTGGCCATCAAATTCCATAGTCAAGGCACCAGTACTCACATTAATCTTGGTATTAGCAGTTTTCAGGAAAGGTCTCCCTAATAGAATAGGGGATGCATGCTTGTCATGTTCCATATTAAGCACATAGAAGTCAGTAGGAAAAGTAAGATCACCAACCAAAACCAAAACATCATCTACTATCCCTATAGGACGCACACTAGATCGATCAGCTAACTGAATGGAAATATTGGTTGCATGCAAGGGTCCTAATCGTAAGGATTCACAGAGAGATGAAGGTAAAACATTAATGGAAGCACCCAAATCTAGCATAGCCTTATTGAACTTGGTACCTCCAATAGTGATGGGGATGGTGAACATACCTGGGTCGCCACACTTCTTGGGTAAGCGCTTCTGAAACACAGCAGAGACATGTTCGCTTACCTTTACCTTCTTCTTGATGTTTCTGTCTTGGTTTCTCTTTGTTGTGCACATCTGCTTTAAGAACTTCGCATAACGAGGGACAGACTTGATCAAATTGAGGAGAGGAATGTTGACCTCAACGTTTCTGAACATCTCAAACATGTCCTTGTCCTGCGCCAGTGGCTTGGTGCGCTTCAAAGCAGATGGGAATGGTGGAACAGGCTTCCACTCAGGCAAAATCGGAGTTTCAGACTCCTTCTCAACATCAGCTTCGACAACAAAGGGGCGGCGGGCACCGTAAGAAGTGCGGCGCCGTGAGAATTGCGGCGGTGGGCGCCGTGACGGTGGGCGCCGTGAGAATTCTCGAGATTTTTCTCACCGTCACGGTGGGCGCCGTGAGAATTGCGGCGGTCGCCGCAATTTTCATCAGAAAAGTCGAGAGCAGAATCGTCTTCACGGCGGGCGCCGTGGTCTTCACGGCGGTCATCGTCGTTGTTCTTCTCCAAATCCTTGTTTTCTTCCTTAGGCTTGTCTTCTTCGAGCTTTTTCCCACTTCTCAAAGTTACCGCACTGACATTCTGAATGTTCGGGTTCACTTCCGTTTGGGATGGAAGTTTACCAGAGTACTTTGCGTCCAATTTATTCACCACTTGAGAAATCTGGCCAAATTGCCTTTCCAAGTTCTGAATGCTAGCTTGTGTAGTTTCTTGGAACTGCAATTGGCTCTTGGTCAATTTAGCAACATTCTCATTGAGATTGACATTGCTCTGCATCAGCATCTTCATCATATCATCCATAGAAGGAGACGGGTTCGAGCTCTGCCCTTGCGGCCTTGGCACATATGGTTGCCTAGGTTGTGGAGGGTTACCCTGTTGTTGGTTTTGGTCTGGGTCTCTCCATCTGAAGTTGGGATGATCCCTCCAACCAGGGTTGTATGTACTAGAGTAAGGATCATTCCTAGGCCTCTGCTGATATCCTCCCACTGCATTCACTTCCTCTTATAGTACTGGACATGAATCAGTAGGATGCAAGTCGTCATGACAAATCTCACAGGCCTTAGCCTGCTGAGGTGTACCTTTCAGCTTCAGACGCCTCACCTCCTCTCTCAGCACATCAAAATCAGCTTGATCAATTTTGGATTGGGAACTTGCAACTACCAAGCTTTGGGAACCTCTCCCACTGTATTGTCTAGCGTCATCAGCCAGAGTGGCAAATATCTCTAGAGCCTCTTCATAAGTCCTCTTCAGAATATTCCCACCACATGTAGAGTTTACCATCCGACGATCATCTTCACGGAGTCCTCCATGCAGATAAAGAATCAGATCATGATTAGCATAGCCATGGTAGGGACAACTCTTCACCAGCTTCTTGAAGCGTTCATAATAGTCATAGAGAGACTCATTAGACTGTTGCTCTATGTTGCAAATCTTCTTCTTAAGCTGATTGGACTTGATCGCTGGGAAGTATTTATCAAGGAACACCTTCTTCAAATTCACCCAAGTAGTGACACTTCCTGGGGGCAGAGAATAATACCAGTCTTTAGTCGATTCCTTCAGAGAAAAGGAAAAGACTCTCAACCTTATCTGGTATTCAGTAATCTCAGATGGTCGCATGCTGGTGCAGACCTCAAGGAATTCATCCAGGTGTTGAATAGGATCCTCAAGCGGGGTTCCACTGAATTTCGGGAGTAAATGGACTACTCCTATCTTAAGCTCAAATTTGACTCTGTCACCAAGGGCAGGGAATTGCACAGCACGAGTTGGTTGCTCCAAGTTAGGAGCTGTCAGAGATTCGAGAGTAACACGATCAGCCATCGTATCAGTATCCTGAAGTAGTGCACGCGCGGCCCTGCAAGCTTGAAGAAAAGTTCTCTCGATTTCTGGATCAAAGACAAGCGGTAGATTGTTAGTAACACGGGTGTGAACCATGAGATAGGTTCACACCAAGATTGGCACACAAATCACACACACAAAAATAGATTATTGCCTCCCCGGCAACGGCGCCAATTTGATAACAGGAATTTGTCATTCTAATTCCTACTATGCAAAATATTCAAACAAACCCTAAACCGTAGTCCTAGGTAAGTAAAGGTCGAATCCACAGGGAGGCGGATTCTATCTTAGTATGCAATTTATATGTCAATCCAAAGTAACCATAGGGGGGTTTTGTGAGTTTAAGTAATCTAAGCATGCAAAAGTAAACAAGCGAAAGAGTTGTGAAATCAGTGATGGGAAAAACACTTAGTCAAACAATATCCACTATTTGTATGACAAGTTGATCCTAGATACTCATTCAAAATCTCATGCAATGGAAATTCCAATTCCTTTTCAGATATAACTAATAGCACAACCAGATACTATTAGCACTAACTAATTAAACAACCCTGAAACTATCAAGATTCAGTTTAACAGTAGCTTTACGGATAGGAATATAGTTGGATACAATTCTAGCATAAAACAACCAGCTTTTATCCTAGAATGTAAATCAGTTCTCTTCTGCATAAGATTAGCATAACCAGTTACTAATACGATACAGTTGCTACTCTGAAATAGATATGCTCAACCAATAACAATCTAGATCTAGCAATAGATCAATAACAACAAACCCTAGTTGATCAGACTGGATAAAATCAATATCAATCATAAGCAATCAAACAAGAGAATAGATAAAATCCATGCAATAGATTAAGAACGAGAATCCCACAACTGAATCCAAATGAAAGCTTCAGCGTCTGACTAAGCAAGAGAGGATTAGTTCTTCATAACGTAGAAAGGAGAAGTAGAATTAGGGTTCAGAGATAAAGAAAACAAGTCTTTCTCTACCCTTAAATACTAAAAACATTCAGTCAAAATTAACCTAAAAATAAATTACTAAAACGTAATAAAATAATCCAATTAAAACATATAAGGAAAAAGTGACTCGGCGGCCTTCAAACATTCACGGCGGCCGCTGCAACCTTCACGGCGGGCGCCGTAATTGCGGCGGGCGCCGTCTTTCCACGGCGGTCGTCGTGGCTTTGTCATAGCTAAGGCTTCTGGAATGGATTTGGCGGCAGTCGCCGCCTCTTCTGCGGCGGTCACCGTGACTCCGTATCTTCAGCTTTTGTCTCTTCAGCTCCTAAAGCCTCCAAAATGTGTCTTCCGCGCCTCCTCGCCAACACTCCAAATCTCCTCCAAAACATCCTAAAACACCACTAAAATCATGCTAAAACTCCGTCAATACACACAACATAATCGTGTGTATCACTGCTGTATCAGATCTGGCCCAGTCAACTGTCAGAGTGTCTGAGCCATTCGTACTTGTCTCTGTATCAACTTCAACAAGTAGCGACTCAGTAGCAAAGGTGCGGACCGTAAGATAGATCCACACCGCAGTCAATCACAAATAATCACAAACAGAGTATTTGATTCCCCGGCAACGGCGCCAAATTTGACAAGGCCGGAAACCGGTGTCGTTTTTCCTGTCAAAGAAATCCTAATTCACCTACTAAAGAGTATAGCAAGTAAGTCAGAGTCGATCCCACAGGGAATCGGTTATCTGTATGCAGAAGACGTGTGACTGACAAGTAACAAAGGGGGGTTTATGTGATCATAGAGTAACAATGATTAAAGCTTTAAAGGAAGAATAAGTATGATGAGTGGAAGCATTCCACTAGACAAATATCCACACTGCAGATGAAATAGGTTGATCACTGATAACTATTGTTCCAAGTTATTTTCACAATCTTATTGTCGTTCTCATCCTGGTCATAATTAACTACTAATTCAGACAGTTGTTGGTAGCACTTACCATAAAATCAATAGAAGAAAACCTTACTATCAATAAAGCAATAGCATTCAAACAAGGATATAGGATACATGCAAATAGAAGAAAACCGTACTATTTAACATGCAAATAATTCTCTCTCACAATTGCACACTCGTATTCCACTATATGTAACAATTGTGTTTGCCACTAGATATGCACTCGCATTCCGCTATATGCAAATCCTAGCACTATGATAAATATCGATAAACCTAGTTAGCAACTCTAGATAAATCAACACAAACCAATAGACAATATGCTCAAGAGAATTAAACCAACTTAATAAGATAGAGAACAAGGAATAGAAATCTTACAACCAATCCATTGCAATGCTTCAATTGTCTAGCGAAATAAAGGTATTTAGTTCTCCATTCGTTCAAACCCTAGATCTAGAAAATGAGAACGAGAGAGTGAGAACGTGAACGTTCTATCTAAAAACTGGAACAACTCTTAAATAGGTTCAGGAAAGAAAAGCTAAACCTAGCAAACAAAATAACGGAAATGAAATAATAGAAAATGGAATATCCGAAAATGCTAAAATCGGAAACAAATAAATGCTGGCCGCGAGGCGTCTACATCCACCGCGGGGCGGTGAGTTCCACCGCGGGGCGGTGGCTTCGCTGTGTTGCCATCTCTGAGATCCACCGCCGGGTCGCGGTGGCTTGTGGCGCGGCGCGTCAGCAGTGACTTCTTCAGCTCCATCAAGTCTTCATCTTCTGCTCTTTTGTACTACCAAGTGATGGTAGCCTTCCTCCATGAGTCTTAAGCAGATCTTCTCCTCCATCTTCTTCATCCTTCATTAAGCTGTAAATCCTATGATATCTTCACTTCTTAACTCTTCTTCTGGATTACAGACTTAGCCTAAATCTATACCGAAACTCCATCTAAATCATGTCAATAATTACTAGTTAAGATGCCTGAAATGGCACCTATCATGGGCCCAGAGAGTTAAACTTTCGGAAAGGCTAAGGGTGTAAAGTCATAAGTATTATCTGAGGTTTCGTTATGAGGCTTTCCTAGGAGAAACGACATAAGGATTGGATGGAGAGTGATCGATGTCTGTTAAGGCAATTGGATGTCACGTTTAGGGAAAATAAAGTGATTGGATGAAATTGTGCTAATTGATTTATCGCGATCTTGTTTTGAGGAAACTAAAGGTTTGAGTTGGAAGAGAGCTTTAGGGCCAGATTTATTAGGCCAAAGAATTGGATCAGTGAATTGTACCTTCAAGGGATATAGAGTTATGATATCTGGAGATTTACAAGGTCTGATATGTGGATGTTAAGAGAGTGTGACGCCTATAAGGCCGAGGATATAGCACTTTTTAGAAAAATTAAGTTGTGAGACGATTGTTTTGGAAAACCGCTCACTTAAAATTGAAGGATTAGGACGTAAAGTGATTGATTTGATGGCAAGGCATCGTTCATCAATATGGTATTTTTGGGTAAATAGAATTGAGGAACCTTAAAAGGTTTAAGTTAGAGATTGAATAATGGAATACGTTAGGTTAATCTTGGATAAATGGTATATATCAGTAAAGCAAAAGGGTGCTTGATTTGGGATAACAAATCGTATGAGTACAACTGGTTGCTTAAGGATTTATGGGTGAATAGCAAACTTGAACGGTAAAAATTTGTTACGGTTTTGAAGGTCAATAGTGTGGCATAAAGTAAGTATGTGGATGATATCAAGTGGACTTGAGGAAAAGGTGACCCACGTCTATTAAGATGATCGTATGGCACGTTTGGGTAAGACGAGAGCATAATCCTGTGGAATGGATTAGTAAATCATGTTGAGATAATCGGACATAGGTTGTGGTGTGATTAATTGTGGGATCACATGAGTAAAAATTTTGAGTTAAAGATATGGCACATGGGCCAAATGTGAGTAAGGTAACCAATGAAATAGGTGAGCTGTGTATGTAAACAGTAAGGCCTATATGACAAGTGGAGGTACTAAGTTGAGGTATAGTTGAATTTTATGTATGTACTTGAGGATCGGATTGTCGAAAGGAAGTTAATAAGAAAATGTGTATTCTTCTGTTTGAGGACACCAAGGTCTTTATGAGGAATAGGGCATAATATTGAGATTATAATGGGGATTATAATGGATACTCTGATTAAGGCAATAGTAATCTTGTGGATGATCATATCGATTCTAGCGAGAGTAAGGAATGTAGGCAGTGTAGTAAGTGGAATCACGATCGAATAAATAGTTCGATTTTGGTGATATAGGTTACGAAGACCAAATTTATTTAAGGATATCAACTTAAAGGAGATAAGGTATGTACTCTGAGAGAGGTTTATAAAGGGAAAGGTGAAAGAGGAATGTATGTTCTCATGCATAAGGTATAGAGAGACTAGTGCGATGATTTTGGGAGACTATTATCCTAAGATAATTATGACCTTGTGGATATAGTCACGCATTAATACAAGTGTAGCACGTGGAGATAGGATATGCGGAATAGTGGCATGGTTGAGGAAACAGATGGTTTTCCTAGGAGCAAGCACAAGGATGGAATCGTTCTGTAATCGTGTCGCATTTAGGCATATTCGGAATTTTTGTAACTCGTAGAATCTTTGTATTATTCTTTGAACGTTATAATATACATCCGAGGTATTTTGGGATCGTTTAATAGGTTTTATGGATACTAAAAATAGATTTTAGCTTAAATCCGCGAGCCAAACCGCGGCAATTCCGCGACCGCGGGAGAATCTTTGCGATCGCGGAAACCTGACTCAGCTTCGTCTTCCCCGTGTTTCGCCATTCGGGCTGCCAGCGTTACGCCGGAGGGGGAGGCCGATTGTTTCGGTTGCTCGGCGTTAGGGCCTCCTCCACCCTATAAATAGGGGCTTCAGTCTCGTAGTTCTTCATCCATCAGATCTCAACTCTCTCTTTCCCCCTCTCTCGTTTTGGGTTGGTCGCCGGAGTTTGCCCTCGCCGGAGTTGTTCGCTAGAACTTTTGGTGGTCGCCGTGGTGTCTTGGAGGCTGGTTGAGGTGGTATTGCAAGGAAGAGAGGCTAGCTTCGTAAATCGTCGTCTTCGGTGAGCCTCGAGTCGATTTCAGAGTCACGTCAGGGGATGATCCGTGACCGCAGCTATAAACACCGCGATCGCGGCTCTGCCGAGAAAACCGCGACCGCGGAAATCCAACCGCGACCATGGCTTGCCTTGGCAAGCGCGATCGTGGCTTGGACGAGCTCGGTCATGGCTTTGACCCTCGTTTCCTTTCGATTCTTTCGTTCGTATATTTTATCTGTTCGTATCGAATCTAACTTAGGGTTTCATCTTTTGTCTCGTTGTCGTCGTCGGAATCCCTTTCAGATCCCAGTTCTCAGATACTCGGAACCCGACATCTTCGTTCGTAGAATCTAAGGCAAGTGGCGGTTCGCTCTTGCTTATCATTCCATATTTCCGTTAGTTATCAATTATTCCTGATTGTTAATTAAATTGGAATGAAGTGTTGTTTTCGTTTGGGAACAGATTTTATAAATGTATGATTAAAATATGATATTATAATAGGTTGTATATATTGCTAGAAACAACGCTATTATATCTGTTATTACCGTGATGGTATTGGTGTGGATTTTATGTGAACTTAAATGTGTAGTTAGAACGAGTATTCGTAGGAACGCTATGTACCTTGCGAGGTCTAGTCGTTTCTTTATAACTTGGTGCTTAGGAAGATTTTGCCCTAACACTTTCCTGGTCATGACCGTCCCCAATCCGAATATAGGGGTGGTGCACACAGCTGGTGCCGACAATCGGGATTTATTTCCCAAGATATCTCTCGCGATGAGATGATATTCCTTAAGAGCTTTAACGTAAATATGCGTTTTGAAATTAAATAAGATAAGTGTGATTATGCACATAATTAATATACCCTCGGGCGAGGAGTACAACGTGGAAACCGCCCGGACTTTGGTTAGAGTAGGTCTTCTTTCCAATCTGGATTCGCATTGTGCGGTGAGGTTGGTCGTTGACCCAAATGATCAAGTCATTTTTAAACGCTTGTATGAAAACTTTAACGTTCCCAAACATTTGTCATACTTTCCCATAAGACTCAATTCCTTTGGAGTCTTCTTTTCAGTGCATGTCTAAATTCTAATCATTCCGTGAATGTTCCGGATTATATATCGTTCCTTCGGTTATTATTCGAAGGACAATGATAGTAAACGGTTACGATCACTAGAACCATTCTGTCTTCACCCTTGCATAGTCTTTCGTTAGACTAACCAACCGGGTTTTATTCCTTGCATGGTTGGCTGGTGTCATCCGTCCTATACGGCACATCAGTGGTTGGTTCTTGAAGACTCGAAGTAACCAATTGAAGAAGAGGCTTGTAGTTGAAGATTTAAGTGTCAGTATTTCAAGGTCGTTAAGTATTACTTTAACATATATATTTTTATAACCTAGCCATGTAATAGGTTTATTCTTAAAGTCTTCCGCTGTAATTTCACTCTGTTGTAAATCGTTATTGAGAAATCTTTTAATAAAAATGGTTGAGTTCCATTTAAAAATGTATTCCGTTGTTTAACCTTTCATTATTTAATATGTTTATTTAAGTTTAATGGTTCCGATTAAAGTCTAGGATGACATTGGACAGTAACGTATGAGGTCACTGGCGAGTGGCACTACCGACGTAAGTCGGGGGTGTTACAATCCAGACCTAAACCTAGCATGCATCACAAATTTTAGACAAAATTATACTTTTTTCAGGTAAGTAAAGACTTATTCAAGAGAACTAACCCCGCCAACCGACTTCGATGGCTCTTTCCTCGATCTCTTGCTTGTGGGTTCTTCAGCCTCCGACAATCTCGGTTTCTTCTTTTGTGCCGGAACGACTAGACTAGGTGATTATTCTTCCTCTGAAGAGTTGTAGGCTCTCTTCATTCTGCCACTTGCCACAGTAGCCGACTTCGCCTTCGTCGGTTGTTCTTCTGGGTCTTCAACCCTCTTTCTCTTCGCAACACTAGACGCCTTTGCCTTCGCCTTCTCTTCTCTGGCTTTCGCCGACTTCAAGCCTCTTGTCTTCACCATTCTCGATTTGGGGATTTAGGTTTAAAAATAAAATCGATTGATTTAGGACTTCAAGAAACAGATTCGGGGAAGAAAGGGAGGTTAGGTTCAGGTTATAAACGGACTTGTTGTTCTTGAGAGTCAAAAAGATTTGGGGAATAAAGAGAAAAGGGAAATGATGAACTGCATGTTGGGTTTTGTACTACCGGTTGAACAGAAATTGGATTAGGCAAAATTTAAACGGTTTTAAATTAACTGATGTTATAAACCTCCATTAACCATTTTTTTTGTTTTTTAAAAGTTTTATTCAGATTTTATTTTACCTTTTTTGTTTTGAAAAATTTTGCAGCTTTTTGGTATTTTGCAATTCATTTTAAAATGCCGATATTTTTGCAAAGAACTATCAGAAACTCGATAATTTTTGCAATTCCGCCTAAATATATACTACAATATGAGAATATAAGATTATTTTTAGTATCTCGATGCATTACATTGCCACTCTCCATCGTCATGTTTTATCGGGGAACTTGTTTGCACCAGTTTTTTTTTTTGCACCGCTTTTAAACGCCACGATGTGGCGTTTAAAAAAAAAAAGTTAAACGTCACGACGTAGCGTTCAACTTTTTATAAAATTAAAAAAAAAACGATTCAAAATAATAAAATAAAAATAAAACGCAATGTAATAGCGTTTAAAATTTTATTTTAAAAAAAAAATTATACGTTATGGTTTAAACGCCACAGCATGGCGTAGAAACCTTAAACCCTAACCATAATATATAACTATATGATATAACCATGGTATATAACTATAGTATATAAATGAACGATATAGCAATAGTATATAACTATACGATAATAACAATAGTATATAACTATACGATATAACCATAGTATATAACTATATGATATAACAATAGTATATAACTATACGATAGAACCATAATATATAATTATAGTATATAACTATACGATATAACCTTAGTATATAGCTATAGTATATAAATGAACGATATAGCTATAGTATATAACTAAACGATATAGCTATAGTATATAACTATGCGATATAACCATAGTATATAACTATACGATATAACAATAGTATATAACTATACGATATAACCATAGTATATAGCTATAGTATATAAATGAACGATATAGCAATAGTATATAACTATATGATATAACAATAGTATATAACGGTACGATATAACAATAGTATATAACTATACGATATAACAATAGTATATAGCTATATACTATAGCTATAGTATATAACTATACAATAGAACCATAATATATAATTATAGTATATAACTATACGATATAACCATAGTATATAGCAATACGATATAAGTATAGTATATAACTATACGATATTATGGTTATATCGTATAGTATATAACAATACAATATAAGTATAGTATATAACTATACGATATAACCATAGTATATAGCTATAGTATATAAATGAACGATATAGCAATAGTATATAACTATATGATATAACAATAGTATATAACTATACGATATAACCATAGTATATAACTATACGATATAACAATAGTATATAGCTATAGTATATAACTATACGATAGAACCATAATATATAATTATAGTATATATCTATACGATATAACCATAGTATATAGCTACAGTATATAAATGAACGATATAGCAATAGTATATATAACTATACGATATAACAATAGTATATAACTAAACGATACAACCATAGTATATAGCTACAGTATATAAATGAACGATATAGCA
The DNA here is from genome assembly GCA_027886185.1 of Rheum nobile. NCBI lineage: Eukaryota > Viridiplantae > Streptophyta > Magnoliopsida > Caryophyllales > Polygonaceae > Rheum > Rheum nobile. Next base: position 11,846,908 of record WOAB01000563.1, on the reverse strand, counting down.
ATAGTATATATAACTATAGGATATAACAATAGTATATAACTAAACGATACAACCATAGTATATAACTATACGATATAACAATAGTATACAGCTACAGTATATAACTATACGATAGAACCATAATATATAATTATAGTATATAACTATACGATATAACCATAGTATATAGCTATAGTATATAAATGAACGATATAGCAATAGTATATAATTATACGATATAACAATAGTATATAACTAAACGATACAACCATATTATATAACTATACGATATAACAATAGTATACAGCTATAATATATAACTATACAATAGAACCATAATATATAATTATAGTATATAACTATACGATATAACCATAGTATATAGCTATAGTATATAAATAAACGATATAACAATAGTATATAACTATACGATATAACAATAGTACATAACTATGCGATATAACCATAGTATATAACTATACGATATAACAATAGTATATAGCTATAGCATATAATTATATGTTAGAACCATAATATATAATTATAGTGTATAAATATATGATTTAACAATAGTATATAACAATACGATATAAATATATGTTAGAAACATAGTATATAATTATACAAATTTTAGATTCATTATAATCTTTAACGAATATTACATTCACTATAATCTTTAACGAACAATTATGCATTACTAAGGTTTCAAACTAAGTACGTACGAAATTTATACATATAACTACGACAACAAGTTTCTCTTAATTTTGTATACATAATAATACTCAAATACAAGCATACAAAAACCTTTCAATCGATCGATCGATATATAACGTCACAACCTTGTATTACACATTACATGATGGAACAACATTGCAAATCATCGATTGCTATATATATTCAAACAAAACCTTTACAATTCTAGCTAATTATATAATTTTTCACAATTGTACACTAACATAATGTTCAAAACTAAAACATGTATTTCTAACGGCCGAAAATTCACTTTTTAAAAAAAAAGCTATGTCGTGGCGTTTAAAAAAAAAACGTTTTTTTTTAAACGCTACGTCGTGTCGTAGCGTTTAACTCTGACCCGGTTTAATCGAGCCGATTTCGTTTCTTTTTTTAATCTCAATAAATCCAAAAAAAACTCTCACGCCACGATATGGCGTTTAAAAATAAAAAATATTAAACGCTACCTCGTAGCGTTTAACTCACGATGCGAAAACCAAAAAAGAGAGGTGCAAAACCGAACCCCCTATTTTATTACCCTGCTCTCCAACTATAAAAATAAAAGGACTTATTAAATTTAAGTGTTCTAGCGAGAGGTTTTGGGTTCGAGTTCAATAAACGTTTATGGGTTCGAGTTCTGTGAGCGTTGGAAGGGAGATGCAACATGCATTCGCCGTCAGCTGTTCCGGTCCGAAGACAAAAAAAAACAAAAGTACTAATTTAAAACTCAAAACCATTATATAAATTGAACATTGTGGCATAAAATTTTCTGCTCTTCCAAATTTGGTTGTCAACTGCGATTATTTGAGGGAGCCAAAAACTAGTCTTCAGCATAGAATTACTCTACAGTCGTTAACTTCATATTTGGCGAAAATTACAAGTCGATGTTAGTTGGCCTTGGTGTGGATTGCAGGTCAGGACTACCTGCTGGCTGCTGCTAGTCAAATTTGGCTTACAGAACGCTTGCAGTCTGATTTACATGTTTCCTACTATTCCTCAAGCCAAGACTTGTCAATCTAGCAACCACCAAGATTTCTTGGCTTGAAAACTAGACGATTCCATACATCGGTTGAACACGAATAAGAATTTTGCAGGACAATCTAAGAATTCAACAGCAGAATCCTCTGCTGAAAGTAGGCATGATGCACATATGGTTACGGAAATGGCTAGCTGTAACATTATGTTCAGGAGTTACTTCTACAATGAGGCACTCCATGTACCAATTCAAAACTTCGCCATAAGTAACGCAATTAGCTAAACTAGAGATTCAAGAATCTGTGTCTCCCATCAGTATCAGTTCTTATTCTATCAAATCAGATCCAAGTAAGAAGTCATATCTCCATCACCATTCACATATTCTAGTCAATCATACACGCAATTGAAGAACAGAATCAAGTAATCAACATAGACATATAGTCAAATCACTTCCGCATTAACTTCTTATTCATAAGAGAGAGAGAGTCGTGAATTACTGTTACGCGTCTAAAGACACAGAGAGTTTGATTATTGTACAGCTATTGAATAGCGTTGAAATATTCCGAATCCCAAATTCAAATAGTCAGCGAACTAAAGAGATCAAAGCTACTGTAACCTGCAATTAGGATGAGCTTCGCTTGTTGTTGGTCATCATCCTCTTGAACTCCTCGAAATTGACATTGCCATCGCCGTCAGAATCGACGGACTGGATCATCTTGCCACAATCGTGGACGGTGCAGTGCTCTCCGATCATAATCAGGACCTTGTGCAACTCGGCGGCGGAGATGAGGCCGTTGTTATCCTCGTCGTACAGCTGGAAGGCGTCGTGGAGCTCCTTGACGCCGGATTCGTCGCCATCGACCTTCCGGGTGCAGAATTCGGCGAATTCCTGGAGATTGACGAATCCGTCCTTGTCGGAGTCCAACTCCTCCATCATATGAGCGACCTCGTCGGGGGATGCGTCGGATCCGAGGGCGGTGAGCACGGCGGTGAGCTCGGTGGAGGAGATCAGGCCGTCGTTGTTGGTGTCGAAGCGATTGAACACCGCCTTCACCTCTTCCGTGTTCTCCAGGTACACCAGCGGTTGGACGGATTTGTTTGAGGAGTTTGAATCGGACGCCATGGCTGATTTCTTGAGAGAGGGGAAAGATGGGGGTGAGCAAATGGGGAATGGCGAATGGAGAGGAGGGTATTTATTGAATGGAGAGGAGGGTATTTATTGTACGGGAGAGGACGCGGGATTGACGCGTTAGTGTAATGGGTGATCCGCGTGAAGATTCCTGCCTTTTGCCTTTCGGTTCTCCCATCTCAATAAAAGTCAAACAAGGAAACCGGAACCGGGTATTTAGGAGAACCGGGTTCTCCCGGTGACTTGGTGACTCACATATTTTGGTCGGGTCAGACCATTTTAATAGCCGACCGACCCGAAAACATAACCCGGCCCAAATTTTTAGGGTAAAGCCCAATTATTCATTTACTAGGCCAAGAAGGGTTCGAATTCGTACCCAAGAATTATTGAAAGGGGTCGCGTAATTAAACTTTTATGGACATGTGGTTTAATAACTAAATAAGCTTTCTTAAAGCCTATCTAAATGGCGCCATTGCATACGCTATAATTGATGATGTCCAAGTTTTTAAGTAAATAAAGCGTAAAATCTATAAAATACCTAGTCCTAGATGAATGTAATAAAACAGAAAATGAAACAAGGATACAGAGAATTGGTAACGCGGTTCGGTTACCCTACGTCTGCGGGATCCCAAGAGGGGAGATCCACCCAATTCACTAAACAAGAACACATACAAAGTACGTGATGCATTACAGATGACGAATATAAAGCTTTCCACTCTTACAAATATTTGGAAATCATCACAGATCGAGAAAGATGTCAAAACATGCTCATGGCACTGTTCTTCCACCCAATTCCCGACCCCCGTTTCTGAAGGGATCTTGGGCTATTTATAGGCAAGGGGTCTGGTTTGAAGTCGGCTGACACACAGAGATACGTGTCATCTCGTGATTCATTTGGTGACAGACGTCGGCAAGGAGATGTAGGGTCGTGATTGGACCAGCAAGGCAGGAGGACGCGTGTCGATCTTGGAAAGATGCATGGCTGGCATGTCTGGATTGGTCCGATGTAGTCGAGGCGGTTTTGATATTGCTTGACAGGTTCTACGCGTCCATGCACAATGAACGCGCTAGGAATGTTCTATGGCCCCTTTGTTTCTTCCTACAACAGATCCCTTGAGTCGCCGCGTTAGTTTATTCTTCGCGGTAAGTTCTTTGAGGATGGACGCGTTCTTTCTTACTCCTTGTTTATTCTCCATGATAACTTCTTTCATTGGGTGACGCGTTCTTTCTTGTTGACTCGCGATCTTCCTTTCTTGATGAAAGGTCATGAGTAGAATGAAGGTGGCGGTCCAACGCGTTGAGTGATATGAAAATAGCGCGATCCAACACAACCCCTTGCATTGATGGCGAACGCGTGAGGCAATCCAAGCAATCCAAGGAAACACGTTTGATAGCCGCATTTATTCACTTTACGTCAAGATGTTTTGAGACGGACGTTCTGTTTTCCTCAATGGTGGGCCTTTGCATAATGGGCCCTTGCCAGACCGGCCCATCGGACCCTTTATATAAGAGCGGGAAGGGATGGGAAGCTTCCACTGTACATCTCTTCTTTTCTCTCTATCAGAGGGTTTTCGAGACGATTGGGTTTTCTCCACCATTGCTCCGCTTGCAGGAACCTCCTCTTCATCGCCTTTCTTGAAATTACTCAAGTAAATCAACTCCCTTACTCTCTGATTTCTGAATGTGCTTTGTTTTTTTCTCGAGCTTTCAATATTTTTGTTGGTGACTGCATTCTTTTCTTCTTCTCTCTCTTCCATCGCTTTGTCTTCTCGTCCTTTGTTCTTCTGGGTAACAATGGCAGGGATGACGGCATCGAGGGGTGTTCTCCCGAGAAGGTGAAAAATATAGAGATAGGGGGGGAGGAATTACATAACCTGACTCGGCGAGTTCTCTTTGGTGATGGAGCGTAGATATTTGTTGTCGCTTTTTACTGCGACTTTTCCTCTTCCTCGCTTCATCTTCTTTCTGACTTTCGAACTTTCGCTTCCAGATCTTTTGATAGCCCCATTTGTCCCCATTTTTTTGTTGATCACGGTGATTTTCTAATGGCGCTTATTTCGCTTTATCTTGTCTGTGTGCGCTCCTTCTTTGAGTTTGGTTGTAAAAGTTTTTCTTCCTTTCGACTTGGCTCCTCCTCTTGATCGCGTTCTCTAGAATCCTTTTTCTTCTCTTTTTTGGTTTCACGCGTTGTTTCTCCTTCTTTGTGACTAAACTCTTTTCTTACTTTCAGAGAGGGCTTGTTTTATCGCGTACAATCATCCTTCTTTGTTTCTTCATAATGTCAAGAGAAACAAACTCTGGGAGTGGTGATGCGTATGGAAGAGCAGTGGGGAACGCGTACAGAGAGCACGAATCCGCCACAAGTTCTGAGTCTGAGGCCGTGTCTACATCTTCTAGTGATTCAACGCGTCAGACCATAGCTAAAGTTGCTTCAAAGGGACGTGTGTCGCGAGCTGAGAAGATAAGGGGCAAAGGTGCGGCCTCCTCTCCTTCCGTGGCAAACAAATCTCCAAGCAATCCTCAAGGAGAAAGAGCACGGAGTGTGGAGAGCTTCGTGAGTCACCGGTTGAACGTTAATCCTCCTCCAATTCCCGCGGTGATTCCAACTGAGGTACCCATGGCGAAGGATCATCCAGGACAGGACATGCGAAGTCTAGGGTCGACCACCACTGTCTCATTATCCACCCTAGAATATTTGGCATGATCAATTCCATGGCCAGCAGGGATTGAACTATGTCTTCCCGAGAAAGAGGGGACCTCTTTTGCGCGATACGAAAATTGCATGGTCGTCTTTGTGGCTAGCATCGAAGCTGGATTTCGTTTCCCACTGCCTGACTTTTATCGCGATTTCTTGAGGCTTGTCAATCTCAGCCCTGCCCAGCTGTACCCCAACGCGTGGAGATACCTTAGCATACAATGCGATGCTATCATTCTGGCCTTTCTCCCGATGTTCAACACATGCTTAAGCTCTTCACTCTGAAGTACGATAGTGGTTTCTACAATCTTAGCTTACCCACCCTAAACATGATCAGTAAGCCTTCCAATGTGGGCAAGTGGAAGGACAGGTGGTTCTTAGCGCGGTGTTCTTCTCACGCGGTCTTCAATTGTCAGTTGTTCCCTGGTCCTTTTATGCGTCCGGACAAGCCAGATCAGAAGGAGATTGACGCATGCAAGAAACAGTTTCGTAATGAGGGAAGTGTTCCTGATTACAAGCGCGTGATTACTCAGGATAACTTGGAGAAAGCAGGGCTCAGCTTGCCGCGCACAGCTAGACGCGACGAGTCGGGTGGTAATTTGCTCTTTCGCCACCCTTTGCACTTTACACATTGATTTGACTAACTCATTCTCTCACAGGGATGAAGTCCGACTTCTTGCTCAAGAGGGCCAAAAAGATCGCGGGCGAGTCCAAGTCGCCAGCCAAAGCAGTTGAGGGTCAGGCCATGTCGGAGCAGGCCCCAGCTCCAACTCTTGACACGATGATTGTGAGTGAGACGACATCACCGTTGCCAATACCAGGAAGTCCAGTCGAGGCAGAGACGCGAGGAGATAAATGCGACACCCCTTCTCAAGCAGGCCGCGGGGCAAAGAGATCAAGGTCCGAGAGCAACGTTGATCCTGCTCCGGTCACAACCATAGGGAGGGCAGTCTTTGCCGCGCCAGTGCCTTCTGTGTCCGACATGCGTCAGCTGGCTCCTCCAAATGGTGTATGTGCGAGAGAGAAAGAATGGTTGACTTCGTTGTCTCCTCAAGTTCTTCAGTTGGAGGGCATGAAGTACATGGAGATGGTATGCGCTTTAATGCTTGCTCAAGCTTTTTGTCACGTGAATTATACTTATCTATTCTTTCCTTGTCTGATTTTGTAGGCTCGTCTCAGCATGCTAGCCGCCACAACATATTGCAACGCCTTAGATGCCAAGTGCAAAGGCATCTGTGAAGAGAATAAAGCCCGTAATAAGGTGGCCGCACTAACCAAGCAGGTTGAACAGTTTGCCGTAGAACTTGCCAAGGCGAATGCTAGCACCTCAGCGCTTGAGGGGGAGAAACCAAGCTTGAGGAGGAGAACACGCTGATGAAGAAGAACGTAGAGAACCTTCAACGCGCCATGTCCGAGAAAGACGATGAGGCGGTCGAGCTAAAGAGACAACGCGATGCTTCTAACCTTGAAACTGAGAAGTGGCACGCCAGGGCAGAGCACGCTGTCTCTGATTATCTCAAGTCGGGGGACTACCAGATGAAGTTGGCTGATGAGGTGGGACCCCATTGGGAGCAGGGCATAAGGGTTGGAGTCAGGCAAGCTGTGGCGAGGTTCGGCGACATTGATCCCAAGATTGTTTATTTCACTCCAGATTACACAGATCTTTTTGGCGATCCCCCGATCGAAGACCCAGCGGAAGGCGATAACCAAGCCATGGATGTGGATGCCGGTGCCGCGACAACCAGTGCAACCCTTCCAGAAGATCGCGATGCTTCTTGATTTTCAATGACGTGTAGACTTTCTTTAACTTCTCCTCCTGTATCTTATTGTATGAAACAATTAGTAACTTATCGGATGAATGAAAAAACAACGTTTTGAACATCTTCTCTGTAGATAATGGCAACCTTTGAATGACAGTAAACTCTCTTGTTGAGAAGAACGCGGTGGCAGCCCCAAGCGAGTTGGGGGATCTCACCCGTTTTGAAGAACGCGGTGGCAGCCCCAAGCGAGTTGGGGGATCTCACCCGTTTTGAAGAACGCAGTGGTAGCCCCAAGCGAGTTGGGGGATCTCACCCGTTTTGTAAAACGCGGTGGCAGCCCCAGGTTCAATGGGGAATCTCATCCGTTTTGAAGCCCGATTCATACCTTTTTCCGCCGCGTTCACAGAGGACCAAGCTGCCCTAGTGTGAGGAAGTCCCCACGGACGGCGCCAGTGATGATGCCCAAGTTTTTAAGTAAGCAAAGCGTAAAGCCTATAAAATACCTGGTCCTAGATGAACGCGATAAAACAGAAAATGAAGCAAGGACACAGAGAATTGGTAACGCGGTTCGGTTACCCTACATCCGCGGGATCCCAAGAGGGAAGATCCACCCAATCCACTAAGCAAGAACACATACAAAGTACGTGATGCATTACAGATGATGAATATAAAGCTTTCCACTCTTACAAATACTTGGAAATCATCACAGATCAAGAAAGATGTCAAAACATGCTCATGGCACTGTTCTTCCACCCAATTCCCGACCCCCATTTCTGAAGGGGTCTTGGGCTATTTATAGGCAAGGGGTCTGGCTTGAAGTCGGCTGGCACACAGAGATACGTGCCATCTCATGATTCATTTGGTGACAGACGTCGACAAGGAGATATAGGGTCGTGATTGGACCAGCAAGGCAGGAGGACGCGTGTCGATCTTGGAAAGATGCATGCCAGCCATGCATCTTTCCAAGATGCATGGCTGGCATGCATCTTTCCAAGATCGACACCCTATCCCTGACTCCATTTGAAATCCGTTAGTTTATTCTTCACCGTAAGTTCTTTGAGGATGGACGCGTTCTTTCTTACTCCTTGTTTATTCTTCATGATAACTTCTTTCATTGGGTGACGCATTCTTTCTTGTTGACTCGCGATCTTCCTTTCTTGATGAAAGGTCATGAGTAGAATGAAGGTGGCGGTCCAACGCGTTGAGTGATATGAAAATAGCGCGATCCAACAATAATAAGTATAATATAATCACTAAATAAAGAGAATAAAAAAATAGGGTCAATTACCAGAAACCACCCGTTGAATGGGCCATATTGCCCAAAACCACCCCTTTAAATCGATATTACCGAAAACCACCCGTGTTTCACATGCCGTTAAACAATCGCCACCCTATCCCTGACTCCATTTGAAATCCGTTAAATCTGGTCCCACAAGTCTTTTTTTCTGAATATTTTATGTGAAATAAAATAAAAGTAATTAAAAAAATTAAATTAATAAAACCAAAAATTTGGGTCTTCTTCCCCAATTCATTCCTCTCTCATTCCGACATCATCAATGGCGGAATTACAGGAATCTCCCTTCTCCAAACAATTCCAAATGATTCAAATCAGGAAAATGAAAAAATAGACCGAACACACCCAAAAAGACCTTCATCTTCAATCTCTCTATCGTTCTCATCGAACCCGCAAACCCTAGCTATCTTTAAATCGATCCCTACAAATCTGGACCAAAGGAGTATGATGTATGGACCTATGATTATAATCTGGGCTATATTATACATATGTTGAGTGATGGATGCTAGGAGCTGGGCCGAAGAGTTAGCAGAAGGAAATGCAAATTTCAGATCTGGAATACTCATCTCTACAAATGTAATATCCCTCATTTTATAAGGATATTTTGGGATTTGTCCCAAAACCCGTTTCGTACGTCGAATTAATTTCAGAGACAGAAAGACATTCTGTAATGTTCTTAATCTCTGTAATATTTTTCTAAGTGAAATAAAATACATTTCGACGTATTTTGGGACTTAATACTCGTTCGTGTATGATTATTTTTATCCCGGGCTAAGGCCAAGTTGATCCAAAGTTTAAACAAATGAAATGTGGTCTTGGCGGCGACCGCCGTAAAGAAAGCGGCGACCGCCGCCAACTAGCCGACATTGTCAGCACCAACTTGTCAAGTGGCCTAGGAATGCGGCGACCGCCGCCAGAAATGCGGCGACCACCGCCAGAGACCGATATGGGCGGCGACCTCTTGCCGGTCGCGGTGACCGCCGCCATTGTTGCAGGGCTATTTGCAGGGGCTTGCCGGCGACCGGGGGATGACTCGATCTCGGCCCTCCACGTGCATGGCTTGCCCATTTCTTGTCCCCTGACTTTGGCTATAAAATGGGAAGGGTTTGAGATCAGATTGGGCACAAAACCGAGCTCTAATCTCTCCCAAATCGTCTCGCCGGAGTTTCGAGCTTCTCGCCGGATTTTTTTGAGCTCTTGTCTGAGCTTCGTTGGTGTTACTTGGTGGTTGCAAAGTGAAGCTTTGGAAGCCCTTAGAAGCTTAGAATCCAAAGCAAAGGACAGGAGAAGCAAAACAATCGACGTCGGTGAGTTTTTGCTCTCGTAAATTTTTCTGGTGTTCGTAGCGGCGACCGCCGCCACGAACAGCGGCGCCCGCCGTAAGGCAGGCGGCGACCGCCGCCCAGAAGCTTTTGTCTTGTTTCGGCCTTGGCTTCTGTGGCTTTCGATCGGGCTTCGTTCCTTTTGATTCCTTTCGTTATTCTTTAGATTCGTACTCGTGTTTGTCGAATCTAACTTAGGATTTCTTTATGGGTCGATCCGAAGGAATCTGTGTTGCCAGATCTGTCCCTGTTTCAAGCCCGGAAATCCCATCGTCGTCTTTAAGCTTCTGCGGATCTAAGGCAAGTGGCGGTTCGCTCTTGCTCATCATTCCATATTTTAATTAATTATCAATTGTTTAGTTGTTAATTAATTTGGGATGATTTACTGTTTGCGTTGGGAACAGTTTTGTTAAATGATATGATTAAAAGGAGATATTATAATAGGTTGTATATCTGTTAGAACAACGCTATTATATATATGATTAAAACATGATATTATACTAGGTTGTATATCGGTTAGAACAACGCTATTATAGATATATGTTTTTGATGTTGGCCATGATGGCTGTGATATGGATTATTACTGTGTTGAACTGTTTAGTTAACACTAGTAGTTAGGAACGTTGGACTCGTTGAGGTCCAGTCGTTTCTTGATAATTATTGGTTGAGAGGGCATCGGAGACCCTGACACCAACTGGCGGATCATGATCGTCCTCTATCCGAGTATACAGGTGGTGCACTTAGCTAGTGTCACAAACCTTGGGAATGATTCTCTTTGATATATGTCCCTCATGACGAAACATATATCTAAAAGCTTATAACGTGATGTGTGTTTTGGAATTAAATGAGATAAGTGCCGTTGTCGCACATAATTAATATACCCTTGGGCGAGTAGTACAGTTAGGCAATAGTGCAGCTAGGAAATCTCGTCTTGACTTTGATCAGAGTAAAGTTATCTTTTCAATCTGGATTCGCTTTGAGCGGTGAGGTTGGTCGTGAGCCGAAACATCAAGTCGTTTTTGAACGCTTGTATGATTATTTATGTTCCCCAACATTTTTCATGTTTCCGATAAGACTCAGCTCGTTGGAGTCTTCTTTTGGGATTGATTGCTGTGAGACTCGGTCTCCAGAATCTTCTCTTGATCATGTCTTTTCATGTATTCTAGTAGGAGTATGGTGGATGACTATCGTCATCGGTTTTAATCCGAGAAGCGATGAGTCTAACCTAATACGACTACTTCGAACCACTCTGCTTTGTACCCTTGCTTAGTCTTTCATTAGACTAACCAACCGTAATTGTTCTCTGCATGGTTGGCTGGTGTCATCCGTTCGATTCGGCATATCAGATAAGTTGCCATCCCGTGAAGGCTAGAACGACTATAGAAACGAACTGTGTTTTGACAAGTGATCCAGGTTAAGATCCTTGGCGGGTGATCATTGCGATCAAGACCCTTTTGTTGGTTATTTAAAGACTTCCGCTGTGTTAAGAAAATGTTTTGTGTAGAGACTTCCGCTGCATTTCTGATGTATTTTGTTGTATTTGGAATTTTGTTGAAATTCCGAGACTTTGGTTTAAATGAAAGTTATGATATGTTGTATTATAACTGTGACTTAATGATTTATATCAACTGGTAAAGCCTTGGGTGACATCGGACAGAACGTCTGAGGTCATTGGCGGTAATGCATTTCCAAGGGAATATTTGGGGGTGTTACAACAAATCTGGACCCGAGGAAGCTGATAAATCCGACGCTTTTCCGGCGAGCGATTTCTTCCCCGCCTTTGCGGAGATGGCAAAGAGAGTGTAGTTGTTTCACTGCTTGGCTTTTATCACAACCCCATTGCGGTGGCGTTCCAGGTGAAGAAAGGTTGTTTCTCCGAGGTCTACATGGAAGGCGTCACCTCAGGAACCGGTGTGAGCTCGGACTCAGTGGAGTAGAAGGCTGGAGGCGGCGTGGAGCTTCAGGCAATGTTCTTCGAGTGGGGGTCGTCCTTTGTCACCAAATCTAGGGTTTCTTCGACAAACGGCGCAGAAGGAGAGAATTTGGGAAGAAGACCCAAATTGGGGAAGAAGACCCAATTTTAAGTTTTTAATTTTAATTTTTTTAATTACTTTTAAATTTATTTCACATAAAATATTCAAAAAATGATTTGTAAAACCGGACTTAACGGATTTCAAACGGAGTTAGACGTCGGATGACGAGTGTTTAACAGCATGTGATATACGGGTGATTTTCGGTAATATCGAATCAAATTGGTGGTTTAGTGCCACCACCTTTCACAACCTGGCAATCCAACGATTTGGCGAAAGGGCAGATCGGCAAAGGAGGCGGGTTTGGTTAGTGAGTCCGTCGATGTTTGTGAATCATGTTCAAAACCGTTCAATGAAGTGTAAGAGCCTTATTTAAAATATTAAATTGAGGACCTAACTTTAAGAATTATTAAATATAACATATATATTTTATAATTGACTATTGAAACTTGCAATACTATTATTTTGTAAAAAATATTAGCATTGTATGTTTTACAAAATATGAAAAAAATTTACACCTAATATTTATATGCAATTAATACTTGAATTTGATAAATACATAAGGAGGTATCCGTATGAAATTGGTTGTCCGAGTTATAATTGTTATTGTATCAATTGGTTCTTTTTCAAATCTCTCGACTGAAATTGTGATTTTTTTAAACATTAACTAGAATTTCAAGGAGAATTTGAATTTTGTTTGATTCAATTGAAAGTTTCATGTCTCATTTATGCAAAAAGGGGCGTTTATTAAAATAATCTTTACACCTAGAATTATATTATAGAAACAAAAATTCTTTTAATAAACATTAATTGGATTATAATTAAAGATGACAACGAACGGATTTGGGGCGGGGACTACTCTCCTTGTCACTATCCCTATTTAGCACCTTGCTCCATGTTTCTGACCACGTTCTCCATCGGAAAATAAAATTTATTTCAGTTTCCATCCCCGTCTCCATAGAAAATTTCCTATACTCGTTTGTAATTCCCCATTTATAATATCCGGTTCCTTGTATACTCCCCATTTACAAATTTCATCCATCAAACATATATAATTAATAGTCCTGAAAATGAGCCGCTAAAGATTGTATTACTAGTGATATGTAAGTAAATAATTAGTGCTAGCTAATAATAATTACTAGTACGTTTAAATTCGTAAAATAAATTAGATATAAAAGGAGGAAGATATCTAATGAATTTAGTATATATGGGAAGGTTCAAGTCAAAATCATTAATTAGAAGAAAACTAAGAACGCACCAGAGGCGTTTTTGCGCTCGTGTACGTGTTTGTTTTTAATATATACGGATGTTCATTGCTTTGTTTGTAGATGTTCATCACAATATATAAGCGATGTTCACCACTTTACAACTAAAAAATACAGAATTTATTAGTGTTTTTATCCTTGTGTTTTTGTTTTCTAAACTCCAAATCTTATAAGAATGATCATTTAATATTCATTGCATGTTTATATGACGCAATATTGGTAATCATACATATGAAATCAAGTTTAAAGTAAGTAAAATGTAAATTTTTCGTGTATGCGTTTTGTGATTCACATGTTGGCATAGTGGTTTGCATGTATGCCTAAACAAGTGATATACATATAGACATGAAAGAAATGAATATATAGGCATAAAGAGTGATGAACATATATGAAAAAAGTGATAAACATGCTAGCATAAAAACATGATGAACATCTAGGCATAAGCTGATGAATATTTGAGCATAAAAGTGGTGAATATCTATGCACAAAAGTGATGAACATCTAAGACATGTTCACAACGAAAAATAATGAACCTAAAGGAGAAAAGTGATGAACAAACATGCTGAAATAAGTGATGAACATCTAGGTACAAAAGTATTGAGCATATGGGCATGAAAGTGATGAACATCAAAGGATAAAAATGATGAACATCAAAATAAGTTCACACAAAAAGTGATGAACGTATAGGAGAAAATCAATGAACATGCATATATTAAAAAAATGATGAACAACTATGTACAAAAGTGGTGAACATCAGGGCATAAAAATGATGAACATCAAATGACAAAAGTGATGAACATCGAAAACATGTTTACGTTAACAATGATGAACGTATAGGAGAAAAATAATGAACATGCATATGCATAATGAAGTGATGAACATCTACGAAAAAAAGTGATGAACATCGAAAACATATTCGTTGTGAAAATTGATGAACGTATAAGAGAAAAACGATGAACATGCATGTATAAAAGTTTGATGAACATCTAGGTACAAAAGTTGTGAATATTTGGGCATGAAAGTGATGACCATTTTTAAGGACAAAAGTGATGAACATCCAAAATATGTTCACAACGAGGTGAAAACGATTTTTTTCAAAAAAACGCGTATAATACGACAATAAATCGCCACGACCAGATCTTCGCCCTTTTAACAAAAGTCTAATATGGGCCCTTCTTTCTCTCAAATCTAACAGTCCAAAATAATTCTTATTTCTCTCATAGATAATTGTTCTTATATGATCAATTTGTAATAACCCCTAAAAGTCCCGAACTGTCAATTTTGTAAAAAGGACATAATGGGAAATTTTTGTAATCCCTATGATCTCTGTAATAATATTTTTGAACATTATAATATACGTTAATGCATTTTTGGGCCTTAGGATATTTTTAAAAAGTGTTAAAAATACATTCTAGCAAAAGACCGCGAGTGAAACCACGACCAATAGCCAACGACGCGCTCGTGGCATTTCCGCGACCGCGGAAGTGTTTCCGCGACCACACAAACGTTGTTCATCGTCCTCTTCGTCTCTTTCACCGTTTTGCCGATTCGATTTTCCCCTCGTTTCGTAACTCCGCCGTTGAGGAAGGTTGAATCGATTCGTGTGGCCGGCGTTAAGCTCTTTCCTACCATATAAACAGGGGTCTTCAGCGGAGGAGAGTAGCATCCACAGCCCTCGATCTCTCTCTTTCTCTCGTTCGTGCCTTCGTCGGAGTTCGTGCATTCGTCGGAGTTTTCATCGGAGTTTTTGTGGTCGCCGTAGTGCCTTGGAAGCTTGGAGTGGTGGCATTGCAAGGAGGAGAAGAAAACATCGTCTTCTTCGTCGTCGGTGAGCCTCAAAGCCGGATGGGAGTCGCGTCGGAAGGAGGGATCCGCGATCGTGGGGATGAATTTCGCGACCGCGGCTTGCCCAGAATTCTGCGACCGCGGAAGTCCAAACCGCGACCGCGGCTTGTCTTAGCAAGCGCGATCGTGGCTTGGACAACCATGGTCACGACTCAGGCTTTGTTTCCTTTCGATTCATATCGTTTTCATTCGTATCGTTTCGTCTGTATTGTGTCTAACTTAGGGTTCCGTCATTTATCTCATCGTCGTCGTAGGAATCCGTACGCAGATTCCAGTCTCCAGATCTTGGAACCCGACATCTTCGATTCGTCTAGATTAAGGCAAGTGGTGGTTCTTTCTTGCTCATTATTCCATGTTTCCCTTGATTATCAATTAATTGATTGTTAATTAAGATGGGATAAAAGTTGTTGTTTTCTGTTTGAGAACAAATTTAATTAAACGAGGTGTTAAAATATGACTTTATAATAGGTTATATATATTGCTAGAAACAACGCTATTATGCATGTTAATTACCGTAATGAGTTTTGGTGTGGATTTAAATGTGAACTTAAATGCTAGTTTAGCACGAGTATTCGTAGGAACGTTAATCCCTTATGAGGATTAGTCGTTTCTTTATAACGTCGGTGTTAGGAAGTAAGTGCCCTAACACTCTCTTGGTCATGACCTACCCCTATCTAAATATAGGGGTGGTGCACTTAGTTGGTGCCAATCTTTGGGAGGTATTCCCAATCTTAAGGGATTTATTCCCAATGTCTCATTGCGAGATGTGAAATTAAAAGTTTCAACGTTAATGTGCGTTTTGGAAGTAAATAAGATAAGTGCGGTTATGCACATAATTAATATACCCTCGGGCGAGGAATACAACGTGGAAACCGCCCGGACTCTTGTTAGAGTAAGTCCTCTTTCCAATCTGGATTCGCATTACGCGGTGAGGTTGGTCGTGGACCCAAATAATCAAGGTCATGTTTTTAAAACTTGTGTGTGAAAACTTAACATTCCTAAACATTTGTCATACGTTTCCCATAAGACTCAATTCCTTTGGAGTCTTCTTTTCAGTACATGTCTAATTCTAATCATTCCGTGAAAGTTCCGGGTTATGTATCGTCCCTTCGGTTATTATTCGAGGGACAATGATAGTAAACGGTTACGATCACTTGAACCATTCTGTTTGTACCCTTGTATAGTCTTTCATTAGACTAACCAATCGGGTTTTATTCCTTGCATGGTTGGCTGGTGTCATCCGTCCTATACGGCTCATCCGTGGTTGGTCCCCGAAGACTTGAAGTAACCAATCGAAGAAGAGGCTTACAGTTGAAGATTTAAGTGGCAGTGTTTTAAGGTTATTAAGTACTATTTTAACATGTGTCCCTATAAACGAGTCATGTAATAGGGTTATTATAAAAATGTCTTCCGCTGAGTAATCTTTCGTTATTTAATATACTTATTTAAGTTTAATTATTCTGATTAAAGCCTATGGTGACTTTGGACAGTAACGTCTGAGGTCACTGGCGTGTGACACTACCGACATAAGTCGGGGGTGTTACAATTACGGTATCAGAGCAATGGTTTTAAAATTCTTGGTCTATTGTTAGGTTTGAGAATTTTCGATAAATTAATTTCGAAACTATTTTCAAACTAGCTTCTTTTAAAAAGGAATTTCGTAAATCTAAATTGTTAGTGTTAAAATTAAGGTCTTAAAATTCCTTAACGGTTTATGAAAGGTAAAAGTAATGTTTAGACTCTCTTGTGTTAAGCATTAATTTTCATAGTAATTTTATAAAATCATATTATAAACGTTTAAAAATTAAATTATGTTATAACTTTTCAAGGTGTGGTTTGGATTTCGGTAAGAGTTTACAAAGAAATAATAATGTCTTTATTTCAAAGAGATAACTATAATGATTTTGCCAAGTTAGGTATAAATGATCTATATGTATAAAGTATAAGGTTTGATAATAAGTGGTTTTCAAAACTTCTGCAAGCTTCGAGTTATTACTTATTCCTTAGATCCATCCTTAGGGATATCGTTTCTCCTTAGGCTTAATGTCATTTAAAGGTTGACGTTTCTCCTAAAAGTACCCATTCTCAAGTATAGGGAAGGAGATCGTATTCCGGTTAATGGTGGAGGGCCAGTCAGACTGATATAAAGTTATTAGTTTGGACCCTTATAATTCGTATCATAACGTAATTGACTAAGTGTCATGTATAAGTCGGAAAAGTTCTAAACTAACGTTATGGTTCATCAACAGATGGTGAATACAAGAAACCCAATCCGTGCTGGTGCTGGACCGAGTAACAACCCAAGGCTGAATCTGAGAAACGCCGCTAATCAAGGGGATGAGAGCGAGTCTGTCTCTCATAATAACCCCGTAGACAATGGCCAAGTTTGGGCTAATCCGCGTGTGGTATTCGACGCTGCAGCCATAGAGGTCATTCGGGGGATCGTTATGCAAGCGGTCACCGAGATGATTCGGCCAGTCGCACCACAAGCATAGGATGTTCCGGTCCCTCAGGTTATTCCTGAATTTGAGGAGCCAGTGGATCATGTACCTCAGGTCGATGCCGTCAGGAACAGAGGAAATTACGGTCGAGCCATGAAGGCCATAAGCTCAATGAGGCCTGACGGTTATGGCGGTACTAGAGAACCAGTCAGAGTAGTGTATTGGTTCTCGCATATGGAACGGTTGTTTAGGAATGTTGATTTCACTGAGCCTGAGAAGGTGCACATCGCCTCCCTTCAACTTAAGGATCTGGCTAGTGAATGGTGGGAGAGCGCTGGTTTAGCTGATCATCCCGGGCTAAAATGGGGTATGTTCAAAACAAAGATGACTGACCGTTTCTTTTCCCGTGCTATGAGGAAGGAGAAGCATAAGGAGTTCATTTACCCTAAGACTGATGGATTGAAGGTGACTGAGCTTGCAGCTAAGTTCAATCACCTGTTGCAATATGCTGGACCAGAAGTGTCGAGTGAAGAACAAAAGATCTGGTACTTCCACGGATGGATGAGTCCGAAAATCAAACCTCTGATGGTGCATCACGGTTGTTCTACGTTAGAGCAATATGTGGAAGCGGCCTACAAAATAGAGGCCACACTGGAAGAATCCGCCCGAAAGCGGGAGAAATAGAATAAAGGAAGGGGTGTGCAACATGACCGCCAGGTTGGTACATTCAAGCGACCGGCATCGCCCACCAAGTTTGAGAAGTCTAGTCGTGCTAAGACCGAGACGACTCAGTCTGACTTCGCCAGAGGCTCAGGTTGGAGTAGCGGAGTGATTCAATGCCACAACTGTGGTGAGACTAGGCATAAAAGTTTTAATTGCCAAAAGGAGAAGCGGGTATGTTACAATTGTGGGAGGGAAGGCCACATGAAAACATATTGTAGGCAGAAGGGTCAAGGACCAACGCAATCATATCAAGCCTCAAATGTTGGCAATAGGCGGAACCCAAAGCCAGAGGTGTCTGCTCCTGAGCAATCTATTGCTCGTAATAAAGGCAAGGCGCCTATGGAGTCTTCGGGTCAGGGGTAGCGACTCTTCATGATGCGTCAATCCAATGAGAATGAGACCCTGAATGAGTAGTTGTAATTTTGTTGAGCCTTTTAAGAATTAGGAGCGATGACTTATGTCTATAGTCTCCATAGTTTAGTAATCTGTCTGTTCGACCTTCTGTCAGTTGTTTTAATATAAAGTTGTCAATTGTTTTAATGTAATGTCTCGAATAATAAAGAAGTGTTTTCTTGTTCCAAAAATTACTAAATTCGTTACTATTACAAGTTGTTCGTTCATATGAGAATCTTTGAGTGCCAAAAGTAGTACATGTCTTGTGTTAATAAAGACTGTTTGGACTCATAAAGGATAGTGTTGGGTGGGACACGTGTGGTTGTTCCCTACCTTATTAGCGCTAGTTTCGAGGTCGAAACTATTCTTAAGAACCCCTCTATTTTTCCTGAAATAATGTCAGGTTGGACATTGACATTATCTGTTCCCTTTGCTCGAAGTCATGAGCATTGTCTCGAGAGGATAATGCTATAAGGATTCCTTGCTAGAAGGATTTGGGTGTGTAGTAATGCTCTGTGGAGTTTGAGGCTATTCCTCATGTGTATACTCTGAGCATTAGATGGGGTGAGTTGTATAAAGTATATATTTAAGGGAATAAATGTATAAGAAAGATATTTCATAAGGAGTCGTTTTCTCTAAGAGGATCGTACTCTAAAACAATCTTGAGTAAACTTTAGAACCCAAGAGTTATGCTTATGAGGATTATAAACGAGTGTGTCCACTATGGAACCAGTGTTAAAAGCTTTTTGGGAAAGTTTTGTGTGCGAAATCATAAGATTTAATTTGGAAGACCTATTCGAGGTTTTGTTGTGAGGTATTCTTAAGGAAATGATATAATGAGATGATGATACAAGAAGTGTTAAGGTGATTGAGTCTTGGGTAAATAGTAAATATCAGTAAAGAAAAAGGGTGCTTGATTTGGGATAATAAGTCGTGTGAGGACGACTGGTTGTTTAAGGACTTATGAGTGAATAACAAACTCAATCGGTAGGAGTTTGTTATGATTTTGGAGGATCAATAGTGTGGCATAAAATAAGTATGTGGATGTTTATCAACTGGACTTGAGAAAAAAACGACCTACGTCTATTAAAGTGATCGTATGTCACATTTGAGTAAAACAAGGTTATAATCTTGTGGAATGGATTATTAAATTATGTTGAGGTAAACGGGAATAGGATGTGGTTAATAGTGGAAAATTAAGAAACCTTATACGGAAGATGACGGGAGAAGATGGCATAAAGGCCAAATTTAAATAAGGTAAATAATGAGATATATGAGGTGCATATGTAAAGAGTAAGCCGATATGACAATTGGAGGTACTAAGTTTGGGGTGTAAGTGAGTTCTATGTATGTACTTTGAGAATCTGATCATCAAAAGAAAGTTAGTAGGGAAATATTGTATTCTTCTGCTGGAGGGTATCAAGATCGTTATGATGTGTAGGGCATAAAAGCGAGATTATATTGGAGACTATAATGGATACTCGGTTTAACATAATCATAATCGTGTGGATGATCATATCGATTCCAACGAGGGTAAGGAACGAAGGCAGGATGTAGTAGGTGGATTCATGACCGAATAATAGTTCGACTTTGGTGGTATAGGTTACGAAGACCAAATTTATTTAAGATATCAACTTAAGGAGGATAAGGTATGAACGTTGAGAGTGGTTTAAAAAGAGAAAAGTTGAAAGAGAAATGTGTGTTCTCATGCTTAAGGTATAGCAAGTCTATTGCGATGATTTTGGAGACTATTATCTTAAGATAATTATGACCTTGTGGGTATAGTCAGGAGTTATTACATGTGTAGCACATGGAGATAAGATATGCAAGATAATGGTATGGGTGAGAAAACATATCGTGTTCCTTGGAGCAATTTCAAGGATGAAATGATTAAGGATACTAAGTTCGGGTAGTGAGGTTAATGGTGAAACCGGTCCCTCTACCTTAGTGATGTTAGTTTCGGGGTCAAAACTATTTTTAAGGGGGTAGTAATGTAATAACCCTCAGGATTTCCATAAGGGTGATACGGTAAATGTATATTGGTGAAAACAAGATTATAAAATTCCCTTAAGTTATGAAAGGTCTAAATTTTGGTTAACCTTACGTTAACTGTAATTGGAACCAACTTATAAATGTTAACTTAGAAATGTTTGAACCAATTTACAAAGTGTTAAATGGGTTAGGCATGGTTAAACTTATAAGGTTGGGTAACTTAAAATAAGGTCGCTTCTCCGAGCTGTATCGGCCAAGTTTCGGGGTCGAAACTTCTTTTAAGGGGGTGGTATTGTAATAACCCCTAAAAGTCCTGAACTGTCAATTTTGTAAAAAGGACATAATGGGCAATTTATGTAATCCCTATGATCTCTGTAATAATCTTTTTGAACGTTATAATATATGTTAATGCATTTTTGGGCCTTAGGATATTTTTAAAAAGTGTTAAAATACATTCTAGCAAAAGACCGCGAGTGAAACCACGACCAATAGCCAACGATGCGCTCGCGGCATTTCCGCGACCGCGAAAACGCTGTTCATCGTCCCCTTCGTCTCTTTCAGCGTTTCGCCGATTCGATTTTCCCCTCGTTTCGTAACTCCACCGTTGAGGGAGGTTGAATCGATTTGTGTGGCCGGCGTTAAGCTCCTTCCTACCCTATAAATAGGGGTCTTCAGCGGAGGAGAGTAGCATCCACAGCCCTCGATCTCTCTCTTTCTCTCGTTCGTGCCTTCGCCGGAATTCATGCATTCGTCGGAGTTTTCGCCGGAGTTTTTATGGTCGCCGTAGTGCCTTGGAAGCTTGGAGTGGTGGCATTGCAAGGAGGAGAAGAAAACATCGCCGTCTTCGTCGTCGGTGAGCCTCGAAGCCGGATGGGAGTCGCGTCGGAAGGAGGGATCCGCGATCGCGGGGATGAATTCCGCGACCGCGGCTTGGCCAGAATTCCGCGACCGCGGAAGTCCAAAACGCGACTGTGGCTTGTCTTATCAAGTGCGATCGTGGCTTGGACAACCACGGTCACGACTCAGGCTTTGTTTCCTTTCGATTCATATCGTTTTCGTTCGTATCGTTTCGTCCGTATTGTGTCTAACTTAGGGTTCCGTCGTTTATCTCGTCGTCGTCGTAGGAATCCGTACGCAGATTCCAGTCTCCAAATCTCGGAACCCGACATCTTCGATTCGTCTAGATTAAGGCAAGTGGCGGTTCGCTCTTGCTCATTATTTCATGTTTCCCTTGATTATCAATTAATTGATTGTTAATTAAGATGGGATAAAAGTTGTTGTTTTCTGTTTGGGAACAGATTTAATTAAACGAGGTGTTAAAATATGACTTTATAATAGGTTGTATATATTGCTAGAAACAACGCTATTATGCATGTTAATTACCGTAATGAGTTTTGGTGTGGATTTAAATGTGAACTTAAATGTTAGTTTAGCACTAGTATTCATAGGAACGCTAATCCCTTATGAGGATTAGTCATTTCTTTATAACGTCGGTGTTAGGAAGTAAGTGCCCTAACACTCTCTTGGTCATGACCTACCCCTATCTAAATATAGGGGTGGTGCACTCAGCTGGTGCCAATCTTCGGGAGGTATTCCCAATCTTAAGGGATTTATTCCCAATGTCTCATTGCGAGATGTGAAATTAAAAGCTTCAACGTTAATGTGCGTTTTGGAAGTAAATAAGATAAGTGAGGTTATGCACATAATTAATATACCCTCGGGCGAGGAGTACAACGTGGAAACCGCCCGGACTCTTGTTAGAGTAAGTCCTCTTTCCAATCTGGATTCGCATTACGTGGTGAGGTTGGTCGTGGACCCAAATAATCAAGGTCGTGTTTTTAAAACTCGTGCGTGAAAACTTAACGTTCCCAAACATTTGTCATACGTTTCTCATAAGACTCAATTCCTTTGGAGTCTTCTTTTCAGTACATGTCTAATTCTAATAATTCCGTGAAAGTTACGGGTTATGTATCGTCCCTTCGGTTATTATTCGAGGGACAATGATAGTAAACGGTTACGATCACTTGAACCATTCTGTTTGTACCCTTGCATAGTCTTTCATTAGACTAACCAACCGGGTTTTATTCCTTGCATGGTTGGCTGGTGTCATCCGTCCTATACGGCACATCAGTGGTTGGTCCCCGAAGACTTGAAGTAACCAATCGAAGAAGAGGCTTGCAGTTGAAGATTTAAGTGACAGTGTTTTAAGGTTATTAAGTACTATTTTAACATGTGTCCCTATAAACGAGTCATGTAATAGGGTTATTATAAAAATGTCTTCCGCTGAGTAATCTTTTGTTATTTAATATACTTATTTAAGTTTAATTGTTCCGATTAAAGCCTAGGGTGACTTTGGACAATAACGTCTGAGGTCACTGGCGTGTGGCACTACGGACATAAGTCGGGGGTGTTACACCATTCTCTTTATATATATATATACTAAACTAGAATCTAACTACGCCACATGACATCCTCTTGTTAAAACTGCTACATGTCATTTTCTCCTTTTTCAATTAAATTTAATTATATAGTAAAGATTTTTATCCTAAATATAGGACTAATATTTTTCTAATTTAAATACAAATCAATCACAAAGATTAATAACCAACTACAAAGATTACAAATCAATCACAAAAGAATTAAAATCGAAAACTTCCACAACACTAGACAACTCACAATTGGATTGATCTCCTCTCGCAAAAAAAAAATTGGATAGGTTTCCATGTAAATTTTCTTCAAAAGGACTATCCAGAACATCGGACTCGTCGCTACCTCTACCTTCACCTCTTTCAAGCTTAGCCGCCATCACCGGTGAGCGTCGATTTTTTTTCCCTCCATGGTTGTTCTCCCTTTATGGCCATCACCGGTGAGTGCCGAACTGCACATCCCCTGCCACGTCACCGTCTTGAAAACCATGGTGTGTCGCAACGAACTGCACATCCCCTGCCACGTCACCGTCTTGAAAACCATGGTGTGTCGCAACGTTTGTCTCGTTAAAGGCTTTGAACCTTTTAATTGATAAAAAAATAATTTCAAGTTGTAGAAGCCATTAGCCGAAACACAATGGTTCAAGTAAAAGTGAGATTAATAGAAGATCGTATATTGGAAAATCTTAACAACATAAATCAATCTTCAATTAAAGAAAATATGTTCATTTTTTTTTTCGAGAGGAGATCAATCCAATTTTTTTTTGCTCGTGCACGGCATGAGAACTAAACTAAAGTAGTTAGTACTAAGAGGAAATAGAAAGATTAAACAATAAAACTAGAAGGAGAAAAAAAAATAACGGTAAAAATAAAAGTGATGTGATATATCCTCTTGAAATTTAAAAGGATAAACAATTGTTTGCTTTATTTAATGGAAAAATACTAGAAAAGAGATAATGATTTAAAAATAGAACAATAATATACTAATGGGTTATTAAACTACATTGAGCTTTAGGCCCAACTTAAATAGAGGCTCATCTTAAGATAAGGGTTGAAGAACCCCATCTTCTCCAATTCGCCGCCCTCCATTGAAGGTTTGGAGCGATCAAAACAGGGTCTAAGTGGCGGTCCTTAGCTAATACCGATGGTTCCCAGGGCCTGAACCGGGGAGGCCGCCCTTCAAGCCTCCCTTGGATTTGCCACTAGATGGACCCGTACACGACGAACCCGAATTCATTCCGAACTCGAACTCAAAAGATCCAAACGCAAACTCGAGACCTGACAGACACATTATTTAATATATTTTATTTCATTTATATTAAATATTTTAATCTATTTTATTAAACAATTAACTAATAATAATTGTTTTATTAAATTTAAATATTATTATAATTAAAAATGGGCACTTTCAACCCATTGGATCGACCCGAATCCGACTTGACCCAAACCCGGCCCGCCCTACCCCGTTAATAAATTAGAAGTTTATAATTAGGTTTGGAAATAAAAATCTAATTACAAAACATGCTCCATATGGTTAATATTTAACAAATTTATAAGAATACTAGCTTAGTTCATGTGCCATGCACGAGACTTGGGTAAAATTTTATACTGATATTCTTCTTAATTATTAAAAATATATATTTTACTATTTAAAAATATTAAATAAATGAGAAATATATCCAATTAGTGACAATATATATGAAATTAAGAGAAGTACGATAATATATAGATATATCTACTAATAATCAGTTAATAATAATGTAATTTTGTACATATTTAATATATTAAATCGAGTCTTTTATCTAGAAATAAATAAAATAAAAATAATTTGAATAAAATGTGACTAATGAATGAAAAAATGTAAAGAGAATATTCAAAAAATACCTAATATATTCTATCTAATATGATCATCATGATCAAATGTGAATAACTGATATATTGAAAAGGAAATCAGTAACATATCTAAAATATTTTATGTAATAATAATAATAGAAAAAATATAATTTGATGATGTGACACGATATGAAGTATACATGTGACAAAAAATGACGTAGTACAATGTCAAAACGACAAGTGGTCTTAGCTAGGTTTTACTTTGGTATTATATAGTAGATTAAAAATTAAAACTTCAAACCAATCATATAAATGGGTAACCTTATAAATCTAGAAATATAAAGGTGTGACAAATTAGTTAATAGATATGATAATATGTAGTCCCTTAATACTATTTTGAAATAATGTTGTTCCACGAACAATCAATATCTACTTTTTTTTTTGAAATATTTGAATACTATTAATTAGAGCAACAATTAAATTATCCTAGTATATATAATATATCATTTAGATGTAATAACCCTCATTTTTAGATAAGGGCATGAATGTAATTTTACTTTTAATAAAGGGGGTGAATTTTTGTTACATTAGTCCAAGTGAATAAATTAAAACATATATTTTTATTCCATTAAAGTAAGATACATTTTAAGTCATGGTGCACTTATAATTATCTTAACACTATGTTAATGATAATCTTGTAAGACATATCAATTTTAACCTAGATTATTTAAATTAATATTAACAAAATGTTAATTGAGATTTAAATAAGGTTAAGTTATAATAATATGCAACTTAGGCTTGAATTAATTCAAAACAAAATTTCACTCTTCATAAATTTGGTTTAGAATGCATATATAAGCTTTGGATAAGTTTATATATAAGTTTGGGCAAATTTTATAATTTTTAAAAAGTGAAATAAGAACATTTTTGCCACAACTTGGAAAGTTGGGCAAAAAATGTGCAATTTGGGAAAAATATAGGGAGGCCGGCCATGCCTTCTTCTACCTTGGGCTGTCAGTGTTTTCAAGCTCCTTCCCATGGAGGTTTGGCTCTGTTTTTCGCCTCGTTTTCTTCAATTGACCCATGGGCTTTGAATATATACTCATCCTAAATCGAAACATATCAAAATCGGAATTTATAACCACCTAGATTGATAGAATTTTATCTTCAAAGGTAAACAGTCCGGTAACTTCAAAAGTTCAGTAAAATCTAAAATTGGATCTCGTTTGAGATCGGTTTTGGCCGAAACTTGTGGGGTTGGAAAGCTATCTCTAAGGCTTCAAAATCCTTATAAATATCCCCTCACCCATGGAAGAAATTTATCCAATTTCAAGCTTTAGGTTTTCGACAGTCCACAAAATTTTCAGAAACTTGCAAAAGGAAATTCTTCTTTAATAGGGCAGCTCTAGTTACGATTTAGGTACCAAAGTCTTTGTCTTGAAGTCTAGAATCCAGAGACACCAACCACGCACCATTTGGAGTTCGGAGGAGGGAGAATTGAAGCAATCTTTGGCAAGGTGTCTGCGCGTGGGTTCGGTAACGACTCGATCTGACTTGTTGTTGTTCTTGGTTGTGGTTTTGTCCAAATAATCATGATTATG
Organism: Rheum nobile; assembly: GCA_027886185.1. NCBI lineage: Eukaryota > Viridiplantae > Streptophyta > Magnoliopsida > Caryophyllales > Polygonaceae > Rheum > Rheum nobile. The sequence goes on along the minus strand of WOAB01000563.1, from coordinate 11,820,476 downwards.
TATGCTAATTGGGGTTAGTTAGATACATATTGGGTTAATTTAATTTTAGAAGTATTAAAATTAAATTAATCATATTTTAGGTTATTATCTTAGATTGTAAAATGTTAAGGTATAACATTATATCTGGGTAATGTGTTGGGTTATACTAGGTGATAAATAAATTGAGTAATTTAGAAAATTATGCTATTATTATTTATAATATACGACTAATTGATTTTTAGTATCGTATAGATAATCGTTATGTTGAAAAGCCTTGAAATTGATTTATTTAGAGTAAATAAATTCAATAAAAAATCGAGACAGCTTGTACCCTTCAAATGTCATTATGGAATAAATTATTTAATCATAGTTTATTTATATTGTGTGATTTGGGTACATCTCGGAATCGCTTCTGGAACGAAAATAAAACAGGGAGCCAATTTGATTTTCGAAAGCAATCATCTCCATTATGTCGTTCAAGCTCTTCGTAATTCAAGGCAAGTGGTGGTTCGCTCTTGCAATTTGTTCCATACTCATCTTAATTGACAATGAATCGATTGTAGGGTGTTAGATGAACTTCGTAATTCAAGGCAAGTGGCGGTTCACTCTTGTGTGTTAAATTAGTGTGTAAATGAACTTTATTATTAGATTGTATATTTGCTAGTAACGACCCTCACATATATATTATTATTGTAGGGTGTTATATGAACTTTGGTATGCATTTGGTGTGCATTTGGTGTGGACTTATATGTTAAATAGCACGAATATTCATAGGAACGTTATTTACCTTGCGAGGTTTAGTCATATCTTTAGAACTTGGTATTAAGAAGATTATTGTCATAATACTTTTGATCATGACCTAGCCTTATTCGAATATAAGTGGTGGTGCACTTAGCTAGTGCCAATATTCGGGATTCGTCCCTTTCTATATCTCGTATCAAGATCGGTTGTGGAATTAAAAGCCTTAACGTCAATGCACGTTTTGAAATTAAATAAGATAAGTACCATTTTGCACATAATTAATATATCATCGGGCGAGAAGTACAATGTGGAACCCGCCCAAACTCTTGTTTAAAGTAAGTCCCCTTTCCAATCTGGATTCGCATTATGCGGTGAGGTTGGTCGTGGACCCAAATATTCAGGTAGTCGTTTTCAAACTTTGTGTGATAAATATAATGTTCCCAAACAAACATACATATTCCTATTGTAACACCCCGGACCAGAGGTGCTACAGTGCCATAGTCCCGAAGGACTATAAGGCGGGTGAAATAAAAATTTGCAAAACATATCCCATACATATATAACATATATCAAAAGCAGCAGCGGAAAACCTATAAAACTTGTCCAGGGTTTGAAACCACAATCAAACTTAACCTACAGAAAATACAACACTTTACAAACCAAAAACCAATACAACAAGTTCGACCCATACAAGGTCCAAAACCAAAACGACACGCACAACCAAGTCAAAGTCCAAACCAAAAGAGTAAAGCCTTCGACTCCAAACCGACGGTGATCAGGATCCTCCTTGCTGGCGCTAAATCTGCAAAGCCTGATTGACTGGGGGACCCGATACCCCAGCCAACCGCGGCACGTAAACCGTAGTTGGTCAGTCTTTTGAAAGACTATGGCAAGACTAGCCGAGCCAAAACAGTTTCAAAACCATAGAGTTATCACGACAATCAAACAATACCAAACAACAACAGATCATACAATATATACCATATCAACCGACCAATCAACATAAAATACACGCCTAAACACAAACACACTCTATCACATAATCATCCAATGCTCAATCTTATCCAATTCTACACGATACTAATCTCTTCCATCCAACCTCAACTCATCACAAGCATAAATGAAAAGAACGATCCAATCCAACTTCCTCTCCATTACTAATACCTCAAACAACAACTCTATGCACATACACATCTTACGACTGACTTACAACCACAGCTAATCAATTAGACTGAACTCACTACTGCACTACACAACAAATTCAATTAACCTTCACAATCCACCAGTTACCAACAACAACCATACCAACAGAATTTACCACCTTGACCAGTTACAACCAACAACTATAACACACGAAACTCACAATCACAACCACTATTCAACACACAACCAATATACACACACTCACACACACTCAATCAAACACCCACACACGATCCAACACACACATACACATTCAAGCCAACACACACACACGATCCAACACACACACACGATCCAACACCCACACACGTGTCAACATACACTAATCACCTTTAGTCATATTTGACTACCACGTCAACATTTAATCAGATACGCTACAAGACAATTCATATCACACGCACATACCCATTTCATCATCATAACATTCAATCAATACAACAATAATCAATATATATTAGTCATCACCATATCCGACCAAGCAACCAAGAAAGATAACTCAACTCATATTCAACCAATCACAAACAATTAAAATATACATATATATCACTTCAAACAACCACTTAATCAGGTACGCAAGCAACCCTTTCACACAATTACCACTTCACAACATCTCCGTATCCACCCCCACATCACCAAGGTGAGACAATTCACAACATCCTCGTCTCCACCCCCACATCACCAAGGTGAGACAATTCACAACATCCCCGTCTCCACCCCCACATCACCAAGGTGAGACAATCAACACACACTTTCCGGATGGGACTTTCACCATCCAACAACATTCCACCACTACACGACACCAATTCAAACACTTCATACGACAACCAATCAAATATCACATAATCACATACACACACACAATCCAACACACACACACATTCAATCCAACATACACACACACACATTCAATCCAACACACGCACACACACACATTTAATCCAACACACACACACGATCTAACACACACACGCACACATTCAACACACATACCCATTCAATCCAACATACACACACACATTCAACACACACACCCATTTAATCCAACAACACTATTTACAACAATCAATCATATTTAGTCACAATTGACTACCGCGTCCACATTTAATCAATCACGATACCAGACAATTACTATCACGCACACTTACCCATTTTCAACCAAACAACGGTAAACTTAATTATGAAATAAATTAAGCATAAATCAATTTATAAAAAAATATATAAGTTAGCAAGGATCCTCTTGCCTCAAGTCGAACCGCAATGACCCCAGAGGTCTCCAAACCACTCGAACGCACCTGAGACAATAATCCGAGCAAAACCCGGGCGTTAATTACTCATCCAATCCACAACCAACAAACCCCCAATTTAAACCCTAAAACCAAACCCTTAATTAATTAGGCCAAATCACATCCAAATTAATCCAACTCAAACCAACAGCAAATCAAATACTCTAAAATCATGCTTGCACAAACCAACGAATTCAGCAATTTTGCCCACGCGCGCAGAACAACAAATCGCTCACACATATACATATATATGTAGCTACCACGTGAACTTCAACAAACCAATTTGAATAACCCATCATCTTACCTCATTGACACCCCAACTGCGACCACCGAAATTGTCCCCTCGCTCGCCGAAATCTGTAGCGGAACACCAGCAATAGCACAACGGCGGAACAACAACAACACGGCAACGAAACGCAGCAACTCCGGTCAACAGTGGAAACGACTCGTGGCCCCTCGATCTCGCTCTCGGCGGCTGGACGTGGCTCGACTCGGTGCAGAACACAGCAGCTACAGAACGCAGCAGCTCTGCATAGCAGCGGCGGTCCAACGACAATAGCGAATAGATGAGGAGAGGCGACGGCGGTCGAGCTCGCCGGAGGAAGGACGACCACGGCTGGCTCACCGGAGAAGACAACTACCGAGCACATGAGAGGGAGTTCAGGAAGGAGACTTGGCTTGCTGAGGAAGACGACCCCATTGGGGATTTATATCCCCAAAATTACCCTTTTCTCAATTAAGAAATCCCTAAAAATCTTATTTACCAAATTGCCATTACCTTATCTTATTTGGGGTATTTCATTCTCCCCCCCTTATAATAGTTTCGTCCTCGAAACTAGAGTCAAACAAGCTTGGATAACTGCGTCGCATAACCGACTCTAATATATACAGGACTTGTCGAAGAATGATCTTCCTTGAGAATCAACTCTCTGATCTCTTTATCTGCCAACACACATAACCGATCTGAAATCACTATATTCCATCTTCCTAAACAAAAATCCGTACACTCTTCCCTGAGCAATCTCACTGCATCTCGTACTCAACATTCCATTACATTCAGCTGTATCTGTTCCTTCTCAAACCAAATTTCACTTTTCACCATTTGTCAACTCCTGTTGCAATCCCGACCGAACTGTCAGACAAGCAACCACATGCTCGAGAGTCGACTTCCTACACAAAGCATCAGCAACCACGGTAGCCCTTTTCTGATTGATAAACAATATCTTTTCGTAATCCTTAATCAACTCTAGCAATCATCTTTGCCTCATGATCAATTCTCTCTTATACAATTTGAGCTGACGAAAAGCATATGCAATGACCTTCCCATTCTGCATCAAAACGCAACCCAAACTTCGCTTAGACACATCACCGTAGATAACAAACCCTTTTTGTTTCCTGCAGTAAAACCGACACTGACGCACTAATCAAACACTTCCTGAGTCCTTCGAAAACTCTCTCTTGACATTTCCCGTCCCAATCAAAATTCTTAGTCATACACAACCTGCCACAATATGCCTATAGCAACCTGCGCATTCTACTTCTCAACTCAGTCGAACCCACAGTTGCGAAATTCCACTTTTCGATGTAGACTGAGTCATCTGTTTCTTATCGTCTCAAGCATCAATAGTCTGATCAGAATCAACTGTAGCAGTCTCCATAATCAATCATTCATCAATACTCAAGGAATGTACAGCTATGCCTTACCATCAAAGTTCATCTCAGAACACAACCATATCTGAATGCGCTTAATCTGTCCTGCTCAACCCTAACAATAACAGTAGAACACAACAATTCATACAGAATCATCACCACTAAACTACCTGCATCAACCTCTTGACGATAAGCCCAACGGCCTCATCCTCTACCATACTCATACTCTTTAAACCTCTAGCACGTCCCACTTACCAGGGAACGCACCATAAAATTTACTTAACAACATTAAACATCGCATATGAAATTAATCATCAATACTCAACATCACATATAAATATATCAAACATTAGCACAAAACATCACAAATAACCAATACTTACCAACGCAACTCACTACGGTTGTCAGCAAGGATTCCTGATCACCCGATCATCCACAACCACAACGTATAGAAATTCCCAAGTTGAAAACTCTGAAAGAACACATTTTTGAAAAGAAAGCTCTGATACCAACTTCTGTAACACCCCGGACCAGAGGTGCTACAGTGCCATAGTCTCGAAGGACTATAAGGCGGGTGAAATAAAAATTTGCAAAACATATCCCATACATATATAACATATATCAAAAGCAGCAGCGGAAAACCTATAAAACATGTCTAGGGTTTGAAACCACAATCAAACTTAACCTACAGAAAATACAACACTTTACAAACCAAAAACCAATAAAACAAGTTCGACCCATACAAGGTCCAAAACCAAAATGACACGCATAACCAAGTCAAAGTCCAAACCAAAAGAGTAAAGCCTTCGACTCTAAACCGACGGTGATCAGGATCCTCCTTGCTGGCGCTAAATCTGCAAAGCTTGATTGACTGGGGGACCCGATACTCCAGCCAACCACGGCACGTAAACCGCAGTTGGTCAGTCTTTTGAAAGACTATGGCAAGACTAGCCGAGCCAAAACAGTTTCAAAACCATAGAGTTACCACGACAATCAAACAATACCAAACAACAACAGATCATACAATATATACCATATCAACCGACCAATCAACATAAAATACACGCCTAAACACAAACACACTCTATCACATAATCATCCAATACTCAATCTTATCCAATTCTACACGATACTAATCTCTTCCATCCAACCTCAACTCATCACAAGCATAAATGAAAAGAACGATCCAATCCAACTTCCTCTCCATTACTAATACCTCAAACAACAACTCTATGCACATACACATCTTATGACTGACTTACAACCACAGCTAATCAATTAGACTGAACTCACTACTGCACTACACAACAAATTCAATTAACATTCACAATCCACCAGTTACCAACAACAACCATACCAACAGAATTTACCACCTTGACCAGTTACAACCAACAACTATAACACACGAAACTCACAATCACAACCACTATTCAACACACAACCAATATACACACACTCACACACACTCAATCCAACACCCACACACGATCCAACACACACACATACACATTCAAGCCAACACACACACACGATCCAACACACACACACGATCCAACACCCACACACGTGTCAACATACACTAATCACCTTTAGTCATATTTGACTACCACGTCAACATTTAATCAGATACGCTACAAGACAATTCATATCACACGCACATACCCATTTCATCATCATAACATTCAATCAATACAACAATAATCAATATATATTAGTCATCACCATATCCGACCAAGCAACCAAGAAAGATAACTCAACTCATATTCAACCAATCACAAACAATTAAAATATACATATATATCACTTCAAACAACCACTTAATCAGGTACGCAAGCAACCCTTTCACACAATTACCACTTCACAACATCTCCGTATCCACCCCCACATCACCAAGGTGAGACAATTCACAACATCCTCGTCTCCACCCCCACATCACAAGGGTGAGACAATTCACAACATCCCCGTCTCCACCCCCACATCACCAAGGTGAGACAATTCACAACATCCCCGTCTCCACCCCCACATCACCAAGGTGAGACAATCAACACACACTTTCCGGATGGGACTTTCACCATCCAACAACATTCCACCACTACACGACACCAATTCAAACACTTCATACGACAACCAATCAAATATCACATAATCACATACACACACAATCCAACACACACACACATTCAATCCAACATACACACACACACATTCAATCCAACACACGCACACACACACATTTAATCCAACACACACACACACGATCTAACACACACACGCACACATTCAACACACACACCCATTCAATCCAACATACACACACACATTCAACACACACACCCATTTAATCCAACAACACTATTTACAACAATCAATCATATTTAGTCACAATTGACTACCGCATCCACATTTAATCAATCACGATACCAGACAATTACTATCATGCACACTTACCCATTTTCAACCAAACAACGGTAAACTTAATTATGAAATAAATTAAGCATAAATCAATTTATAAAAAAAATATATAAGTTAGCAAGGATCCTCTTGCCTCAAGTCGAACCACAATGACCCCAGAGGTCTCCAAACCACTCGAACGCACCTGAGACAATAATCCGAGCAAAACCCGGGCGTTAATTACTCATCCAATCCACAACCAACAAACCCCCAATTTAAACCCTAAAACTAAACCCTTAATTAATTAGGCCAAATCACATCCAAATTAATCCAACTCAAACCAACAGCAAATCAAATACTCTAAAATCATGCCTGCACAAACCAACGAATTCAGCAATTTTGCCCACGCGCGCAGAACAACAAATCGCTCACACATATACATATATATGTAGCTACCACGTGAACTTCAACAAACCAATTTGAAGAACCCATCATCTTACCTCATTGACACCCCAACTGCGACCACCGAAATTGTCCCCTCGCTCGCCGGAATCTGCAGCGGAACACCAGCAACAGCACAACGGCGGAACAACAACAACACGGCAATGAAACGCAGCAACTCCAATCAACAGTGGAAACGACTCGTGGCCCCTCGATCTCGCTCTCGGCGGCTGGACGTGGCTCGACTCGGTGCAGAACACAACAGCTACAGAACGCAGCAGCTCTGCATAGCAGCGGCGGTCCAACGACAATAGCGAATAGATGAGGAGAGGCGACGGCGGTCGAGCTCGCCGGAGGAAGGACGACCACGGCTGGCTCACCGGAGAAGACAACTACCGAGCACATGAGAGGGAGTTCAGGAAGGAGACTTGGCTTGCTGAGGAAGACGACCCCATTGGGGATTTATATCCCCAAAATTACCCTTTTCTCAATTAAGAAATCCCTAAAAATCTTATTTACCAAATTGCCATTACCTTATCTTATTTGGGGTATTTCACCTATAAGACTCAATTCCTTTGAAATCTTCTCTTGGTGCATATCTCTTTCTATCGTTTCAGTGAGAGTATCGAGTTATGTATCGTCTACTGACTATTATTCGAGAGACAATGATAATAACTGGATACAATCACATATAACTATTATGTTTGAGCCTTTGTTTAGTCTTTCATTAGACTAACCAACATTTCTCTTTCCTTGCATAAATGGCTGGTGTCATCCGTCCTATATGGCACATCAAGTAAAGCTTCCCAAATTGAAGACGCGGAAAGACGACGTTGAAAACAAATGTGTTTCCTTTTTAGTAATTGACATTGGTTTTGAATAAGGTTGAAATCTTGTTTTGAAGTTTGTTATGTCTTCCGTTGAAACTTTGATATATTATTGAGTTGTCATCTTTAGCAACGTCGTTTGTAAGACAATTTTGGATTTAATATATTATTGTTCGTAGTATTTTGTATTTGCGATCAATACTGTAAAGCCTTGGGTGATTTTGGATATGTGATCCGAGGTCACTGGCGATAATATTCCTAAGGTAATTTAGGGGTGTTACATTAGATGAGATATTAATGATTAGATTAAATTTTAAATCTAGAAAAAAAATAAAAAAATAAAAATGAATCTTGATTTAGATATTGTGCCGACAAAAAAATGTAATTTTTTTATAAAAAATACATGAATTTTGATATAATTCACATGTGACACTTTTAATGAGGGGATATCATGTGGTGTAGTGGTTCTAGTTTAGTGTATATATATAGTAGTAGATTTATAAATAGAAGATATGAATTCAACCATGAGAGCATGGTAGGGAGAAGAGCCAAAACACCAATATTATTTATCATATCTAGATGTATAAATAGCCAAAACTAAACGACACCAAAGAGACAAATACTTGCTCCTGATTGAAATGTTGTTGCTGTAAACTCTCTCCAGTCCATGGTTTTGAGGAGTCTGACACGTTGAAGAAAGCATTTATAATCATAATATAATAATAAAAACCTAACAATATAATAAAAAGATAATACCGAATAAAAAACTATCTAAACATATAAAAATTAATCTTATTGATTATATATAATATTCTCCCAATCTTTTCTTTCCAAATAAGTTATTCAACCGTGTTGCGTAATGTTTTGTGAATACAGCTCTATCGAGCATTGAATTCTGGTGCGAAGTGTTCTGCTTCAAAATCAATTCTCATTGTAGGAATATTATCATAACAAATTCACAATATGAGAAATTACAATAGAGACTCCTTAGTAGAGGTTTGCATTTACATATTGAGTTCTTTTCAATCATTCGTTTAAACTCAATTTTCATTGTACAAATAATTTTCTTATAACATTTTTATTTTCTTAGTTCAATTCAATATTTTTTTATGAACCTACTATTTGATCGTTCTATAGATTATAACTTAAGAATGGTCTGAATGAAATACTTTATAATTTTGAGAAAAATTAGTTCTTCAATCATAAATTTTGAAATTTAACAGAATAATGTGCTAATTGTTCAGTTGTTGACTATGTGTTTCATCTGTTTTGTTGTTGTGTTTGATATGTTGGGAATCAAATTTAACTGTTCATTTTGATCAATACAAAATTGGAACTTTTTAATCATCCAAGTGAATGTACAGTCTATAGTTCGATAGATTTGTCTTTATTGTGTCATCGGATATTGTGTAACTTATAAAAACTATCCTTGATTTTCAACTTCTACAGATAAAGATATAGAACTCATGGAGTCTTCATAAGAAGAAAACTCAAATGGAGTTCTGCCGATTATATTTCATTGAAGAATGACATATGTTGTTCAATCCATTTTTTTTATTTGTAATCTTTTGTAATATTAAAAATTAATTTGTAATCTTATTAATTGATTGGTATTTAAATAAGAAAAAATTAGTAATAGGTTTAGGATATAAATAGTGTATATATAATTAAATTTATTTTTAAAAGATGAATGAAAAATGAAAATGACATGTGGCAAATTAAATATAAGAGTGCCATGTACCTTTATAATTATTACGTGTTTAGATACTATTTATCAAGGTCATACTTGTTACTATTGCTAAACAGTGCGTGGACGTATCGCGTAAAGCCGTTGGTTTAGCCCACTGGAAAGGGTGGTCCAGGTTGTTGGTCCCACGCCATTTGGTAACAGTAACATTTCCGACTAAGATAAACAGTTACTAAAAATGTTTTTAATTATGGCACTACAATTCAGACGTATGCTGCAGAGAGGTTCTAGTTCATCTAGCACCCCTGTTGTCCATAGTAATGAAAGTCTGTACGAAGAAAATAATAATGATTAGAACATACCACTACAGTCTATACAATCCATTTACAGAATAGGATGGACAAACTTTAAAACAGCCTTTAGTGTTAAAAGTCATGAAGAAACACTCAGTCTAGACAAGGAACAATTGACTCTTCAATTACTATCTTCTATAGCTATTGAAGAATATCTAAAAAAGAATTACAAGTATATCCACATAGGGCTAATTCAAGTTGCTCTTAAACCTTTAGCCAGACTAGGAATAGACACCCCAGTCTTTATTGCCCTTAGAGATGACAGACTCCTTTCTTACAAAGACTCCTTAATTGCTGTTATTCAGACCAATATCTGTAATGGCCCGATCTTCTTCAACTATTCTCCTAATTTTACAGTTGATATGACAGACCCAAGAATCAGTAGTACTTTTACTCTTGATATTAAGCTCCTTAAAAAGGGGTTCAAAAACCTTTCTAAAAACTTCGTCATAATCTACAGAATCCTAAGTTCATGCACTGATCCCAAGTGTATAGTACCTCTTATCCCTAGAGGAGAAACTATCCTCCTACAATTAGAAGCTGAGAGATCTACAACCTTTACTCCCAAGCTGATAAAATGGGAAGATATTACTATACCATAGGCTCTTGAACTAAAACATGATTGTCCTCCAGATGATCTTGAAAGAACATAAATTTCCTAGATAGAAGAAAGTGGTGATGGTAGGGTCCTTATAAGATTCAACTCCAGCAGATCTTTTAGACCGATACCCAGAAATCCTCATCCTTTCCCAGCAAGAAACTCTTTTTCAGAGTCTCTCTATACTACTAGAGACCATTCTATAAAAGACCATTCTGTCAGGGTTGAATTTAGCAGTCCTATTCCTAACCCCGTTAATGAACAAAATAAAGATGAATCTTTTCCCTCTTCCCCTACTCAGAGTGATATGGGAAGATACTCCTCCATAAATGTTATCACAAAAGTGGACTTCATAATAGACAAAGATTATTTAAGAACAGACTTTGATTCCATAAAAAACAGAACCAAGAAAGGTTGGTTCATGAAAATAGACAAGTTGGTCAGAGATAAAATAAGAGAATTATGGTATTTTGACATGGGAAAATATAGGATCAATATCTTATTTTTCACATGGTTTCCTAATTATCTTAAGATTTAGGGAATAGAAAACCCTTTAGAACAAAAGTCTATTAATGTCCAAACCAGATTAACCAAAACCTGGAACCTTTTACCTTCAGGATCTACACAAAGTGTTCATCCTCCTTTACAAGGAATAAAAATAATTACAAAAGATGGGGAGGTCCCTGCAGAACCTTTTAAAAATCCTAGAATTGGTTCATCCGATAACAGTCCTGCTACCTTAGAAGATGTTAAAAAAATACATCAACAGCACAACTATACCAACCAAATCCTTCACACAATAGCTGAACAAGTAGAATTAATACATGATAAAATCAGCACGGAAACTATCAAATTTCCTAAAGACATTTCTAGACCGCATTTCCAAATTCAGGGAATTAAAAGAGAAACAGCCAATAACACTTCTTTAAATCCTTCTCTTAGCCTCATGGAATTAATTGATCAAAAATTAAAAAATGTTACGATTAATTGTGTCGAAGAATGTAACAATAGTTCCAACACTGATTCTAGCAGTTCTTCTGACAATTCTGAAAGAGAAAATAGTTCTTCTAATCAAAAGGCTATAGAAACCTTACAAACCTGCTTTGAAGAAAATCCCCTTACTATTAATAGGTTAAAAAACAACTGTGGAAGTCCTCAGGCACACAGAAAAATATTTAGAAATACAGACACCAGAAACTTTTATCCTAGACCCTCTCCTCCTGACCTACAATATGAAGAAAGATCTAAGTTTAGATCCACAGATTATAATGGACAATCTATCTATGAATGGAATATAGATGGAAAATCTGAACACGAAATACTCAACACCTTACAAGAAATAGGTATGGCTAATATCGCATATACTGTTGGAAGAAAAGACCCCAAAACCTGTTTCTCACTCTTAACCACTGGATTCACATGCTAGCTTAGAAACTGGTGGGATAATGCTTTATCCTCCTTTCAAAGAGAAGAGATCCTTGAATTTACCAATGATGATGGAGAACCAGAACCTGTCCACCAACTTATATACACCATTAGTATGCACTTCATAGGCAACCCCAGAGAGGAAATCCAAGCCAATAAAGAGATCCTTTCTAATCTTAGATGTAGAACCCTTAGTGACTATAGGTGGTATAAAGATGTTTTCCTGTCATACGTCTACAAAAGAAATGATTGCAATAAGGGCTATTGGAAGGAACGTTTTGTTACAGGTCTTCCAAACTTATTTGCTGACAGAATAATTCAGAAAATAAAAGACAAAATTCAAACAGAAGAAATTCCTTGGAAAGACATGACCTATGGTCAACTAACAGCTTTTGTCAAAAAAGAAGGTTTAGCCCTTTGCTCCGAATTGAAAATACAAGCCAAATATGGTAGAGAAAAAGGATCTAGAAGAAAAGAACTAGGTAACTTTTGTGAGGCTTTTGGCCTTACCAAAATAGAACCCCCTTCTAATAAAGATAAAAAGGTTTATAAAAATAAACACAAAAGATTTAGTCCTGAAAACAATTATGAAAGACATAATTATCAATCTAAAAGGAGATTCCAACCAAGAAAGACTAATAAAAAGATTATCTGTTATAAATGCAGAAAACCAGGCCATAAGGCAGACAATTGCAGTCTCAAACAAAAGATCAATGAAATCTGTCAGGATGACAGTACCCTAAAAGATAGACTCGCTAAAATCCTTTTGGAGGATTCTGAGAATGAGTTTTATGTCCCTGATACTTCAGAAACTGAGAATTCAGGAATAACCCAATTCTGCAATGTTATCACCAAAAGTGATGAAAAAGAGGCCATTTTAGAGCTTATAGATACCCTTGAAGATCCTCAAATAAAAAGATAATACTTCATGAAGCTAAAAGAACTAATATTTAAAGAACAACAACCCTTACTTGAAGAACCTTTTAGCATTTCCAAAATTATTAATAAGAAGTCGCCTGCTAAGATATTTTCCTCCATTACCTTGAAAGACCTACAAACTGAAGTTAATGGAATCCAAAGAGACATTGGAACCCTCAACAGACAATTATTAATAAATGAAACCAAAGACCTCGAACTTGAAGCTAGAATAGCTCATCTAGAATTTTCTAAAAACCCTTATTCCAGCCCCCGTTCTCAACAAAAGGAAGAAGAATCTCCCCTTATTGAAGATTCTTTCATTTCGGCTATAAACAAGATCAACTTTAAAAAATGGTATGTTCATATTACCATAAAAATAGAAGACTTCATTCTTTCTACAGTTGCTCTCATTGACAGTGGAGCAGATCTAAACTGCATTTGTGAAGGTTTAATCCCTTCAAAGTATTTCCATAAAAGTCATGAAAAGATTCTTGATGCTAGTGGTAGTCGTATGAACCTTAGTTACAAGATTCCTAAAGCCTCTATTTGTAACGAGAACCATTGTTTTAACAACTCCTTTATACTCATAAAAGGCTTAAACCAACAAATAATCCTAAGAACACCTTTCCTGACACAAATATGTCCGTTTACAGTTGATAGATACGGCTTACATACTGAAGTAATGGGAAAAAGACTTAGTTTTGAGTTCATTTCCGCGGTAGAACAAAATGACATATCTACCCTACAGTCTGCATCTATTAGCAGAACCATAAACCTTATAACAAAAGATCTCGATATATTAACCTCCAGCAGTTTCTACAAGAAAGCAGACAAAAGATCAATCCTTTAGAATTTCTTAAAAGGTAAAAATCTTGCCGGTTTTATACGATGAAATTTTAACATGTTTTCTATTCTACAGGACAAAACATGAGTTCCCCAAAAGATATGGGAAAGGAAAAGGTTGAACCTTCACCCTCCTCCCAAGTCGCAGTTGACAGACATCCTCCGCTAAATACTTTTGAAAAAGTACATCCAGAATCCCCTCAAGGATTACAGACCTTCTCTGCAAGGCATACAAAAGGTGTAACATCCAAACTTCGTTTTGGCAATGTTAACCTTACAGCATTCCCTTTTAGGGACAACAGAAAATTTAAACCACTACAGGGGCTTATGCTCACTATAGAAAAACAGTGCCTGTTAGATAATATTTGGCGGCTTCCTACCATGCCCCATGCCTCAAGCAAAAAAGTTCAGTACTTAAATGCTCTTAGCATCTACTTCCATGATAATGGAGTAGAGATGAAACAGAAAGAAAAAGAGAATGCAAGGCTCAGAGAACAAGTTCCTCTTGCCACAGGGCGATGTTGGAAGAATCTCCAAGCTCGTCTCCTGGATACACCAGCACAAGAAGCGCTTGCACCACTCCTTGATGCCTGGCCCCAAGGGAAACAAGTTCTTATACAAAAAATAGAGGAAAGCCATTTAGCAGATCTAATACAAGCTCAGAAAGAGCTTATCCAGATGTACTGCAAGGAACCAGGGTGGGAATTCAAGGGAGTCACTGTTCGGCAATTTTCGATTGTTAAACCAATAGTAGGTGGCCCAACAATGATGATAGATGGACTTCTTAAAATCCTCTTATTCTTAAACACATGCACCATGCCCAAAGACCTCATCCAAAAATTCTTCCACCTAGGAATGATCCACAGTATCAGTTTCCAACCCGATATTGAGGGAAAAATTGAAGAGACCCTGCATGCATTTGGAGAAAAGTTCCTGCTGATAGGAAGAAACATGACAACTTTTGGACCAACAGTTGCCTATGTCCAAGCTACTCTCCCAAAAGTAACGGAGTTCACCGTGATTCCATCAAAAAAGGTAATCTTCTTCTCCCATGGTGTTTCAAAGAATGAAGATTGGAGAGACTGGATATGTCTGCAGCCCACCAACTTCACAATACACGAAGAACATGAGCTCTATAGACACCACCAGGACGTATCCTTCTTCTACAAGCATGCATACCTCTACAATGGATGGAAGGGGTGTAGATTGGCAGCAGAAGGACATTATACACAAATCTGGGTCTCAGAGAAATGGAGAATATGACTACCATTCAGCGGAGATGGCCAGTTTGTTGATTGGCAGAAGTTCATTTCTTTGGATGATGAAGTCAGACAAGAAGATGAAGACATGTTAGATATAGAAGACTGGGATGACATAAGCATTCCTGATACTCATAGAGACTACTAGCAAACCTAGAAGTCACCCACAGATCCATATACCATGTAAGTATAATAGTCTGAAAAAGAAAAGAAAAGAAAAGAAAAAAAAAAAAAAAAAAAAAAAAAAAAGAAAAAAAAAAGAAAAAAAAAAGAACAATCCTTATGTTTTCATTTCAGGGGATATAATCTAGCCTGTTTTAGATTACCTCCTTTAAACAACTCGTTACTTTGATAAAAGACCTACGACAAGAGACAAGAAGAAGAACAACTCAAGAAGAAGAACAGTCCAAGAAGAAGAACAACCCAAGAAGAAGAACAGCCCAAGAATAAAAACAATCCATCATAAAGAACAACCCAATATCAAAAAGCCCAAGAATTCCTATAAAATGCCCATTACAAGACAGAAGCAAAGAAGGCAAAAGACCCTCTCAGATCTCCACTCAAAAAGGAGACAAGATACCACCGCCAGCAAAACTCCACTAAAAAAGAAGACAAGACTCCACTCAAAAAGATGACAAGACTTCACCAGCAAGACTCCACTCAGAAGCAAAATAGACAAAAGGCCCATTCAGAACTCCACTCACAACAGGAAAGCTCACCCGTGAAGGAATAGTACCAAAAATTGGTACGGACAAAGGAAATCAGACTCCCTCCTTTCCCTATAAAAGGCAAAGCCCTCAGTTGTTTTGAGGCATCCGAATTTAGACTCTCATGTGTTGAGAAACACTCTCAAAATCCCTCTCTCTCTTATAGTCTCCATAAGCTAGAAGTCTTCACTTGAAGTTCTTTCAAGCTTCACAAGATCGTTTTTCAAGTTTACAACAATAGTCTTGTACAACAGTCCCGGTAAGTTTATTATGATCTTATAAAAGTCCTAAGTTTTCAGTTCATATTTCTCTTCCTGCTTTAGTTTTTAAGTTTTTCAAAATATTTACTATTACGTTCACTGTTCATATTACTATTCACGTTGTAAATCTTTGTATTACTGTTCATTAGGTTCCACTTTACTGCTTTCTTCTTATGTCTTTCATTAGTATGAATACCTGGGTTCAATTTCTTCTTACGTCTTCCATTAATATGACTACCTGTGTTCAATTTGGTATCAGAGCCACTACGTAGTTTTACAACTCGGTTGTAGTATTATAATTATTACGTGTTTAGATACTATTTATCAAGGTCATACTTGTTACTATTGCTAAACAGTGCGTGGACGTATCGCGTAAAGCCGTTGGTTTAGCCCGCTGGAAAGGGTGGTCCAGGTCGTTGGTCCCACGCCATTTGGTAACAGTAACATTTCCGACTAAGATAAACAGTTCCTAAAAATGTTTTTAATTATGGCACTACAATTCAGACGTATGCTGCATAGAGGTTCTAGTTCATCTAGCACCCCTGTTGTCCATAGTAATGAAAGTCTGTACAAAGAAAATAATAATGATTGGAACATACCACAACAGTCTATATAATCCATTTACAGAATAGGATGGTCAGACTTCAAAACAGCCCTTAGTGTTAAGAGTCATGAAGAGACACTCAGTCTAGACAAAGAACAACTGACTCTTCAACTTTTATCTTCTATTACTGTTATCACTAAACCAGACTTCGCTATAGACAAAGATTATTTAAGAACAGATTTTGATTCCATAGAAAATAGAATCAAGAAAATTTGGTTCATGGAAATTGACAGAACTGTCAGAGATAAAATAAGAGTATTATGGTATTCTGATATGGAAAACTATAAGATCAACATCCTATTCTTCCCCTGGTTTCCTAATTTTCTTAGAATTCAGGGAATAGAAAACCCTTTAGAACAAAAGTATATGGACGTCCAAACTAGATTAACTAAGATTTGGAACCTTTTACCTTCAGGGTCCACACAAAGTGTTCATCCTCCTTTGCAAGGAATAAGAATTATTACTAAAGATGAAGATGTCCCTGCTGAACCCTTTAAGAATCCTAGGGTCAATATTTCTAATAACAGTCCTGCAACTTTTGAAGATGTTAACAAAATACATCAACAACACAACTATTCCAACCAAATCCTTCACACAATAGCTGAACAAGTATAATTAATACATGATAAAATCAGCACTGAAACTATCAAAATTCCTATAGACATATCTAGACCTCATTTTCAAATTCAGGAAATTAAAAAAGAGACTCTTAAAAATACCTCTTTAAACCCTTCTCTAAGTGTCATGGAATTAATTGATCATAAGATAAAAGTTGTGTCCATAAACTATGTTGAAAAACGTGACAATAGGTCCAATACTGGTTTTAGTAATTTTCCTGATAACTCTAATAGAAAAAATGACCCTCCTTATAGAGACAAACTAGATAACTACTACAAGACTTTTTACCTTGACAAAATAGAACCTCCTTCTAACAAAAATAAACACAAAAATTCTAATCCTGAAAACAAGTTCGAAAGATCTAATTACCCACTTAAAAGTAGTTATCGATCTAAGAAGACAGATAAAAAGATCCTCTGTTATAAATATAATAAAACAAGTCACAAGTTTAATAACTGCAGTCCCAAACAAAAGATCAATAAAATCTGTCAGAATGACAGTACCCTAAAAAATAGACTCACTAAAATCCTTTTGGAGGATTTTGAGAATGAGTTTTATGTCCCTAATACTTCAGAAACTGAAAATTCAGGAACAACCCAATTTTGCAATGTTATCACCAAAAGTGATGAAAAAGAGGCCCTTTTAGAGCTTATTGATACCCTTGAAGATCCTCAAATAAAACGAGAATACTTCATGAAGCTAAAAGAACTAATATTTAATGAACAACAACCCTTACTTGAAGAACCTTTTAGTATTCCCAAAATTATTAATAAGAAATCTCCTACTAAAATATCCTCCTTCATTACTATAAAAGATTTACAAACTAAAGTTAATAGACTCAAAAAAGACATTGAAACTCTTAACAATAGTTCTAGCTCTAGTTCCAAGTCTCAACAGAAAGAAGATGAAACTCCCCTTACTAAACAAACCTTTATCTCATCTATAAACAAGGTTAACTCTCAGAAATGGTATGTTAATATTACCATAAAAATAAAAGACTTCATTCTTTCTACAATTGCTCTCATAGACAGTGGAGCAGATCTAAACTGTATTTGTGAAGGCTTAATCCCTTCAAAGTATTACCATAAAAGTCATGAAAAGGTCCTTGATGCTAGTGGTGGTAGAATGAACCTTAGCTATAAAATCCTTAAAGCCTCTATTTGTAATGACAAATATTGTTTTAACAATTCCTTCATACTAATAAAAGGCTTAAATCAGGAAATAATCCTTGGAACACCCTTCCTAACACAGATATATCCATTCACAGCAGATGGGTATGGCATACATACTGAAGTTATGGGTAAAAGACTTAGTTTTGAGTTTATTTCTCCGGTCATACATAAAGACATATCTACTATATTGTCCTCACCCATAAATGTAAGTATGAATCTTATAACTAAGAAAATATCCTTCATCCATTCCCTTGTCACCGAAATAGCACACCTTAAAATAGAGGAAAGACTTAGGAACCCTAGTCTACAGAAACAGATCCTCATCCTTGAGGAATTATTCAAAAAACGTGTCTGCTCTGAATCTCCCACACCCTTCTGGGATAGAAAGAAGCATCAAGTCTCTCTCCCCTATGAAAAAGATTTCAAAGAAATTGATATTCCCACTAAAGCTAGACCCATACAAATGAATCAAGAACTCCTACAATTTTGTAAACAAGAAATAAACTCCCTCCTACTCAAATAGCTCATAAGACCCTCCAAGTCTCCTTGGAGCTGTGCTGCTTTCTATGTTAACAAATAGGCTGAAAAAGAAAGAGGAGTCGCTAGACTTGTTATCAACTACAAACCTTTAAACAAAGCTTTACAATGGATCAGATACCATATCCCCAACAAAATAGATCTCCTCAATAGACTTTCTGACTCTATGATCTATTCAAAATTTGATATGAAGAGTGGGTTCTGGCAAATCCAAATAGAAAACAAAGATAGGTATAAAACTGCCTTCATTGTCCCCTTTGGACATTATGAATGGAATGTTATGCCTTTTGGCCTAAAGAATGCTCCTTCAGAATTCCAAAGAATCATGAATGATATCTTCAACCCTTACTCAAAATTCACTATAGTCTACATTGATGATGTTCTAGTCTTTTCTAGAAGCATCGAAGAACATTTCAAACACCTTAATACTTTCTTATACATAATAGAGAAAAACGGGCTGGCAGTTTCGGCCTCTAAAATAAAGTTATTTCAAACACAGATTAGGTTCTTAGGCCATAACATTTATAACCAGACTTTCAAGCCTATTAACAGAAGCATTGAATTTACCAACAAATTCCCAGATGAAATAAAAGACAAAACTCAGCCTCAAAGGTTCCTTGGATGTCAAAATTACATCTCTGACTTCTTCCCTAACCTTAGACAAATCTATGCCCCCTTATTTCAAAGACTCAAGAAGAATCCACCTCCTTGGACTATTGAACATACCAAGGTTATCCAGCTCCTCAAATAAAAGGTCAAAACCTTACCCTGTGCTAGTATTCCTCACCCCTCTGCTTCCATGATAGTAGAAACTGACACCTCAGAATTAGGCTTTGGGGGCATTCTCAAACAAAGGTTACCCAATCAAACTAAAGAAACCCTTGTTAGATACTACTCTGGTGCTTGGTCTGGACCACAAAAGAATTACAGTACTGTTAAAAAAGAAGTCCTATCCATAGTATATTGTATCTCTAAATTCCAGGATGACTTATATAACAAAGAATTCCTTCTTCGTGTTGACTGTCAATCTGCTAAAGAAATTCTGCAAAAAGATGTTCAAAATATTGTCTCAAAACAGATCTTTGCTAGATGGCAAGCTATAGTCTCTGTTTTCGACTTCAAAATAGAATTTATAAAAGGAAAAGACAATCCTTTACCAGATTTTCTCACAAGAGAATTTTTACAGGGAAAATCCACTAGATAAATGAAGTTTTACAATGATTTAAAGAAGGAAATTTACAATCAGTAGAATTTCCACTTTTCCGTAGTTCCCTTCAGAAAACTCGTTCTTCTTTCGTTACTTGCAATAACAGGGACTTCGTACTAATTCTGATCCTTTCAGATCTCTTTGGTTTCCTAAAAACTTTCAAATATTCCTCTCCCAGTATGGCTAATTTACAAAATTCAAAAGTTTTGAAAGTTAGTGTTATCCCCTTTTAAAAGCTTTTCCTTTCTCATACTTTTCGCTAAAACTTCCCAGGGATAAAAGAATTTTGTCCATGAGAGACCATTACAAAAGATGCAAAGCAAAGCTTGAATCAAGCCTGTGGATACCACCTATTAGAGATACACTTGAGCTTGACGAGAGCGTTGAACTCAGGAAATTTCTACAAGAGCTGGAGAAAGAAATCAAGGATCGCCTTGCTTATCTTTCCCTTTGATAAGATACCTCCCCAGGCATGGACCCTAAAGACAAAAAACAGACTCCCCATGACTATATCAGTCCATCCTCCTCTACTACCATGGTCCCAGTGCATAACAGATTTCAAACTCTCTCAAACCTTCTAGCCCTTCCCTACAACAAAGTCCATGAAACACCCATGACTCATGTCAAAACAGATCCCAAAAGAGACAGCAATTACTTCCAGTACTTTCTTAAACCAAGTCCGATCACTTCAGTCTATCTCACCCCATGTCATGATCCTATTCCACAAAACCAACTGGAACCATACACAAAAAGACTCATTCCTCCCACTCTCCATTGGTTCTCTGACAATCCCTCTAAAAACCAAAAATTCTATGAGTTCATCCTCGTAGACTCTGGATCGGCAGAAATTTCTCACACCATGTGTACAATAGATCCCTCATGCATCTCCTTCTCCAAATGCAAAATACTCAATGTCATGGTTTCCTCAGATTGGACAGACCCCTGGACCCTAAAATCCTTCTCCCTTCCAAATGTCATTCCCAATTTCCCATGCTATTCTTACCAAGACTACAAAGATGCTTGGGAAAGAACTTTCCTGCTTAGACCATTTAATCACTCTTGGTTCTTCTTTTTTGACAAACACTGCCCCAAAGGTTTCCCAATTTGGTTCTACGATTGGTGGCTTACGTTCAGGGCCTCAGAAAATATCTACCCAGAGAAGATAAAAAGGGCTTACTTCACTTACCAGCACCATTCTGAAGACAGATACTTCACAAGATCCCTTCGTTTTCACCGTGACTTCGGTATTGCATGGATCTTTTGCTGGACTTATGAGACTCTACAGATACAACCGCAAAGCTATCCCCTTACACTTTGTCGTCGCTTTAAAATCCGGTGGTGGGAAAAGTTTATTGTTTCCACTATAACAGTTGCAAAAGTGGAATTATTTTTCCAGCAAAAAGGCCAACAACTAACGATTCCTTCTACAACAGGCAAAGCCACTACCTCTGCTCCTCCTCCACTCAAAAACCCTTCTCCTACCCTTTCAAAGGATCAATTGGATCAACTAAAACAATGGGAAGCTTTTCAGAAGTATCTAGCTCAAGAAAAACAAAGTGTTACTGGCAGCTGTGAAGACCTAGACGCTACTCCACCACCTTCTCCGGCGGATGATCCAGATCAGTTTGTACAAGACCCATATGCTATATAAACAAAAAAGAAAAAGAAAAAGAAAAAGAAAAAGAAAAAGAAAAAGAAAACGAAAAAGAAAAAGAAAAGAAAAAAGAAAAAAAAGAAAAAAAAAGAACAGTCCTTATGTTATCATTTCAGGGGGTATAATCTAGCCTGTTTTAGATTACCTCCTTTAAACAACTCGTTACTTTGATAAAAGACCTACGACAAGAGACAAGAAGAAGAAAAGCCCAAGAAGAAGATCTCACAATAGACCCATCAGGCAGCAGAAGACAATTGACCCACCAACAAGAAGAATAGCTCGATATGAAGAAGCCCAAGAATTCCTATAAAAGGCCCATTACAAGACAGAAGCAAAGAAGACAAAAGACCCTCTCAGATCTCCACTCAAAAAAGAGACAAGACACCACCGCCAACAAAACTCCACTCAAAAAGAAGACAAGACTCCACTCAAAAAGATGACAAGACTTCACCAGCAAGACTCCACTCAGAAGCAAAACAGACAAAAGGTCCATTCAGAACTCCACTCACAACAGGAAAGCTCACCCGTGAAGGAATAGTACCAAAAAATTGGTACGGACAAAGGAAATCAAACTCCCTCCCTTCTCTATAAAAGGCAAAACCCTCAGTTGTTTTGAGGCATCCGAATTTAGAGTCTCATGTCTTGAGAAACACTCTCAAAATCCCTCTCTCTCTTATAGTCTCCATAAGCTAGAAGTCTTCACTTGAAGATCTTTCAAGCTTCACAAGATCGTTTTTCAAGTTTACAATAATAGTCATGTACAACAGTCCCTGTAAGTTTATTATGATCTTATAAAAGTCCTAAGTTTTCAGTTCATATTTCTCTTCCTGCTTTAAGTTTTTAAGTTTTTCAAGTATAATTACTATTACGTTTACTGTTCATAGTTCATAGTTTTTACTATTTAATAGTTACTGTTCAAAAGTCACTGTTCATATTTATATTCACGCTTTAAATCTTTGTATTACTGTTCATTGTGTTCCGCTTTACTGCTTTCTTCTTACGTCTTCCATTAATATGACTACATGGGTTCAATTTGAACAGTAACTATTAAATAGTAAAAACTATGAACTATGAACAGTAAACATAATAGTAATTATACTTGAAAAACTTAAAAACTTAAAGCAGGAAGAGAAATATGAACTGAAAACTTAGGACTTTTATAAGATCATAATAAACTTACAGGGACTGTTGTACAGGACTATTGTTATAAACTTGAAAAACGATCTTGTGAACCTTCAAAGATCTTCAAGTCAAGACTTCTAGCTTATGGAGACTATAAGAGAGAGAGGGATTTTGAGAGTGTTTTCTCAACACATGAGAGTCTAAATTCGGATGCCTCAAAACAACTGAGGGCTTTGCCTTTTATAGGGAAAGGAGGGAGTCTGATTTCCTTTGTCCGTACCAATTTTTGGTACTATTCCTTCACGGGTGAGCTTTCCACACAACAAGAGATATGGTTGATCACTGAATTCTATCAATCTCAAGTTCTTATCTTTCCTTTAGTTGTCCTTATCCCGATCTTAGGTAACTATTAGTTCTACCAGCCCTAATAGTACTTATTACCAAATCAAATCTGAAAACCTTCAAGACTCAATAAAGCAATAGCATTCAACCAATGATTCAACAAGATACATGCAATAGAAACAACCCGTTACTATAACATGCAATTAACTCTCTCTCACGATGAACACTCGCAACCCGCTTATGTAAATCGTGTTTGCTACTAGATATGCAACCCGAACCCGGAATCACAAGTCCTAGCTATATGGATAATATCAATAAACCTAGGTGATCAGTCTAGATAAACCAATAAGATTCAATAAACATTCAAGCGCAAGAGAATTAATACAACTAGATAGGAAAATAAACAAGAGTAGAAAACTCACAACCAATCAATTGAAGGCTTCAAAACGTCAAGTGCAACAATGGAGGTTTACTTCTCCATAGGGTTTGTGAGAGAAAAAAACTATGAAAGGTGGCAACTAGGTTCTCCCTAAACAAAGTCTAGGATAGAATCTTAAATACTAGGGCAAATAATTCAAAAAATAACAAAAAAAAATAACAAACTTGGAAACAAAGTTTCAGAAATAAAATAAAAACAGATAAAAGATCTCGGAAATAAGCCGAGAAAAGTCTTCAGCGCGTCGTCACCGCGGGGTGCGGTGGTCTTCCAGAACTTCAGAACTTCGCGCCTTCTTCTCTGCTGGCTCACCGCGGGGTGCGGTGATGTTACCGCGGGTGCGGTGGTACTCCAACAGCTGCGACACTTCCGTACAAACGTCATAACTTTTGATTCCCAACTCGGATTGCGCTCATATTTTGAGGACTTGTAGTAGACTTCAAGATCTAACTCCTCGCATTGGAATCACTCCATTTGGACATCTGAGTAGAGAGAACGAACCAATTGAATTCAACACACTGTCCTTCTACTCTTCAATGCACTTCAAACCTCTGTAAATCTCATGATTTCTTCACTTCTAGTCTTCTCTTCCGGATTACAGAATTAACATCAAGTCATATCCAAACATCATCTAAATCATGCTAATAACCACTAGATGCGCTATACAATATATCGCATATCAAATTCCCCCATGCTTAAACCTTGCTCGTCCTCGAGTAAGCTAAAAACTGAACTCACTCCATCAATCATGCTCCAAGGCCTCAAGAAGTACAAGAAAATATGACACTAGTAGTTACACCACATCAACAATAAGCTCCAAAACAACCAAACAAGTGATGCAAAACATAACATACAACTCCTCAAATCAACACCCCACACAATCAAACTTAAAGGAAAGCAGAGTACTTCCCCCAAGCTTATCCCGAACACCATAGAGTGAATAAGTTCTAATCCTAGTCTCCCATCTATCTTCTTATACCTCCCAGAGTGACCTACCCGAATCCTCCTTATAACTCCCCTTCTTATGTTTCCACGCCAGGAAAAATGAGGAATCCTAATAATCACTCTTCTTCTTTTCACTCATTTTGCCAAGGCGCCCTTTCGGGTTTTCACCAAGCCACTCATTTCATTTTTCAATAGATGGGCTCACAATATACTCACATCACTCTTGACCAATTATTACCCCAGCCTAATGCTGGTCCAAGTCACCTGCTTCTTACCTAAGTCGCCCTTTCGAGTTTTCGACTTATCCCAGGATTTCAATTTTTGCCTTTTTTCAAATTTTTGGCTTTTTCAATTTTTTTTATTTTTCTCCTCAACAACGTAGCAAGTATAGAACTCCCTCCCCCATGCTTAAACATTGCATTGTCCTCAATGTAATGAAAGACAAAAAGAATAGAAGCACAGGGAAAAGCAAAAAAATAACTCACAACGTCGCCGAGCTGCTTGGACACTTTCGTTGTTGCTGGCGGTATACTCAGTAACGCCCAGGTCTCCAGTGTTGGGCGGGTGTCTTCATCAACTCCATAGTTTTCTCCTACCGTGCAACCAAGAGGAAACCACTTTGGTGAGTAGTGGCTTTGCAAAGATGTCGGGGATGCACGGCCTTCAACGAACACATGGTGGAGCCCAGATGTAATCGTGATGGGGGCTCTAGTGTTCCTTCTCCTCAGCTGTCAATTGTAGGGCCATCATTGTTGCCAAATAATGTGTAGGGCTAATGTCTCCTCCTTGATAACATGATGTGCACCGTCTCTCCATGGGGAACTCTGGACAGCTGGCCTACGGTAGAATTTTGCACATATTTTTTTTTTTTTAAATTACGTTTTTTTTTTCGATCCCCGTTTAAGGTTTTTTCGGGGATTTTATTTAGTGCAGGGACAAGGAGACTTACAATGGTGTGGGAAACACCTTCTTCAATTCGCATAGGGTCTCCTCCTTGCAGGTTAGTCGGAAACAAAGAAAAACAAAGCAAAAACAAACACAAATGCAAAAACAAAGAAAGAAGAGCAAGGAAAGTAATCCATACCTCGGGTTGCCTCCCGGACAGCGCCTTAGTTTGTGTCGTGGCTCGACATACTACTCAATCTTCCTCAACTCGGGTTGCTCATAGCAACTGAACTCCTGGGATCAATATCAGGGGGATGCCTCTTTGTATATTCCATATCGAGTCTTTCCCCCATGCTTGTTCACTTGATGATGGTTGGACTGCTGTTCATATTCATGAATGCACTTGCCATCTTCAGAAACGGTCTACCCAACATCCCAGGGGCCGTATGCTTATCCTGCCTCGTATCCAGCATGTAAAAATCCGCCACTTGAATCAAGGCCTCCTTCTTGTACTTCCCCTTTGGTTTCTTTTTGATATTGCCCAGCGCCCTTAAAACTTCTGTGCAGCGAGGGACGCTGTTTGCCAGTGTGACCAAAGGAACGTTTGCCTTGCAGCTACTGAAGGTGTCAAATAAACCTTTGTCGTTCTCCACCTTTTGGGTGTCCTTCAGAGCCTCAGGGAAGGGTGTGGGAGGCTTCTCAGAACCGAGAGGGGGAATGTATGGACGAACATAGGTGTCGACGTAGGGCACTTTCACAACTCCAGAAGGTCCACTGTGGGTGCTGTCAGAATCCATCGTGGGTGCGGTCGTCCCGACATAAAAGTCTCGGAATTCTGGGGCTTCGTCACCGCGGGGTGCGGTGGTGTGGCCGCTGGGTGCGGCGAAAGTGGCGCGGGGTGCGGTGATCTCGACTGAGAGCTCAGTTGCTCTTCTGTAGTCCCACCGCGGGTGCGGTCTTCTTGCCGCGGGTGCGGTTTTCCCAACTGAGAACTCTCGTTTTTTGTGTCATCCTCTTCATCACTAGGGGCGATATTCAATTGCTTACCACTTCGAAGCATCACAACACTTACATTTGCTCGTGGGTTCACTACCGTTTGAGATGATAGATTTCCCAAAATCTTTGCATCGATCCTTGTGATGGCTTCAGCCATTTGGCTCATCTGATTCTCTAAATTCTTTATGCTCAACCCTGTAGCTTGAACATGAGTAGTGAAACTTTTCGTCAAAGCTTGGAGCATATCTTCAGTTGACATGGAGAAACTTGGATTGGACACTGGCAGGCTATGCTCATAGGCCGGATTGTACTGTCGTGGAGTACCCTGCTGGTAGAACGATTGTGGCTCCGGGTAGAACTCCTGGTAGTCATGACCATATGGAGGGTATTGCTGGTACCCATAACTCGAATTGGGGTAATCTCTCCACCCTGGAGTGTATGCGTAGGAGTATGGGTTATATCGCGGCTCTCCCTAGAACTCCATATCTGTAACAAAGAAAAATAAATCAGTAGCACGAGTGTGGATCGTAAGATAGGTCCACACGAAAGTTGGTAACAAACAAAACCACAAAAACAGAAATTTTGATTCCCCGACAACGGCGCCAAATTTGATAGGGCTAAAGTCGTATGCCTAATCAAAGAAATCCTAAAGTACCTACTAAAGAGTATAGCAAGCAAGTCAGGGAATCAGGTTATCTATTCTTGTAATTTGCAAGTCACCAACTAGGAACTAAGGGGGGGTTTGTATGATTTCCGAACCAAGTAATTAAAACAAAGCAAGTAAACAAATTCACAGGCAAAGGTTGTGAATATGATTGGGAAAAGCGTCACACCTGACAAAGATCCACACAACAAGAGATATGGTTGATCACTGAATTCTATCAATCTCAAGTTCTTATTTTTCCTTTAGTTGTCCTTATCCCGATCTTAGGTAACTATTAGTTCTACCAGCCCTAATAGTACTTATTACCAAATCAAATCTGAAAACCTTCAAGACTCAATAAAGCAATAGCATTCAACCAAGGATTCAACAAGATACATGCAATAGAAACAACCCGTTACTATAACATGCAATTAACTCTCTCTCACGATGAACACTCGCAACCCGCTTATGTAAATCGTGTTTGCTACTAGATATGCAACCCGAACCCGGAATCACAAGTCCTAGCTATATGGATAATATCAATAAACCTAGGTGATCAGTCTAGATAAACCAATAAGATTCAATAAACATTCAAGCGCAAGAGAATTAATACAACTAGATAGGAAAATGAACAAGAGTAGAAAACTCACAGCCAATCAATTGAAGGCTTCAAAACGTCAAGTGCAACAATGGAGGTTTAGTTCTCCATAGGGTTTGTGAGAGAGAAAAACTATGAAAGGTGGCAACTAGGTTCTCCCTAAACAAAGTCTAGGATAGAACCTTAAATACTAGGGCAAATAATTCAGAAAATAAATAAAAGGAAATAACAAATTTGGAAACAAAGTTTCAGAAATAAAATAAAAACAGATAAAAGATCTCGGAAATAAGCCGAGAAAAGTCTTCAGCGCGTCGTCACCGCGGGGTGCGGTGGTCTTCCAGAACTTCGGAACTTCGCGCCTTCTTCTCTGCTGGCTCACCGCGGGGTGCGGTGATGTTGCCGCGGGTGCGGTGGTACTCCAGCAGTTGCGACACTTCCGTACAAACGTCATAACTTTTGATTCCCAACTTGGATTGTGCTCATATTTTGAGGACTTGCAGTAGACTTCAAGATCTAACTCTTCGAATTGGAATCACTCCATTCTGACATCTGAGTAGGGAGAACGAACCAATTTAATTCAACACACTGTCATTCTACTCTTCAATGCACTTCAAACCTCTGTAAATCCCATGATTTCTTCACTTCTAGTCTTATCTTCCCGTTTACAGAATTACCATCAAATCATATCCAAACATCATCTAAATCATGCTAAAAACCACTAGATGCGCTATACAATATATCACATATCAAAATTCTAAAGGATTGATCTTTTGTCTGCTTCCTTGTAGAAACTGCTGGAGGTTAATATATCGAGATCTTTTGTTATAAGGTTTATGGTTCTGATAATAGATGCAGACTGTAGGGTAGATATGTCATTTTGTTCTACCACGGAAATGAACTCAAAACTAAGTCTTTTTCCCATTACTTCAGTATGTAAGCCGTATCTATCAACTGTAAACGGACATATTTGTGTCAGGAAAGGTGTTCCTAGGATTATTTGCTGGTTTAAGCCTTTTATGAGTATGAAGGAGTTGTTAAAACAATGTTTCTCAGTACAAATAGAGACTTTAGTAATCTTGTAACTAAGGTTCATACGACTACCACTAGCATCAAGAATCTTTTCATGACTTTTATGGTAATACTTTGAAAGGATTAAACCTTCACAAATGCAGTTTAGATCTGCTCTACTGTCAATGAGAGCAATTGTAGAAAGAATGAAGTCTTCTATTTTTATGGTAATATGAACATACCATTTTTTAAAGTTGATCTTGTTTATAGCCGAAATGAAAGAATCTTCAATAAGGGGAGATTCTTCTTCCTTTTGTTGAGAACGGGGGATGGAGTAAGGGTTTTTAGAAAATTCTAGATCAGCTATTCTAGCTTCAAGTTCGAGGTCTTTGGTTTCATTTATTAATAATTGTCTGTTGAGGGTTCCAATGTCTCTTTTGATTCCATTAACTTCAGTTTGTAGGTCTTTCAAGGTAATGGAGGAAAATATCTTAGTAGGCGACTTCTTATTAATAATTTTGGAAATGCTAAAAGGTTCTTCAAGTAAAGGTTGTTGTTCTTTAAATATTAGTTCTTTTAGCTTCATGAAGTATTCTCTTTTTATTTGAGGATCTTCAAGGGTATCGATAAGCTCTAAAAGGGCCTCTTTTTCATCACTTTTGGTGATAACATTGCAGAATTGGGTTATTCCTGAATTCTCAAGTTCTGAAGTATCAGGGACATAAAACTCATTCTCAGAATCCTCCAAAAGGATTTTAGTGAGTCTATCTTTTAGGGTACTGTCATCCTGACAGATTTCATTGATCTTTTGTTTGAGACTACAATTGTCTGCCTTAAGGCCTCGTTTTCCGCATTTATAACAGATAATCTTTTTATTAGTCTTTCTTGGTTGGAATCTCCTTTTAGATTGATAATTAGGTCTTTCATAATTGTTTTTAGGACTAAATCTTTTGTGTTTATTTTTATAAACCTTTTTATCTTTATTAGAAGGGGGTTCTATTTTGGTAAGGCCAAAAGCCTCACTAAAGTTACCTAGTTCTTTTCTTCTAGATCTTTTTTCTCTACCATATTTGGCATGTATTTTCAATTCGGATCAAAGGGCTAAACCTTCTTTTTTGACAAAAGTTGTTAGTTGACCATAGGTCATGTCTTTCCGAGGAATTTCTTCTGTTTGAATTTCGTCTTTTATTTTCTGAATTATTCTGTCAGCAAATAAGTTTGGAAGACATGTAACAAAACGTTCCTTCCAATAGCCCTTATTGCAATCATTTCTTTTGTAGATGTATGACAGGAAAACATCTTTATACCACCTATAGTCACTAAGGGTTCTATATCTAAGATTAGAAAGGATCTCTCTGTTGGCTTGGATTTCCTCTCTGGGGTTGCCTATGAAGTGCATACTAATGGTGTATATAAGTTGGTGGACAGGTTCTGGTTCTCCATCATCATTGGTAAATTCAAGGATCTCTTCTCTTTGAAAGGAGGATAAAGCATTATCCCACCAGTTTCTAAGCTGGCCTGTGAATCCAGTTGTTAAGAGTGAGAAATAGGTTTTGGGGTCTTTTCTTCCAACAGTATAGGCGATATTATCCATACCCATTTCTTGTAAGGTGTTGAGTATTTCGTGTTCAGATTTTCCATCTATATTCCATTCATAGATAGATTGTCCATTATAATCTGTGGATATAAACTTAGATCTTTCTTCATATTGTAGGTCAGGAGGAGAGGGTCTAGGAGAGAAGTTTCTGGTGTCTGTATTTCTAAATATTTTTCTGTGTGCCTGAGTCCTTCCACGGTTGTTTTTTAACCTATTAATAGTAAGGGGATTTTCTCAAAGCAGGTTTGTAAGGTTTCTATAGCCTTTTGATTAGAAGAACTATTTTCTCTTTCAGAATTGTCAGAAGAACTGCTAGAATCAGTGTTGGAACTATTGTTACATTCTTCGACACAATTAATCGTAACATTTTTTAATTTTTGATCAATTAATTCCATGAGGCTAAGAGAAGGATTTAAAGAAGTGTTATTGGTTGTTTCCTTTTTAATTCCCTGAATTTGGAAATGCGGTCTAGAAATGTCTTTAGGAAATTTGATAGTTTCCGTGCTGATTTTATAATGTATTAATTCTACTTGTTCAGCTATTGTGTGAAGGATTTGGTTGGTATAGTTGTGATGTTGATGTATTTTTTTAACATCTTCTAAGGTAGCAGGACTGTTATCGAAAGAACCAATTCTAGGATTTTTAAAAGGTTATGCAGGGACCTTCCTATCTTTTGTAATTATTTTTATTCCTTGTAAAGGAGGATGAACACTTTGTGTAGATCTTGAAGGTAAAAGGTTCCAGGTTTTGGTTAATGTGGTTTGGAAATCAATAGACTTTTGTTCTAAAGGGTTTTCTATTTCCTGAATCTTAAGATAATTAGGAAACCATGTGAAAAATAAGATATTGATCCTATATTTTTCCATGTCAGAATACCATAATTCTCTTATTTTATCTCTGACCAACTTGTCTATTTTCATGAACCAACCTTTCTTGGTTCTGTTTTTTATGGAATCAAAGTCTGTTCTTAAATAATCTTTGTCTATTGTGAAATCTACTTTTGTGATAACATTTATGGAGGAGTATCTTCCCATATCACTCTGAGTAGGGGAAGAGGGAAAAGATTCATCTTTATTTTGTTCATTAACGGGGTTAGGAATAGGACTGCTAAATTCAACCCTGACAGAATGGTCTTTTATAGAATGGTCTCTAGTAGTATAGAGAGACTCTGAAAAAGAGTTTCTTGTTGGGAAAGGATGAGGATTTCTGGGTATCGGTCTAAAAGATCTACTGGAGTTGAATCTTATAAGGACCCTACCATCACCACTTTCTTCTATCTGGGAAATTTCTGTTCTTTCAAGATCATCTGGAGGACAATCATGTTTTAGTTCAAGAGCCTCAGGTATAGTAATATCTTCCCATTTTATCAGCTTGGGAGTAAAGGTTGTAGATCTCTCAGCTTCTAATTGTAGGAGGATAGTTTCTCCTCTAGGGACAGGAGGTACTATACACTTGGGATCAGTGCATGAACTTAGGATTCTGTAATGGAGTCTATAGATTATGACGAAGAAGATCGGGCCATATCAACTGTAAAATTAGGAGAACAATACTACTGATTCTTGGTCTGTTATATCAACTGTAAAATTAGGATAACAGTTGAAGAAGATCGGGCCATTACAGATATTGGTCTGAATAGCAGCAATTAAGGAGTCTTTGTAAGAAATGAGTCTGTCATCTCTAAGGGCAATAAAGACTGGGGTGTCTATTCCTAGTCTGGCTAAAGGTTTAAGAGCAACTTGAATTAGCCCTATGTGGATATACATGTAATTCTTTTTTAGATATTCTTCAATAGCTATAGAAGATAGTAATTGAAGAGTCAGTTGTTCCTTGTCTAGACTGAGTATTTCTTCATGACTTTTAACACTAAAGGCTGTTTTAAAGTTTGTCCATCCTATTCTGTAAATGGATTGTATAGACTATTGTGGTATGTTCCAATCATTATTATTTTCTTCGTACAGACTTTCATTACTATGGACAACAGGGGTGCTAGATGAACTAGAACCTCTATGCAGCATACGTCTGAATTGTAGTGCCATAATTAAAAACGTTTTTAGGAACTGTTTATCTTAGTCGGAAATGTTACTGTTACCAAATGGTGTGGGACCAACGACCTGGACCACCCTTTCCAGCGGGCTAAACCAACGGCTTTACGCGATACGTCCACGCACTGTTTAGCAATAGTAACAAGTATGACCTTGATAAATAGTATCTAAACACGTAATAATTATAATACTACAACCGAGTTGTAAAACTGCATAGTGGCTCTGATACCAAATTGAACCCAGGTAGTCATACTAATGGAAGACGTAAGAAGAAAGCAGTAAAGCGGAACATAATGAACAGTAATACAAAGATTTATAGTGTGAATAGTAATATGAACCGTGACTTTTGAACAGTAACTATTAAATAGTAAAAACTATGAACTATGAACAGTAAACGTAATAGTAATTATACTTGAAAAACTTAAAAACTTAAAGCAGGAAGAGAAATATGAACTGAAAACTTAGGACTTTTATAAGATCATAATAAACTTACAGGGACTGTTGTACAGGACTATTGTTGTAAACTTGAAAAACGATCTTGTGAAGCTTGAAAGATCTTCAAGTCAAGACTTCTAGCTTATGGAGACTATAAGAGAGAGAGGGATTTTGAAAGTGTTTTCTCAACACATGAGAGTCTAAATTTGGATGCCTCAAAACAACTGAGGGTTTTGCCTTTTATAGGGAAAGGAGGGAGTCTGATTTCCTTTGTCCGTACCAATTTTTGGTACTATTCCTTCACGGGTGAGATTTCCTGTTGTGAGTGGAGTTCTGAATGGGCCTTTTGTCTATTTTGCTTCTGAGTGGAGTCTTGCTGGTGAAGTCTTGTCATCTTTTTGAGTGGAGTCTTGTCTTCTTTTTTAGTGGAGTTTTGCTGGCGGTGGTGTCTTGTCTCCTTTTTGAGTGGAGATCTGAGAGGGTCTTTTGTCTTCTTTGCTTCTGTCTTGTAATGGGCCTTTTATAGGAATTCTTGGGCTTCTTGATATTTGGGTTGTTCTTCTTCTTGGACTGTTTTTCTTCTTGGGTTGTTCTTCTTCTTGGGATGTTCTTCTTCTTGGACTGTTTTTCTTCTTGGGATGTTCTTCTGCTTGGGCTGTTCTTCTTCTTGTCTCTTGTCGTAGGTCTTTTATCAAAGTAACGAGTTGTTTAAAGGAGGTAATCTAAAACAGGCTAGATTATACCCCCTGAAATGAAAACATAAGGATTGTTCTTTCTTTTTTTTCTTTTCTCTTCTTTTTTCTTTTTTTTTTCTTTTCTTTTCTTTTCTTTTCTTTTCTTTTCTTTTCTTTTCTTTTCTTTTCTTTTCTTTTCTTTTCTTTTCTTTTTCGGACTATTTTGCTTACATGGTATATGGATCTGTGGGTGACTTCTAGGTTTGCTAGTAGTCTCTATGAGTATCGGGAATGCTTATGTCATCCCAGTCTTCTGTGTCTAACATGTCTTCATCTTCTTCTCTGACTTCATCATCCAAAGAAATGAACTTCTGCCAATCAACAAACTGGCAATCTCCGCTGAATGGTAGCCATATTCTCCATTTCTCTGAGACCCATATTTGTGTATAATGTCCTTATGCTGCCAATCTACACCATTGTAGAGGTATGCATGCTTGTAGAAGAAGGATACGTCCTGGTGGCGTCTATAGAACTCATGTTCTTCGTGTATTGTGAAGTTGGTGGGCTGCAGACCTATCCAGTCTCTCCAATCTTCATTCTTTGAAACACCATGGGAGAAACAGATTACCTTTTTTGACGGAATCACGGTGAACTCCGTTACTTTTGGGAGAGTAGCTTGGACATATGCAACTGTTGGTCCAAAAGTTGCCATGTTTCTTCCTATCAGTAGGAACTTTTCTCCAAATGCATGCAGGGTCTCTTTAATTTTTCCCTCAATATCGGGTTGGAAACTGATACTGTGGATCATTCCTCGGTGGAAGAATTTTAGGATGAGGTATTTGGGCATGGTGCATGTGTTTAAGAATAAGAGGATTTTAAGAAGTCCATCTGTCATCATTGTTGGGCCACCTACTATTGGTTTAATAGTCGAAAATTGCCGAACAGTGACTCCCTTGAATTCCCACCCTGGTTCCTTGCAGTACATCTGGATAAGCTCTTTCTAAGCTTGTATTAGATCTGCTAAATGGCTTTCCTCTGTCTTTTGTATAAGAACTTGTTTTTCTTGGGGTCAAGCATCAAGGAGTGGTGCAAGCGCTTCTTGTGCTGGTGTATCCAGGAGACGAGCTTGGAGATTCTTCCAACGTCGCCCTGTGGCAAGAGCAACTTGTTCTCTGAGCCTTGCATTCTCTTTTTCTTTCTGTTTCATCTCTACTCCATTATCATGGAAGTAGATGCTAAGAGCATTTAAGTACTGAACTTTTTTTCTTGAGGCATGGGGCATGGTAGGAAGCCGCCAAATATTATCTAACAGGCATTGTTGTTCTGTAGTGAGCATAAGCCCCTGTAGTGGTTTAAATTTTCTGTTGTCCCTAAAAGGGAATGCTGTAAGGTTAACATTTCCAAAGCGAAGTTTGGATGTTACACCTTTTGTATGCCTTGCAGAGAAGGTCTGTAATCCTTGAGGGGATTCTGGATGGACTTTTTCAAAAGTATTTAGTGGAGGATGTCTGTCAACTGTGACTTGGGAGGAGGGTGAAGGTTCAACCTTTTCCTTTCCCTTATCTTTTGGGGAACTCATGTTTTTGTCCTGTGGAATAGAAAACATGTTAAAATTTCATCATATAAAACCGGCAAGATTTTTACCTTTTAAGAAATTTGACAGGGATAAAGTCGTATGCCTAATCAATTAAATCCTAAATTACCTACTAAAGAGTATAGCAAGCAAGTCAGGATCGAACCCAAGGAAATCAGGTTATCTATTCTTGTAATTCGCAAGTCACCAACTAGGAACTAAGGGGGGGTTTGTATGATTTTCGAACCAAGTAATTAAAACAAAGCAAGTAAACAGATTCGTAGGCAAAGGTTGTGAATATGATTGGGAAAAGCGTCACACCTGACAAAGATCCACACAACAAGAGATATGGTTGATCACTGAATTCTATCAATCTCAAGTTCTTATCTTTCCTTTAGTTGTCCTTATCCCGATCTTAGGTAACTATTAGTTCTACCAGTCCTAATAGTACTTATTACCAAATCAAATCTGAAAACCTTCAAGACTCAATAAAGCAATAGCATTCAACCAATGATTCAACAAGATACATGCAATAGAAACAACCCGTTACTATAACATGCAATTAACTATCTCTCACGATGAACACTCGCAACCCGCTTATGTAAATCGTGTTTGCTACTAGATATGCAACCCGAACCCGGAATCACAAGTCCTAGCTATATGGATAATATCAATAAACCTAGGTGATCAGTCTAGATAAACCAATAAGATTCAATAAACATTCAAGCGCAAGAGAATTAATACAACTAGATAGGAAAACGAACAAGAGTAGAAAACTCACAACCAATCAATTGAAGGCTTCAAAACGTCAAGTGCAACAATGGAGGTTTAGTTCTCCATAGGGTTTGTGAGAGAAAAAAAACTATGAAAGGTGGCAACTAGGTTCTCCCTAAACAAAGTCTAGGATAGAACCTTAAATACTAGGGCAAATAATTCAGAAAATAAATAAAAGGAAATAACAAACTTGGAAACAAAGTTTCAGAAATAAAATAAAAACAGATAAAAGATCTCGGAAATAAGCCGAGAAAAGTCTTCAGCGCGTCTTCACCGCGGGGTGCGGTGGTCTTCCAGAACTTCGGAACTTCGCGCCTTCTTCTCTGCTGGCTCACCGCGGGGTGCGGTGATGTTGCCGCGGGTGCGGTGGTACTCCAACAGCTGCGACACTTCCGTACAAACATCATAACTTTTGATTACCAACTCGGATTGCGCTCATATTTTGAGGACTTGCAGCAGACTTCAAGATCTAACTCCTCGAATTGGAATCACTCCATTTGGACATCTGAGTAGAGAGAACGAACCAATTGAATTCAACACATTGTCCTTCTACTCTTCAATGCACTTCAAACCTCTGTAAATCCCATGATTTCTTCACTTCTAGTCTTCTCTTCCGGATTACATAATTACCATCAAATCATATCCAAACATCATCTAAATCATGCTAATAACCACTAGATGCGCAATACAATATATCGCATATCAAATTCCCCCATGCTTAAACCTTGCTCGTCCTCGAGTAAGCTAAAAATTGAACTCACTCCATCAATCATGCTCCAAGGCCTCAGGAAGTACAAGAAAATATGACACTAGTTGTTATAACACATCAACAATAAGCTCCAAAACAACCAAACCAGTGATGCAAAACATAACATACAACTCCTCAAATCAACACCCCCACACAATCAAACTTAAAGGAAAGCAGAGTACTTCCCCCAAGCTTATCCCGAACACCATAGAGTGAATAAGTTCTAATCCTAGTCTCCCATCTATCTTCTTATACCTCCCAGAGTGACCTACCCGAATCCTCCTTATAACTCCCCTTCTTATGTCGCCACGCCAGGAAAAATGAGGAATCATAATAATCACTCTTCTTCTTTTCACTCATTTTGCCAAGGCGCCCTTTCGGGTTTTCACCAAACCACTCATTTCATTTTTCAATAGATGGGCTCACAATATACTAACATCACTCTTGACCAATTATTACCCTAGCCTAATGCTGGTCCAAGCCACCTGCTTCTTACCTAAGTTGCCCTTTCGGGTTTTCG
The DNA here is from genome assembly GCA_027886185.1 of Rheum nobile. Taxonomy (NCBI): domain Eukaryota; kingdom Viridiplantae; phylum Streptophyta; class Magnoliopsida; order Caryophyllales; family Polygonaceae; genus Rheum; species Rheum nobile. The sequence continues at coordinate 11,782,781 of WOAB01000563.1, read as the reverse complement.
ACTTATCCTAGGATTTCAATTTTTGCCTTTTTTCAAATTTTTGGCTTTTTCAATTTTTTTATTTTTCTCCTCAAGAACGTAGCAAGTATAGAACTCTTCCCTATGCTTAAACATTGCATTGTCCTCAATGTAATGAAAGACAAAAAGAATAGAAGCACAGGGAAAAGCAAAAAAATAACTCACAACGTCACCGAGCTGCTTGGACACTTTCGTTGTTGCTGGCGGTATACTCAGTAACGCCCAGGTCTCCAGTGTTGGGCGGGTGTCTTCATCAACTCCATAGTTTTCTCCTACCGTGCAACCAAGAGGAAACCACTTTGGTGAGTAGTGGTTTTGCAAAGATGTTGGGGCTGCACGGCTTTCAACGAACACATGATGGAGCCCAGATGTAATCGTGATGGGGCTCTAGTATTCCTTCTCCTCAGCTGTCAATTGTAGGGCCATCATCGTTGACAAATAATGTGTAGGGCTAATGTCTCCTCCTTGACAACATGATGCGCACCGTCTCTCCATGGGGAACTCTGGACAGCTTGCCTACGGTAGAATTTTGCACAGAAATATTTTTTTTTTTTCCGATCCCCGTTTAAAGTTTTTCGGGGATTTTATTTAGTGCATGGACAAGGAGACTTACAATGGTGTGGGAAACACCTTCTTCAATTCGCATAGGGTCTCCTCCCTGCAGGTTAGTCGGAAACAAAGAAAAACAAAAACAAAGCAAAAACTAACACAAATGCAAAAACAAAGAAAGAAGAGCAAGGAAAGTAATCCATACCTCGGGTTGCCTCCCGGACAGCACCTTAGTTAGTGTCGTGGCTCGACATACTACTCAATCTTCCTCAACTCGAGTTGCTCATAGCAACTGAACTCTTGGGATCAATATCAAGGGGATGCCTCTTTGTATATTCCATGTCGAGTCTTTCCCCCATGCTTGTTCACTTGCTGATGGTTGGACCAATGTTCATATTCATGAATGCACTTGCCATCTTCAGAAACGGTCTACCCAACATCCCAGGGGCTGTATGCTTATCCTGCCTCGTATCCAACATGTAAAAATTCGCCACTTGAATCAAGGCCTCCTTCTTGTACTTCCCCTTTGGTTTCTTTTTGATATTGCCCAGCGCCCTTAAAACTTATGTGCAGCGAGGGACGCTGTTTGCCAGTGTGACCAAAAGAACGTTCTCCTTGCAGCTACTGAAGGTGTCAAATAAACCTTTGTCGTTCTCCAACTTTTGGGTGTCCTTCAGAGCCTCAGGGAAGGGAGTGGGAGGCTTCTCAGAACCGAGAGGGGGAAAGTACGGACAAACATAGGTGTCGACGTAGGGCTCTTTCACAACTCCAGAAGGTCCACCGCGGGTGCTGTCAGAATCCACCGTGGGTGCGGTCGTCCCGACAGAAAAGTCTCGAAATTCTGGGGCTTCATCACCGTGAGTGCGGTGACTCACCGCGGGGTACGATGGTGTGGCCGCTGGGTGCGGAGAAAGTGGCGCGGGGTGCGGTAATCTCGACTGAGAGCTCAGTTGCTCTTCTGTAGTCCCACCGCGGGTGCGGTCTTCTTGTCGCGGGTGCGGTTTTCCCAACTGAGAACTCTCATTTTTTGTGTCGTCCTCTTCAGCACTAGGGGCGACATTCAATTGCTTACCACTTCGAAGCATCACAGCACTAACATTTGCTCGTGGGTTCACTACCGTTTGAGATGGTAGATTTCCCGAAATCTTTGCATCGATCCTTGTGATGGCTTCATCCATTTGGCTCATCTGATTCTCTAAATTCTTTATGCTCGACCCCGTAGCTTGAACATGAGTAGTGAAATGTTTCTTCAAAGCTTGGAGCATATATTCAGTTGACATGGAGGAACTTGGATTGGACACTGGCGGGCTATGCTCATAGGCCGGATTGTACTGTCGTGGAGTACCCTGCTGGTAGAACGATTGTGGCTCCGGGTAGAACTCCTGGTAGTCATGACCATATGGAGGGTATTGCTGGTACCCATAACTCGAATTGGGGTAATCTCTCCACCCTGGAGTGTATGCGTAGGAGTATGGGTCATATCGCGGCTCTTCCCAGAACTCCATATCTGTAACGAAGAAAAATAAATCAGTAGCACGAGTGTGGACCGTAAGATAGGTCCACACGAAAGTTGGTAACAAACAAAACCACAAAAACAGAAATTTTGATTCCCCGACAACGGCGCCAAATTTGATAGGGCTAAAGTCGTATGCCTAATCAAAGAAATCCTAAAGTACCTACTAAAGAGTATAGCAAGCAAGTCAGGGTCGAACCCAAGGGAATCAGGTTATCTATTCTTGTAATTCGCAAGTCACCAACTAGGAACTAAGAGGGGGTTTGTATGATTTTCGAACCAAGTAATTAAAACAAAGCAAGTAAACAGATTCGCAGGCAAAGGTTGTGAATATGATTGGGAAAAGCGTCACACCTGACAAAGATCCACACAACAAGAGATATGGTTGATCACTGAATTCTATCAATCTCAAGTTCTTATCTTTCCTTTAGTTGTCATTATCCCGATCTTAGGTAACTATTAGTTCTACCAGCCCTAATAGTACTTATTACCAAATCAAATCTGAAAACCTTCAAGACTCAATAAAGCAATAGCATTCAACCAATGATTCAACAAGATACATGCAATAGAAACAACCCGTTACTATAACATGCAATTAACTCTCTCTCACGATGAACACTCGCAACCCGCTTATGTAAATCGTGTTTGCTACTAGATATGCAACCCGAACCCGGAATCACAAGTCCTAGCTATATGGATAATATCAATAAACCTAGGTGATCAGTCTAGATAAACCAATAAGATTCAATAAACATTCAAGCGCAAGAGAATTAATACAACTAGATAGGAAAACGAACAAGAGTAGAAAACTCACAACCAATCAATTGAAGGCTTCAAAACGTCAAGTGCAACAATGGAGGTTTAGTTCTCCATAGGGTTTGTGAGAGAAAAAAACTATGAAAGGTGGCAACTAGGTACTCCCTAAACAAAGTCTAGGATAGAACCTTAAATACTAGGGCAAATAATTCAGAAAATAAATAAAAGGAAATAACAAACTTGGAAACAAAGTTTCAGAAATAAAATAAAAACAGATAAAAGATCTCGGAAATAAGCCGAGAAAAATCTTCAGCGCGTCGTCACCGCGGGGTGCGGTGGTCTTCTAGAACTTCGGAACTTCGCGCCTTCTTCTCTGCTGGCTCACTGCGGGGTGCTGTGATGTTGCCGCGGGTGCGGTGGTACTCCAACATCTGCGATACTTCCGTACAAACGTCATAACTTTTGATTCCCAACTCGGATTGCACTCATATTTTGAGGACTTGCAGTAGACTTCAAGATCTAACTCCTTGAATTGGAATCACTCCATTTGGACATCTGAGTAGAGAGAACGAACCAATTGAATTCAACACACTGTCCTTCTACTCTTCAATGCACTTCAAACCTCTGTAAATCTCTTGATTTCTTCACTTCTAGTCTTCTCTTCCGGATTACAGAATTACCATCAAATCATATCCAAACATCATCTAAATCATGCTAATAACCACTAGATGCGCTATACAATATATCGCATATCAAAATTCTAAAGGATTGATCTTTTGTCTGCTTCCTTGTAGAAACTGCTGGAGGTTAATATATCGAGATCTTTTGTTATAAGGTTTATGGTTCTGCTAATAGATGCAGACTGTAGGGTAGATAAGTCATTTTGTTCTACCGCGGAAATGAACTCAAAACTAAGTCTTTTTTCCATTACTTCAGTATGTAAGCCGTATCTATCAACTGTAAACGGACATATTTGTGTCAGGAAAGGTGTTCCTAGGATTATTTGCTGGTTTAAGCCTTTTATGAGTATGAAGGATTTGTTAAAACAATGTTTCTCGTTACAAATAGAGGCTTTAGGAATCTTGTAACTAAGGTTCATACGACTATCACTAGCATCAAGAATCTTTTCATGACTTTTATGGTAATACTTTGAAAGGATTAAAGCTTCACAAATGCAGTTTAGATCTGCTCTACTGTCAATGAGAGCAACTGTAGAAAGAATGAAGTCTTCTATTTTTATGGTAATATGAACATACCATTTTTGAAAGTTGATCTTGTTTATAGCCGAAATGAAAGAATCTTCAATAAGGGGAGATTCTTCTTCCTTTTGTTGAGAACGGGGGCTGGAGTAAGGGTTTTTAGAAAATTCTAGATCAGCTATTCTAGCTTCAAGTTTGAGGTCTTTGGTTTCATTTATTATAAATTGTCTGTTGAGGGTTCCAATGTCTCTTTTGATTCCATTAACTTCAGTTTGTAGGTCTTTCAAGGTAATGGAGGAAAATATCTTAGCAGGCGACTTCTTATTAATAATTTTGGAAATGCTAAAAGGTTTTTCAAGTAAAGGTTGTTGTTCTTTAAATATTAGTTCTTTTAGCTTCATGAAGTATTCTCTTTTTATTTGAGGATCTTCAAGGGTATCGATAAGCTCTAAAAGGGCCTCTTTTTCATCACTTTTGGTGATAATATTGCAGAATTGGGTTGTTCTTGAATTCTCAAGTTCTGAAGTATCAGGGACATAAAACTCATTCTCAGAATCCTCCAAAAGGATTTTAGTGAGTCTATCTTTTAGGGTAATGTCATCCTGACAGATTTCATTAATCTTTTGTTTGAGACTACAATTGTCTGCCTTATGGCCTCATTTTCCGCATTTATAACAGATAATCTTTTTATTAGTCCTTCTTGGTTGGAATGTCCTTTTAGATTGATAATTAGGTCTTTCATAATTGTTTTCAGGACTAAATCTTTTGTGTTTATTTTTATAAACCTTTTTATCTTTATTAGAAGGGGGTTCTATTTTGGTAAGGCCAAAAGCCTCACAAAAGTTACCTAGTTCTTTTCTTCTAGATCCTTTTTCTCTACCATATTTGGCCTGTATTTTCAATTCGGAGCAAAGGGCTAAACCTTCTTTTTTGACAAAAGTTGTTAGTTGACCATAGGTCATGTCTTTCCGAGGAATTTCTTCTGTTTGAATTTTGTCTTTTATTTTCTGAATTATTCTGTCAGCAAATAAGTTTGGAAGACATGTAACAAAACGTTCCTTCCAATAGCCCTTATTGCAATCATTTCTTTTGTAGACGTATGACAGGAAAACATCTTTATACCACCTATAGTCACTAAGGGTTCTACATCTAAGATTAGAAAGGATCTCTCTGTTGGCTTGGATTTCCTCTCTGGGGTTGCCTATAAAGTGCATACTAATGGTGTATATAAGTTGGTGGACAGGTTCTGGTTCTCCATCATCATTGGTAAATTCAAGGATCTCTTCTCTTTGAAAGGAGGATAAAGCATTATCCCACCAGTTTCTAAGCTGGCCTGTGAATCAAGTGGTTAAGAGTGAGAAACAGGTTTTGGGGTCTTTTCTTCCAACATTATAGGCGATATTAGCCATACCCATTTCTTGTAAGGTGTTGAGTATTTCGTGTTCAGATTTTCCATCTATATTCCATTCATAGATAGATTGTCCATTATAATATGTGGATATAAACTAAAATCTTTCTTCATATTGTAGGTCAGGAGGAGATGGTCTAGGATAGAAGTTTCTGGTGTCTGTATTTCTAAATATTTTTCTGTGTACCTGAGGCCTTCCACGGTTGTTTTTTAACCTATTAATAGTAAGGGGATTTTCTCAAAGCAGGTTTGTAAGGTTTCTATAGCCTTTTGATTAGAAGAACTATTTTCTCTTTCAGAATTGTCAGAAGAACTGCTAGAATCGTGTTGGAACTATTGTTACATTCTTCGACACAATTAATCGTAACATTTTTTAATTTTTGATCAATTAATTCCATGAGGCTAAGAGAAGGATTTAAAGAAGTGTTATTGGTTGTTTCCTTTTTAATTCCCTGAATTTGGAAATGCGGTCTAGAAATATCTTTAGGAAATTTGATAGTTTCCGTGCTGATTTTATCATGTATTAATTCTACTTGTTCAGCTATTGTGTGAAGGATTTGGTTGGTATAGTTGTGCTGTTGATGTATTTTTTTAACATCTTCTAAGGTAGCAGGACTGTTATCGGAAGAACCAATTTTAGGATTTTTAAAAGGTTCTGCAGGGACCTTCCCATCTTTTGTAATTATTTTTATTCCTTGTAAAGGAGGATGAACACTTTGTGTAGATCCTAAAGGTAAAAGGTTCCAGGTTTTCGTGAATCTGGTTTGGACATCAATAGACTTTTGTTCTAAAGGGTTTTCTATTCCCTGAATCTTAAGATAATTAGGAAACCATGTGAAAAATAAGATATTGATCCTATATTTTTCCATGTCAGAATACCATAATTCTCTTATTTTATCTCTGACCAACTTGTCTATTTTCATGAACCAACCTTTCTTGGTTCTATTTTTTATGGAATCAAAGTCTGTTCTTAAATAATCTTTGTCTATTGTGAAGTCTACTTTTGTGATAACATTTATGGAGGAGTATCTTCCCATATCACTCTGAGTAGGGGAATAGGGAAAAGATTCATCTTTATTTTGTTCATTAACGGGGTTAGGAATAAGACTGCTAAATTCAACCCTGACAGAATGGTCTTTTATAGAATGGTCTCTAGTAGTATAGAGAGACTCTGAAAAAGAGTTTCTTGCTGGGAAAGGATGAGGATTTCTGGGTATCGATCTAAAAGATCTGCTGGAGTTGAATCTTATAAAGTCCCTACCATCACCACTTTCTTCTATCTGGGAATTTTTTGTTCTTTCAAGATCATCTGGAGGACAATCATGTTTTAGTTCAAGAGCCTCTGGTATAGTAATATCTTCCCATTTTATCAGCTTGGGAGTAAAGGTTGTAGATCTCTCAGCTTCTAATTGTAGGAGGATAGTTTCTCCTCTAGGGACAAGAGGTACTATACACTTGGGATCAGTGCAGGAACTTAGGATTCTGTAATGGAGTCTGTAGATTATGACGAAGTTTTTAGAAAGGTTTTTGAACCCCTTTTTAAGGAGTTTAATATCAAGAGTAAGAGTACTACTGATTCTTGGGTCTGTCATATCAACTGTAAAATTAGGAGAACAGTTGAAGAAGATCGGGCCATTACAGATATTGGTCTGAATAACAGCAATTAAGGAGTCTTTGTAAGAAAGGAGTCTGTCATCTCTAAGGGCAATAAAGACTGGGGTGTCTATTCCTAGTCTGGCTAAAGGTTTAAGAGCAACTTGAATTAGCCCTATGTGGATATACCTGTAATTCTTTTTTAGATATTCTTCAATAGCTATAGAAGATAGTAATAGAAGATACCAAATTGAACCCAGGTAGTCATATTAATGGAAGACGTAAGAAGAAAGCAGTAAAGCGGAACATAATAAACAGTAATACAAAGATTTACTGCGTGAATAGAAATATGAACAATGACTTTTGAACAGTAACTATTAAATAGTAAAAACTATGAACTATGAACAGTAAACGTAATAGTAATTATACTTGAAAAACTTATAAACTTAAAGCAGGAAGAGAAATATGAACTGAAAACTTAGGACTTTTATAAGATCATAATAAACTTACAGGGACTGTTGTACAGGACTATTGTTGTAAACTTGAAAAACGATCTTGTGAAGCTTGAAAGATCTTCAAGTCAAGACTTCTAGCTTATGGAGACTATAAGAGAGAGAGAGGGATTTTGAGAGTGTTTCTCAACACATGAGAGTCTAAATTCGGATGCCTCAAAACAACTGAGAGTTTTGCCTTTTATAGAGAAGGGAGGGAGTCTGATTTCCTTTGCCTGTACCAATTTTTTGGTACTATTCCTTCACGGGTGAGCTTTCCTGTTGTGAGTGGAGTTCTGAATGGGCCTTTTGTCTGTTTTGCTTCTGAGTGGAGTCTTGCTGGTGAAGTCTTGTCATCTTTTTGAGTGGAGTCTTGTCTTCTTTTTTAGTGGAGTTTTGCTGGCGGTGGTGTCTTGTCTCCTTTTTGAGTGGAGATCTGAGAGGGTCTTTTGTCTTCTTTGCTTCTGTCTTGTAATGGGCCTTTATAGGAATTCTTGGGCTTCTTCATATCGGGCTATTCTTCTTGTTGGTGGGTCAATTTTTTAGGGTACTGTCATTCTGACAGATTTTATTGATCTTTTGTTTGGGACTGCAGTTATTAAACTTGTGACTTGTTTTATTATATTTATAACAGAGGATCTTTTTATCTCTCTTCTTAGATCGATAACTACTTTTAAGTGGGTAATTAGATCTTTCGAACTTGTTTTCAGGATTAGAATTTTTGTGTTTATTTTTATTAGAAGGAGGTTCTATTTTGTCAAGGTAAAAAGTCTTGTATTAGTTATCTAGTTTGTCTCTATCAGGAGGGTCGTTTTTTCTATTGGAGTTATTAGGAAAATTACTAAAACCAGTATTGGACCTATTGTCACGTTTTTCAATATAGTTTATGGACACAACTTTTATCTTATGATCAATTAATTCCATGACACTTAGAGAAGGGTTTAAAGAGGTATTTCTAAGAGTCTCTTTTTTAATTTCCTGAATTTGGAAATGAGGTCTAGATATGTCTATAGGAATTTTGATAGTTTTAGTGCTGATTTTATCATGTATTAATTCTACTTGTTCAGCTATTGTGTGAAGGATTTGGTTGGAATAGTTGTGTTGTTGATGTATTTTGTTAACATCTTCAAAAGTTACAGGACTGTTATTATAAATATTGACCCTAGGATTCTTAAAGGGTTCAGCAGGGACATCTTCATCTTTAGTAATAATTCTTATTCCTTGCAAAGGAGGATGAACACTTTGTGTGGAACCTGAAGGTAAAAGGTTCCAAATCTTAGTTAATCTAGTTTGGACGTCCATAGACTTTTGTTCTAAAGGGTTTTCTATTCCCTGAATTCTAAGAAAATTAGGAAACCAGGTGAAGAATAGGATGTTGATCCTATAGTTTTCCATATCAGAATACCATAATTCTCTTATTTTATCTCTGATAGTTCTGTCAATTTCCATGAACAAAATTTTCTTGTTTCTATTTTCTATGGAATCAAAATCTGTTCTTAAATAATCTTTGTCTATAGCGAAGTCTGGTTTAGTGATAACAGTAATAGAAAATAAAAGTTGAAGAGTCAGTTGTTCTTTGTCTAGACTGAGTGTCTCTTCATGACTCTTAATACTAAGGGTTGTTTTGAAGTCTGACCATCCTATTATGTAAATGGATTGTATAGACTGTTGTGGTATGTTCCAATCATTATTATTTTCTTCGTACAGACTTTCATTACTATGGACAACAGGGCTGCTAGATGAACTAGAACCTCTATGCAGCATACGTCTGAATTGTAGTGCAATAATTAAAAACATTTTTAGGAACTGTTTATCTTAGTCGGAAATGTTACTGTTACCAAATGGCGTGGGACCAACGACCTGGACCACCCTTTCCAGCAGGCTAAACCAACGGCTTTACGCGATATGTCCACGCACTGTTTAGCAATAGTAACAAGTATGACCTTGATAAATAGTATCTAAACACGTAATAATTATAATACTACAACCGAGTTGTAAAACTGCGTAGTGGCTCTAATACCAAATTGGGAAACCTTTGGGGCAGTGTTTGTCAAAAAAGAAGAACCAAGAGTGATTAAATGGTCTAAGCAGGAAAGTTCTTTCCCAAGCATCTTTGAAGTCTTGGTAAGAATAGCCTGGGAGATTGGGAATGGCATTTGGAAGGGAGAGGATTTTAGGGACCAGGGGTCTGTCCAATCTGAGGAAACCATGACATTGAGTATTTTGCATTTGGATAAGGAGATGCGTGAGGGGTCTATTGTACACATGGTGTGAGAAATTTCTGCCGAGCCAGAGTCTACGAGGATGAACTCATAGAATTTTTGGTTTTTAGAGGGATTGTTAGAGAACCAATGGAGAGTGGGAGGAATGAGTCTTTTTGTGTATGGTTCCAGTTGGTTTTGTGGAATAGGATCATGACATGGGGTGAGATAGACTGAAGTGATCGGACTTGGTTTAAGAAAGTACTGGAAGTAATTGCTATCTCTTTTGGGATATGTTTTGACAGGAGTCTTGGGTGTTTCATGGACTTTGTTGTAGGGAAGGGCTGGAAGGTTTGAGAGAGTTTGAAATCTGTTATGCACTGGGACCATGGTAGTAGAGGAGGATGGACTGATATAATCCTAGGGAGTCTGTTTTCTGTATTTAGGGTCCATGCCTGGGGAGGTCTCTTATCAAAGGGAAAGATAAGCAAGGCGATCCTTGACTTCTTTCTCCAACTCTTGTAGAAATTTCATGAGTTCAACGCTCTCGTCAAGCTCAAGTGTATCTCTAATAGGTGGTATCCACAGGCTTGATTCAAACTTTGCTTTGCATCTTTTGTAATGGTCTCTCATGGACAAAATTCCTTTATCCCTGGGAAGTTTTAGCGAAAAGTATGAGAAAGGAAAAGCTTTTAAAAGGGGATAACACTAACTTTCAAAACTTTTGAATTTTGTAAATTAGCCATACTGGGAGAGGAATATTTGAAAATTTTAGGAAACCAAAGAGATCTGAAAGGATCAGAATTAGTACGAAGTCCCTGTTATTGCAAGTAACGAAAGAAGAACGAGTTTTATGAAGGGAACTACGGAAAAGTGGAATTTCTACTGACTGTACATTTCCTTCTTTAAATCATTGTAAAACTTCATCTATCTAGTGGATTTTCCCTGCAAAAGTTCTCTTGTGAGAAAATCTGATAAAGAATTATCTTTTCCTTTTATAAATTCTTATTTTGAAGTCGGAAACAAAGACTATAGCTTGCCATCTAGCAAAGATCTGTTTTGAGACAAGATTTTGAACATCTTTTTGCAGAATTTCTTTAGCAGATTGACAGTCAACACGAAGAAGGAATTATTTGTTATATAAGTCATCCTGGAATTTAGAGATACAGGATACTATGGATAGGACTTCTTTTTTAACAGTACTGTAATTCTTTTGTGGTCCAGACCAAGCACCAGAGTAGTATCTAACAAGGGTTTCTTTAGTTTGATTAGGTAACCTTTGTTTGAGAATGCCCCCAAAGCCTAATTCTGAGGCGTCAGTTTCTACTATCATAGAAGTAGAGGGGTGAGGAATACTAGCGCAGGGTAAGGTTTTGACCTTTTCTTTGAGGAGCTGGATAACCTTGGTATGTTCAATAGTCCAAGGAGGTGGATTCTTCTTGAATCTTTGAAATAAGGGGGCACAGATTTGTCTTAGGCTAGGGAAGAAGTCAGAGATGTAATTTAGACATCCAAGGAACCTTTGAAGCTGAGTTTTGTCTTTTATTTCATATGGGAATCTGTTGGTAAATTCAATGCTTCTGTTAATAGGCTTGAAAGTCTGGTTATAAATGTTATGGCCTAAGAACCTAATCTGTGTTTGAAATAACTTTATTTTAGAGGCCGAAACAGTCAGCCCATTTTTCTCTATTATGTATAAGAAAGTATTAAGGTGTTTGAAATGTTCTTCGATGCTTCTAGAAAAGACTAGAACATCAACAATGTAGACTATAGTGAATTTTGAGTAAGGGTTGAAGATATCATTCATGATTCTTTGGAATTCTGAAGGAGCATTCTTTAGGCCAAAAGGCATAACATTCCATTCATAATGTCCAAAGGGGAAAGTGAAGGCAGTTTTATACCTATCTTTGTTTTCTATTTGGATTTGCCAGAACCCACTCTTCATATCAAATTTTGAATAGATCATAGAGTCAGAAAGTCTATTGAGGAGATCTCTTTTGTTGGGGATAGGGTATCTGATCCATTGTAAAGCTTTGTTTAAAGGTTTGTAGTTGATAACAAGTCTAGGGACTCCTCTTTCTTTTTCAGCTTGTTTGTTAACATAGAAAGCAGCACAGCTCCAAGGAGACTTGGAAGGTCTTATGAGCTGTTTGAGTAGGAGGGATTTATTTCTTGTTTACAAAATTGTAGGAGTTCTTGATTCATTTGTATGGGTCTAGCTTTAGTGGGAATATCAATTTCTTTGAAATCTTTTTCATAGGGGAGAGAGACTTGATGCTTCTTTCTATCCCAGAAGGCTGTGGGAGATTCAGAGCAGACACATTTTTTGAATAATTCCTCAAGGATGAGGATCTGTTTCTGTAGACTAGAGTTCCTAAGTCTTTCCTCTATTTTAAGGTGTGCTATTTCGGTGACAAGGGAATGGATGAAGGATCTTTTCTTAGTTATAAGATTCATACTTACATTTATGGGTGAGGACAATATAGTAGATATGTCTTTATGTATGACCGGAGAAATAAACTCAAAACTAAGTCTTTTACCCATAACTTCAGTATGATTGCCATACCCATCTGCTGTGAAAGGATATATATATGTGTTAGGAAGGGTGTTCCAACGATTATTTCATGATTTAAGCCTTTTATTAGTATGAAGGAATTGTTAAAACAATATTTGTCATTACAAATAGAGGCTTTAGGGATTTTGTAGCTAAGGTTCATTCTACCACCACTAGCATCAAGGACCTTTTCATGACTTTTATGGTAATACTTTGAAGGGATTAAGCCTTCACAAATATTGTTTAGATCTGCTCCACTGTCTATGAGAGCAATTGTAGAAAGAATGAAGTCTTTTATTTTTATGGTAATATTAACATACCATTTCTGAGAGTTAACCTTGTTTATAGATGAGATAAAGGTTTGTTTAGTAAGGGGAGTTTCATCTTCTTTCTGTTGAGACTTGGAACTAGAGCTAGAACTATTGTTAAGAGTTTCAATGTCTTTTTTGAGTCTATTAACTACAGTTTGTAAATCTTTTATAGTAATGAAGGAGGATATTTTAGTAGGGGATTTCTTATTAATAATTTTGGGAATACTAAAAGGTTCTTCAAGTAAGGGTTGTTGTTCTTTAAATATTAGTTCTTTTAGCTTTATGAAGTATTCTCGTTTTATTTGAGGATCTTCAAGGGTATCAATAAGCTCTAAAAGGGCCTCTTTTTCATCACTTTTGGTGATAATATTGCAAAATTGGGTTGTTCCTGAATTTTCAGTTTCTGAAGTATCAGTTTTACAACTCGGTTGTAGTATTATAATTATTACGTATTTAGATACTATTTATCAAGGTCATACTTATTACTATTGCTAAACAGTGCATGGACGTATCGCGTAAATCAGTTGGTTTAGCCCGCTGGAAAGGGTGGTCCAGGTCATTGGTCCCACGCCATTTGGTAACGGTAACATTTCCGACTACGATAAACAGTTCCTAAAAACGTTTTTAATTATGGCACTACAATTCAGATGTATGCTGCATAGAGGTTCTAGTTCATCTAGCACCCCTGTTGTCCATAGTAATGAAAGTATGTATGAAGAAAATAATAATGATTGGAACATACCACAACAGTCTATATAATCCATTTACACAATAGGATGGTCAGACTTCAAAACAACCCTTAGTATTAAGAGTCATGAAGAGACACTCAGTCTAGACAAAGAACAACTGACTCTTCAACTTTTATCTTCTATTACTGTTATCGCTAAACCAGACTTCGCTATAAACAAAGATTATTTAAGAACAGATTTTGATTCCATAGAAAATAGAATCAAGAAAATTTGGTTCATGGAAATTGACATAACTGTCAGAGATAAAATAAGAGAATTATGGTATTCTGATATGGAAAACTATAAGATCAACATCCTATTCTTCACCTGGTTTCCTAATTTTCTTATAATTTAGGGAATAGAAAACTGTTTAGAACAAAAGTCTATGGACGTCCAAACTAGATTAACTAAGATTTGGAACCTTTTACCTTCAGGGTCCACACAAAGTGTTCATCCTCCTTTGCAAGGAATAAGAATTATTACTAAAGATGAAGATGTCCCTGTTGAACCCTTTAAGAATCCTAGGGTCAATATTTCTAATAACAGTCCTGCAACTTTTGAAGATGTTAACAAAATACATCAACAACACAACTATTCCAACCAAATCCTTCACACAATAGTTGAACAAGTAGAATTAATACATGATAAAATTAGCACTGAAACTATCAAAATTCCTATAGACATATCTAGACCTCATTTCCAAATTCAGGAAATTAAGAAAGAGACTCTTAAAAATACCTCTTTAAACCCTTATCTAAGTGTCATGGAATTAATTGATCATAAGATAAAAGTTGTGTCCATAAACTATGTTGAAAAACGTGACAATAGGTCCAATACTGGTTTTAGTAATTTTCCTGATAACTCCAATAGAAAAAATGACCCTCCTGATAGAGACAAACTAGATAACTACTACAAGACTTTTTACCTTGACAAAATAGAACCTCCTTCTAATAAAAATAAACACAAAAATTCTAATCCTGAAAACAAGTTCGAAAGATCTAATTACCCACTTAAAAGTAGTTATCGATCTAAGAAGAGAGATAAAAAGATCATCTGTTATAAATATAATAAAACAAGTCACAAGTTTAATAACTGCAGTCCCAAACAAAAGATCAATAAAATCTGTCAGAATGACAGTACCCTAAAAAATAGACTCTCTAAAATCCTTTTGGAGGATTCTGAGAATGAGTTTTATGTCCTTGATACTTCAGAAACTGAAAATTCAGGAACAACCCAATTTTGCAATGTTATCCCCAAAAGTGATGAAAAAGAGGCCCTTTTAGAGCTTATTGATACCCTTGAAGATCCTCAAATAAAACGAGAATACTTCATGAAGCTAAAAGAACTAATATTTAAAGAACAACAACCCTTACTTGAAGAACCTTTTAGTATTCCCAAAATTATTAATAAGAAATCCCCTACTAAAATATCCTCCTTCATTATTATAAAAGATTTACAAACTGAAGTTAATAAACTTAAAAAAGACATTGAAACTCTTAACAATAGTTCTAGCTCTAGTTCCAAGTCTCAACAGAAAGAAGATGAAACTCCCCTTACTAAACAAACCTTTATCTCATCTATAAACAAGGTTAACTCTCAGAAATGGTATGTTAATATTACCATAAAAATAAAAGACTTCATTCTTTCTATAATTGCTCTCATAGACAGTGGAGCAGATCTAAACTGTATTTGTGAAGGCTTAATCCCTTCAAAGTATTACCATAAAAGTCATGAAAAGGTCCTTGATGCTAGTGGTGGTAGAATGAACCTTAGCTACAAAATCCCTAAAGCCTCTATTTGTAATGACAAATATTGTTTTAACAATTCCTTCATACTAATAAAAGGCTTAAATCGGGAAATAATCCTTGGAACACCCTTCCTAACACAGATATATCCTTTCACAGCAGATGGGTATGGCATAAATACTGAAGTTATGGGTAAAAGACTTAGTTTTGAGTTTATTTCTCCGGTCTTACATAAAGACATATCTACTATACTGTCCTCACCCATAAATGTAAGTATGAATCTTATAACTAAGAAAAGATCCTTCATCCATTCCCTTGTCACCGAAATAGCACACCTTAAAATAGAGGAAAGACTTAGGAATCCTAGTCTACAGAAACAGATCCTCATCCTTGAGGAATTATTCAAAAAACGTGTCTGCTCTAAATCTCCCACAGCCTTCTGGGATAGAAAGAAGAATCAAGTCTCTCTCCCCTATGAAAAAGATTTCAAAGAAATTGATATTCCCACTAAAGCCAGACCCATACAAATGAATCAAGAACTCCTACAATTTTGTAAACGATAAATAAACTCCTTCCTACTCAAACAGCTCATAAGACCCTCCAAGTCTCCTTGGAGCTGTGCTGCTTTCTATGTTAACAAACAGGCTAAAAAAGAAAGAGGAGTCCCTAGACTTGTTATCAACTACAAACCTTTAAACAAAGCTTTACAATGGATCAGATACCCTATCCCTAACAAAAGAGATCTACTCAATAGACTTTCTGACTTTCTGACTCTATGATCTATTCAAAATTTGATATGAAGAGTGGGTTCTGGCAAATCCAAATAGAAAACAAAGATAGGTATAAAACTGCCTTCACTGTCCCCTTTGAACATTATGAATGGAATGTTATGCCTTTTGGCCTAAAGAATGCTCCTTCAGAATTCCAAAGAATCATGAATGATATCTTCAACCCTTACTCAAAATTCATTATAGTCTACATTGATGATGTTCTAGTCTTTTCTAGAAGCATCGAAGAACATTTCAAACACCTTAATACTTTCTTATACATAATAGAGAAAAATGGGCTGGCTGTTTCGGCCTCTAAAATAAAGTTATTTCAAACACAGATTAGGTTCTTAGGCGATAACATTTATAACCAGACTTTCAAGCCTATTAACAGAAGCATTGAATTTACCAACAAATTCCCAGATGAAATAAAAGACAAAACTCAGCTTTAAAGGTTCCTTGGATGTCTAAATTACATCTCTGACTTCTTCCCTAACCTAAGACAAATCTGTGCCCCCTTATTTCAAAGACTCAAGAAGAATCCACCTCCTTGGACTATTAAACATACCAAGGTTATCCAGCTCCTCAAAGAAAAGGTCAAAACCTTACCCTGTGCTAGTATTCCGCACCCCTCTACTTCTATGATAGTAGAAACTGATGCCTCAGAATTAGGCATTGGGGGCATTCTCAAACAAAGGTTACCTAATCAAACTAAAGAAACCCTTGTTAGATACTACTCTGGTGCTTGGTCTGGACCACAAAAGAATTACAGTACTGTTAAAAAAGAAGTCCTATCCATGGTATCTTGTATCTCTAAATTCCAGGATGACTTATAAAACAAAGAATTCCTTCTTCATGTTGACTGTCAATCTGCTAAAGAAATTCTGCAAAAAGATGTTCAAAATCTTGTCTCAAAACAGATCTTTGCTAGATGGCAAGCTATAGTCTCTGTTTTCGACTTCAAAATAGAATTTATAAAAGGAAAAGACAATTTTGTACCAGATTTTCTCACAAGAGAATTTTTACATGGAAAATCCACTAGATAAATGAAGTTTTACAATGATTTAAAGAAGGAAATTTACTGTCAGTAGAAATTCCACTTTTCCGTAGTTCCCTTTAGAAAACTCGTTCTTCTTTCGTTACTTGCAATAACAGGGACTTCGTACTAATTCTGATCCTTTCAGATCTCTTTGTGTAACACCCCCAAATTTAACCCCATTTGAAAGCGTTACTGTCGATGATCCCAGACGTAAACCCCGAAGTCACCCCAGGCTTTTCCAACAACATAACTGTCTTAAACATAGTTACAATACTAAAATCATAACTTTTATTAAACCACATGGTCGCGGAATTACACGATTCCAAAAACGACCCAATAATCAGAAATACAACAGCGAAAGTCTTTAACAAAATACAAAATAGCACAGCGGAAAACTTGTAAACAAAGCGACAAAACAACTTGTCGAAAACACCGTTCATCCTCATAGTCGCTCTAGCCTTCTTAGATCTGCAACATACCTGATGTGCCGAATCGGACAGATGACACCAGCCAACCATGCAAGGAATATAACGGTTGGTCAGTCTAATGAAAGACTACGCAAGGGTACAAAGCAGAGTGGTTCGAAGCAGTCGTATTAGGTTAGACTTATCGTCCCTCGAATAATAACCGAGTACGCTAGTCAACCACCATACTCCTACTAGAATAACAAAAGGTATGCACAAGAGAAGATTCTGGAGATCGAGTCTCACAGCAATCAATCCCAAAAGAAGACTCCAAATGAAATGAGCCTTATAGGAAAATATGACAAATGTTGGGAAACATAAACAAACACACAAGCACACCACATCGCATACAAGCGATCTAAGCTAGACGAACAATCCTAGCTGCACTAGCGCTATGTTGCACTACTTGCCAACGTTCATTAATTGGGTGCTTTCAGGAACTTATCTGAATTAAATGACCACACACACACATATCACGTTATAAACTTTTAACTGGACCTCACAGGATCCAAACCTCTAACTATCGCATTGGGTCTTAATTGCCCTTATAAAGAATGAACCTCACAAAGTCCAAACTTTTACTATCGCATTGGGTCTTAATCGCCCTTATAAAGAATGAACCTCTCGGAGTCCAAACTTTCACTATCGCATTGGGTCTTAATCGCCCTTATAAAGAATGAACCTCTCGGAGTCCAAACTTTCACTATCACATTGGGTCTTAATCGCCCTTATAAAGAATGAACCTCACAAAGTCCAAACTTTTACTATCGCATGGGTTTTAATTACCCTAAACAGTTATAAAGAAACGCCCATGGAACACACCGGATCCAGGCGCTCCTACGAATACTCGTGCTAACTAACAGTTAAACACGCAAACACATCACACAGAGAACCATCACGGCTCAACCTGAACAACTATCACCCTAGATTTAATAATCTAAGCCATACACAATAAATCATATCAAGGACCCTTACGGCCTTCACCTGCACAACAAATCTACCATATACTAGCGTCGGTTCTAGCAGAATATACAACCTAGTAATAATATCCGTTTTATTTCACATAACGTTATCAAATCAATTTCCAACATAATTAACAATCATCCCAAATTATTTAACAACAAAACTATTGATAAATAATCAAATATGGAATGATGAACAAGAGAGAACCGCCACTTGCCTTAGATCCGACAACTTCGAATCAAGCTGAGCAACGTCTAGTTCCTGGATCTGAAACTGGAGCAGATCTTGGATATTAAATCCCTAAGAAATGGCCCTTAACAAGACCCTAAGTTAGATTCAATACACTTATATATGAATCTAAAAGAATACAAGAAGAAACCAAAAGAAACAAGCAAAGCCCAAAGCCAAACCACACAAAAACATTTCTCGGACAGCCTTGCCGCGGGTGCGGTGGAAGGCTGCCGTGGGGTGCGGTGGAGTGAACAGAGGAGCTTCGCGAACAACTCCCATGGCGGGGAAGAAATTTACCTAAATCGTGATGGCTTTGTTTTGCATTCGAATGACCTCAAAACACCTCAAAGCTTTAGTCAAACACTTGGGCAACCTTCTCCAACTCGTGTGGCCTCTCGAATCGAGCTTAAACAGCCCCGAAAATGGAGAAAACAGAGGGGAGAAAACAGAGAAAATGAAGAGAAGAAGAAGGAAGAAGAAGAAGGCTTTCTCCATCGGTTTCGACCCCCTTTCATACTCCAAATTCGAGCCTCATCTGAGGGGACAAGGGGACAAAGGCGAAGGGCCACTTGGCCTGCCCAAATCTGCCCAAAATCTGCCCCAAAATATCTCCCCGAGCCACTTGCGCGAGGAAGACGAAGCCGTCTGGAATTGGCCCTTGCCGCGGGTGCGCCAGCACTGCCGCCGGGTGCGGTCACGGCTAATTCTCACCTCTTTTATCCGAATTCGATTTCGTTCAAATTTTCTTAACTCCGGGTTAAATATATTCGTATATTAACGATACATTAACCCCGAAAACACCCCAACTGTATTATTCAATGCTCGGAAAAAATTACAGAGCTCAGAACACATTACAGAATGTCCAAAACTCCCTGAATTAAATCCGTCTAGCAAACCGGGCATAAGAAAAATTTAAAAATAATTCCAAATACCCTTATAAAATACATGATATTACATTACTACCCCCTTATTTTAAGTTTCGACCCCGACACTTGCATTAATCAAGGTCGACAACAAATAGGGAAAGTATCTAAGTATACCCGTCTCAGCCTCCTGGATTGTTGTTCTCAGACTCGTGTTCTTCCACAGGGTCTGCATCAATCCTTGCACCTGGTCTCGGGTCGTTGCTCGACCCAGCACCAGTGCGAATAATGTCCATCGGGTTCACCATCTGATTACCGATCAAATTACAAGTACTTTACACATTAATATCTATCCATAATGTAATAAAAGTCAACTCAGAGCAGATCAACTTGGTAAACTTTCCTAGATGAACTCCGAACTAGAATACTAGGTTCTACAACCTCAAATCCTGACAAGAGAACTGAAAACTCAAGTCTAACTGGAGATGGCAAAACCACCTCAACTTCTTCTGAGTCCTTCTGAAGAGAATTGCACCCTTAACCTTCGGGCGACGAAGAGAGAATCTTAGTCTTTCTAGACACAGAAGTAACTTCCGTATCAGACTCAACAAGGCACGACTATGAACGGCTTTTTATTTGAGAAATTCAGAGCTCTTGGAAAATATTTTAGCTCTGATACCATTTCTGTAACACCCCCAAATTTAACCCCATTTGAAAGCGTTACTGCCGATGACCCCAGACGTAAACCCCGAAGTCACCCCAGGCTTTTCCAACGACATAACTATCTTAAACATAGTTACAATACTAAAATCATAACTTTTATTAAACCACATGGTCGCGGAATTACACGATTCCAAAAACGACCCAATAATCAGAAAT
The DNA here is from genome assembly GCA_027886185.1 of Rheum nobile. NCBI lineage: Eukaryota > Viridiplantae > Streptophyta > Magnoliopsida > Caryophyllales > Polygonaceae > Rheum > Rheum nobile. The sequence goes on along the minus strand of WOAB01000563.1, from coordinate 11,762,509 downwards.
ACAACAGCGAAAGTCTTTAACAAAATACAAAATAGCACAGCGGAAAACTTGTAAACAAAGCGACAAAACAACTTGTCGAAAACACCGTTCATCCTCATAGTCGCTCTAGCCTTCTTAGATCTGCAACATACCTGATGTGCCGAATCGGACGGATGACACTAGCCAACCATGCAAGGAATATAACGGTTGGTCAGTCTAATGAAAGACTATGCAAGGGTACAAAGCAGAGTGGTTCGAAGCAGTCGTATTAGGTTAGACTTATCGTCCCTCGAATAATAACCGAGTACGCTAATCAACCACCATACTCCTACTAGAATAACAAAAGGTATGCACAAGAGAAGATTCTGGAGATCGAGTCTCACAGCAATCAATCCCAAAAGAAGACTCCAAATGAAATGAGCCTTATAGGAAAATATGACAAATGTTGGGAAACATAAACAAACACACAAGCACACCACATCGCATACAAGCGATCTAAGCTAGACGAACAATCCTAGCTGCACTATCGCTACGTTGCACTACTCGCCAACGTTCATTAATTAGGTGCTTTCAGGCGTTTATCTGAATTAAATGACCACACACACACATATCATGTTATAAACTTTTAACTGGACCTCACAGGATCCAAACCTCTAACTATCGCATTGGGTCTTAATTGCCCTTATAAAGAATGAACCTCACAAAGTCCAAACTTTTACTATCGCATTGGGTCTTAATCGCCCTTATAAAGAATGAACCTCTCGGAGTCCAAACTTTCACTATCGCATTGGGTCTTAATCGCCCTTATAAAGAATGAACCTCTCGGAGTCCAAACTTTCACTATCGCATTGGGTCTTAATCGCCCTTATAAAGAATGAACCTCACAAAGTCCAAACTTTTACTATCACATGGGTTTTAATTACCCTAAACAGTTATAAAGAAACGCCCATGGAACACACCGGATCCAGGCGCTCCTACGAATACTCGTGCTAACTAACAGTTAAACACGCAAACACATCACACAGAGAACCATCACGGCTCAACCTGAACAACTATCACCCTAGATTTAATAATCTAAGCCACACACAATAAATCATATCAAGGACCCTTACGGCCTTCACCTGCACAACAAATCTACCATATACTAGCGTCGGTTCTAGCAGAATATACAACCTAGTAATAATATCCGTTTTATTTCACATAACGTTATCAAATCAATTTCCAACATAATTAACAATCATCCCAAATTATTTAACAACAAAACTATTGATAAATAATCAAATATGGAATGATGAACAAGAGAGAACCGCCACTTGCCTTAGATCCGACAACTTCGAATCAAGCTGAGCAACGTCTAGTTCCTGGATCTGAAACTGGAGCAGATCTTGGATATTAAATCCCTAAGAAATGGCCCTTAACAAGACCCTAAGTTAGATTCAATACACTTATATATGAATCTAAAAGAATACAAGAAGAAACCAAAGGAAACAAGCAAAGCCCAAAGCCAAACCACACAAAAACACTTCTCGGACAGCCTTGCCGCGGGTGTGGTGGAAGGCTGCCGCGGGGTGCGGTGGAGTGAACAGAGGAGCTTCGCGAACAGCTCCCATGGTGGGGAAGAAATTTACCCAAATCGTGATGGCTTTGTTTTTCATTCGAATGACCTCAAAACACCTCAAAGCTTTAGTTAAACACTTGGGCAACCTTCTCCAACTCGTGTGGCCTCTCGAATCGAGCTTAAACAGCCCCGAAAATAGAGAAAACAGAGGGGAGAAAACAGAGAAAATGAAGAGAAGAAGAAGGAAGAATAAGAAGGCTTTCTCCATCGGTTTCGACCCCCTTTCATACTCCAAATTCGAGCTTCATCTGAGGGGACAAGGGGACAAAGGCGAAGGGCCACTTGGCCTGCCCAAATCTGCCCAAAATCTGCCCCAAAATATCTCCCCGAGCCACTTGCGCGAGGAAGACGAAGCCGTCTGGAATTGGCCCTTGCCGCGGGTGCGCCAGCACTACCTCCGGGTGCGGTCACGGCTAATTCTCACCTCTTTTATCCGAATTCGATTTCGTTCAAATTTTCTTAACTCCGGGTTAAATATATTCGTACATTAACGATACATTAACCCCGAAAACACCCCAACTGTATTATTCAATGCTCGGAAAAATTTACAGAGCTCAGAACACATTACAGAATGTCCAAAACTCCCTGAATTAAATCCGTCTAGCAAACCGAGCATAAGAAAAATTTAAAAATAATTCCAAATACCCTTATAAAATATGGGATATTACACTTTGGTTTCCTAAAAACTTTCAAATATTCCTCTCCCACTATGTCTAATTTACAAAAGTCAAAAGTTTTGAAAGTTAGTGTTATCCCCTTTTAAAAGCTTTTCCTTTCTCATACTTTTCGCTAAAACTTCCCAGTGATAAAAGAATTTTGTCCATGAGAGACGATTACAAAAGATGCAAAGCAAAGCTTGAATCAAGCATGTGGATACCACCTATTAGAGATACACTTGAGCTTGACGAGAGCGTTGAACTCAGGAAATTTCTACAAGAGCTGGAGAAAGAAGTCAAGGATCGCCTTGCGTATCTTTCCCTTTGATAAGAGACCTCCCCAGGCATGGACCCTAAAGACAGAAAACAGACTCCCCAGGACTATATCAGTCCATCCTCCTCTACTACCATGGTCCTAGTGCATAACAGATTTCAAACTCTCTCAAACCTTCCAGCCCTTCCCTACAACAAAGTCCATGAAACACCCAAGACTCCTGTCAAAACAGATCCCAAAAGAGACAGCAATTACTTCCAGTACTTTCTTAAACCAAGTCCGATCACTTCAGTCTATCTCACCCCATGTCATGATCCTATTCCACAAAACCAACTGGAACCATACACAAAAAGACTCTTTCCTCCCACTCTCCATTGGTTCTCTGACAATCCCTCTAAAAACCAAAAATTCTATGAGTTCATCCTCGTAGACTCTGGCTCGGCAGAAATTTCTCACACCATGTGTACAATAGACCCCTCACGCATCTCCTTCTCCAAATGCAAAATACTCAATGTCATGGTTTCCTCAGATTGGACAGACCCCTGGACCCTAAAATCCTTCTCCCTTCCAAATGCCATTCCCAATCTCCCAGGCTATTCTTACCAAGACTACAAAGATGCTTGGGAAAGAAATTTCCTGCTTAGACCATTTAATCACTCTTGGTTCTTCTTTTTGGACAAACACTGCCCCAAAGGTTTCCCAATTTGGTTCTACGATTGGTGGCTTACGTTCGGGGCCTCAGAAAATATCTACCCAGAGAAGATAAAAAGGGCTTACTTCACTTACCAGCACCATTCCGAAGACAGATACTTCACAAGATCCTTTCGTTTTCACCGTGACTTCGGTATTGCATGTATCTTTTGTTGGACTTAAGAGACTCTACAGATACAACCGCAAAGCTATCCCCTTACACTTTGCCGTCGCTTTAAAATTTGGTGGTGGGAAAAGTTTATTGTTTCCACTATAACAGTTGCAAAAGTGGAATTATTTTTCCAGCAAAAAGGCCAGCAACTAACGATTCCTTCTACAACAGGCAAAGCCACTACCTCTGCTCCTCCTCCACTCAAAAACCCTTCTCCTACCCTTTCAAAGGATCAATTGGATCAACTAAAACAATGGGAAGCTTTTCAAGCTTTTCAGAAGTATCTAGCTCAAGAAAAACAAAGTGTTACTGGCAGCTGTGAAGACCTAGACGCTACTGCACCACCTTCTCCGGTGGATGATCCAGAACATTTTGCACAAGACCCATATGCTATGTAAAGAAAAAAGAAAAAAAAGAAGAAAAAAAAGAACAGTCCTTATGTTTTCATTTCAGGTGGTATAATCTAGCCTGTTTTAGATTACCTCCTTTAAACAACTCGTTACTTTGATAAAAGACCTACGACAAGAGACAAGAAGAAGAAAAGCCTAAGAAGAAGATCTCACAATAGACCCATCAGGCAGCAGAAGACAATTGACCCACCAACAAGAAGAATAGCCCGATATGAAGAAGCCCAAGAATTCCTATAAAAGGCCCATTACAAGACAGAAGCAAAGAAGACAAAAGATCCTCTCAGATCTCCACTCAAAAAGGAGACAAGACACCACTGCCAGCAAAACTCCACTCAAAAAGAAGACAAGACTCCACTCAAAAAGATGACAAGACTTCACCAGCAAGACTCCACTCAGAAGCAAAACAGACAAAAGGCCCATTCAGAACTCCACTCACAACAGGAAAGCTCACCCGTGAAGGAATAGTACCAAAAAATTGGTACGGATAAAGGAAATTAGACTCCTTCCCTTCTCTATAAAAGGCAAAACCCTCAGTTGTTTTGAGGCATCCGAATTTAGACTCTCATGTGTTGAGAAACACTCTCAAAATCCCTCTCTCTCTTATAGTCTCCATAAGCTAGAAGTCTTCACTTGAAGATCTTTCAAGCTTCACAAGATCGTTTTTCAAGTTTACAACAATAGTCCTGTACAACAATCACAGTAAGTTTATTATGATCTTATAAAAGTCCTAAGTTTTCAGTTCATATTTATCTTCCTGCTTTAAGTTTTTAAGTTTTTCAAGTATAATTACTATTATGCTTATTGTTCATAGTTCATAGTTTTTACTGTTCAAAAGTCACTGTACAAAAGTCACTGTTCATATTTCTATTCACGCTGTAAATCTTTGTATTACTGTTCATTATGTTCCGCTTTACTGCTTTTTTCTTACGTCTTCCATTAATATGACTACCTGTACCAAATTATAAAGAGATTATTACGCCTCACAATGCCATAATATCATTGGCATACAACGACTATAATGTCCACACTTTGCAGACAAAGTCCAGAATCCGTTATTAAGATTATAACAAAATTAATCATATATGGTTATATATCGATAATAGCTATTAACCATGAAAATAAAACTATCATAGCAAAATTATTCCTACAATGAGAATTGAGTTTAAACGAATGATCGAAGAAAACTCAAGATGTAAATGCAAACCTTTAGTAATGAGTCTTTGTTGTAGTTTCTCATACGCTAAATTTGTTATGCTAATATTTCTACAATGAGAATTGATTTAGAATTATAACACTTCGCACCAAAACTCAAATCTCATTAGAGTTGTATTCACAAAACATTACGCAACACGGTTAAATAACTTATTAGGAAAGAAAGGATTGAGAGAATAACACGATTATATTTATATATTTGTAGATAGTTTTTTATTCGATATTACTTTTCATTATATTGTTTCATTATTATATTAGTTTGACATTTAGTTGCACTTTGTGGATTGTTAGTTTTGATTGAATTAAAAAAAGTAATATTTTGATTTAGATTTTAATAGGTTTTCTAGTAACCGGATAATTTGGATATTCGAGTCGAATATCCGATCCGGATAATATTTACCGGATACGGATAGGAGTTTTGTGAATATTTTTTTTCCGGATATCCGACATACCAGACCGGATCGGATATATCCGTTTGCTCACCCCTACTTCTAAGGCCTCGGGCCTTACAGATGGTATCAGAGCCGACTCTGGGTTATAAGTGAGCTTGGTCCGGTGGACGGTCTCTCGACCCAAATGGTGGCCTTTGGGCCTTGACGAGGTCGTCAAGGGTTTAAGTGGAGGTGATTGTAACACTCCAGATTTGTAATCCTTTATAAGGATTAGAGTGCTACCCATGTCAACAAGAGTTCTTCCTTTTCAGGGTTCAAGTGATGACAAAGAACTCTGAAGTTAAGTATTTAGTACCAGAATGGGTGACCTCTTAGGAAGTCTCGAGGTTGGTATGGGATGACGCTTCTAAGGCCTCGGGCCTTACAAGATAAAAAAAATGGTTCGGTCCATCGGACCGGAATTTCTATGATACTTGGACCGGAGACCGGACCAAAATGATTCGGTCCGATCTTGGACCGAAATGGACCGGTAAACGATTTTTTTTTATTTTCTATTTTCATATCAATTAAAAGTTAATTATTTTTTCTATTTTTATAACTATTGTTTGTAATATTGGACAATATTTTTGTTACTAGTTTATTTTTGTAAAAGTAAATTACTTTTTGATAATATTATGTGAAATTAATACATAAAATATAAATAAAACCAGAAAACCGGTCCATCTGGTCCGGACTGGAAACCGACCGGGTTTGGACCGGACCGGACCAAAAACCGTAATCTTGAAAATGATGGATCGCGGACCGGACTGATATACACCCGGTCCGGTCCGGGCCAATTTTGCACGCCCCTAATCGTGGAATAAGAAGTGTATGGGGAACCTAGCTAGTGCAATGCGTGGCTTGACAATGAGTCACCCGTTATGGTCTCAATTTTTGAGAATGTATTAAAAAAAGCCTTAAGATTGAGTGTGGTGTTATGAAATTAAATAAGATAAATGTTGCGATCACATAATTAATGAACCAAAGCGAGAAATACAACTTGTAAACCGCTTTTGCTCTAGTCTAAGCAGATTGTCTTTCCAATATGAATTCACACATCACGTATGTGGTTAGGAATCAACCACGGATATTCGATCCACCCGTGAACCTGACCCGAATAAACGAATGAAAAATCGATCGAAGGCGGTGATAATCGGGTGACGGATGGAACGGGTGGTAGACGGGTCAGATGCGAGTAAAGGTCCATCCAACCCACCACCCGACCCATCACCTGTCTCACCCATCCACTCGTTTCACCCGTCTATTATTTACACACTAATTTGTCTTTTAATAATTAATTTGTCTTATATTATTGTATTTATGTGAAATGTTTTATCACTTAAAATACTTTTAATGTTTTATATATTGGATTTTAAATTTTGGATAATTTTCTAGTTTTATGCTTCTTTTTGTAGTATTGTTTTTTGTATTACATGTTTTTGTATATAAATATAATTTTTATATGATTATTACAAGTTCGGATAAAAAATTACAAAAAAATAGTGTACCCGTTTATTTCACCCAACCCACCCGAAAACCTAACGGATGATGGTGGATTGAATGTCGGTGATAAGTTTCACGGATGACGGATGGATTGGATGGAGTAATTGTTTCGCGGATCGGGTGATAGAAGTGGTTCATCCATCTATCACCCGATCCATTTACATTCCTATATGCGGTCAAACCCAATTATTCAATTGAGTGTTTAGATATTTGTGTGATGATTTTTCAAATGTTCTCAAACAAATTTTGTGATTTTCTTAACCTTAAATCCTAAATTTTAGATTGTTTATTCCCTAAACCTTGTACCCTTTAGACGTTAAACCATAAATATCAAATCATTTATACCCTAAATCTTAATAATATATAAATTAAAACAAATTTAGACAATTTATGTGTAGTGAAACGGGGACGGGGATCCCCGACGGGGAGCGGGCCCCGGGCGGGGATGGGGACGGGGGAAGTTTTTGATCCCCGTTCAGGGAAGAGGGCGGGGACATGGACTGGGGCAAAAAACGGGGACAGGGAGAGTACTCCCCGCCTCGAACCCGCCCCATTGCCATCCTAATCTCCTTATCTATATACGAAACTGATCATATGAGGTTATTTTGGATTGTTAGATTTAAAAGAAAGAATGATTTAGATTAAACTTTAATGAAAAGGGTAAAAACCCGTATCATACGCATTTTTGGGGAAAAAATCGTTTGCACCTCGCTGGAACAATTTTTTGATGTTCATCACTTTGTCCTTAAATGTGTAATACCCCTTAATTTTTAGTAAGAGTATTTGGGTAATTTTCTCATCCTTCGTTCTATAAGTTTTTTTCGCTTTCAGTGGAGTTGGATTTTCTGTAATATCCATGATCTCCGTAATAATTCCTTGAGTGGTATAAAGTACATTCGATGTATTTTCGGGACTTAGAATATTTGTTTGGATACAAATATATAATTTCCGGGGTTTAAAACCCATACCAAACTTTCCCTGTACAACTTTGCACAAGATATTTGTGCAAGATATTTATATAAGATATTTGTGCAAGATATTTATATAAGATATTTGTGCAAGATATTTGTATAAGATATTTATATAAGATATTTGTGCAAGATATTTATATAAGATATTTGTACAAAATATCTCCAAAATATCTACAAAATATCTTGGCTATATAAGGGAGCCTTCTCTCTCTCCTCTCTCTCTCCCGATCTCCCTCTCATCTTTCTCTCTCCTGCTCTCGGTCGTTCTTCCCGTCGGCGAGCCCTTCGTTCTCCTCCGGCGAGCGCTGCTGTTGCTGTGCTCCGTGTCGCCGCTGAGCTGCTCATGTTCCCTCCAATCTCCTTCCGCTGGCAGCTGCTCGGAGTCCCGTCGGTGAGCTCGACTCGGCTGGTGTCGCCGTTACCGAGCCTCTGTTGCTCGTGAAGCGTCGCCGACCCCTGTCCCCTGCTCCTGTTGTCGGAGCTGCTGCTGTGTGAAGACCCCGGTGAAGACCACCGGCGAAGACCCCAGCGAAAACCCCACCGCTGGTGATCCGTTGTTGACGAGCTCGGCGCCGGTGCGTGTTGTTCGCTGATGTTGTTGTTTGCTCCTGTTGTGGTTCGTGAGGTAGGAGATGAAGTGGTGGGTCCCCCTCCTTAATTAGCTTCTTGATGGGCCGTAAAGCCCATTTAGCCCTTCTGTCCAGATTTAACCCGAAATCGATCGAGCGAGCTATCTGAAGCATAGGCCATATCCTCGGAAAGGATATAATCAGTAGTCGTCTCGTCTAGATTCATCGCCGAATCTACTCCAGGCAAGTGGCGGTTCGCTCTTGCTCATCATTCCATATTTAAATTAATTATCAATTATTTAGTTGTTAATTAATTTGGGATGATTTACTGTTTTCGTTGGGAACAGTTTTGATAACTGTTTGTGATTTTAAAAGATATTATGATAGGTTGTATATCTGCTAAAACAACGCTATTATATATATTGATATGATTAATTACAGATATTATGATAGGTTGTATATCGTTAGAACAACGCTATTTTATCTGTTATTAGCCGCGATGGCTTTGTTGTGAATTATTACTGTGTTGAACTGTTTAGTTAGCACGAGTATTCATAGGAACGCTACTGTGTATCTCATTGCGAGTGCTAGTCGTTTCTTGATAACCTGGTGGTTAGGATTTAGTTCCTACCATCCTTCTTTGGTCTTGACCATACCCTTACTCAGGGTTTGTGCACACAGCTGGTGCCGTTTTTAGGGATTTAGTTCCCGACTCTATTTTTAGGGATTTAGTTCCCGATTCGACTTCAGGGATTTAGTTCCTGAGTCAACTCCGCCTTAGGGATTTAGTTCCCAACGGTATCTCTTTATCTCGTGGGGATGAGATGATCTAAAAGCTTATAACGTGATACGCGTTTGGAATTTAATAAGATAAGTGCCGTTGTTGCACATGATTAATATACCTTCCGCGAGTAGTGCAACTAGGTAATAGTGCAGCTAGGAAAGCTCGTCTTGACTTTGATCAGTGTAAAGTTCTCTTTCCAATATGGATTCGCTTTGAGCGGTGAGGTTGGTCGAGAACCGAAACATCAAGCTGTTTTAAACGCTTGTGTGAAAAGTTTATGTTTCCGAACATTTGTCATGCTTCCGATAAGGCTCATTTCGTTGGAGTCTTCTTTTGGGATTGATTGCTGTGAGACTCGGTCTCCAGAATCTTCTCTTGATCATGTCTTTTTATGTATTCTAGTAGAAGTATGGTGGTTGACTATCGTTATCGGTTTTGATTCGAGAAACGATGAGTCTAACCTAATACGACTACTTCGAACCACTTTGCTTTGTACTCTTGCATAGTCTTTCATTAGACTAACCAACCGTAATTGTTCTCTGCATGGTTGGCTGGTGTCATCTGTTCGATTCGGCACATCAGATAAGTTGTCATCCCGTGAAGGCTAGAGCGACTATGGACGCAAACGATGTTTTTGATAAGTTTATTCAGGTTGAAATCCTTGACGGGTGATCATTGCGATCAAGACCCTTTTGTTGGTTATTTAAAGTCTTCCGCTGTGTTAAATATATCTTGTATTAAGTCTTCCGCTGTATTTTGGTTGTCTTTCGTATTATGGATGTAATGCCGAGACAATGATTTGAAATGAAAGTTATGATATTTTGTATCATAATTGTTGTTTGATGATTTATATCAACTGGTAAAGCCTTGGGTGACATCGGACAGAACGTCTGAGGTCATTGGCGGTAATGCCTTTCCAAGGGAATATTTGGGGGTGTTACAAAATGTTCATTACTTTCATGTCTAGATGTTCACCATTTTTGTACCTAGATGTTCACCAGTTTTTTATACATCGCTTTTCTCTTATATGTTCATGATTTTTCGCCGTGAACATGTTTTCAATATTCATCACTTTTGTCTGTAGATGTTCATCGTTGCTTTATGCATATGCATGTTTATCGTTTTTCTCCTATATGTTCGTCATTGTTCGCGTGAACATGTTTCTGATGTTCATAACTTTTGTCATTTGATGTTCATCACTTTCATGTCCAGATTTTCACTACTTTTATACATGGATGTTCATCACTTTTTTATGCATGTATATTCATCATTTTTCTCCTATACGCTCATCACTTATCATGTGAATATGTTTTGATGTTCATCACTTTTGTCCTTTGATGTTCATCACTTTTATGCCCAGATGTTGAATAGTTTTGTACCTAGATGTTCATCACTTCTTTATGCATGCATGTTCATCGTTTTTCTTCTTTACTTTCATCACTTTTCGTTACGAACATGTCTTAGAAGTTCATCACTTTTGTGCATAGATATTTATCACTTCTATGCTTTGATATTCATCACCTTATGCCTAGATGTTGAATAGTTTTGTACCTAGACGTTCATCACTTCTTTATGCATGTATGTTCATCGCTTTTCTTCTTTACTTTCATCACTTTTCGTTGTGAACATGTCTGAGAAGTTCATCACTTTTGTGCATAGATATTTACCACTTTTATGCTATGATATTCACCACCTTATGCCTAGATGTTATTCAGTTTTTATGCATGCATATTTATCACATTTTTCATATATGTCTATCACTCTTTATGCATATATATTTATTTCTTTCATGTCTACATGTACATCACTTGTTTAGGCATACACATGAACCACTATGCCAATTAACATGTGCATCAGCAAGCGCTTTCAAGAAACATCTACCCTTTACTTACTTTAAACTTGATTTCATATTAAAGATTATCAATAGTGTGTCATATAAACATGCAAGTAACATTAAATTATCATTTTTATAAGGTTTCGGAGTTTAGAAAACAAAAAATACAAGGATAGAAACACTAGCAAATTTTATTTTTTAGTTGTAAAGTGATGAACAATGCTTATATACTGTGATGCACTTTCACGAACAAAGCAATGAACATCCGTGTTCACTGGGAACAAACACGCGTAAACGCGGGAACGCCTCTGGTGTTCTTAGTTCAATTTTAGTAATTGGTTCTCATTTGAACCTTCCCATATATATATCATGATATAATTGCATTTGGCACGGTTCGTGTGAAGACGTGCATTTATATTTGAATTGTGAAAACGTTTGTTTATGTGAATTTGTAGTATAAAGTTTATGAACACGTGGAAAAAATGATGAATATATAGTACAATATTTATATACACATAGTATAAACTTTTATGAACACATGTTTTTATATAAATTAATTCACATACAGGATTAAATTTATGTACACATACCACAAAATTTATGAACACGTGTTTTCAATAAGTTGATTAACACAAAGTACAACACACATAGTACAACATTTATGAACACATAGTATATAGTTTACTAACACATAAGTACATGTTTATTTTACATGATACGGTTATGTCGTTTTTTTCCTCCGTGTTCATAAATTTTGTATTGTGAATTCATAAAGTCTTTCTCACTGTTTGCATATAAGCGACTGTTCTCATTTGAAGCATCCTCATCATATTTTCTTATATATAATAATAGGTTGTTCATTATACTGGAAAAATCGCCAAAAAAAATCTCTACTTTCACTAGTGTAAAAATAATCCAACTTTCAGTAGCAAACCAAAATAATCCCAACTTTTAATCAATAGAAAATAATCTCAGCTACATACCCATGAACCAAAATAATACAGAATTTTCCAGTTACAATTACAGTTGATTCAATGACGTGTATTTTGGAATATTATAGCATAATACCTAATAAGAGATCTTGTAGAAAATGTAACACCCCTAACTTACTTCAGAAATGCCACATGTAGTGAGCACTTTAATGTCCAAATTCACTTTGGGCTTAATCCGAGCAATTTATGCTTAAATATAAATATGTTTATAAAAAGAAACAATAGCATAAGACTTTTCAAAAGAACTATCCAACTTATTTAAATTCTCCTCATAAATTGAGGGGACTAATTTTACAAGGCATTTAAATTCTCCTCGTAAATTGAGGGGACTAGATTTACAAGACGACATTACATTACAACGAGAGACTTTAAATAAATCCTAACTAGCTACATAATTGGTTATCTGTTACATTCACATATTATATTAATTAAGCAAATTTAACTCTATGCTCAAAATAAGTTCGTAATATGCTTTAAAACTAAACTTCAAATGCATCTCTTATTCACTGTTTCATTACTTCTAGTAAACCTGAGACTACTTAACTGATGTGTCACATGAGACGGATGACACCAGTCAGTCATGCAAGGAATAAAAGGGGTTAGTGAGTCTAATGAAAGACTAACAAAAGTATTTTATGTGAGGTTCTATATTCAGGTTACTACCATTGTTTCTCGAATAAAAGCCGATAGACGATAGGTAACTACTACTTCCACTTAAACGTATGATGGAAAAGAGAAATGCACGAGGAGAATACCCGAAATGGATGTGGTTATTATGAGAAGAAGATATGATAAAATGTATTCGGCGGGGATCCCTACTCGGGACGGGGATAGGGCGGGGAACGAGGTGGGGACCTCTATCCCCGCCCCGCTCCCCGTCTCCGCTCGGGGTTAAAAAATTTCCCTCGCCCCCGCCCCCATCTCTGTTTAAACACCCCGTCTCCATCTCCGTCTCCGTAGCGGGGATCTGCCCCGTTGCCATCCCTAAAGGAGATTATATAGATAGAGTTATTGTTAGTTGTTACATGATTAGAGGGACTGATTTTCACTTATCAAATTCCCAAGAAATGAAAGAGATATGAAAAAACCCTCTTCTTTTAAAACGAATTTGCATATATACACCATTTGGGAAAGTCATTTGCAAAAATAGATGCTTGTTTTTTTTTGCATATATACATCATTTGGTGTGTTTTTGCAAAATATTAAATCTTTTCTTTTAATTCAAAAAGTAATTAAAAGTAAGAAATTGGAGAAAATAAAAAGGAAACAAAAAATAATAAAAGTACATAAAATCATTGTTTATTACTTCCCTCCAAAAGTACATAAAATTTTGAGGAATTTGCAGAAAATCACCCCTTAAATAGGCCTATTTGCCCACAACCACCCGTTATACACGTAATTACTTGAGCCCACCCTTTAAATGCATTTCGTTAGCACTGAACCACCCATATCCCAAATCCGTCCATTTCCTCCGTTATCTAGTGTGCAATTACCATTATACCCTCACTTTATCCGGTTTTTGAGCGGTTCTTCCATTTTTGCAAGGGTTCGGTTTTTATTAATTAAAAACCCGGTTTAGTGCCCAGAAAACCACACCCTTAAAATAATATTACAAACTTAAAATATTAAGTTTGGGCAATTTTTGTAATGTGTGAAAAGTTGAGAAGTGCATTTTTGCCAAAATCCAGAAACTTTGGGCCAATTTTGTAAATAGCCAGAAATAACCTTCTTCCTCCTCCCGAGTTTTTGTTGAGCGTGAGCTTTTAAGCTCTTCAATGGTGGAATTTACAAATTCTTTGGATTCGATCGAGAGTATTAACTCATGGGAATTGAAGAGGATCCTATCCTACACGTAATCTACTATTTAAGCGACTTAATTGGGGACGAAAAATCCGGGATTATACTCAAATTGTATCCTGTCGAAATTAGGGATCGATTCACATCGGCTCCAAATTGATCCGATTTGGATTCAATTGGGGAAAATTAATTGAGGGTTTATGCTGGGTATATCCTTCTCTATCAAACCCCTGTAAATACCCGCCCAAATCAACACTCTAAGCCACTCAATTTCGATCAAATCTCTTAGAACCCTAAGAACTCGTTACCAGTCTGTTCATCCCCAAAAGTCAAGAGTTGTGGAGTCTTGCTCAAGCAATCAAGGGTATCAATAGTTGCGTCTGGAAGCCCTCTATCAAAACCCTATCAAACCGCTGTCGTGAAACCGCCGGAGCACCTCTAATTTGGCCGAAAACCGCCGGGTGTCGTCTTTGTCGGGTTGGGTATTCTTTTTGGCTCCGATTTGATTTTCTTTTTCTTTTTATTATTTAGACTAATTAGGATTAATTAAGGGTGTGGTTTTATGGGCACTAAACCTGTTTTTTAATTAATAAAAAAATGAACCCTTGAAAAAATGGAAGAACCGCTAAAAATCGGATAAAGTGAGAGTATAATGGTAATTGCACACCAGATAACGAAGGAAATGGACGGATTTGGGGTATGGGTGGTTCAGCGCTAACGGAATGCATTTAAAGGGTGAGCTCAAGTAATTGCGTGTATAACGGGTGGTTGTGGGCAAATAGGCCTATTTAAGGGGTGGTTTTCTACAAATCCCTCTAAAATTTCCCTCTCAAAGTACACAACTTTTCCTTGAACCCAAATTATTGACACACTATTGGTAATCTTTAATATGCCCATGAACTCATAATTTTCTTGAACCCAAATTATTCCTCTTTTGAGCCAAAATCATTTCCAGCTTATTCCTCTTTTTTTTTTCTTGAACTCAACATTCTGTCAATTGTTCCTCTTTCATTTTCTAGGTTTCCAAAGTACACAATTTGTTTTAGATTTAACTAAGATGAAATCATTTCCAGGTTTGAGCCAAAATCATGTAAAACCAAAGATTCACAGGCGGTAAAACTTATTACGTCATATTTGGTTGTTTTTATTGTTATCGAAAACTAATATCGGCCTTACGAAAACGAATGTCATAATTACGAATAATAATGTCAGAACTACAAATAAAAATGTCGCATCTTCCTCCACTGATAGTGATTTCAACGGGCAAAAACCAACACTAAATTGTAGCATGTAATGTGACATTAAAATTTAAATGCAAACTTTAGTATGTAATGTGACATTATAGTTTAAAGTTTAAATGCAAAAATCAACACTAAACTTTAAGATTGATAGTATTAAATGAAAATTTTGTTGTCAATTTCCAAATATTACATGAAGAGCGATATTATTTGTTGGTACTCTGACACTTGCTCGTCTGGTTGTGTTCTTTGCTTGTGGACTCACAAACTTCTGTTGGATTTTAATTGAGTGCCAAATGTGTATGGCTGATGAATACTCCACCATTGGAGACAAGGAATATGTTGGCTTCATTGACTTTACGGATGATCTGTCTCACTACTTCCACTCCTACTGAGGAGGATCATGTCATTGTCTCCGTGCCCTTTCCATTTGTTGGAGGAAAGCCTCAACCAGTGCCTCTCAACAAGGTTGTTGTAGCGTCATTTACCATAGAAAACACCACTTCAGAAGATGTGGTACTTTGGGGGTGAACATTCATGCTTCAAATCCCGAAGATTCATTCATTTTGTCACTGATGAAACCTCCATATGGCCATCCAGATGACATACCCGAGGAAGATTTTGTGGGTTGTTTTTTTATGGAGGACCGAACGTTAAGGCCACATGGTAGCCTGACTATATGGTTGTCTTGTGTGCCCAAGGAGATTGGAGTTTTCACATCTATTGTGCATATCGACATTGCGGATGATAGAATTGAACGTGTTGTCTTCCTCTTGGCTGAATATGAAGTCTCCAAAGCATTGGCATCTGAGAAGCCGTATAACATACCACCATAAATAAGGAAAGCGATTGTGTAGTAAGAGATCCAAACTCTTGAAAGATCTCTTACCACTCATATTACTTTTTAACCTAGTTAATGTAATTTGCTTATGACTTTTTCTTGTGAACTTTCTTTTCTTCGAAGACAGAAGCAAGTCATGGTCGATATGGTTTCAAAGTAGATAATGTAATTTGTGTTGTTGGAATTGGTTGAATTGATATTTAGTCGGAAGTAGTTAATGTAATTTTCTTCGTTAATGATATTTCGCATATTCGTTTTTACGCATTCATAGAATTTAACACAATCTTGTCATGATTCCACATATATCCTGACGAGTTCAATATGGACTAGTTTGGGTTAAATTGATATGACACAATCCTGTCATGATTCCATATATATCATGACAGGTTCAATATGGTTTGAAACAATCCTACCGACCACCATGAGTGGCAGTCCAGAACACATGGGAAGAAGAGAATGATTAAACTAGGAAAATAATACATAACGAATCCTGTCATACTCACTGACCTGTCATGTTGTTTTTTATATGGTTTGAAATTACGCGACATTATCATAAAGTACTATATTATATAAAACAAAAACACATAACCTGCTTCATAAAGTACTAGATATTACACATATTATCATAAAGTACTAAATATTACGTGACATTAGATAGTCACTACACTAAAATGCATTCCAAAATATTTCATAAAGTACTAAATACTACGTGACATTAGATAGACACATCTCATGTGAAAGACATGGCTGAGGCTGGGAGGGCGCGTGGGTGAAGCACGTCGTCGACCTCTCCGATTACGATATATATTTTAATGAAAGCCACTATCCTACCAAGGTCGACAAGGGCGGCGACGTCTCTACGGTTCTGCAAGGCCTTCAAGGTACAAGGGTCGTCGTGCGAGGGTACTACTTTAAAGAAGTAGGAGGTGTCTCGCTCATAGCTGTTAAAATTGAAAAGTTGGCTAATAAGCCACCAAATGTCTCTTACCCTTTCAGCCATCGGCGACCAGTTTTCAAAAAAATGCCACCTTCGTAGAAGTGGGTGGAGGCGCTTGCCATTTGTCCCCTCGTAGGGACGATTCTTCCGTCAGTATGGACCGTGGTGTACACCCTGTGTCGTGCCGGTTGTTCATCCATGAGAAGGAAGGAAGAGGAGGAAATATGGAGTTGTGTAGATTAGGAAGATGTTGGAAGAGTTGTAGATGAGGAAATGTGGCTAAGAGGAGGTATATAAAGAGGAGTTGGTTGGCAATTACGGGTATATAAAGAGGAGTTGGTTGGCAGTTAGGGGTAGATTTATGACAGTTTATTTACTCTTCTAAAAAGGAGTTAGTAGGGTTAATATCATGTCACAGTTTTTTATATATCATGTCAGGGATGTACTTATCTTCGTAAATATCATAGAATCCCTTATGTTAGTACTTTAACAGACATCCCACATCTCTCTTACACTCATCTTGTTATGCTACTTTATAATATGTATATTATAAAGTCAATGTCCTTCCCATTTTTTGCACAACTGCCTAACTACCATTTAACTGCCATGTAACTTCCATTTAATTGCCATGTAACTTCCATTTAACTGCCATTTAACTTGCACGGACATAACTGCCATTTGACTGGACCTTAACATCTTTGTTGATCGAGTATAAAATGGCATATGGGATTGTGTAGTAAGAGATCCAAACTCTTGAAAGATCTCTTACCAGTCATATTTCTTTTGAACCTAGTTAATGTGCTTGCTTATGACTTTTTCTTGTGAACTTTTTTTTCCCGAAGACAGAAGCAAGTCACGGTCGATATGGTTTCAAAATAGTTAATGTAATTTGTGTGGTTGGAATTGGTTTGATTGATATTTAGTCGAAAGTAGTTAATGTAATTTTCTTCGTTAATGATATTTCACATATTCGTTTTCGCGCATTCATAGAATTTAACACAATCCTGTCATGATTCCATATATCCTGACGGGTTCAATATGGACTAGTTTGGGTTAAATTGATATGACACAATCCTGTCATGGTTCCATATATATCATGACATGTTCAATATGGTTTGAAATAATCCTATCGACCAACATGAGTGGCAGTCCAGATCACATAGGAAGAAGAAGATAATGATTAAAATAGGAAGAAAATACATAACCAATCCTGTCATACTCACTGACATGTCCTGTCGTCTTTAATTAGGTTCAAAAGTAATATCATGTCAGGGATGTACTTATCTTCGTAAATATCAGAGAATCCCTTATGTCAGTACTTTAACAGACATCCCACATCCCTCTTACACTCATCTTGTCATGCTACTTTATATATGTATATTATAAAGTCAATGTCCCTCCCTTTTTTTTACACAACTACCTAACTGCCTTTTAATTGCCTAACTACCATGTAACTTCCATTTAACTACCATGTAACTTCATTTAGCTGTCATTTAACTTGCACGCATATAACTGCCATTTAATTGGACCTAACATCTTTGTTGATCGAGTATGAAATGGCACTTCTGCCATGCCATGTAGGTAAGCCTGTCACGTACGCTTGGTGACATTTAACTAGAACTTAACTACCATATGTTGTTTATAGGTATTATACATTTTGAAAAGAAAAAAAAACTTATCACTTATATGTTGATATAATACATAAGTTCTTTGATAATTAATTTGCTTAATAGTTCATGCTTAGATTTGAGTCTTTTCACATATGTTGTTTATAGGTAGAATGAATTTCATTGGTGACATTTATTTCGTTAAAATCGACAATAAAATTTCTAATGGATGACAAGAATTTAAGGTTGATAGTATGAAAAATATAAACTTCTCTGACATTGTAATTGTTCATTCCAATAATACAAATATACCAGGTGACAAAAATATGAACACCACTGACATGAAGTATTCGTCTAATGATAATTCGTGCAATTGTACCATGCGACAAAAATATAAAATTCCCTGACATTGTAATTGTTCATTCCGACAATACAACTATACCATGTGATAAAATTGTTCATTCCGACATTGTAATTGTTCAATCCGAAAAAATACCTGAAAGCAAAGATTGGAATACACGTACACATGATCCGTAGATCTTAATAATTCATAACAACGTCCATTAGCATTCAATTAAAGTTGATAATCCACAGATCATGCATCATCTTTGAATTGCCAACCATCATAAGGGCAATACATTCATGCAAGAAAATGTCAAGTACTGTCTTTTTTTGTTTAAGAGTCAAGCACTAATTGTTGAATCTCAAACTACGAGAATCAATTTCGCTTTACAATAATTTTCCCCTTGCCAAGAATCAAATCACAATATCCTTTTTTCTTGCGATCCTTCTTTGACAAATGTCTCTCATTCTCTTTAGCTGGCAAATGAGTTTTAGGCACTTTTTGCACAAAAGGCTCAGGATGCACAACCTCTTCCTCATGTTCATGCTCTTCTTCCACCACATCATCACCTAAGTCAAGCATGTCATCCTTGCTTTCACTCTCCTGTAATTTCAAACAATAAGCACAAAACAAAATCTTTAAGATGACAAATGTACCCTATAATCCGATGACAAGGAAATTAATCATGAATTAGCCATACAAGTATCAGCGAAGAAGAAATCACTGCGACGACCCATTATCTTTACAAGGCCAATACCATTCTCAACACTCTAGGCTTTAAAATGAGAAGTTGTTGAATTCCTTAGGTTTTGATTGTAACAAACATTCAACTAATCTGGGTACTAAGTGCTCCAGGAACAAAGACAGTTGTCTCAGGGAACCATTGCAGCGAAGGATCGCAGAGGGAACAAAGCTCTGTTCATGTGCTTTGTTACCCCCCAAGGAACTGAAGTGACGAACGAGATCGAAGTTGCGAATGGAAAGAAGAAATCCAGCGTGCTAAATTATGGAAACAAAATCATGAAACGCCGCGGTAAAGGATTAAAGTCTTCGGCTCCAAGGATCAAGCCGGATCGAGAAGATATGGAGAGAGAAGAAGCCTGATTCCTTATCTTAGGGAATCTTTCCTTAGATAAGTGAATTGGAGAGAGAAGAATCATATCTCATCCGATTATATTAATTTCGGGAATTCCTTCCTTGATTAAAATAGACGGTTGTGATATTATTCCTCCAGCAAACCCTATCTTCCTATAACCTTATTTGGAAAGATCTTATCGTGTTACGATTAGGGTTTTGCCGTGTTGTATTTAATAGAAGTATGGATTCATTTCTATGTAACCACGACGACAGAAAATAGAGAGAATGAAAAGGAGAAAGAAAAGAAGTGAGGTGTGTGTAAGTCCTCAAGGGTTGAGTTCGATTCATCGTTGTAGAAGTGTCTTCGAGTCTAGCTGGTTGTTTAGAGGTCGAAGTCCAGGATACAAGTGTAATCGAGCAAGAAATCAATAAGACAAGTACACGCTTCAAAATCCTCTCAAGCGGAAGCTTGAAGGTAGTGGTTTTTCCTTGAGAAGCTAGTTTTGCTAATCAGGGTTTCCACTATACATCGTGAGTTCGTTCGTTATCTTTCTTGTTGTTTTTAATCCGCTGCATCTTTTGTGGGAACAAAGCTTTTGTTCCCTCATACGTAACTCTAACGATCCAATAATTGGTATCAGAGTCTGGTGCTCTAGATTGTTCGTTTTTAGTTACAGATTTTGCAGGAAAGATGTCGTCAGGAAATGCCTTGGATGGAGACTCTCGAGAAGGTGATGTAGATGTGGTTCTCATCACTCAAGCCATGAAGAAGATATGGTCTCGAAGCAAAGGCATTAAGGGTTCGGTCATGGTTCACAATGACATGAAGGAGGTTGTCTGCTTCCACTGTTATGATAACGGACACTTCGCCAAAAACTGCCTCAACAAAGCGGCAGGTTCTCCTCAGACCCGGAAAGAGGAACAAGCAAAGGGTGCGAAGTGGGGTGACTACAACTCAGATGATGAAGCATCTCCTCTCTCAAAGGATATCTGTTTGATGAGCTCAAAAGATCACAACATATCAGAAGATGGTGCTCATAAATCCAATGAGGAAGCAAGGAAAGGCTCTTGGCACCTTGACAATGCGTACTCAAGTCACATGACAGGGAACAGTGAGTGGTTCACCTCTCTTCAACCAGCCTTAGGGGCATCGATAACTTTTGGAAACAAAAGTAAGGGTGAGGTTTGTGGTATCGGTAAAGTAAGACTCTCTAAACACATCAATGTGAATAACGTAAATCTAGTGAATAATCTCAAATTTGACCTATTTAGTGTGGCTCAACTATGCCAAAACAGAAAAAATAGAGTAGTCTTTACCACCGATGATTGTCATGTTGAGTGTCTAAGTACAGGGAAAATCTTACTCAAAGGAATCTGCGACAACAACGTTTACAAGGTCGACCCTGCTTTCATCCCTGACAAGGACCTTTGTCTGTCGTCTATTGCTGGGACAACAGACTTGTGGCACAAACGCTTTGGACATGCTAGCCTTCAACTCCTTTCCAAACTTCACAGACAAGAGCTGGTGAACGGTCTTCCTAAGGTTGAAGCTTTGAGAAATGATGTGTGTGATGCATGCATCAAAGGAAAACAAGTCAGATCCTCTTTCAAGTCAAAAAGGGATGTAAGTACTACTCGTCCTCTGGAATTAGTCCACATGGATCTTTGTGGGCCAATGCGCACGAAGAGCCGTGGGGGAAATGCATATGTCTTTGTTATTGTTGATGACTATTCCAAGTACACATGGACTCTATTTATCTCATCAAAGGATGAAGTGTTCGCTGAGTTTGAGTCCTGGCTTAAGACAGCCGAAAGGAGCACTGGACATTCCTTGGGGTCTATTCGCACTGATCATGGAATAGAATTTGAGAACTCTCAGTTCCGATCCCTCTATAGGAACAGAGGTATTAACCACAACTTCTCTGCTCCCAGGACCCCACAGCAAAACGGGGTTGTGGAAAGGAAGAACATGACTCTGGAGGACATGATGCGTACCCTCCTCATCTCAAGTGGTCTTCCTAGGAGTTTTTGGGCCGAAGCTCTGAATGTTGCTTGTTATGTTCTGAATAGAGCAACCATTCGTCCTCTCCTGAACAAAACTGCCTATGAGCTTCTTAAGGGAAGGAAACCTAATGTGTCTCACTTGCGCACATTTGGTTGCAAGTGCTTCGTCCACAACAACGGGAAATATTCTCTTGGGAAGTTTGATCCCAGGAGTGATGAAGGAACTTTTGTAGGATACTCTCAGCAAAGCAAGGCTTACAAAGTATTCAACAAGAGAACCAGAAAGGTAGAGGAAAGCATTCATGTAGTGTTTGATGAATCAGTTATGGCTGATAACAATGTGCAGGAACAATCAGGCAGTGTTCCCTCCAATACCGAGCTATCCGAAGATGATTTCTTTCAGCTTGTAGAAAGCAATGTCGGTGATGGGACCTCTCAAGATCAAGAAACTCAGAATGATCCTTCAACACCGAGAACTCCCAACTCCGCCAACTCAGATAGAAATGAAGAAAATGCTCACTCACCAGAAACACCTCAGGCACCTCAGGGGGAACAGAGCCCAAGTCACGGCACAGCGGAGCCCTCTGAGGATAGCTCTACTACTGACAGAACTGGAGATGTCAGTCCTAATACTGATGAAACTATTGGTGAAAGCTCAAACGCTAGCAACGCTAATTCAGAGGAGTTTGACATCAACAATCTCCAAGTTCCAAACTACCAGCAAAAGTGGGCTCATCCAGTCAAGTTAATCGTCACAGACTATAGAAAGAGAGCACCTCAAAGCACTCGCTCTTCCCTACATAACTTTTGTGCCTTCAACGCTTTTCTCTCTTTACAAGAACCTAAAACCATAGGAGAAGCATTGAAGGATCCTGACTGGATAAACGCCATGCAAAAAGAACTTCATCAGTTTGAAAGGAACAAGGTTTGGCGGTTATTTCCTCGTCCAAGTAACAAAACAGTGATAGGAACCAAATGGGTGTTCAGGAATAAGCTGGATGATCAAGGTCAAGTCACAAGGAACAAAGCAAGGCTGGTGGTGAAAGGTTACAACCAGCAGAAAGGCATCGACTATGATGAGACCTTTGCTTCAGTTGCCAGGTTAGAAGCAATAAGACTCCTAATTGCCTATTCCTCTTTCCATGGATTCAAGCTGCAACAGATGGATGTCAAGACCGCCTTCTTGAATGGAGTTCTCAAGGAGGAAGTCTATGTGGAGCAAACTCCCGGCTTTGAGGATACCACCCAACCCGACCATGTCTATATTCTAGACAAAGCTTTGTACGGTCTCAAGCAAGCCCCGAGGGCCTGGTATGAAAGGCTCTCACAGTTCCTTCTAACGCACGGATACGTTCGTGGAAAGGTCAACAAGACATTGTTCCTTCTGAAGGAAGGGAAGCATATTCTGGTGGTACAAGTCTACGTGGATGATATCATCTTTGGGTCTACAGATGATAAACTGGTTCAGAAATTCTCTAAGCTGATGGCCAGTGAATTCGAGATGAGCATGGTTGGAGAACTCAAGTTCTTCTTAGGTCTTCAAGTCTCTCAGGGGGATGAGGGAACCAAAGTGCATCAACAGAAGTATCTAAGGGAATGTGTCAAAAAGTTTGAAATGTCTGACGCAAAACCCTTCACCACTCCCATCTCTCCAAACAACCCAATGGGAAAAGACGAACATGAACAGGGAATTGATCCATCTCTCTACCGAGGAATCATAGGTTCGCTTCTCTATCTCATTGCTAGTAGACCTGATATTATGTACAGTGTATGTCTTTGTGCTCGTTTTCAGGCCGATCCCAAAGAAACACATCTCAAAGCAGTGAAGAGGATTCTGAGATACTTGAAGGGAACAGATGATCTATGTCTGTGGTATCCAAGGGGAGGAAGCCTCGATCTAGTCGGATATACAGATGCTGACTTCGTAGGGAACAAAGTGGATAGAAAATCAATATCAGGAATTACTCAGTTCCTTAGGCCGTGTTTAGTTTCCTGGGGGTCAAAGAAGCAGAACTTCGTCGCTCTATCCACTGCAGAAGCTGAATACATAGCCGCCGCTGCTTGTTGCACACAACTCCTATGGCTTAAACAACAACTCATCGACTACGGTATTCTTCTTAACTCTATTCCTATTCTCTGTGACAATACCTGTGCCATAAATATCTCCAAGAATCCGGTGCAACACTTACGTACCAAGCACATCGAGATAAGACACCACTTCTTGCGTGACTGTGTGGAGAAAGGGTTGGTGACAATGGACTTCTGTGGAACTAAGGATCAAATTGCCGACATCTTCACCAAAGCTCTAAATAGGGAACCCTTCGAACAGTTCCATATGGAACTAGTGATGTGACCTTGCTATGAAGAAGGTCTCAAGTCCCGGATGAGATCGTGATGAATCCGTAGTGGGGCGAAGCAACTCCTTGAATAGGCGTCTGCGTTGGTGGAGATTGCAAGACGACGGTGAGGCGGAAGCGATAGGAATTTGAGGGGAATGGTTGTAGGGGTGAAGGGATGTGCACGGCCAGTATAGGGCTGGAAAGATGGAGATTTGGAAGCGGAATAGATGAAGGGAGCACGCTCGACCTAGATCTAAAGGATTTGATGTGAGAATGACGAAGGAGCAAGCTCGACTAAGTGATTCAAGGTGACGTTGAAGGAACTTCAATGGAGGTTTTCTCTCAACATAAAAGTATGAATATCAACGTAAAAGAGAAAGGGGGCTACAAAGCTAGGTTAAGTAAAAGGAAGACTCTTCCTTTTCCTTAACCAAAAAGATTAAAAATAAAACAAATAAAACTCTAAAAATAACTCTAAGGGGGCTGGTCATTCTAAGTATAGAAATAACCTCCTAAACTCCCTTAAAAATGCTGAAAATAATAATAAATAATATCCGGACTAAAAACTAAAAATGTCATAAATCAGAAATATTGATAACTAGGCGAATAGCGATCAATATCTCTAATCTGTAAGCTCCAAGATCTCTGTAGACTATGTAGACGTCCCAACTGTCACTAAACTCATAATGGATCCCTCATCTGTAGTTGGACGTCCATGACCTGCTACGAGTCTGGTCACCAGTGATTGAGTCGCAGCTTGAATAGCTTTGGCTCGTGCTCTAGTAATGGGACCTGAGGACCTAAGACTCATAGCCTCCTCCTCGTCTGCAGCTGTCATGGTAGGCGAGGTCACATCATCCTCCCCCACTTGAGTGTGAAGCGTCCCCGCTTCACCCTCATCATACTCTGGCTCCACGTACGGTAATAGATCAGCAACATTGAAGGTCGGGTGAACACCATACTTGTCTGGGAGCTCTAGCTGGTAGGCATTTTCATTGATGGCCTTGACAACACGGAATGGTCCATCACCCCTTTGGTCGAGCTTAGACTTGCGGTTGGAAGGAAAACGCTCCTTCCGCAAGTGAAGCCAAACCAAGTCGCCAGGAGCAAAGACAATCCTGCGTCATTCTTTGTTCTTTTGGGCCGCATACTGTGCTACTCTGCGCTCCAGCTGGATGCGCGTCCGAGTGTGCAGTTCCTTGATGTGATCGGCCAATCTGTCAGCTGTGGTGCTGTCTGTATCCTTCCTAGGATAGGGAGTCAAGTCCATCGGCGTCAGCGGGTTCCGTCCATAGACAACTTCGAACGGGGTCAGTTTAGTCGCGTTGTGCCTGCACCTGTTATAAGAAAACTCCACAGTAGACAGTAAGTCCTCCCACCTGCGTGGGTTACTCTTCAGAACCGTCTGAAGGAGGGCTCCAAGAGTGCGGTTGGTCACCTCTGTCTGACCATCCGTCTGTGGGTGGTAGCTCGTAGAAAATAGGAGTTTAGTACCGAGCTTACCCCACAAGGTTCTCCAGAAATGGCCGACGAACTTGGTGTCCCGATCACTAACAATAGTGCGCGGAATACCGTGCAGTCTCACGACATTGTCGAAGAACAGAGTAGCAACGTCAGTGGCGTTACTAGTGTTCTTACAAGCAATGAAGTGTGCCATCTTAGAGAACCTGTCTACGACCACAAATATAGAATCTCTACCACGCCGAGACATAGGTAACCCAGTGATAAAATCCATGGAAAGATCTTCCCACGGGCCAGCTGGAATCGGCAGCGGCGTGTAGAGACCATGCGGACTAGACCTGGCCTTAGCCTTATGGCATGTCACACAACTCTGACAATACTTCGTAGCACTGTTGGCCATCTTAGGCCAGAAGAAGTGCTCGCGAAGTGATGCCAGCGTCTTAGACACGCCAAAGTGACCATGACTATGTGCTTCCTCAATCAACAAATTTCTGACAGAGGATGAAGGAAAGCAAAGCTTCCCACCTTTGTACAGAAAGCCATCATCAAGGAAATACGTAGCATGTTCACGACCAGTGGATTTACATTGCTCAAAGAATATAGAAAAGAAAGGATCAACAGCATAAAGATCCTTGAGCAATGCAAACCCAAATAACTGAGACTGTAGCTGAGTAATGAGGACGTACCTACGAGAAAGGGCGTCGGCTACCACATTCTCCTTACATTTCTTGTGAACAATGAGATAGGGAAACGTCTCCATGAACTCAACCCAGCGAGCGTGGCGTCTGCTAAGAGTCGTCTGGCTGCGCAGATAACTAAGAGTTGTATGATCTGAGTGAATCACGAACTCTGCAGGCCACAAATAGTATTTCCACGTCTTCAGAACCCGAATCAGCGCGTACAACTCCTTGTCATACGTCGGGTAGTTCAGCTGTGCACCTGACAGCTTCTCTAAAAAGTAGGCAATCGGCCTCTTCTCCTGCAGCAAGACACCTCCGATGCCGAAATCAGAAGCGTCGCATTCCACCTCAAACCGACGGGTGAAGTCAGGAAGCTACAGCAGTGGCGCGCGGCACAAGGCATCCTTCAGGGCGGCAAAAGCAGCATCATGCCGTGGAAGCCAAGTGATAGACGCGGCCTTCTTGGTCAGCTCGTGTAATGGGGCGGCTATAGTGCTGAAATCACGAACAAACCGTCGATAAAAACCAGCCAAACCCAAAAACGAACGTACCTGAGTAGGAGTAGCTGGCGTCGGCCACTCCTGGATAGCGCGGATCTTTTCTGCATCCACCTGCAGGTCGTCCTTGCTGACGACGAAACCTGTGGAGTTTGTAGAAGGAGAACAAAATACACACTTGCCAAGATTGGCGTATAAACTCTCTACTCTCAAACACTCTAAAACAAGTCGAAGATGCTCAGCATGGTCATCTAAAGTCCTGGAGTAAATAAGAATATCATCAAAATAGACAACTACAAACTTACCCAGAAAAGCTCTCAAGACATGGTTCATCAGTCTCATGAATGTAGAAGGAGCATTGGTCAATCCAAATGGCATGACTAGCCACTCATACAGACCATACTTCGTCTTGAAAGCAGTCTTCCACTCGTCCCCCTCCTTCATGCGAATCTGATGATAGCCGCTCTTCAGATCAATCTTGCTGAAGAACTGCGCTCCATGTAGCTCTTCAAGCATGTCGTCGAGGCGAGGAATGGGATGTCTGTATTTGACGGTGATCTGGTTGATGGCACGGCAATCCACACACATCCTCCAAGAACCGTCCTTCTTAGGCACCAATATGACGGGAACAGCGCACGGGCTAAGAGAATCGCGCACATACCCCTTCTCCAACAGTTCCTGCACCTGCTTTTGCAACTCCTTTGTTTCCTCTGGAGAAGTTATGTAGGCAGCTCGGTTGGGAAGAGTAGCTCCCGGAACAAAATCGATCTGGTGCTCAATGCCACGAAGTAGTGGAAGACCATTTGGCAACTCGTCCGGCAGCACATCCTGAAACTCCTACAAAACAGACAAAATACAAGAGGGGAGTGCGGACTCTGAAACAGGTAGGGCAGTAGGAAGAGCAATGAGTAGGAAACAGGGAGACTTGCCTTGGATGACGTTGGAAACCTTCCGGTGTCGCGCCAAGAGAAGTCGATGCTCACAAGTGCCTTTCAGCGCTGAACTACTTTTGCCACCCTTTTGATGATCAGAACCCTTTATAGCGCCCTATTCTGAAGTGCCCTGGGTACCCGAAGAAGATGCTGCAGGAAGTTGTAGGGAACTCTGCTGGAAAGCTGTAGGGGACTCTGGAGGGGGTTTTCCGTTGTCCTTTATAGCCTGTATAGCCTTGTTCCTCTGTCTAATAGCATGGTCCTGTAAAATCTCATTTGGAGTCATAGGTAAGAGCGTCACGCGCTTTCCATGGTGAGTGAACATGTAACTGTTCAAAAACCCATCATGGAAGACGCGACGGTCAAATAGCCAAGGACGCCCTAACAGAATATGGGTGGCATCCATGGCGGTAACATCGCACAAAACAGTGTCTGTAAATGGTCCTATGGAAAAAGTAACGGGACACTGTAAAGAGACATTGTTACCGGGTTGGTCTGAAATCCACTGCAGACCGTAGGGCTGAGGATGTGGTTGCGTCTGAAGATTGAAGTCACGGACGACTCTCTCATTTATAATGTTGCAGCACGACCCTCCATCAATTATCAGGCTCATCGACGCATTCTTCATACGACACCGGGAATGAAACAGATTCTCCCTTTGGTCAAGTGGACCTCCTTCCTTGACGCTGAGGACGCGTCTGGTGACCAAGGCATAATGCATGACGTCTGTATCGTGGTCGCCCGGCCTGATCACCTCATCAGTCAGCTCTGCAGACTCTTCTGGGACGTTCTCCTCTTCATCCGAAAGGCTCTCGTAGTCTGCAGTGTGGGCGGAGTAGAGGACACGCTTCTGATTAGGGCAGTCCTTCTAATAGTGTCCTCGTCCACCACATCTGTAACACTCTCGATCGCTAGAACGATCTGTACGGCTTGTCTCAGCAGAGGTCAATGGCTGTCGGCTCGCAGAAGTAGGGGGCGCCGGCCGCGGCGTCGTAGAAGACGCAATACCTGTGCGATCCTGTCTAGGCACATAACTAGAAGAAGAGTTAGTGCGATAAGAATTGACAGGATTCGAGGTATACCTTGGTGCGGGAGAAGACGAAGACTGCCAAGGCTGCTGTCGACGTCTCTGCGCCTGAAGATAGAGCTTCTGCGCAGTATGTACCACGTTGTTGAGGTCTCAGATTGGCAGAACGTCAACCTGATCCCTGTACGGATGTGACAAACCCGTTACAAAACGTGTACGTAGAGTAGAGGGAGTAACACTTACCCCGGCCTTAAAGTACATGTCTTCTAAGCAAGCAAAGAACTCATGTGGCGTATCACGACCTTGAGTAGCAAGTGCAATGGCTGTCTTCATATCCTCTCGGTATGTCGTCGGCACGTACTTGCGCGTCATGAGCGCCACTAGCTGTTGCCACTCTGTCACAGGTGGCCACCCCATGCGTGCCTGCTGTTGGACCAGTCGATTCCACCAGGTGCGTGCTGCTCCTTGGAAATGCAAGGTGACGATCTTCACCTTCGCATGCTCCTCATATTGATAGTGTTGAAGAACATGGCAGGTACTCTGCAACCAATCTATGAAAGTAGAAGGATCATAAGTACCAAGGAAGGGTTCGATTTTCACCTTAATTTCTTGGCGATACGTAGCTGGGGGTGGGTATCGCTGTTGGGCTACAGCGGGAGTATAGAAATTCTGCTGTGGAAGCCCATGCCGCTGTTGTCCAACTGGTAGTTGTTGCCGTCGCTGCGCTCGTGGAGGACCGGCAACCCGCTGCTGCTGATATAGCTGTGGATGACCTTGTGCAGCATAATAAGCAGCCTGATTCTGTGGCTGCTGTGGAGGAGGAACCCAACCTGTACGATGAAACTGCTGCTCTGGTGGGTCCTGTAGGGGTGGGTGATAACCTGTAGAAAACCCATAGGCCCCTTCTTCCTCATCCTCAAGGTCAAAGTCCTTGAACCCTTCATCTGAATCTGACTCAACAGGAGAAACAGTACTCTGATGGTCAGCAAAAGAATGGACATTGAAGGTTTCAGAATTTACCTGGTGTCGACTTGGACGAGCTGTGGAGGATTTCCCTTGCTTGCTGGTGGAAGCATGTGGGTCTGTGCGTCTGCTCTGGCGTTTGACGGCACTATCATCGACCTGGTCATCCTCCTCTGAAGATGACTCATCATCGTCCTGCTCGTCCTCGTCCTGAGAGTTGTGTTCAGGAATTGTCAACTGGGCTGATTTGGAGCGCACCTTCTTCTTCGACGCGCTGCTTTCTTTCTGTGATCCTTTCCGCGGAGGCTGCGTAGGAGGATCGAATATCAGAACGCCCTTGCCCTTTTTCTGCTTCTGGGCTAGGGTACTCTGGTCGTCACGCTGGTTTGGTGACAGAGACGGCATCACTCTACTGAGCATGTCACGCAGGGCTGCAAAATTGGCTTCGGAACATTCATCGGAACGTGCGATGGCAGTAGCGTTGCTCTGAATGGCGGCGTCGGAACGTTGCTGATTGGCCACCAAAAGCTCAATGGCATGAGCCAGTTGATCGACCCGACCCGTATCCTGTCCGTCATTGGAGTTCACCATTATCCTGAAAAGACAACAGAAACCCCAACAGAGCAAAGGAAAAACAAAAACAAAGCAACATAAATGAAAGAGAAGTCGAACTACCAAGATATCACAACTGAAAGCAAGGCTGATATGGCCGTGAGGGCGGGAAGGCTAAGGATAATCACACAACAATCACAAAATGCAGCGATAACTCAGCAAACAAATTGTAGATATAAATTGCAGCAATATAAGCCTAGATATGCCAACAAGACTATAACAGCCAAGACGGTGAGAGAGAGAGGAAATGGTAAATGAATCAAGAACGATAGGGCAACGATTACCTTATTTTGGCTTTGCGCACCCTATATCTCTTCACCGTTGCCACCTAAGTTCGGCTTTTCTCACAAAAGCTCCTGCACTCTAATACCCCTATAGAAACCTCAACTGCTGTCGCCAGGATATAACGGTAGGCACAGAACTTAATCTGGCGTGAACCTAGGCGTCCCGGCTAAGCCGTTGCAAACTAACAAAAGCGGATAACTCATGCCAAAGTCAGAAGGATAACTGTAAAAAGCGAATGCAGAAACCGACACAAAAAGGAAATAAAAATAAAAGGACTCAGATCCCTGCAATCTAATACCCCTACAGTAACCTCAACTGCTGTCGCTAGGATATAACGGTAGGCACAGAAATTAATCCGGTGTAAACCTAGGCGTCCCGGCTAAGCAGCTGTAAACTAACAAAAGCGGATAACTTATACCAAAGTCAGAAGGATAACTGTAAAAAGCGAATGCAGAAATCGACACAAAAAGAAAGAAAGAAAGAAATAAATAAAAAAATACCAAAGACCTTCCGTAGGGTGCAAATTTCGGAACCCACGAAAAGAACCCGGATCAGAGATGGTCGTGCTCGTTGCGCTGGGCGGGGGGCTTTTAACCCGGTTCGTCAGCACCCGGGATAGAAGGCGTGGCTGCTGGGCGCCGACGCTGCGTGTGTCTTGGCTTGGAGGCGCCGACGCTGCTGCTTGTGTGGCGCCGAAGGCCAAGTGCCTTAACCACTTTCCCTAAATACTAGGGTTTGATTGCCTTGATTTTTTTTTTTGATTGATAATTTTTTGGCAATTCTTCAGATCTGGCTTTTTCTACAAGGAAAGATCTCAGCCTTTTTTTTTTGAATTAGAGAAAATGCAACAAGAACTCAAGAACCCTAATCTTCAAGAATTTCAGCCTCCTTGCGCAGATCGGTATTCAAAAAATTTTAAAAAAAATATTCTAGACACCAACACACTCAATTGATTCAAGTTGGAAAGAAGGAGATCAAAGAAGACGCAGATTAATGGCAAAAAGGTCAAGTACAACAATTCAACCTATATGCATGCAAATCTAGATCTATAATTCAATCACCAAATTACCAACACAAAGAGCAATTGTTGTGTGTAGGGGACAAGGTAAGAACACTAAAATTGAATCAAATATATTTTTGAAGCAGATTTACACCAAAAACGAGTTTTCAATGCAAATCTACAATGTTTTTTTTAGATGAAAATAATTCGGCCTTCAAGAGAAATTTATTTTTTTTGAAATTTTCGACTTTAATAATATAGATCTGAATAATATTAATCGGAATTATCATGAAAAATGCAGGAAAAAAAAATTTGGAATTTTTTTGACACGAAAATAAGGTTGTGATAAGCAAGGAATCGATTCGACTTACAGATTCGAAGGCTCTGATACCAGTTGATGTGACCTTGCTATGAAGAAGGTCTCAAGTCCCGGATGAGATCGTGATGAATCCGTAGTGGGGCGAAGCAACTCCTTGAATAGGCGTCTGCGTTGGTGGAGATTGCAAGACGACGGCGAGGCGGAAGCGATTGCGGAAGCGATAGGAATTTGAGGGGAATGGCCGTAGGGGTGAAGGGATGTGCACGGCCAGTATAGGGCTGGAAAGATGGAGATTTGGAAGCGGAATAGATGAAGGGAGCACGCTCGACCTAGATCTAAAGGATTTGATGTGAGAATGACGAAGGAGCAAGCTCGACTAAGTGATTCAAGGTGACGTTGAAGGAACTTCAATGGAGGTTTTCTCTCAACATAAAAGTATGAATATCAACGTAAAAGAGAAAGGGGGCTACAAAGCTAGGTTAAGTAAAAGGAAGACTCTTCCTTTTCCTTAACCAAAAAGATTAAAAATAAAACAAATAAAACTCTAAAAATAACTCTAAGGGGGCTGGTCATTCTAAGTATAGAAATAACCTCCTAAACTCCCTTAAAAATGCTGAAAATAATAATAAATAATATCCGGACTAAAAACTAAAAATGTCATAAATCAGAAATATTGATAACTAGGCGAATATCGATCAATATCTCTAATCTGTAAGCTCCGGGATCTCTGCAGACTGTGTAGACGTCCCAACTGTCACTAAACTCAGAATGGATCCCTCATCTGTAGTTGGACGTCCATGACCTGCTACGAGTCTGGTCACCAGTGATTGAGTCGCAGCTTGAATAGCTTTGGCTCGTGCTCTAGTAATGGGACCTGAGGACCTAAGACTCATAGCCTCCTCCTCGTCTGCAGCTGTCATGGTAGGCGAGGTCACATCAACTAGGTATGATTTCTCTAAACTAAATGCCTATTTGTTGTGTTCTCTCGATGATTAGCTAAATTACATGGTAAAGTGTGGAAGGTTAATCATCATGTCTTGATTTGCATTCATTCTCTTGATCATTTGTTGAACGCCTTGCTTAGACTCATGCTAATACTTCACTAATGTGCAAAATTGCATGCATGATTCTCTATGCTATCTTGTTAATACATGATTCAGCCTTCTTTCGGCCTAAAAGAGTCAACTTGATGCATTGATCCCTCATTATAAGCCCAAATGATTGTTGACTCTACAGCCTACTCTAGCCATCATGCTTGATGCTTCCTATGAGTCCCTCTAATCATCCACATCTGGGAGCCTCTCATTCATTAAATATTATTAAAAATTCTCGCATATGCTCTTGTGTGATGTTCTTTGTACCCTCTCTGATAACATTACCCCCTGTATCACACTCTTCTACTTTTTCGGAAAGTCGAGAATACGAATTGTCGCATCTGTGGTCTGTGGCTAGGATTTGACAGATATGATGTGTGATGACGGCTTGCAACTGCTTGAGAAGTGTTCATAAAAGATGATGTGGTAGCTGCGTGATGGTTGTTGTGCTTGAGATTTTGTGGGCTTTGATGGATTTGGACAGAATCTTTTACAAGATTTATTTCTGGAAAATATCCTCTTGGGTGTGATCTTTGGTCAAAGAAGGAAAGCCGAAGATTGTGTTGTTCAAAAAAAAAAATTGGAACATCACAAGGTACACAAAGAGAGGACTAATGCATCTGAGGAAGAGCCGTAAGGAAGAGCAGACTCTCAGGAGGAACAAAAGATGAACTTATCTGCCAAGGGCCGTGAGGAATTTGTCTCACGCAACATCTCAGTTGGGAGAACAACAAAGGCGTCTTGCGAAGTAAGTGCATGCTTAAATTGCTATTCATATTTCGGCTCCCTCTGCTGGCTCCAGTGGCGCATAATTCATCTTTTTCCGCTAACCAAACCCTCTTTTGTTCCCTAGCACATCTATCCCTTACTCTTCGAACTTCTTTGATCCTGCTTCATGTGCTTGCATTGACTGGCATGTTGATCATGTATGTTATACTTGCTTACAATATTGTTGTATCTCCGTGCAGTCTATGTTTGTGCGTTTCAATCTAATGCAAAAGGGAATGCTGCTTATCTAGCTGTTGTCTTTTTCTCTCTATCTCTTTACTTATGTTTTTGATAATGCCAAAAGGGGGAAATGACAGGTAGCTTTGGTTGAGGGGGAACAGAACATGGTTTCATATGTTGCTGAACTAAGGGGGAACTAATATTGCCTAAGTGGGAAACATTTCTCTCCATAACTGTCTTTATATCATATGTATATGCTTTATTGTCAAGGATGTTTGTCACCATCAAAAAGGGGGAATTTGTTGAATTCCTTAGGTTTTGATGGTAACAAACATTCAACTAATCTGGGTACTAAGTGCTTCAGGAACAAAGACAGTTGTCTCAGGGAACCATTGTAACGAAGGATCGCAGAGGGAACAAAGCTCTATTCATGTGCTTTGTTACCCCCCAAGGAACTGAAGTGACGAAGGAGATCGAAGCTGCGAATGGAAAGAAGAAATCCAGCGTGCTGAATTATGGAAACAAAATCATGAAATGCCGCGGTAAAGGATTGAAGTCTTCGGCTCCAAGGATCAAGCCGGATCGAGAAGATATGGAGAGAGAAGAAGCTTGATTCCTTATCTTAGGGAATCTTTCCTTAGATAAGTGAATTGGAGAGAGAAGAATCATATCTCATCCGATTATATTAATTTCGGGAATTCCTTCCTTGATTAAAATAGACGGTTGGGATATTATTCCTCCAGCAAACCCTATCTTCCTATAACCTTATTTGGAAAGATCTTATCGTGTTACGATTAGGGTTTTGCCGTGTTGTATTTAATAGAAGTATGGATTCATTTCTATGTAACCACGACGACGGAAAACAGAGAGAACGAAAAGGAGAAAGAAAAGAAGTGAGGTGTGTGTAAGTCCTCAAGGGTTGAGTTCGATTCATCGTTGTAGAAGTGTCTTCGAGTCTAGCTGGTTGTTTAGAGGTCGAAGTCCAGGATACAAGTGTAATCGAGCATGAAATCAATAAGACAAGTACACGCTTCAAAATCCTCTCAAGCGGAAGCTTGAAGGTAGTGGTTTTTCCTTGAGAAGCTAGTTTTGCTAATCAGGGTTTCCACTATACATCGTGAGTTTGTTCGTTATCTTTTTTGATGTTTTTAATCCGCTGCATCTTTTATGGGAACAAAGCTTTTGTTCCCTCAGACGTAACTCTAACGATCCAACAGAAGCATTTAAAGCACGTTGTGCTTCCTCCACCACAATATCAAAACCAAATGATTTGTCAATAACCTGCAATAGACCAAACAGTTACATCATTAATGATGATGAAGTAGATTTTCTGGACAACAAAGAGGAACAACAAAAGTTGCAAAAAGATATTAACTGGAAGATCAGTGTCAATACTATATGCAATGCATACGACAGAAATGTGTAAACCTCGTCTTCTTATTTTTTGCAATTAAGTGGGTTGATCCAACCAATTAGCTAACTGATAGCAAGAAACATACACTGGAAGAAGAAAAGGATAAAAAACATGCATACACAAAATATTCAATCTAAGTTGTTACCTCATAAATAACAATTGATGCCCTTTAAGTTCCTCTTCCTCCTATGATGAAGCAACTTCTTTACAGAGAGCAAGTTTCACATAGATAGTATCTTTACAGAGAGCAAGTTTCTTCAAGCTGAGTCTTTGTTGCAGCTTGCACGAGCGCTTGTCTGGGCTGCAGGACGGCCTTAGAAGGGAGCCGGTTCCCCTGATGATAAAGACACTGCAGTTATCTGCATTGGGTTGTTGATTGCCATTACACTGAACAATCGAGACATGATTGTGCTTCTTTGGCAAGGTGTGTATGAGCACATTGCTAATATTGTACAATCAACAATGATGCCATGTGCCTTGGTGGAAAAGGCCATTTTCGGCCTCCTTAGAATTTGCCAGAGGCTTCTGCACTTCTGTCATACAAGGAGAACCTGGTTGATGAGCTTATAAGGTCCTTGCAGCTAGTGTTGAAACTTGATGCTAGAGTCGCTGACGCATACTGTGAATAGATTACTTAGGAAGTCAGCCGGCTAGTGAAAGCAAATGCTACTCACATCCATTCACAAACGGGCTGGCGAACAATAACTTCTCTTCTTTCCGTCACAGCTCAACACCCTGGAGCTTTTGAAGCGGGTTTTGATGCTTTGACATTCATCATGTCTGAGGGAGCACATATGTTGGCTTCTAACTTTATCCTCTGTGTAGACACCGCTAGACAGTTTGCTGAGTCACGAGTTGGACAAGTTGACTGGTCCATTCGTGCATTGGACCTCATGGCAGCTTCAGTGGCTCGTCTAGTGCAATGGGCTAACGAGGGAGGCCAAGGCAAGCATGAAGGAGGAAGAAGCTGCCAAGATGTCTCATGACATCGGTGAGATGTGGCTAAGGCTTGTGCATGCGTCACTGAAGCTGCTTCATCCTCATTAATGATGTAACTGTTTGAGGCGTCACTAAAGCTGCCAATAGGGGTGGGCAAAAAAAATCGAAACCGAATAACCATTTCAAAAAACCAGCATATTTCTAGGTTAATCGTACCGATATTTTTTTAAACTACGGTATGGTTAACCGACCGAAAGAAAACATGGTTATTTGGTACGGTTACGGTTAGTGATAATTTTTAGTTTGGTTAACCGATTAACCGAACATATAAATAATATATTTTTTTATAAAGAGAATAAGTTAATTTAGTGACTATGGATACATTTCAATGATTCTCTTTGTGTTTGGTTCATGGTTTGGATTTCCTTAGTCTCCCCTATTTTTGATTTCTATTGTTGTATTTAACTATTCTTCTATGCTTTGAATAATCTCTTTATCTTTAGTTGAATTAATAATGATTTAGATTATATAAAATAACCAATAAATGAACTTTATAACAATACCAATCTAATCTTGTGCTATTGTGTAGTGACTTATGATATTTAAACGAGTGTACTTGTCATGTTTTCTACAAGTATAATAGAACAATTTATTATAAGTTTATTGTCAAAGAGGGTTGTAGGCTACAATCATATTACATATGGAAACTAATAGATTAAAACTATTGTCCATACTTTAGAAACCATATTGATTATGTGAAGGATATTTTTTATTCTAATCAAAGTTGATTCGCTTGCCAAATTAACATTGTGGTTTAAATATCTCACTTGATATTAATAGTCTATGTTTTAATCAACCCAAAAGAGAGAAGAACAATAAAATTGGAACTATAAGTATTTTATTATGAATTAGTAGTTAAGAATTAATAAATAATAATATATTTTTGTTTAAAAAACCAAATGTTTCGTCAATTTTTAAAATCTTGGTTAACCAATTAGCCGTACCGTACCAAAATATTGGTTAACCGATGCCCGGTTAACCGGATATTACGGTACTGTTATGGTATTAAAAATTAAGTAACCGAAATATCGGTTAACTGCACTCCGGTTAACCGAAACACGGTTAACCGCCCACGCCCACCCCTAGCTGCCAAGATGTCTCTCGTGGCCCTCAACGTCGTCAATCCACCACTACGAGCTCCCAAACGGCGACGGCCCGCTCCCATTCCCAACCCTAACCCTAGCCTCCCCCCCTCTCTCTCCTCCGCTACTTCGTCTCAATCTCAAAAGAGATGGACGGAATCGGAAGAAGCAACGAAGCTGCGTGGGAGGAAGAATCGGAATCCCCTCCTCCGATGAAAGAAACAGGTGGCGGAGGCGAAGGAGCAGTCAAGGGAAAAGAAAGAGGATGAAGTGGAGGTGACGACGAAGCTGGGTAGAGAGGGTAAATACAGAACCAAATTTAGGGTTTTAAGAATCTGAGAGAAAGTGAAACGTGGAATCAAGAAAATATTTTTTTTAAAAAAAAATTACGTTTTGAATTTTAATATGATTTCAATTTCAGTTTAAAATTTTTTAAGATTTTCAAAATTTTATTTTTTTCTTTTAATATTTTATTGCCATGTCATATGTTATTTTTTAAAAGAAAGAAAACTCTAATTTTAATTTATCTTTTTTTTGGGGTAATTTTACAAAAAAAAAATAAAAAAATTAGATGAGATATATTTATAAAAAATAAAAAAGATAGATTAAAATTGCAAATGAGTTACTAAAGAGGAGTATTGGTTGTTATTACTATTCTTTTAACTACTTGGAGGGAAATTCAAACGCCCCCAAATTTCAAATTATCCCTTCGGTGACCGACTCGGTCACCAGACCCGCATTCCAAGACATATATTTTGTCATTTTATTACACAAAATCTCGACAAGACGGACACCGAGATAAGAGTGCGACTGTGAGAGAGAGAGAGGCGAGGAGAAGAGAAAGCGCAACGTTCCAGAATCCATGCCTAGAAACTTCTCAAGAGTTAATTAGGGTTTCCGTCAGTGTCGAAGTATGTCGCAGGGCGTCGCCGGCGGAGTGGGAGGCGGTGGTGGGAGCAGAGGATCGGATTTTGACCTCTCCGATGAGATACTCAGGGTGATTCCGACGGATGCATACGAGCAGCTGGACCTAGCTCGCAAGCTCACTTCCATGGCGATTGCTTCTCGCGTCTCTAAGCTCGAGTCCGAGACCGCTTTCCTTCGTCGAACCATGTCCGACAAGGACCGCTTGGTTCTCGAGCTTGAAGAGAGGGCTTCTCACCTTGAGAAGGACTTTCAGGAGGCTGAATCTCGGTTGAAGCCTGTGCTGGACGAAAATGTAATCTCCCAGCCCTACATATAGCGATTTCGAGTCACATTTTCTTTTGATTTGTGTTTGATAAAAGTGAATCCAATTTAATGTTCTTGTTGGTGTTTGTGAAGGTGAAACTAGCGCAGGAGAGAGACTCGCTCTCTGCGACCGTCAAGAAGCTGAGTCGTGATTTGAGCAAGGTGACATGCGTTTTTTCAAATCTATTTTTCTGCAAGTGCTACTTGTCGTTTGTTTTTGTAATGTGTCTGTGGAATCGGATCTTTTGATTATCAAATGCAAAGTTTGAGACACAATATGAATCCGTCACTCTTTCAATTGGTTTGAGAGAAGCTGTCCCCTTGCGGAAATGGTAAACCTAGTGCCTGTCATTCGCTCTGCAGAACTTATTTAGTTTCTTATATGTATAAACCTAGATTTCAATAGGCACAAAACATACACTAATGCGAAAATGGTAACCAACATCTCAATGTAAAATTGTAACTTGTCATTGAGATAACAGCTTTTGTTAAAAAGGTATGCTATCACCTGGTTTACAACCTATTATTCTTTTCTTAACACAGGTCTCCATGTTTCTGGTTCGATATAATACGTTTTCTGTATACTAGGAACATTGCTTCTGTTGTCTAGCTATTCTTAGAGTCTTCAGCTTGTGTCTGTATCAATTTTGGCTTACTTCCTTGCGCTTGTTGGCAGTTGGAAACATTTAAGAGGCAGCTTATGCAGTCACTTAGCGAAGACACTTCCCCGGTAAGTCTTGTTACTGTCATTGTATAATTGTGTAAGTTATGATCAGGTGTTGATTGCCCTTACTAGTGGACATTTGTTTTTTCTATTAGCAGACGGAAACTGTTGATATTGGCATATATGATCAATCTGTTCCCAGAGCATACCCTGATACTGGTACTTTATTTCTTACATAATTGCATTTGATGATATCTAGTGATTCCAATTATGTGATCCCTGTAATTAGATTACTTTTATATCCGATGGATGATGACTGTCTGGCTTAAATCGTTATATGAAATGCCGTTCTTTAATTGGTACTACTGAACTACTGATAAAGTAGGATGGCAAAATAATAGAAGTAACAAGCTGTGTAATTTGTTTTGTTAGAGATAGTGCACATGAATTCAAGCAAGCTTTTTACAGATTATGGATTTTATTTGATTTATGGTT
The DNA here is from genome assembly GCA_027886185.1 of Rheum nobile. Classification (NCBI taxonomy): domain Eukaryota; kingdom Viridiplantae; phylum Streptophyta; class Magnoliopsida; order Caryophyllales; family Polygonaceae; genus Rheum; species Rheum nobile. The sequence continues at coordinate 11,722,529 of WOAB01000563.1, read as the reverse complement.
AACTAACATGCTTTATAACGTCCTATGTTCTATGGCCTTTTCTTTTAAACAGTAAGACCAGCTGGTCAGAGATCTTCAAGAACGCCATATCATATCACACCTCGTTTGACCCCTACTGGAACCCCCAAAATAGTTTCTGCCAGCGTCTCCCCTAAAGCTTATTCTGCTGTTGGATCTCCTCGGAAGACCTCTGGATCTACAACCCCAAAATTGCAATATGAAGGGAAAAATACTTTTTCTCCATGGATCCCATCAAGTCAGCAATCTTCAGCAGCAAACTCACCACCTCGTGCACGACCATTGCCAGGTATCAAGGAGGCTAAATAATTTTATGGCAAGAATTGCGTAGTCTGCATTACTCTTTTTGCCAATGCTATATCATCCAGCACTAGCTTTTCTAAAAGTACTTCAATGTATCAAGACACTAGAAGGCTGTCCTTTGCTTAAATAATTTAACTGGCAAATTGAGCATGATTAGTGACACATAACTGCATGAATAATGACCTTATGAAAGGTGGAAACATGTAGGACTACTTGGACAATTCACATTAATAATTGCATGGGTTGCATCATCACTATTACTGCATGCTATATTCATGTTCTGTGAAGCCTGTATGTTATGTCCTGTAAACTAGCTAGCTGTATTAGATGTTATCCTGTATCATGTCCTCTCCCTAGTTGTTTCACATATCATTCTTTCGAATTGGTTCTAAAGTTTGGCAACTTCGTCTTTTAGACGCTGAATTGGTAAATTTTGATTTAGTGTAGACTGCACAAAGTATACTGTGTTCCTGACAAAGCTATTTTTATCTCAAAATCAAGCTCACCATGTTGTTAACATTTTCTGTTTATTGATATCTGCTTAGGTCGTACTCCTAAAATGGACGGGAAGGAGTTTTTCCGCCAAGCCAGGTCAGTTTTGTGTAGTTACTCTTTTGAGATGATCAACTTTGTTATACTTGTTTTAACACTTTGTCAATCGAACAGGAGTCGACTATCATATGAGCAGTTTAGTGCATTTTTAGCAAACATAAAAGACTTGAATGCTCAAAAGCAATCACGAGAGGTAAATTTTGTGATTCTTCAACTTGTTCCAGTTTTAGCTACCTCTTGTTTCTCATTGAATACTGAATATCATTATCTATCTTTCTATTAGGAAACCTTGAAGAAAGCAGAAGAGATATTTGGAGCAGAAAACAAAGACCTCTATCTTTCATTTCAAGGACTGATCAGCCGCAACGTGCATTAGTTCATCAGTGCTTTAGGCTAGTTTAAAATTTTAAAAAGAAGAGGAACAAAATTGCCCTGAGATGATTATGTTTACCTGTTTAATTCTTATTGCTGGTTCACCACCCTTGGAGTGGCATTAATATGTTTGGTTTACATAAGGAAATTCAACATATATAGGTCTGTATGATCCGATACAGTAGGCATTAGGGTGAGATACAGTCTTCATCTAGGGGAGGAAAATAATCTTGGCTAGGAGATGCAAATATTGCTTTGCAATCTCAGCCAATCGTAAATATGATGCATATTGATGAAAAGATGGACAAACCCATGATCCAAGATATGAGCTTGATACAGTAAAACCTAGGGGCCTCTACTTCATTCATCCAAAGAATATTTTTGGGTGTGGAAAGTTTAGGTAAAGAGGACCCTATGTGATCTCTATGGATTTTATGCTGTGGAAAACATAAGGTGCATGTTCAAACTTGGAACCTTAAACCAAGTTGGAGTTGCAGGGAAACTGGCTTTATATGCTTGCTTATTTTGGTGCTTATGAATTATGATAATGTGTTCAAAGGATGTTTGATTCTCTTACTTTATACTTTTCTTAGTTTGGTTTGGCTGCTCAATATGCAGGTTTGTTGGATGGTGCTCATTTTAGATTGAGGGATTAGGAGATACTTTATTTGGTAGAAATATTAAGAAGATTGGAATGGGAAACAACAGTTCATATACCTGATATACAGTTTGTTATCTTGTGTCAATTCATTTGGTAATTTTGAAACCTTGAAAATGAAAAAAAAAGAGACTTGCTTGTTTAAAGATGGAAAATGTGTAACATAACCATAAGAAGTAAACGTGTAGATCAGGGGGCTTGTGATAGTTTGATGATGTGGTATTGTTGTAGGAGATCTTATGATATTTGTGTATGTGATTAGTGAAGTTGTTATGCTCTAGGAGATGGTATTAGGTAAATTGCAAGTTTTTTACTGATGTGAAAAATGATGATTTGATCTGTTTCTGTAAGTACTATTTATGGTGCAATGTTGAAACAAGTCTATTATTGGTCCAACCTTGATGCCGCTTATGGGATTAATTCGTATGATTATAAGTTTGATTTAGCATGGTGTGATGTGTGTCTACTGCCTGATCTTTTTGACTTGTGAAGTGATTTAGTGAATGCTTTAGGAAGGACATTGCTAATGGGGGTGTGAAGAGCCAGAGGACCTGATACTTCTCCTGTACTTGCTCCTATCCTTTTGTGATTTTTTTCTTTTCTTGGCATCTCATGGCAAAATATCTGCACAGTACTAAAATGATTAGAAGGATCTTACTTGCAACTTAGGACCTGATTGGCATCTTATCAGCCTTGTTACCAATAATTCATCAAGAATTTACTTATGTGATAGGCTTGTTGGTCTTAACTCTTAAGACATTGTTTAATGATCCACTAGACTTTAACATTTATCATAACCATTTATAGTATGAACATGTTTACCAAACACACCGAACCATTCTACTATGTTTATTTGAGACCTATGGAAGGAAACATATTATAATCACCTTAGAAAAATATTGCTCGTACACTATAGAGGCATTTATGATCAAATAGTTTAAGGAAATATTATTCTACTAACTGTACATATGAGGACTTAATTTAATTCACAAGCATGGCATGCATGAAAAATTAGTGTATTACTATTCACCTATACACTGATTTGTAAAGGACAATAAAAAAACCTATATATTCAAAGATTGATTTGTGTATAGGGGTCATTTTGTTTGGATTGATTGGAAATTGCATCCTAGGGAAAATATATGGAGAGATTGCTATGAAAACAATGAGAACCTTTATTCTGTGATTATTATTCTCAAGTACAATCAAACAAGTTGGAGGGGAAAGTTATAGGGCAAGAACTGAGATGATTGTCAATTTATACAATTTCATTGGAAAGACAAACTTGTCAAAAGAAGAAATAAAGGGATTCAAGTTTTTTGATGTAAACAAGTAACTTCCACCCATGTGGTCGGATTCCTAGTCTACTATATTCCATTATATTACTCATTTTATCTTTTCCAATTCATACTCCTAGCCTTGTTGACTTGTTGTACAACATATAATTAATATATTGTTAAATAATTGCTAAATCTTAGTTCTGGTTTGGTTGAACATAACAAATATAATCTCTATGAAGTTTTTTTTTCCATAAATTATACTTTTCTGGTATTTTGAAAAATATATTTGGTTAAAATAAATTTTTTAACAATTAAATTATTATATTTTGTTTGGTTGAAAGTCAAAATTCATGGAAATTTCATTAAAATTACTCTTATGAATCTTATCCATAAAATTTAATAATTATACTCATGGATAATTAAGAGATTTATAATTTACAGAAATATAAAATATATCTAAAATGAAAGATGGTAGAAGAGAATCTTATCCACCACTACCATGGTAAGTGTAATTCTCTAATTTTAGAGGAAGTATAAATTAGGAGAATTTAACTACATGTGTTATTCTAATAAACTAGTCCATAACCCGTGCCATGCACAATATATTTTTATTAAAGTGTTGTTTTAGTATAGCTTTAATATCACTTTTACGTATATATCTAATAAAATTATATTATATTAATATAAACCATACAAATTTGTATGTATTTTATTAAAAAATATTAATCATATACTAATAATATTAGTAAAAATGATTGAACAGTATTGTTCACATGTATCATAATAAATTTGTAGAAACTAAAAGAGAAATGATATGTTGAAGTGATATATTATCACATCAGCATATAATATTAGAAGATATATAATTGAACATACAAAAAAAGTAAAATATTTAGTGAAAAGTATGGGAAAGTTTTTTTTGGTAAGAATGATCTTTTTAATTAAAAATCGTGTTTCATCAATTCAATATAAACAATTATAAAATTTTATATAACAATTAATAATTAAACTTTTAATAAATGTAAATAATTTTAAAAATTAAAATTCATCAATTTATTTCAATGTACATTTATATTAGCTTTGAGTGATCTTTGTTGAGCAATGAGCTTCTGAATGTTAGCGTTGGTTAAATTTGCTCAATGCTTAAAAAGAATTGTTGTTCAAGGAAATGTAAGCAACTTAAGAACACGAACAAAGCAATTGATATCATGAACAATAAACATATCTCTCACATCAAGTAAATAATATTTTAATTAAAAACTTTGGTTTGATGTCTATAAATAAAAATAATACCCGAAATACTATAAAAATCTTATTAAGATTTATTTGTTGAAAATTTGCTAAAAGAAGTGACTAACGTATACAGAATGAAGAAAAAACTACAATTTTACATGTCAAAAAAGCTTATTATGATTAATATGAATTGAGAAATGAATATGTGTTATGAAAACGAAATATAATATTAATCATAAGTTGTATATAGCTAAATCTATGAGTGTATTTATATATACATGATTTTGGATGCATGGTTTCCGACCCAACTCATTTGATTCACTTTCTCTTCATCGTATGGAATTGATGAGACCGTGAAAACAAAAATACACCACATTGAATTTTTGGATGCATGGTTTTCGACCTGCGGCATCCTTGACCCGCGAGTGCGGGTCAAGGATTTTAGTGAGTTTGGAGCGTCAGAGTGCTGGGAAGAACAAGCTGCGGGCACGGAAAGGAAGCCGCGGGCGTGGCCAAGGAAGATCTCGCTGAGTGCCAAAAAAGGAAAGCCACGGGTGCGGGTCAAGGGCAGCGGTCGCGGCCAAGTCATCAAGGCAGCGGTCGCGGCCAAGTCATCAGGTCGCGCTCTTCGCCGGCTGTCGCCCACTGTTGACAAGCCACCGGAAGAAGACAAGATGGAGTAGAGGGTGAGAAGGAGGTTGAGGGAGTATCGGGGCAATACTGAAATGTGGGAGGGGATCAAAAAAATATCAGGGGACCTTTTTTTTTTTTTTCTTTGTCTTTTTCCTTTTATTTTTTTAAGTTAACGATTGAATTTGAAAAAAATTTAACAGCTTCTAACGTCAAGGGCATTTGGTAATTTTTTTTGAAATTTCAGGAATATCACGCAAAATATTTTAAACCTTTGAATATCTCGCAAAAATTACAAAAACTCGGAAGTACCACGCGAAAATTAGTTGAAAAAACTGTCTAAAAATAAAAAGATTAGAAATTCTCGAGTACAAATCTAATCAACATAACCTAGTGGCGTTGGAGGTACTATCATCATTTAAACAAAGAAGGATTGCACAAAAATCTTCCATATTGAGGTCCTGATGCTAGAAAGTTCCGTTGCCAACATGTTAATGCTTCCAAATTTTACAATCACATTTAATCTAACTAGTTATTTGTATTTTAAATTGATTTTCTATCCTCTATATTATTCTTGGGATACCAGTTTTAAAATAATTCTCAAATTTATTTAAAAAAATTATGTTTATTGACACGTTAATCAACACCAAAGCTGGGTCCTTGTCCGAGATAACCAAAATGTAGCTTGTGTTTTCTACATTTTTGGGTTCAACTCTCTAACAAGATAAATATTCTTCTGGGCATATCACATCTTCACAAAAGCAGAGCATTGCCTTGACATGACAGCTCATTTTCCCTATTTTTGGTTACTATTGGGTGATCCTTTTTCAAACCCACTTGATAAAGAGGAGAAATTAACATGGGAACAGGGCGGAGCTATGTTGGGCAAGGGGGTTATACTCCACTCTAAAAAAAAAAAAATCATAAAAAAAAAATTTAAGTTTTTTTTATCCTTATTAAAATTAAAAATATAATTTCAGTCAATCCTAATAAATTTAAATCATAAAAATAAAATTATCTTAAATTTTTCCCTCATCTCATCTTAAAATACAATTTCAGTCAAAAAAATTAAATTTTTTAAGTTTTTTTCCATCATCTCATGTGAAAATTATCTTAAGTTTCATAAAAAAGTTAAAATTAATTTTTATAAAATTAGATTTAAGTCACGTTGGATTTAAGAAAAAAAAAAAAGCCACTTCACTTGCAATTTGCATGTCATTCACTCAACTTCTTTTCAGTGTATATATACAAGTTTTCCCACTCCAACAAATCCCTCAAAACAAACGCATATAATATATTAATACCCACTTCCCTTATAAGAAACTTCAACCCTTTCCCCTTGCAACTAAACAACACATCTCAAACACCTTTTATAAGTTTCATCCATGGCTAATTCTTCCACCAAGTGCCCCCACAGCTGCTTCCCCGAGCCGTCGACCATCACGAACGGCGGGTTTTCTCCGTTGTGGGGCCTCCAAGAGATCAACTATCCCTCCTTGTTACATGGGGAATATTCTATTGTCCCTGAAACTTGTCAAGACACAAATTTGATGTTCTCTGATTTTGAACAACAACATCATCATCATCATCATCCACATGATGGAAGGATGGAGCTTCCATCTTTTCCTGATTGCAACGTGGTTGACTTCTTCGCGGGTGGTGGATTGGATGGACCCTTGGGATTCGACACGTTCGGGTATCAGCACATGAATGTAGCCATGAATGGCTACACAAGTAGTGTTAATTGCTCTCCTTCAGCTTATCACGTTGCCGCCAACTTAAGGAGTTGGGTATGAATGTGTTCATCTATTTAAGTAAATTATACTTACCTTCTAGCAAAAAAGATTAAGTCGTTATTGTCTAGGAATTCACATTCACTTAAGTTACCACTTTCTTTTAATCTCATATGGTTGTCCATGTTGGATAACCACTCCCAAACACAAGTACTTATGCATATAGCTGTCAAAATTTGACTCGACCTGCAAACCTGACTTGATCGGCTGACCCGTATTTTTTGGATTGAGACTCGATCCAAAAAATATTGGATCAAAAGTGACCCGACCTGTTCAACCTAAAAACTTCAGAATTGGATCATTGACTTATTGGGTCGATCCTTTAGGTCATTATAAATATGTTTATATTTTATATATTAAATATCACAATATATTTTATTATTAAAATGTTATATCATAATAATTTTTTAATTTTTATTTTAATTAAAATATTATTTTAATAATCATTTTATAACATGGGTTAAGCTAATAACTTATGGAGTATCACATACCATTCATGAGTTTGGATCACCATTATACTAAATTGAAGATTGAACTACTGGGTGAGTTTCATCACTTACATACACGAAACTTGGATCTATTATTCGAATTCCATTGTTCGAACAATGATCGACTAGCTAGTATAAGTTTAATGGTAACTTTGCATTTGAATGTAACTTTGTTTTATTTTTGGATGATTATCAGGGAAATCAAAGTGGTCAAAAGATGAGTGGTACTAGTACTAATGCAGGCGGCGCAGCAGAGAACATAACAAGGGCAGTGAGAAGGTATACGGTAGAAGAAAGGAGGGATAGGATTATTCGATATCTCAAAAAGAGAAGCCAAAGGAACTTCAACAAGACAATCAAGGTACATATATATTTGTAACTAGTACTACTTTTATAATCTATTGTTATATATTAACTATGTATAGTTGATTAATTTGTACTTGTGTAATGTTACAGTATGAATGTCGTAAGACATTAGCGGATAGGAGGGCAAGAGTGCGGGGCAGATTCGCCAAGAACAACGAGGATGATCACTTGAACGCAAGCAAATGCAGTCCCCTTAATAATCAGGTGATGAGCATCTCACCTTGTTCTTATTATTATGATTACGCAAGTCATGATCCTCAGGTTTGTATTGTAATATATTAGAAAGATGAAATTGATGGAGGGTTTTGATTAATTAATTAATTAATTAATGATGAGGTGGTTGATATTAAATTGCAGAAAAAGGAAGAAGGGGAAGAGTGGTTACAAGAGGCAATTGCAAGCTTGGTGTATAACATGGCGGCGCCCTATCATCATATTCCTCAATGGAAAACCTCGGGAGGACTTCCTCTTCACTAAATGTATATATATATATATATATAGACATAAATTTTTTGTAATAGTTTCAGCGTTATGTGTGTGTTCTAGTTCGATCTCTGATCGAACCTCGTCAGCTCATCAAAAAATAATTGATTCGGAGGATGCATATATGTATGTGAATATCCTAAAGTGACTATTAGTTTGAGCATGCATGATTTGACGATGTCTAATTGTTATAAATGTAAAACTTTATCTTGTTTTGTGGCAAAAAGATCGAACCGACCTAAATCGCTTAGAGAAAGACAACTAGACAATGATTAGATCAGTATTATCTAAATAATCCAAATCAACTTAATAATGAAACTAATTGAACGTAAAAAGAACTTATCTCCTGAGGACATGAGACCAATCGAGTCCAAAGATTTAGACGTCGGTCGCTTAAATATTCGAATAAGAGATTGAACCAGAAAATAATTCTTGGTAGCGAGAATAACAGTAGAATATAGCTTGAATTGAGTACAATTGATAATGTCTGTCGTTATATGATAATTCTCTTCATATTTATACTATTTTTACACCTAAGTCGGTTAAAATTGTCTGAGATATGCGGGAGTCGGGTAAAATCGTCCGAGATCTGCGGGAGTCATCAAGCTATGTACTGGTCGCTCCAAAATCCGTGGAGGTCGTCACTCTGCACACTAGTCACCCTGAGATCTCTGGAGGTTCTTACTCTGCATACTGACCAGACCGAGCTCTCTGGAGGTTGTTACTCTGCATACTGACCGGACCGAGATCTCTGGAGGTCGTCTTCCTGTGTTTACTTTGTCCAGACCTTCTAGAAGGCAGCCTGGTTCAAGCTTATTGGGCCGATCCAATGGGCCAAAAAAATAAGGCCCAATAATTGCCCCAAAATTAAACTGGGCCAGAGCGTCAGTTGATGGGACGGTTTGATTTTATTACTTCTCTTTCTTCTGGCATGGTCATCATCTTGATTTTACTGCATGCGTTCTGGCGACGGGGCCGAAAGGCGTATTGCTCGAACTAAGAGTCAGCTTAAAGCAACCAATAATCGTGTGAAGACGGTTGAGGGCGTCTCCTGTGATGGCGAAGGATCAAGAGACCGCTCCTTGTTTGTTGTTTACTTTGTTTTGCAGGTGGACTCGTTAGTCGCTTCCTGGTTAAGTCGTGTGACGTTGGTCGAGTAGACTTGTAATTGAGTGTGACATGTCGTGTAGTTCCAAGGAAGAGCGTCGTAGTATTTGTATAAGACGTGTACCTTAATTGGGACAAGTCTTGTAAAAATGTGTCTTGTTTTTGTTCCTCTATTCCTTGTGTACGGATCGATCGTGTAATGTGCAAGCGCTATGTATGATTGTGTTTTGTGTATGTTGATCAACTTGATTTTGTCTTGAGGCCTCTTGTCGTGTTCCTGTTCAAAACATATGAAAAGTATAGAAAATATCAAAGGGTGACCGTTGGGTGTGAGCCCAACGGCCCTCCGACGCTTAAGTGAGTAAAGGGTTGGATAAGTATAATCGACTGAATCTAAATGAAGTACACAGTATAAGTTTTCAAAAGTGATACGACTTCCAATGGGTCGTGTTCCAGCTTCGCGGGAGTGATTGGTCGTCTTTTGCGGACTCTTCGTCTTCTTCTAATCTGACATGGGCCATGGCTTTGGCTTGTACATCTTCAAAGCTTTGACACAGATATTTGGTCAGCTCGCGATAGAGTTCACTGCCTCTGACCAATCCCCGACGAAAGGCTTCAATAGACGTTTGAGACATCGCAATGCGAGATCGCGACCTTCTCTTTGTTGTACCTGTTAAGATAATCCCTTAAGGGCTCACTGTACCTTTGCACGATCATGTATAGGTCGCTTGATTGTTTTTCTAGTCTTCGACTGCTGGCGAACTGGATTTTGAATGAATTGACCAGATCGGCAAACGAAACGATCAAACTCTGCGACATATGCATGAACCAAGTTAGTGTGGGTCCTGCGAGGGTCGTGCCAAAGCTTTTGCACATGACCGCTTCGCGATTCCCTCTTGGAATAGAGATAGTCATTAGTTTCTATTTATAGATAGAGATATGATCGTCGGGGTCCCCGGTCCCATCATAGTTGGGCATGTTGGAGACGTGGAACTTCTTTCGGATCTCGACGCGTGCGATTGCTTCTATGAAGGGTGAGTCTTCATATCCATCGATCGCTTCCTTTTCGATTGGTTGTGGGACTCCTAGCATCCGAGCAATGCGATCGTCCAAAACTTTCATATGCTCGTTGATGGTTTGCTGTATGAAGGTTTGGAGATTCATCGTTGTGGCAACCTGTGGAGGGGCTACTCGAGTCGCGGTGGGCTCGGTCGCGAAAACTGGAACTTGAGTCATGAAAGTACTGACTGAAGGAGTTTGAAACATACCAATGGGTTGAACGACGCCCCGAGTGATCAGATCCATGGGCGTCGAAATTGCCCCATTGATGTTGAGACGTGTTTGGAAGCCTTCGGTGTTGACTACGCGCCTTGATCCTCCTGGGACCGATGCGACCAAATTCACCTCTTGGAGGATGCTCATGTTTTTTGCTAATTCTTGGATTCAGGTGTCCAAGATGAGCGGATTGACGACGTCCTAGGTTTGATTTCCGACCAAGGCGTCGGTCCAGACTTGGTCTTCATGGACGATCATGGGATTATCGGAACCGGCCATATTGGATGTGGACTAGATCGTTGATCGGATCGTTGATTGGCTAGATGCCCCACGGTGGGCGCCAAATTGTTTTGGGGCGAAAAGATCGAACCGACCTAAATCGCTTAGAGAAGGGAAACTAGACAATGATTAGATCAATATTATCTAAATAATCCAAATCAACTTAATAATGGAATAAATGAAACTAATTGAACGTAAAAAGAGCTTATCTCCTCCGGATGGGAGGCCAATTGAGTCGAAAGATTTAGACATCGATCGCTTAAATATTCGAATAAGAGATTGAACCAGAGAATAATTCTTGGTAGAGAGAATAACAGTTGAATATAGCTTGAATTGAGTACAACTGATAATGTCTGTCTGTCGTTACATGATAATTATCTTCATATTTATACTACTTCTACACTTAAGTCGGTTAAAATCGTCCGAGATCTGCGGGAGTCGTCAAGCTACGTACTGGTCGCTCCAAAATCCGTGGAGGTCGTCACTCTGCACATTGGTCGCCCAGAGATCTCTGGAGGTTGTTACTGTGCATACTGACCGGACCGAGATCTCTAGATGTTGTTACTCTGCATACTGAACGGACCAAAATCTCTGAAGGTCGTCTTCCTGTGTTTACTTTGTCCAGACCTTCTAGAAGACAGCCTGATTCAAGCTTGTTGGGCTGATCCAATGGGCCGAAAAAACGAGGCCCAACACATCCTACATTTGAAAGTGGATGATATACATAAAATTGGTGGATTATACCCTTTATTGCCAATTAATTTTAGAATGGGACCTTTTCAATATTATGACTAAATTTATATGGGTTTATCGATATATGTGTTGTTACATGCACAACCGTTAGTCTTTCAGCCCACGTTCTTCAACAAGAATGAGACCAAATTATCGATGCATGAATGTCCTGCATGCAACACTACTAAAAGTTACTTGATGAAATTTTACGCAAATAGTTATATATGGGGGCGCTTACGTGAGAATGCCCCCAAACGTCAAGAACCACCCTTATATAAGAATGGTGGCATTTTGATAAATTAAACATTTTGTTTTTGTTTTCAGGCAAGTTATGTTTTCTTTTTTAAAGGCCAGCTTTTTGTCGCCTTATAAATGCGAAATGTACATACAGTACAATTCAAAATTCACACATACAATATAATTCAAAATGCACTTATAGCACAAATTCATTGCTAGATGCACATTCAAAATACAAAAAAAAAAACACATCCAGTCATTTGTAAATGCACACACTAGTAGAAAAATGAGCTTTTGCTATTGTAAATTTACCATGGTTTCATATAAATGTGCATGCATGAAAAAATTACTACGGTTCTCTACATAACCGTAATAGTTTTATTGTCATTTTACTACGGTGATTCAAGAACCATACTATTTGTGTTTGCATTATTATTGTGGTTCTTTCTAGCTAAGACCGTGGTAATGCTGCATTATGATTATTTTACTGTTGGGCCACGTTTTTATCAGAATTGGATCGGCCCATGAAGTAAGTAAAGATCACGGCCCAGCGTGCGGAAGAGGAAGATTCATCCGTTGATGCGACCAACGGCTCCATTCGTAACGTCCAAAGCGGAAATCGTGGATAGAATCGTGGCATTAAGTAACCGAGTGATCCTCTCAAATCTGGCATTAAATCCTTTCATTTTAAATAAATTAGGATCGATCTATTGTACACACACCTCTACGGATGCATCCGGCTAGCATTCTCGAACTCTCATTGTAATTCGGCACACAGTTTTCTTAAGGAAGAGATCATTCGATCGTTCTACGTGTTCGTCTGACATTACTCAATCTCACTCGATTCATTGCGATCCGTCTCAGCTAAGCTTTACTATTCCCGTTTCGTTTCATCATTCTTGGTTTGCTATTTTTTTTGAAGTTATAAACTGATTCGTTCGACTAATAGCACCACATCGAAGGCAATTTAGGTTTGATATCTTTTTGCCCAAAACAATTTGGCGCCCACCGTGGGGCCGTTAGCCGATTCGCATTCAAAAGCTTCATCAAGAATCATCCAAGATGGTGAACGACGCTCCTTCTAGCACTTCCGGAGATGGACCAATCCAGGAAACAGCCGCTAACGACGCCGTTGCCGTCATAGCTGAGGCTTCTACTCAAGAGCAGATCCGTCAAATGGCGCTAACCCTGTCGTCACTACAAGAAGAGTTAGCCAATCAGCGTCGGACTAACGAGTCGATCCAGGCTACTTCCGTTACTGCGATTAATTGTTTGACTAATGAAAATGAATTTCTTAGAGCGCAGGTCCAATCTGTTGCGTCCGCACCAGCCGGAAGCAGGCGTTCAATCGACCTCGATGGGATCCGGACTCGACTGGATATGGATGCTATGGTCATAACGCCAGCAAACGGGCGAAACCAAACCCATACGACTGGTATTCCTGAAACTTCTCGTGTTAACCCCGTTATGACTAATAATGTTTCTCTTACCGGCTCCGAAGGGATCCGAGTAAACAATCCATAGGTCGCGGCTACGCTGAACATCCAGACGCTCATTCAACAGGCTATCAGCGAGCATATGAAGTCTTTCGACGAGCGTCTTGCAAAGATCCCGGGCGTTCCCCAACCCATCGAGAAAGAAGCATTGGATGGCTTTGAGGAATCTTCCTTCGTGGATGATATTGCACGGGTAGAGATCCCGAAGAAGTTTCATCTCCCCAGCATGACCAGTTATGATGGGACAAGCGATCCAGATGACCACATCTCCCTCTACAAGCAAAAGCTCATGACAATTCCCGTCTCCAGGACCAATCGCGAGGCGGTTATGTGTAAAAGTTTCGGCACCTCCCTCGTAGGGCCGACGCTTACTTGGTTCATGCATCTGCCACAAGGATCGATCGCATCCTTCGCAGAATTAGTCAATGCTTTTAAAATTCAATTTGCTAGTAGTCGAAGGCTAGAAAAGCAATCTAGCGATCTATACCGTGTTGTCCAAAAGAATAACGAACCTCTGCGCACTTATCTTAACATGTACAATAAGGAAAAGGTCGCCATACCCCATTGCGATGTCCCTACATCCATCGAAGCCTTTCGACGGGGTCTGGTTCGAGGCAGCGAGTTATATCGAGAATTGACGAAGTACCCCTGCCGAACCTTCGAAGACGTCCAGGCCAAGACAATGGCTCAGGTCAGGTTGGAAGAGGACGAGGAACCCTTTAGGGTCGAACCAAGTCCGGATCGAGTCAGTCACAGATCGACGTCTAACAGTCATAAGGACAGGCGACCATTGTCATATCCCCGAGGATGCGACGATCGCAGTCGAGACAGAGGACATGAATGGAAGGAAAATCCTTCACTACCCCCCAAGGTACAATCGTATAACTTCTGTGTTTCCATTGCAGAGTTAGTTAAAACGTTCGACAAGTATGGTAAAGACGTGAGATGCCCACGAAAGAGTGACAAACCGGATTTCAAGAAAGACACGACAAGGTGGTGCGACTTCCACGACGACCATGGGCACAGAACCAACGAATGTGTCGCATTGCGAAAAGAGGTCGCAAGGTTGCTGTCGCAGGGACTCCTTCGAGACATCATTTCAGACAGAGCCAAAGCCACCATGGAACGAAGAGATGAGGTACAAAACAAACGCCCTTCTTCTCCTATACCTGCCAAGATTGTCAACTCCATTTCAGGTGGATCCGATATATGCGGGATCTCATACTCCGCGGCAAAGTGCCACGCCAAACAGAGCATAGGCAATGTACCCTCACCCTCTGAGCCAAGGCCTAAGAAGACAAGTGACTTGCCCACAATCACTTTCGATGAGACCGATGCCAGCGGATGGGCAGAGCATCACGACAGTCTGGTAGTATCCTTGTCCATTGTAAATTGTCTTGTACGCAGGGTACTAATTGACACAGGTAGTTCCACCGACCTGATCACCCTGGACACCCTAAAAGAGATGGGCATCAGCGAGGAAGACGTGACTAAGAGGAGACTACCCTTGGTGGGGTTCAGTGTCGAAGTCCGATACTCGCTCGGCAAGATCACTCTCACCACTTATGCGGGAGGAATTAATCAATAGGTAAAATTCGTAGTGATAGATTGTGAATCTCCTTACAATTGCATCATTGGCAGGCCTTGGATACACTCGATGAAGGCAGTCCCTTCCACCTATCATCAAACGATCAAATTCCCAACCAAATGGGGGGTCCAAGAAATCAAAGGAGAGCAAATGCTCGCTAGGGAGTGCTACGTGACTTCCATGAAGAAAGCAGTCGAGAGCGACACGGCATAGCAATTACAGAACGGGGAAGGGTCGAGCACATACATTGAGCCAGAAACAGAAAAGCTAATCGAAGTTGCTATCGACCCTACCTCGCCAGGTCAGACAGTCAGGATCGGGTCCGATCTCGACGATGCGACCCGTGAAAGATTGATAGGATTCCTCCAGTCGAACTCCAACTGTTTTGCGTGGTCTCATGAAGACATGGTAGGTATCTCCCCTGACATCATAACTCATAAACTAAATGTGGATGCAAGCTTTCCCCCTGTCAAACAGAAACGCAGGAAGTTTGCCGCAGAACGAAACAGAATAGTCGACGACGAAGTCAAGAAACTGCTAGAGACATGCAAGATTAGGGAAGTCGAGTATCTCGAGTGGCTGGCTAACGTAGTGGTGGTCGAAAAGAAGAACGGAAAGTGGAGAGTCTGTATAGACTTCAAAGATCTCAACAAAGCATGCCCAAAAGATTCGTTCCCTTTACCACACATTGACGCAATGATCGATGCGACGACATGCCACAAAATGCTCTCTTCATGGATGCATTCAATGGCTATAACCAGATACTGATGGACCCTCAAGACCAAGAGAATACAACCTTCATCACTAGCCAAGGAACCTACTGCTATAAGGTAATGCCCTTCGGTCTAAAGAACGCAGGGGCAACGTACCAAAGACTGGTGAATAAAATGTTCAAAGACCAGATTGGGGACACCATGGAGGTCTACATAGATGACATGCTGGTCAAGTCAAAGCATAAAGAAGATCATGTCGAACACTTGAAGGAAGCGTTCAAGGTACTAAAATGCTATAACATGAAATTGAACCCTACTAAATGTTCTTTTGGAGTTTCTTCAGGGAAATTCTTAGGCTATATGATGACCCAAAGAGGGATCGAAGCAAGCCCCGAGCGAATAAAAGCAATTATCAATCTAAAGCCGCCCAGATGCGTCAAAGATGTTCAAAAACTAACGGGACGAATAGCAGCGCTGAACCGTTTTAATTCAAAGTTGTCCGACAAGTGCAAGCCGTTCTACGACATACTCAAAAAGAACAAGTCATTCCAGTGGGGCATAGAACACGAGGTGGCATTCCAAGAGCTGAAGAAGTACCTGTCGAGTCCACTACTACTTGCCAAGCCAAAGGACGACGAACCATTGCCCATATATTTGGCCGTGTCAGATACATCGGTAAGTGCCGTCTTGGTAAGGGAAGAAGACGACAAACAATACCCGATTTATTACGTAAGTCGATCATTACTTCTAGCCGAAACAAGGTACACTTCGTTGGAAAAGTTAGTTTTGGCATTAGTCTTGGCTTCGCACAAGTTAAAACCTTACTTTGAATCACACACTATTATTGTAAGGACTAATCATTCCATGAAAGCAATCATGAGGAAAACTGAGTTCACAGGTCGAATGGCTAAATGGGTTGTACAACTAAGCGGTTACGAGATCGAGTATGAACCCAGAACAGCTATCAAATCTCAGGCATTGGCAGATTTTGTGGTAGATTTCAGTCCAACACTGGAACAAGAAGCCATCAAGGAGGCGACGAAGCTACTTTTGACCGACGCAGAGGGTACTTGGGAGTTATACACCGACGGAGCATCAAACGTCAGAGGCACAGGTTTGGGTGTTGTACTCAAATCACCACAAGGGGACAAGATAGCCCAAGCCGTGAGATGCGAATGGGATGCGACAAACAACGAGGCGGAATACGAGGCGCTCATATTTGGCCTCAACCTAGCCCGAGACCTTGCGATTGACGACATAAAAGTGATCTGCGACTCATTACTGATTGTGAATCAGGTCCAAGGATCGTGTTTTGGGGCGAAAAGATCAGACGACCCAAATCGCCTTAGACATGGCAACTAGTCGATCGGGTGATAGAAAACAATCCAAACCAAGCCAAAAATAGATAAACACAGAATACATGTATAATAGCGTGATGGTCTTATTAGATGTCGTGTGAATCAGACTGAATCGTGATACAACTTATCGTAATAAAACCAGAGATCGAGTGGGACTCGACCGGCGACTTGTGAGTGGCGACCGACAGGGATCTAGCGTAAGCAGCCGTTAGAGAGCTAGGTGGAGAGCGAGAGTGCTATTCTGGTGAGTTGTCTTTTTTTCCAAACGCTTGTCCTGTGTGTAATTGTGTAGTCTTCTTCTTATCTTCCTCGTCGTCCTGATATGGTAAGTCTTTTACTCTTATGACCGTTTATGCTTCGGCCGAATATTCCATCTTCAATGCTCGGAGTGATGGTGAAGATTGCGCCATTAAATCTCTGCGTTTATGGTGGTTTGAAGGCAGTGGCCGTTGCGTGATCTAGCATTTAATGCTTGGCGAAATCCTCGCGATCCTGTCGGAAGGCATTCGACCAGAGACGTCTCGTCGGATCCTCTAGGCTTTCTTCTTCGATCTTCCGATTGGCAATGGGCTTGGGCTCGACCGATTTAACCCATCTTCTCTGGAGAATCCAGGCCCAACAATAGCCCCAAGTTTCTATGGGCTTACGGTTTAGGCAAGTTGACCGGAATCCGTGGCAACTTCTCTAGACGCGATCTCCACCTTCCAATTTGGCGCATTTGCTCAGGGCTACGTGGCACGTGATCGAGGCATGATGCGACGCCTCTACAGGCCTTCACTTCCCTCCATAAATTCGTAGCAGAAGGAATCGATTACTCTTCATCATCTTCCTTTGCAAGTTTCTGGTAAGCCTCTTAGTTTCTCTTGCCATAGCTTTCTGATTTCTCTTAGTCGTAGCTCTTCGATTCTCCTCTTTTCCCATTCTCGAAATGGTTTCTCTCGAGGCTTCTGAGTCGTCGAAGACTCTCTTCGATTCTCGTGAAGGCGAAGCTCCTCCTTGTTTTATTTTGAAGGAGTCGGATGCGTTGGTTAGCACTATGTCCCAGGCAGAACTGGATCTGGTGCTCCAAGTCGGAGGTTTTCCGTCGGAGACGGTTGCCAGGCTGCCTCACCCAGACGAGAGGGCCGATGCTCGCTATGAGGGATGGGTCTGCTTCTACTCTTACCCGTTTAGAATAGGGCATAGGTTTCCTTTTCCCCCCCTTGTCAGGGACTTCTTAGCTATGTTGGCGCTGGTGCCATGTCAAGTAATGCCTCAGGCGTGGAGAGTACTTAGGGTTTTAGACCTTGTGAATGTTCAAACTAGGGCTGATTTTGACTTCGACGCCCTGTGGTACAACTACTTCATAGGATCGAAGAGTTCCTGTCGCGTTCAGTTGCGTGTCCGACCTGGTCGGAAGCCCTTGGTGCAGAGCCCTGATGTTAACGACCGCGGATGGGGGTCAAAGTTCCTTTTCGTCGAACGCTCTTCTCTGGAGAAGGAGGGAGAATGTCCGTTTTTGTTGACGGAGTGGCGAGTCGATAGTATGTACTTGTCTTTTCTTTCGTGTATTTGTGTGTCTTAACTCTTGCTTTAACTTTTCTTTTTTGTAGTCCCCGAACCAGAGGATCTAGAAGTGAGTAGCCGATGAGAGGGCTTGTCAAAGATTGTGCTTGAGATTCCCGCGTCTGAAAGGAAATTTGTGAACGTCAACTTGCTGGCGACGACTCCTGCCTCACAAGAAGATATGTCGAATGTTTCTTCATCTCGTGCGAAAGGTAGACTTTCGGCTTTAGGAGTCTTTTTATTGTTTTTCACTTTGTCGTGTACTTTAGGATTTCTCCTTTTTGTTGTCCTGTCGTGTCAGGTTCCCCTGGTGGTCGGTCGAGTGCTCGCTTGAGGGTGGCGTCGGGAAAAAGCTTGATTGAGCAAAGGAAAGCAGCAGCCAAGGCGGCGTCGAGCAAACCGGCTCTGATTGACCTGACGACTACGGTTAAAGCTGGCTCTAAGAGGAAAGCGAGCGCTCGTCCTGATGATGTCAAGGTGGAGGACGTCCCTAAGAAGAAAGGTGCGACCGCCGAAGGGGTCGGCAAGATCGGTGCCGCAGGGCCGTCGATCGTTGATCTTTTTCGCGCTCAAGACCCGACTTTAAAGTCGGAAGTTAAGGACGTCTCCCCTTTGGACTGCATTGGTGAAGCGGGCAGTTCCGCGTGGAGGGTGTGTTGCCCTTTGTTTTGTGCGTTTTTGTATTTCTTTTGTCCGACTGTGTTTTCTGATTCGCGTATTTGTGTTGTCGTATGCCTTTTTGTCAGGCTTTTCAATACTTCTTGGGAGCTTACTCCGGTGTCCAGGCGATGCTTGTCAAGGCTGAGGACAGGGCTGCTAGGTCAGAGTCCGACCTTGCCTCTTTAAGGACCAAGCTGGAGGGAGCGAAGAGTCGCTGTCGTGAGACTGAGCATCGTCTCACCAGGGAGCTGAAGAGTTGTCAAGGGGAGCTGGTCGCATGTCAGAGGGAGTTTGAAGAGTGCAGGGCATGCATTGAGGAGGAAGTGAAGCGGGCTCGGATTGCCGACGGTCAGATTGCTGGCGACGTTGGGGCCTTCTACGCAGTGAAATCGCGCATCGAGATGATTGAAGAGTTCAACGAGGGCAAGCATGAGCTCTGGGACCTGAAGGCGGAGAAGGAGACTTTGGACTCCATGTTTCCAAAGGGCGATCCTGGTCAGGAGCTGTTCTGCTTAGCCGGCGTCGGAGAAGAGGTTGTGGATGAAGGTGCCGATGAGGACGAAGCTCATTCTGGCGATGCTAAGCCGACCGACGAGATAGCCCCATTGGAGCCAGCCCCTGCCGAAGGTAACGTTGTTGTTCCCGATGCTTGACTTTGTTTGTCCCACTTGTGTGTGGGTTTAGACATTTGGTGCCTTTGGATAATGTATGTTTTGGCGACCCGTCGACCATCGCGGGTCGTAGAATATTTCTGTTTGATGAAGTCCTATAGATGTGTAGGCAGACAATGTGATTTGGCGACTCGTCCTCCATCGCGGGTCGCGTATTTATAAAAATGCTTTTTATTTGGCTGCAAATGCGTTTTTACATGTAGAATTGCATGCTAGTTTGTTTCGTACATGTTCGTCGAACTTTCGAGGAAGTTGTCGACAACGTTTAGTATGTCGTGTATGTCGGTTTCACCCGTGTGCTCTGTCGAGTGGGGTTTCACCGTGTATATGTATGTAGAGCAGGCCTGCGATGTGTTTGTGTATGTGTTAGTCATGACATTATGCCGGGGAGGTAAGCAATATATAATAAGGTGTTTGTTCCTTATGTTTAATTGCGTGAATGTAATAAGGTATTGTACCTTATGATTTGTATAAGGCAGGCGGTGTGCCGACGTGCCTGTGTTGTCATCTCCCCGTAATCCGATCGATCGTGTAATGTAAGCGCTATATGCGGATGACAGGATCCATTTGCGGACGACTGGGTCCATTTGCGGACGACTGGGTCCAATGTAAATGCTGTTCTGCATTTGTGTTTTTGTAAGGAGGAAATCCTCGCTTAGTGTCAGATGATGACATGTAAAAGAAAGTAGCGATGTATATGCGATGGGATGCGATATGTATGCGACGGATGGCAATGTATATGCGATAGCATGCGATATATATGCGACATATGGCAATGTATATATGATAGCATGCGATAGGTAGCCATGTATATGCGATGTATAGAGTTTTGCGTGATGTTTTTACCTTATCGGTTCAGAAATGGTATAGCTTGAGATGTGCTGCGTTCCAACTCCTCGGGATTGGTTGTCCGTCTTTGTCTTCTAACTGATACACTCCTTATCCGACCACTTCGGTGATCAAGTAAGGTCCTTCCTATTGTGGTGCTAGCTTTCCGTCGGATGGGTTCTTGGTGTTCTGGAATGTCTTCCTTAGGACCCAGTCTCCGACCTTGAACGCCTTGATTCAGACATTCTTGTTGTAACTCCTTGCGACTTGTTGTTGGAACCTGACCATCCTGATTCGAGCTCTCTATCTGATTTCGTCCGCTGTGTCGAGATTGTGTGTTAGTTCGATGTCGTTCTGTTCACTTGTCTGAAGGTTACAATGAGCGGTCGGAACCAGTAACTCAGCCGAGATGACCGCTTCACTCCCGTAGACGAGAGAGAAAGGTGATTGCCCAATCGCATTCTTTGGAGTAGTCCTGTCGGACCAGAGAATAAGTGGGAGTCCGTCTGCCCATTTGCCTTTAGCCCCTGTGAGGCGTTTCTTGAGGTTGTTGATAATGATCTTGTTGCTGGATTCGGCTTGTCCGTTGGATTGCGGATACCGAGGTGTGGATGTGACCAATTTGATGTTCCATTGGTCGCAGAAGGCTCGAGTCTTATGACTGATGAATTGGGAACCGTTGTCGCACACGATTTCTGATGGGACGCCAAATCTGCACAAGATATTGCGTTTTATGAATGAAATGACGTGTTGATCTTTTACCTCTCTGTAGGCTTCGGCTTCGATCCATTTAGAGAAGTAGTCCATCATGGCAAGGAAGAAAACTCTTTGACCCGACGCGGGGGGAAGCTTTCCGACGATGTCCATTCCCCATCGCATGAAGGGCCATGGAGCCAGGGTCGGATGGAGGAGCTCTGAAGGCTGATGATGGACGGGTGCGTGCCGCTGGCAGGCGTCGCACTTCTTGGTGTATTTCATGGCGTCTTGGTTCATTGTTGGCCAATAGTACCCATTTCGGAGGGCTTTTCCTGAGAGGCTTCGTCCGCCGGTGTGGTTGCCACACTCTCCTTCGTGTAATGATTGTAAGATACGTCCGACTTCTGGAGTCTTAAGGCATCGTAGGAGTAGCCCTGTAATAGATCTTTTGTACAAGATATTGTCAATGATATCGTAAGAGAGTGCTTGTACCTTGAGCCTTTTTGCTTCTATCTTGTCGTCGGGTAGAATGCCGTCTTTTAACCATCTGATGTAAGGTAGCGTCCAGTCGTTATTGGTGTCAATGATGTCTTCTTCTGGTCGGTCGCCTATTTCCATAGCGACGAGTTCTTCGAGTGGTGTTGTTAACTCGACGGATGTCCTTGGGACGGCTGGCGTCATGATGTGGGCCAATGGTATGTGTGGAAACTCTTTTGGGTCTAGGACGGATCCTAGATTGGCGAGTGCGTCAGCTTGGGAGTTAAGATCCCTGGGCACTTGTCGGATATTGAATGTCTGGAATTGTCCGATCAGTTTCTTGGCTACCTCCAGGTAGGCTATCATTCTGGTATCTTTGGCACTGTACGACCCCTGTATTTGGTTTACGACCAGCAAGGAATCGCAAATGACTTCGATCACTCAGACCCCTAGGTCGCGAGCCAGGATGAGTCCGAATATGAGTGCTTCGTATTCAGCTTCGTTGTTGGTCGCATCCCACTCACATCTGACAGCTTGAGCTATCTTGTCCCCCTGTGGCGATTTCAGTACGACCCCAAGCCCGATCCTCTAGCGTTCGACGCCCCATCTGTGTGGAGCTCCCATGTACCTGTCTCGTCTGTCACGAGTAGTTGTGTCGCTTCTTTTGCGACTTCTTGCTCTAGGGTCGGACTGAAATCAGCCACAAAGTCGGCTAAGGCTTGCGACTTGATCGCTGTCCTAGGCTCATACTCGATGTCGTAACCACTGAGGTGTATGGCCCATTTGGTCATTCGTCCTGTGAACTCAGATTTCCTCATGATAGCTCTCATGGGATGATTAGTGCGAACAGTAATAGTATGGGATTCAAAATATGGTTTGAGTTTGTTCGAAGCCATTACCAATGACAGTACGAGCTTTTCAAGTAACGAATACCTCATTTCGGCTGGTAACAGCATCAGACTGACGTAGTATATTGGCGACTGTTTGCCGTCTTCCTCTCTGACCAGTACAACGCTTACGGCCGACTCTGACACTGCAAGATAAAGAAATAAGGGCTCGTCGCCTTTAGGTTTGGTCAGTAACATGGGACTGGCCAGGTATTCTTTGAGGTTATGAAATGTTGTTTCGTGTTCTTCCGTCCATTGAAAGGATTTGTTCTTCTTGAGTGCGTCGTGGAGGGGTTTGCACTTGTCGGATGATTTGGAGATGAATCTGTTCAGAGCTGCTATCCGACCTATGAGCTTCTGTACGTCTTTGACACATCGGGGGGATCGAAGGTTGATGAGAGCCTTGATCTGTTCTGGGCTGGCTCTACTCCTCTTTGTGTCACCATGTAACCTAAGAACTTCCCTGACGACACTCCAAAGGAGCATTTAGTAGGGTTTAGTTTCATGTTGTACCTTTTGAGCACCTCAAAGCTGTCGCGTAGGTGGTCTATGTGATCTTCTTTCTTTTTGGATTTGACCAACATGTCGTCTATGTAGACTTCCATCGTGTCTCCGATTTGGTCTTTGAACATTTTGTTGACTAGTCGTTGATACGTAGCCCCTGCATTTTTTAGACCAAAGGGCATTACTTTGTAACAATAGATACCTTGACTGGTGATGAACGCTGTTTTTTCTTGATCGTTGGGATCCATGAGGATCTGATTGTAGCCGCTGAAAGCATCCATGAAAGTGAGCATTTCGTGCCCTGCCGTGGCATCGACCATGGCGTCGATATGGGGTAGAGGAAATGAGTCCTTGGGACAAGCCTTGTTGAGGTCTGTGAAGTCGATGCAGACTCTCCACTTGCCATTCTTCTTCTGGACTACGACCACGTTGGCTAGCCATTCGGGATAGTGGACTTCTCTGATTTTTCCTGTTTCCAGTAAGCTTTTGACTTCGTCGTCGACTATTTTGTTCCGCTCGGGGGCGAACTTCCCGCGTTTTTGCTTGACAGGGGGATGAGATGGGTCTACATTTAATTTATGAGTAATAACGTTTGGAGATATTCCGATCATATCCTCATGCGACCATGCGAAACAGTCGGCATTGACCCTGAGGAAGTCAAGGAGTTGTCGTCTGGTCGAGTCATCCGAGTCTGACCCGACCCTTACCGTTTGGTTTGGCTTTGAAGGATCTAGTGCGATCTCGTCGAGTTTTTCCATTTCTGGTTCGACGTATCGACTAGGTCCTTCGCCGTTCTGTGATTGCTATGCGATCTTGTGTTCGACTGCATTCTTCGTGGAAGCGACGTAGCATTCCTTTACGGTCCTTTGATCTCCTCTGATCTCTTGGACCCCCATTCAGTAGGGAACTTGATGACCTGGTGATATGTTGAAGGTACTGCCTTCATAGCATGTATCCACGACCTGCCAAGGATACAATTATAGGGAGACGGACAGTCTAGGACTAAGAATTTAACCTGTTGGTTGATTCCTCCAGCGTATGTGGTCGGAATGATTTCACTAGTCGTGTGTTTAACCTCACCGCTGAACCCGACTAGTGGGGTCGACTTCTTGATTAGGTCGTTCTCGGTCAGACCCATTTCTTTGAGAGCATCGAGGGTCAAGAGGTTTGTCGAACTCCCTGTATCGATTAGTACTCTCCGTATTAAGCAATTACCAATGGACAAAGAGATTACCAGTCCGTCATGGTGGCTTTCCGACCCGTCGGAGTCGGACTCGTCGAATGTGATCGTCGGAAGGTTAGATTCCCTCCTTGGTTTGAGTTCCGATGCCTCGGGCTTGTCGCCTTTGCTTTCCTTGGCGTGTCGCTTGGCCGCGGAGTATGTGTTCCCACATATGTCGGACCCACCTGAAATGGTATTGACAACTTTTGTATGGACAGGAGATGGGGGTTTGTTCTGTTTTACCTGATCTCGGCGTTCCATGGTGGCTTTTGCCCGTTCCGAGATGATGTCGCGTAGGAGCCCCTGTGAGAGCAGCCTAGCGACCTCCTTTCGCAGGGCGATGCACTCGTCGGTCGAATGACCGTGGTCGCCGCGGAATTCGCACCATCGACTCATGTCCTTCTTGATGTCCGGTCGGTCGCTCTTTCGGGGCCATCTTACGTCTTTTCCATACTTGTCGAAACTCTTGACGAGCTCCGACACGGAAACGTTGAAGTTATAAGACTGGACCTTAGGAGGCAACGCAGAGCCGTCTCTCCATTCCTGTGACCTGTCTTGGAAAGCATTTACCTGATTTGGTTCGTTTCAATTACGAGAATAGGGATGTGGACGTCTGTCTCGACGGTTATCGGAGGAATGTTTACGATCGGATGGATCAGGTCTGCGGGAGGCTTTACGCGACTCACGGTCCTCTTCCAGTCTTACCTCGGCCATAGTTTTGGCCTGAACATCTTCAAAACTTTTGCACGGGTACTTGGTAATTTCGTCGTAGAGATTGCTATCTTTGACCAAGCCTTGTCGGAAGGCTTCGATAGACGTTGTGATGTCGCAGTGGGGGATTCCCATTTTCTCTTTGTTGTACCTGTTGAGATAATTCCGGAGAGGTTCATTGTACCTTTATGTGACTCGATAGAGGTCACTCGATTGTTTCTCATGCTTCCGACTACTGGCGAACTGACTCTTAAAAGAGTTAACCAGATCCGCGAATGATGCGATCGTTCCCTGAGGCAAACGCATAAACCAAGTTAGTGCGGGACTCGCGAGGGTCGTGCCAAAGCTTTTGCACATGACAGCCTCGCGACTCTCCCTTGAAACAGATGCAACCACTAGTTTTTGTTTATAGAGAGAGATATGGTCATCTGGATCGGTGGTGCCGTCGAATGTCGCCATGTTGGGGAGATGGAACTTCTTGGGGATCTCGACCCTTGCGATTTGTTCGACGAACGGGGATTCTTCGAATCCGCTGGACGCTTCTCTCTCGATCAGTTGCGGGACTCCTGGGAGCCTGTTGAAGCGATCGTCGATCGTCTTCATGTGTCGATTGAGCGTTTGCTGGAAAAGAGCCATGACATCTGGCGGATTGGCAACCTGTGTTTCATCGATTCGGGCCCCGACAGACCCGATCGGTGTAGAAAAGGTGACATGGTTAGTCGAAAATGGACTAGCGAAAGGAGTTCGAGACGTACCCTCAGTGTGTCCGGGACGTCGTACACTTGGAGGCATTGGTTCTATACTGTCCATGTCGAGGCGTGTTCGGATGCCGCCGTGGATGGGCGCGTTCCTAGATCCTGAAGCCACTGATTGTACCTGCGACTTAAGAGACTCATTCTCACGGGTTAGTTACGCAATCTCGGCTTCGGATTGGGTTGATAAAGCGGCTAGGGCTTCGGTTTTCTGACGTTGCTGGGCTAGTTCCTCTTGAAGGGCGGCCATTTTTTGAGAGAGTTCTTGGAACTGGGTTGGGGTAGGATTTTCGGTTGGGTTTTCTGTAGTTCTTGATTGTCAGTAGGAGGGTCAATAGTCATGGTTGGAAGGTTTCAGAAGGGTGATCGGCAAGTGGCCCCACGGTGGGCGCCAAATTGTTTTGGGGCGAAAAGATCGGACGACCTAAATCGCCTTAGACGGGACAACTAGTCGATCGGGTGATAGAAAACAATCCAAACCAAGCCAAAAATAGATAAACACAGAATAAATGTATAATAGCGTGATGATCTTATTAGATGTCGTGTGAATCAGACTGAATCGTGATACAACTTATCGTAATAAAACCAGAGATCGAGTGGGACTCGACCGGCGACTTGTGAGTGGCGACCGACAGGGATCTAGCGTAAGCAGCCGTTAGAGAGCTAGGTGGAGAGCGAGAGTGCTATTCTGGTGAGTTGTCTTTTTTTCCGAACGCTTGTCCTGTGTGTAATTGTGTAGTCTTCTTCTTATCTTCCTCGTCGTCCTGATATGGTAAATCTTTTACTCTTGTGACCATTTATGCTTCAGCCGAATATTCCATCTTCAATGCTCGGAGTGATGGTGAAGATTGCGCCATTAAATCTCTGCGTTTATGGTGGTTTGAAGGCAGTGGCCGTTGCGTGATCTAGCATTTAATGCTTGGCGAGATCCTCGCGATCCTGTCGGAAGGCATTCGACCAGAGACGTCTCGTCGGATCCTTTGGGCTTTCTTCTTCGATCTTCCGATTGGCAATGGGCTTGGGCTCGACCGATTTGACCCATCTTCTCTGGAGAATCCAGGCCCAACAGATCGTACATCGCCAAAGAAGATAGAATGGCCGCCTACTTGAGCATCGTTCAAGGGTTGATCACACAATTCAAGACGTTTGTAATACCCCTCATTTTTAGTAAGGGTATTTGGGTAATTTCCCAAACCCTCGTTAATTATTCGGGACGCGTTAGGTGAAGTTCGGATTTTCTATAGCATGTTTGATCTCTGTAATATTCCCTGAGTGGTATAAAATACGTTCGACGTATTTTCGGAGCTTAGAATATTTGTTCGGGTACAAATATATTTAACCCGGGGTTTGAAAACCCATGCCCAACCTTTTCCCGGGCAATTAGGCGCGAAAAGGAGAATTCCGCGACCGCGGCAGAGCCACCGCGACCGCGGAATAATCGGGGACAGAAGAGCTGGGAATTCGAATATTCTGCGACCGCGGAAAAGTCACCGCCGTCACGGAAATACGCAGGCACGCGCGACGCCTCGTCTTCCCCGAGCTCGCCGTCGATCTCTCGCTCCACCGTTGATCTTGTCGGGGCTGGGCTCTCTCCTTGGCTATAAAAGGAGACCATCTGGGAGGAATAGGAGCACTCCAACTGAGAAATCTCACTCTCTCCCTCTCGATTTTCTTCTCGTCGGAGTTCCAAGCCTTGCCGGATTGTTCAAGGAGTCGCCAGACCCTTCGCCAGGTGTTGTAGCAGCTCCAGAGTAGTTCTTTGGAGGCGCAAGGTGGCTAGGAGTCGAAGCCACCGTGAATCGAGCCCAAGGAGTTGTCGCCGGTGAGTCTTTTCGCCAATCTCTGGTCGCCGTGTTCATGTCTGCGACCACGGACATGAACACCGCGATCGCGGTCGTCGGCTAGTTGCTCGCGGGCATTGTCGAGTCGCTCGCAGACATTTGTCCTCGACGCCCGCGACCGCGGAATCCCAGCCGCGACCGCGGATTGCTCTGGCAATCGCGATCGTGGCCTTGGGCATGCCGGTCTCGGGCGGGACTTTCGTTCTTTCGATTTCGTTCATTCTTTCTTAGATTCGTATCATTTTATTATCGAATCTAACCTAGGGTTCGTTATGGGTCGTTGTCGTAGGAATCTGTAATCCGATTTCCATTCCCGTTCCGGACCCAGAAACCCGTCGTCGTTCAATCGTTCGTCTAGACTAAGGTAAGTGGCGGTTCGCTCTTGCTTAATCATTCCATATTGTATTAATTATCAATTGCTTTTAATTGTTAATTAAATCGGAGTGAACTATTGTTTTCTTTTGGGAACTGATTTTAATAAATAATGTGATTAAAATATGATATTATAATAGGTTGTATATATTGCTAGAAACAACGCTATTATACTTGTTAATGACCGTAATGGTTTTATTGTGGATTTAAATGTCAACTTTAATGCTAGATTAGCACGAGTATTCGTAGAAACGCTAATTCCTTATGAGGATTAGTCGTTTCTTTATAACTCAGTATTAGTGGACCCAGTCTCTAAATGCTTTCCAGATCGTAAACTTTCGTAGTCACTCGAGATCATAAACTTTCGTAGTCACTCAAGATCTTAAACTTTCGTAGTTATTCGAGACCATAAAATTTAATAGTCACTCGAGACCGTAAACTTTCGTAGTTACTCGATATCGTAAACTTTCGTAGTTACTCGGGATCATATTAAAAGCTTTAATGTGAATATACGTTTTGTAATTAAGATAAGATAAGTGCGGGTAGTCACATAATTAATGAACCCTCGGGCGAGAAGTACAACTTGGAAACTCGCCTGGACTTCGGTTAGAGTAAGTTCTCTTTCCAATCTGAATTCGCATTGTGCGGTGAGGTTGGTCGTGGACCAAAATGATCAAGACGTTTTTTTTAAACGCTTGTATGAAACATTAACGTTCCCAAACAATTGTCATACCATCCCTTAAGACTCAATTCCTTGGAGTCTTCTCTTCAGTGCATATCTAAATACTAAATCATTCCGTGAAAGTTTCGGGTTATATATCGTTCCTTCGGTTATTGATCGAGGGACAATGATAGTAAACAGTTGCGATCACTAGAACCATTCTGTTTTCACCCTTGCATAGTCTTTCATTAGACTAACCAACCGGGTTTTATTCCTTGCATGATTGGCTGATGTCATCCGTCCTATACGACACATCAGTGGTTGGTTCCCGAAGTCAAAGTAACCAGTCGAAGAAGAAGAGGCTTGTAGACGAAGATTTAAATGTCAATGTTTTAAGTTGTTAAATATTACTTTAGTATATCTTTATAACCTAGCGATGTTATAGGTTGATTCTTAAAAGTCTTCCGCTGTGTAATTTATAAGTCTTCCGCTGAAATTTTTACTCTGTTGTAAAGACGCTACTCTCGTTTGATGAGAGATCTTTTAATAAAAGAGCTGAGTTTCACATACAAATGTCTTCCGCTGTTTAATCTTTCATTTAATATATATACATATTTAAGTTTAATTGTTCCGATTAAAGCCTAGGGTGACATCGGACAACAACGTTTGAGGTCACTGGCGTGTGGCATTTCCGACAATAAGTCGGGGGTGTTACAATTATGGTATCAGAGCAATGGTTTTTAAAATTCTTGGCCTATAGTTAGGTTTGAGAATTTTCGAATTTATTTATTTATTTATTATTTCCAACCTGTCTTCCTTTAAGGAGTTTTCAGAATCTAAAATTTTTACTTTAAAAGTTTAATTACCTCTTGAAATTCAATTTAAATTATAATTTAGCTATTTGGGCTTCAAAAGTTATTAATAGTTGGTTTTAAATGCTGTGTATAAGCAACCAAACGGTAATTTATGATTGTAACTCTAAAAGTGTGATTTTTGTCTTAGTAAGAGTTTTGCGAAAATCATATCACTAGTTTGCGAAACTAATTTTTCTTAAATAATTATTTTATTAAAATTAATATATAAAGTTTAAAGGTATAAAGTTTGAAAGTATAAGGTTTAATAATAAGTGGTTTTCAAACTTCTGCAAGTTTCGAGTGTTACTTATTCCTTAGATCCATTCTTAAGGGTAGTGTCTCTCTTAGGCTTAATGTCATTTAAAGGTTGACATTTCTCCTAGAATATCCATTCTCAAAGTAAGGAGAAGAAAGTTGTTTCTGTAGTTAACAGTGGAGGGTTAGTCAGACTAGTATAAAGTTATTAGTTTGGACCCTTGTAACCTGTATCATAACGTATTTGACTAAAGTGTCAAGATCAAGTTGGAAAAGTCCTAAATCAACGTTATGGTTCATCAGCAGATGGTGAACACAAGAAACACAGTCCGTGCTGATGCATGACCGAGTAACAACCCAAGGCTGAATCTGAGGAGCGCCGCTAATCAAGGGGAAGAGAGCGAGTCTGTCTCTCACAATAACCCCGCAGGCGTTGGCCAAGCACAGGCTAATCCTCCGGTAGTGTTGGATGTCGTGACCAAAGAAGCCATTCGTGGGTTTATTGTACAGACGGTCACCGATGTAATTCGGTCAATTGCACCACAAGCATAAGGTGTTCCGGTTCCTCAGGTTATTCCTGGAGTTGAGGAGCCAGTGGATCACGTACCCCAGGTTGATGTCATCAGGAACAGAGGAACTTACAGTCGAGCCTTGAAGGCCGTGAGCTCAATGAGGCCTGACAACTACGACGGTACTAGAGAACCGGTCAGAGTGGCGTATTGGTTCTCGCATATAGAACGGCTGTTCAGGAACGTGGATTGCACTGAGACTGAGAAAGTGCACATCGCCTCCCTTCAACTCAAGGATGTGGTTAGCGAATGGTGGGAGAGCACTGGTTTAGCCGATCATCCCGAGTTGAATTGGGGAATGTTCAAAGCAAAGATGACTGACCGTTTCTTTTCCCGTGCTATGAGGGAGGAGAAGCACAAGGAATTTCTGTACCCTAAGACCGATGGGTTAAAGGTGACTGAGCTTGCAGCTAAGTTCAATCACTTGTTGCAATATGCTGGGCCAGAAGTGTCGAGCGAAGAACAAAAGATCTGGTACTTCCATGGATGGATGAATCCAGAAATCAAACCTCTAATGGTGCGTCACGGTTTGATGCGCCCCTGCCCACCATGAATGCCTCTGAGGAAGAAGAGGCTATGAGAATTCGCTTAGACGGGCCAATCACAAGGGCACGCGCTAAAGCCATCGCCAACGCGACGCAATCCTTGGTCGCTCGCGTCGTCTAGAGCCAAGGCACCCAAGAGATCGCGTTCTCTTTGAAGCGTCTTCAACCAAGCCTAGAGAACGCGTTCTATGTCTGTCTTCTCTCCACCATCCAATGAACGCGTTCTTTTTTAACAAAATGTAATCTCTTGAGACATTAATGTTTTATTTCTTTTTGGGGCGTGTGCTCCACGCATGTCGCGTGGGCCAGCCCACTAATCGAGACTCAGCCCATCCGAGTCCCGCGACCTAGCATAAAAGGACAACTCGTTCTTCTGTATTAGGTTACGTTCATTTTTAATCAAAGCTTGAGTATTGAGAGCCATTTGCCTCCTCCCCTTTGATCGAACGTCAAACACTCTCTGTCTTCTCAACCTCTTCCTCCGCCGCCGACGCTATGGCCACCACTCGATCTTTATCGAGATTATCCAACCCGCTGCCGACACTACGGCCAAAGAACTCGATCTCTTTCGAGTCACTCTCCTCCGCTGCCGCCTTCTACACCACGCGTTCCACGCTACCAACCTCCAACAAAACGCGTGCGACTTCCCAAACAAGATCATCGATCCTTCACCACTAGTAGGAACGTATCAACTGGCATCAGAGCCTTTGATCTTGTAAGTCGCTTATCAAGTTCTCAATTGTTCACGAATTTTTTTTAATCACCCATCATCCTTGATTCCGCCATAATCACTGAAATTTTCTCTCTCTCATACACATGCCTGTCTCATCGGTGTCTACAAGAGAATCTCTTGGCCGATAATTGTTTGATCACCTAGCGAAAATTGTGTGATTTGTTTGCATGAAATCTGCGTAATTAATTCAAAAATTGCCTTAATTGATCGCGTGAATCTCGCATTCATATCTTGCCATATTTGCTTGTGTGACCGTCATAAATCTGCATTACATTTTCTCTCTCCTATCGCGTAAATCTAGCGATTTCTTTCCTTAAGTTATTTAGCCGTTTATTTTTATTTCATTTAATTTAATTCTTATCCGATCTTCATTTAAGACTAATATCTCGGATTTGAATTTCAAATTCAAAAAAAAAACAAGTCGCATATCAAAAAAAAGAAAAAAAGAACGCGACTTTCAGAAACAAAAGAAGTAAAGCCAAAATAAGGCAACCTTCTCCCCTCAACGGCTAGGCTCATCTTCTTCACCTCTCCACCGTCTAGTGTCACGCGTGTAAGTGTGTCTTGTGTGTACGCATTCTTTACGCAAGAGGTTAAGACTTCTTTCCTTTGGTTTCGTTGCTTTTGTGCTTGCATATCACACTTGCTTTGCTTGCCTACTAGCCGCCCTCAAGGCCAAAAGAACGTGCTATCCTACGTGAACACTTGCTACTTGCTGAGTGCTTACTTGTTCATTGGTTTTATATTGTCTTTTGTGCATTTTTACTCACGATGGATGGACATATTGTTATAGGTAGCCTTATGGCACCCACTGGTGGGAATGTTCAAGGAGACGGCAACAATCATCCCCCACAACAACAATAGCTCGGCCAACTTGAAGTGGTGCCACTCGCAAATCCTCCAACGGAACCCATTCTGGAGCTCTCGGAGGAACAATGTGAGATCCAAGCCCTTCGGCGCCAACTTGCCGAATTCCAGGCAAGGGAACGCGCTGCGATGGTACAACTAACACCAACTTTGCAAATACCCATGGATCCTCTAGTCGCACCGCGACAAACAGAAGTCGGGCCAAGCAAACAACGCGTCGACAAGGGCAAAGGATTGATGCCCTCATCCTCCAACTTGCAACCGCGTCTTCAACGGATCCAATCCGTGATAGAAAGCCGCCAAGGCTACGTCTCGCATCGTGACCGCTATGCACCACAGGCAACACCAGTCCGCGATGAAACCGACTCCGACCGCGAAGAGGTTTCCCATGGTGAGTTTTCTGAACCTTATGATTTCAATGACAGGTACGAAGTCAGAGGAACAAGGCGCCAACGCGAGATTGCCTCTACACCGCTAGCCGGCAGAGCCAGACGAGCAGAACGCGATGAACGCAGACCGCGACGATCCAATCGCGCCCAAGACGCAGTGCCGCGTCAACGTCGCCATGCTCCCACCCCAGTCCCATTCAACGTGGATGACCATCTGGTCCACCAAAGTACACAGACGCCTCATTATGGCTCATATGGCTACTTCTCCCATACTCCTTTCCACCAAGACGAGTTCGAGGAGTTTGATGATGAAGAGATGAAGGACTCAAGGATGATCAATCTCGGAAATTTCCATCTACCACTCGGCGACCCTATGGAGTTGCAAGACAGGCCAGTCGATTGGATCCCCCCAGCTAGGCTCAACCAAGGTGCAAACATGGCCAATGCGTCCTTCCACAGGCGCGATAACATGGACAGAAGGCATGACATGCCTTATGATGTTCGCCACGATGCGGCCCAACAAGGACACCACCAAAGCCGACGCGCCCAGGAGATGGAGCAACATGCCCCGCTTGGCAATGAACGCGGCAATTTTGGCGCACGAAGGCAACAACAAAGACATGCCCACTTTCCACCGGCCCAAGGCCATGGGTATGCCCCCCTGGATATCCCAGCGCCGCGTTTGCAACAAAGGCCTCAAGCCAATGCTCCCAGGCTCAATCGCCACGACATAAAGGTAAAAGTTGAATTCTTTTTTGGTGAATACAACCCTGTAGTTTTTCTTGAATGGTTGCAGGCCACAAAGTACACATTGATCTATTGCCAAGTCCCAGAAGAGGACTACGTGGCCGCCACCACAGTCCACTTCCGTGGCGCCGCGAGAGTTTGGTGGCATCGATTCGTGGATGATCGCATAATGAGGAACTTGGTGCCCCTCACCGAATGGCACTAGCTCAAGTTTGTGATGACACTCAAGTACGTGCCCCAGGATTACAAGAACCAAATGCGCCTAGACATTGCCATGGCAAAACAAGGCT
The DNA here is from genome assembly GCA_027886185.1 of Rheum nobile. Taxonomy (NCBI): domain Eukaryota; kingdom Viridiplantae; phylum Streptophyta; class Magnoliopsida; order Caryophyllales; family Polygonaceae; genus Rheum; species Rheum nobile. Next base: position 11,688,492 of record WOAB01000563.1, on the reverse strand, counting down.
CGAAGACCCCCCTTGAGTTCTTCTCGCAACTTGAGGATATGTACTACAAGGCGTCCATTAGCGTGGCTCCCTCCACGATGAGGACGAAGTTTTTGAGTGGTCTCAACACCAACATCCGAGACCAGTTGGAGATCCTTCCCATCAAGGACCTCAACACGCTAACGCACACTACAATGCAACTCCACAACCAAATGGTGCACAAGCATCAAGGACCCTACCAACCCTATGGTCAAAGAAGGTATGACTCTCAAACTAGTCAAGTTTCTTCTACTAATGTGCGCGGTCCTTCCCCAGGAACCACCGCGTCTAATCCCAATAGACAAGGAAAGACCACGGCAATACCCACCATTGTTCCACGCGCGCCACCACCAAAGGGTACATCACCAACCCAGGAACGCGCGTGTGATATAGAATGCTTCAAGTGTGGAGGCAGAGGGCACATCATGAGGAGTTGCCCAAACAACAAGAAAGTCCTCTTCTCCACAACCTCCGCGGGTTATGAATCTTTTGAGGAGGACGATGCCGCGCTTGAGACCATCGAGGAAGGGCTCGAAGATGACGAGGATGCTTACACCTGTGAAGCCACCGCGTTGCATGAAGGCACAACTCTCAGCCTTGTAACGCGACGTCTGCTCACTGTCAAGGAAGCAACCCTTGGCGATCAACGCGAGAATCTTTTCCACCTGCATTGCTTGGTCAAGACCGTGACCTTGAGCGTAATCATTGATGGAGGCAGCTATTGCAACATCATTAATGAGAAGGTGGTCAGTCATTTCAACCTGCCAACCACTCCTCACCCACAACCATACGGCCTCCAATGGATTTCCTCGAGTTCTGGTAACACTGTAACTCGTCAATGTCTCATTTCCTTCTCCATTGGTCAATATACAGACTCGGTTCTATGTGATGTCATTACCATGGACGCGACACATCTTTTGTTGGGCCGCCCATGGCAATTTGACAGGCGCGTTCTTCACGATGGTTATTTAAACACTTATGTGTTTACTTACCACGGGAAGCGCGTCACGCTCTTACCTATGACGCCTCATGAGATTTTACAGGACCAGGTTGAGCGTGATAGACAGAAGGCAATTGAAGCCTCAAAGAACCAGACTCCCAGTAGCACGCGTTCTTCACCTGGGAACAAAGACGCTGCCAAAGACAACGCGTCAATGGAAAGAACGCGCACCAAAGAAGGGTCAAAGACCGCGCCGAGCAACAACACGTTGAAAGGCACCTGTGAGCACAGGCTGCTCCTGGCGTGGCCAAGTGACCTCACTACCCCTTTGAGTGGCAAGGCACCCTGCTTCCTTCTCGTGCCAACGCCTTGTACCCAAGCCGCCCCCATACTGGAAGCCATGCCGAGCGAGATCGCTGAGTTGCTTGAAGAGTTCAACGACTTGTTCCCAGAAGAGCTTCCCCAAGGCCTCCCCCCTTTGCGAGGCATTGAGCACCAAATTGACTTGGTGCCTGGTGCCTCCCTCCCCAATTGAGCTGCTTATCGCGCTGGCCCCGATGAAACCAGGGAGCTCCAGCGACAAGTCCAAGAACTTCTGGATCGCGGATATGTGAGGGAATCCTTAAGCCCTTGCGCGGTCTCAGTGATCCTAGTTCCGAAGAAGGATGGCTCGTGGCGAATGTGTGTGGACTGCCGCGCCATCAATCAGATCACAGTCAAGTACAGACACCCCATACCGTGCCTTGATGACATGCTAGATGAGTTGCATGGCGCGACTCTATTCACCAAGATTGACTTGAAGAGCGGATATCACCAGATTCGCATGAACGAGGGTGATGAATGGAAGACCGCGTTCAAGACAAAATATGGTCTCTATGAATGGCTAGTCATGCCTTTCGGCCTCACCAACGCGCCAAGCACCTTCATGAGGCTCATGAACCATGTTTTGAGGGACTTTCTGGGGAAATTCGTAGTGGTGTACTTTGATGACATTTTGGTCTATTTGCGTAGTCTTGAGACTCATGTACAACACCTTAGGCTTGTGTTAGAGTGCTTGAAACGAGAACATTTGTATGCCAACCTTGGCAAGTGTCGCTTTGCCTCCGACACTACAAACTTCCTAGGCTACGTGGTCTCCAAAGAAGGACTGTGCGTTGATGAGGAGAAAGTGAAGGCCATCAGAGATTGGCCAACACCCACAACGCCAACAATGGTTAGAAGCTTCCTTGGCTTGGCTGGCTTCTACAGGCGTTTTGTTCGCGAATTCAGCTCCATCGCCGCGCCATTACATGAACTCACAAAGAAGGGCGCCACAGTGATTTGGAAGGAATCACACAACAACGTGTTCAACGCGTTAAAAGCAGTCCTATGCAACACGCCACTGCTACAACTCCCCGACTTCAACAAACACTTTGAAGTGGAATGTGACGCGTCCAATGTGGGGATTGGTGGAGTGCTCCACCAAGAGAAACGACCCATCGCGTTCTTTAGCGAGAAGCTCACTGGGGCCACCTTGAATTACCCCACATACGACAAGGAGCTCTACGCGCTAGTTTGCGTCCTGAAGACATGGCAACACTACTTGTGGCCACGCGAGTTCGTGATCCATTCGGACCATGCGGCCATCAACTATCTGAAGAGTCAAGCACACCTGAGCCGCCGCCATGCTCGCTGGGTGGAATTTATGGAAACCTTTCCTTACGTGGTGGTGCATAAAAAATGGAAGGAGAATGTGGTCGCCGACACCCTTTCTCGCAGGCATGTTATCCTTACTCATCTTCAATCTAAACTTCTTGGCTTCGCACTGATTAAGGATTTATATCTGCTTGATCCTTTCTTTAAGCCCATTGTTGAACAATGCCTTAGGGATCGCGAGTTCGAAACCTACTTCTTCCATGAGGGTACCTTTACAAAGCAGGCCGTTTGTGCATTCCTAGCTCCCCAATTAGGAAACTCCTCATCTAAGAAGCCCATGAAGGACGCGGTCATTTTGGGGTCACCAAGACATTAGCTGCTCTTCGCGAGCATTTCTTTTGGCCGCGTATGACCACCCAGGTGACGCGCTATTGCACCAGTTGTGTCACATGTCAACGCGCCAAATCCACTTCCCATCCCTATGGTCTCTACATGCCTCTACCTATCCCCTTAGGCCCTTGGGAAGATTTGTCTATGTACTTCATCACAGGTTTACCTCTCTCTCGCCGGGGTAAGGATTCTATCTTTGTAGTTGTAGACCGGTTTTTCAAAATGGCCCATTTCATCGCGTGCAAGACCACACACACTGCCAGTGAGATCGCCGCGTTGTTCTTTGACAACGTGGTTCATTTACATGGGATACCGCGCACTGTAGTGAGTGATCGCGATACAAAATTTGTAGGAGTTTTCTGGAGAACACTTTGGGGGAAGTTGGGAACCAAACTTTTATACTCCACTAGCTACCACCCCCAAACTGATGGTCAAACTGAGGTGACCAATCGAACCTTAGGAGCCCTGCTTAGGACCATGCTCAAATCCAACCCAAAACGTTGGGAGGACTTACTTGCCATTGTTGAGTTTTCTTACAACAGGTCCAGGCACTCAACAACAAAGCTCACTCCATTTGAAGTGGTGTATGGAAGCAACCCATTGACTTCGCTGGACATGCTACCACGTCCACTGAAGAATACTGAGCACCCCACCACGGCCAACCGCGCCGCGATGATCCAGGAGTTGCACCAAAGAACGCGGGCATAGCTAGAGTGCCGTGCTGAACAGTATGCCACACAACACAACCGTGGGCGCCGCCACGTTATATTTGCCCCAGGAGACTTAGTGTGGGTGCACCTTCGCAAAGGCCGCTTCCCAACAAAACGCAAATCCAAGCTGCCCCCCGTGGTGATGGCCCTTTTCAAGTTGTGAAGGCCATTGGGGACAACGCATACGAGATCGTGCTACCACCAGACTACGGTGTCCACGCGACCTTCAATGTCGCCGACTTGGAGCCTTATGTGGAGCCTGAGTTCGATGAAGGTGAAGCGGGGACGCTTCACAGCCAAGTGGGGGAGAGTGATGCGCCCCTGCCCACCATGAATGCCTCTGAGGAAGAAGAGGCTATGAGCATTCACTCAGACGGGCCAATCACAAGAGCACACGCTAAATCCATCGCCAACGTGACGCAATCCTTGGTCTCTCGCGTCGTTCAGAGCCAAGGCACCCAAGAGATCGCGTTCTCTTTGAAGCGTCTTCAACCAAGCCCAGAGAACGCATTCTCTGTCTGTCTTCTCTCCATCATCCAATGAACGCGTTATTTTTTAATAGAATGTAATCTCTTGAGACATTAATGTTTTTATTTCTCTTTGGGGCGTGTGCTCCATGCATGTCGCATCGCCGGCCCACTAATCGAGACTCGGCCCATCCGAGTCCCGTGACCTAGCATAAAAGGACAACTCGTTCTTCTGTATTAGGTTACGTTCATTTTTAATCAAAGCTTGAGTATTGAGAGCCATTTGCCTCCTCCCCTTTGATCGAACGTCAAACACTCTCTGTCTTCTCAACCCCTTCCTCCGCCGCTGACGCTACGGCCACCACTCGATCTTTATCGAGATTATGCAACCCGCTGCCGATGCTACGGCCAAAGAACTCGGTCTCTTTCGAGTCACTCTCCTCCGCTGCCGCCTTCTACACCACGCGTTCCACGCTACCAACCTCCAAGAAAACGCGTGCGACTTCCCAAACAAGATCATCGATCCTTCACCACTAGTAGGAACGCATCACAATTGTTCTACATTAGAGCAATATGTGGATGCGGCCTACAAGATAGAGGTCACACTGGAAGAATCCGCCCAAAAGTGGGAGAAGTAGGTTAAGGGAAATGGTGGGCAACAGGATCACCAGGTTGGTACATTCAAGCGACCGGCATCGCCTACCAAATTTGAGAAGTCTGGTCGTGCTAAGACTGAGACGACTCAGTCAGACTCTGCCAGAGGCTCCGGTTGGAGTAGCGGGGTGACTCTGTGCCACAACTGTGGTGAAGTTGGGCATACAAGTTTTAACTGTCAAAAGGAAAAGAGGGTATGTTACTATTGTGGAAGGGAATGCCACATGAAAACATACTGTAGGAAGAAGGGTCAAGGACCAATGCAGTCTTATCAAGCCTCAAATGTTGGCAATAGGCAGAACCCAAAGCCAGAGGTATCTACTCCTGATCAATCTATGGCTCATAATAAAGGCAAAGCGCCTATGGAGTCGTCAAGCCAGGGGCAACGACTCTTCGTGATGCGTCAAGCCGACGGGGGAAAACCCTGATCAAGTAATTGTTTTTTTTTGTTAAGCCTTTCCTTAAGAATAGGGAGCGATGACTTGTGTCGATAGTCTCCATAGCTTTGTAATCTATCTGTTCGACTTTCTGTCAGTTGCTTTAGTGTAATGTTTCGAATAAATAAAGAAGTGTTTCCTTGTTTCGGAAATTACTACATTCATTGCTGTTACAAATCAATCGTTCATACGAAACCCCGTGAGTGCCGGAAATAGTATATGTCATGTATGGTAAAGGCTGTCGGACTTATAGGGGAGGGGTATCGTATGTAACCTAGATGTTCGTTCCCTACATGGTTAACCCCAGGGTCGACTCTATTGCTTACATTCCAGATCCATTCCTAAGGTTCTTTCTTCATTTCTGGAGTAATGTCCCATCAGTATGACATTAATTGCTTTCTTAGCTGAGTTGGTGAGCGCTATCTCGTAAGCTGAGTTTTTCTAAAAAGTCTATAGGGATGGACTAATGCGAAGTCCATAATACCTAGTTGTGAGGTCATGCTGTAGGCATTAATGTGGATAGATTGTTGGGAAGGGAATAAATAGATTAAGAGGATAGTTTATCAGGAACTCGTTTCCTCTATTGCGATCTTGAGTAAGACTTTAGAACCAAGAGTTATGATTATGAGATTTATAAGTGAGTAGGGCCAGTGTAGGACCAGTGGTTAGAGCTCTTGGAGCGACCAAGTGTACGAAATCCTAGGCATCATTTTGGGAAGACCTATTCGAGGTTTCGTTTTGAAGTTTTATAAGGAAATGATATGAGTCTTGGATGAATAGTAGATTGTGTGAGGAATATAAGGATCTTAAGTTAGAAATGAGTTATTTGAGACAGTTAAACAAACCGTTGGGATTTGAGTCAGGAAATGGGCTTATGGGCCAAACTTAAGTGGGCCGAATGATTAAATTTGGTAAGTTGTACTTTCAGGGAATAAGGAGTTATGATACATGTAAGGTTGCAAGGTTTGATATTTTGATTTTATGCGAGTATGTCAGTTATAAGTCTTATGGTGCAATTCCTTGGAGAAGAGTAAGTTGAGAAGTTACTGTGATAGGAAGAGGCCACTTAAATGGAAAGATTACAGTTTAAGGATAGATTATGTTGATGATTCCGATAAATTAAAGGATTTAGTGGAAAGAATTGTCTATGTGCGCCTAAGGAGTAAGGTAGCATGCGTTACTCATATAAAGTTATTAAAGGATTATGATAGAAGTGACTGATGCGGTTAATAATGAATCATTTTCAGGATGATACCTTAAGGAGATAGGAGTAATATCTCATGTGATTCATTTTGAGGAACATAGGAATAAAGGTGTTGAGATTACGCCTGGAGAAAGTTAAGGAACCTTAAAGGTTTAAGTTACAGAATGATTAAAGGAATAGGCTAAATCACTACCGAAGGGATACCAAGCTAGAATTGGCATAAGGGCCAAACCCGATGATGACGAGTAATGGAATTGTGGGGTATACACTTAAAGGAATTAGGAAATGCGATACCTCAAGGACCACTAAGTCCTGATAATGGAATATAAGGCAATTACGGTACATACTCTGAGAGAAATTATAAATGGAAAAGTGGAAGGAGTAATGTGTATTCCCATGCTTAAGGTATAGCAAGTCTGTTGCAATGATTTTTGGAGGATACTATCATAAGATAATTAGTTACGAATTGCTACAAGTGTAACATATGGAGATATGTGGAATAATGGTGTGATTGAGGAGACAAATCGATTTCCTAGGAGCAACGTCAAGGATCAAGTGATTAAGGATATTAAGTTCAGGTAGTAAGGTTAGTAGTAAACCCGATTCCATTAATTAGCAATGCTAGTTTTGGGGTCGAAACTATTTTTTTAAGGGGGGAGTGATGTAATACCCCTCATTTTTAGTAAGGGTATTTGGGTAATTTCCCAAACCCTCGTCAATTATTCGGGACGCGTTAGGCGAAGTTCGGATTTTCTGTAGCATGTTTGATCTCTGTAATATTCCCTGAGTGGTATAAAATACGTTCGACGTATTTTCGGAGCTTAGAATATTTGTTCGGGTACAAATATATTTAACCCGGGATTTGAAAACCCATGCCCAACCTTTTCCCGGGCAATTAGGCGCGAAAAGGAGAATTCCGCGACCGCGACAGAGCCACCGCGACCGCGGAATAATGGGGCACAGAAGAGCTGGGAATTCGAATATTCCGCGACCGCGAAAAAGTCACCGCGATCGCGGAAATGCACAGGCACGCGCGACGCCTCGTCTTCCCCGAGCTCGCCGTCGATCTCTCGCTCCACCGTTGATCTTGTCGAGGCTGGGCTCTCTCCTTGGCTATAAAAGGAGACGATCTGGGAGGAATAGGAGCACTCCAACTGAGAAATCTCACTCTCTCCCTCTCGATTTTCTTCTCGCCGGAGTTCCAAGCCTCGCCGGATTGTTCAAGGAGTCGCCGAAGCCTTCACCAGGTGTTGTAGCAGCCCCAGAGTAGTTCTTTGGAGGCGCAAGGTGGCCAGGAGTCGAAGCCACCGTGAATCGAGCCCAAGGAGTCGTCGCCAGTGAGTCTTTTCGCCAATCTCTGGTCGCCGTGTTCATGTCCGCGACCGCGGACATGAACACCGTGATCGCGGTCGTCGGCTAGTTGCTCGCGGGCATTGCCGAGTCGCTCGTGGACATTCGTCCTCGACGCCTGCGACCGCGGAATCCCAGCCGCGACCGTGGATTTCTCAGGCAATCGCGATCGTGGCCTTGGGCATGCCGGTCTCGGGCGGGACTTTCGTTCTTTCGATTTCGTTCATTCTTTCTTAGATTCGTATCATTTTATTGTCGAATCTAACCTAGGGTTCGTTATGGATCATTGTCGTAGGAATCTGTAATCCGATTTCCATTCCCGTTCCGGACCCAGAAACCCGTCGTCGTTCAATCGTTCGTCTAGACTAAGGCAAGTGGCGGTTTGCTCTTGCTTAATCATTCTATATTCTATTAATTATCAATTGCTTTTAATTGTTAATTAAATCGGAATGAACTGTTGTTGTCGTTTGGGAACTGATTTTAATAAATAATGTGATTAAAATATGATATTATAATAGGTTGTATATATTGCTAGAAACAACGCTGTTATACTTGTTAATGACCGTAATGGTTTTGTTGTGGATTTAAATGTGAACTTTAATGCTAGATTAGCACGAGTATTCGTAGGAATGCTAATTCCTTATGAGGATTAGTCGTTTCTTTATAACTCAGTATTAGTGGACCCAGTCTCTAAATGCTTTCCAGATCGTAAACTTTCGTAGTCACTCGAGATCTTAAACTTTCGTAGTCACTCGAGACCGTAAACTTTCGTAGTTACTCGATATCGTAAACTTTCGTAGTTACTCGAGATCATATTAAAAGCTTTAATGTGAATATACGTTTTTGACGTGGCCGAAATATGCAATGCAAATATCGTTGAATGGCCTAGTCAAAGTAAATGTCCTAACATACCTACTAAATGGATGTATAGTAAGCAAGTAAGGGTCGAACCCACAGGGAAGATCTGATGAAGTATGCAATTATGATTGACAAGTAACAAGGAAGGGGGGTTTTAGTTATCAAGGAGAATAAAGCAAACAAGTTTGATTGAGTTGAGAATATGATTGGGGAAAGGAGTTCCACTAGAACGAGATCCACAATACAGAGATATAATTTGATCACTGAAATCTATTCAATCCAAGTTCTTTCACTATTCTTATGGTTGTTCCCACCCTGATCTTAAATACTACCAATTCTCACAGTTGTTGATAGACTTATCACAATATCAATGGAAGAAAACCTTACCACCAATAAAGCAATAGCAATGCACACAAGGATATAGGATACATGCAAATACAAGAAAACCTTACTACTTAACATGCAAATGATTCTCACTCACGATTGCACACTCGTATTCCACTATATGCAATAATCGTGTATGCTACTAGATATGCACTCGTATTCCACTATATGTAAATCCTAGCAATTGATAAATAGTATTCAACCTAGTTGATCAGGCTATGAGGAATAACAATAAATCAATATTCAATATAACCAAGAGAATCAAACCCACACTTATAAGAATAGGAACAAGGAAATCTCACAAACACATCAACTGTATTGCTTCAAACGTCTAGTAGAACAAAGGGAAATTAGTGCTCCATTCAGAGGTGAATGAAAACCCTAATAAAAAGTAAAATTGCGTAGTGTAAAGTAGTGTCTTCTTAACCTAGAAAAGGGTCTTAAATAGGTTTTGGAAAATAAAGTTAACCTAATGCAAATAACAAAGGAAATAAAATAATAGCAATAAAGAAATCCGAAAATGCATAAAAGGAAATAAGTCTGTGCTGGCCGCGAGGCGTGACGTGCCCACCGCGGGGCGGTGGCTTCTTCTGGCGCGACCAGCTCTTCTCCGAGACCCACCGCCGGGTCGCGGTGGCATCTGGCACGGGGCGGTGAAATCGCCCACTCCTTCTTCAACTCCTCTTCTTCTTCTCTTCTGCTCTTCATTACTACCAAGTGTTGGTAGCCTTCTCCAATAAACTCTAGCAGAACCTCATCCATCTTCATCATCTCCATCTCCATCTTCGTCTAAGCTGTAAATCCCTGGATATCTTTACTTTTCTCCACAACTTCTGGATCACAGACTTAGCCTCAAATCTCGTCTAAGCTGTAAATCCCTGATGCTAATAATTGCTAGTAAAGGTACATGAAATGACACCTATCAGTTTTGTAATTAAGATAAGATAAGTACGGGTAGGCACATAATTAATGAACCCTCGGGCGAGAAGTACAACTTGGAAACTCGCCTGGACTTCGGTTAGAGTAAGTTCTCTTTCCAATATGAATTCGCATTATGCGGTGAGGTTGGTCGTGGACCCAAATGATCAAGTCATTTTTTTTAAACGCTTGTATGAAACATTAACGTTCCCAAACAATTGTCATACCATCCCTTAAGACTCAATTCCTTGGAGTCTTCTCTTCAGTGCATATCTAAATACTAAATCATTCCGTGAAAGTTCCGGGTTATATATCATTCCTTCGGTTATTATTCGATGGACAATGATTGTAAACGGTTGCGATCACTAGAACCATTCTGTTTTCACCCTTGCATAGTCTTTCATTAGACTAACCAACCGGGTTTTATTCCTTGCATGGTTGGCTGGTGTCATCCGTCCTATACGACACATCAGTGGTTGGTTCCCGAAGTCAAAGTAACCAATCGAAGAAGAAGAGGCTTACGGACGAAGATTTAAGTGTCAGTGTTTTAAGTTGTTAAATATAACTTTAGTATATCTTTATAACCTAGCGATGTTATAGGTTGATTCTTAAAAGTCTTCCGCTGTGTAATTTATAAGTTTTCTGCTGAAATTTTTACTCTGTTGTAAAGACGCTACTCTCGTTTGATGAGAGATCTTTTAATAAAAGAGCTGAGTTTCATATACAAATGTCTTCCGCTGTTTAATCTTTCATTTAATATATATACGTATTTAAGTTTAATTGTTCCGATTAAAGCCTAGGGTGACATCGGACAACAACGTCTGAGGTCACTAGCGTGTGGCATTTCCGACAATAAGTCAGGGGTGTTACAACGTTCGACATCAGCCAAGTGCCAAGGGAATTGAATACACAAGCAGATGCACTTGCCAACCTGGGATCAACGCTAGACCCAAGAGAGTTTCCTAACATCCCCATAGTTCATGTCACGACACCCGTAATATCGAGAATAGCTAAAGATACAAGGCAACAAGACGAGCTACATGAAGTCATCGCCATAGCACAGGACGAGTCCGAAACTCATTCGACAAGTGATTCCGAAGACTGGACAAAACCATTCGTCGACTGGATAGTACACGGCACCCTACCGGATGATAAAGCTGCGTCTAAACGTCTAAAGATTCGGCGTGCCATCAGAGATCGTATGCGACAATGGTTCCCAATTCATTGGTCGCAAGACTAAAGCCTTCTGTGAACAATGGAACATCAACTTAGTCACATCCACCCCCAGATACCCACAGTCGAACGGACAGGCGGAGTCCAGTAACAAAATCATCATCAATAACCTAAAAAAGAGGCTAGAAGGCGCCAAAGGCAAGTGGACAGACGAACTCCCATACATCCTCTGGTCCGATAGAACCACACCAAAGAATGCAACAGGACAATCACCCTTCTCGCTTGTTTACGGATGTGAAGCGGTCATCCCCACTGAGATACTTATCCCTACAGCCAGATACGGCCTACAGACCCCGGAACAGAACGATGAAGAGTTGTCGCATAACCTCGACACGATTGACGAAGTCAGAGAAAAAGCCAGGCTTAGGATGGTCCAATATCAACAACAGGTCGCAAGGAGCTACAATAAAAACGTCCGCGTTCGAGTTTTCAGAAAGGGTGATTGGGTACTGAGGAAGACATTTCAGAACACAAAAACCCCCAGGGATGGTAAGCTGACCCCACAATGGGAAGGACCCTACCTAATCACAGACGTTGTTGGACAAGGCGCTTACATATTGCAAGACATGAAAGGACACGACATCCCAAGAAGCTGGAACGCAACGTACCTAAAGCAGTATCATTTCTAAAAACTTTTCTATTATTTGTCAGATTATCAATTACATTCTTTTCTCACTGACTTAAACATCGGAGGGCCGTTGGGTTCACCCCCGACAACCATTCCTTAGCAACCCCTCGCGTTGTCTCATCCAAACACAGGCATAACAAGCTCAAACAAAGCAGTGGATCCACCCAAGACACACAAAAGCGCTTACAAACTTACACAACGCGATCGATCGACACACAGGGAGTTGAACAACAAAGGCACTTCGGCACACCGCCTGCCTTATACAAAATAAGGTACACGAAGCCTTGAACTACACACCTAACGCAAGACACATTTGCTTACCTCCCTGGATTACAATATACAACTGTCATGACTAAACTCAAACACAATACGCAGGCCTCCTTCCGGAGAACGCATCCATGCAAACATACATCAAACAAAGACAGGTTCCAGAAACCAAAGAGTGCTATTCAAAAACAAAAGGCGAAAATGCCAATCATCATCGTCTTACAAAAACGCGACCCACGATGGTGGACGGGTCGCCAAAATGCAAGAGTTTGCCCACACGACGGTGGGAATTCCAAAACAATCAATCCAAATATCCAAGAAAACAAACCAACAAGTCAAGGGATGAGAGATTCAAGCTTCGACATCTCTACCTTGGGCAGCGTCAAGGGCAACATCGAGAGCAGCGTCAGGGGCAAGATCGCGTGCCATTTCTGTTCGTTCGGAACTCACTTCAGTTCCTTCCTCCGCCATGACTCCAACGGTCCCGCACGCCTGAAGGAAGTCGACGTCGGGGCAACCGTTGGGGAACTGCTCGTCCAGATAAGCATGTTCCTTCTCCAGGTCCCACGACTCTTGACGACCGGCCTTAAGATCCTCCATCATCTCAATCCTGGCCTTGAGCGTGAAGTAAGCTCCAACGTCAGTGGCAACCTCACCGCCCTCCTTCTTGGCATTCTCGAGTCGAGCCTCCAAATCACTAACACGTTGCTCAGAAACCTTCAAGTTAGTCTTGGTAATGCGACGCATACCCTCTGACATCTTCAGCTACGCCTCTGCTTCTTTCGCCCTATCCACAGCTTGGGAGATCTTCGACTGAGCGTCGTCCCACATCTGCTTCATCTTCAAATGACTCGACCTAAGATGTTGGAAGACCTACCCACGCAGACAACAAGTCAGCAGATGCAACAACAAAAAAACAGAGGGGAAGTTTGAATTCAAACCGTCCAAGAGCCCGTGGCGGCCATTTCCAGATTCTCCAAAGCAGGGAGGTCTTCGATATCGTCAGGTACTGGCAGGGTGAGGAGCTCAGGGAAATCAATGCTCTTCTTCACAGACTTGCCTTTCGACGCATCTTATGAGGCACGGACATGTTTCCTCTTATGACCAGACGACTTTGAGGGAAGCGACTTGGGAGGACACCCTTTAGGAGGAGCCTTGGAATGCATCCTCTGCGCCAGCAAATCCTTGGCCGAAAGACCAGCGCTAGATCTTTCACTCCAGGATAAGGCTGAATTCAACGAAAACAGAATCAAAGATAGTAGATAAGAGAAAAAAGGCAAGGCAGACTTGGTAGGAACCCACATTTAGAAGACGATGACATCGGTGAATTTGCTTCGACTAGGAGAGTTTGAGCGGTTGCAAAGATGTTGATGTTCGCAAAGGACCTTTCGATCTGGGAAAACTTCAGAACTGGATGTGTCCTCGAATCTGGAACAGGATCCTCCTTCGGATCTTCGATCTCAGGGTCTGCAAAAAGTTACATGTAAGCCAAAGTTAAAAGCCACGCGACCTACTTCAAGCACACAAAAGAACACAAACCTTTCCACATCCATTCGGTCAACAAGAACGGACAATCGCCCCCCAAGCCCAACGATGCAACGTTCACGAAAAAGAACCGCTTTTTCCATCCACGATCATTCACATTCAACCTCAAAGCCAAGGGTTGGCGGTCAGAGCGGCTTCGAAGGTTATACTGGTACGATCGCTTGGACCCCAGACAATAGTTATAATCTAAAACCCTAAAATCTATGCCAGTAGCAAAATCTTTGTTCAGATGGTCCAAGACCTTAAGAAAACGCCAGGCATGAGGCATTATTTGGCAAGGGGCTAAGGAGAAATAAGAGAGCACAGACTGAACTAGTTCAGAGAAAGGAAAGGTATGGCCTATTTTGAAAGGATATTCATAGAAGCAAACCCAACCCGGACATCTCGAGTCGGCCCGTTCGTCTGGATAGGGGAGGCGAGAGATGGCATCCTTAGGAAAACCTCCAACCTACAAGGCCCTGTCGAGTGCGGGCTAAGTCATGATGTTCACGACGCTTTCCTGCTCGCTGAGAAGGAAGAGAGGGGGGCGATCTTCAAAACTTGACTCCGAATTGGAAGCGGCCATGAATAAGATGGTGAAAAGATTCAAACTTGGAAGGAGAAAAGTTACCTAGGGAAGGAGAAGTTACAGACGGTGAAGATGAGACGAAAGGGCAGAAGTCAAATCAATTTATTGACAAAGGATAGGATCCAATTCTGCAGTAGAGACGTCCGATCCAGTGCACGTGTCCGTGATCCATAAAGGAAAGAAAACCGCCCAAGTCCAACCTGTTACTCGTCCGGTTTCCTTTGGGGCAATTGTCGGGCCACGTTTTTATCAGGATTGGATCGGCCCATGAAGCAAGTAAAGATCACGGCCCAACGTGCGGAAGAGGAAGATTCATCCGTTGATGCGACCAACGGTGTAATATCCCTCATTTTATAAGGGTATTTTGGAATTTTTCCAACTCCTGTATTACAAGTCGGATTAAATTCAGAGAAGTTCAGACATTCGGTAATATGTTTGATCTCTGTAATATTTTTTCTGAGTAATATAAAATACAGTTGACGTATTTTCGGGGTTAAATAGTCGTTCGTATACGAATATATTTAACCCGGGGTTAAGAAGATTAACCCAAAGTCAAAACGGTCAAAGGGGTGAAAAATGGCCTTGACCGCACCCCGCGGTCAAGTGGCCACACCTGCGGCGAGTACCAGTTCTGAAGCAACAGGAGAGGCGGTCACTGGGCGCCACCGCACCCTGCCGCACCCCGCGGTGGGATATTTTTTCTGACGACGTTATCCTCTTCCCCTCCACTACAAGTGGCTGTCTCCTTTGGTCGAGGGCTTGTCCCCTGCTTGTTCCCCTCCTAGCTGGGCCTATAAAAGGGAGAGAAAGCTGAAGAGGAGAGTGTTGATCTGCTCTTCTTCCTCCTCAAAAAAATCTCTATTAAAGCCCAAGCTTTTGAGCTTTGTTTGAGAGGTGATCGAACCCCTTTGAGCGTTTAGAAAGGTGTTCCTAAGTGGTATTCTAAAGCCTAAGAAGGTTAGAAGTGGAGCCACAATCGAATCGGAAGCCAACGAACCAAACCAAGTGAGTTTCGCCATTAAAGTTGTCGAAAGCTCTTGCCCCTGTCATCCCGCCGCACCCGCGGCAGAGGCTCCACCGCACCCGCGGTGAGCTTGTCCGAGTTGTGTGTTCTTGGGTGTTTGGCTTTGGGCGAGGCTTGACTCCTTCGATTCTTTTAGTATTCTTTTAGATTCATATATGTGGATATTGAATCTAACTTAGGGTTTCTTTTTGGGTCGATCCGAAGGAATCTGTGGTCTCAGATCTGTCCCTGTTTCGGACCCAGGAACTCGTCGTCTCTAAGCTTTGCTTAAGCTTCTGCGGATCTAAGGCAAGTGGCGGTTCGCTCTTGCTCATCATTCCATATTTCAATTAATTATCAATTGTTTAGTTGTTAATTAATTTGGGATGATTTACTGATTTATTGTTCGTTGGGAACAACTTTGTTAATAATTGATTAAAAGATGATATTATAATAGGTTGTATATTCTGCTAGAACAACGCTATTATAGATATATATTGTAGATGTGGGCCTTGATGGCTTTGATGTGATTTATTGCTGTGTTGAACTGTTTAGTTAGCACGAGTATTCGTAGGAACTTTGGGCTCTATGTGAGGTCCAGTAGTTTCTTGATAATTATTGGTTGAGAGGGCAGTGGAGACCCTGACACCAACGAGATGTGGATGCAAACGAGATGTGGATATGAACGTGATGTGGATTGAGGTTTGGACCCTGCGAGGTCCATTCCTTCGATATATGTCCCTCATGACGAAACATATATCTAAAAGCTTATAACGTGATGTGTGTTTTGGAATTAAATAAGATAAGTGCCGTTGTCGCACATAATTAATATACCCTTGGGCGAGCAGTGCAGCTAGGAAAGATCGTCTTGATTTTAAACGCTTGTGTGTAATTATTAATGTTCCCCAACATTTGTCATATTTCCGATAAGACTCAATTCGTTGGAGTCTTCTTTTGGGTTTGATTGCTGTGAGACTCGGTCTCCAGAATCTTCTCTTGATCATGTCTTTTCATGTATTCTAGTAGGAGTATGGTGATTGACTATCGTCATCGGTTTTGATTCGAGAAGCGATGAGTCTAACCTAATACGACTACTTCGGACCACTCTGCTTTGTACCCTTGCTTGGTCTTTCATTAGACTAACCAACCGTAATTGTTCTCTGCATGGTTGGCTGGTGTCATCCGTTCGATTCGGCACATCAGATAAGTTGCCATCCCGTGAAGGCTAGAACGACTATAGAGGCGAACGATGTTTTGACAAGTTTATTCAGGTTAAGATCATTGGCGGGTGATCATTGCGATCAAGACCCTTTTGTTGATTATTTAAAGTCTCTAGCTGTGTTAAATATGTTTTGTGTAAAGACTTCCGCTGTAATGAACCTGATTTTGTATTTTGGTTGCATTTCGGATTATGGATGTAATGCCGAAATAATGATTTTAATCGAAGGTTATGATACTTTGTATCATAATTGTTGTTTGATGATTTATATCAACTGGTAAAGCCTTGGGTGAGATCGGACAGAACGTCTGAGGTCACTGGCGGTAATGCCTTCAAGGTTATATATTTGGGGGTGTTACAAACGGCTCCATTCGTAACGTCCAGAGCGGAAATCGTGGATAGAATCGTGGCATTAAGTAACCGAGTGATCCTCTCAAATCTAGCATTAAATCCTTTCATTTTAAATAAATTAGGATCGATCTATTGTACACACACCTCTACGGATGCAACCGGCTAGCATTCTCGAACTCTCATTGTAATTCGGCACACAGTTTTCTTAAGGAAGAGATCATTCGATCGTTCTACGTGTTCGTCTGACATTACTCAATCTCACTCGATTCATTGCGATCCGTCTCAGCTAAGCTTTACTATTCTCGTTTCGTTTCATCATTCTTGGTTTGCTATTTTTTTTTTGAAGTTATAAACTGATTCGTTCGACTAATAGCACCACATCGAAGGCAATTTATATTTGATATCTTTTTGCCCAAAACATTTACCACATTATTTTGTAATCGCGGTCAATTTATTGTTCAATTTACTACGGTTTCTCATGAAGCGTAGTCGTTTTGCCACAGTGTTACTCTGGTTTGCTTAACAACCGTAGTATTTGTGTTTACATTATTACCACTTTATTTTTTGACCGAGGTAAATTTATTGTTCAATTTACTACGGTTTGCTTAAACTGGGGTATTTATGTTTACACTTTTACTACGATTCAATGAATTGTAGTATGACGATTTGATGAGACAAAAAAATATTTTTGTTTACATGTTTCCCCAATAAAAATATTGCTAAAAAAGGTTCATTTTTTTTAAGATAAAAAAGGTTCATTAGAGGGGGAGATAAATGAATTCACAAAACCCAAAGAGTCTCTTCTCCTCTCCTCTTTGAAATTAGAGTTATCTACATCGACAAAACCCATGCAACCGTCTCCTCAGATCTATTATAGCACATCGGCCCCTAGTAGATGTACACACCTTGAACCCCTCCAGCAACAATACATCAATCATTTCTCAATTAGTGATATTTCTCAATTTTTAACATTTTTTAGATTACACCTTTTATACCAGTTTAGGGTTTAAGGAACTGATGTGACTGTGTAGTAGGTTGAGGTTTGTTTGATGTTGCTAATTAATGATGTTGATTCCTATGTATAACCTAGGGTTGCTTATGACTTTTTCAAATCCCCTTACCTTGTGAATGGATTACCTACCCTTTCATTCAAAAAAGAAAAAGATCGATCTGCCATAAACAAAGGTGGTCTTAAAATTTTGGGAGCTAATATACAAGAACAACTTAAACAATTAGCTAAAAGCATAAGAACAAGGTCATTGTTGTATTAACATGTGCAAACTATGGTTGAAGGGATTAGTGGGACAAAGGAAGAGATGAAACATACCAATTACTGATCTTTTTCAAATTTATTAAACAAAAACTGTAAGCATTCTACTATAACTTCTGTTTTTTAACTTCTGTTTAGAATTGTTGGGTTATGAAGCCCGATGGACTGTACACCGAAAGCCCAACTTTCACAATCCAACTGGTATGTTTAATGGGCCTAATTAGGGTTTTGTTCATTAGCTTAAATTCCCTATTGATCATTGTAATCATTATCACAATAGTAAGAAAGACCATGGCTTGCCCCCAGACGTAGTCATATTCTGTGACGAACTGGGTAAATAATTTTCGTGTTCTTTGCTTCGGTTTTCTCTCGTTACTATGTTCGAATCCTAACAACTGGTATCAGAGCGCTGGTTCTGGCAGTCACGATGGGAGGCGGAAAATCGCCGGTGGAGAAGTTCAACGGGACATATTTCGGGTTCTGGAAGATGCAGATCGATGATTACCTGTACGGTAAAGATCTGTACTTGCCTGTGGGCGAGAAACCGGAAGACATGAAGGAAGACGAGTGGAAGTTGCTGGACAGGAAAACGATGAGCGTGATCCGCCTGTCGTTGTCCAGAAACGTGACGCATCACACTATCAAGGCAGAGACGACGAAGGGAATGCTGCAGATTCTGTTCGCAATGTATGAGAAACCATCCGCAGTGAACAAGGTTCACCTGATGCAGTGGTTGTTTAACCTGCGGATGACAGAGCGTACATCGGTGGCCAATCACTTGAACGAGTTCAATATGACAATTGCGCAACTGAGCTCGGTTGAGATCAATTTCGATGATGAGGTACAAGCCCTAATTCTATTATCCTCTTTACCAGAGAGTTGGAGCGGGACAATTACTACTATTAGTGCTTCAACGGGGAAGGCAAAGCTTAAGTTTGATGAAGTCAGAGATCTGATTATCAACGAAGAAATTCGCAGGAAGGCGTCAGCAACTGCTTCAGGATCAACCTTGAGTACGGGAAATAGGGGCAGGTCAGAGGGAAGGATAAACCCAAAGACAAGAGCAGAATCAAGTGTTGGAATTGTGATGAGAACGGTCATTACAAGAATGAATGTAAGGCACCATCAAAGGACAAATCAACGAATTCAACCACAGAAGATATTGCAGATGCATTGATCTTGAGCATGAGCAGCCCATTACAGTCTTGGGTGTTAGACTCTCGAGCTTCGTTTCACTCATGCAACAGTGTTGAGATAATGGATCGATATACTCCTGGAGATTACGAAAAGGTCTATCATGCTGATGATGAGGCCTAAAAAATTGTGGGGAAAGGTGATGTTCGAATCAAGGCACCGAATGGATCTGTGTTGTAGTTGCATGGAGTTAGGCATATTCCTGGTTTGAAAAGAAACATGCTTTCAGTTGGGCAGTTGGATGATGAGGGTTATGTTGTAATCTTCGACTGCAAGAGCTGAAAGATAACCAAACGAGCTATGATAGTAGCTCGAGGGAAGAAGGAGGGGACGTTGTACATGACAAGCAACGCCCACGATAGCATTGATGTTGCAGGAGTGAACGGTGATGCAGATTTGTGGCACTGTCGTCTTGGCCACATGAGTGAGAAAGGGATGAAAGTGTTGTGTTCGAAGGGTTTGCTACCAGGTCTCAAATATGTTGAAATCGGATTGTGTGAGGATTGCGTGCTTGGGAAACAGAAAAGGGTGAGTTTTTTGAAGGGTGACAGAACTTTGAGGAAGCAGAAGCTGGAGTTGGTCCACAACGACTTGTGGGGACCAACATCTGTGACATCTCTTGGTGGAGTGTCATACTACATGACCTTCATTGACGACTCCACAAGAAAGGTATGGGTTTACTTTCTGAAGAAAAACTTTGATGCCTTTGACTCTTTCAGAAAGTAGAAGGCCCTGGTAGAGAATGAGACGGGTCTTAAAGTGAAGTGCTTGAGATCTGACAATGGTGGGGAGTATGAGCTTCGCGAGTTCAAGGAGTTTTGTGCTGAGAATGGCATTCGCATGGAGAAAACCTTGAAAGGAACTCCTCAGGAGAACGGCGTGGTAGAACATACGAATAGGATCTTGAATGAACGTGCTAGGAGCATGAGGCTGAAGTGTGGGCTTCCGAAGATGTTCTGGGCAGATGCAGTTAACACTGTTGCATTCTTGATTAACCAAGGGCCATCAACTCCCTTGGAGAATGGCATTCCAGAGGAGTCTTGGAGTGGCAAAGAGGTAAATAGGTCATTTCTTCGGATATTTGGGTGCGTTTCATATGTTCATGTAGCTTCTGTTGAGAGAAGTAAACTGGATGCTAAGTCTGTCAAATGCACATTTATTGGATATGGCGGTGATGATTTCGGATATCATTTTTGGGATGAACAGAATAGGAAGGTTATTTGTAGTCGAGACGTTGTGTTTAATGAGCAGGTGTTGTACAAGGATAGTCTGGGTGCATCAGAAACAACTAGTTCAAAACCTGAGGTTGTGGAGTTAGACATCTCAAACTCGGGTGGGAGCAAGGTGGTTCGAAATGACCAAGAGGTTGTTGTTGAGGAAGAACCGCACACCCTAGTAGTTCCGTTGCGGAGGTCCACCAGAGAGCGTGGATCACTTGATAGATTTTCGCCTTCCAACTACTATCTTTTGTTGACTGATGGTGGTGAGCCAGAGTGTTATGCATATGCATCTCGTGGAGAGCATGTGAGCAAGTGGAAGCTTGCAATGGATGATGAGATGGATTCGTTGACGACTAACGGAACTTGGGAACTAGTTGAGCTTCCAAAGGGCAAGAAGGCATTGCATAACAAGTGGGTTTACAGAATCAAGGAGTAGGCGAATGAAAGCAAGCGTTATAAGGCAATGCTGGTTGTGAAAGGATTTCAACAGAAATATGGTATTGATTATACTGACGTTTTTACTCCTGTGGTGAAACTGACTACTATTCGTTTAGTGCTGAGTATGATGGCTGCAAAAAACTTAGAGTTATAACAACTGGATGTAAAAATGACCTTTCTTCATGGTGATTTAGATGAAGACATCTATATGAAGCAACCTGAAGGCTACGTGTCAAAGGGTAACGTTGAGCTTGTGTGCAAGCTGAAGAAGAGCTTGTATGGTATGAAACAAGCACCTAGACAGTGGTACAAGAAGTTTGATGGATTCATGCATAAAGTTGAGTTTGTGAAAAGTGAAGCTGACCATTGTTGCTACTTCAAGAAGTATGACAACGACTACATCATATTGCTGCTATATGTTGATGACATGCTGATAGCAGGCACTAGTGCTCGAGAAGTAAGCAAGTTGAAGAAGGAGTTGTCTGAACGGTTTGCTATGAAGGATATGGGAGAGGCTAAGCAGATTCTCGGTATGCGGATTGATCGAGATAGGAATGCTGGAAAGTTGTATCTATCGCAGGCTGAGTACATCAAGAAGGTCTTGAAGAGGTTCAATATGCAAGATGTTAAGCCAGCTAAAGTCCCTTTGGGTAGCCACTTCAAGCTATCTAATAGGGACTCGCCTAAGAGTGAAGAAGAACGTGCCCAGATGCAGAGAACTCCATACGCTTCAGCAATTGGCAGTTTGATGTATGCAATGGTGTGTACAAGGCCAGACATTGCCCATGCGGTAGGAGTAGTTAGTCAATTCATGGGCAATCCAGGGAAGGAGCATTGGGAAGCAGTGAAGTGGATCCTTAAATACTTGAGGGGTACTACTGAGCAGGCCTTATGTTTTAAAGGCAAGAAAGTGGTGTTAGCAGGGTATGTTGATGCAGATTTGGCATCAAGTGATCTCGACAAGAGAAGAAGTACAACCTAGTATGTCTTTACATTGGGTGGTACTGTAGTCTATTGGGCTTCTAAGTTGCAGAAAATCGTGGCTTTGTCTACTACAGGAGTTGAGTATGTTGCAGTGACTGAGGCTAGTAAGGAGATGGTATGGTTGCAAAATTTCTTGCGTGTATTGGGGAAGTAGCAAGGGGGATTGCATTCTATACAGTGATAGTCAGAGTGCCATCCACGTGGCTAAGAATTCAACCATTCACTCGAGGACTAAGCACATAGAGTTGAAGTATCACTACATACGTCATCTCTTGGAGAGAAAGGTTCTGCAGTTGATGAAGATTTGAGGAAGTGAGAATCCTGCAAACATGTTGACTAAGGTTGTGACCTTAGAGAAGTTGAAGCTTTGCATGGCTTCAACTGGCCTTGGTAATTGAGTTGAAGGTTTGACACTACTACCGGATATGTGTTGCTGTTGAAGATGAAGACGATTATGATTGGAATCAGTCTCCAGGTGAGAGATTGTTGGGTTATTGAGCCTGATGGATTGTACACCGAAAGCCCAGCTGGGTAAACAATAGTGTAATGGGCCTAATTAGAATTTCGTTCATTAGCTTAAATTCCCTATTGATCATTGTAATCGTTATCACAATAGTAACAAAAATTCTGGCTTGATAATGCCCCCAGACGTAGTCATATTCTGTGACGAACTGGGTAAACAATTCTCGTGTTCTTTGCTTCGGTTTTCTCTCATTATTGCGTTCGAATCCTAACAAGAATTACAGTCTCCCTAAACAGACCAATTAGTGTTGCTAGCTGTAAATTATTGGCAAAAAATTATAGTAATTTTTATTTGACATCTATGTTTGGACCGCAATGTTCCTTGCAAGTTCAAGTGACATTCATTCTTGGCCATTGTAATTTATTTAAGTTTGTGACTCCTCAGTAAGGGTTCGTTTGGTTGATCTAATATACACAAGGAAACATAATGGAAAGGGAATGAAAGATGCAATTATGTTTGGTGGTAAAAAACGTAATTTTCAGAGAAATTGTTGCATAGTGAGGTGTCGGAAGCTTGAAGTTGAGGGGTGGCGTGAGGGAGCGATTTAGGGTTTCGTTGTACATGGTGCGGGTCGTTCATGATTTGGCTTTTAATATATAATGATAAGTCTTCTGATTTAACCAGCTTGACTGAGATCATAGAGGATAAGGTTTTGGTTCCAAATGCATTACCAAAGAGTAGTCAGTTCAGTGATTTCATACTTATTCAGTTTGTCGTAGATATTAGATAGGAGTTTATATGATTTTATGTTATCAGTTCTTAGATTTTTTATGTATTGTCATGTGGTTTATTTATTTTTTCAAGGTATTTGTGAAAGATAAGAGATGGGAAGATACAATCCCACATTGAAAAATTAAATAAAATAAGACTATTATATAAGACTATGAATTACTTCACCTATTGTCAATTGGTTTTGGATTAAAATCTAATGAGCTTGTATGGTGGATTTGCAGATGGACAGACACGTCCTCTGATTGGGCCCACAGACTTTATCATGGTATCAAAGCTGGTCCCGTAAGGCGTGATGTTAAGTGACAGTTGGGCCTATAAAAGACTGAATTACTTCACCCATTGTCAATTGATTTTTAGTTGAAATCTCATGGGCTTGTATGATAGGCTTATATATATGAGGACATTTTATTATTAGGTGATTGAGGTCCTCCTAAAGATAATTACATAAGTAATATTTGGAAAACAATGTCACATGATTTTCCTATAATCTTGCTTTGGTTGGTAATTACTATCCAAATAAAGTACGGAAATAAAAATATTAATTTGATACAATTGAGAAAAGTCAAAATATTTGAATAAAGCTATATTATGTAAATTATAGTAGTAATAATAAAAAAACAATTAAAGTAATTTGAGCTCGATGATGTGGAAGGAACAAGCATGCGTTCTTGCAATCGTAAGAAAACACTTCCATTTGCTACACGTGATCACATACCTCTCTAATTTGAGCTCAATCGCAATTAGAAAACACTTCCATTTAGCTATTTCCTAGGTGTTATGTAATCTAATCCCAAGTTGTTGTAATTAAAATATAGATTGGATTATTGCAAGCATTACAGATTGAGTAGACTAGGATTCAATGTAGAGACAAAGGGGCTCGACAGGCTGACTTAGCCATAGAGGAACATGTGGGCTCGAGAGACTTGACCAATGTTGGCTCTAGTCTATTGACAGTTGCACATGAAGCTCTGGCTAAGTATTTGGGTCTGCTTTGCCTCTTGGTCTCAGTTTCACTTGTAATGGGCCTGATCTCCTTATGGGCCTCTTCTGCTTTCTGGGCTTGGCCGATGTGTGAGACGCTGGATTTCACTGGTGAAACGACGCGTTTGGGCTAAATGAGTAGAGGTATATAACCTCTACTATATCCTCCAGCGCTGAGTGACTTTTCGATGTTGCTTCTCTTTTTTGCTCCGATGGAAACCCTAGAGAGCTCTCTTCACTGAGAGCAGAACTCTGGCTCCCCCATTGTTGCTCGAAGTTGTAGCTTGAAGGTTTAGAGAGAAGTCACACAAAGAGAGAAAGAGAGATCGAAGAGCTGCTTGTGTGCTAGCTCTGTGGTTGTCCTTCCAGGGGACACTTCTTATCTCGTCTTCTTCTTTTGGCATGTGTACCGCTTCTTCTCTTGCATTGTTTCTTTGGTTTGCTCTCTGCATGCTTGCTTGTAACCAAACTTGTTCTTGGCCTTGAGTTGCCTAGTGGAAGGGTGAGCCTCCCCTCTTGAGGACTCCGCAGACGTAGGACTTAGTCCGAACTGCATAAACAATTCTCTGTGTTCAAGTTGGTTTTTCGTTTGTCTTTACTGTCCAAACTTTGTTTTGAACGATTGAGGAGAGATTCGAGCGGATTTGGTTTTACAAATTGGTATCAGAGCCTTGGCTCTCGATCTGTGCTTCCGCTTGTGTTCTTAGGGTTTTAGAAAAGGGTTTTCTGTGTTGAGTAGTCTCTTGTTGCTTCTGTTTCTGGAAAATCTACTATTTTTGTTGCTTTGAGCATGCGATTGTTTGGCTTCTGAGTAAGGAGTGACAATCTGTGGTGGCTCACTTGAAAAGCGACAAAGGTGTATTTTTCCAGATTGGGAAAACTTGGAGAGACTCGATTACTTGCTTTATCTATTACCTCTTTTGAAACCTATCTGCTCATCTGCTCTCGTTCTAAAAGACTTTCTAGCTTGTTGACTATTAAGACAAACTCTTGTCTTCTGTGACAGTGAACCTCTAGTGGACTAAGCCCTGACTTTGTGTCAGGTGTAAGCTGTATCCCTAGGTTCTTGAGTACTCTGCTTGTGCTGATTACTCTTTGCAAAAGGAGTTGCATGTGACTTTGCTCTTGACCTTGTTTGTCAAGTGTGAAGTTGGACTGTGTGTCTGTTGTTGTGTGTTGCTATCTTAGTCTGTTTCTGGTATCTGACTTGTGTGTTGGTTATGACAGAAAACAATGTTAGGGTTAAGCCCTTTGATGGCACCACTGCCTTTGCCATGTGGCAAGTCAAGATGAAAGCTATCCTCATAAAGGAAAATGCTGGAAGGCAGTGACTGGGGTCTTGCCTGCTGACATATCTGCTGAGGATAAGACTGAGCTTGATGAGCAGGCTCATTCTGAGATCATGATTAGGCTTGCTGACGACGTGGCTCGTCAGGTTGTAAGTATCACTGACTCTAAATCTCTGTGGAAGGCTTTAGAGGATTTATACTTGACTAAATCCCTGCCTAGTAGAATCTCTTTGCTGTGTCGATTGTTCACTTTTAAGATGGATATTAACTTGTCTCTGAATGAAAACTTGGACAAATTCTTGAGAATGAACCAAGAACTTGAAAGATGTGATGACAAGATAAAAGATTCCCATCAGGATGTTCTTCTTTTGAGCTCTTTGCCTTCACAGTTTGACACTTTTAAAGATGTTATCCAGTATAGTTCTGAGAAACTCACTAAAGAAAAAATTGTTGAGGCTATACAGGAGAAAAATGAACTTATGAAAGTGTTTAAGTCTAAAGGTGAAAAGAAAACTGAGGCTAAGTCTGAAGTGCTTATGGCTAAGACTAAGACTAAAAACAAGAGATTTCAGAAGAAAGACAAGACTAAAAGTGAAAAGTATGACAAAACTGAGAATGATAAGA
Source organism: Rheum nobile (assembly GCA_027886185.1). Lineage (NCBI taxonomy): Eukaryota > Viridiplantae > Streptophyta > Magnoliopsida > Caryophyllales > Polygonaceae > Rheum > Rheum nobile. Next base: position 11,662,458 of record WOAB01000563.1, on the reverse strand, counting down.
AAGATGCTAAGAGTTGTTTTTACTGTGGTAAAAAGGGTCATTTTATTAAAGACTGTCACAAGAAGCAAAAAGATGATAAAGATAAGAAATCAAATGAATCTGCTGCTTTATGTGAAACTCCTGGTGATCATTCTTATGAACTCCTTATGTGTGCTTCTCTATCTGCTGTGACTCATGATTGGATTTTGGATTCAGGGTGTACTTTGCATGCTACTTTTGATAAATCTTTGTTTGAGTCTTTGCATGAGTGTGATGGAGGTGAAGTGTTGTTGGGTGATCACACTTCACTACCTATTAAGGGAATAGGTAATGTGCCTCTTAGGATGTTTGATGAGAAAGTTAGGCTCCTTCAAAAAGTTAGGTGGGTACCTGACCTGAGAAGGAACCTAATGTCAGAATCTGTCTTTGATGATTTAGGATGCAATACTAATACTCATAATGGCATAAGAGTGGTCATGAGAAATGGCTCCACTCATATCAAGAGTGTTAAGAAGGGAGGACTATACCATGTTATAGCTTCTCCTGAACTCAACATCTCAAAAATGAGTATTAGTATGAGTTCTGAACAATCAAAACTTTGGCATGAAAGGCTGAGTCATATTGGAATGAAAGGCCTTAATTATCTGTTTAAAACTGGCTTACTTGATAAAAAACCTGTTGATCTTAACTTTTGTGAAAACTATGTGTTTGGAAAAAAGACTCAACACAGTTTCAACAAATCCACCTATATTGCTAAGAAGCCTCTAGAGTATGTTCACTCTGATTTGTGGGGACCTGCTCAGGTTGACACAATAGGAGGCAAAAGATACTTTATATCCTTCATTGATCATTATTCTAGAAAGTTATGGGTGTATTTGTTGAAATCTAAAGATGAGGCATTCCATACTTTTAAGGTATGGAAGGCTTCAGCTGAGAGTGAGTCTAATGAGAAATTGAAATGCTTAAAAACAGATAATGGCCTTGAATTTTGTAACCATGCCTTCAATGATTTATGTACTCAATCTGGGGTCAAAAGACACCTTACAGTCCCTGATACACCTCAGTAGAATGGTACTGCTGAGAGGATGAACATGATCTTGCTTGAAAAGGCAAGGTGCATGCTCATCAGTGCTGGGATGAAACCCTCACTATGGGGAGAGGCAGTTGTCACTGCTTGCTACCTCATCAACATATCCCTATCTTCTGTGGTGAATTTCAAAACACCACAAGAGATGTGGACTGGCAAGGCTCCAAATTTATCTCACCTTAAACCTTTTGGCTGCACTGCATATGCTCAAGTGTCACAAGGTAAGTTGCAGCCAAGGGCTTTGAAAGGTGTGATGTTGGGGTACCCTGAGGGTGTTAAAGGTTATAAGCTTCTACTAGTTCAACCTCATGGCTATAAGGTTTTGACAAGTAGGAGTGTAACCTTTAATGAGGTAGATTTCCATTTTAAAAATGTTACTAACACCTCTTCTGTGAGCATAGGTACTGGAGAACAAGAAGAAATGAGGTTCTTCTTACCTCATGAAGCTGCAAGTGATGGAGAAGATGAGTTTGACAGTGGCCAAAACTCAAGTGCTTCATCATCTGGAGAGTCACTGGACTCAAATGCACAAGGTCAATCTGTTGAAAGTGACCATGTGAGTGAAGATCAGAACCCTCACCAATCAGGTGGGGAGGTAAGTGATAGTAATTATCCTAGTAATTCTCCTAGTGTTGTGTCTTTTCATGATTCTGAGCATGAGAATGATAACATTGAAATTCCTGTTGTGAATGACTTAAATGATTATCAATTAACCAAAGATAGACAACCTAGAACTAGAATACCTAATAGGAGATTTATGTCATCTTTGCTTGCTGAGCATTCTGATCTGAACCTTGTTGAGTTTGCCTTCATAGCTACTGAGCATGTTGTAAATTCCTTTACTCCTGAGACTTATGAGATTGCTATTAAGTGTTTGCATGCTAAGGACTGGTTGAAAGCTATGCATGAGGAGTATAAGTCTACGCTTGTGAACAATATCTGGGAACTTGTTCCAAAACCTAAAAATGCTAGGTTAATAGACTGTAAATGGATTTACAAATTGAAAGAAGGAACTCACAAGGGTGACCCCCTTAGATATAAAGCTAGACTTGTAGCTAAGGGGTTCACTCAGAAAGAGGGTCTAGATTATAATGACATCTTTGCCCCTGTTGTGAAATACAAAACTTTGAGATTGCTTCTTGCCATGACTGCTGTGTTTGATTGGGAATTGGAACAAATGGATGTTAAAACTGCTTTCCTACATGGTGATTTGCTTGAGACTATTTACATGAAACAGCCTAAGGGGTTTGTAGTTGAGTCTAAATCTGAGCATGTCTGTTTACTAAAGAAATCTATATATGGACTTAAACAATCCCCTAGGTAGTGGAACATTAAATTTGACTCTTGCATGAAAAATATGGGATTCACTAGGAGCAGTTATGACACTTGTCTTTACTTTAAAGGCATTAGATCCAAAACTCCCTTGTTTGTGCTCTTGTATGTTGATGATATCTTAATCGTGTGTAGTTCTAAGGTGCATATTTCTGGTGTGAAAAGAGACTTAAAACTGCATTTTGATATGAAAGATTTGGGCCCTGCTCAGAGAATCCTTGGCATTAATATCACTAGAGATAGAAAGAAAAAGAAAATGTGGCTTTCTCAGTGTGATTATGTGCATAAGATTCTTGAAAAATTCAGCATGCTAAATTCTAAACCCACCTCAATACCCTTAGGAGGGCACTTAGATTTGACCAAGGAGCACTGTCCTAAAACACCAGCTAAAATGGATAAGATGTCTCATGTTCCCTATGATGTTGATGTTGGGTCTGTCATGTATGCCATGCTATGTACTAGACTTGATATTGCATTTGCTATTAGTGTGCTTAGTAGATTTATGTCTAACCCCGCTGAGTGTCATTGGAATGCCATGAAATTTCTGCTGAGATACTTGTGTGGTACTGAGAACTTGTGTCTTGTTTACTGTGAGCATACATCTAGAAATGAACTTCATGGATATGTTGATTATGACTATGCTAGTAATAAAGATACTCGAAAATCTACTACTGTCTATTACTATACTTGGGCTGGTAACTGTATCTCTTGGAAATCACAGCAACGGTCAGTGGTGGCTTTATCCTCCACTGAAGCAGAGTATATTGCTGCCACTGAGGCATCAAAAGAGGCAATATGGTTAACTGGGATTCTTGGTGAAATATTGACTACTCCATTGATGCCTGTGCTGCATATGGACAGTCAAAGTGCTTTGTACTTATGCAAGGATCCTATGTACCATGAGAGGTCTAAGCATATTGATGTTAGACACCACTTTATTCGAGATAAGGTGGAAGAAAAGGTTTTGGTGGTAAGAAAGGTTAAAGGGGATGAAAATCCTGCAGATTTTGGGACTAAAATTGTAACAGCTGATAAATTTTCATTCGGCAGGAATTTCCTGCACATTTGGGATGTTGCCTGAGACCACCTTAACCTAGAGGACGATGACGTACAGTTGGCTCTGAACCCCAACCACTACTGGCGGCACTTGGCACTACATCAACATTTGGATTAGGAGGGCATTTGTTATGTAATCTAATCCCAAGTTGTTGTAATTAGAACATAGATTGGATTATTGCAAGCATTACAGATTGAGTATACTAGGATTCAATGTAGAGACAAAGGGGCTCGACAGGCTGACTTAGCCATAGAGGAACATGTGGGCTCGAGAGCTGCTTGTGTGCTAGCTCTGTGGTTGTCCTTCTAGGGGACACTTCTTATCTCGTCTTCTTCTTTTGGTCTGTGTGTCGCTTCTTCTCTTGCATTGTTTCTTTGGTTTGCTCTCTGCATGCTTGCTTGTAACCAAACTTGTTCTTGGCCTTGAGTTGCCTAGTGGAAGGGTGAGCCTCCCCTCCTGAGGATTCCGCAGACGTAGGACTTAGTCCGAACTGCGTAAACAACTCTCTGTGTTCAAGTTGGTTTTTCGTTTGTCTTTACTGTCCAAGATTTGTTTTGAACGATTGAGGAGAGATTCGAGCGGATTTGGTTTTACACTAGGAATTATAAATTGCTGAAAATTTTGAAATTATATTTGGTTCAAAATTGTTGTTTATATATTAACATGAGAAGTAATAATATTTTTACTAAAAAACTCAGAAAGTAGATCTTACTTACCTTTTCAAGATAAGTACAATTCTTTGATTTGGAGGAATTGTAATTTCCTGGGAAATAAATTCACACGTTTAATTTTTGAACCAAACACATTAAATAAATGTACTTTCTGAGAAAGTTCAACTTTCAGAAAAATATAGCACGGACCAAACGAGGGATAAGTTTTTTATGGTCAAATTTGAGATCTAACGACGGACCCCTTCAAACAAATTTTAAATAATTAAACTCAAATCCACTAGAACTATATAACAACCTTTTTGTAAGTAATTTTGTAAGTAATTGGGTAATTTGTGTAGTTTGACATTAATAAATTGCATGCATGTTCTAGTTGGTTGTTCGTTGGTAGCAAAATTAAAGTCAACCTACTAATTAATAATCAAATATGAAAGGATTAATATTGCTCTATTAAGTTTAGACTATGTTTATATTTAGTCTTGTCGAGCAACTTCATTTTCGTTGTACCTACGTAATTGCGCTTTTATAATGCATGGTACTGTCGATTATCATGCACATTTGACAATGTTGGGTTTAATCATTGCTTTTAGAGAATCTATATAAAGATCGAGATGGATGCTACTTGATAGGATCAAGTATCTCGTTATTTCATTTTGAAAAGTTATCTACATATGAATATATGATATATACTCCATCACATAATCCCACTGAAATTACATCCTAAAATCAATTGACAATAAGAGAAGTAATTCACTAAACTTATATACTAGGTATTTTATTTTCAAATTTTCAATGTGGGATGTTATTTTTCACATTTTCTTTTAAGTGCAACTGGTCTAGCCTTATTGACACTTGACAACATGCCTTAAGGCCGGCAAGCCAAACTGTTAAAGTCCGGTGGGCCGATTAGGGGAGGGGCGTGTACGTCCGTGCACAAGTCCACCATATAAGCCCATAGGATTCCATCCTAAAATCAATTGACAATATGAGGAGTAGTCCATAGTATTTTATAGTGGTCTTGGTTTCTTTATCTTTCCGATGTGGGATCTTATCTTCCACATGCCCTCTCAAGTGGCAACTGGCCTGGTCCAGTTGGCACTTGACATCATGCCTTAAGGCCGACAAGCCCGTTAGTGTCTTAAGGCCGACAAGCCCAATCAACCAGGAGTCCAAACCCAGACCGAACCGCTCTGATACCATGTTAAAGTCTAGTGGGCCGATTAGGGGAGGGGCGTGTACGTCTGTGCACAAGCCCACCATATAAGCCCATAAGGTTCCATCCTAAAACCAATTGGAAATAGGAGGAGTAGTCCATGATATTATATAGTGGTCTTGATTTCTTTATCTTTCCGATGTCGGATCTTATCTTCCACACAAACAGACTAGCCCATATCATGTCCTTATGGTGGGCTAAACCCAAACAATGTCTTAAGGCTGACAGGCCAAACGAGCCAGCCCATATCACGCCATTATGGCAGGCTAAGCTCAGATAAACCAGGAACCGAACCTAGACCCGAAACCCGCTCTGATACCATAATAAAGTCCGGTGGGCGATAGACGGTGATGTGATCCTCCGTGCGCACATGCGTGTTAAAGCCCAATACATAAGTCCGGTAGGGTTCTATCCTAAAACCAATTGACGAATGTTGGGCCTCGATTTTTCGGCCCATTAGATCGGCCCAATAGCTTGAACCAAAGCTGCCTTCTAGAAGGTCCGGTCAGAAACAACCTCCAGAGATCTTGGTCCGGTCAGTTCAACCTCCAGATATTTCGGGGCGACCAGTGGTTAGAGCGACGACCTCTGCGGATTTCGGAGCGACCAATACGCAGCTAAAACGACTCTCGTAGATCTCGGACGATTTTAACCGACCCACGTGCAGGATAACCTCTTCCATGAATCTCGGGCAGATTTGCCAACCGATTCAAGCCTAAAACTAGTATAAATATAGATGAAACTATCTTGTAACGAGACATTGTCTTTCATACTCAATACAAGCAGCTTTCTACTATTGTTCTACTCGAAATACGAGATCATTCTTGTACTCATGACGTTATTCCAACATTGAAGCGACCGACGACTAAATTTCTGTATTTGATTAGTCTCTCATTCCAGGGAGATAAGTTTATATCACATCCGTTTAATCTCATTCACTTGATTGTTAAGTTGATTTGGATTATTTAGATATTACTCATCTTATTGTTGTCTAGTTGTCCTATCTTTAAGCGATTCAGGTCAGTTCGATCTTTTTCGCCCAAAACAATTTGGCGCCTACCGTGGGGCATCTAGCCAATCAACGATCCGATCAACGATTCAGTCCACATCCAATCATGGCCAGTTCCGGGGATCCCATGATCGTCGCTGAAGAGCAAGTCACCCTGGTCGGAAATCAAGTCGAAGGCGTCGTCAATCCGCTCATCTTGGACACCCGAATCCAAGAGTTAGCAAAGATCATGAGCATCCTCCAAGGAGAACTGGCTCAACAACGCCTAAGAACCGAAACCCTAAGCATCAAATCTGAAGTTGAAATTGCAAGACTAATCCGTGAAAATGAACTTTTGAAATCGCAGGTGAATTCGGCCGCATCGGTCCCAGGAGGATCAAGGCGCGTAGTCAACACCGAAGCCCTCTAAACACGTCTCAACATGAATGGGGCAATCTCAACACACATGGCTTTGATCACTCAGAGCGTCGTTCAACCCATTGGGTTCGGTCGCTTCATTTGCTGATCTGGTCAATTCATTCAAAATCCAGTTCGCCAGCAGTCGAAGATTGGGAAAACAACCAAGCTGGAACACGACCCATTGGAAGTCGTATCACTTTTGAAAACTTATACTTTGCACTTCATTTAGATTCGGTCGATTATACCTATCCAACTGTTTACTAACTTAAGCATCGGAGGACCGTTGGACTCATACCAACAGTCACCCTTTGATCTTTTCTATACTTTTCAAGTCTCTTCAACAGGAACACGACAAGAGACCTCAAGACAAAATCAAGTTGATCAACATACACAAAACATAATCACACATAGCGCTTATACATTACACGATCAATCGGTACACAGGGAATAGAGGAACAAAAACACGACACATTTTTACAAGACCTGTCCCACTTGAGGTACACGTCTTATACAAATACTACAATGCTCTTCCCTGGAACTACACGACATGTCACACACAATTACAGGTCTACTCGACCAACGTCACACGACTTGACCAGGAAGCGACTGACGAGTCCACATGCACAACAAAGCAAATGACAAACAAGGAGCGGTCTCCTGACCCTTCATCATCACAAGAGACTCCCTTAGCCGTCTTCACATAATTATTGGCTGTATTAAGCCGACTCTCAGCTTGAACAATACACATGTCGGCCCCGTCGCCAGAACGCTTGTAGCAAAATCGAGAGAAGTTATAAAATCAAATCGTCCCATCACACAATAAATTATAAGGGACCTTACAAATTTAGAGGCCATGTTCCATTGGGCCGAATGGAACAACCTATTAGACGGCCCCGTATCAAAGATGTTGTCCTTTTATTTTGGGGGTCCTACTCATTCTCCTTGAATCGAAAAAATACCATGCCTTTGAGAACTAACCATCTAAGGAGGGTCTAATTTGCTAATTAACCCCCCAAAAAGCTCCATTACGTCCATGACCTATGGTGATGTCAACATTACATAATGATGACATCGCCATAAGTCAACCGAATTTGTCACCGTTGAGCGATGGTCTTTTTTTTTTGCGCTGATGACAAAATACTGTCATCAACACTAGCTGATGATAGATTTATGTAATCTACATAAGTCGAAGACAAATATCTGACACCAACACTAGCTGATGACATATTTCGTTAATGACTTATTTCTTTCATCAACACTAGCTGAAGACATAAATTTTTCATCAACTAAGTAGACCGTAATTCATCGTTTTGATGACACTTCTCGGTTTGATGTTGATAACACTTCTCGTTTTGATGACGATTTCGTCATCACCCCTAATTAATGACGGAAAACCGTCATTGCCACCAGTAAACCATCATTACCACTAGTTGATGATGTTTCTCGTCAACACCACTAGTAAATCGTTATCGCTATTGAAGTGTTATCCATGTCAACAAGAACTCTTCCTTTTTCAGGGTTCAAGTTAATTAGGACAAAGAACTCTGAAGTTAAGCCTGCTAAGGAGAGAGTAGTACCAGAATGAGTGACCTCCTCGAAAGTCCTTGTGTTGGCATGTGTTGATGCTCCCAAGGCCCCGAGTCTTGCAAATGGTATGAGAGGTAACATTGGGTTACGAGTGGACTTGGCATGGGTGACGGTCACTCGACCTAGATGGTGGTCTTTGAGCCGTGACAAGTAGGTCAAGGGTTTAAGTATGGGAGTATGTAATGCCCTGGACCTGAGATTGGTTTATAAGGAATGAAGTGCTACTCATGTCAACAATGTCTCTTCCTTTTTAGGCTCGAGTGAGGACAAAGAACTATCAAGTTAAGCGTGCTAGGGCGGGAACAGTACTAGGATGGGTGATCTCGTGGGAAGTACTCATGTTGGCATGGGATGCTGCTTCTAAGGTCTCAGTCATACAAATAGTATTATAGTCACCTCTTGTTTTTGAGTGTGCATGGCCTGAAGGGCGGTCACTGGACCTAGAGGGCGGTCTTTGGGCCTTGATGATGATGTCAAGGGTTTAAGTTGGGGAAGTTGTAACGCCCCAGAGATGGTTTTTAGCGATTGAAGTGCTATCAATTTCAATAATAGCTTTTTCATTTCAGGGTTGAAGTATGGATAAAATAACTTTAAAGCTAAGCGCGCTAGGGTGAGAGTAAAACCAGGATGAGTGACCTCATGGGCAATCCTCGTGTTGGAATGGGTTGGCACTTCTTAGGTTCGAGTCTTAGAACTACTAGATGACGTTTTCCATCATCACCACTAGTAAACCGTCACATCGACTAGTTGATGACACTTTCTTGTTTTGATGGAACTTCTCGTTTTGCCGATACTTCTCTTTTGACGACGGTTCTGTCATCACCACTAGTTGATGATTTTTTTTCCGTCATCATCACTAGTAAACCGTCATCACCAATAGTTGATGACACTTTCTCGTTTTGATGGAATTTTTCGTTTTGTGTCATAATAAGCAATCATCAACCGTATTTGATTATAGAAAATTATCATTATCATGAAATAACACTTTTAAACATAAAAAGTGCATCATGTACATAAAGATGTTGTTATCTACATAAAAAAAAACATTAATCCTAATGTTGATGACAATTTCTATAATCAACTAGTTTTGATGATAATTTCGATCATCAACTAGTGTTAATGATAATTTATGTCATATGAATTAATGAAAACAATTGTCATTGTCATCATTGATTTGCTTGAAATCTAAATTAGAAATAACATTTGCCATAAACGGAAGCTTCAGCATTCTGCATTACTTATACAAAAAAAATAAAAAACCCCATTCAGGTACTACCTTTGGTTCTATGTCTTTATTCTTAATTTTCTTTTGTTTTCCATTTTCCTAGGAATACAAATAGAACAAATAAAGCATAGAAAGATTAACTGCCTATACCATAATCAGGAGGTGAAATATTTCAAGTTAAATTATTTATTTATCTATTCAACTAATTTATGGAAAATAATGCTTTTATTGGTGGGCTTTAATTATATTAGGCCTATAAAGGAGTTATTGTCCAATTTCCATAATTGGAAAGATATTTAATATCCTAAAAAAACCTAATGTAATTCATTCACATTTATTTGATTTTCATCGTCGTATTTTGACTTGAGAATCAGACTGGATACGGGAGATCCAAGCCATTCCTTTTCATCAATTTATGTGCAGATTTGAAGGTGTTCGAGTTCTTCTGGAGGTATCGTTCGCGCTTCATCATTGTATTTGTAGTACAATCTCTTGCTACCAAAAAATTGGCACCGTCCGTGGGGATTGAGGACGACATTGGTCACAAGGAGAACTACCACCAATCACGGGACCGGTGACAATCAGAGGGCCAAGTTAGAGCGAGCCATCACTGAGTGCGACCACCAGCGAGTAGAGTTCAAGGCATGGGTGGTCGAGAAAGACAATTAGATTTGGGCAGCCCAAGAAGAGGCCGCTTCGCTGTGAAGGATGTTCCAAAAGGGCGCAAGAGAAGCGTCTCGTAGGAGGGGTTGAGACTAGGGGTGAGCAAAAATATCCGATCTGGCCGACCCGATCCGATAACCTGCCAATCCGAACCCTAAAAGTCTGTATCCGAAAACTTCTGTTTAGTTTTTATCCGAATCCGATCCGATTCAGGTGATTTTTTCCGGATACTTGGACCGAATACGTATCATGATATTTTGCTTACCGGATGTCCGGGAATCCGGTACTATTAATATATAATATACATGTTTTTATAACTAGTATACAATGTTTAATTAGTTTAGATGATCTCAAAATGGTACTTGTACATTTTGAAGTAATTAAACCCACTTCAATTCTCCAATACAACATTCCTTATTTTATTCATTTTAATAAAAAAAACCTTGATTATTATTCTTATAACTTTAAAACCCTAAATCAATAATTTATTTACTAATTGCCGCCTCACTAAACAGAGCAAATATCTTTTTTTTTGTCAAGACTGAGTGTTTATCATTGAATTGAATTTTGATTATATAAGTTAAAGTTACAACTTTATATATACTTGACAATTCCTCTTGTTATATAATATATACGTTTATGGTTCTCGATTTGAAAAAGGTTGACAAGTTTAATTGTTTGAAAAAATTACCAGGATTTGCAAATGGTGTTGATGTTTGACATTTAGTTTGCACTTTGCGAATTGTTACTTTTGATTAAATTAGAAAAAGTAATAGTTTGATTCAATTTTTAATAGGTTTTCTAGTAACCGGATAATTTGGATATCCGAGTCGAATATTCGATCCGATCCGGATAATATTTACCGGATATCCGGTCCGAAATGAACCGGATACGGATAGGAGTTTTGTGAATATTTTTTACCGGATATCCGACATACCAGACCGGATCGGATATATCCGTTTGCTCACCCCTAGTTGAGACAAATGAAGGCGTTGGAAGGCGATTGCTTAGTGCCATGGAGAGATCTCAACTCACCGTGAGCCATACGTTCAGCGGGTCGCCAACGGTGGTCAGCGTGGCCAGGTCGGTGGGGAGGATGTCGGGCACGATGGCGAGGGCCGCGAGCGGAGGCATTGACACGGGCACACCCGCATCACGATGATAGGCAGAGTATGACCGCGTGGGTCGGTGTGGACTGTGACTGTGGACGTGTTGAGAGAGAGGGCCATCGATCCCGACCACGCGAGCACATGCACCAGGGCACGGTGGAAAGTGTTGACTCGGGACATGAATAGAGGCGTCGGGCTGACCTTGTTCGAAACGCTAGGCAACGTCTGTGGCGATTGTTGGATAACCAAGGAGAGTCATAGATCAATGCGCAAGAGCAGGCCGAACAGAAGTTGGCATGGATGACTTCGACTCCGTTCGTTAGTGGAATAAAAAATCAGCCACCGCCAACTAAGTTTTTGTCTCTCTCTTTTGAATTATACGATGGAAAATCAGACCATGTCGGTCATATTGTTATGTACTCGCATAAGATGGATTAGTGGATCACCAATGATGCGTTGATGTGTAAAATGTTTCCTGAGAGTCTAGGTAAAGCCACTTCAAAATTGTTCCACTCGTTGGAGACGGATTGAGTTCATTCATGGGATCAGTTGGCAAAGAAATTTTTGTCCCATTTCATTGCAAATAGTAGGAAATCAACATAAGTGGATACTTTATTTGAGTTGAGAATGCTTAGGGATAAAGGCTTGAGGCAGTTTGTTTCTCTCTTTATGGAGTGTTATTCTGATATTGATTAGTGTAACAAAAGGGTTGTTGTCATTGTGTTAAGATTAGCCATTTCTCAGGATATTAAATTGAGTGAGAGTTTGACTTTAAGACAACCTACAAGTATGTATGAGTTGCAAGAGCGATTGAGCCATTATAATAAGCTGGAGGAGGATTTCAGGGTGCACATGGAAATGAAGTCACACTTTCCAATGCCTAGGCAGGGGATGGTGACGCCTCGTATTATCGAAGGTACCCTACATATAGTTGTGGTCGAGGTTTGTCACTAGTGCCGGCCTTGCAAGCGGTTCACACTATTTTCAAGATTCCTATGTAGAAGAACCCGACTCAGATTAAAGACAAGTCATTCTTTAGGTGGCCAGTGCCTATGAAAGGAGATCCGAGCGACCATGATCAGCCTAAGTTTTTCTCTCACCACAAGGAGAGGGGCATTTGACCATAGACTGCAAGGCACTCAAGCGTTACTTAGAGAATATGGTTGAAAAGGGCAACTTGTGTGAATTTGTACATGAGCCGAGTTCAGGCTAACAACAGGTTGAGAAAAAGACCTTGAAAGCAAGCAAAGTACAAGAGACACCAAAATGTGTTATCTATTTGATACAATTGATAGTCAGGCATAATAAGGTTAGCATGCATGATTTCAAGCATGGGTGTCATGCATTGGAAGTGTTAAAAACGAATGAGGTGGATGGATTAATTTTTTCCCAATCTGATTTAGAGGGAGTTCAGTTGCCATACAATGACCCACTTGTTTCTACTTTCGATTTGAGAGACTTCGAGGTATGTAGAGTTCTAGTTGATTCTGGTAGTTTGGTTGATATCATGTAGTTTGAAATGTTTAAGAAGTTTAGGAAAAGCCAAGAGGATCTAATTCCCGTATCAAGTCAATTGTTGGGACTTGGTTGCTTCCCTGTTTGGCCTTTAGGGATGCTCAGAGAGGACGTGATAGTGGGGGGCAAGCCCATGACAACAGAGTTTTTGGTAGTGAGCGTACCCTCCTCATATAACGCTATTTTGGGGAAGCCTTGGCTGCATGCAATGGAGGCAGTATTCTCAACGTTGCATTAGATGATTGTTTTTGCTTTCCAGGGAGAAGTGGTTCGAGTTAGGGGGACCAAAGAGCAGCCCTCCAATGTATTAGGGTAGAGGGGGCGCCACCGGGGTCTTTACAATGCAGTCGTCCCACCAGGTTCTTGATGAGTTTAGGACATTGCCCATAGAAAAGTGTTTTGAAGCCTTGAAAAAAGTCCTCGTAAGTGAGTCTGAACCTGAGAAGTACTTTTTTAAATTGGTACTAACATTTTAGGGGATGAATGGAGTCCTTGGTGGGACTTCTGAGAAGGAACATGGAGGTGTTCACTTGGAGTCCTTACAAGATGCATGGGTTAGACCCTGGCACTGTCTGCCACAAGCTCAATGTGAGATCTGATATCAAACCAGTGGTTCAGAGAACCAGGCAATCCTCAATACAATATACTGAAGCAATAATTGCAAAGTTGTGGAAATTGTTAGATGTTGGAGCCATTAGAGAGGTTCAATATCCTACCTGGGTCACAAACACTGTTGTGGTCTTACAGATGAATGACGAATGGCGATTTTGTCTGGACTTCACCGACTTGAACAAGGCATGTCCCAAGGACATGTACCCACTCCCCATATTGATATGGTTGTTGATTCCACAACGCGACACACGATAATGAGTTTCCTAGATGCTTACAAGAGATATCATCAAATCCCATTGTTCGAAGATGACAAGGAGAAGACAACATTTATGACACCCATGTGGATCTTTTGCTAGAATATGATTCCTTTTAGGCTAAAAAACTTTAGGGGCAACGTTTTCGAGAATGGTGGTGATGCTATTTTGTTGCTTGATTGTGGACAAGGTTGAGGTCTACATTGATGATATGGTGGTCAAGAGTAAACATGAGATCGACCATTTGGAAAATTTACAGCTGGTATTTGACATTATGAAGCATTCAAAACTACGCTTGCACGCCTCCAAGTGTGCATTCAACGTGAGCTCATGGAAGTTTCTCGGGCATTTGGTTACAAGGTGTGGCATTGAAGAAAGTTTAGAACAAATCAAAGCTATACATGCAATTCAAATTCAGACTAGTGTCCAAGAAGTGCAGAAGTTAATAGGGATGGCTGCTACTCTGAATCATTTCATTAGCAAGTAATTAGAAAAGTGTAAAGCCTTTTTAGAATACTGAAAAGAGACATGATCTTTAAGTGGGATGATGAGTACAAACATTCATTGGCAGAGTTGATTAAATACTTTCAAAAGCCACCCATATTGACAGTTCCCGAATTTGGGGAGGAGTTGACCCTATATATGTATGTGTCTGAGAAAGCAGTGAGTGCCCTGCTGATCAGGAAAGTTGATGGAACCCAATGACCCATCTATTATGTGAGCAAAACCCTCATCGATTTTGAGACCAGGTACGCACCTATGGAGAGGTTGTTGTTGGCCTTGATAGTGGCGTCCCATAAGTTCAATCACTACTTCCAAGCGAACGCCATAGCCGTAGTGACAGCGTTTCCTCTTAGAGCATTGACTTATAGTTTAGACTTATCTGGCAGGGTTGCTAAACGAGCAGTGGAGCTTGGCCAGTATGAGTTGTGTTTTGTCCCTAGGAATTTTCTATTAAGGAGTAGGTGTTGGTTGATTTTGTGGCAGAATTTGTGGGCGGAGATCTTGAGCAGAATACAGAGGTGTGAAGTTTACATGTTAACCCACAACAAACATGGGAGCTGCAAATAAATGTGGAGAAAAACAAGAAGGGTTCAGGCGAATGATTGGTCTTAAAGTATCTCTGGCCTAGTTTAATTTTGGGGCAATTGTTGGGCCTCGATTTTTCGGCTCATTAGATCGGCCCAATAGCTTGAACCAAAGCTGCCTTCTAGAAGGTCCGGTCAGAAACAATCTCCAGAGATCTTGGTCCGGTCAGTTCAACCTCCAGATATTTTGGGGCGACCAGTGGTTAGAGCGACGACCTCCGCGGATTTCGGAGCGACCAGTACGCAGCTAAAACGACTCCCGCAGATCTCGGACGATTTTAACCGACCCACGTGCAGGATAACCTCTTCCATGAATCTCGGGCGGATTTGTCAACCGATTCAAGCCTAAAACTAGTATAAATATAGAGGAAACTATCTTGTAACAAGACATTGTCTTTCTTACTCAATTCAAGCAGCTTTCTACTATTGTTCTACTCGGAATACGAGATCATTCTTGTACTCAATCTGTTATTCCAACATTGAAGCGACCGACGGCTAAATTTCTGTATTTGATTAGTCTCTCATTTCAGGGAGATAAGTTTATATCACATCCGTTTAATCTCATTCACTTGATTGTTAAGTTGATTTGGATTATTTAGATATTACTCATCTTATTGTTGTCTAGTTGTCCCCTCTTTAAGCTATTCAGGTCGGTTCGATCTTTTTCGCCCAAAACAACGAACAATAATTAGACCAGACTGAAATACGGTCCAATCCGATTCACAGTCTAAATATTTAAATATTTACGATCCATTGATCTGGTTCGAAATGTGAATAATGATCCAGGCTAGACCGTTTGAACACATGTTACAAGTAGAAATGTCACGAAGTAGGAGGGGTGCAATGAATTAGTTAACTTGGAAGAAAAAAGAGAAGTTGGAAACATTCGATCTGGTTCAATTTGGGCATCTCATTGTCGTTTCCCAAACCAAATGTGTGACACTGTGTATAGGATTATGATTTCCAAATTTCCAAGCCCAGCTGCACAATGGAATGTATTGTCACTTTCAAGAGGCCAGGGCACAACAATATACATATATATATATATACAGAGACAATGATTACTAACACTACTATAGAAAAAGAGATTTTATTTAGATGCATGTAGGAGAGAATCTGTCACTATATATATAGTTGTCCAATTAGACTTAGGACATCTTTATACATAGTCCCTTCATGGGGGCTTTTAATCAAATTAAATTGCTAAAAGTCCTAAGTGAAATGTTGAATTTTATCCATGAGACCTTTATAGGGGGGGGGGGGGGGGGGGGGGGGGGGGCTTTTAGCTTTATATTAGATTATAATCATACTATTTTTTATATTAAATTATAAATTTCTTTATAATGTAATTTTCATATAAAAAAATTAAATTGGTATTTATTTTATTTTAAACCACCAAAAATAATAGTAAAATGATTTATTTTCACTAAATGCTATCCAAAATACATAAAAAATAAAGTAAATATTCTAAATATATTCAAAATGGGTGTCAATAGATAGAGAAAAATATAATTAAAATTATGGTATTTTTTTATAAAAAAAGTTAACATGTATTTATTCCAGAAATTCTTTTATAAGAAAAAAATACTAAACAGCCAGCACCAATCACAATGCGACAAGTGGCGCTGGCTGTAAAAAAAAGTTTTCTCTCCTAAAAGCCGGTCCCAAGATACACCCTTTTCTTGGGACTCTTTCATGGGCTTTTAGCGCATGTTAGAATATTTTAATAAAAAAATTATAAAAGCCCCTCTAAGGGACATTGATAAAGATATTCTTAGAGCGCCCTTTAAAAGAGAGAGAGAGCTATTTTTATTATAGAAATTAGATCTCTTATTGACATGAAGTCGCTTGTGAGTGGGAGGGTCTACCCTTAATTAATCAAGTCACATACTATATAGTCTGGACATAGAGCGTGCGGTTATGGGCGACCGAACTAGGTTGAAGATGAAAAAAAGCTAGTTAATGGTTTAAATCCAAGTATGTACTATTTGGGCAGGGATCCATGACTAACAACAACATCGACTTAGTGTATTTTGCACAAGCGGAGTTTGTGAGGTCAAGATCTATGCAGCCTTACCTCGAGTAAGTCGACAAGATATTTTTGAAAGAACCAAGCAAAGAGGACATAAAGTGCAGAAAAGAAAATCCATAGTAAATGAATTCACACAAGCGCTATGGCAGAGAAACAACAAAACTAGTAAATTGTAGGGGCCCTAACCTAAGACCTTAGACTATATATATCAGTTGTATAGACTAGACCAACTAATCTAAACATTCGAAACTCAAATCGTATCCCTTCACATGAGCTTATCCTGGGTCATATCTTCTCTGAGAGTCAAGAAAATGAGGTCATTTTTAATAACTTATTTTCACCTCTTCTTGACTCGACCTCTATTTCAACGCAAGTCAACAAGTATCTACCCCTCACACATACCTACGTACTGGAGCATCTGGTAGCCTCAATGGTGTTGATACTCCATTGGTTATGTTTTGGGCGAAAAAGATCGAACCGACCTGAATCGCTTAAAGAATGGACAACTAGACAACAATAAGATGAGTAATATCTAAATAATCCAAATCAACTTAACAATCAAGAGAAAGAGATTAAACGGATGTAATATAAACTTATCTCCCTGGAATGAGAGACTAATCAAACACATAAATTTAATCGTCGGTCGCTTCAATGTTGGAATAACGGACTAAGCACAAGAATGATCACTTGTTTCGAGTAGAACAATAGTGTAAAGCTGCTTGAATTGAGTAAGAATGACTATGTCCATTTACAAGTAGAAGGCAAGACCTATATATAGCTAGAAAGTATCCTAGGAATATTCCAAATATTCTCTTCCTTGATGCCTAAGTTGTGGATATAGTTGTTGAAGACAAATCCCTTGAGTTTCTCCAGGGAGTTAATGCTTCCTTGATTTCCGCCATTGATTTCTTTGATTCTCTTTGTGGCAATAATGATTCACATCTTTTATACATTAATTGGAATGATATGCAATTAGTGACGTTTTTGTCAGACGTCGCCTCTTGAACCGACGGTCACCTCTCGAGTCCACTTGATAGGAGATTAATTTGAAGGAAGTCGTCGTGTCTTGTCTCCACGAATGTCATTTTGACCTGTCGTCCCTACGAGTGTTGTCCCAAGGGTGTCGTCCCGAGATTTCTGGAGGCTGAACTGACCGGACCTTCTAGAAGGCAGCTTTGGTTTAAGCTATTGGGCCGATCTAATGGGCCAAAAAATCGAGGCCCAACAATTTCCCCAAAATTAAATTGGGCCAGAGCGTCAAGTGATGGGACAGTTTCATTTTATAACTTCTCTCTATTCCGGCGTGATCCTGATTTTGCTACAGGCGTTCTGGCGTCGGGGCCGATATGTGTATTGCTCAAGCTGAGAGTCAGCTTATACAGCCAATAATCGTGTGGAGATGGCTGAGGGCGTCTCTTGTGATGACGAAGGGTCAGAAGACTGCTCCTTGTTTGTCATTTGCTTTGTTTTGCAGGTGGACTCGTCAGTCGCTTCCTAGTCAAGTCGTGTGACGTTGGTCGAGTAGACCTGTAATTGTGTGTGACATGTCGTGTAGTTCCAGGGAAGAGCATTGTAGTATTTGTATAAGACGTGTACCTCAAGTGGGACAAGTCTTGTAAAAATGTATCGTGTTTTGTTCCTCTATTCCCTGTGTACCGATCGATCGTGTAATGTGTAAGCGCTATGTGTGATTGTGTATGTTGATCAACTTGATTTTGTCTTGAGGTCTCTTGTCGTGTTCCTGTTGAAGACACTTGAAAAGTATAGAAAAGATCAAAGGGTGACCGTTGGTGTGAGTCCAACGGCCCTCCGATGCTTAAGTCAGTAAAGGATTGGATAAGTATAATCAACTGAATCTAAATGAAATACAAAGTATAAGTTTTCAGAAGTAATACGACTCCCAATGGGTCGTGTTCCAGTTTGGTTGGTCGTCTTTTGTGGACTCTTCGTCTTCTTCTAGTCTGACATGGGCCATGGCTTTGGCTTGTACATCTTTGAAGCTTCGACACGGGTATTTGGTCAGCTCGCGATAAAGTTCATTGTCCTTGACCAATCCCCGACGGAAGGCTTCAATAGACGTTGGGACATCGCAATGCGGGATCGCGACCTTCTCTTTGTTGTACCTGTTAAGATAATCCCTTAAGGGCTCACCGTACCCTTGCATGATCCTGTATAGGTCGCTTGATTGCTTTTCCAGTCTTCGACTGCTGGCGAACTAGATTTTGAATGAATTGACCTGATCGGCAAACGAAGTGACTGAACCCTGCGACATATGCATGAACCAAGTTAGTGTGGGTCCTGTGAGGGTCGTGCCAAAGATTTTGCACATAACTGCTTCACGATTTCCTCTTGGAATAGATATAGTCATTAGTTTCTGTTTGTAAATAGAGATATGATCGTCGGGGTCCCCGGTCCCGTCATAGTTGGGCATGTTGGGGACGTGGAACTTTTTAGGAATCTCGACGCGTGCAATCGCCTCTGCGAAAGGTGAATCTTCGTATCCGTTGATTGCTTCCTTTTTGATCGGCTGCGGGACTCCTGGAATCCGAGCGATGCGGTCGTCTAAGGCCCTCATGTGTTTGTTGATAGCTTGTTGTAGGTATGGCAACCTGTGGAGGGGCTACTCGAGTCTCGGTGGGCTCGGTCACAGAAACTGGAACGTTACTCATGAAAGTACTAACTGTAAGAGTTTGAAACGTACCAATGGGTTAAGCGACGCTCTGAGTGACCAGAGCCATGGGTGTCGGGATTGCCCCATTCATGTTGAAACGTGTTTGTAGGCCTTCAGTGTTGACTATGTGACGGACGGGTTTTTAGTCGTCCTAAACCCGGTCAAAATAAAACCTAACAAACCTAAACAAGTAGTAGAGGCAAGCAAGGGTCGAATCCCACAGGGAGGAAGTGATCTCTCTGAGTGTTGATTAGCATGCAAAAGACGTGTAATCGACAAGTAACAGGGGGATTTTTGTATGATCGCAGAGTAACAAGGATGCAAGCTTTAGAGAAAGAATAAGTATGATGGGTGGAAGTATTCCACTAGACAAATATCCACACTGCAGATAAAACTGGTTGATCACTGATAACTATTGTTCCAAGTTCTTTTCACAATCTTATAGTCGTTCCCATCTTGATCGTAATTAACTACCAATTCAGACAGTTGTTGATAGTACTTACCACAATATCAATAGAAGAAAACCTTACTATCAATAAAGCAATAGCATTCAAACAAGGATATAGGATACATGCGAATAGAAGAAAACCTTACTACTTAACATGCAAATAACTCTCTCTCACAATTACACACTCGTATTCCACTATATGCAACAATTGTGTTTGCTACTAGATATGCACTCGCATTCCGCTATATGAAAATCCTAGCACTATGATAAATATCGATAAACCTAGTTAGCTACTCTAGATAAATCAACACAAACCAATAGACAATATGCTTAAGAGAATTAAACCAACTTAATAAGATATAGAACAAGGAATAGAAATCTCACAACCAATCCATTGCAATGCTTCAATCGTCTAGCGAAACAAACGTGTTTAGTTCTCCATGGGTTAAAACCCTAGAGGTAGAATGAAAAACGAGTCTCCTATCTAAGACCTGGAAAACATCTTAAATAGGCTAACGAAATAAACTTGACCTAAAAAATAATAAAAGAAACAAGATAATAGAACTAGAAAATCCGAAATTGCAAAATAGGAAATAATATCTCGCTGGCCGTGAGGCGTTTACAAGTCCACCGCGGGGCATCAGTTCCTTCTCTGAGATCCACCCCCGGGGCGTCAAGTTACACCGCGGGGTGTCCACCGCGGGGCGGCGGTGACGGTGTCTTCTTCAGCTTCTGTGACACTTCCGTAAAAATGCCATAACTTTTGATTCCCAACTCGGATTGCGCTCATATTTTGAGGGCTTGCAGTAGACTTCAATATCTAACTCCTTGAATTGGAATCACTTCATTTGGACATCTGAGTAGAGATAACGAACCATTTGAATTCAGCACATTGTTCTTCTACTCTTCAATACACTTCAAACCATTATAAATCCCATGATTTCTTCACTTCTCCACTCTAACTCCATAATCCACGATTGTGCTCTAAATCCATCCAAATGGCATCTCAAACCTGGTAATAACCCCCAGATATGCACTACAAAATAGCACCGATCACTATGTAATAACCCCTAAAAGTCCCGAACTGTCGTTTTGTAAGAAAGACATGATGGGCAATTTCTGTAACCTCTGTAATAATCTTCTGAACGTATTATTGTACGTTTAATAAATTGTGGGTCATGAAGTATTTAGGAGTGCTAAAAAATAATAGGATTTAGCATGTCCTCGAACGAAACTCGCGACCAGAGGCCAAGGAACGCGATCGCGGAAGTTCCGCGACCGCGGATTTGCCCAGAGCCAAACCACGATCGCGGTTCTGAAACCGCGACCGCGGAACTCTGTTCGCCTTCTTCTTCCTTCTTCCCCGTGTTGCGTCGCTTCGATTGTCGGCGTTTCGCCGGTGAGGGAGGTGAACCGCTTGGGTTGTCGGCGTTGAGGATCTTCTTCCCCTATATAAAGAGGTCGTGGCAGCCCCAATTCTTCATCCAAAGAAGCTGTAATCTCTCTCTCTCTCTCTCTCTCGCTCGTGTTTTCGTCATCGTCAGAGTGTTGTCGGAGTTCGTGTTCGTGCTTTGCAGAGCCCGGGAAGTGGTGGTCATAGTGAGCTTTCGTCCAAGTTAAGAAGTCGGCATCGTCGTCATTGGTAAGCTCGAGTCCGCCTCCAAAGCCGTCAGCGGAAGGGAGAACCGCTACCGCGGGTATGAAATTCCGTGACCGCGGCTCTGCCCAGAATTCCGCGACTGCGGATATGCTAACCGCGACCGCGGCTTGCCCAGCAAGCGCGATCGTGGATTTTGCAACCACGGCCGCGGCTTAGACTTTGTTCCCTTTCGTTCGTATCGTTTATTCGTTTCGTATCATTTATTTGTTTCGTATCCTCGTTTCGTTCATATCGTATCTAACTTAGGGTTCCGTCTTTTATCTCGTCGTCATCGTAGGAATCCGTACTCAGATTCCAGTCTCTAGATCTCGAAACCTGACATCTTCGATTCGTCTAGATTAAGGCAAGTGGCGGTTCGCTCTTGCTTATCATTCCATATTTCCATTAGTTATCAATTACTTGATTGCTAATTAAATTGGAATGAAGTGTTGTTTTCGTTTGGGAACAGATTTAATAAAACAATGTGATAAAATATTATTCTATAATAGGTTGTATATATTGCTAGAAATAACGCTATTATACATGATATTGCCGTAATGGTTTTGGTGTGGATATTTGTGTGAACTTAAAATGTGTAGTTAGACCGGGTATTCGTAGGGACGCTATGTACCTTGCGAGGTCTAGTCATTTCTTTATAACTGGTATTAGGAGGACTTTGCCCTAGTACTATCTGGTCATGACTGTACCCTTATTTAGGGTAGGTGCACACAACTGGTGCCAACAATTGGGATTAATTCCCAAAATATCTCTCGTATCGAGATGATAAGAAATAAAAGCTTTAACGTGAATATACGTTTTGTAACTAAATAAGATAAGTACAGTTATGCACATAATTAATGAACCTTCGGGCGAGAAGTACAACTTGGAACCCGCCCGGACTTCGGTTAGAGTAGGTCTTCTTTCCAATATGGATTCACATTGCGCGGTGAGGTTGGTCGTGGACCCAAATGATCAAGTCGTTTTTAAAAGCTTGTGTGAAAACTATAAACGTTCCCAAACACTTGTCATACGTTTCTGTAAGACTCAACTTCTTTGGAGTCTTCTCTTCATACGTGTTGGGCCTAGCATCCCCTAGGAAGATGGATCGAGCAAATCAAGCCCAAGCCCACGACGGATCGGAAGATCAAGGAAAAAGCCCAGAGGAGGCGACAACGCTTCTCCAGTCGAACGCCCTCCGACAAGATCGCGAAGATCCCGCCAAGCATTAAATGCCAGGATTGATCAACGGCCACAGCATTTACACAACACCATAATAAGCAGCAATTAAATGGCAGAATCTCCGTAATCAAATCCGGGCGTTGAAGATAAGGATGGAATAAAAATGTAAACGGTCAGAGGCATGAAAAACTTACCATATATAGACGAGAAGAAGAGAAAGAGAAAAAGGGAGAGGACTACGACTGAGATCCAATCGTTCTCGCTCAGAAAAAAGAACATAACAACATACTCGCTCTCAGCTTAGCTTTCGGATATTCATCCTAGTCTATTCTCCACCGGTGGCAACCTTGAAGTCGCCGGTCGAGTACAACACGACCCATTGTCTTACTACGATAAGTTGTTTCTTGATTCGATCCGATTAATACAATATCTAATAATATCATCTTATTACTCTACATTTACTCTTTGCTTGTCTATTATCTGTTTGGTTTTGATTGTTTCCTATCACTCGATCGACTAGTTACACCGTCTAAGGCGATTTAGGTCGTCTGATCTTTTCGTCCCAAAACAATTTGGCGCCCACCGTGGGGCAACTTGCCGATCACCCTTCCGAAACTTTCCAACCATGACTATTGACCCACCTACCAACTCTGAAGAACCACGTCTCGAAGATGAAACCCAAACCGTAGGGAACACCACCGAAAATCCTACTCCAACCCAGTTCCAAGAACTTTCCCAGAAAATGGCCACCCTACAAGAGGAACTAGCCCAGCAACGCCAAAAGACCGAAGCCCTAGCCGCTTTGTCAACCCAATCCGAAGTCGAGATCGCACAACTAACCCGTGAAAATGAGTCTCTTAAGTTGCAGGTACAATCAATGGCTTCGGGATCTAGGAGTATGCCCATCCACAGCAACGTCCGAACACGCCTCGACATGGACAACGTCGAGCCAATGCCCCTGGGCGTGCGACGATCCGGATACGCAGAGGGTACATCTCGAACTCCTATTGCCCATCCGTTTTCGACTAACCATGTCACTTTTTCCACACCGATCCGGTCGGCAGGGGCCCGAATCGACGAACCACAGGTTACCAATCCACCAGACATCCTGGCTCTCTTCCAACAGACGCTCGACCAACACATGAAGACGATAGACGATCGACGATCGCTTCAACAGGCTTCCAGGAGTCCCGCAGCCAATCGAGAGGGAAGCGACCGACGGATTCGAAGAATCCCCGTTCATTGAAGAAATCGCCAGGGTCGAAATCCCCAAGAAGTTTCATCTTCCCAGCATGGCGACATTCGACGGCACCAGCGACCCAGATGACCATATTTCTATATATAAACAAAAATTAATGGCTGCATCTGTTTCAAGGGAGAACCGCAAGGCCGTCATATGCAAAAGCTTTGGCACGACCCTCGCAGGTTCCGCACTAACTTGGTTTATGCGTTTGCCTCGGGGAACGATTGCATCGTTTGCGGATCTGGTCAACTCCTTCAAAAGTCAATTCGCCAGTAGTCGGAGGCTCGAAAAGCAGTCGAGTGACCTCTACCGAGTCACACAAAGGTATAACGAACCTCTCCAGAATTATCTCAGCAGGTACAATAAGGAGAAAGTGGCGATCCCCCACTGCGAGGTCACAACCTCCATCGAAGCCTTCAGACAAGGACTGATCAAAGAAAGCAACCTTTACGACGAGATTACCAAGTACCCATGCAAAAGCTTCGAAGACGTCCAGGCCAAGACCATGGCCGAGGTAAGATTGGAAGAGGACCGTGAGTCGCGTAAATCCTCACGCGGATCCGATCGAAAAAATCCCTCCGACAACCGTCGAGACAGGCGTCCTCATCCCTATTCTCGTAATCGAAACGAACCAAATCAGGTAAACTCTTTCCAAGACAGGTCACAAGATTGGAGAGACGGTCCGGCGTTGCCTCCTAGAGTCCAGTCTTATAACTTTAACGTTTCCGTGTCGGAGCTCGTCAAGAGTTTCGACAAATATGGAAAAGAGGTAAGATGGCCCTGAAAGAGCGACCGACCGGACGTCAAGAAGGACATGAGCCGATGGTGCAAATTCCATGGCGACCACGGGCATTCGACCGACGAGTGCATCGCCTTGCGAAAGGAAGTCGCTAGGCTGCTCTCACAGGGGCTCCTGCGCGATGTAATCTCGGAACGGGCAAAAGCTACCATGGAACGACGAGACCAGGTAAAACAGAACAAACCCTCATCTCCCATTCATACAAAAATTGTCAACACTATTTCAGGTGGATCAGACATATATGGAAACACATACTCCACAGCTAAGCGGCACGCCAAGGAAAGCAAGGGTGACAAGCCCGAATCATCAGAATTCAAGCTAAGGAAGACTTCCAACCTTCCGACGGTCACATTCGACGAGTCCGACTCCGACGGGTCGGATAGGCACCACGATGGTCTGGTAATCTCTTTATCCATTGGTAATTGCTTAATACGGAGAGTACTAATCGATACAGGGAGTTCGACCAACCTCTTGACCCTTGACGCTCTTAAAGAAATGGGTCTAACTGAGAACGACCTAATCAAGAAGTCGACCCCACTGGTCGGGTTTAGCGGTGAGGTCAAGCATACGACTGGCAAAATCATTCTAACCACATACGCTGGAGGAATCAACCAACAGGTGAAATTCTTAGTCCTAGACTGTCTGTCTCCCTATAATTGTATTCTTGGCAGGCCATGGATACACGCTATGAAGGCAGTACCTTTAACATATCATCAAGTCATCAAATTCCCCACTAAATGGGGAGTCCAAGAAATCAAAGGAGATCAAAGGACCGCTAAGGAGTGCTACGTCGCTTCTATGAAGAGCATAGTCAAACACAAGACCACATAGCAATCACAGAGCGGCGAAGGACCTAGTCGGTACGTCGAACCAGAAATGGAAAAACTCGACGAGATCGCACTAGATCCTTCAAAGCCAGACCAAACGGTAAGGGTCGGGTCGGACTTGGACGACTCGACCAGACAACAACTCCTTAACTTTCTCAGGACCAATGCCGACTGTTTTGCATGGTCGCATTAGGATATGGTCGGAATATCTCCAAACATTATTACTCATAAATTAAATATGGATCCATCTCATCCTCCTGTCAAGCAAAAACGCAGGAAGTTCGCCCCCGAGCGGAACAAGATAATCGACGACGAAGTCAAAAGCTTATTGGAAACAGGAAAAATAAGAGAGGTCCACTACCCTAAATGGCTAGCGAACGTGGTCGTAGTCCAGAAGAAGAATGGCAAATGGAGAGTCTGCATCGACTTCACAGATCTCAACAAAGCTTATCCCAAGGACTCATTCCCACTACCCCACATCGATGCCATGGTCGACGCCACAGCAGGGCACAAAATGCTTACTTTCATGGACGCTTTCAGCGGCTACAATCAAATCCTCATGGAACCCGACGATCAGGAAAAAACAGAATTCGTCACTAGCCAAGGTATCTACTATTACAAAGTAATGCCCTTTGGCCTAAAAAATGCATGGGCTACCTATCCGCGACTAGTCAACAAAATGTTCAAAGATCAAATCGGAGACACGATGGAAGTCTACATAGACGACATGTTGGTCAAGTCCAAAAAGAAGGAAGATCACATAAACCATCTACGCGACAGCTTCGAGGTGCTCAAAAGGTACAACATGAAACTAAACCCTACTAAATGCTCCTTCGGAGTGTCGTCAGGAAAATTCTTGGGGTACATGGTGACACAAAGAGGAATAGAAGCCAGCCCAGAACAGATCAAGGCTCTCATCAACCTTCGATCCCCCCGATGCATCAAAGACGTACATAAACTTATAGGTCGGATAGCAGCTCTGAACAGATTCATCTCCAAATCGTCCGACAAGTGCAAACCCTTCCACGACACTCTCAAGAAGAACAAATCCTTTCAATGGACGGGAGAACACGAAGCAGCGTTCCAGAACTTAAAAGAGTACCTGGCGAGTCTCATGTTGCTGACCAAACCTAAAGGCGACGAGCCTTATTTCTATATCTTGCAGTGTCAGAATCAGCCGTAAGCGCAGTATTGGTCAGAGAAGAAGATGGCAAGCAGTCACCAATATACTATGTCAGTCGGACACTGCTGCTAGCCGAAACGAGGTATTCGTCACTTGAAAAGCTCGTGCTATCATTGGTAATGGCTTCGAACAAACTCAAACCGTATTTCGAATTCCATACTATTACTGTTTGCACTAATCATCCCATGAGAGATATCATGAGGAAACCTGAGTTCACAGGACGAATGACTAAATGGGCTATACACCTCAGCGGTTACGACATCGAATACGAGCCCAGGACAGCGATCAAGTCGCAAGCCTTAGCCGACTTTGTGGCCGATTTCAATCCGATCCTAGAGCAAGAAGCCACAAGAGAAGCGATGCAACTACTCGCCACGAATGAAATAGGCACATGGGAGCTCCACACAGATGGAGCGTCAAACGCCAGAGGATCGGGGCTAGGGGTCGTACTGAAATCGCCGCAAGGGGACAAGATAGCTCAGGCCGTCAGATGTGAGTGGGACGCAACTAACAACGAAGTTGAGTACGAAGCACTCATATTCGGACTCGCCCTGGCTCGCGACCTAGGAGTCCGAGAGATCGAAGTCGTTTGCGACTCCCTGCTGGTCGTAAACTAGATACAAGGATCGTACAGTGCTAAAGACGTCAAGATGATAGCCTACCTGGAGGTAGCCAAGAAGCTGATCGGACAATTCCAAACATTCAACATCAGACAGGTACCTAGGGATCTTAACTCCCAAGCCGATGCACTTGCCAATCTAGGATCCGTCCTAGACCCGAAGGAATTTCCACACATACCATTGGCCCACATCATGATGCCAGCCGTCCCAAGGACATCCGTCGAGTCAACGACACCTCTTGAAGAACTCATCGTCATGGAGGTCGACGACCAACCAGAAGAAGACATTGTCGACAATAATGACGATTGGATGCTACCTTACATCAGATGGTTAAAAGACGACATCTTGCCCGACGACAAAACAGAAGCAAAAAGGCTCAAGGTACAAGCACTCTCTTACGATATCATAGATAACATCTTGTACAAAAGATCTATCACAGGGCTACTCCTACGATGCCTCAAGACTCCAGAAGTCGGACGCATCTTACAATCGCTACATGAAGGAGAGTGTGGCAATCATACCGGCGAACGAAGCCTCTCAGGGAAAGCCCTACGAAACGGGTACTACTGGCCCACGATGAACAAAGACGCTATGGAGTACACCAAGAAGTGTGACGCCTGTCAGCGTCATGCACCCATCCATCACCAACCCTCAGAGCTCCTCCATCCGACTTTGGCTCCATGGCCCTTCATGAGATAGGGAATGGACATTGTCGGAAAGCTCCCTCCCGCGTCGGGTCAAAGAGTTTTCTTCCTTGCCATGACGGACTACTTCTCTAAATGGATCGAAGCCGAAGCCTACAAAGAGGTAAAAGATCAACACGTCATTTCATTCATAAAACGCAATATCTTGTGCAGATTTGACGTCCCATCAGAAATCGTGTGCAACAACGGCTCCCAATTCATCAGTCATAAGACTCGAGCCTTTTGTGACCAATGGAACATCAAGTTGGTCACATCCACACCTCGGTATCCACAATCCAATGGACAAGCCGAATCCAGCAACAAGATCATTATCAACAACCTCAAGAAACGCCTCATTGGGGCTAAGGGCAAATGGGCAGACGAACTCCCACTCATTCTCTGGTCCGACAGGACTACTCCAAAGAATGCGACCGGGCAATCACCTTTCTCCCTCGTCTACGGGAGTGAAGCGGTCATCCCGACCGAGTTACTGGTTCCGACCGCTCGTTGCAACCTTCAGACAAACGAGCAAAACGACATCGAACTAGCACACAACCTGGACACAGCGGATGAGATCAGAGAGAGAGCCCAAATCAGGATGGTCAGATTCCAACAACAAGTCGCAAGGAGCTATAACAAGAACGTCCGGATCAAAGCATTCAAGGTCGGAGATTGGGTCCTCAGGAAAACCTTCCAAAACACCAAGAATCCATCCGACGGAAAGCTAGCACCACAATGGGAAGGACCTTACTTAATCGCCGAAGTGGTCGGACACGGAGCATATCAGTTAGAGGACAAAGACGGACAACCGATCCCGAGAAGTTGGAACACAACACATCTAAAGCTATACCATTTCTGAACCGATAAGGTAAAAACATCGCTTACCATCACATATACATCGCTTACTATCGCATATACATCGCTATCTTCTTTTACATGTTATCATCTGACACTAAGCGAGGACTTCCTCCTTACAAAACACAAATGCAGAACATCATTGACATATATACTGGATCCAGTCATCCGCAAAAAGCACTTACATTACACTACACGATCGATCGGAACACGGGGAGATGACAACACAGGCACGTCAGCACACCGCCTGCCTTACATAAAACATAAGGTTTGACACCTTATTACATTCACGCAATAAAAACATATTGCTTACCTCCCTGGCATAAAGTCATGACTAACACATACACAAACATTTACAGGCCTGTCTTACACACATACATACGGGGAGTCCTACTCGACGGAGCACACGGGCGAAACCGACACACCAAACACAAAAACGTCATCGACAATTCCCTTGGATGTCTGACGACATGTACGAAACAAGCAAACATACGATTTTATATGTAAAGACAAGTTGCATTAAATAAAAGTACTAGCATTTTTATACAAATACGCGACCCGCGATGGTGGACGGGTCGCCAAAATATATTATCTGCCTACACATCCGTAGGACTTCATCAAACATTCACTTAAAACATTCTGCGACCCGCGATGGTGGACGGATCGCCAAAAATACCAAACGTCTAAACCCACATACAAGTGGGACAATGAGTCAAACTACGCAAGGAAAATAGATCAAGCGTCAGGGACAACGACGTTACCTTCGGTAGGGGTTGGCTCCAGAGAGGCTACCTCATCAGTCGGCTCGACATCGCCAGAATGGGCCTTGTCCTCGTCAGCACCCTCATCCACGGCCTCATCTCCGATGCCAGCCAAGCGAAATAGCTCCTGACCAGGGTTGCCCTTTGGGAACAGGGAGTCCAAGGTCTCCTTCTCTGCCTTCAAGTCCCAGAGCTCGTGTTTGCCTTCGCCGAACTCCTCGATCATTTCGACACGTGACTTCAGTGCGTAAAAAGCGCCAACGTCACCAGCGATCTGGCCATCGGCAATCCGAGCCCGCTTCACCTCCTCCTCAACGCCTGATCGGCTCTCCTCGAACTCTTTCCGGTTTGCGACCAACTCCTCTTGATAGCCCTTCAACTCCCTAGTAAGGCGACGTTCAATCTCACGACTATGACTCTTCGCTCCCTCCAATTTGGTCCTCAAAGACGCAAGGTCGGACTCTGTCCTAGCAGCCCTTTCCTCAGCCTTGACAACCATCACCTTAACACCAGAGTATGCCCCCAAGAGGTACTGGAAGGACTGAAGGGAGAACACACAATCAGAGATCAGAAAACTTAGCAAAACACAAGAAAGAAAACGGCACGGAACAGGGACGACTCACCTTCCACGCGGAGCACCCCGCTTCACCAATGCAATCAAGAGGAGAGACGTCATCAACCTCCGACTTCAGAGTCGGGTCCTGAGCGTAAAAGAGGTCAGCGATCGATTGTCCGACTGCGCCAATCTTGCCGATCCCTTCGGCGGTCGCCTCTTTCTTCTTAGGGATCTCCTCCACCTTAACATCTTCAGAGGGAGCACTCGCCTTCCTCTTGGAGCCAACTTTAAATGGAGCCGTCGGACCCACCGGAGCTGGTTTGCTTGATGCAGCTTTGGCCGCCGCCTTCCTTTGTTCAATCAAACCCTTCCCAGACACTACTTTCAGACGAGCACTTGCTCGACCACCAGGGGAAACTGACACTACAAGACAAACAGAAAAGGAGAAAATCCTAAAGCACACGACGAAATGAAAAACAGTAAAGAAGGACTCCCAGGGTCGAGAATCTACCTTTTGCACGAGATGATGAGACATTCGACATGTCGTCTTGAGAAGCAGGAGTCATCGACAGCAGGTTGACGTTCACAAACTTTCTTTCAGACACATGAACTCCAAGAACAACCTTTGACAAACCTTCCGACCGGCTACTCGCCTCCAAGTCTTCTGGTTCAGGAACTACAAAAAAGAAAAGTTAAAACAAAGAGTTAAAACACATAAAACGAGCGAAGGAAAAAGCAAACACATACTCTCAACTCGCCACTCCGTCAATAAGAACGAACACTCCCCCCCTTCTCCAGAGAAGAACGCTCGACAAAGAAGAACTTCGACCCCCATCCGCGGTCGTTGACATCGAGATTCTGCACCAAAGGCTTCCGACCATGTCGGATACGTAACTGAACGCGAGAGGAACTCTTTGACCCAAGGAAGTAGTTGTACCATAAAACATCAAAATCGAAATCGGCCCCAGATCGGACATTTACAAGGTCCGAGACCCTGAGAACCCTCCATGCCTGTGGCATCACTTGACATGGCGCCAACGCCAAAGTAGCTAAGAAGTCCCTAACAAGGAGAGAGAAAGGAAATTTGTGCCCTATTCGAAACGGGTATTGTTTTGGGGCGAAAAGATCGGATAACCTAAATCGCCTTAGACGGGGTAAAATAGCAAAAATCCATATCGATCAAACGTTAGACATGAGAATCGAATAAAAATAGTAACGACGACTAGTTTGTTGAGTCAAGGCGACGATAATGACAAGATTGAATATATGAAACTTAAAGAGTAAAATAGCATAAAATGTAGTAGAATATAATGTAAATCGAGATAAGAAAGACTTATCTTCATTAGATAGATAAGAACACTGTTCGAAGCGTGAGAGCTTCCGATCGTATGAGGATGCTTACAAGTTCTTCCAATTACGCGAAATGGAGAAAAGTAGATGTATTACAAGGCTTTTTGGGTGGGATTGGATCCCTTTAGAATAGCTAAGGAGCTTTGTATATATAGCTAAGGAGAAGGAATCTCCCGCATTAATCTCCCTTGAATAGGATTTGATCTCCTTCTTAATGAGCCTTGATCCTCTCTTAAAGATGGTTGATTCCCTCCTTGATGGCTGAAATAATGCATACAACCGTTGGAGATCTCGGAGTAATAAAGGAGACAATCTCGCTAGTCCGTTGCGTCTAGGAATCAGGCGACGGTCGCATGGCTCACGTCTGACGGGTCTGATGCGTCCGACAGGTCTGATGCGTCCGACCGATTGCGTCAAACAGTCGATGCCCATTGGACGAATGGTCGATTTTCCGACCCCAACAATAGCCCCAAAATTAAACTGGGCCAGAGCGTCAAGTGATGGGACGGTTTGATTTTATAACTTCTCTTTCTTCTGGCATGATCTTGATTTTATTGTAGGTGTTCTGGCGACAGGGCCGTCATGTGTATTGCTCAAACTGAGAATCAACTCAATATAGCCAATAATCGTGTGAAGACGACTGAGGGCGTTTCTTGTGATGACGAAGGGTCAGGAGACCGCTCCTTGTTTGTCGTTTGTTTTGTTTTATAGGTGGACTCGCCAGTTGCTTCCTGGTCAAGTCGTGTGATGTTGGTCGTGTAAACCTATAATTGTTGTACAACGTTGGTCATGTAGACCTGTCGTTGGTCGTATAGACCTATCGTCGGTCGTATAGACCTGTCGTCGGTCGTATAGACCTGTAATTGTTTACAACATTGGTCGTGTAGACCTATCATCATTTGTGCGACGTTGGTCGTGTAGACCTATAGTCGTGTGTGTTTGATCAACTTGTTTTGTCAATTGTGCCTTGGTAGTGACGCGAGATGTTTGGTCATGACGACCTGTAATGTAGCATACTTTGTCTGTCCGGGGAAGAGTCGTATGTATTTGTAGGAAAAGACGAGTGCCTTTGGACAGGACAAGTCTTGTAAGTAGTTCGTAGTATGCCGTTTCTCTTTGTTTACTTGTGATTTATGTATTGTATGTCGTGTCGGCGTCTCCGGCTGGTCGAGTTGCAGGCGACGTAGGCATTTTTTACGTGTTGAAGTCGCGTGTCGAGATGATGGAAGAGTTTGGAGAGGGTAAACAGGGGACCTGAGATTTGAAGGCGAAGAAGGAGACCATGGAGATCTTGTTTCCGAAGGGGAACCCAGGCTCAGAGTTTTTCTATCTGGCTGGCGTCGGATAGGAATCTCTGGTCGAAAGTGCCGGTGGGTGATAGGCGTTGTCGTCGTGACACCTAAACAAATAAAATCCTAAACAAACCTAAACAAGTAGTAGAGGCAAGCAAGGGTCGAATCCACAGGGAGGAAGTGATCAATCTATGTGTTCACAAGCATGCAAAGTAACAAAAGGGGGGTTTTAATTATCAAGCAGAGCAAAGCAAACAAGTGTGGTTGATGAGAAAATATGAATGGGGAAAGTAGTTCCACTAGAACGAGATCCACAATACAGAGATAAGTCGATCATAGAAATCTATTAAATCCAAGTTCTTTAACTATTCTTATGGTTGTTCCCACCCTGATCTTAAGTACTACCGATTCTCACAGTTGTCGATAGACTTATTACTATGCCAATGATAAAGTACCACTGATTCTCACAGTTGTCAGTGTACTTTAGCACCAACACATCAATAGCAATGCACACAAGGATATAGGATACATGCAAGTAGAAAGACGTAAAGTACTCACTCCCCTACTTAACATGCAATGATTCTCACTCACAATTGTACGCTCGGAACCCTTATACGCACAATTGTGTTTGCCACTAGATATACACTCGGAACCCTTATATGCAATCCTAGCAATTGATAAAAAGTATTCAACCTAGTTGGCCAGACTATGAAGAATAACGATAAATCAATAATCAATATAACCAAGAGAATCAAACCAACATACATAAGAATAAGAACAAGGAATAGAAATCTCACAACCGAATCAACTGTATTGCTTCAAACGTCTATTAGAACAAAGGTGTTTAGTTCTCCATGGGTTGGAAACCCTGGAGGTGAACTACGAACTAATCGGAATCCTAACGTCTTCTCTCAACTAGGTTAACAAAAAGAGTATTTAACCTAATTCTAAAAGATTGTAAAAATAATAAAAGGAAATAATAATAAAGATGGTAACCAAATATAAGAAATCAGATCCCGGGAAATTAATCTCGTACCCTCGCGCAAGCCTCGCGGTCGCAAACAACTCAGCAGCAATCTCGTGCATCCATCTCGACCAGCAGAAATATTGGCCCAACTCTCCACTTGCATCAGCTCGACGGCCCAACATCAATGCAGCAGCCCACTCAACAAATCATCAGTTCGCTGACCTCATCACGACGTCACGCGCGCGTCTTCTTCCAATTCAATCTGCGCTTCAGTATTTCTTCGCTGCTTCAATTTCACGCGCGCGGCAATTAATTCTTTCTCCTTCGTGGGCCTAATATCTCCATTTGGGCCTAATTCATCTCCACGGCCCAACTTCTTCTATTTCCAGCACTCACGCGGCGTGTTTAATTAATTCGCCCAGTCAATGGCTGCGGGGCGCCATTCTTCTCTCTTCAGCTCCTCTTCTTATTCTCTTCTGCTCTTCTCTACTACCAAGTGTTGGTAGTCTTCTCCAATAAACTCCAGCAGATCTTCATCATCTCCATCTGAGCTGTAAAACCTTGTATTTCTTCACTTCTCTCCACAACTTCCGGATTACAGACTTAGCCTAAAAACCACTCATAAACTCCTCCAAATCATGCTAATAATTGCTAGTAAAGGTGTATGAAATAACACCTATCAAATTCCCCCATGCTTAAACCTTGCTCGTCCTCGAGTAAGCTAAAGAAAAACCTACTCTCTCAATCAAATCTTAAGGTTTCAGGAAGCACAAGAAAAATTGACACCAGCAACTACAACAACTCAACAATCAGCTCCAGAGTATCAAAGCTACAAGGAAAGTGGAGTACTTCCCCCAAGCTTATCCTAAACACCATAGAGTGAAACAAATTCTAATCCTATCTCCCATCTATCTTCTTATGCCTCCCAGAGTGACCTACCCGACAATCCTTCTTTGACTCCTCTTCTTATGACGCCTCGCCAAAAATAATGAGAAATCCTAAAACCATTCTTCTTCTTTTTTCGCTCATTTTGCCAAGGCGCCCTTTCGGGTTTTCACCAAGCCACTCATTTCATTTTCCAATAGATGTA
Organism: Rheum nobile; assembly: GCA_027886185.1. NCBI lineage: Eukaryota > Viridiplantae > Streptophyta > Magnoliopsida > Caryophyllales > Polygonaceae > Rheum > Rheum nobile. The sequence goes on along the minus strand of WOAB01000563.1, from coordinate 11,627,466 downwards.
CTCACATAAGCTCACATCACTCTTGACCACATATTACCCCAGCCTAATGCTGGTCCAAGCCACCTGCTTATTACCTAGGCCGCCCTTTCGGGTTTTCGACCTATCCCAGGATTTTTATTTTTTGCCTTTTTCAATTTTTGGCTTTTTCATTTTATATTCATTTTTCTCCTCAGTGACGTAGCAAGTATAAAACTCTCCCCCATGCTTAAACATTGCATTGTCCTCAATGTAATGAAAGACAAAAGAATAGGAGCATAGGGAAAAGCAAAAAATAACTCACAAACGTCGCCAAGCTGCTTGGACACTTCCTTTGTTGTTGGCGGTATTCTCAATAAATTCTCAGGTCTCTGGTGTTGGGCGGGTGTCTTCATCACGTCATCATCTTCTCCTACCGTGCAACCAAAAGAGAACCACTTTGGTGAATAGTGGTATAGCAAAGATGTCGGGGTTGCACGACCTTCTAGGAACACATGGTGGAGCCCATATGTAATTATGGTGGGGGCTCTAGTGTTCCTCCTCCTCAGCTGTCGAATGTAAGGCCATCATCGTTGCCAAATAATGTGTAGGGCTAAGGTATCTTCCTTGACAACATGATGCGTACCATCTCCATGGGAATTCCAGACAGTTGGCCTTTGGTAGAACTTTTTTTTTTTTTTTCGAATCTCAAATTTTACTCCCCGTTAGGTTTTTTCGGGGCCCTTTATTTTATTTTTTATTTTTTTCGAATTTTTTTTTTAGAGAGGGAAAATATACCAGAAATCCACCGCGGGGCGGTGAGAGTCGCCGCGGGGCGGTGGGATGGCTGAGAACACCATTTCTCTCCATTTACTTTCGTACCTGAAATGTTAGTAACAGTCGAACTAAACAAGGCAAAAACACACTAAAGAAAATGCAAAAATAAAGAATGAAAAGCAAAGAAAGAAAAACATACCTCGGGTTGCCTCCCGGATAGCGCCTTAGTTATTGTCATGGCATGACATACCACTCATCTTCTTAGCTTGGGTTGTTCATAGCAACCAAACTCTTGGGGTCCATATCAGGGGGATGCCTCTTTGTATACTCCTTGTTGAGCCTTTCCCCCATGCTCTTGCACTTCTTTGTGGGTGGACCGCTGTGTATATTCATAAACGCACTTGCCATCTTCATAAATGGCCTACCCAACATCTCAGGGGCTACATGTATGTCCTGCCCCGAATCCAGCATAGAAAAATTCACCATTTGAATCAAAGCCTCCTTCTTGGGCTTCCCCCTCGGCTTCTTCTTGATCAAGCCCAACACCTTTAACATTTCCTTGCTGCGAGGGGTGCTGCCAGCCAGTGTGACCAAAGGGATTGTTGCCTTGCAGCTACTGAAGGTTTCAAATACGCCTTTGTCGCTCTCCACCTTTTGGGTGTCCTTCAGAGCCTCAGGGAGTGGTATAGCGGGCTGCAGTGAGATAAGAGGGAAGGAGTTGAGATGCATAAACTCATCATAGGCAGCCTCTAGAGGATCGGGGGCGGCCGGAGTATATTCACGGTCACAGCACTCCTCCTCATCGTCGCTCCAATCCTCCTCATATCTCAAAAAGTACTCCTCCTCAGTCAGCACCTCTGGGCGGAAATAAGGATCAACCGAAACCTCATCAACAGAGCTAGGATTTTGGACGCTGGGTTGCTCTGGTCTCACCGCGGGCCGGTGGTCATTGCCGCGGGGCTATGAGGTCGCGGTGGAGATACTGAGGCACGTCGCCGGGTTGCGGTCATTTTCGCCGCGGGGCGGTGAGATAACTGGGACTTCACGCCGGGTCACGGTGATGGGTGACGCGGGGCGGTCAGCTATGTTCTACATCTCATAATCGTCCTCCTCTACAACACTGGGAGGAACGTTTTCCCTCGGGTTTACTACCGTTTGAGATGGTAGATTTCCCGACCTCCTTGCTTTGAGCTGTATAATTGACTCCGCCAACTGGTTCACCTGACCTACTATATCCTTGATGCTTGACTCGGTATTCTGCACATGAGTGGTGAAATGTTGAGTCAAGGTCCTAAGCATCTCTTCAGTTGACAGGGAGTTACTAGCATGGGGAGCTACTGGTAGCTCAATAAAGTGGGGTTGAGGTGCTTCTTGTCTACCCGTTTTCGCGGTAATGTCTTTCAATGAAGCAATTTCTTGCAATAAATGTGCATCCTTGGAGTTGACAGCACTAACTCCTCTGGTCCTTGGGTCTTCATCAAAATCTCTTGTGCTCTCAGCCATATCATGAAGTCTAGTCATGGCTGCATCAGGGGTCATATTCAAGATACTATCACCACACGTAGCATCTATGATTCTTCTTTCATCATCCAGCAGCCCATTATAGACATAGAGTACTAGAGCTTTCTTGTCAAAACCATGGAACGGGCAGCTAGAGCACAGTCGTGTGAACCGTTCATAATATTCATAAAGGATCTCCTCCTCTCTTTGTTCAATATTGGCAATTTCCCTTTTCAAAGCGTTCACCATCTTGGCTGGGAAATATTGTGTGAGGAAAGCCTTAAGTAGCTCAGCCCATGAATTTATGCTTCCGCCAGGCAGATGATAGTACCAGTCCTCAGCATCGTCCTTAAGAGTGAACCCGAAGGCTCTCATTTTAATTTGATCCTCAGTGACGTCGGCTGGTTTGATGCTCATAATGACGTTGTGGAATTTTCTCAAGTGTAGGATAGGGTCTTCTCCACTTCGTCCATAATATCTCGGGAGTAACCGTATCACTCCTGATCTGAGCTCAAATGTCACACCATCAGCAAGGGGTGGAATAATTACAGCCAAGGGCTGCTGTATCAGATCTGGCGCAGTCAATTGTCGGAGTGTCTGAGCCATTCATACCTGTCTCTGTATCAACTTCAGCAAGTAGCAAATCAGTAGCAAAGGTGCGGACCGTAAGATAGGTCCACACCAAAGTAACACACACACAAACACACAGAAAAATCAAAACTTGCCTCCCCGGCAACGGCGCCAATTTGATAGGGGTTGTCGTCGTGACACCTAAACAAATAAAATCCTAAACAAACCTAAACAAGTAGTAGAAGCAAGCAAGGGTCGAATCCACATGGAGGAAGTGATCAATCTATGTGTTCACAAGCATGCAAAGTAACAAAAGGGGGGTTTTGATTATCAAGCAGAGCAAAGCAAACAAGTGTGGTTGATGAGAAAATATGAATGGGGAAAGTAGTTCCACTAGAACGAGATCCATAATACAGAGATAAGTCGATCATAGAAATCTATTAAATCCAAGTTCTTTAACTATTCTTATGGTTGTTCCCACCCTGATCTTAAGTATTACCGATTCTCACAGTTGTCGATAGACTTATTACTATGCCAATGATAAAGTACCACTGATTCTCACAGTTGTCAGCGTACTTTAGCACCAACACAGCAATATCAATGCACACAAGGATATAGGATATATGCAAGTAGAAAGACGTACAAGTACTCACTCCCCTACTTAACATGCAATGATTCTCACTCACAATTGTACGCTCGGAACCCCTATACGCACAATTGTGTTTGCCACTAGATATGCACTCGGAACCCCTATATGCAATCCTAGCAATTGATAAAAAGTATTCAACCTAGTTGGCCAGACTATGAAGAATAACGATAAATCAATAATCAATATAACCAAGAGAATCAAACCAACATACATAAGAATAAGAACAAGGAATAGAAATCTCACAACCGAATCAACTGTATTGCTTCAAACGTCTATTAGAACAAAGGTGTTTAGTTCTCCATGGGTTGGAAACCCTGGAGGTGAACTACGAACTAATCGGAATCCTAACGTCTTCTCTCAACTAGGTTAACAAAAAGAGTATTTAACCTAATTCTAAAAGATTGTAAAAATAATAAAAGGAAATAATAATAAAGATGGTAACCAAATATAAGAAATCAGATCCCGGGAAATTAATCCCGTACCCTCGCGCAAGCCTCGCGGTCGCAAACAACTCGGCAGCAATCTCGTGCATCCATCTCGACCAGCAGAAATATTGGCCCAACTCTCCACTTGCATCAGCTCGACGGCCCAACATCAATGCAGCAGCCCACTCAACAAATCATCAGTTCGCTGACCTCATCACGACGTCACGCGCGCGTCTTCTTCCAATTCAATCTGCGCTTCAGTATTTCTTCGCTGCTTCAATTTCACGCGCGCGGCAATTAATTCTTTCTCCTTCGTGGGCCTAATATCTCCATTTGGGCCTAATTCATCTCCACGGCCCAACTTCTTCTATTTCCAGCACTCACGCGGCGTGTTTAATTAATTCGCCCAGTCAATGGCTGCGGGGCGCCATTCTTCTCTCTTCAGCTCCTCTTCTTATTCTCTTCTGCTCTTCTCTACTACCAAGTGTTGGTAGTCTTCTCCAATAAACTCCAGCAGATCTTCATCATCTCCATCTGAGCTGTAAAACCTTGTATTTCTTCACTTCTCTCCACAACTTCCGGATTACAGACTTAGCCTAAAAACCACTCATAAACTCCTCCAAATCATGCTAATAATTGCTAGTAAAGGTGTATGAAATAACACCTATCAAATTCCCCCATGCTTAAACCTTGCTCGTCCTCGAGTAAGCTAAAGAAAAACCTACTCTCTCAATCAAATCTTAAGGTTTCAGGAAGCACAAGAAAAATTGACACCAGCAACTACAACAACTCAACAATCAGCTCCAGAGTATCAAAGCTACAAGGAAAGTGGAGTACTTCCCCCAAGCTTATCCTAAACACCATAGAGTGAAACAAATTCTAATCCTATCTCCCATCTATCTTCTTATGCCTCCCAGAGTGACCTACCCGACAATCCTTCTTTGACTCCTCTTCTTATGACGCCTCGCCAAAAATAATGAGAAATCCTAAAACCACTCTTCTTCTTTTTTCGCTCATTTTGCCAAGGCGCCCTTTCGGGTTTTCACCAAGCCACTCATTTCATTTTCCAATAGATGTACTCACATAAGCTCACATCACTCTTGACCACATATTACCCCAGCCTAATGCTGGTCCAAGCCACCTGCTTATTACCTAGGTCGCCCTTTCGGGTTTTCGACCTATCCCAGGATTTTTATTTTTTGCCTTTTTCAATTTTTGGCTTTTTCATTTTATATTCATTTTTCTCCTCAGTGACGTAGCAAGTATAAAACTCTCCCCCATGCTTAAACATTGCATTGTCCTCAATGTAATGAAAGACAAAAGAATAGGAGCATAGGGAAAAGCAAAAAATAACTCACAAACGTCGCCAAGCTGCTTGGACACTTCCTTTGTTGTTGGCGGTATTCTCAATAAATTCTCAGGTCTCTGGTGTTGGGCGGGTGTCTTCATCACGTCATCATCTTCTCCTACCGTGCAACCAAAAGAGAACCACTTTGGTGAATAGTGGTATAGCAAAGATGTCGGGGTTGCACGACCTTCTAGGAACACATGGTGGAGCCCATATGTAATTATGGCGGGGGCTCTAGTGTTCCTCCTCCTCAGCTGTCGAATGTAAGGCCATCATCGTTGCCAAATAATGTGTAGGGCTAAGGTATCTTCCTTGACAACATGATGCGTACCATCTCCATGGGAATTCCAGACAGTTGGCCTTTGGTAGAACTTTTTTTTTTTTTTTCGAATCTCAAATTTTACTCCCCGTTAGGTTTTTTCGGGGCCCTTTATTTTATTTTTTATTTTTTTCGAATTTTTTTTTTAGAGAGGGAAAATATACCAGAAATCCACCGCGGGGCGGTGAGAGTCGCCGCGGGGCGGTGGGATGGCTGAGAACACCATTTCTCTCCATTTACTTTCGTACCTGAAATGTTAGTAACAGTCGAACGAAACAAGGCAAAAACACACTAAAGAAAATGCAAAAATAAAGAATGAAAAGCAAAGAAAGAAAAACATACCTCGGGTTGCCTCCCGGATAGCGCCTTAGTTATTGTCATGGCATGACATACCACTCATCTTCTCAGCTTGGGTTGTTCATAGCAACCAAACTCTTGGGGTCCATATCAGGGGGATGCCTCTTTGTATACTCCTTGTTGAGCCTTTCCCCCATGCTCTTGCACTTCTTTGTGGGTGGACCGCTGTGTATATTCATAAACGCACTTGCCATCTTCATAAATGGCCTACCCAACATCTCAGGGGCTACATGTATGTCCTGCCCCGAATCCAGCATAGAAAAATTCACCATTTGAATCAAAGCCTCCTTCTTGGGCTTCCCCCTCGGCTTCTTCTTGATCAAGCCCAACACCTTTAACATTTCCTTGCTGCGAGGGGTGCTGCCAGCCAGTGTGACCAAAGGGATTGTTGCCTTGCAGCTACTGAAGGTTTCAAATACGCCTTTGTCGCTCTCCACCTTTTGGGTGTCCTTCAGAGCCTCAGGGAGTGGTATAGCGGGCTGCAGTGAGATAAGAGGGAAGGAGTTGAGATGCATAAACTCATCATAGGCAGCCTCTAGAGGATCGGGGGCGGCTGGAGTATATTCACGGTCACAGCACTCCTCCTCATCGTCGCTCCAATCCTCCTCATATCTCAAAAAGTACTCCTCCTCAGTCAGCACCTCTGGGCGGAAATAAGGATCAACCGAAACCTCATCAACAGAGCTAGGATTTTGGACGCTGGGTTGCTCTGGTCTCACCGCGGGCCGGTGGTCATTGCCGCGGGGCTATGAGGTCGCGGTGGAGATACTGAGGCACGTCGCCGGGTTGCGGTCATTTTCGCCGCGGGGCGGTGAGATAACTGGGACTTCACGCCGGGTCACGGTGATGGGTGACGCGGGGCGGTCAGCTATGTTCTACATCTCATAATCGTCCTCCTCTACAACACTGGGAGGAACGTTTTCCCTCGGGTTTACTACCGTTTGAGATGGTAGATTTCCCGACCTCCTTGCTTTGAGCTGTATAATTGACTCCGCCAACTGGTTCACCTGACCTACTATATCCTTGATGCTTGACTCGGTATTCTGCACATGAGTGGTGAAATGTTGAGTCAAGGTCCTAAGCATCTCTTCAGTTGACAGGGAGTTACTAGCATGGGGAGCTACTGGTAGCTCAATAAAGTGGGGTTGAGGTGCTTCTTGTCTACCCGTTTTCGCGGTAATGTCTTTCAATGAAGCAATTTCTTGCAATAAATGTGCATCCTTGGAGTTGACAGCACTAACTCCTCTGGTCCTTGGGTCTTCATCAAAATCTCTTGTGCTCTCAGCCATATCATGAAGTCTAGTCATGGCTGCATCAGGGGTCATATTCAAGATACTATCACCACACGTAGCATCTATGATTCTTCTTTCATCATCCAGCAGCCCATTATAGACATAGAGTACTAGAGCTTTCTTGTCAAAACCATGGAACGGGCAGCTAGAGCACAGTCGTGTGAACCGTTCATAATATTCATAAAGGATCTCCTCCTCTCTTTGTTCAATATTGGCAATTTCCCTTTTCAAAGCGTTCACCATCTTGGCTGGGAAATATTGTGTGAGGAAAGCCTTAAGTAGCTCAGCACATGAATTTATGCTTCCGCCAGGCAGATGATAGTACCAGTCCTCAGCATCGTCCTTAAGAGTGAACCCGAAGGCTCTCATTTTAATTTGATCCTCAGTGACGTCGGCTGGTTTGATGCTCGTAATGACGTTGTGGAATTTTCTCAAGTGTAGGATAGGGTCTTCTCCACTTCGTCCATAATATCTCGGGAGTAACCGTATCACTCCTGATCTGAGCTCAAATGTCACACCATCAGCAAGGGGTGGAATAATTACAGCCAAGGGCTGCTGTATCAGATCTGGCGCAGTCAATTGTCGGAGTGTCTGAGCCATTCATACCTGTCTCTGTATCAACTTCAGCAAGTAGCAAATCAGTAGCAAAGGTGCGGACCGTAAGATAGGTCCACACCAAAGTAACACACACACAAACACACAGAAAAATCAAAACTTGCCTCCCCGGCAACGGCGCCAATTTGATAGGGGTTGTCGTCGTGACACCTAAACAAATAAAATCCTAAACAAACCTAAACAAGTAGTAGAAGCAAGCAAGGGTCGAATCCACATGGAGGAAGTGATCAATCTATGTGTTCACAAGCATGCAAAGTAACAAAAGGGGGGTTTTGATTATCAAGCAGAGCAAAGCAAACAAGTGTGGTTGATGAGAAAATATGAATGGGGAAAGTAGTTCCACTAGAACGAGATCCATAATACAGAGATAAGTCGATCATAGAAATCTATTAAATCCAAGTTCTTTAACTATTCTTATGGTTGTTCCCACCCTGATCTTAAGTATTACCGATTCTCACAGTTGTCGATAGACTTATTACTATGCCAATGATAAAGTACCACTGATTCTCACAGTTGTCAGCGTACTTTAGCACCAACACAGCAATATCAATGCACACAAGGATATAGGATATATGCAAGTAGAAAGACGTACAAGTACTCACTCCCCTACTTAACATGCAATGATTCTCACTCACAATTGTACGCTCGGAATCCCTATACGCACAATTGTGTTTGCCACTAGATATGCACTCGGAACCCCTATATGCAATCCTAGCAATTGATAAAAAGTATTCAACCTAGTTGGCCAGACTATGAAGAATAACGATAAATCAATAATCAATATAACCAAGAGAATCAAACCAACATACATAAGAATAAGAACAAGGAATAGAAATCTCACAACCGAATCAACTGTATTGCTTCAAACGTCTAGTAGAACAAAGGTGTTTAGTTCTCCATGGGTTGGAAACCCTGGAGGCGAACTACGAACTAATCGGAATCCTAACGTCTTCTCTCAACTAGGTTAACAAAAAGAGTATTTAACCTAATTCTAAAAGATTGTAAAAATAATAAAAGGAAATAATAATAAAGATGGTAACCAAATATAAGAAATCAGATCCCGGGAAATTAATCCCGTACCCTCGCGCAAGCCTCGCGGTCGCAAACAACTCGGCAGCAATCTCGTGCATCCATCTCGACCAGCAGAAATATCGGCCCAACTCTCCACTTGCATCAGCTCGGCGGCCCAACATCAATGCAGCGGCCCACTCAACAAATCATCAGCTCGCTGACCTCATCACGACGTCACGCGTGCGTCTTCTTCCAATTCAATCCGCACTTCAGCATTTCTTCGCTGCTTCAATTTCACGCACACGGCAATTAATTCTTTCTCCTTCGTGGGCCTAATATCTCCATTTGGGCCTAATTCATCTCCACGGCCCAACTTCTTCTATTTCCAACACTCACGCGGCGTGTTTAATTAATTCGCCCAGCCAATGGCCGCGGGGCGCCATTCTTCTCTCTTCAGCTCCTCTTCTTATTCTCTTCTGCTCTTCTCTACTACCAAGTGTTGGTAGTCTTCTCCAATAAACTCCAGCAGATCCTCATCATCTCCATCTGGGCTGTAAAACCTTGTATTTCTTCACTTCTCTCCACAACTTCCGGATTACAGACTTAGCCTAAAAACCACTCATAAACTCCTCCAAATCATGCTAATAATTGCTAGTAAAGGTGTATGAAATAACACCTATCAGTGGGGATGAGGTCCATTCTGGTGACTTCGTACCGCTTGAGCCCCAGTCTTCTCCCGACTTAGCCCCTGCTGCTGATGACGTTGTAAACCCTGACCCTTGATTGTTTTTTCGTAATTTGGTTCTGTCCGAACTCGTCCTGCTGTGTAGATAGTCGATGAAGTGATGAGATGTTGCTTGTGTAAAGCTTTTGTCTTTTGAAAGCGTTGAATTGAAGTTTTTAGCCATCGGGCGTTTAACTCCGCGAATGTATTTTGTATTGCACCACCGTTTGCGTAAAAGCTTTTTGTTGGTGGGTCGTGTGTAAGTTGTAGCCGTATGAGGCGTTAACTTTGTAAATGTGTACTGCGCAGGTTTGTGTATTTGTAGGTACCGTATGTAGGGTTTGTCACCCGTAATGTGTGTTTAGTCATGACATTATGTCGGGGAGGTAAGCAATATGTAATAAGGTGTTTATGCCTTATGTTTTATTGCATGAATGTAATAAGGTGTCTTAACCTTATGTAATGTGTAAGGCAGGCGGGGTTCCGACGTGCCTGTGTTGTTCATCTCTACCCGTGTTCCGATCGATCGTGTAAATGTAGTGTAAGCGCTTTTTGCGGATGACTGGATCCAATGTGTATGTTAAGGGTCGTCACCTATATGTACGTAAATGTAATGCGACAATAAGCAATGTATGACATGTGAAGATATGTATTTGCTAATGCGACGATAAGCAATGTATGACATATGAAGATATGTAATTGCGCATGCAACGATAAGCAATGTATGACATATGGAGATATGTTAATGTCTTACCTTGTTGGTTCAGAAATGGTATAATTTCAGATGTGTCGCATTATTTGGAGTGGTCCTGTCGGACCAGAGAATGAACGGGAGTTCGTCCGCCCATTTGCCTTTAGCCCATGCGAGGCATTTCGTGAGTTTGTTGATGATGATCTTGTATACGTTGGACTGAGTAGATTCATCATGTACCTTGTAGAATCAAAAAGACATGGTAGGATTTGGTGCTCGAGTTTATCGATAATCCTCATGTTAGCAATCAGGTTCATGTAATAATATCTAGCGAGAATATATATATTTAGACTTGAAATGATACGTACGTAATCGTAGGTCGACATGTAAAAGTCGAATTATTTGGTAATTCAAAAAGTGATAATCCAAAGATGCGATGAGTGCAAATAGTAAATGATAATGATAATACGTATTAAATGACTTAGAAACGATATGGATGAAACCTATTGTCCCTTCGATGATGCGTCGTCCTTTCGGGTCGAATTTGAGCCGTTGCCTTAGCTTGAGCATCTTCAAAGGTCTTACATGGGTACCTTGTGAGGTCTTCGTAGAGATCGCCTCCTTTATCGAGTCCTTGGCGGAATGCTTCTATGGAGGTTGGGACATCGCAATTGAGGATCCCGATTTTCTCCCAGTTAAACCGTTTTAAGTAGTCCTTTGTCGTTGTTTGTGTGACATTGGTTGTGTAGACCTGTAGTCGGTCGTGTATACCTGTAGTCGGTCATGTAGACCTATAGTCGGTCGTGTAGACCTGTAGTCGGTCGTGTAGACCTATAGTCGGTCGTGTAGACCTATAGTCGGTCGTGTAGACCTATAGTCGGTCGTTTAGATAAAGTCGGATTGTTAGATCTGGTCGGATCGTTTAGATAAAGTCGGATCGTTAGATCTGGTCGGATCGTTTAGACCTGGTCGGATCGTTAGATATGGTTGGATCGTTTAGACCTGGTCGGATCGTTAGATCTGGTCGGATCGTTAGATCTGGTTGGATCGTTAGATCTGGTTGGATCGTTAGATCTGGTTGGATCGTTAGATCTGTTCATACTGTCTCCATAGATGAGGCATTGAATCATACCTGATCGTTATGCAATATAGTATATTAGACAAATGATTGTGAATCAATTAGATGTATAGATGACGAATAGATTAATCGAATGATTTTAACTATCTGTCCCACGGTGGGCGCCAAATTGTTTTGGGGCGAAAAGATCGGATAACCTAAATCGCCTTAGACGGGGTAAAATAGCAAAAATCCATATCGATCAAACGTTAGACATGAGAATCGAATAAAAATAGTAACGACGACTAGTTCGTTGAGTCAAGGCGACGATAATGACAAGATTGAATATATGAAACTTAAAGAGTAAAATAGCATAAAATGTAGTAGAATATAATGTAAATCGAGATAAGAAAGACTTATCTTCATTAGATAGATAAGAACACTGTTCGAAGCGTGAGAGCTTCCGATCGTATGAGGATGCTTACAAGTTCTTCTAATTACGCGAAATGGAGAAAAGTAGATGTATTACAAGGCTTTTTGGGTGGGATTGGATCCCTTTAGAATAGCTAAGGAGCTTTGTATATATAGCTAAGGAGAAGGAATCTCCCGCATTAATCTCCCTTGAATAGGATTTGATCTCCTTCTTAATGAGCCTTGATCCTCTCTTAAAGATGGTTGATTCCCTCCTTGATGGCTGAAATAATGCATACAACCGTTGTAGATCTCGGAGTAATAAAGGAGAAAATCTTGCTGGTCCGTTGCGTCTAGGAATCAGGCGACGGTCGCATGGCTCACGTCTGACGGGTCTGATGCGTCCGACAGGTCTAATGCGTCCGACCGATTGCGTCAAACAGTCGATGCCCATTGGACGAATGGTCGATTTTCCGACCCCAACAGGTATGCATAAAAACAAACCCATCCTTCATAATGCGCATCGGCCCTCTCGTTTGGGTGAGGCAGCCTGGTGATCGTCTCCGGCGGAAAACCTCCGACTTGAAGAATTTGATCCAACTCCGCTGGGGACAGAGTGCTTGTCAGATCGTCCGATTCTTTCAGAATGAAGAGGGAAAGAGCTTCACCCTCGCGCGAGTCAGAAAGAGTCTTCGACAACTCAGAGCTCTCACTGGAAACCATCTCGAGAATGGAAAGAGAAGGGAATCGGAAAGCTATGGCGAGAGAAACTGAGAAACTTACCAGAAGAAGCCTGCAAAAGAAGATAAGGGTGAAGTCGAATCGCTTCCTTATGCTCTGAATTTATGGAGGGAAGCAAAGACTTGCAGAGACGTCGCATCGTGCCCCGATCGCACGCCACGTAACCCTAGACAACCGCGCCAAAAAAGGATGGTAGAGATCGTGTCTAGAGAAGTTGCCACGGATTCCGCTTTACTTGCATAAACCGAAAGCCCAAGGCAACTTGAGGATATTGTTGGGCCTAGCATCCCCTGGGAAGATGGATCGAGCAAATGAAGCCTAAGCCCACGATGGATCGGAAGAACAAGGAAAAAGCCCAGAGGAGGCGACGGCGCTTCTCCAGTCGAACGCCCTCCGACAAGATCACGAAGATCCCGCCAAGCATTAAATGCCAGGATTGATCAACGGCCACAACATTTACACAACACCATAATAAGCAGCAATTAAATGGCAGAATCTCCATAATCAAATCCGGGCGTTGAAGATAAGGATGGAATAAAAATGTAAATGGTCAGAGGCATGAAAAACTTACCATATATGGACGAGAAGAAGAGAAAGAGAAAAAGGGAGAGGACTACGACTGAGATCCAATCGTTCTCGCTCAGAAAAAAGAACATAACAACATACTCGCTCTCAGCTTAGCTTTCGGATATTCATCCTAGTCTATTCTCCACCGGTGGCAACCTTGAAGTCGCCGGTCGAGTACAACACGACCCATTATCTTACTACGATAAGTTGTATCTTGATTCGATCCGATTAATACAATATCTAATAATATCATCTTATTACTCTACATTTACTCTTTGCTTGTCTATTATCTGTTTGGTTTGGATTGTTTCCTATCACTCGATCAACTAGTTACCCCGTCTAAGGCGATTTAGGTCGTCCGATCTTTTTGTCCCAAAACAATACGTTTCCCATAAGGCTCATTTCCTTTGGAGTCTTCTCTTGATCATTCCTTTTCTTATGTTTCTGTAGAAGTGTTGAGGTTCACTGTCGTCATCGGCTATTATTCGAGAAGCGATGGGTGTAACCTAATACGACTACTTAGAACCCTTTTATTTGTACCCTTGCGTAGTCTTTCATTAGACTAACCAATCGGTTATTTTCCTTTGCATGGTTGGCTGGTGTCATCCGTCTCATATGGCACACCAGGTAAGTTTCCGCATCAGTGAAGGCATAGACTCGATGAGAAGGCGGTTGAAGTTTTGTGATTTCAAAGGTTGAGATCCTGGCGAAGGTCGCATGATCAAGACCGTCGTGGTGTTTTTATTTATTTTCAAAGACTTCCGCTGTGATAAATATTTCGTATTCGGTAAAATGTAATTTGCGACGGAATATTATTTGGGGCAGATTTATTGCCGTTTAATAAAGTTTGTGTTATTATATAGTTGTTATGAAATGATTTAGCCTTGGGTGATCCCAGACGTGTAATATGAGGTCACTGGCGGTAATACTTTCAAAGGAGAATTTGGGGGTGTTACAGATTTGGTATCAGACCTAAAAGTTTTAAACGGGTTTGGGTTTTCAAATCGTTTTACCTAAAACAAAAATTTTATAAACCGTTCCCTGTTCGTGTTAAGAAAGTTGTTGTTTAGTTCCAAAAGTCAAAAATTTTGAACAAAATTATACTTTGAGTAAAATGTGATATTTTGAAACCTCTGTCATTCAAGTCGTGCCTTCTTTTCCGGTCTGATATAGAAATTAGCTTCTATATTTAGAAAGACTAATCCCTTCTCGTCGCCTCGCAGGATATGGGCTCCTTTGTGTCTCAGCTTAAGGGTAGGAAGGGCGCCGAGATAGCTTTGCCACCTCAGGCCGAGCTCGTTTTTCCCGTTCTTTCGAGTTGAACACAAGTTGGGGAGCCGAGTAGCCCACCTGAGGAGGAGGAGACCGTCCTCGTAGAGTCGGTAGTGCTGGTATCCGACCGGGTAGAGGATCCCGAGGAGGATCCGGAAGAAGACCCGGAGGAGGATCCTGAAGAGGACGAGGAGGTGGACCTTGAAGAGGACCCCGAGGAGGACCTCGAGGGGTACTATTATGATTCGGATGGTCTGGAGCACCTTCTCGTGGATGGGGAAGGTCCGGGGATGCAGTTCATCTTCCCTAGTCCGGAGAATCCACCATTTCAAGAGTACGCACCGTTGTCCCCTGCTGCATGGGAGGCACTTGGGGTATCCGGGGCTAACTGGGCGGAGTACGAGCCGCTGGATGCACCGGTGGACCCGCAGCCTATCTCCGCCGAGGCTCGTCACCATGTGGAGATGATGACTGAGCGAGCTCGTATGCGGGCAAGGCCGTGGGAATCGATGGATGCTCCGAGGGAGGTGACGACCCAGCAGGCCAAGCCTAGGCCCCGAGTGCTAGTAGATCGCATGGAGGAGTGGACATAATCATTGTACAATATGGAGGAGCGGACTTACGATGTTGAGCTCGATCTCTCTTGCATGCTGGATGACGTCTGCGAGATCCAGGAGAACATCAGGCAGGCCAAGATGTTACTCAACCCACATTACGAGGTGGATAGGGCGGATTTTCATCAAGGGTTCCTAGTGGAGTTTTGCTACCCACCTATACCCGGGGAAGGGCCGAGTGTTCATGTACCCGGAGCGGGGCCAAGTATTCTGATGCCTAGGGAGGAGCCGAGTGTTCCGGGTCCTAGTAACTCGAGGAGGCCGACACCGGAACCCGAGAACGGACCACCTCCAAAGAGAAGGTGTCAAAGGTCTGACGTGTACAAGAATCTCTTCAAGGCACCTTGAGGGGGGACAGTAGCATGTCTTAGTGATTCTCTTTTCTAGTTGTTCTGTTTTGTTGTCTTAGATCCTTAGCCTCCTAACAATTTTTTCTTTTCGTTTAGGAAGGTTATTGTAAACTTATCAACTTGGTTTCAGTTCATTTCATCAATAAAGTTTGCCAGTTTGATCTACTCCGAATCCATTACATATATTGTTCGTTTTAAAAAGTGTGATATTAATGTTGTGAAATACTTGGAAAATTGATCGGCAAACAGATGGTGAACACAAGAAACACAATCCGTGTTGGTGCTGGGCCGAGTAACAATCCAAGGTTGAATCTGGGAAACACCGCTAATCAGGGGGATGAGAGCGAGTCTATCTTTCACAATAATCCCATAGGCAATGGCCAAGTTCAGGCTAACCCTCAGGTCGTGTTCGATGTTGCGGCCATAGAGGCCATTCGTGGGATTGTTATGCAGGCGGTCACCGATATAATTCGGCCAACTGTACCGCAAGCACAAGGTGTTCCAGTTCCTCAGGTTATCCTTGAATTTGAGGAGCCAGTTGTTCATGTACCTCAGGTCGATGCCGTCAGGAAAAGAGGAAACTATGGTCGAGCCTTGAAGGCCATTAGCTCAATGAGGCCTGACAGCTATGACGGTACTGGAGAACCAGTCAAAGTGGCGTATTGGTTCTCGCATATGGAGCGGTTGTTTAGGAACGTCGATTGCACTGAGGCTGAGAAAGTGCACATTGCTTCCCTTCAACTTAAGGATGTGGCTAGCGAATGGTGGGAGAGCACTGGGTTAGCTGATCATCCCGGGTTGAACTGGGGTATGTTCAAAACCAAGATGACCGACCGTTTCTTTTCCGTTCTATGAGGAAGGAGAAGCATAAGGAGTTCCTTTATCCTAAGACGGATGGGTTGAAGGTGACTGAGCTTGCAGCTAAGTTTAATCATCTGTTACAATATGCTGGTCCGGAAGTGTCGAGTGAGGAGCAGATGATCTGCATTTCCACGAGTGGATGAACCCAGACATCAAGCCGTTGATGGTGCGCCATGGCTTCTCTACTCTAGAGCAGTATGTGGATGCCGCCTATAAATTGGAGATGACTCTGGAAGAGTCAGCGAAAAAGCACAATCGCCAGAGACCGGCGCAGAGCCAGCCTCAGGCTAGTGGGTTTAAACGACTCGTGCCACTGTCGCATTTTGCCAAGTCTGGCCGGCCTAGAACTGAGGTAACACAGTCGGGTCCTACTCAACGCTCGGGCCAAGGCAAGAACCCGATTCAGTGCTATAACTGCAGAACGCCGGGACATAAGAGCAACGAGTGTCCTAAGGACATTAGGACGTGTTTTGCATGCGGAAAGGAGGGGAACTTACAAACGTTTCATCCTCAAAGGAGGCAGAAGGGGGCTGAGTCACAGCAAGGGTCAATTAGCCATAACAACCGACCCCGATTCAAGCCTGTAGAGACTCCTAGCCCTTCGACGCAGACAACTGCCCAGAATAAGGGGAAAGCCCCAGCTGCTTCCATAGGTCAAGGTCAGCGGCTATATGAGATGCGTGAGGCTGACGGACCAAATGCTCCAATTGCTCAAGGTACTCTATACCTCTATTCTACATTTGTGTGCATATTGTTTGATTCGGGTGTCACTCATTCTTTTATTTCGGAGAACTGTGTGAGTAAGTTAGGCTTAGTATGCAATGAATCCTGCGAACCATTTGTGGTGAACCTTCCAAATGGTGAACAATTAGTAGGGACCAAGCGTTTGTCAGAATTTCCGATTACTATTCAAGGTCGGAAGTTCAAAGCGGACTTGATCTGTATAGCCATGCCTCCATACGACATTATTCTCGGGATGGACTGGCTGACGCGTCATGGGGCAGTAATCGATTTTAGCTCAAGGACAGTGACAGTTTCATCTGGGGGCCACTTTGTGTGCAAGTTTAAGGGTCGTAATGACGCTGATAACGGAAAGCTCATCAATGCGATGGATGCGTGTAAGCTACTTCGACAAGGTTGTGTCGGGTACCTGTGCTATCTGGATAAGCCCAAGAAGGATGAGACTTCAATTCATGATGTTCCTGTCATATGCAAGTATCCGGATGTTTTTCCTGATGAGATTCCCAGCTTACCCCCAAATCGTGACGTGGAGTTCACTATTGATCTCGAGCCTGGAACTGCGCCGATTTCTAAAGCACCTTATCGGATGGCTCCAACAGAGATGAAGGAGTTGAAGAAGCAACTTGAGGAGCTTCTTGAGAAAAGGGTATATAAGGCCGAGTGCATCTTCTTGGGGCGCTCCAGTCTTATTTGTCAAGAAGAAAGATGGATCATTCAGACTTTGTATCGACTATCGAGAGTTGAACAAGGTCACTATCAAGAATAAGTATCCATTGCCTAGGATAGATAATATGTTGGATCAACTGCAGGGAGCAAACGTCTTTTCCAAGATCGATCTGAGATCTGGTTACCATCAGCTCAGGATTCGTGAGGAAGATATTCTGAGGACTGCATTCCAGACGAGATATGGGCACTACAAGTTCGTAGTCATGCCATTTGGACTTACTAATGCTCCGGCAGTTTTCATGGACCTGATGCATAGATGTTTCCACCAGTATTTGGAGAAGTTCGTGGTGGTATTCATCGACGATATCTTGATCTATTCTCCGAGCGAGGAGGCTCACGAGGAGCATCTTCGTATCACCTTGTCAGTCTTTAGACAGAATCAGCTATATGCAAAGTTATCTAAATGTGACTTCTGAATTAAGGAAGTGGCTTTCTTAGACCATGTGATCAACGAGAATGGGGTTATGGTTGACCCTCAGAAGATCGAAGCGGTAGCCAACTGGAAGCGACCTCAGAACGTGAAGGAGGTGCGTAGTTTCTTAGGACTTGCAGGTTATTACAAACGGTTCATGGAGGGATTTTCAAAGATCGCTCTACCCATGACCGGGTTTGTTGAGTCGTAGTGTGTTAGACAGGGAACGGTGTGACTGTTCCCTGGGCAGCGGAATATAAAGATTCAAAGTAACAAGTAATTTCCCAAAAACAAATACTTGTATTATTAAGAATTGTACAATCTCATAAGTCTTATCTCCACCTATACCCTAGGTTAAAGACCTTGAGTGCAATCAACTCCTAAAGACACAAGAACAAAACAAGACCTTTAGCAAGAACTACCCGTACCTTGCCTTAGACCTTCGATCTCAGTTCTCACAAGAGTTCCTTTGTGTGCTTGATGGTTATAGCTGAGATGCCTTTCCTCAAGGCAAATCTCATCTATATATATGGTCTGACAAATATCCTATTACCAAATATCTAACAATTGACATATATGGTAACAACGAACAATTTCGTTACCAAATATATTTTTCACCTTATAAACACATGGTTTCCTTATATAAACTTTCCTAAGACTCATTATCTTCTTCTTCTTAACCAAGCAAGACTCAAAATCTTGTTTCCTTGTATAACCGAGTCTCTCTGGGAACAGCTGGCACATATCTGCGTTCCTTACCGTTCCACAGATGTTGTTTCCATATATAGAGTTTTCCTTGTATAGGGACTACGCGTGTTAGATTTCCAACTTGCTTCCGCGTAACAGTTCCTTGTTTCCACAACGTTCCTTAGCTCTTCTCTGCTTTCTCTTCTTTATGCGTTTTCCACTGTTCCATAATTCTTTCATAAGATCTGAAACTCATAGGAACAACAAGAAAACATAAAACCTAATGGTGTTTATCATCATCAAAACCAGAGGGAACGTCAAGGTTCCAACAATTTCCCCCTTTTTGGTGATGACAAACCCATTCAAAAATTGTTCGATCAAAACAGAGTAATAAGCAAGGCAATATTAATCAACATGTATCTCAGTTTCAATGTATAAGCAAAATTTTATGTCAAATGAACAATTGCAATTCATACCTTCAAGTTGCATCATCGTTCCCCCTCAACACTAGCATCGCCCAGAAATTCATAAAGAATTAGGAACAATGTAAACTGTTACCTCTCATAACTGAGTTATCGCACAATTTCCACACTTCCCCCTTTTGGCATCATCAAAGGATCAAAAGTAAACAATGGAACAACATAACTAAGGCAGCAGGCAAAAGCAAAAGAAAAGTTCATATATATCAAGCAGGGAATTGATTACAAAATTGCAGAAACAGCTTGACAAACAAACACAAAAAGATCAAAATGCAAACACATAAACAGGATAACATATGAGAAAATCAAGAGAAGAGGGTAAGACGGGCTGGAGAAAAAGAGGTGTCCACTCAAGACTCAGAATCCTCCTTCTGGGCCTTGTCCTTGTTGAGAAAATACTCAAGAAGCAGTGAAAGGATGTTCTTGATTTCGCCCAATTCAGTCAACATCTGGCTTTGCATAGAGGTGTTCCTTGAAGTTCCTTCACCAGGTTCGCGTTTGAGCACTTCGGAAGGGGGCAACGTTCCCTTATCATCCCCTTGATACTTCATTTTTCTTAAGTTCACCATGTCAAGCTCAGTGACCATGGGAACCTCTTCTTCTTCTCTGTAGACCTCTTTTTTTCTTTTTTTCTTTCTTTCTTATATTCCTCCTCCTTTTTTTAACTCTTTTTGCAGCAAAGTAGTTGTTCCTTTCTGTAGTTCCATCAGATCAAAATTTAATTTCTCCTTCTCAGCGAAGTAGTTGTTCCTCTCTGTAGTTCTCAACATTCCTCTTAACGTTCCAAGCACTGACGTTCTTGTTCACTGTTCCCCCTCAGGCCAAGTCCCATCTAGAAGATTCCAAGATACTTGAGTGGATGGAAAGGCCGATTTGGATATTTTATGGGGTTCACACAAAATATCAAAGATATATCCAAACAAAAATAGGTAGGAAACAATAACGATCCAGATAATGATTCCCAGTAAAATGTGGCAAATAAAGAGAGGTGCATAGGGAACGTTTACCTGGATCCAAGCTTGGGACGGCAGTGCAACCAATTATCATTTTGGCTTATAATGAGGGTGCAGATAATCAAATCGGTTGCTTTGGGCTTGAAAGAATATGTTATCATGTAAAAATGAAGCACATATGATCAAGAATAGAAGTTGCAAGAAGTTTTTGATATAATGTAACACAAAGCACATAGCAAGAATAATAAACAAGTCATTTGCAAATAATATGCCACATAGAAGTTGTTCCCTAGTTTAAGATTGAACGATCTAGCCAATCACTGAGGGAATAGTGGAAGTGGAGTTCCTCAGTTTAGAGAGATCATCCCAATGAGCATTCTCAAATACTCAAAGGGTTTTCTATCCAGTGCTTTGGTGAAGATATCTACAACTTGATCTTCTGTCCTGCAATGATCCACTCTAATGAAAATTTTCTCAACATTATCACGAAGAAAATGATGACGAATATCAATATGCTTAGTACGTGAGTGATGAACAAGATTTTTGGAAATGTTGATAGCACTAGTATTATCACACATAATGGGAACAGTGCCAAGAGACATACCAAAATCCTCCAATTGTTGTTTGAGCCATAATACCTGGGAACAACAAGAGACAGCAGCTACGTACTCAGCTTTGGCGGTGGAAAGAGTAAAAGAATTTTGTTTCTTTGATGCCCAAGAGACAAGACATGGGCCAAGGAACTGTGTCGTCCCTGATGTGCTTATGCGATCCATAAGGTGACCAGCAAAGTCAGCGTCAGTGAAGCCCACAAGTTCAAACCCATTGTTCCTTAGATACCAAAGACAGAGGTTGTCGTTCCCTTTCAAGTATCGCAAGATCCTCTTGACCTCAGTTAGGTGTGACTCCTTAGGATTTGCTTGAAACCTAGCACAAAGGCACACACTAAACATAATATCTGGCCTACTTGCCGTAAGATAAAGTAAGGAACCAATCATGCCTCTATACATTGTAGCATCTACATCTTGGCCATTCAAGTCTGCATCAAGACGAGTGTTAGAAGAAATAGGTGTATCAATAGGTTTAGCTTTATCCATACCATACTTCTTCAACAGTTCCTTGATGTATTTTTGTTTATGTACCCTTGTTCCCTCAGAGGATTGAGAGACTTGTAATCCGAGGAAAAAAAAGAGTTCCCCAATCATGCTCATCTCAAATTCACTACTCATTAGATTTTTGAATTTTTCTATAAGGGAAGAGTTGGTGGAACCAAAAATAATATCATCAACGTAGACTTGAACTACGAGAATCTCACCTTTGTGTTCCAAGAGGAACAATGTCTTGTCAATCGCGCCACGTCTGTATCCATTTAAGAGAAGGAACTGTGCCAGCCGATCATACCAAGCTCTTAGAGCATGCTTGAGCCCATACAGAGCCTTGTCTAGTGCATATACATAGTCAGGATGTTCCATGTCTTCAAAACCTGGGGGTTGTTTCACATAAACTTCCTCTTGAAGATAGCCATTGAGAAATGTTGTTTTGACATCCATTTGATACAACGTGAATCCTTTGAAAGCAGCATAAGCGATGGGAAGTCGAATGGCTTCAATGAGGGCTATTGGAGCATATGTCTCATCATAGTTGATCCCTTCTTGTTGATTGTAGCCTTGAGCAACCGGTCTCGCCTTGTTCCTTGTCACAGTTCCAGAATCGTCGAGCTTGTTTCTGAAAACCCATCGAGTGCCAATAGCATGTTTGTGCTTTGGAAGGGGAACAAGTCTCCAGACTTTGTTCCTTTCGAATTGATGTAGCTCTTTTTGCATAGCAACTATCCAATCTGGATCTTTCAGTGCTTCTTTGATGTTCTTTGGTTCTACAAAAGATATAAAAGCATAGAAAGCACAAAAGTCATATAGTTGAGAGCGTGAACCTCTTTGTTCGTATGGTGTGAGAAGAGCATCAACTGGGTGATTCTTCTTAGTCCAGACGTTTTTGGATTCCGGCGGTGGAGGAATAGAAGGAAGAGCAACAATTGTTGTTGCAACTGAGGATGAAGAGGGAGGAACGTCAGCAGCAATTGGAGTAGCTACCTCAGAGATGGTTCCTTCAATAGTATCCACGGGTTCTTCCTCAATAATTGTTATCACATCACCACTCAATTGGCCATCTTGCACAAATTGTGCATTCGAAGTATCACCACCAGAAGTTCCATTGGGAACAGTGGTGACATCAGCATCAATGGCTGGAGTTGTTGTGGGAGATCAGGTGTTGGTGTGGAAGGTGTGTCATTGTCACTAGTTGTGGTAGCTCCAAGAGAACTGGTAGTGCTCCCACCAGCATTGGGGGCACTGTTCCCTGTACGTGGATTACCCTGGTGATTCCCATCTCCTTCATCATCTGAATCTTCACGTTGCATGCGTGGAAAGTGATCATCAGGGAACTGTGAGGTGGAATCAACACTCGCAGCTTTTGAGTGTTCATCAAAGACAACATGAATGCTTTCTTCAATCTTTCGGGTTCTTTTGTTGTAGACTCTATAAGCTTTGCTTGAATTTGCATATCCCAGAAAGATTCCTTCATCACTCCTTGGATCAAATTTTCTCAAGTTGTCTTTTCCATTATTGTGAATAAAGCACCTGCAACCAAAGGCACGCAAGTGGGAAACATTGGGCTTGCGTTCCCTGATTAGTTCATAAGCAATTTTATTTAACAATGGTCTAAGCATGGTACGATTAAGGATATAGCATGAAGTGTTGATCGCCCCAGCCCAGAATATTCGAGGAAGGTTGCTTGCTATGAGCATTGTTCTAGCCATGTCCTCCAATGTTCTGTTCTTCCTCTCGACCACTCCATTTTGCTGTGGTGTCCTAGGAGCTGAGAAGTTATGAGAAACCCTATGGTCCCTGCAGTAACCAAGGAACATGGAATTCTCAAACTCCGTTCCATGGTCAGATCGAATGGATCTGAGCTGTTGTCCCAGATTTGTTTCCACACCTTTGATGAAAGATTCAAATGACTCGAATACCTGTTCCTTGGAAGAGAGAAAGATTGTCCATGTAAATCTAGAGTAATCATCTACAATAACAAACACATACCTGTTCCCTGTATGACTTCTTATCCTCATGGGACCACAGAGATCCATATGGATCAGTTCTAGAGGACGAGAAGTGGTAACATCCGGTTTGCTCTTGAAAGAGGAACGTGTTTGCTTCCCTCTTACACAGGCTTCACAGACTTCATGGAACTCAGGCTTGACATTTGGAAGCCCTCTAACCAGTTCCTTCTTATGAAGTTTGTGAATGAGTTGTAAATTTGCATGTCCAAGCCTTCTGTGCCACAGTTCCGTCTCTTCAGCTAGAGACGCAAAGCACAATTCCCTTGAAGGCTTGAATGTTGTGTCAACAGTGTATACATTATTGAATCGGACACCCTTTAGTATGATCTCCTTGGTTTTTCTATTCCTTACATAGCAATCTTTGGTTGTGAACACAGTTTCGTTGTCTCCTTGATCACAAAGTTGAGCTACACTTAACAAATTAAAACCAAGTTGATGAACCAGACTAACCTCTTTTATTTTGATGCTTGAGTTCAAGGTGGCTTCTCTTGTTCCCACTATCTCTCTGCAGCGTTTATCTCTAAGGGAAACGTTTCCCCTAGAGTGTTGTTGAAGTGAGGTAAGGTGATCTTTATTTCCTTTCATATGGCATGAGCATGCGCTATCAATGAACCACATGTTGTTCCCCCTCACTTCATCCTACATTAAGAGAGTTAGTGTTTAGCGATCCAGGCAAGCTTGGATTTACCTGGTCGTTTAGAGACAACGTGATATTCTCTAGGCTTAGCATTGCACATGTTAGGAGATGCATTATAATCATTCAAATCAATATTGTTACTTCTATTGTTCCTTCACTGAGTGTTCTCTTCAGTGAACTTTTGTTTCTTAGCACAGTTTTTCACAACATGGTCGTTGTTCCCACAATGCCAGCAAATCTTATAATAGTCTCCCAAGGTGTATTTACGGTTTGGAACATGCATCCTACGTTGCTTGGCTCTAACTGGGCCAGGTGTACTAGGCAAATTTCCTTGTGATTGGATGAGATACATCTTATGGGCAGGTTGACCTTGGTACCATGATTGATCTTCACTCAACCCACTCTCCAGAGTTTTCACACGCTCTTCTAGGTATAAGTTCCTATCCCTAGTACTCTGAAGTTCCCTATCCTTCATCTCTCTAAGCTCAGGTATGGTTAACTCATGTTCTTTACTTTCTTGTTTTTCTCCTTTGTACCCCAGACCATACTTGGGTGCAACAAAGGAAATTTCTTCTTCCTTAAGCTTTTGCTCAACTAAGATGGAGTGAATTTTATCAATCTGAGCTTTTATCTGAGACAGTTCCCTAACAGTGCTAAGAGAACTAGGTTCATTGTGAGTAACATCACTTCTAACACAAGGAACAACAGAGGAACTAGCAATTTTAGATAAGGATTCATTTAATTCAATGCATTTATCCTCAGCATCACTTAGGTCATTTTGGGTTTTAAGATTCTCATTATACATGCTTTTGATAAAAGAGATCAATGATTTTTTATCAAAATTGACAAGAGATTCAAAGAAGGTTTCAGGATCTACCTCTTGTTCTTCACTTGATGACTTCAGAGTCATTACGCACATTCTGTTGTTCCCCCATGACTCAGGCTCGTTATCATCAGAGTTGGCACAATCATCTCCCTAGACAGCAACAAAAGCCTTCTTTTTATCGTTCCCAGAATTTTCACCATTGTTGTCTGAGTTGTTCCCTTTTGGACACTTATTGGCATAGTGACCCTTTTCCTTACAGTTGAAGCAAGTAACATCCTTGATGTCTCATTTTTCACCATTGTTCCCATCATTCCTGAATGATCTACCCTTGCAATAGAGAGTTCGCATAGCTTTGGTGAGAAGAGCAGTTTCTGGATCTACACCATCCAAGTTGTCATCTTTGTTGTTTTCTATCATCTCGAAAGCTCTTTCAA
The DNA here is from genome assembly GCA_027886185.1 of Rheum nobile. Taxonomy (NCBI): domain Eukaryota; kingdom Viridiplantae; phylum Streptophyta; class Magnoliopsida; order Caryophyllales; family Polygonaceae; genus Rheum; species Rheum nobile. The sequence continues at coordinate 11,602,350 of WOAB01000563.1, read as the reverse complement.
CCATCAAGGCAATGCCTTTAGGTTTAACATATTTGTCTTCTTCATCATACTTTTTAATCTTCCCAAATACTTCATGAAGTGTGAGTTTGAGAGTATTAGGATTCTCCTTGAGAATTGCTTTAGTCATCTTATGCCTTGGAGGAAGTCCATCAATAATGATGAAAATTTTCTCCTTGGGAAGAATTTCCTTTTCATCGACAACGTGAGCAGTAAGTCTAGTGGTGATTTCCTCAAATCTGGATTGATAAGAGGAAACAGTCTCACCATCGATCATGGCGAAGTTATAGAAGTCTTTCTTTTCTTGGAAACGATCAAGCTCTCTAAGATCATAACTTCCCATGTACATCTGTTCCAAGACTGCCCACATATCATTGGCAGTTGCACAAGAGTGTAGTTTGGATGCATCTTCAATGTTGATTGCGTTGTTGATAAACATACGAGCCTTAGAGTTTTTCTCCATGATTCTGAAATCATCTTGGCTCCAAGGTGTTGTTCCTTTGATTACATCTTCAGTAACTTTTTCTTCACCAACCTCAATGACTCTCCAACATTGGTAGTCATTACTCTTCATCCAGTCCGTGAAGAGGTCTTTCCAGTGTTGGAACTTTCCACCGATAGGCAGGAACGGTGGTTTGTTGTTCCCAAGCTCAACTTCATGAGTGGAAGACATTGTTACATGTGAATCTAAAAAGAACACAAAATCTAGAGCAAACCTGCTCTGATACCAATTGTTGAATCGTAGTGTGTTAGACAGGAAACGGTGTGACTGTTCCCTGGGCAGCGGAATATAAAGATTCAAAGTAACAAGTAATTTCCCAAAAACAAATACTTGTATTATTAAGAATTGTACAATCTCATAAGTCTTATCTCCACCTATACCCTAGGTTAAAGACCTTGAGTGCAATCAACTCCTAAAGACACAAGAACAAAACAAGACCTTTAGCAAGAACTACCCGTACCTTGCCTTAGACCTTCGATCTCAGTTCTCACAAGAGTTCCTTCGTGTGTTTGATGGTTATAGCTGAGATGCCTTTCCTCAAGGCAAATCTCATCTATATATATGGTCTGACAAATATCCTATTACCAAATATCTAACAATTGACATATATGGTAACAACGAACAATTTCGTTACCAAATATATTTTTCAGCTTATAAACACATGGTTTCCTTATATAAACTTTCCTAAGACTCATTATCTTCTTCTTCTTAACCAAGCAAGACTCAAAATCTCGTTTCCTTGTATAACTGAGTCTCTCTAGGAACAACTGGCACATATCTGCGTTCCTTATCGTTCCACAGATGTTGTTTCCATATATAGAGTTTTCCTTGTATAGGGACTACGCGTGTCAGATTTCCAACTTGCTTCCGCATAACAGTTCCTTGTTTCCACAATGTTCCTTATCTTTTCTCTGCTTTCTCTTCTTTATGCGTTTTCCACTGTTCCCTAATTCTTTCATAAGATCTGAAACTCATAGGAACAACAAGAAAACATAAAACCTAATGGTGTTTATCATCATCAAAACCAGAGGGAATGTCAAGGTTCCAACAGGGTTGCTCCGCAAGGTCCACAAGAAGTTCATATGGGACGAGAAGTGCGAGGCAAGTTTTTAGAAGTTGAAAAAGTGCTTGACGTCCGCACTAGTTTTGGCACTACCAGAAGGAACTGATGGTTATGTGGTCTATAGTGATGCTTCAAAGCATGGGTTAGGATGTGTATTGATGCAAAAGGGAAAGGTTATCGCATACGCATCTCGGCAATTGAAGACCTATGAAGCAAACTATCCGACGCATGATCTGGAGTTAGCGGATGTGGTTTTCGCGCTGAAGATTTGGAGGCACTATCTCTATGGTGTTAGGTGCCAGATCTTTATCGACCACAAGAGTCTCAAGTATGTGTTCACGCAGAAAGAGCTGAATATGAGACAACATCGCTGGTTAGAGCTACTCAAGGACTACGACATCGAGTTGTTGTATCATCCGGGCAAGGCTAACGTAGTAGCCGATACTTTGAGTCGGAAGACGCCGCACGAGACCGTAGTAGCTCTGCTCACTGCTCAGACCAAACTGCACCAAGGATTGTGCGAGATTGATGTCTTGTATGATTAGCGTCGAGGATGCCTGAGTATGTTGGAGATTCAGGCTACACTACTTGATCAGATAAAGGAGAAGCAGGTTGATGATGTGATCTTAGTGAAGTTAAGTAGTGAAGTGATGGAAGGGAAAGCTTCGGGATTCGTGATTCAAGATGATGGATCACTCTGGTTTCAGGACCGAATATGTGTGCCTGACGTAGATGGCCTTCGCTAATTGGTAATGAAGGAGGCCCATTCGTCAGCTTATTATGTACATCCAGGATCCAGTAAGATGTACAAGGACCTCAGAAAGAAATTCTGGTGGCCCAACATGAAGTGGGACGTAGCAGAATTTATGGCGAAATGCTTGACTTGTTAAAAGGTCAAGATAGAACACCGCAGACCAGGTGGTGAATTGCAACCTCTCCCAGTGCCAGAATGGAAGTGGGAGGATATTACGATGGACTTCATCACGGGGTTTCCGAAGACTCAGAGTCAGAAGGATGCCATATGGGGGATCATTGTCTGGCTCACAAAGAGTAATCATTTCGTGGCCATCAAGTCAACTTGGGGAACCCAGAGGCTATCAGAAGTTTTCCTACACGAGATTGTCTGTTTGCATGGTACGCCAAAAGCCATTGTATCGGATCGTGATGGCCGACTTATGTCGAGATTCTGGAAGGAACTCCACAAGTCCATGGGGACCGAGTTGAGGTTTAGTACTGTGTTTCATGCTCAGACGGATGGACAATCTGAGAGGACCATCCAGACATTGGAGGATATGTTGAGAGCTTGTGTACTAGATCGTCCGACCAGCTTGGAGAACAGCTTAAGTCTGATTGAATTCACGTACAACAATAGTTGGCATTCTACCATCAAGATGGCTCCATTCGAGGCTTTGTACGGTCGGAAGTGCAGATCTCCAATTTGTTGGGATGAGAATGCCGACAAGATTCTGCTCGGACCAGAGTTAGTCGAAAGGACTGCCTCGGACATTGCCTTGATCAGACAAAGGATGCTTACAGCTCAGAGTCGACAACAGTCTTATGCTGATCTGAAGTGCAGGAATGTCGAGTTTGTGGTTGGTGACAGGGTGTTTGTCAGGGTGTCGCCATCCAAGGGTGTGTTCAGGTTCGGCAAGCGTGGGAAGCTCAACCCTCGCTACGTGAGACCGTTTGAGATCCTTGACAGAGTTGGATCTCTAGCATACCGTTTGGCATTGCCGCCGTCGGCGCATCCGGTACATAACGTGTTCCACGTGTCTCTGTTAAGGAAGTATGTGTCAGATGTGTCAGATGTGTCTCATGTGCTGAGTTATGAGGACATCGAGATTCAGGCAAATGGTACCTACGAGGAGAGACGTGTGTGCATTCTCGAACGCCATGAGAAGCACTTGAGGAACAAGGTGGTACCATTAGTGCAGATCCTCTGGTCCAAGTCGGGATCTGAGGAGGTAACTTGGGAAACCTGGGAGATTGAGGCTGATATGCTTAGTCATTTTCCCGAGCTGTTTTCGGCCTAGTTTCGGGGTCGAAACTTTTTTTTAAGGGGAAGGTATTGTAATAACCCCTAAAAATCTCAAACTGTCGTTTTGTAAGAAAGACATGATGAGCAATTTCTATAACCTCTGTAATAATCTTTTGAATGTATTATTGTATGTTTAATAAATTGTGGGTCATGAGTATTTGGGAGTGCTAAAAAATAATAGGATTTAGCATGTCCTCGAACGAGACCCGCGACTAGAGGCCAAGGAACGCGATCGCAGAAGTTCCGCGACCGCGGATTGAATCCGCGGGCGCGGATTCGCCCAGAGCCAAACCGCGATCGCGGTTCTGAAACCGTGATTGCGGAACTCTGTTCGCCTTCTTCTTCCTTCTTCCCCGCGTTGCGTCGCTTCGATTGCCGGCGTTTCGCCGGTGGGGGAGGTGAACCGCTTGGGTTGCCGGCGTTGAGGCTCTTCTTCCCCTATATAAGGAGGTCGTGGCAGCCCCAATTCTTCATCCAAAGCAGCTGCAATCTCTCTCTCTCTCTCTCTCTCTCTCTCTCTCTCTCTCTCTCTCTCTCTCTCTCTCTCTCTCTCTCTCTCTCTCTCTCTCTCTCTCTCTCTCTCTCTCTCTCTCTCGCTCGTGTTTTCGTCGTCGCCGGAGTTTGCAGTCATCGTCGAAGTGTCGCCGGAGTTCGTGTTTGTGCTTTGTGGAGCCCGGGAAGTGGTGGTCGTAGTGAGCTTTCGTCCAAGTTAAGAAGTTGTCGTCGTCGTCGTTGGTAAGCTCGAGTCCGCCTCCAAAGCCGTCGTCGAAAGGGAGAACCGCGACTACGGGTATGAAATTCCACGACCGCGGCTCTGCCCAGAATTCCGCGACCGTGGATATGCTAACCGCGACCGCGGCTTGCCCAGTAAGCGCGATCGTGGCTTTGGCAACCACGGCTGCGGCTTAGGCTTTGTTCCCTTTCGTTCGTATCGTTTATTCGTTTCATATCCTCGTTTCGTTCGTATCGTATCTAACTTAGGGTTCTGTCTTTTATCTCGTCGTCGTCGTAGGAATCCGTACTCAGATTCCAGTCTCCAGATCTCGAAACCCGACATCTTCGATTCGTCTAGATTAAGGCAAGTGGTGGTTCGCTCTTGCTTATCATTCCATATTTCCTTTAGTTATCAATTACTTGATTGTTAATTAAATTGGAATGAAGTGTTGTTTTCGTTTGTGAACAGATTTAATAAAACAATGTGATAAAATATGATTCTATAATAGGTTGTATATATTGCTAGAAACAACGCTATTATACATGATATTTCCGTAATGGTTTTGGTGTGGATATTTGTGTGAACTTAAAATGTGTAGTTAGAACGAGTATTCTTAGGGACGCTATGTACCTTGCGAGGTCTAGTCGTTTCTTTATAATTGGTATTAGGAGGATTTTGCCCTAGTACTATCTGGTCATGATTGTACCCTTATTTAGGGTAGGTGCACACAGCTGGTGCCAACAATTGGGATTAATTCCCAAAATATCTCTCGTATCGAGATGATAAGCAATAAAAGCTTTAACGTGAATATACATTTTGTAACTAAATAAGATAAGTGCGGTTATGCACATAATTAATGAACCTTCGGGTGAGAAGTACAACTTGGAACCCGCCCGGACTTCGGTTAGAGTATGTCTTCTTTCCAATATGGATTCGCATTGCGCGGTGAGGTTGGTCGTGGACCCAAATGATCAAGTCGTTTTTAAAAGCTTGTGTGAAAACTATAAACGTTCCCAAACACTTGTCATATGTTTTCGTAAGACTCAACATTTTTGGAGTCTTCTCTTCATACATTTCCCATAAGGCTCATTTCCTTTGGAGTCTTCTCTTGATCATTCATTTTCTTATGTTTATGTAGAAGTGTTGAGGTTCACTGTCGTCATCGGCTATTATTCGAGAAGCGATGGGTGTAACCTAATACGACTACTTAGAACCTTTTTATTTGTACCCTTGCGTAGTCTTTCATTAGACTAACCAACCGGTTATTTTCCTTTGCATGGTTGGCTGGTGTCATCCGTCTCATACGGCACATCAGGTAAGTTTCCACATCAGTGAAGGCATAAACTCGACGAGAAGGCGGTTGAAGTTTTGTGATTTCAAAGGTTGAGATTCTGGCGAAGGTCGCATGATCAAGACCGTCGTGGTGTTTTTATTTATTTTCAAAGACTTCCGCTGTGATAAATATTTCGTATTCAGTAAAATGTAATTTGCGACAGAATATTATTTAGGGCAGATTTATTACCGTTTAATAAAGTTTGTGTTATTATATAGTTGTTATAAAATGATTTAGCCTTGGGTGACCCCAGACGTGTAATTTGAGGTCATTGGCGGTAATACTTTCAAAGGAGAATTTGGGGGTGTTACAGACTACGCGTCTTGATCCCCCTGGGACCGATGCGGCCGAATTCACCTGCGATTTCAAAAGTTCATTTTCACGAATTAGTCTTGTAATTTCAACTTCAGATTGGATGCTTAGGGTTTCGGTCTTTATGCGTTGCTGAGCCAGTCCCTTTTGGAGGATGCTCATTTTCTTTGCCAGCTCTTGCATTTGGACGTCTAGGATGAGCGGGTTGATGACATCCTTGGTTTGATTTCCGACTAGGACGTCGGTCTGGACTTGGTCTTCAGCAACGATCATGGGATTCCCGGAGCCGGTCATGATTGGATCAGGGTTGGATCGTTGATCAGATCGTTGATTGGCTAGATGCCCCATGGTGGGCGCTAAATTGTTTTGGGCGAAAAAGATCGAACCGACCTGAATCGCTTAAAGAAGGGACAACTAGACAACAATAAGATGAGTAATATCTAAATAATCCAAATCAACTTAACAATCAAGAGAAAGAGATTAAACGGATGTAATATAAACTTATATCCCTGGAATGAGAGACTAATCAAACATAGAAATTTAGCCGTCGGTCGCTTCAATGTTGGAATAACGGACTAAGCACAAGAACGATCACTTGTTTCGAGTAGAACAATAGTATAAAACTGCTTGAATTGAGTAAGAATGACTATGTCCGTTTACAAGTAGAAGGCAAGACCTATATATAGCTAGAAAGTATCCTAGGAATATTCCAAATATTCCCTTCCTTGATGCCCAAGTTGTGGATATAGTTGTTGAAGACAAATCCCTTGAGTTTCTCCAGGGAGTTAATGCTTCCTTGATTTCCGCCATTGATTTCTTTGATTCTCTTTGTGACAATAATGATTCACATCTTTTATACATTAATTGGAATGATATGCAATCAGTGACGTTTTTGTCAGACGTCGCCTCTTGAACCAACGGTCACCTCTCGAGTCCACTTGATAGGATATTAATTTGAAGGAAGTCGTCGTGTCTTGTCTCCACGAATGTCATTTTGACCTGTCGTCCCTACGAGTGTTGTCCCAAGGGTGTCCTCCCGAGATTTCTGGAGGCTGAACTGACCGGACCTTCTAGAAGGCAGCTTTGGTTCAAGCTATTGGGCCGATCTAATGGGCCGAAAAATCGAGGCCCAACAGGTTATATAATATATATATGTGTGTGTGTGTTTGTTGCTAAGAATGTGTTATGCTGATTAAGATAGTTACATAAGGTAATTATGTATGATTAAGTCATTGATCGATAAGGTGATAAGATATAGTATTCTTAAGGAGTCTTGGTGATTCAAATTAACAATGTCATGACAAACATTAGCTAATTAAGTCTAGCGGAATTAGTGTATGTTAATAAGAAACTGATTTCATGGCCTTAGCACTAATTGATGGAAAAGCTAAGGGTGGTCACTGGTCTTGATAACAAATTACATGCAATATCAGATGTTTTATGTAATTTTTATGATTTTGGGTGGTTAAATATAAACGCTATACATAACATACTTATGGGTGAATATATATAGTATAGTGTAGCCAATTATCAATCATACACACTGTTGGACCGTGAATTATTCAGATTGGGCCGGCCCACGAACGATTAGGCAAGGAGGCCCATATCGGAATAGGAACCTGATCTGACTTGCTCGAAGGCTCCGTCCAACGTCCACTTCAGGCTTGTAACGCCTTTCGAAAATCAAGGGGACGATCGGATCTTCTAACGGCCATTTCTCACCAAGATCTTAGCTTAAATTCAGTATCATAAATAGAGCCCGAAGGGGTGCATTGTAGGACACCTTTGACTACTCCACTTACTAGCATTCTGAGCTCTCATTGTAATCTCAAATACGATCTTTCTAAGCAAGGCAGAGTCTGATTGTTCATTCGACATTAGTCATCCTCGTTCGACCCACTACAGTCCTTTGTAGCTAAGCTTTATTATTACTATTTCGTCTCATCATTTTGATTCTCTGATTTATTTGAAGTTATAATTTGATTCGTTCGACTAATAGCACCACATCGAAGGCAATTTAGGTTTGATATCTTTTTGCCCAAAACAATTTGGCGCCCACCGTGGGGCCGTTAGCCGATTCGCATTCAGAAACTTCATCAAGAACCATCCAAAATGGTGAATGACGTTCCTCCCAGCGCCTCCAGATAAAGGACAACCTTGGGAACAACCGCTGACGACACGGTCATCAATACAACGGAGGTTTCCACCCAAGAACAAATCCATCAAATGGCACAAATCTTGTCGGCTCTCCAGGAAGAACTAGCCAACCAGCGTCGGACTAACGAATCGATCCGCGATACTTCTATTGCTACAATTAATCATTTGACTAACGAAAATAAGCTTCTTAAAGCACAGGTGCAATCCGCCACATCCGCACCGGCTGGAAGTAGGCGACCAATCGACCTTGAAGGGATCCGAACTCGATTGGACATGGAGGATATAGTCGTAACACCAGGAACGAGCGAAACCAAATCCATGCGATCGGTATTCCTGAAACCTCTTGTGTCAACCCTATTGTGACTAACAACGTTTCTTTTGTCACCCCGACCGGTTCCGAAAGGACCCGAGTAACCAATCCGCAGGTTACGACGACGCCGAGCATCCAGACGCTCATCCAACAGGCTATCAACGAGCATATGAAGTCTCTCGACGAACGTCTCGCAAAGATCTTGGGCGTTCCCCAACCCATCGAGAAAGCGGCGTTGGACGGCTTCGAAGAATCCCCGTTCGTCAATGATATCACATAGGTCGAGATCCCAAAGAAGTTCCATCTCTCGAGTATGGCCAGTTACGATGGGACGAGCGATCCAGACGACCATGTCTCCCTCTACAAACAAAAGCTCATGACGATTTCCGTCTCCAGGACCAGTCGCGAGGCGGTTATGTGTAAAAGTTTCGACACCTCCCTCGTGGGGCTGGCGCTTACTTGGTTTATGCATCTGCCACAAGGATCAATCGCATCCTTCGTAGAATTAGTCAACGCTTTTAAAATTCAATTCGCTAGTAGTAGAAGACTAGAGAAGCCTTCTAGCAACCTATATCGTATTGTCCAAAAGTATAACGAACCTCTGCGTACTTATCTCTATAGGTACAATAAGGAAAAAGGTCGCCATACCCCACTGCGACATCCCTACATCTATCGAAGCCTTCCGACGAGGTCTGGTTCGGGGCAGCGAGTTGTGTCGGGAATTGACGAAATATCATTGCCGAAGCTTCGAAGATGTTCAAGCCAAGGCGATGGCTCAAGTCAGACTGGAAGAGGACGAAGAACCCTTCAAGACCGAGCCAAGTCCAGATCGAATCAACCACAGATCGATGTCCGATAATCGCAGGGACAGGCGTCATCAGCCATACTCCTGGGAACGCGATGACCAAAGTCAAGACAGGGGACAAGATAGCCCAAGCCATAAGATGTGAATGGGATGCGACCAACAACGAGGCAGAATACGAGGCACTCGTATTCGACCTCAACCTAGTTCGAGATCTCGCGATCGACAACATAAAGGTAATTTGCGACTCTCTACTGATTGTAAACCAGGTCCAAGGATTGTACGTTGCCAAAGATGATAGAATGGCTGCCTATCTAAGCGTCGTCCAAAGATTGGTCGCACAATTCAAGACATTTGACATCAACCAGAGCAACAAGATGAATTGGGAGAGGTCATCACCATAACACAAGGCAACTCCAAAACTCATTCGACAGACGACTCCGAAGATTGGACAAAACCACTCGTCGATTGGATAGCACACGACACCCTACCTAATCACAGAAGTTGTTGGACAAGGCGCCTACAGATTGCAAGATATGGAGGGACGCGTCATCCCAAGAAGTTGGAACGCGACATACCTAAAGCAGTATCATTTCTAAAAACCTTTTGTCATTTGTTAGCCTGTCTATTTCATTTGTTCAATCCATTATTATTTCATCGGACGCGTTTACTGACTCAAGCATCGGAGGGCCATTGGGTTCGCCCCCAACGGTCATTTCCTAGCAATCATTTACTTTGTTTCATCCGACACATGCACAACAAATTCAAACAAAGCAGTGGATCCACCCAAGACAAATAAAAGCGCTTACATCTTACACAACACGATCGATCGGTACACAGGGAATAGTGGAACAAAAACATGACACATGTTTACAAGACATGTCCCCATTAAGGTACGCGCCTTATACAAACACTACAATGCTTTTCCATGGAACTACACGACATGTCACATACAATTACATGTCTACTCGACCAACGTCACACGACTTGACCAGGAAGCGACTGACGAGTCCACCTGCAAAACAAAGTAAATGACAAACAAGGAGCGGTCTCCTGACCCTTCGCCAAAACACAGAGTCTGCTCACACAACGGAGGGACTTTCAACACAACTAGTTCGAATATCCAAACGACAAATCAACAAACTAAGGCGTAAAGAGCTTCGGACTTCGACATCCTTACCTGGGGCAGCGTCAGGGACAGGGTCGGGTGTCACTTCTATTCGACCAGAACTCACCTCAGCTCCTTCTCCAAGTACCCACGATCCACAGGGAAAGGAAACCGCCCAAGTCCGATTGTTTACTCGTCCGATTTCCTTTGGGCAATTGTTGGACCGTGAATTATTCATATTGGGCCGGCCCACGAACGATTAGGCAAGGAGGCCCATGGCGGAATAGGAACCTGATCTGACTTGCTCGAAGGCTCCGTCCAACGTCCACTTCAGGCTTGTAACGCCTTCCGAAAATCAAGGGGACGATCGGATCTTCTAACGGACATTTCTCACCAAGATCTTAGCTTAAATTCAGTATCATAAATAGAGCCCGAGGGGGCGCATTGTAGGACACCTTTGACTAATCCACTTACTAGCATTCTGAGCTCTCATTGTAATCCGAAATACGATCTTTCTAAGCAAGGCAGAGTCTGATTGTTCTAAGCATCTATTCGACATTAGTCATCCTCGTTCGACCCACTGTAGTCTTTTGTAGCTAAGCTTTATTATTACTATTTCGTCTCATCATTTTGATTCTCTGATTTATTTGAAGTTATAATTTGATTCGTTCGACTAATAGCACCACATCGAAGGCAATTTAGATTTGATATCTTTTTGCCCAAAACACACTAGCGATCAATTAAATTAATGTTATTGTACATACAACATCAACATCACGACCTAATGGATCAGTCGGTGATTGCAACTTGTGGAAAATCTCGATCTTATATAATATATTAATGAACCCACTTTAGCTGTTACAGCAACCTAAGTAATTACTAGCCACATACATGAAGACGTGAGCATAAACACACAGGAATTAGATAAATGCGACAATGGGATTAAGGGGACCATGTCGATCCCTCTTAAAGCTACGTTACATTTTCAAATAAAAATGACTTGTTGCCGTTGACTTCCCAATCGCTGGGTGCTACAACTTTGGATTCTTATAAGGCCGATAAACCGCGCAGTCGATTTTTTTTAGCTGCGCACTTTCTCCTGGGCGGCTCTACATGCCGCCCAGAATAGCTTTCCCAAAACCCGGTTTGCACATGGGCGGCACCTAATGCCGCCCATGCAAACCGGTTTTTTATGAACCCGATTTGGACCTGGGCGGCATTATGGGCCGCCCAGTTTTATTGGTTTTTGTAGAACCCGGTTTTATAATTTAATTTATTTATTTATTAAAAAAAATTATGGTTTTCTGAAAACCGGGTTAAACCTCGGCGGGACTGTAAGCCGCCGAGTGTAAACCCTAAATTGTGGGCGGCTCAACAGGCCGCCGAAAGTGGAATTTGAAATTAAAATGTGGGCGGCTTAGTAGGCTGCCCAGACCCTAAACCGCCAAAAAATTCGAAACGTCGCCGTTATATAAGGCCGCCCAGGGTCGTCTTCTCCGATGCGATTTCCAGCGTTCGAACAAAAATGGAGCTGGGCGACGAATATTCATTGGACGACCTATTTGCGATATTGGACGAGCAAGAGGCGTTGGAGGCGGCGGCGGGAGTTCTAGGCGGAGACGGCGGCGATTCGACGGCCGATTCGACGTTGGCGGCGGCGGCGGCGGCGGCGGGAGTGCTAGGCGGAGACGGCGGCGATTCGACGGCCGATTCGACGTTGGCGGCGGCGGCGGCCAATCTCTGTGTGACGGGGGGAAGCAGCGACGATTCTGGGCCGCTTGCGGAGCCGCCCACTATGGGGGAATCTGGGCTGCCTGCGGAGCCGCCCACTACGGTGGAATCTGGGCCGCATGCGGAGCCGCCCAGGACCGAGGGCGAGGAGGGCGATATCGCGGCGGAGAATGCCTTCGACGTCGCGTGCACGGTTGGTCAGGAGGCCATTTCAGACTTGGGTGAAATTCCAGTTCGCGAAAAGCGAAAATATGAACGGAGGGCAACTGAAAAGGTATGGTGTTTTTTAAATTTGTAATCGTTAAATCTAATTTATTTAATTAAATTGTTTCTGCACTTGTAGATTTATATACTTGGATTTTAGATTATTAAATCATTATCTTATAAAAAATAGTATAGGTAATATGCTCAATTATACTGTTAAAAATAGTATATGTAATATGCTCAATTATACTGTTAAATAATATTTAATATATCATTGTAATGAAAATTGTAATATATTATTTTGTTTGTATGAAAATAATATTTGGACATATGTAAATAGGTTATAGTGGGTAAAATGAATATAGTTATATTTGTAAATTTGGTTTTTATTGTATTTAATCATTATAAAAAATAGTATAGGTAAATTGCGATAATTATACTGTAATATTAAATATGTTATTGTAATGAAAATTTTAATATATTGATTTTGTTTGTAAGAAAACAATTTTCTATATTTTTAATGCAAAAATAGGAAGTGTTGTGTAAGATCACACGGTCCGATCGAGATAGTCGCCCTACTACTGCATCTGCTCGCAAGAGGAGGGTTGACGGTGTATCGCAGGGCCATAGTGAGGCCGATAGTGAGGGTGCTAGTGAGGACGATGTTGGTCCCGTCCGCTCAGATGAGGACGTGGTTATGGAGGACCCACCTCAGCAGTCACATCAGGAGGACCCACCTCTTGAGGACTCGCCTCAGCAGCAGCTACACATGGAGGAGTCACCTGAGCCATCTCAGCAGGCCCCGTCTCAGCCTGAGTCAGCCACACAGGCCCCATCTCCCACTGAGCCACATCAGGAGACTCCATCTCAGCAGGCCCCGTCTCAGCCTGAGCCAGCCACGCAGGACCCACCTCCTCCTGAGCCAGCTGAGCAGTTTCCTTCTTTGTTGAGGAACTTTGACACGCACATTGCAGAGCTGATATGGACGAAGGCGTCGTTGGATCCACCCGAGGACGTTGTTAGGAATTTGAGGGTCCAGACACGCCCTTCGCAGTTTGCATTTTGGAGGGATCATATTCCCAGAGGGGTCCCTGCGGAGGGGTCCTGGTTTTGGATTGCGTAGCAGACGGGGTTGACCGATTTACTTGATTTCCAGTTCGGCCATGTTGATCACAACCTCATTTCAGCGTTCGTTGAGAGATGGCATCCAGAGACGAACACCTTCCACTTTCCCTGGGGCGAGATAGGTCCTACGCTACATGACGTGCTGATGATTCTAGGGCTGCCGATCGAGGGATTTGAGGTGACGTCGCCATGGACCGGTCAGGATATCGAGCTGGCGGAGTGTGAGGCTTTGTTCGGCTATTTGTTTGGGATAGATTCGGACTACAGCTTTGATGAGGATGATGCTGACATGGTCTGTGACCTTAGGAAGGGTTGGGTCAAGCAATTCCAGCTTGGGAGGCATGTGATGAGGATGATTGAGGAGGATGCCCACCCAGAGGATATAGCAGCCGGTTTCTTATGGCACGCCATGTCGGCTAGCATCTTCGTTGATAAGTCAACGAACGAGCTGAAGACCACACTACTACCTCTTTTTGTGGACTGGGAGCATGTCGTTCATACTGCTTGGGGTACCGGGGTTCTGGCTCTCCTTTATAGGAACCTCGGAGAGGGTTCTCGGGCCAGAGCTGCACAGTTCGCCGGCTGTGCACGTCTTTTGGAGGTAGGCCTTTAATATAGTTAACTTATAATTTAGATTATTAATATACATTATTGAATTGTTTATAACTAGTGGTTGTCTTTCTCTGTACGCAGGTTTGGATTTGGACGTACTTTGTATACTTCCCGGGCAACCCTAACCTCAAGGAAGGTGCGGACGACGAAATACGATGCGCTGGACGATACTGCATTGGCCGGACACCTCTCCGGTCGCTCCGTGACCAGTCACGCTATAGACGAATTCTGGACGAGTATAGGCCAGAGGATGTACGTATTCTTTTTCAATTTTAATTTACAGTAAGAAAGCGTAATGAATTAATTTATGGTCCATCGTGTTTTGTTAATTGCAGATACGGTGGATGCCGTACGAGGGTCTTGATTTTCGAGGTCGTCACAGGTCCTCCACTTATCGAGGGACTATTCGTTTTCTCGGTGTAGACGAGGCCTACATGCCAGATCGGCTTATACGCCAGTTCGGTTATCGACAGAGCAGGCCGATGGATATCATAGAGCCTCTGGTTGCAGTGCATCCTCTTAATTTCAGGGGGACGAGGCGATACCAGTTGCACTTTGACCCGCGTTGGCACAGGTGGGACCAGCTTGAGCATCATCTTTGCCCCCACATCTTGGCGAGTCCTCCTGCAACGATGGCTTGGGATGTCCACGACGCGTACCTGGACTGGTATCTACATGTGTCGCATCCTTACGTGAGTCCGCATGCGTCAGTCCAGCCTCGTATCAGTAGAGGACCACCTCCGGCTATCAACTTGCAAAGGGTATGTGTTTTTCCCATTTTATTCTTTTAAATTATTTTATGAAAGTCTATGTTTTTAAAATGTTTGTTTTCATTTGCAGCGTCATGCGATGAGCCAGGCCTATCTTCAGGAGCTTATGTCTGGAGGAGGTTGTTTAGGGTGTAGGGAGCACTTTCAGCATTTGCATGACATCCTTTTCAGTGACGTCATTCCTGTAGCTCCATCGCTTGTACGGGCTTCACAGATGCCTTCCCATGCATATAGTGCAAACACTACTATATTTGAGAGAGCCGAATCATCTAGGATGGCGGAAGAGCGTGCAGCAGCTCAGCAGGCATCGTCTCAGCCGACCTCTTCTGTTCCTCCAGTATGGGCACCGGGTGTGGGTTCGGGTATAGGTGTGTCCTTAGCTAGTGCTTCCACTCCACATCTAGATGACTCATCTGATAGTGAGACGGAGAGTTCGTAGTATGACTTTTGACTTTTGTGTTTGTACGTTTTTGGGGATTGAAATTCCAGTAAATTAAGTATGACTTTTGGCTTTATTGGTTTCGTATTTAGATATTTGTTCCGTCGTTTCTAATTTGTTCCGTCGTTTCTAGTTTTAGTTCTTTGCTTATTGGTTTGTTGGATTTCCGTGCGTTATTTCTAAAAAACACATGTATATTCTTAAATTACATACACATACTAAAAACACGTACAAATTCTAAAAACACATACATTCACCGATGGCTTAAATTACATACACATACTAAAAACACGTATAAATTCTAAAAACACATATACATTCACTAATGGCTTACACACTTAAAAAAAATACATACACACTGGAACAAATGACATACACAACTCTTGTACTATACATATACATTCACTCAAGAGCCCAGGATGAACCTCCTAGGACCACGGCGTTCATGCTGATATGCTCCTTCTCCTAGCTGCATCACAGAAAAACTTGAAATCCTACAAATACTAAAATATGGAGATCCCATGTTTTTCTGTGCTAGAGCCAGGAAAAAAGAACAGATCAGCATGTACGCCATGGCCCAAGGAGGTTCGTCCTAGGACTCTTGACTTGGTCAAGAGGAACACAAACAACCGCCTTTTCCACCTTCACTAGTGAGCTTAAACCGAACTGTCTTGTATTCATTGTAGACTCACGTCATGTTGTGGTCATTTCCAGTAGTGCGTTAAGATGGATGCGATTGCCTTGTGGACATTATCCTCTTGACCGAGTCAAGAGTCCTAGGACGAACCTCCTTGGGCCATGTCGTTCATGCTAATCTGCTCTTTTTTTCTTGCTGCATCACAGAAAAACTTGAAATCCTACAAATACCGAAATTTGAAGATCCCATGTTTTTTTGTGCTGCTGCGAGGAAAAAAGAGCAGATTAGCATGCACGACATGGCCGAAGGAGGTTCGTCCTATGACTCTTGACTCGGTCAAGAGGATAATGACCACAAGGCAATCGCATCCATCTTAACGCACTGTTGGAAATGACCACAACATGACGTGAGTCTACAATGAATACAAGACAGTTCGGTTTAAGCTCACTAGTGAAGGTGGAAAAGGCGGTTGACTGTGTTCCTCCGGGACCGAAGTTCTGAAAATGCTAGACGACGAAACCCACGATATTGAATTCTTGTATCTGAAATAAAACATTATTTAATTAGATTCCAATGAATACTACAACCTAATAGCGTAAATAATCAATAAAATACATATATTTATTTTTCTTACCGCGATCAAACACATCCCTTCCTCTTGGATGTGGAAGCTTGCCTCTTTGGGTGAGACAAGCTTGGTAGAAAGGGGACCCCGTATGGCCTATTTATAGGCATCTTGGGCGGCATGTTGTACAGCCCATGGGCTACACACTGTGCCGCCCATGGGCTGTACAGCGTGCCGCCCAGAGTTGTGGTGATGAAATGATATGGGCGGCGTGTCACGCCGCCCATGCTAATACAATATTTTTTTTTATATAATAGTGATATTCAACATATGACAAAATTATTGGTTGTTTTTAGTATTAATTAATGACCCAAAACAATACAGAACGTTATATAACCGTACATTCATATTCTTCGCTGGATGAATACCATCAGAGTTCTTGCTTTCGCAACTAGCCATTTTATCGGCTAGTTGCGTTTGAAGAAATTAGGATAGTCTCTGGTAAAAGTTTGCGGCATATCGTATCTCTGCTTTGATAAAATGGCTTGCTCCCTACAAAGTTTGATAGTACGTAAAGAACATTATACAAAAGATATGACATCAAGGCAGTATACGATGTACATCATTATATAGTTTGTGGTTATACCTACGCATCTTACCCAGATCTTGTAAAAGTTTTTGATTTTGCTTAACAAGATCTTGTTTCTCCTTAACAAGATCTTGTTTTACCCGCCACTGTTGTCGAATAACCGCGTGTGCCCTATCCTCGTACATAGGATCAATATACTTCCTGTATAAACACTGCTTTCTCGGGCATCCCTAATACCTCCTTCCGTAGTTCCACTGCAAATCCCAAGTACAGACAACGGGTTTCAAATTACACTCGCATAGTTGATGTGGGGGGTTTGTTGATGATTCAGAAGAAGATGCCATTATTTGTTGTAGTGTTTGGTTTCCTACGAATATAATGAATCTATCAACAAAAGTTCTCCTTATATAGTAAAAAAGCTGTCTAGGCGACTCATAGTGCCGCCCAAAGGGTCCAGAATTTCACAAGTACCCTACTGGGCGGCACACAGTGCCGCCCAGTACCCTCATGGGCTGCTCTGTGTGCCGCCCAGTGAACCCTCATGGGCTGCTCTGTGGGCCGCCCACAACGGTCTTATTTTAGCCTATAAATACGGCCCCAAAACCCCTCGAAATACACACAATTTCCACTCCTCACAAACTTTTCTTCGGTTCTATTTAAGGTAATGGCGCCTTTGGTTCTCAAAGTTTACGAAAATGGGCGAATCACCTACAATCGAATGATACGCCAACGAAGTGGGATGGACATGTTTTTCCATGGCTACGAAGGTGGCGAGGTCCGCACGTTGTGGATGGGGGATCTCGAGCCTGGAGAGGGGGGATTGTCATTAGGTTTCTTGTACTTGGCGTTATTTTACCATCTCGTGCCTGGAGACGGGGTTCCCCTTGGTCGGATTTTTTACTTTCCAGCAGGTGTGGATCCTCCACGACTCTGTGAGGTGGTACACGAGGATCGGATAGCTAAAATTATGGCTCTTTACAGACCTGGTGTTCCAGTTCCCATTTACACAGAGTCTGCACACCCGAGATGCCATATCCCCGGTCTTTTAGAAGATCCGGAATCTGTGGTGGACAACGGCAGCTATGATGATGGCGGGGAGGCCGATTCGGACGAGGATTAGATAGTTTTTTTATGTTTCATGTTAAACTAGTGTATGCTTTAATGTTTTCGTGAATGTGTTTTTGTTAATGATTAGTAATATTGTTGTCTCGTATAGCATTTTCCCGATTTTTTTCAATTCTCAAAAACAAATGATTAAAAACACAATATACGATCAATCTCAATCAAACTTTCACATAAAAGGAAATACAATATCATATATAAAGTCGATTACAATCCAAAAAACCTAGGTAAGTATGTCAGGTCGCCCATGATATGCTCGCTCCTCTACATAATTCTTGAACCTATCCTTGAAGCGCTCATGACTATCCCATCCATCAACACTTGGATCCTTGTAAATGCGCCACTGTCTTGGAGGCGGTGGAATGGGACAATGGTCATTAACAAGCCAAATCTGTACACGTAAACAATACAGTTACTAAAAAAATTATGAAAGAATAAGTAAATACGAGAGAGTAGGACTCCACATACCGGTACGTAATGGTCTCTCCTGCCTACATGTGCTATCGCATAAACCTTTGTCGGAGGCTCGACACCCGGGGGGGCCCACAATGGAAGACATGTGTGCGGTCCGAACCATGATAAGACAACAACAGCCACTTGGTGTTCCGTTGCAAATGCCAACCCAGTAATAGGCATTATACACCAGAAGTTTGCCGTGCACGGTGAAGGAATATAATTCAATTTCCTAACAAATTCTTCCAACGCCAATGCTTCCTCCGCAAGCATCGCTACGTAGTTCGCTCCATGTGCATGGACGTGCTTCGAAAGCCCTAACCGGACATCAATGTACTCATCTTCTTGGCGACACAGCAAAACGGCAAGAGAACGGAACCCACAATGACCATCACCTTTGACATTTTGAACTCCAGAAATGTAGGCGAGCATGAAATGATCAATATTCTCGTGCCCCCAGTTGAAGCCGAGATACTTGACCGGCTTGTTTGAACCCGACTTGGACTTGGTTGAAGCAGATTTCGGCTTTGCAGGTTTAGTGGCACTCCCCTTTGCTGTTGAAACTCCACTGTGAGGTCGTCCGCTAGAAGGGCATCCTTTCGATCCCGGGGATCCAACGGACGATTTCACATTGGTCGTCTCTTTCTCTGCAGGCTCATCCTCCTCATCCACTCCCAGCTCCTCATCCTCCATCTTCATCTTCTGCTTCTCCTTCTTCATGTTTGCATCCACATGCTCATCCCAACACATTTTCCTCTTCGTACCGGTCTTTCTCGCATTCATCCTAGGCCTCCCCTTCTTGGTCTCACCACGTGGCGGGTCTTGAATATCGCACGATGTAGGGTCCTTTGACTCACGCCACTTTTCCGTCACCTTCTTCAAATCAAATCCCTCAACTGTCCCACATAAGTACTCTTCAACGAAGTCATCCACCGTGACATTGTCCACTGTCAGTGAAACACCATCATCGATATCAAGATCCTTAGCATCCACCCCTTCCCATCGGATCTGCTTCCAGAAAATATCAACCTCTTCAGGCACTAACGGATAACCCGTCTCCACGTAGACCTTAATTGTGTGTGGGCAAGGCAGCCCCAATGTGGACCTCCACCAAAAATCAGCACATTTGTTCCCAATTTTCCCCTCCTTTGCTAACACAGCTTGGGCATACAACATCCTCAGGCATTTTTCAGAGCACTTTTCAAGGATGCGCTTGAAGAACACCTTAACCCACTCAAGGCCTTTCACTATCTCCATAGGAAAGGCAGTGCAGTTCTTGGTCATCTCATATCGGATCTTCCGATGCTGATCAATAAACATGTTGTCGATGTGCTGCACAAGTGTGTCGAACCCTCCGACGGATGTCTCAATCATGTCCTTAAGCATAGAGTGCTGACCCTCAACCCTGAAAATAATATATTCGTATACAATTAACTAAATAAATTTTATAACCCAATTTGATTGCAAATGTTTGTATGAAAGTTACCTGTTTGATATTCTTGTGGCAAAATGGAGAACATCATCACACCATGCCGCAACCAGCTTCTTCTTATGCTCATTAAACCAAGTTTGCTCCACATATCGCACCAAGCCTTCACTCCATATCCCCTTAAAGTGAGCAAGCCGCTCTCTGTACTCCTCCTTTGTGTGAGACCTCATCACCCGACGAACACTTCCCGAGAATTTCTTCTCGTCAATCTTCATCGTCTTAGCATATGCCTTCACATTACGGTCTACATGGACCTGACACAAGTGATGACGAACCTTCGGAAACACCAGTTTGGCAGCCTTGATCAGTCCTAGCTCTCGATCAGACATGATGCATACGGGATTTTTCTCCCCGTACAACCACTTCAATCGTCTCAGCGCCCATGCATAGTGGTTTGTCGTCTCCCTTTCCATGAACACAAGAGCAATGCAATATGTGTAGTTGGTGCAAGTAAACCCAACAATCTGGAACAGAGGCATACCGTACCTATAAATGCAACACAAAAAAAAATTAAAACCCGCAGAAAATACCATTATCTACACATAATACAAAAAAGACTAAGGTTTACCTGTTGGTTTTGTAGGTCGAATCCATAATGACGACATTAGGAAACATACACAACAAATGTCGAGCGTCTGGATGAGAAATAAACAAGCACGCCAAAACCTCCTTCCCATCTTCCCTCGTCTTAGTAGCAGTGTCCAACAAATAGCTATTCTCATTCAAAAATCCCAATGACCATTGTGTCACATTCAGATTGCCCAGGGATTTCAACCTCTCCTTAGCCCTAACAGTGTACACCTGATTCCTCGAACTCGTTGCACTCGAATATTCATTCCTAAGCTGTGTAGAAATAACCTTGGGTCTTACACCCGTCGTAGTATCAATCATCACTTTCCTACGCTGCTCCTTCGTAAGTCGGGTAGCAAATGCATGGCCGGTCAAGGTGGTAGAAAGCATATGGTTATGGGATCCACTAACAACCGATAAGGTCCACCCAGGATCTCTAATAACATTTCCTTCCCTAAAAGTACCATGCAGCAAAAAGGGACAACCCTTCTTTTTTGACCTAGTTTTATTCACTCGTATCGGGCTGACCTTTATACCATCGACTAACACCTTCTTCTTGCCGGACCTAGGTAACCCGGATCTCTCACAATGAAGTATAATCTTTTTAGGATTTGATGATTTAGTAGTGATCACCATAAAAAGACTAAAACCTACCCTTTGCACCCAATCTCTCAATCCTTCCTTACTAGGAAATATCTCAGTAGTAGTAAAATGGGATGAGAAGTCGATAGCTATAAATCCATCATCACTAGAATCACCCTATTTATATACAAAAATTACCACATTAGAGACTAATTAATAATTAAATTTCTAAAAACTAATATCAATAAATTAACTATTATTTCAAAACAGTTTAACATTTCAAAGACTAAGTACATTTAAGATCTAATTATTTTATACAGTAAAAATTACAATATTACATACCTTGAAGTACTCGGGAGAAATTAGCGCCTGCAAATCACCCTCATCATCTACAGATGTGTTAGCGCTCGAAGAGGACTCCGACAATCCTCTCCAACCAGAACCGCTTGACGACGACATTTATTATGAAAATGAGTTTCTAGATTTGGATACAATACAATACCACCATCCCTAATTTATATAGCCGGCTACACCTGTACTGGGCGGCCCTACGTGCAGCCCACATCGACCGTTGGAGTGAAACGTATACTCACTGGGCGGCACCACGTGCCGTCCATGAACCCTGGGCGGCAGGAAGTGCCGCCTATGAACCCTGTTCCCCCAAAAAACCTGGTTCACTGACCCAGTTTCTTGGGCGGCACGAAATGCCGCCTACAACCACGGTTTCAATGAACCGGTTTTTAAAAATACATTTTTATTTATTTCAAAAAAAAATCCCTAAACTGAACCCATCATGGGCGGCTCGAGGAGCCGCCCATGGAACTCGGGTTTTCTCGGCGGCATGTCGAGCCGCCCATGGGAAAGTACACGGCTAAAAAAAAGCAACTGCGCGGTTTTACGCCGTTTCTTAATGATGTGCACTTCTCGGTTCTGCTCTAATTTGACCATGCTTTTTTATTATGGATATATTATCTTATTATTTGTTATGGATATCTTATAGATATTATTCTATCTTTTTTTTTTTTTTGCCGGAGCCGGGTGTCGGGTCACCGAAGTGAGCCCACTAATCCCGTCCCCCCTCTGCCAGGCCCACGTTGGAGCCCGACCGCAGGTGCCCCCCCAGCTCAGGGGCGTTAAATTCGCGGGCGCGTTATCTACGCTTCCATCCCTACGTTTCGAACACGGGGGGATTGCCCACCCCATGTTTCTACTCCCCTGGGATTTCCACTCGACTACGCCCACGGGGGCGATATTATTCTATCTTTACTTATCCTCTAAGTCATGTAATTATGTATATAATGATGTACAATTAATGAGAAAGGCAAAAATCTTTTCCCATAAAATTATCTTACTAAAATCTTATCATGTTATCGGAGCCTAACCACTAAAGATCCAAACTTTACCCTATGCTTACTTGTACGGATGCCCTACCTACCACCGTCTTCTGCCACCTTCTGGTTGACCAACGACAAGACAGCCACTCCGGATCATCCGGGTTAATTCTCCCTACTATGACCAACGACAAGACAACCACTCCTGCCGTTAATTATCCCTACTATCTTCATCCTTCGGATCATTCGGGTCTTACAATCTGCTCGGTTGTTCTGAAAGGTGACAACTATGAGGAATAGGTCGTCGCTATGCGAAACTCTTTCCGGGCCAAATGCAAACTTGGTTTCATTGGTGGAACCATTAAGAAGGTTGTTGTTGATTCTGCCGATCTGGACGACTTGTATAGTGTCAATTCTATGCTAGTCGGTTGGACCATCCAAACGATCGATCCTTCGCTTCGCTCGTCGGTCACATACATCGAATTCATCCGCGATTTGTGAAAGGATCTGCGTCACTGCTTTTCTGTTGGAAATGGGCCAAGGATTCTTCAGCTTCGTTCGAATATCTCTAATTGTCGTCAACACGGTCGATCTATTGTTGCTTACTATGGCGCACTGAAGAAGTTTTGGGATGAGTTAAGTACTCATGCCCCTGCTCGGGCGTGTTCTTGCGGCTCCTGCAAGTGCGACATGCTCGCCCTGCTGATTCAGGATCGTGATATTGAACGTGTTCATCAATTCTTGCTTGGTCTTGATGACATTTTTGCCACTCTACGCTCCAATCTGATGGCTCTTGATCCTCTTCCTCCGATCTCGCGCATCTACTCGTTGGCCATTCAGGAGGAGCTCCAATGCTTGGTCATTCGCAATCGTAAACCCGCGTCTGACTCTGTGGATTTTGCTTACCGTTCTGGTTCTTCACAGCCCCTGCGGTCAACACACAACTCCTCCTCGAGAGGCATAAGGCTCGTCTCGTGGTTTTTGGCAATCGTCAAGTGGAGGGTGTTGACTTCACCGAAACTTTTTCCCCGGTTGCCAAGCTAGCTTCGGTTTGTGTATTCATGTATGTAGCTATTGTTAAGGGTTGGCCTCTTCACCAAATGGATGTCCACAATGCATTTCTCCATGGTTATCTGGATGAGGAAGTTTTCATGAAACTTCCACGTGGCTTTCCTGACGCTACCGCCGACAAGGTTTGCCGTCTGCAGAAGTCACTCTATGGCTTACGGCAAGCTCCTCGCAATTGGTCCGCAAAGCTTGCTCATGCCCTGCACTTATTCGACTTTCAGCAGAGTAAGGCAGACTACTCCATGTTCACTCTGCAACGTTCGAAAGTTGTTGTGCATGTTCTGGTGTACGTAGATGACCTCATAATTGCAGGCAATGATATTTCTGCTATTGATTGGTTCAAGCAATACTTGGGTTCCTGTTTTCACATGAAGAATCTTGGCACTCTCAAATACTTCCTTGGTATTGAGATTGCCTGCAACCCTACAAGTATTTTTTTTTGTCTCAACGCAAGTACACTTTGGATATCCTATCTGAATTCGGTCTGCTGGGAGCCAAGCCCTACGACTTTCCTATGGAGCAGAACCGCGATCTGGACAAGACTCAGACTCCGTTGTTCGAGCACCCTGATCGTTTTAGACGTCTGATTGGCCGCTTGATCTATCTTACTATTACTCGTCCCGAGCTTAGCTACTCTGTCCATACTTTGGATCAGTTCATGCAGGCTCCCTGTCGGGCTCATTGGGAGGCTGTTATCCGCGTTCTGCGTTACTTGAAGTCATATCCAGGGCAGGGTTTACTCCTCTCTACAAGAAGCTCTCTTTGCAACTTACTGCTTACTACGACTCTGACTGGGCTGCCTGTCCTCTCACCAGGCGTTCTGTCACCGGCTACTACATCCAACTTGGACAGTCTCCTATCTCTTGGAAGACCAAGAAGCAACCCACTGTGTCTTGCTCTTCCGTTGAAGCTGAGTATCGTGTTATGGATGTTGCATGTTGTGAGCTAATATGGCTCAAATCTCTCCTTTTTCGCTTGGGGTTAATCATTCGACTCCTATGCGCCTTTCCTGCGACAGTCAGGATGCACTTCATATTGTTGTTAATCCTGTCTTCCACAAGCGTACTAAGCATATTGAGATTGATTGTCACTTCGTTCGTGACATGGTGCAAGCAGGCCATTTGACTCTCTCTCATATTCGTACACATTAGCAACTGGCTGGCATCTTTACCAAGGCTCTTGGCAAACAGCATTTTCTGCATCTTCTCTGCAAGTTGGGCATCATGCTCCAATTTGAGAAAGAGTATTAAGGATATATTATCTTATTATTTGTTATGGATATCTTGTAGATATATTATTATATCTTTACTTATCTTTACTTATCCTCCAAGTCATGTAATTATGTATACAATGATGTACAATCAATGAGAAAGGCAGAAATCTTTTCCCACAAAATTATCTTCCTAAAATCTTATCATTTTTCTAGTCTATAAGAAACTACATATTTCATTACTAACCTATAACCTCAAGCCACGGTGCCCTATTATTTCTGGAGTTTTTTCTATCTACAAAAAATCATTTTAACAGAGAGGAGATTTGAATTTGTGATCATGAAATGTTATTTTTATCAACTGAGCTGGGAAGATTTGACGTTCTATTTCTTGGTTAAACTGGTAAGACTAGAGACACGAAATTCGTGTGATGTTGTTTTGTGTGCACATGTTCATGAATTGCAATTTTTTCAATTGGGAGAAGAGTGGTGTCGAATTGAGAGGATTACAAAGACCTTATAAATTTGGGGCGTAAACATTTGGTAATTTAAAGGGGAGATACATCTCCTAATTTTCCGGCAACCAATCGACGCAAGAGCACGGGCTACTGAAGGACGCTTGATTTGTTGAACAGCAGTGTGTAGTGGCCTAGTTTCAAAGGGCCCAATCATCATTTCTTGTTGGGTTCCGTTTCAAAGGCCCAATAAGTATAACTTGTTGGGCTCAGTTTGTACGGCCCAATATTAGTCTGGTGAAAAGACGCTGGTTTCGTCCATTCTTGTTCTCAATCAAGGACATCGAGAGCCATTAACAAAACTGAGGAACCCCAAAGGATTGGTTGAAAGTCAAGAATCTAACATACTAGAAATCAAAGCACGTGCGAAGAACGGACCTTTTATGTATATGTAGTGTCACGATTTAAATTTGAGTTTCTAATATATGGATTGTTGTTTAATGTTTTATCTTAGACGATATATTGTTTTATATGTATTTAAATGTAATATCTAAGTCTTGACAAAAAAATGTAATATCTAAGTATTTTAGGTATAAAATGCTATGATTGTACGAAGTACAATTTTATTTATTTAATTTGGTCAGAAGTTCAATTTAAATTTTGAATTAAGATGGTAGTTGTTTTTTATAACGATGCGTTTTTTCCTTTGAAAATATTTGGGAAATGTTTTAGAAATGCCTATCTAATTATATGTTGTGCTTGAACTTGAGTATTTGTAAGAAACTTGCTACAACAACTCTCATTTCTTACATGCTCCACTACACTCCACGTTTCTAATGTTTTGCCTTTATCTTACAAATTTATTGCATTTTAATAATGTCTTTTATGTATAAAATAGAACAATAAAAATCATCCTTAACCAAAATAACAACACACCTACCTAAAACGATTTAGTACAAAAAAGAAACTAAAAATACAAACCTAATTGAATTTATGCTACCAATAGTTGAAGGGTTTACATCGTCCATAAAAATAGTTTGCTTTTTTCTTTACTAATAATCAGTCGTCCTACATCGATTGTCTTTGTCCTCCTTCTAGTGAAAGCTACTAGTGCATGATGTAAACAATTGATGCCTCAATAGTGCTATTAGATTATCCAATTCTCTGACATCTTCACATAAAATTAACCTATCTCGATCAAAAGACAATTATATTAATAAATTTAAACCGATATATGTAAGTATTATAGACTACAAAAGAGAACCAAATACATATAATTAAGGATAGTTTACCGTGAGGTGGATATATACTTGCATCATCGACAATCGGGAATCCTCATTCACATCTTTAACTTAATAATTATGCTTACTTCAGTGACCATGTCTTTTTAAGGTGTTGTCCACTATCTCCCAAGCTTCACTATATGGCTTTCTAAAGCTAATTTCCTTGTAGAAGAATGAGATGATGGATGTCCAGAGCAAATGAACGAAATACCACCGTTTTCGCCCTTTTATAGATGAAAATGTTACTTGAAAAGTGAAGCCATTTTGACATATAACCGTTTAGACATCTTGACTATAATTTGTTTCCAACCATTCACTGTGTACTAAATACGGGAGTTACGTATAGTAATTGGATAATATTAAAATAGGAGTAAATGAGAGAAAAATATAACGCATACAGTATGTAGTAACTATCACTAATTGAGATTTAGGTTAAAAAATGAGTTATAACCTAAAGAGTATTCCATATGTAGAGGCGAGATTTAGCTGAAAAAAGTGTGTAAGGGGAGGGAATAATTACTTACAAATAGTGCTCATTTTTTATATATACATATAATTATGCTACGGTATATTAAAATAAACAAAGAAAAATTTAATTACTTAAATTACAAAGTAGCCTATAATTATACTTATGTATTTTATATTGGTTTATAAACCCTATAGTAAAAACCGATCGGAAAATCTAACATATTATATACTAAGGGTGGTAAACTAATCCTAAAGGCAAACTATAAATTTAGGCCTATTTAAGTCTTTGATTTTGTCTTTAAAAGTTAGCATTCAATGACGTAAAATGCTAACTTTTAAATATATATAGATATAGATGGTTATTTTTCAGGCTTAATAGAAATATAAATTAAACTATGTTGAAAATTTAACGTGAAGATATAAGAATTATACAACGATATGAAAATGAGGACTTTTTAGTTGATTAATATGTAGTAATTGTATATAATTGTGAATCAAAAACTTTGTATATTATATAGACAATTACAGATTATTAATATAATTGTTAATATATGAAATTGTCACTTTAGTACTTGTTGGATTTGAGAAATTGTTTAAATTTTGTGCTAAATAAATAAGGCATGAAATGAAAAAAAAACTAATTCATCTTTAAAAGTTGGCATTTAATGACCTAGAATGCTAACTTTTAAATATATATAGATGTATATTTAACTCTTATTAGTTTTCTTGGGTGAGATATATCTGAACATTTTTTATAAGAATTTGACAGGATTGGTCTAGGCACAAACATTTAGTATCCTATTGGTAGTAATAATTTTGTTTCATTGATTTTCTAATCAAATAATTCTATAAGTTAATAACAAAATGACATTTGAACGGAATGGACAAGTATTATACATAATTATTAAAAAAAAAATCAGTTTTAATGCATTTTTTCATATTCCTGATTTAATCCTAATTTAGGGCTTGTTTGTTAAAAGTGTTTATAAATACTTTTTATTGAAAATTAGTGCTATATAAGAAAGTGTGTTTGGTGAGAAAATATATTTTCTATAAAGAAATACTTTTTATTATAAAGTGTGTAGTAAAGAAAAAAATAAATTAATTTCATAATACGGTTATTGAAATTTATAAGAGTACTATTCTAAAAAAAGAAAGAGTTTATTAGTAATAGTCTTTATCAAGACTTTGTCAAACATGCCCTTAGTCGGATTTAAACAAAATTTTATAATTATGAAAAATTTATTAACTTTAAAATTAATAAAAAAGACAACTAATAATGTATTATCGATGGAAAAATGGATTAAAAAACTCAAATTAAATGGTAACAATGAAATTATATAAAATGATGTTTTAATACCGCCATGACACATATTTGACCCTTCCCCCTTCTCTTATAAAAATTAAACTATGTCATGTTGAATACTAAAAGCCAAGTACTTTCATCTGTAATCAACAACATACATATATCATGAGGAAAATTAATCAAATGACTGACATATAAAATGATAAAATTAGGTCACTAACCTTGCATATATTGAAATCTTTAACAACTTCAATTTTCTGTATCATATTCGTAAAGTAAAGATTTTCGTCGATCCTAATTACTTACCTTTAAAACAAAACCTTAAGTGTATTATATAATTAATTGTACTTATTATACAAATGCTTCAAAATACATTAAACATATACAAGGTCTACATATCCATATATAGCAAATGATGACGAATGGACATATAAGATGACTACCATCATCATCGATCACCACCACCGTTATCTTTTCTTCTTCATCGACCTCTAGGTGAGGTAGATATATAGCTAGCTAGACAGAGGTGATCATGCATGCATGTATGATGTCTGTCACAACATGCATGAGTAAGGAAACATCAAAGTCAAAGATTAAAAATAAAAGCAGCCGAAAGGTCCACCATTCTCCTATGAAGGCAGACAATAAAGCCATATATGCTCATCATGACCATCATACGTAATTATACACGAGTCTGAATCTCTCTGATGACGTGTATGGAAAGACTGAATTAGGAGAATCACTCCTATCAAAAGACCAACCTTGGTAATACTTGGTCTGGCGTAGAACGGCTCTGACGATCGAACCGGACTAATACTAAAAAATATCTATATATCTATACTAGTATATATTTGTCTCTCCATATTGTAAGCTATATATCCCACATCAAAACCCTAATATGTAAGGGCAATATGGTAAACTACATTTAATTACTACAAGCTACTAGTACATTCCAAAATGTAATTAACCATATGTAATTAGCATGACCAAAGTGACTCTTCCATGCTAGCATGACCTAGCATGTCCAAGGTAAAAAGGGACCTGGTCGGAGATGACGTCAGCTTTGACGGCGGAGGAGAGGCGTTTTCTGGCGAGTTTGTGGCAGTTGTGGCCTGGCTGCGCGGCGGCGCCGAGGAGGCGAAATTGCGCATGCGCATGCGCATGTGCACCATTTCCGCTTGCGCAACGGCTAGTTGGGCTTGGAGAGTGTCAATTTGTTGCTGAAGTGAAGAAATTGCCCCTACGCACCCGTAAACCGGGTCTCGAACCCTCGCATTTGCTTCGTATACCATGGAGCTTACCGCGTCGCCGCGTTGGTACACCGGAAGCTCCTGAAATTACAGTTGCCAATGCATGATGATACAATCAATCACACACACAAATATTAATTGTACACATCTTTACAAGCTAGTTACAATACCATAATGGGGCTTGATCAGGTAAGAATGATTATTACCGTGTAAAATGAAAATTATGCACATACAAGCAAAAACTTATACACATACAAGCAAATACTTATGCACTTTTAAAACTCGTGCACATAAAAGCAAAAATTATGCACTTTTCGAATGTGCACAAGTTTTTGCTTGCATGTGCATAAGTTTTCAACTGTGTGAGCGTGAATTTGTGCATATTCGAAAAGTACATACATTTTTGCTTATATTATATGTGCATGAGTTTTGAAAGTGCATAAGTTTTTGTCCATATGTGCATAAGTTTCTGATTATATATGCATCATTCTTATTTTTCACGGTAATAATCATTCTCACATGATCAATGCCCTACTATAATAAAAAACTTTGAAACCTAATTAAATTCGAACCTACAACTTACGTACAATAATATATGTTTTGACAACAAATTTTCGAGAATCCAATGACATAATATTAAAAAAGATATACACTTGTATGTTACAAGGAGATATTCGTATGGACACAACCGCCAAATCTAATACATAAGTCTAACGGAGTTTCATCTGAAAATTAATTGACGATAAGATTAGTAGCTCACAATTGACTCCCAACACTGCTCAACTTGAATATATCATGTAATTAATATGTAACTTGACCTATTTAAAGAGTCAATCACCAATATTCTACCCATCAATTCTACTAGATTTAGATATGTAATACACTTGAAGATAGTACCAATTGCTTGAAGAAGAGTTAATGTACGTGTTCAACCCGAATCACAGGTATTAGAAGATAGATATTCTTGTTATGATATCTTAGGATAATATATTTTGTATTCTATCTTTAACCTTGTGAATATCTTTGTAACTACTATATTATCAGCCAAAAGAGGCTAATGAAAGCAGAATTTTTTTCCATATTTTCCATCCTTTCATGGTATCGGAGCAGAGTCTTTCCAAGACCTGATTTTTTTTCCTGCATGCCGCACCATCTCGTACCTTGTGAATATCTTTGTAACTACTATATTATCAACCCGATTCGTCTTTTCTGATCAACATTATATCACATCTTCAACCAAAAATCTCTTTAAGTTATGAGTTGATAGGGTTGTTGGAGGTGGTTAGACTTGAAAAGAGGGAGACAAATTAAACGATGAGTTTAATTCTTATTTCAATAAGAATCCTAAGAAGAACAGTATAAACCCGTGCGCATGCGTTACTCAAACAAAAATGATGTTGCTTTTGAAAATTTTGGTTCATATATGTACGAGACAACTTTAATTATTTTATTTAGAATAGACAACTTTGATTATTGTGTTTGAATCTCATATGCAAAATTCCTCTATATACATTATTTCAAATTTAAGATGCTATTTAGCACCTACAACCTAGAACACCAGACAATTGGATCGGCTATCTCATTTTTGGTCAATTAAGATTTTTCTTAAAATTCACATATTTTTAAATTAGGCTAAACAAATGAAGGTAATTTATATAAGATGCGGATCCGGTGAGAAAGGAGGCTTAAGTGAGAGCATGAGAATATGTACGTATAGACAAAAATTCATGTACATCATACGATGTGCATGGATTTTTACCTGTATATGCATGAGTTTTCACTTACACATAATCACATATATAGTTAAAAATATATGCACATATATGCAAAAATCCATACACATCGCATGAATTTTTACTTGTATGTGCATGGTTTTAACTCACACATAGTAAACAAAAATATGCACATACAATATGTGTATGAATTTTTGTCTGTATTACATGAGTTTTCACTTACACATAGTCACCATATAGTCACAAATTTATGAACATACTGTCAAAAATCCATGCACATCTTGAGGTGTGTATAATTTTTTGTATGTATGTGCATGAGTTTTCACCTATCAAAATCATACACATACAGTCATAAATCCATATACATCTGATATTCTCATATTCTCACCTAAGTGCTCATTTTTACATAAATCTTTTTCATTTATATATATAGCGTGCGCGCTATTATGACTACTAATCCTTGAACATATGTGAGTAGGTTATAATCTATTTTCCCTAACCAAAAATGACCAAATTAAAGTGAACATATATACTCTTAATGTCCTATCTACTCTCGGCTTGTCTATTGTGATTTCTTATGGTTAAAATCATGACATGCGTCACTCTTATGGCACGCTTACATCAACTTAATTGGTCATTTCGAGAAAAAAGGAAAAACATACTTTTTCTATGTGGACTTTCTTATAAGTGATACAAAAGAAAATATCTTAGTCCGAAATATAAAGTCATCAAAGACTACCAAATAATATAAATTAATAGTATATCTTTTGTTTTATTTTGAAATCGTTGGAAAAGTATACTATAGTTAAAAAAAATTTAATGTCACTCCGGATCTGAACGGGCACACACCATCCTTAGTATAAATCATAAGAATTCGACCAAAAAAATATATAAATGATAAGAAAGGAAAAGAAAGGGACAGCAATTATATGCATCATTAGTACTTTATCATGCGGTGGCATGGCATGGCATGGGAATGGGACTTTTGTAGAATTTGAGCCACTCTCTTTTTAGGCTTTGCTTGATAAATTACATTCTTATTTAGTGTATCGGCTTTTTTACTCGTATTGCTAAAGGTATATATGTTAAAAATAATTGTATGAAATTATTTTCTAAATTGGTATGCCCTTTTAAAAGATTAAAATTGTGAAAATAAATAGTTAGGAGACTCTTCTCTAAAAATCAATGATCATAACCAAGATCAAGAAAGAATCATTATTCTTTGAATAATTTATGACAATAATATAGCTAGATATTACTATAAGATTAGACATTCTATTTAGTGTGAGTATTTCTTTTTGTTAATTATTGTGGTCGATGTTTTATATATAGATTAAGAATATATATTTCTGAAAAAGCATTAGAGTTAATTATTTAAAATTTTATTTTAAAAAAAAATTAATAAGAGTTTTTAAGAAGAATATATACAAGAAAATACCGTATTTTTTGTATACTTTCCTTCAAAATAATTTAATGTTTTGGTCCAAAGGACAATTTCACCCAACCTGCTAAAAAGTAAAAAGTAGTGAAGTGGGGTTCTGCAACGGTCGGTAACTGCTACAACCACGGAAAGTAAGGATGTGAAGTTCACCCAATCTCTAAAATCATAGACATGAATCTATAAAATTAAAATTGGAAAAAGTTGGAGTAGTAAATAGTTATACGAGAGGTTTGATCACCCTGTGTCATTATTCAAAGGTTTTTCTTGTATGTCTATGATGACATTTTAAAAATTTATATTTAATAATATTTTTTAGTTATTAGTTTAATTTTTTTGTTAAAAATTTATGCATTTTTTTAGAAAATATTTTAAAGATAATTTTTTATTTTAATTTATTAACGTGTGTTCATGGTTGCTAATATGTGGCAACAAAATTAACTATTGTATTTTGTGCTCATAATATTTTTAGATACTTCGATACATCTATTGGGTATTACTAACTATGGCCTCTATTGGTCAGAAACTATGACCTCGTTATCAAAAAAAAAAAAAAAAAACTAACTATGACCTACAACTTTCAAATTACCTTTTTGGGGTATTCAGATAAAAAAGAAGTAGTTTTCAGGGTTATGAACTATTTCTTCTCCTTAAGTTCTAACTAATTAACAAAAAAAATTAAAAAATATCCTAAACTTTTTATAAGGTACGGATATATTTGTAAGCCTTTGGATATAATTCGTTGGTACATTAAAACATATAATGCCATGGTTGCCTTCATGCTAGTACAGAATCGAACCTATACTTATAAAATAAAGTTTCAAAAAGTACATATAGTATATATCTACATATATATTAGTCTTATTTTTAATAGAATTTTTCTACACTTCACCACTCTATATTGCATAGTATATACACCAAGAAAACCTCTTTCACATTCTTGTTGTAATTAATTAAGACACATGCTGCAAATATATTTACAATACATAAAATTAATTAACGTGATCAAGAAAGGTAGATTGATCAAGAAGCTAGCTAGAGTCATCGGAAGTAGGATAAGTATATATATATATATATATTACCTGGAGCATCTTGTTGACATTACTAGCACCGAAGACTCGATGGACACTCGCAAACTTCTGTGGCTCATCGGCTGGAAAGTAAGGTGCAAAAACACAATCCGGAGCGCATCTTCGCCTCAGTAGCTTGCAAGCCGCACACGGGGCCATTGCCCCTTGTTTTCTTCCGCTCTCCTTCATATCTAACTCTTTGAGACCTAACTCAACTATATATCAATCTTATAACTATATATATGTATATTAAACGACAACTAATCGTAATTAATATCAGATTACCTTATCAAACGGGCAAGATTAGAAGCTCATTGACAGTTTCATGTTGTAGGGGTTAAGGTGGAGGAGGGGTTTATATTGGTCTTTATAATTATTAAGAACAAGAGTGAAGTGGAAGCTATGTAAAGGGAGAAGGATAAAAGAGGGGAATTCAAGGCAAGGAGTGGTGGTGGTTATATTTTTAGTCAAAGAAGTGGTGGTGGTTATATAGAAAAAGAAACTCTCCAATTTGATATCTAATGTGGATTTTTGTGGGCCTAAAAGCCACAAAATGTATCTAACAAAAAACAAAGATTACAGATTTAGTCTCCTCGA
This sequence comes from Rheum nobile, assembly GCA_027886185.1. NCBI lineage: Eukaryota > Viridiplantae > Streptophyta > Magnoliopsida > Caryophyllales > Polygonaceae > Rheum > Rheum nobile. The sequence goes on along the minus strand of WOAB01000563.1, from coordinate 11,567,916 downwards.
CCCCTTTTCTCTTTCATGTGTGAATTTTGTGATTAGTTTATACGGAAAGGATCAAGTGGCCGGATAGTATGCAATAGGCATGACATATATGCATGTCATTAATGCAAATGGTGGTTTAGTTCAAATGTTATATTAAAAAAATTAAATTATGTGATATGAATTGATTCTAATGGATCGTTTGTGATTGATCGAGGTTAGATTATGTTTTTGAATAAGGTTAATTTTAACGATAATATCGTAGTTTAATGTTAAAAAAATCGTTCTATTTTAAATATTGGGGACTGCAAAGTCCATGGACTCTATTAAAACTCTTTTTTCATCAAAAAGTCATGGCTTATTACATGTTCAGAAGTTTCAGAGGCCATCCCAGATTTCTTCAACATTGGTCATCTTCTCAATTAACGCAATCACACAATCGTCTCATTGACCCCCAAGGTCCAAAATCCTACTTTTGCCAAGGATTTAAGACCCGTCTCCTGATGCAACACACTTTACAAGCAATCATGTAGACTTTGTGAGAGGTAAAATGAAGAATGAGAAGTTCTTAGATCAGATTCAATATGAAATCCGATACAAACAAAGCGAAATACAGAGAAGAGCTTATATAGCTCAATCGGTAAAACTAACCAAGCGGCTAACAGCATAACCATAGTCAAAATAAAGCTAAATCCGGGTTAACATCCAAGGTTAAAATAACAGAAATGTTAGATGAGTGACACGTGGAAATCTACATTCCCCCCTCAAGTTGGAAGTACCATGAAACCCAACTTGCCAACAAAGAACTCATGTTGACTACGGCACAAGGGTTTAGTCATCACATCAGCAAGCTGTTGTTTGGTAGAAATGTGAGCCGTTTGCAAGAACCCAGCCTGAATCTTTTCTCTAGTGAAATGACAATCCAGCTCGATGTGCTTCGTACGCTCATGGAAGCAAGGGTTTGCGGCTATCTGTTGGGCTGAACGATTATCACAAAAGAGAGTAACAGGAAGCTGAACTGGGACATGCAAATCAGCCAAGATAAAACTCATCCAAACCAATTCAGACGTAGTAGCAGCCATACTCCGGTATTCGGCTTCAGTGGAGGACCTAGAAACTGTAGTTTGTTTCTTGGTTTTCCAAGAAACAAGAGAATGGCCCAAGAACACACAATAACCTGTCAAAGAACGCCATGTAGACAAGCAATTTCCCCAATCAGAATCTGTGAACCCGACAACAGTGAGATCAGACTGAACAGGATAGAAGAGACCTTTGTTGCTAGTACCACGAAGATAGCGAAGAACATGAGAGACATCAGCTAAGTGAGGAGCTCGTGGCTGAGAAACAAAATGAGAGAGGTGTTGTACTGCATAGCTGATATCGGGCCTAGTAAAAGCAAGATACAATAATCTCCCAATGATCCGCCTATACTGCTCAGCATCCTCCACTAAAGCACCCTGATCCACCCTCAACTTCAATCCAATGGGCAAAGGAAAAGGTACAGCTGTGGCATTGGTCATATGAGTAGAAACCAAAATGTCCTCAACATACTTCCTCTGGCTCAAGTAAGTCCCTTGCTCAGTTCTCTGAATCTCCATGCCTAAGAAATATCTGGCTTCACCTAAGTCTTTGATAGTGAACTTAGCATGAAGAGCAGATTTAACCGTAGCTATCTCAGAGGAATCATTACCAGTCAACAAAATATCATCGACATAAACCAATAGGACACTGGAGAATTCACCTTCAAACTTAGTGAATAGAGAATAGTCATTGTATGACTGTGTGTACCCCAGAGAAACCAAGAAAACAGTAAGTTCTTGATTCCATTGGCGAGAAGCTTGCTTCAACCCATAAAGGGATCTCTTGAGCCTGCAAACCTGATCTGGCTGAGCTGTGTTATAACCCTCTGGCACCTTCATATAAATCTCTTCCTCGAGAAAACCATGCAAGAAAACATTATTCACATCCATTTGCACAAGAGGCCAACCTCTAGCTGTTGCCAAAGCCAACACAATTCGAACAGTGGGCAGTTTAGCTACCGGACTAAAGGTGTGTTTGTAATCTTTGCCCAGTTTCTGGTTAAAGCCTTTAACCACCAATCGTGCCTTGTGTCTCTCAATAGAACCATCAGATCTATACTTTACCTTAAAGACCCATTTTGATCCTATAGCCACATGTCCTGGAGGCAATGGAACCAATTCCCAAGTCTCATTTCTCTCCAAAGCAGAAAGTTCTACAGCCATGGCCTGCTCCCATTCAGGTTTCCCTTTAGCTTCCAAATATCTGGTTGGTTCAAAGGCTGTCATCACCTGAGCTAAAGAGGCAACAAACTCTCTATTGCTATGGAAACTCAAGGGAACTTGTGCAGCTGTCATCACATAATCTGATGACCACACTGGATCTTGTCTCAACCTTGTGGATCTTCTGAGAGGAATAGGATCAACAATGCTTGTTGATTCTGAAGAGACGGCACTATCAGTACCAGAAGTAGTAGGAGAACCCTCAGTAGGTGCAACAGGAACTGGCAGCATAACAGCAGGAACTGAAGCATCAACATGAATCAAACTAAGATCTGGATCCTCATCCACTTCAACCTCATCATGCACAGGGTCTGACTGAAAATTGGATGATGAAACACGATCTTGAAAAGGAAATTGATCTTCATGAAAAAGGACATCTCGACTAAAATAAATTTCCTTAGCATCCAGATCATACAACTTATATCCTTTATGATGACTAGGATATCCGAGAAGTATACTTTTTCTTCCCTTAGCATCAAACTTATCATGTCCTCTTTTGTGAACAGCCCCATAGCAAAGGCATCCCATGATTCTTAAATTGTCATAGCTGGGCAATTTTTTAAAAAGGATTTCAAAAGGTGTTTTCCACTTAACACTAACAAGTGGCATTTTATTGATCAAGTAAGTGGCAGTGAGGATGCACTCACCCCAGAACCTCTTTGGCAACCCAGCATGTAGTCTCAAGGCACGAGCTGTCTCAATCAAGTGCCTATGCTTTCTCTCTACTATGTCATTCTGTTGAGGTCTGTAAGGCAGGGATCTTTGGTACAAAATACCCTTCCTAGAAAAATAGGTTATCATGTCTTTGTTCAGCAGTTCTGTTCCATTGTCTGACCTAACTGCCTTAGGGACAACACCAAACTGATTCTGAACCATAGCAACAAAATCATGCACAACTGCTGCAACCTGTTGCTTGTCATGCAATAAAAATGTCCAAGTTGCTCGACTAAGGTCATCCACAATCGTATAAAAATAGTGTTCACCTGTTATATTAGCAACAGAATAAGGACCCCACAAATCCATGTGTATCAAGTCAAAACAGGCCTTTGACTTAGTCTCACTGTTTAGAAAAGGAAGATAATGCATCTTAGCCATTCGGCAAGTGTGACAAAAAATGTCATTAGACTTAACATCACTACAAACATGTAAGTGTTTTAATCTAGAGAATGACAAGTGTCCTAATCTCTCATGGAGTATCTTATCACTGTTCTTTGTGCTGGAATTGAAAACTTGACTGAGACTTCTGGAAGAACCACTGGACAGTTGTAGCTTGTAAAGGCCCCCACTCTCTTTCCCAATAGCCAGGAGCTTCTTATTCACTAGGTCATGCAAAGCACATTGAGAACCATCAAAGAATGCCATCAACCCCTTTTGAGCAACAACACTGCTAACTGACATCAAATTAAACCTGAAGTCTGGCACATATAATACATTTCTGATCAAGAAGTCTCTGCTAAACATGACATCCCCTGAGCAAGTGACCTTTTTAACACTACCATCTAGCAATCTCACAACAACAGGTGTAACTAGTTCTTTGACATTTATCAACAGATCATAATGAGGACTCATATGATCTGTTGCTCCCGTATCAAGTATCCATTCATCTTTACTAAATGAATGAAAAGCAAAGTTGGCATAGGATGTACCTGCGAAGTTGACAGAAGCCACAGGCATCTTTCCCTTGAACAACCTCATCATCTCAGCACACATAGCCTGAATAAATTCAGGATTCATTTGAGGATGTTTTCCTGAATTACTGCTTTCCTCCAGAGGGCTTTCTTGAGTCCCACTGTGCTGTGATGCAGAATGTACTGAAGAAGAACCTGACTGACCTTTTTTTTTTGCCTTTGTACCAATCAGGGTACCACAGTATTTCAAAACAATCCTCATAAACATGTCCAGTCTTGTTACAGTGAGTACACACCTTCTTGTCTGCATTCTTTCCTTTTGGATTATCTTTCTTTTCACTGAAGGATTTCTTCTGATTCACTCCTTTGGAACCACAAATCCCAGCAAAGAATGCCGACGTCTCAGGCATAGAATGAGCAATCTGTTTCTGTGACTCAACCTGCATCACTGTTCTATAAACCACATTCACATTTGGCAGTACTGGACTCGACATAATCTGATTTTTCACTGAATCATAGTCACTATTTAAATTGGCCAAAAACAACATGACCTTATCCTGCTTATCTAACTCCTGAATCCTTGTTAAAACAGCACAAGAACACTTAGCTAAAGCACCACAAGTACAGTTAGGAACACCATTCATAAAGGCTAATTCATCCCAGCACTTTTTCAGTTTCGAATAGTAAGCAGTCACAGTCATATCGCCCTGCATAGTTCTCATCAGCTCTAGTTTCAATCGATAAACCATATGAGCATTACCATGACTGTATCGCTCCTGAATTTCAGACCACAGATCCTTAGTGGCTCCAGTATAAACAAAAGTACTGGCGATGTCTGGATTCATCGAGCCAAGAATCCAACAAGCAACCATGCCATCGGCGCGTATCCAACGCATGAGATTTGGTGAATCGTTAGCTGGCTTAGCTTCGGATCCATCCAGGAACCCTAATTTCAATTTCGTTCCCAATCCCATCCGAATTTGACGACTCCAAGCATAATAGTTAGTACCATCAAATTTCACTGAGCAAATTAAGGTACCTGGATTGTCTGAACTTGCCAGATGTAGTGGATCTCCCTGCTTGTCTCTCTGAGCAGCAATTTGCGCAATCTGAGCCAGGAACTTCCGACCAACATCTTCAGCATTTTCTGCGTCCTCCATTCTTCGAATGTGTTTGCGGAAATTGAAATATGACTCTCACAATCAGTCGATCTAGCCTAAGGGCTCTGATACCATGTAGACTTTGTGAGAGGTAAAATGAAGAATGAGAAGTTCTTAGATCAGATTCAATATGAAATCCGATACAAACAAAGCGAAATACAGAGAAGAGCTTATATAGCTCAATCGGTAAAACTAACCAAGCGGCTAACAGCATAACCATAGTCAGAATAAAGCTAAACCCGGGTTAACATCCAAGGTTAAAATAACAGAAATGCTAGATGAGTGACACGTGGAAATCTACAAATCACTAAGATCATCGTTGAAAGAATGAAGATCATTCTTCCTAAGCTCATTGACATCAAGCAAAGCGTGTTCTTTCTATTGAATATATTGTCAAAATGTTGAAACCAATTGAGAACAACCGCAAGTTCAAGTATCATAACAATTGCAAGTGGATGAAGCTCACTCGCCTAAGTTTTGTAGATGACCTTGTCATCTTTTGCAGAGGTGACATTCACTCTGTCACCATTGTTAAAAACATCATTGAAGAATACAACATGTCTGGGTTGCATATTAATCCAACAAAAACCAGCATTTTCCTGGGAGGAGTAAATAACACAAACAAAGCTAACATATATCCTTTCCACCGCTGGTTTTGCTAAGGGATGCATTCCCTTTTTCTACCTTGGCATACTTATTGGAAACAAGAGACTTCATTCTAGAGACTTTGCTTAAATAAGGCAGACCTTATATACACACAAGTTTTTAGCTTTACACACGCGGTTTGGTACGCCAAAAATAGGCGTATAGGCATAAGGATATTGTTTGACAAAAATGTGATAAAATTAATACGTTAAAATGAAGCGTATCGAAAATAGGGTAAATATTTGACACGCCAAAATATAGCGTACCAGACATGTGGGCCTTTAATCGAACCTTGAATAAATGGCCCAATTAAAGCCCATTTGGCGCGCCCGAAAATGGCGCATCAAATTGAAGCCCATTTGGCGCGCCATCATCTGGCGCACCAATTGAGCACCAAATTGTTGTTCTTCTATTTAATTCATTTATTTATTTATGTTTATGGGTATGTTCGGCTGATATGTTATAAGGGGGTTTTATTTATAGTGTTGTTTTGGAAAAGGCTGTTCGGTTTCAAAAATGCTTTTTTGAAATAAATTCACAAATATTCTAGTATAGTGAACAAAGTTGTATGAGGGAATGTGGGTCCATCATAAAAAACAACTCGTGGTCTATTTTCATCAAATTATTAAAATTGGTAATTTGGCACATATATCTAAGCTTGATAATATCATTTTACACTTAAATGGCATTATTTACTAAAAACCCATTATAAGGGTGTTGAACGAACAAACCCTATGATGAAGTGAACGTATAATTTGTAAACAAAAGTAAGGAAAATTTCAATTGGTATATATAATTTCGGTTGGTGTCACACGTATTAATTTTAACTATACGATATAACCATAAAATATAACTATAGTATATAATTATAAGATATAACAATAGTATATAAATATATAATATAACAATACTATATAACTATACGATATAACAATAGTATATAACTATACGATATAGCAACAGTATATAACTATAAGATATAACTATAGCATATAACTATATGATATAACAATAGTGTATAACTATACAATATAACCATAGTATATAACAATAATATATAATTATACGATATAACCATAGTATATAAATATTTGATATGACAATAGTATATAACTATACGATATGACAATACTATATAATTATACGATATAACCATAGTATATAACTATACGATATAACAGTAATATATAACTATACGATATAACAATAAATATATTATATAACAATAGTATATAATTATACGATATAACCATAGTATATAACTAAACGATATGACTATAGTTAACTATATGATATAACAATAGTGTATAACTATACGATATAACCATAGTATATAACTATACGACAATACAATAGTATATAACTATACGATATGACTATAGTTAACTATATGATATAACAATAGTTATAACTATACAATAGAACCATAGTATATAACAATAAAATATAATTATACGATATAATCATAGTATATAAAAATATGATATGACAATAGTATATAACTACACGATATAACCATAGTATATAACTATACGATATGACAATAGTATATAACTATACGATATAACCATAGTATATAACTATACGATATAACAGTAATATATAACTATATGATATAAAAATAAATATATGATATAACAATAGTATATAATTATACGATATAACCATAGTATATAACTATACGATATAACAATAGTATATAACTATACGATATGACAATAGTATATAACTATACGATATCACCATAGTATATAACTATACGATATAACAGTAATATATAACTATACGACATAACAGTAATATATAACTATACGATATAACAATAAATATATGATATAACAATAGTATATAATTATACGATATAACCATAGTATATAACTATGCGATATAACAATAGTATATAACTATACGATATTACTATAGTTAACTATATGATATAACAATAGTATATAACTATACGATATAACCATAGTATATAACTATACGATATAACCATAGTATATAACTATACGATATGACAATACTATATAACTATACGATATAACCATAGTATATAAGTATACGATATAACAGTAATATATAACTATACGATATAACAATAAATATATTATATAACAATAGTATATAACTATACGATATAACCATAGTATATATCTAAACGATATGACTATAGTTAACTATATGATATAACAATAGTGTATAACTATACGATATAACCATAATATATAACTATACGACAATACAATAGTATATAACTATACGACAATACAATAGTGTATAACTATACAATATAACCATAGTATATAACAATAATATATAATTATACGATATAATCATAGTATATAAATATATGATATGACAATAGTATATAACTGTACGATATAACCATAGTATATAACTATACGATATGACAATAGTATATAACTATACGATATAACCATAGTATATAACTATACGATATAACAGTAATATATAACTATACGATATAACAATAAATATATGATATAACAATAGTATATAATTATACGATATAACCATAGTATATAACTATACGATATAACAATAGTATATAACTATACGATATTACTATAGTTAACTATATGATATAACGATAGTGTATAACTATACGATATAACCATAGTATATAACTATACGATATAACAATAGTATATAACTATACGATATTACTATAGTTAACTATATGATATAACGATAGTGTATAACTATACGATATAACCATAGTATATAACTATACGATATAACAATAGTATATAACTATACGATATGACTATAGTTAACTATATGATATCACAATAGTATATAACTATACGATATAACCATAGTATATAACTATACGATATAACAATAGTATATAACTATACAATATGACTATAGTTAACTATATGATATAACCATAGTATATAACTATACGATAATACAATAGTATATAACTATACGATATGCCTATAGTTAACTATATGATATAACAATAGTGTATAGCTATACAATATAACCATAGTATATAACCATAGTATATAATTATACGATATAACCATAGTATATAAATATATGATATGACAATAGTATATAACTATACGATATAACCATAGTATATAACTATACGATATGACAATAGTATATAACTATACGATATGACAATAGTATATAACTATACGATATAACCATAGTATATAACTATACGGAATAACAATAATATATAACTATACGATATAATAATAAATATATGATACAACAATAGTATATAACTATACGATATAACCATAGTATATAACTATACGATATAACAATAGTATATAACTATACGATATAACTATAGTTAACTATATGATATAACAATAGTATATAACTATACGATATAACAATAGTATATAACTATACGATAGGACTATAGTTAACTATATGATATAATAATAGTGTATAACTATACGATATAACCATAGTATATAATATACGACATAACAGTAGTATATAACTATACGATATGACTATAGTTAACTATATGATATAACAATAGTGTATAACTATACGATATAACAATAGTATATAACTATACGATATGACTATAGTTAACTATATGATATAACAATAGTGTATAACTATACGATATAACCATAGTATATAACTATACGATATAACAATAGTATATAACTATACGATATGACTATAGTTAACTATATGTATAATAATAGTGTATAACTATACAATATAACCATAGTATATAACAATAATATATAATTATACGATATGATCATAGTATATAAATATATGATATGACAATAGTATATAACTATACGATATAACCATAGTATATAACTATATGATATGACAATAGTATATAACTATACGATATAACCATAGTATATAACTATACGATATAACAGTAATATATAACTATAAGATATAATAATAAATATATGATATAACAATAGTATATAACTATACGATGATAACAAACTAAAATGCATTTTTCATCCAAATACATGGTGTAATTTTTTCCAATATAAGTTTGTTTTGATATGACCTACACGATTTTTAATGTAATATTAGTACATAACACTTATCATTTTTTGTTCATTTTAATTTTCTAAAACAAAAGTAGTTTAGTATTTTTATTATTGGTTTGTTGAATTTATAACACTATAGAGATATTGTTCAAATAGCGTATTTTGTAAATTGTATTCATACAACCGTCCCGAAAACCCGACCCGACCCGAAAACCCAACCCGAAATATAAAATTTATATATTCATATAATGAAACTACTAGACTTGTCAAAAACCGACCCGACCCGAAAATCCGATTTTTTTGGGGTTGAGACCCGACCCGAAAGTCACTGGGTCAAGAAGGACTCGAACCTGAAGGACCCGAACTCAAACCCGAAGGACCCGACCCGAATAGTGAATCTGAGCTCGAGGGACCCCGTTATTTCATATATTTTATTTTATTTATATTAAATATTTTAAAATACTTTTTTAAATAATTATATAATATTATTTTTTAATATAATTTTTTTATTAAATTTAAAAATCATAATATTTATCATAAAAATGGGCGCCTTCGACCCGATGGGTCAACCCGAACCCGACCCGTCCGACTCGAAAATTTTAACGGATCTAATCAACCCGTACCCGATTTAACCCGAACCCGACTTGACCCGACCCAGTTGACAGGTCTAGATACTACATATACATAAAAAATGTTTTAATTCTAAATGTAAATTTAGGTATTATCAAAGAAATTGTTTCTTTTTTTCTTAAGCAGCAATAAAAATTATGTGGATATGTAAGCCTATTGTGTAGTGTATAAGATAATAAATTAATAACTAAAAAAAAAAGAAAAAGAAAATGAAGAAGCTAAGTCCCCCAAAAAAAGAAAATGAAGAAGTTGATATTTTTATGGATCCTTGGTGCGCCATTTTATGGCGCGCCAAATGGGTCGCTTTTCCTGGGCGCACCGGTGCGCCTAATTCAGGCGTGCCAGTCTGGTGCGCCTTAGCCCGACGTATCACTTTTATGAATATTTTGATCATTTCTTCATGTTTTATCCCCTACACGCTTAACTTTGGCGTATCAAAACGCACGCCTATTTTTGGCGCACCAATGTGCGTGTAAAAAGATTTAAAAAAAACGCGTGTATATAACGCCCTCGTTAAATAATTGAGAAAATGACTTCAAGATTGCATTCCTGGACAACAAGGTCTCTCTCATACGCAGACTGAGTCGAATTGATACGTTTTATCCTATATTGAATTCAAGGGCATTCTGCTAAAAAAAAGAATTGAAGGGCATTGATCAGGTGAAAATGATTATTACCATGTAAAATAAAAATGATGCAAATACAAGCAAAAACTTACACACATATAGGCAAAACATTTATGCATTTTTTCAATGTGCACAAATTTAGGCTCACCCAATCAAAAACTTATGCTCGTGCAAGCAAAAACTTTTGCACATTCTATAGTGTATAAAATTTTGATTGTATGTGCATGAATTTCTAAAGTGCGTAAGTTTTAGTCTGAATATGCATAAGTTTGTGCATCATTTTCATTTTATACGGTAATAATCATTCTTATGAGATCAAACCACTTGAATTCAAACCTTTTGGTGCTCGATCCTGCTTTTTCCAACGGAAGTGCTTTAAAAAAATTGAAGGGATTCTTCGTTCTTTCCTTTGGTCGGGATCAAGTGAATCTAACAGATTCCCCGTTGCCTGGGATCTTATGCGTAAACCCAAGCAAGAAAGAGGTTTGGTTTTTAAGGAAGGTTTTTTCTAGTGTGTGCCCATGGACACACTCTAAGAATTTCTTTTTTTGGCAATTATTTGATTAGCCACTAGTTTAATCTTGTTTGTTAAGGGTTTATCAATTCTCTATTAGGGAATATTTTGAAGATAAATTTCTTATTTAAGCTTGTTAGCATGTGCCCATGAGCACACACTAAAAAAACCGTTTAAGGAATTGCTCTCCTAGAATAGGGTGTGTGCTGCCAAATCAATATATATGGGAGCTCAGTCACCGAAATACAAGCCATATATAGAGCACCTCAACTTCCTCCAATATGCTTAGAAATGATGATGTATGGACGACAAACCCCAGTGATGAAGACATTTGGTGTTGGAAATCTCTTCTCCATGTTCGTGATTTCTTACTAAGGAGACTTCCAGGATCTCAACTTCAATCCCACCTGCTTGGGCAAACTGGAAACTTATCAACCATCAAAGCTTACAACATTCTTTGGACTATGGGGACTCCATCTTCTTGGTCGAATGCGGTCCGAAGAGAGATCCATTGTAATATCACACTTAAATTAGAAGGGTAATATGCAAATTTTAATTTGATAATAATAAAAGTTATAAAATTTATTTTATTTCTATAGAGTAATAATTTACTTTTTTGTTAACTTAAGTTCAAAAGTTAGGTTAAGATATTTTTTATACAAATGATCAAATGTGTTATAATAACATAGTGTAGAAATAAATAATTAAATATAACCATGAATGTGGTTTTAGGAATTTTTAGATAAAGTTTATAAGAATTATTATGTTTATCCATGAGAGGATAAATTAATACTTAACCTATGTAGGTTACCTCTTTAAGTCATGAAATATTTAAATTATTGTTAACTTATGTTAATATTAATTTAAATTAAATTTTTGAGTTAACATAAAGTATTATATTAAGAAGAACCAATTTTTTAAGTAAGATAAGGTTAAATTATGTTAAAACATAACTTAAGCTTAGAATAAACTTAATTTAACATTTCTTACATTTTAAATTTGGGTTAAAATGTATAAATAAACTTAGGATAAGTTATAAATAAGTTTGGGTAATTTTTGGAACTTTTGACAAGTGAAATAAGGGCATTTTTTCCACAACTTGTAAAGTTGGGCAAAAATGTGCAATTTGACCAAAATTCTGGGGCGACCGTGTGTAATATGAGCAGCGTTCTTCAACCTCTAGCTTCGCTTATGGAAGGTTTCCTTCCATGGAGATTTTTGACACGTTTTTGGCTCGTTTTTGGAAATTAAAGCATGTGCTTTTAGGACAAGATCAAGACTAACACACACACCTTAAAATCGGGAAGATTCATCCTGTGATAGGAAGAATTCTGTATTTGGGTTCAATCTATTATTTTCTGTTATTCCGGTTTAGAACAACTGTTTTTACAATTCAATCAAACCCAGTTCGAGCCTGTTCGAACCGTTGATGTGTCAGACTATTTATAACCGCCTCATGCCTTGGTGCTGAGTATCCAATTTCACGAAATTATTTCCATATCTCAAAAGCTCTCTTTCTGTTACTGATTTCCTGCACCTTCGAGACGATCCTTCTCTCTCGTGATCATCTTCTAGGCTGGTTATCCCCTTTCTTCGATCTCTTGGTGAGTTCTAGATCGGGATTCTATCTCTTGTCTAACTGTTCGTTCTCATTGGTATTAGAGCGTGACCTTGTGACCTGCAACAATGGTGGAAACACGAGCTCAGTCTATGGCGGAAATGACCAAACAATTGGAGAAAGTGCGCCGCCAGTCGGAGGAACGCGCTCTCGAGCTGAAGGATGAACTAGCTGGAATCAAGGATCTCCTTCGCGATTTCATCTCCCAGAAACAAGTTCAGCCAGACTCTCCTCATTCACCAGATCCAGGGAGCTCAGATGGAGTTTCTAAAACCACCAATTTCAGCCCTAAACCACCGGATTTAACTAGGAGCGGCCAAATCTCCACCGTGAGGTCACCACAGGATGTTCAACGACCTCCCTTGCTTCCTGGAGGGCTCGCGACTCGCATCTCCAAAGTTGAGTTCCCTAAATTTGACGGATCCTTGTTCAGAGAATGGATCTACAGATGCGAGCAATTCTTCTTATTGGATAGCACTGTGCCAGAACTTAAGGTTCGACTCGCCTCTCTCCATATGGAAGGTAAGGCACTCCAATGGCACCATAACTTCATGAGTAACAGATTTGACCAATTTTCTTCCTGGCCTGAGTATATTGTTGCCGTGTCAAATCAATTTGGGAGATTGTTTGATGATCCTCTGGCAGATCTGGTTAGCTTGAAACAGGGTACTGATTCCGTAGAGGATTACCTAGATAAATTCGAGTGTGCTCTTACTCGAATGACTCTGCCTACTCCACATGCTCTCAGTATTTTTCTCACCAACATGAACTCTCACTTGGCCATACATGTTCGTCAGTTTAATGCTTCTACTATGGCAGAGGCAGCTCGTATAGCAAGACTACATGAGTCTTCATTGCAGCAAACCCCACAGAAATACCCTAGAGCACCCTTCAATCCTTACCAAAAACCCCAAACACATAACACCTACAAAAACAACTCGTTTCCCCTCCTTCCATCTCCAGACACCACTAAAACAACCTCTAACCGACCATCATTCATCCCAAACACAACCACCAAACCACAATCTGAACGGCAACCTCGGAAGTATTCTTATGAGGAAATGCAGGAGAGAAGAGGCAAAGGCCTATGTATGTTTTGTGAAGAACCTTATTCCCCTGGGCATCACCTTAAGCACAAGCGATCACAGATTTATGTGATGGAATGTGAAGATGATGATTCATCTAGGGAAGAAAGTTTAGCAGAATTGATATGTGACAATACTGCAGAGGCAAATGTGGATCATTCAACCATCTTTGTGATTGCTTTAGATGGTTCTGCTACTTTTAATTGTATGAGAGTAGTCGGTCAGTATGCAAAGAGGAGGTTATACATCCTCATTGATCCTGGAAGTACACACAACTTCATTGATCTCAATGTGGCGAAAGAGATAGGCTGTTTGCTTGAGCCAGTTAAGCCCATGCCAATAGCTGCAGCTAATGGGAATAACATGTTGTCTGGGTATAGATGCAGTAACTTTACCTGGAAATTGCAGGGCTACACCTTTAGTACAGATATCAGAACCTTGTCTCTTGATTGTTGTGATCTTGTCTTGGGAGTACAATGGCTTATTACCTTAGGCCCAATTTGGTGGGATTTCTCCAACTTAAAAATGGAATTCACCTTGGGAGGGGTGAAGCATACATTAAGGGGAGTTACTAAATCTGGATGCAAGATGATCAAAGGTGGAAGCCTTAGCAAGCTGTTGATGCAAGGTCCCCAGATTGCATTGTTGCAGATTAGAGAAATATCAGAGAGTTACCCGGAAACCCAACCACTCGAGCCTGAATCCTTATTTTCCCACATCTCCACTACTGGTGTTGACATGAGCTCAGATCCCTCCTTACAGGAGCTGCTCACTACCTACTCTGATCTATTTGCATAACCCACAGACTTACCCCCTTACAGAGAAGGATTCAACCACCAATTCCCTTAATAGTGGGCGCCAATCCTGTAAGCCTGATGCCTTACAGATATTCTTCTCTTCAGAAGGATGTTATTGACAAACTGGTGCAAGATATGCTTAATCAAGGCATCATCCAGAACAGCACAAGCCCCTATGCCTCACATGTGGTCCTAGTTAAGAAGAAGGATGGATCATGGCGCCTTTGTGTCGACTATAGGGGGCTTAACCAACAAACGATCAAGGATAAGTACCCCATTCCCTTACTGGAAGACCTACTTGATGAACTCGGTGGCTCTAAGTACTTTTCCAAGTTGGACTTGAGGGCATGCTTCCATCAGCTCCGCATGACCCCTCAAGATGTCTACAAAACAGCCTTTAAGACTCATTCGGGTCATTATGAATACTTGGTCATGCCATTTGGCTTGACCAATGCCTCTTGCACATTTCAAGGTCTAATGAATCATGTATTTCGATCTGTAGCCAGAAAATTCTTGCTAGTCTTCTTTGATGACATCCTGGTGTACAGTGCATCTTAGGCAGCTCATCTCGACCATCTGCAAGTGGTCTTCTCCATATTAAGGCAGCAACAATTGTATCTTAAATCTTCCAAGTGTACATTTGGAGCAACCACTATTGAATACCTCGGTCATTTCATCTCAGAGAAGGGTGTAAGTACCGACCCTAGTAAGATTGAGGCTATTGAACAATGGCCCACTCCTACCACTCAGAAACAACTCATAAGCTTTATTGGCCTCGCTAACTACTATAGGAGATTCATTAAAGGGTACAACATCATTGCCAAGCCATTGACCAATCTCCTTAAGAAAGATGGATTCTCTTGGGATCCTGCAACGACCATAGCTTTTAATGCCCTGAAATCAACTCTAGTCTCATCTCCAGTACTAGCCCTGCCAGACTTTGATAAGGTGTTTATTGTTGAAATAGATGCTTCTAATACAGGTATTGGTGCAGTCCTCATGCAAGACCACCACCCTATTTGCTACATCAACAGAGCCCTTGGGCCTCGACACCAATCTTTATCAGTTTATGAGAAAGAACTCATGGCAGTGGTACATGCAGTTCAGACCTGGAGCTCATATCTCACTCATAGGCCCTTCGTCATCAAGACAGATCAGAAGAGCCTTAAATACCTCCTAGAGCAGAAGGTCAGTACTCCTTTCCAGCATATGTGGGTATCCAAGCTCATGGGGTATTCCTTTGAACTTCAATACAAACAGGGCAAGGAGAATTATGATGCTGATGCTTTGTCTCGTGTGTCTGGCTCCCAACTCTTGCATATTATTCTATCTCAAGCACATCAAGAGTTCTATGATTCCATCAAACTCCTCTGGCAAACTGACCCCCACCTTTGTAAAATCATCTCCGAGCTACAAGCTGACGCCACTAGCCACCCCAAGTGCACCTACGTTAATGATGAACTTAGACACAAGGGGAAGTTAGTGATTGGTAATGATCCTGCTGCCAAATCTTCACGATTCTGCTTTAGGTGGTCATTATGGGAGGGATGCGACCTTGCAAAGGATTAAGTCACTATTCTACTGGCCCAAGATGAGTACAGAAATCCAGCACTATGTCAGGAATTGTGGAACTTGCCAAAGGAACAAGTACGACCAAGCAGCAAAGCCAGGTTTGCTACAGCCACTTCCTGTACCAGAGGGTGTTTGGCAATCCATCAATATGGATTTTATCGAGGGTCTACCCCCTTCTTTCAACAAGCATTGCATATTGGTGGTGATTGATAGATTGAGTAAGAATGCCCATTTCATTGCTTTATCCCATCCTTATACTGCTATTGATATTGCTCAGTCTTACATGGATCATGTGTTCAAGCTGCATGGCATGCCACAATCTATCGTTAGTGACAGAGATCCCACTTTCTTAAGTGATGTCTGGCGGGAATTGTTCAGAGTTCATGGTGTGGACTTGAAGTTCTCTACCTCCTACCATCCCCAAACTGATGGGCAGCCAGAAATCACCAATAAGACATTGGAGACTTACCTTTGATGCATGACTGCAGACATACCCACAGCTGGAGCAAGTGGCTCCCACTTGCCGAATGGTGGTACAATACTACATTTCATACAGCTATACAGAGTACTCCCTATGAAATTGTATATGGCCAGCCACCACCACTTCACCTCCCCTACCTCCCAGGTCAAAGCTCCTCTGCTTTGGTTGATCGCAGTTTGCAGAAGAGAGAAAAGCTCATTGCTTTGCTCAAGTTTCATCTACTCCGGGCTCAGAACCGGATGAAACAACATGCTGATTCCCACCGCTCAGCTAGGGCGTTTCAGATTGGAGACTTTGTCTATCTTAAGCTCCAACCTTACAGGCAGCACTCCCTCAAAGCCAAGCTTCCCCACAAACTATCTCCTCGCTTTTATGGCCCATTTAAAGTCATTGATCGAGTGGGTACAGTGGCCTATCAGCTTGAGCTTCCCCCTACGGCCGCCATACATGATGTTTTCCATGTCAGTCAACTCAAGTTGTGCCCCAACCCTCCTGCTGTACCTCCTACTCCACCACGGTATCTCCTTGATATAGGCAGTTCCAAGGACCCTGAGGCCATCCTTGATCGCAAAATGGTGAACATGCATAATGCAGCAGTTACAAAGGTGCTAGTCCAATGGAAAGGTTACCCGCTAGAGCAGGCCACTTGGGAGTTCTATCAGGATTTCATCCACAAGTACCCTGATTTCCATCCTTGAGGACAAGGATGATGTCAACATGGGAGTATTGTGATAGGAAGAATTCTGTATTTGGGTTCAATCTGTTATTTTCTGTTATTCCGGTTTAGAACAATTGTTTTTACAATTCAATCAAACCCGGTTCGAGCATGTTTGAACCGTTGATGTGTCATACTATTTGTAACCGCCTCATGCCTTGGTGCTGAGTATCCAATTTCACGAAATCATTTCCATATCTCAAAAGCTCTCTTTCTGTTACTGATTTCCTGCACCTTTGAGACGATCCTTCTCTCTCGTGATCATCTTCTAGGCTGGTTATCCCATTTCTTCGATCTCTTGGTGAGTTCTAGATTGGGATTCTATCTCTTGTCTAAATTTCCGTTCTCACATCCCCAAACAAGATCGAATTTTCACCCAAAAGGCAAGAAAAAGATCTCAAACATGTCATCTCGTTTTTTGGCAAATTGGATCCGATTCGGGATCGTTTTGGGCCAAATTTTATATCAATCTGTAGGATTTTGAGATATCTATCAAAACCTTATAAATAGATCTTCACCCATGGATTAGATTTATCCAATTTTGAAGCCAAAAGCTCAAGAACCCTAATCTCGTCCGCGGTTGTTCATCGTTTAATTCCAACCACCATGAAGCTTTGTTTTTGCAATTGGTGCCACCCCTAGATCCACCAAGGAGTCATCTTCAAAAGCCCTCTAACACCAGCCTCGGTGGTGCTCCGACGAAGGCGAATTTTGCCATTTTTCGGCCGTGTTCTTCACGGATTTTTGGTAGCCTTTTCTTCTGATTTCGGTTTTTTATTTTTGTTTTGTTTTTTATTAATCTTGATTAATTAAATTAATATGGATTAGTTAAAAATCATGTTAAGCTAAATTAATTTTATTTGTATTAAAATAAAATTAAATATATTTTTGGGTATTATCGTGTATTATGAATTGTTAAATTATAACATTTCATCTAGATAATATTTTGAGTTAGAAATTAGTAGGGTTATAAATAAATTATTGGATCAATTTATTTGTGTTATGATTATTTAGAATATACAAGTAAATGATTTTTAGTATCGTATAAATAATCATTTCATTGAAAAGCATTGAAATTGATTTATTTAGAGTTAAATAAATTCAATTAAAAATCGAGACTTGTTTCCTTCAAATGTCATTATTGAATAAATTATATTATTATAATTTATTTATTTTGTGTGATTTGGGTAGATCTCGGAATTACTTTTGGAACGGAATTAAAGCGAGGAGCCAATTTGCTATTCGAAAGCAACCATCTCCGTTACGCCGTTCAACTTCTTCGTAACTCAAGGCAAGTGGCGGTTCGCTCATGCAATTTATTCCATATTAATCTTAATTGACAATTAATCAATTGTGCTAATTAAGTTGGGATAAATAATATTCTTAATTATGTTTGGGAACTTGTGTGTTAAATTGGTGTGAAAATGAACCTTATATGTTAGGTTGTATATTTTGCTAGCAATGAATATATATATTATCATAGGGTGCTAGATGAACTTTGGTGTAGACTTATATGCTTAGTTAGCACGAGTATTCTTAGGAACGCTAATTACGTTGCGAGGTTTAGTATTTTCGTTATAACTTGGTATTAGGAGGATTATTGCCCTAATACTTTTGGTCATGACCTACCCTTATTCGAATATAAATGGTGGTGCACTTATCTAGTGTCGTTATTCGGGATTCGTCACATGATATATCTCGTTTCGGGATTGGTGTAGATTAAAAGCTTTAACGTAAATGCATGTTTTGGAATCAAATCAGATAAGTGTCGTTTTGCACATAATTAATATACCATCGGGCGAGAAGTACAATGTAAAACTCGCATGTTCTCTTGTCTAAAGTAATGCCCCTTTCCAATCTGGATTCGCATTATGCGGTGAGGTTGGTCGAGGACCCAAATATTCAATGAGTCGTTTTCAAAACTTTGATATGATAATTATAAACGTTCTCAAATAAATTCATTTAATTCCCATAAAACTCAATTCATTGGAGTCTTCTCTTGAAGCATGCCTTTTCTTTTGTTTTAGTAGAAGCATAGTAGTCATATACCGCTTACCGAGTTTTATTCGAGAAACAAGGGTAGTGACTATATACGACTACAAGAACCATTCCGTTTTCAGCCTTGTTTAGTCTTTCATTAGATTAACCAACCTTTCTCTTTCCTTGCATGGTTGGCTGGTGTCATCCGTCCTATACGGCACATCAGTAGTTGGTCTCAGACAACATTGAATTAACAAATCGAAGACGAAGGCCTGCAGTTGAAGATTGTGATTTAAAGTGATATTATTTCAAAAGTTGTCTAGTATTGAATTAATATTCTTACATAAATGTAATACTTAGATAAGTTAGTCATGTGTTTAAAAAGTCTTCCGTTGTATTGTAATTTCGAGTTATAAAACTTATCTCCTCAATTTACGAGGAAATATTTTAATAAAGGTTAAGTATTTCTTTTAAAAAGTTTTCCGCTACTCTTTTCTATTATTTAATTTTTATTTATTTATTTAAGCATAATTGTTCCGATTAAAGCCTAAGGTAACTTTGGACATTGAAGTCTGAGGTCACTGGCATGTGGCACTACCGACATAAGTCGGGGGTGTTACATCCATGATCCCAAAGCTCCATCATAACCCGGCTAGCCTGCCACATTCGTCTTCAAACAAAAGACAAAATATCAAGATGGTCTTCGATTGACAACACATCTTGCCCACTGTAATACCCTTGATTTGTAATCCTTTATAAGGATTAAAGTGCTACCCATGTCAACAACAGCTCTTCCTTTTCATGGTTCAAGTGAGGATAAAGAACTATGAAGTTAAGCGTGCTAGGGTGGGAGTAGTACTAGGATGGGTGACCTCTTGGAAAGTCCCCGGGTTGGCATGGGATGACGCTTCTAAGGCCTCGGGCCTTACACCCACTTTGTAATGACGGTGATGAATCCAGACTTCACCTATGGTCTCACTGTTGATTTGTTAAAATTGTTCTCTTCAAGCTCTTTCACTACCTGAAAATCAAGCACAAAATTACAGTCGATTCAATGGCTTGATTGGCTCTCTTGTCGCCGGGAAAAATAGAGGATTGACAACAAGGCACAATGGCCCTCACCTCTATTGTCTATGTTATTAGGCTCACCCGCAACCGGATCATCTTCCACAACAAACATACCAACGTTCTTGAATGTGCACATAAACTCCTCCAGCATATTGCCACCAATCTACAACCGAAGACTAATATTGATGATCCTTCCATTGCTAGATGGCTAGAACGACTGCACATGTTGTGAATTCTTGTATCCCTATGAGTCGCGTGTGGCGAACTCATTTTGTAATCCCCCCAATGTTCCTGGGCATCAAAAACCATGGCATGACTCAAGCTCTTTTTGTTTTCAATACAAATCTTACCTTTTCTTCAAAAAGAAGGAGCAATGTTTTGGGGATTGAACTGAATCAAAAAAACTTGTTTTCTTACAATAAAACACATTAGCCTCTTTCATTCACGTCCATTCCTTCCTTTTGAGTAAATTCGGACAACCAAAGGCCAAAGGGGCACTTAGTTTATTTCTTCCTTTTAATTCTATGGGTTGTCTGAATAGTAGCCTTGTATTAGAGATATTGTTAAATATTGTTATATCTTGTGTAAATATATCTTTTCCATATCTTTATCTTATCTTTCCTATTGATAAGATCTTGTTAACATGTATAAAGTTCAGCCCTTTGAGGCATAATCAAGCAGAGGAAAATTCTCCAATTCTATCTCTTTCATGGTATCAGAGCAGGTTTTGTTAAAAGCCTATTTTTGTTCCCACGTCGTTCGGTCCTCTTCTGTCTTCGTCCCAATCGTTCTTTTCCTTTTTCCTGCAATGAGCGATTCGGACACGGAAACACTCAATCCTACCTCCCCACTGAACAACGTCCGTTAGGCGGACATGACGCGACCCCTCGACCACACCTCTCCGTTCTATCTTCATTCTTCGGATCATCCGAGTTTGCAAATTTTCCCTGCTGTTCTGAAGGGTGACAACTATCAAGAATGGACCACTACAATGAGGAACATGTTCAAAGCAAAGCGGAAGCTTGGTTTCATTGACGGGCGAATTCTTCAACCCGACGTCAACACTAGCGCCATTGACGATTGGTGGAGTGTTAACTCCATGCTTATTGGGTTCAATCCATTGATCCGTCTTTGTGATCCTCCATCTCCTATCCAGAGACAATTCTTGAATTATGGGAAGATCTACGTCAACAATTCTCGATCGGTAACGGACCAAGGATCTTGCAGATTCGTTCAGATATTGCTAATTGCCGCCAGGGAGGGCAATCTTTTGTAGCCTATTACGGCTCTCTGAAGAAATTGTCGGACGAGTTGTTGACTTATGTTCCACCACAGGCGTGCAATTGTGGGAACTTCAAGTGTGATCTTACCAGCAAGGTACATCTTGAGCGTGAAGTGGAGCGACTTCACCAATTTTTGTTGGGCCTCGATGACAGTTTTGGCACTCTCTGCTCAAGCATCATGGCTCAAGAAGCTCTTCCTTCTTTCAATCGCGTCTATGCTTTGGTTGTTCAAGAAGAGCGTCACAAAACACTGATGAAGGAATGTGACACCAAAACTGATGCAGTGGCGTTCGCTGCTCAATCCAAATCAGCGGACTCCCGCTCCTCCGACAAGCCACGTCCCCAGTGCACTCACTGTGGTCGTCAATGTAACACCCCCAAATATTTCCTTGAAAGTATTATCGCCAGTGACCTCAGATTTTACATCCGAAGCCACCCAAGGCTTAACTATTCATACAAATCATAAAATACACTGATAAAACAAAATATCATAATCTTTATTTAAACCAAAGTCTCAGAATTACATCCGTAAATCCCAAATACAACAGAAATACAGAATATGTTTAATACAGCGGAAGTCTTTTAAATAAATAACATAAGGGCCTTGATCGAAGCGATCACCTACCTAGGGAAAATAACCGGTTGGTTAGTCTAAGGAAAGGAAGTTTACCTGAAGTGCCGTATGAGACGGAAGTTTACCTGATGTGCCGTATGAGACGGATGACACCAGCCAACCATGCAAGGGAAAATAACCGATTGGTTAGTCTAAGGAAAGACTATGCAAGGGTAAAACAAAAAGGTTCTAATTGCTTCTCGAATGAAAGTCGATGACGATAGTAAACCTCAATACTTCTACAGGAATATACGAAACAGAAAGATCAAGAGAAGACTCCTAAAGATCGAGTCTTAAGGAAACGTATGAAGAGAAGACTCCAAAAGATTGAGTCTTATCGAAAAGTATGACAAGTGCTCAGGAACATTAATATTTCACACAAGCGTTTAAAAAGACTTGACCATTTGGGTCCACGACCAACCTCACCGCGTAATGCGAATTCAGATTTGGAAGGAGGACTTACTCTAATCGAAGTCCAGACGAGGTTCCAAGTTGTACTTCTCGCCCAAGGTTCATTAATTATGTGCATATCGGCACTTATCTTGTTTTAGTGACAAAGCGTACATTTACGTTACAAGCTTTTAAGATATATCATCTCATCGCGAGAGATATCGAAGGGAATAAATCCCGATTGTTTGGTACCAGCTGTGTGCACCTCCCCTATACTCGGATAGGGAATAGTCATGACCAGAGAGAGTATTAGGGAAAAATCCTCCTAATACCAGTTATAAAGAAACGACTAGACCTCGCAAGGTACATAGCGTTCCTACGAATACTCGTTCTAACTATAATGTATAAGTTCACACATAAAATCCACACTAATACCATCATGGCAATAATATATATATAATAGCGTTGTTTCTAGCAATATATATAACCTATTATAATAACACATTTTATCGTATCATTTATAAAATATGTTCCCAAACGAAAACAATAGTTCATCCCAATTTAATTAACAATTGATAATTAATGGAAACATGGAATGATAAGCAAGAGCGAACCACCACTTGCCTTTAATCTAGACGAACGATAGAGCGACGACGGGTTTCTGGGTCCGAAACGGGAACGGAAGTCGGATTACAGATTCCTACGACGACGACCCATAACGAAACCCTAGGTTAGATTCGACAATAAAATGATACGAATCTAAGAAAGAACGAACGAAATCGAAACAATGAAGGTCCCGTCCAAGACCGGCATGCCCAAGGCCACGATCGCGATTGCCAGAGCAATTCGCCGTCGCGGCTGGGATTCCACGATCGCGGCCGTCGATGACCTCGTCCGCGAGTGTCAAAGACAGCGGTCGCGGACGCGGCCGGCCTTATCACTGCCGCGGTCGCGGCAGTTCATGTCCGCGGTCGCGGCAGTTCATGTCCGCGGTCGCGGCCATGAACTCCGACGACCCCAAAACGACGAGAAACTCACCGGCGACGATGCGAGAGGGCTTGGTTCGCGAGGGCTTCGACTCCAGCCTTCCTTGCGCCTCCAATGCACCACTCCAAGGATGCTACAACTCCCGGCGAGGCCTCCGGCGACACTTCGAAGATTTCCGGCGAGAGCTCGAAACTTCGGCGACTATGGAAAACGAGAGTGAGAGACGAGATCTCAGATTTGGGTGCTCAAAACCCTCCCAAATCGACCACTATTTATAGCCAAGGAGAGGAGCTAGCCCCGGCCAGATCGACGGCGAGTCAGGCGATCAACGGCGGCTCGGACGACGAGGTGTAGGTGATGCGACGTTGGCGTGTTACAGTTTTCCGCGGTCGCGGAACTTTATCCGCGGTCGCGGAATATTCATGTGCCCAGCTCTTCTGAGAGCCAATTTTCCGCGGTCGCGAAAATGCTGCTGCGGTCGCGGAAATTCATTTTCCGCGTCTGTTTGCCCGGGAAAAGGTTTGGCATGGGTTTAAATCTCGGATTATATATATTTGTACCCGAACAATAATCTAAGCCCCTAAAATACGTCGAATGTATTTTATATCCCTCAGGGAATTTTACAGAGATAAATCTCGATACAGAAATCCGAACTTCTCCAAAAACGACACGATCACAGAACGAGGGTTGAGTAAATTACCCAAATACCCTTACTAAATATGAGGGGTATTACATCACTTCCCCCTTAAGAGAAGTTTCGACCCCAAAACTTGGCCGAATAAACCAAAAAAACGAGGCGTTACAACACTACCCCCTTAAAAAG
Source organism: Rheum nobile (assembly GCA_027886185.1). Taxonomy (NCBI): domain Eukaryota; kingdom Viridiplantae; phylum Streptophyta; class Magnoliopsida; order Caryophyllales; family Polygonaceae; genus Rheum; species Rheum nobile. The sequence continues at coordinate 11,543,000 of WOAB01000563.1, read as the reverse complement.
GTTTCGACCCCGAAACTAGGCCGAAAACAGCTCGGGAAAATGGCTAAGCATATCCTCCTCAGTCTCCCAGGTTTCCCAAGTAACCTCTTCAGATCCAGCCTTGGACCAAAGAATTCGTACCAATGGTACTACCTTGCTCCGCAACTGCTTCTCGCGGTGTTCGAGAATACGCACAGGTATCTCCTCGTAGGTACCATTTGCCTGAATCTCGATGTCTTTATAACTCAACACATGAGATGCATCTGGCACGTATTTTCTCAACAAGGACACATGGAACACGTTATGCACTGGATGTGCCGACGGCGGCAATGCCAAACGATACGCTAGAGACCCTACCCTGTCAAGGATCTCAAACGGTCCCACGTAGCGAGGGTTAAGCTTCCCACGCTTGCCGAACCTGAACACACCCTTGGATGGAGACACCCTAACAAACACCTTGTCACCAACCTCGAACTCGACATTCCTGTGCTTCAGATCTGCGTAGGACTTCTGTCGACTCTGAGCTGTCAACATCCTCTGTCTGATTAACGCAATGTCCGAGGCAGTCCTTTCGACTAACTCCGGTCCGAGCAGAACCTTGTCGGCATTCTCATCCCAACAAATCGGAGATCTGCACCTTCGACCGTACAAAGCCTCGAATGGAGCCATCTTAATGGTAGCATGCCAGCTATTGTTGTACGTGAACTCAATTAGACTTAGGCTGTTCTCCCAGCTAGTCGAACGATCAAGTATGCAAGCTCTCATCATATCTTCCAATGTCTGGATGGTCCTCTCAGACTGTCCATCCGTCTGAGGATGAAACGCAGTACTGAACCTCAACTCGGTTCCCATGGCCTTGTGGAGTTCCTTCCAGAATCTCGACATGAATCGACCATCACGACCCGATACAATGGTCTTTGGTGTACCATGCAAACGGACAATCTCGTGTAGGAACACTTCTGATAGCTTCTGGGTTCCCCATGTTGACTTGATAGCCACGAAGTGAGCACTCTTCGTGAGCCTGTCAATGATTACCCATATGGAATCCTTTTGACTCTGAGTCTTTGGCAACACTGTGACGAAATCCATAGCGATATCCTCCCATTTCCACTTTGGCACTGGAAGAGGTAGCAATTCACCACCTGGTCTACGGTGTTCTATCTTGACTTTCTGACAGGTCAAGCATTTCGCCACAAATTCCGCTACATCCCACTTCATGTTGGGCCACCAGAATTTCTTCTTGAGGTCTTTGTACATCTTGCTAGAGCCTGGATGTATAGAATAAGCTGACGAATAGGCCTCCTTCATAACCAACTGGCGAAGGCCATCAATGTCAAGCACACAAATCCGGTCCTGAAACCAGAGTGATCCATCCTCCTGAATCACGAATCCGGGAGCTTTCCCGTCCATCACTTCACTGTTTAGTTTTACCAAGACCACGTCGTCAACTTGCTTCTCCCTGATTTGATCAAGTAGCGTAGCTTGAATCTCAAGCATACTCAGGTATCCTCGACGCTGATCGTACAAGACTTCAATCTCGCACAACCCTTGGTTCAGCTTGGTCTAAGCAGTGAGTAGAGCCATTACAGTCTCGTGCGGCGTCTTCTGGCTCAATGCATCAGCTACTACATTAGCCTTGCCTAGATGATACAGCAACTCGATGTCGTAGTCTTTGAGTAGCTCTAACCAGCGATGTTGTCTCATATTCAGCTCCTTCTGAGTGAACACGTACTTGAGACTCTTATGATCGGTGAAGACTTGACACCTTACACCATAGAGATAGTGCCTCTAAATCTTCAACACAAATACTACAACTGCTAACTCCAGATCATGCGTCAGATAGTTTGCCTCATAGGTTTTCAATTGTCGAGATGCGTACGCAATAACTTTTCCTTTCTGCATCAGTATGCACCCTAACCCATTCTTTGAAGCATCACTATAGACCACATAACCATCAGTTCCTTCCGGTAGCGCTAACACTAGTGCGGAGGTCAGACACTTTTTCAGTTTTTGAAAACTGGCCTCGCACTTGTCATCCCAGACAAACTTCTTATGGACTTTGCGGAGCAAATCGGTCATAGGTAGAGCGATATTAGAAAATCCCTCCATGAACCGTCTATAATATCCCACGAGTCCTAAGAAACTGCGCACCTCCTTCATATTCTGAGGCCGCTTTTAGTCGGCTACCGCTTCAATCTTCTGGGGATCAACCATAACCCCATCCTCATTGATCACATGGCCTAGGAAATCCACTTCTTTGATCCAGAAGTCACACTTAGACAACTTTGCGTACAACTCATTCTGTCTAAGGACTAACAAGGTGATTCGAAGATGTTCCTCATGAGCCTCCTCACTCGGGGAATAGATCAAAATATCGTCGATGAAGACCACCACGAACTTATCCAGGTATTGGTGGAAACATCGATGTATCAGATCCATGAAGACCGCCGAAGCATTGGTAAGGCCAAATGGCATGACTACGAACTCATAGTGGCCATACCTCGTCCGAAAAGCAGTCCTCGAAATGTCTTTCTCACGAATCCTGAGCTGATGGTAACCAGATCTCAGATCGATCTTGGAAAAGACTTTTGCTCCTTGCAATTGATCCAACAGATCATCAATCATTGGCAACGGATACTTGTTCTTGATTGTGACCTTATTCAACTCTCGATAGTCGATACAAAGTCGGAACGATCCATCCTTCTTTTTGACGAACAAAACTGGAGCGCCCCAAGGTGATGCACTCGGCCTTATATATCCTTTCTCAAGAAGGTCCTCGAGTTGCTTCTTCAACTCTTGCATCTCCGCTGGAGCCATCCGGTATGGTGCCTTGGAGATTGGCGCGATACCAGGCTCGAGATCGATGGTAAACTCCACGTCACGACTCAGGGGTAAATCGGGAATCTCTTCCGGAAAGACATCCGGAAATTCGTGAATGACCGGAATATCAAGAACTGAAGGCTCATCTCTCTTGGGCTTATCTAGATAGCACAGGTACCCGACACAACCTTGTCGAAGTAGCTTATACGCAGCCATCGCATTGATGAGCTTGCCGTTATCAGCGTCGTTACGACCCTTGAATTTACATACGAACTGGCCCACGGATGACACCATCATAGTCCTTGAGCTGAAATCGATCACCGCCCCATGACGCGTCAGCCAATCCATACCGAGAATAATGTCGTATGGAGCCATGGCTATATAGATCAAATATGCTTCGAACTTTCTACCCTGAATGGTAATCGGAAATTCTGACAGACGCTTGGATCCTACTAACTGCTCACCATTGGGAAGATTGACTACGAAAGGCTCACAAGCCTCATTACATACTAATCCTAGCTTACTTACGCAACTTTCCGAGATGAAAGAATGGGTAGCACCCGAATCAAAAAACATACACACAGAAGTAGAATGAAGGTATAGAGTACCTTGAGCAGTAGGAGTATTTGGTCCATCAGCCTCGCGCATCTCGTAGAGTCGCTGACCTTGACCTCTTGAAGCAGCTGGGGCTTTCCCCTTATTCTGCACAGTTGTCTACATCGAAGGACTAGGAGCTTCCACTGGTCTGAACCTGGGTCGGTTGTTATGACTAACTGACCCTTGCTGTGACTCAGCTCCTTTATGCCTTCTTTGCGGACAAAAAGTCTGCAAGTGCCCCTCCTTCCCGCAGCCAAAACACGTCTTCCTCTCCTTCGGACACTCATTGCTCTTGTGCCCGGGTGTACCACAGTTGTAGCACTGGATCAGATTCTTGTCCTGGCCCGAACGTTGCGTAGACCCTCCGTGAGTCATCTCCGTTCTAGCTCGGCCAGACTTGGCAAAGTTTGACGGTGACGCGGGTCGCTTGAACCCACTTGCCTGAGGCTGGCTCTGTGCCGGTCTCTAGTGACTGCGCTTCTTAGCCGACTCCTCCAGAGTCACCTCCAACTTATAAGCTGCATCCACGTACTGCTCCAGAGTAGAGCATCCGTGACGTACCATCAGTGGCTTAATGTCCGGATTCATCCACTCGTGGAAATGCCAAATTTTCTGCTCATCACTGGACACTTCCGGCCCAGCGTACTGCAACAGGTGATTGAACTTGGCCGCAAGCTCAATCACTTTCAATCCATCCGTCTTCGGATAGAGAAACTCCTTATGCTTCTCTTCCCTCATAGCTCGGGAAAAGAATCGATCAGTTATCGTCGCCTTAAACATTCCCCAGTTTAACCCAGGGTGATCAGCTAGACCGGTGCCTTCCCACCATTCACTAGCCACCTCCTTCAGTTGAAGGGAAGTAATGTGCACCTTCTCCGCTTCAGTGCACTCGACGTTTCTGAACAGTCGTTCCATGTGCGAGAACCGATATGCCACTCTGACTGACTCTCCCTTCCCATCATAGCTGTCAGGCCTCATAGAGCTAATGGCCTTCAGTGCTCGACCATAATTGCCTTTGTTCCCGACCGCATCCTCATGGGGTACATGGACAATTGGCTCCTCGAATCTAGGAACCACAGGAGGAATTGGCACACCTTGTGCCTGAGGCACGATTGGTCGCATAATATCGGTGACTGCTTGCATTACAATCCCCGAATAGCCTCAATTTCCGCAACATCAAAAATAACTGGAGCGTTGACCGGAACTTGGTCGCTGCCCACTGGATTGTTGTGAGAAACAGACTCGTTCTCATCCAATGGAATCGCGGTATTCCCCAAATTCGGTCTGGGGTTGTTGCTTGGCCCAGCACCAGCACGAATGGTGTTCCTTGTGTTCACCGTCTGTTTACCGATCAAATTCCAAGTATTTTATAACATTAATATCATTTCAACATGAATAACGTGTAAAATTGACTCAGAATAGATCAACTGGTAAACCTTCATTGATGAGCTGAAACTGAGTTTGAAAGGGGCTACATGGGAAAATTCTTCCAAGCGACAAGGCAAAATTGCTTGGAGAATACAATGCTATCAAAAAGAAACAACCGGAATACTAGAAAAGAAGACTGCTAATCTTAACACTGGCCCCCATCATGGTGCCCTGAAAAGCTTCCTATAATCGGGAACTCTCATGCACTGCTTCTTCGCACGTGGTCTATCATCGGGGTCAAAGTAACCAGTTCAAGAAGAGGAGGCTTGCAGACGAAGATTTAAGTGTCAGTGTTTAAAGTTGTTAAGTATTACTTTAATATATCTTTATAACCTAGCCATGTTATAGGTTGATTCTTTAAAGTCTTCCGCTGAAATGTTTACTCTGTTGTAAAAACGCTACTCTCGTTTGATGAGGGATCTTTTAATAAAAGGGTTCAGTTTCATATTAAAATGTCTTCCATTGTTTAATCTTTTGTTACTTAACTAAGTTTAATTGTTCCGATTAAAGCCTAGGTGACTTCGGACGGTAATGTCTGAGGTCACTAGCGTGTGGCACTACCGGTATAAATCGGGGGTGTTACAAGTACCCTCTCAGGTACTGCGCCGGCTCCTCCTCTTCCTCGGTATCCTCCCTTGGGTCTGCTTCAGGCTCCGCCTCGGGAACCTCAGCCCTGTCAGATACCAATACCACCGACTCTGAGAGTACGGTCTTCACCTCCTCGGGTGGGCAACTGGGCTCCCCTACCTCAAAGCACGGAGGGGGAACTGGGAACTTAAGCCTAACTGGAGATGGCGGGGCCACCTCGACTTTCTTCGGGTTCCTCAGATGAGAGATGAATGCGCCCATAATCTGCGGGGCGACGAGAAAAGAATTAGTCTTTCTAAATATAGAAGTGATTTTACTATATCAGACTGGAAAGAAGGCACGACTAGAACGGCAGAGATTTCAAAACAATACATTTTCTAGTCAAGTATGGTTTTATTCGGAAATTCAAATTTTTTGAATTTACACAACTTTCTCAGTTCGAAAACGGAAAAAAGGTTAATAAAATCTTTGCTTTCACTAAGACAATTCGAAACCCAACTCATTTTTTATAAAAAAATCGGCTCTGATACCAAATTTGTAACACCCCCAAATATTTCCTTGAAAGTATTACCGCCAGTGACCTCAGATTTCACATCCGAAGTCACCCAAGGCTTAACCATTCATACAAATCATAAAATACAATGATAAAACGAAATATCATAATCTTTATTTAAACCAAAGTCTCGGAATTACATCCGTAAATCCCAAATACAACGGAAATACATAATATGTTTAATACAACGAAAGTCTTTTAAATAAATAACATAAGGGTCTTGATCGAAGCGATCACCCGCTTAGGATCTTCAACCTGGATAAAAACTCTTAAAACTTCATCTGCCTTCATCGTCAGATTCTAGCCTTCACGGAACGGAAGTTTACCTGATGTGCCGTATGAGACGGATGACACCACCCAACCATGCAAGGGAAAATAACCGGTTGGTTAGTCTAATGAAAGACTATGCAAGGGTAAAACAGAAAGGTTCTAAGTAGTAGTATTAGGCTAGACCCATCGCTTCTCGAATGAAAGCCGATGACGATAGTAAACCTCAATACTTCTACAGGAATATACGAAACAGAAAGATCAAGAGAAGAGTCCTAAAGATCGAGTCTTAAGGAAACGTATGAAGAGAAGACTCCAAAAGATTGAGTCTTATCGGAAAGTATGACAAGTGTTCGGGAACATTAATATTTCACACAAGCGTTTAAAAAGACTTGACCATTTGGGTCCACGACCAACCTCACCGCGTAATGCGAATTCAGATTTGGAAGGAGGACTTACTCTAATTGAAGTCCAGATGAGGTTCCAAGTTGTACTTCTTGCCCAAGGTTCATTAATTATGTGCATATCGGCACTTATCTTGTTGTAGTGACAAAGCGTACATTTACGTTACAAGCTTTTAAGATATATCATCTCATCGCGAGAGATATCGAAGGGAATAAATCCCGATTGTTTGGCACCAGCTGTGTGCACCTCCCCTATACTCGGATAGGGGATAGTCATGACCAGAGAGAGTAGTAGGGAAAAATCCTCTTAATACCAGTTATAAAGAAACGACTAGACCTCGCAAGGTACATAGCGTTCCTACGAATACTCGTTCTAACTATAATGTATAAGTTCACACATAAAATCCACACCAATACCATCATGGCAATAATATATATATGTAATAGCATTGTTTCTAGCAATATATACAACCTATTATAATAACACATTTTATCATATCATTTATAAAATCTTTTCCCAAACGAAAACAATAGTTCATCCCAATTTAATTAACAATTAATAACAATTGATAATTAATGGAAACATGGAATGATAAGCAAGAGCGAACCGCCACTTGCCTTTAATCTAGACGAACGATAGAGAGACAACGGGTTTCTAGGTCCGGAACGAGAACGGAAGTCGGATTACAGATTCCTACGACGACGACCCATAACGAAACCCTAGGTTAGATTCGACAATAAAATGATACGAATCTAAGAAAGAATGAACGAAATCGAAAGAACGAAGGTCTCGTCCGAGACCGGCATGCCCAAGCCCTTGATCGCGATTGCCAGAGCAATCCGCGGTCGCGGCTGGGATTCCGCGGTCGCGGCTGGGATTCCGCGGTCACGGACGTCGAGGACCTTGTCCACGAGTGTCAAAGACAGCGGCCGTGGACGCGGCCGGCCTTGTCACTGCCGCGGTCGCGGCCATGAACTCCGGCGACCCCAAAACGATGAGAAACTCCCCGGCGACGATGCGAGAGGGCTTGGTTCGCAAGGGCTTCGATTCCAGCCTTCCTTGCGCCTCCAATGCACCACTCCAAGGCTGCTACAACTCCCGACGAGGCCTCCGGCGACACTTTGAAGATTTCCGGCGAGAGCTCGAAACTCCGGCGACTATGGAAAACGAGAGTGAGAGAGGAGATCTCAGATTTGGGTGTTCAAAACCCTCCCAAATCGACCACTATTTATAGCCAAGGAGAGGAGCCAGCCCCGACCAGATCGACGGCGAGTCAGGCGATCAACGGCGGCTCAGACGACGAGGTGCAGGCGACGCAACGTTGGCGTGTTGCAGTTTTCCGCGGTCGCGGAACTTTATCCGTGGTCGCGGAATATTCTTGTGCCCAACTCTTTTGAGAGCCAATTTTCCGCGGTCGCGGAAATGCTGCCGCGGTCGCGGAAATGCCTTTTCCGCGTCTGTTTGCCCGGGAAAAGGTTTGGCGTGGGTTTAAACCCCGGATTATATATATTTGTACCCGAACAAATATTCTAAGCCCCTAAAATACGTCGAATGTATTTTATATCCCTCAGGGAATTTTACAGAGATAAATCTCGATACAGAAATCCGAACTTCTCCAAAAACGACACGATCACAGAACGAGGGTTGAGTAAATTACCCAAATACCCTTACTAAAAATGAGGGGTATTACATCACTTTTCCCTTAAGAGAAGTTTCGACCCCGAAACTTGGCCGAATAAACCAAAAAAAATGAGGCGTTACAGTCAAGGTCATGATGTGACCAAATGTTATCGTCTCCGCGGCTTCCCGGAAGGTTGGGTCCCACGCGGGTTCGGTCGTGGTTCGTCCTCCTCCATGATGTCTCCTCCGTCTGACGTTGGTACCGGACGTGGCCGTGGGCGTGATTCCTTTGGGGTTGCCAACGTTGCACAACATCAGTCATTTGAGCGTTCAATCGGTGCTATATCGGCCCTATCAAGGCTGCGTTTGGTCCCTCGCTCAATCAAGAACAATGGAAGATTGTTATGAAGATGTATCAGTCCTTGAACACTCTTTCCAGTTCATCCAACGACACGAGTGGTAAGAATAATTCTTGGATTCTAGACATAGGGGAGTCTCTGCACATGACAGGCAATCGAGATCTTATTCGGGATCTTGTCTCAATTGCCCTAGTTACTATCAAGCTTCCTGACAATCGCTTAACTACTGTTGTTCAAGAAGGCTATTTAGTTTTTTCACCTTCTGCTAAGATCGATCATGTTCTTTATCTACCATGTCTTGACTGCAATCTGGTTTCCTTTGCTCGGCTGACTATAAACACTCAGTGTGTTGTTACTTTAAAAGATAAATTGTGTGTTATTCAGGAACACACTTTGAGGACGGTGATTGGTGTGGGTGAGCAACGTGTTAGGGTCTACTGGCTCCGCAACTACTCTACTGCTCAAGCATGTCACACATCTGCTTCGTCTTCTATAGTATCTGCTTCTCTCTGCATCAACAATTGGGTCATCCTTCGTCATCTTCGATGTCTTCTTTGCCTAATTTTCAGCATTCATCTAGTTCTAGTGAACCATGTGATATTTGTTTTAAGTCAAAGCAAACTCGTGCTTCGTTTCCTTTAAGCAATAATAGAGCAGAGCATTTGTTTCAACTCATTCATTGTGATGTCTGGGGTCCCTACAACACACCCTCCTCTTGTGGAGCATTTTATTTCTTGACTATTTTAGATGATTATTCTAGAGCCACATGGGTTTATTTGATGACAGCTAAGTCTAAAGTCTATGCCTTGGTTAATAAACTTTGTGCCATGGTTCAGACTCAGTTCCATCAACATTTTAGATCAGACAACGGGATAGAGTTCCTTCGTCTCAAGGACTACTTCACTGACAACGGTATCCTTGTTGAGACTTCCTGCGTCTACACCCCTCAGCAGAATGGGCGTGTAGAACGAAAGCATCGTCATCTGCTTAATGTATCATGTGCTCTGCGGTTTCAGGCATCTCTTCCCATTCAGTTTTGGGGTGAATGTGTTCTTACATCTTGTTACCTGATCAATAGAACGTCGATGCCGCTACTCCACAACAAGACACCTTATCAACTTTTGTTTGGGCATGAGCCGACTTATGCCTATCTCAAGGTGTTTGGATGTCTTTGTTTCACATCTAGACTACCCCGGTCTAAGGACAAGTTTGAAGCACGCAACAAAAAGTGCATTTTTTTGGGGTATCCATTCGGGAAAACGCGGTTGGCGCATATTTGACCTTAAGACCCAGAAGGTCTTCTACTCCAGAGACGCCGTCTTTTTCGAGGATGTGTTCCCCTTCCAAACACCCTCTGAGCCCGTGTCTCCACCGACATTGCCTCCTCATCCGGCAGTGTATAACGAAGTCGAGTCGACTCCTATCGTCAAGGGGAGCTCCGACCAGACACGGTCTGCCTCACATGTGCCAGGCACCAGCGAACCACCTACAAACTATAGGGGGTAATATTTCGTGGCTGATGTTCGCCGCAGCTCCAGGTTGCGGCAGCCCTCTGTTTAGCTTTGCGACTACGTCTACAACACTGTACTTCACGACCCCCCGCCCCCCACTAGCTCTCCACTCACACCATCACCGGGTTCGGGTAAGCCTTGTCCTATAGCTGCTTATGTTTCTTGTGATAGATTCTCTAACTGTCACATCCAGTTCCTAGCATTTGTAACTGCAGGGCACAAATCGGCGACGTTCTCTGAGGCTGCTCGTCATGCTCACTGGCGCACTGTCATGCAGAGTGATCTTGATGCCCTTGACAAAAATTAGCATGGGCCCTAACATCCTTGCCTGTAGGAAAAAAGGCTATTGGATGCAAATGGGTGTATTGCATCAAGTACAAAGCCAATGGCGAAATCGAGCGTTACAAGGCTCGCTTGGTCGTTCTAAGCAATAGACAGATTGATCATTGAAGGCATTGATTTCAATGAGACTTTTTCCCCGGTTGCAAAGATGGTCACAGTTCGGGTCTTTCTCTCTATAGTTGTCATACAAGGATGGGAACTCCATCAAATGGATGTTCACAATGCCTTTCTACATGGTGACCTAGATGAATTCGTCTACATGACTCCACCTCCAGACTACTCGCAGGCGTCACCAGGGCAAGTCTATCGTCTATAGATGTCTCTATATGGCTTGCGACAGGCTCCTCGCAATTGGTTCTCGAAGCTTGCTATTGCGCTTCGTCAGTTTGGGTTTCAGCAGTTTGGGTTTCAGCAAAGCTACGCTGACTAGTATTTATTCATCATGCAGCGTCACGGTAACACTCTTCACGTGTTAGTATATGTGGATGATCTAATTATTGTAGGCAATTGTTCTTCTGCTATATCTGCCTTCAAAAGCTACTTGAGTACCTGCTTCCATATGAAGGACCTTAGTGTTCTCAAGTATTTTCTCGGCCTGGAAATCGCTCGTAACTCCTCAGGCATTTTTGTTTCCCAACGGAAATACGCACTCGAGATAATAGCGAAAGCTGGTCTTCTTAGGTCCAAGCCCACGGATTCGCCCATGGACTCCAACCACCACATGGCCGCCGCATCTGGTCCCGACTTCGAGTGTCCTGAGAGTTATCGCCGACTCATTGGTCGTCTGATCTATCTGACAATCACGAGACCAGAACTCAGCTTCGCAGTCCATACTCTGTCTTAGTTTATGCAACAACCAAAGGAAGACCATTGGAACGCTGCTTTACGGGTTCTTTGCTACCTCAAAGGTCATCCAAGACTAGGCTTGCATCTCTCTAGTGCTAGCAGCCTCCACATTACGGTGTATTGTGACTCTAATTGGGCATCTCGCCCACGAACTCGCCAATCTGTGATGGCATATTTTATCACTCTCGGCCTCTCTCCTGTATCTTGGAAGACTTAGAAGCAACCCACAGTATCTCGATCATGTGCAGAAGCCGAATACAGGTCCATGGCAAGTGCGTGTTGTGAGATTTTATGGTTGCGGTCCCTTCTACGTTCATTGGGTGTCTTGCATTCGGCCCCAATCCGACTTTTCTGTGACAGTCAAGCAGCCTTGCACATCGATGTGACTCCCATCTTCCATGAGCGCACCAAGCATATTGAGATAGACTATCACTTGGTTCGAGACTTAGTGCTCGCATGCACTATTGACATGGCTCACATTTCCTCTGTAGAGCAACCAGCAGATATGTTTACAAAGGTGTTGGGGCGTTAACAGTTCAGTCATCTTCTTCCCAAGTTGGGCATTCTCGACCTTCATGCTCCAACTTGAGGGGGATTATTAGAGATATTGTTATATCTTGTGTAAATATATCTTTTCCATATCTTTATCTCATCTTTCCTATTGATAAGATCTTGTTAACATGTATAAAGTTCAGCTCTTTGAGGCATAATCAAGCAGAGGAAAATTCTCCAATTCTATCTCTTTGACCTTGGTTTTGGGCTCTCAATCTATCAAAATTTCTATGGTTTGTTAATTGAATCTCTATCCTTTTATAAAAACGATCAACCACTAGTGATTTATTAAAAAATGTGCTTCATCCTTGAGGTGTCTGACCACCACCTCACTAAGATATGATTTTACTAGTTCTATGGAAATATCGAAGATTATTGTGCAATATTTGGACAAAAGTAAACTACCTTATATCTGCATTTTAGGTCTCAAAAGATATAACCATTGTACAAAAATAACACCTCCACCAAACCCTTAACATAGATTGCACTAACTCCATGGAAAATACCTCGATAGCCTTATCATTAATGGAAAAGTTAACCATGATACACTCAATGAGATCATAACCAGCTCCAAAAACCAGCTCTCAAAGTGGAAAGCTATCACCCTATCTCAAACCGATAGATCTACTCCTATTAAATCTAACCTAGTTGCACTACCTAATTTTATCATGCAATGTTTTGTCCTACATACATTGATTCACAATGAACTAGATAACATTAACAGAGGCTTCTTTTAGAACAAAGATAATAAATACAAACCTCTCATCAGATTGGGTAAAATCTGTAAATCTAACCAAAGCGGTACAATTGGAATTAGGAAGACGGAATAAATGAACGAAGCACTACAAATTAAACTATTATGGAAGATAATTGCCAAACCAAATAATTTATGGGTCAAGATAATTAAGGGAAAATACTTGAAACGGGATGTCCTTTTCCAATACGAAAATAAAACTAACACATCTTAGCAATGGGCAAAGGGACTCCTTTCATCATGGCCTTAAATGGAAGGTTGGTGATGGACGATAAGTTCTAGACTAATAACTGGATGAAAATTGATAATCTTAAATCTAAAGCTACAAACCCAAGCAATATCAATCTAAACACAATAGTTAGGAACTTTAATAGAGATGAAGCCACTTGGGATATTGAGGAACTAAAATAAGTGGTAGATGAAGAGACTTGGAAATAAATTATAGAAATTCACATTTGCATAAACTTTATACCAGACAGACTATATAAGTATGTATTTGCATAAATAAGATTACAAGACAAGATTTGGGTTCCCGTGCGAAATACGAAGCAATCTCGATCATACAATTTTTTTTTTTTTTTGGTCAATAACTTTTTTTTTCATTTTCGTCCCGTGATCATTCTGAAAAAGCCTATATAAAAGGTTCACGAATAAGCACTAGATGTTCATTTATTTGTACATTCACGTTCACAAATAAGCACTGAATGTTCAAAGACGTGTTGAAACATGATCATGTTATATGTGAACTTATACGGCACATACAATGAACATATAGTATTTATATGTGAACGTTAATAATTGTCTATTCCAGAACGATCAGAGACAACAAATAAATAAAAATTAAAAAAAAATTGTTGACCAAAAAAAAATCGTCATATTTACGGTTATGCCACCGCGTCACTATTCAATATCCCCCTTTTTTTTTAACAGTACAGTGCCCTTGAATATTACCCCCCAGATAATGAACATTACCGCTCAGAAAATGAACATGTGGTGTCTATTTATGAACTCGAATGAACGCGACCACTTCGCATTTCGCACGGTAAGCATATTTCGCACGTGAAACGGACTCTACAAGACAATACATTAAAAATCTCAGAACTGATAATACAAAACCATGGGAATTGCTCTCCATCATTTAGGACAAGCAAATGAGTATGAATTTAGTGAACTATCTACTATCTGGTGGTGCCTCTAGTACCAACGAAATCTAAACACTTTTTACCCATGTCATGTAATAACCTTCATTTTATCATAGGGATATTGATGTAATTTCTCTATATATATTATTTTGATAATAATAAAATTTATGAAATTTATTTTATTTCTTTTAGAGGAGTAATTTAAATTTTCATTAACTTAAGTTCAAAAGTTAGGTTAAGATAATTTTTGTACAAATTATCAAATGGGTTATAATAGTATGGGTAGAAATAAATAATTAAGATAATTAAGTATAACCATGAATGCAGTTTTGGGAAATTTTAAATATTAAAATAAAGGTTATAATAATTATTATGTTTATCCATGAGAGGATAAAATAATACTTAACCTAAGTAGGTTATCTCTTTAAGTCATGAATTATTTAAATTATGTTAACATATGTTAATATTAATATAGATAAAATCATCTTGTTAAGCATAAAGTATATAAAGTAAGAATAATAGGATGTTAATTAAAATATGGTTAAATTATGAAAATGTAACTTAAGCTTAGAGTTAAGCTAATTTAAATTTTCCATTAACTTAAATCTGGGCTAAATGTAAATGTATAAATGAACTTAAGATAAGTTATAAATAAGTTTGTGTAAATTTTGTATTTTTTAAAAGTAAAAATTAAGGACATTTTTGCCACAAATTGAAAAGTTTAGCAAATATGCGTAATTAAAGCAAAAGAAGGGGCCTGTGTGTAATTAATGGGAGTTGTCATCTTCAACCTCAAGCCACACGTTCAAGCTTTTGGGAAGCTCTTCAATGGCCGATTTCGGGTCCAATTCGCACCCCATTGTCCAAATTAAATCATGGGATTCAAATATTAACTAATCCCGAACCTAATCCCTCTAAAATAAAGATTTTTAATGCCCCCATTTGGTCGAATTTCGTCACTCAAGTTCGAACAGCCACACACAGCTCGGCCGAGAGCATCAATGGCGGAAATGGAGGAATTCGGCCCAAATCCGAGATCGTTTGTTACAATTTAATCATGGGCTTTTTATACATGATTATGAAGTATAAAAGACCCTTAAAATCGGGAGGAATTACCCAAAAACAATATCGAATTTCCCCCGAAAAGGCAAGAAATAACCACGGACGCGTTTTTGTGTATTTTGACGAAATTCGATCCGATTCGGGATCGTTTTGGCCCAACATTTTCACTATTGTGTAGATATTCTTATGGTCAATCAAGCCCTATAAATAATCCCTCACCCATAGAGTAATTTCATCCAATTTCGAAGCCAAAAGCTCACGAACCTAATCTCGACCGCGACTGTTCATCAGAGAAATTCGACCACCACGAAGCTTGGTTTTTACAATTGGTGTCACCCTAGATCCACCAAGGAGTCCCCTTCAATAGCCCTCTAACCCCAGCCCCGGTGGTGGTCCGACAAAGGCGCATTTCTTCGTTTTCCGGCGAGTGTCCATCCGAGCTTTCCGGTAACGAGTTCGGTCGAGTGCTTGATTTTGATTTGGTTTGTTTTTGATTAATCTTGATTAATTACATTAATCTGGATTGGTTAAAAATTATATTAGGATAATTTAATTTTATTTGTATAAAACTAAATTTAAAATCTAATTTTTGGGTATTATCTTTTATTATGAATTGTTAAATTATAACATTTCATCTAGATAATATTTTGAGTTAGAAATTAGTAGGGTTATAAATAAATTATTTGATTAATTTATTTATGTTATGATTATCTAGAATATACGACGAAACGATTTTAGTATCGTATAAATAATCGTTTTATCGAAAAGCCTTGAAATTGATTTATTTAGAGTTAAATAAATTCAATTAAAAATCGAGACTTGTATCCTTCAAATGTCGTTATTGAATAAATTATCTAATCATAATTTATTTATGTTGTATGATTTGGGTACATCTCGGAACGGAAATAAAACAGGGAGCCAATTCGTTTTTCGAAAGCAATCATCTCCGTTACGATGTTCAAGTTCTTCGTGATTCAAGGCAAGTGGTGGTTCGCTCTTGCAATTTATTCCATATTCATCTTAATTGACAATGAATCGATTGTGTTATTAAGTTGGGATAAATATTCTTAATTTTCATTTGGGAACATGTGTGTTAAATTGATGTGTAAATGAATCTTATTATTAGGTTGTATATTTGCTAGCAACAACTCTCATATATAGGATCCGGTTCTGGTGAGAACCAAATTCTAGGAGAGAACTGAGAACGTACGTATCAGCAGCGTTTCCTCCCTCGCGCGCGTGTCTGTTCCCAGTTAACACGGATGTTCACTGTTTTGTTCGTATATGTTCATCGTAGTATACAACGATGTTCACCACTTTACACTAAAAAATATTGAATTTTCTAGTGTTTTTTTTTTCCTTTCTAAACTCTCAAATCTTTATAAAAATAATTATTTAATGTTCACTGCATGTTTATATGACGCAATATTAGTAATCTTTAATATAAAATCAAGTTTAAAGTAAGTAAAATGTATTTTTTTCTTGTATGTATTTTGTGATGCACATGTAGGCATAGTTGTTCACATGTTTGTGTAAAACAAATGATGGACATCAAAAAAATATTCACAACCCCTCAGTGAGCACAAATGTTCGTTATTTTATTCGTAAATGTTCATCACAATATAGTGAGCATCTAGAATGAAAGTGGTGAAAAATTATGGACAAAGTGATGAACAAAAATTTGTTCACAACCCTTCAGTGAACATAGATGTTCACTGTTTTGCTCGTAGATGTTCATCACAGTATACTAGTATAAAACATCTGGATTAAAAGTGGTGAACATTTATGGATAAAGTGATGAATATCAAAAATATGTTCACAACGAGTGAAAGCGTTTTTCCAAAAAAAATGCGCTTAATAAAAATTTGGGTAAAATTGGGGAATATACGGGTAAAATTTGACTGAAACAGTGAACATATTGTATGAAAGTGGTGAACATTTATGGAAAAAGTGATGAACATCGAAAATATGTGCACAACGAGTGAAAAATATTTTCCCCCCAAAACGCGTATAATACGGAAAAACTTCGGTCAAAATTGGGGGGAAATACGGGTAAAATTCGGCTAGAATATTGAACATCTTATATGAAAGTGATGAACATTTATGAGAACAGCGATGAACATCAAAAATATGTTCAAGGCGTTGTTCAATGACAGCGAACAAAAAAAGTGCCCAACAAAAAAATAAGCAAAATCACAAGTGTTCAAGGCTTGAAACATCAGTGTTCATGGTCCTGGATGCAAGTGTTCAAGGCGTTGAACATAATTGTTCAATGCCAGCGAACAAAAAAAGTACCCAGCAAAAAAAAAGCCAAAATCCGTATTATTCGCCAATAAAACGCGAATAATACGGCCGAAAAATTCGGCACGCCCGAATTATACGGCTTTTAATGAAAGTCTAATCTGGAGCGTTGATTCCACTCCGATCCGACGACCTCCTTTTATTCTCATTTCTCTCATATTTTACTATTCTCATTTGATGTTTCTCCCTCATATATATATTATTATTATAGGGTGTTAGATGATTGTTGTTGACATCCTTTGCGACCTTCAAAGTCTCTCGCATGTTCAGATTTGTTATTCTTTTGGGATGTGAACAGGGTGGTGGACAAATTGACTTATTTGAGCCACTTCACATTGAGTAGTGGCCAATTAATTGTGTTTAGACGCTCTAATTTTTTCCTTATCAATAAAAAGACTATCGATCTCAGAGTCTATTTGAACATCCCAAACAGATCCTTCATTGTTAATTGACTGGATTTAAATGTATGCATGGGATAAGATAAAAATACAAAAGAATATATATATTCTTCCCATTAGGCCCTATGAGAACTGATCTAATCTTTGGACCATATCTTACTTAAAGAGTTACTTGCTAAACAGCCAAAAGATAATAAGCTAATTACAAGTTTCATCTTAATGTGTTGAAAACAAACATTGTTTGGTTTGATAAATTTATTAGGATAAGATCGTTTACTAAAGGCTAATTGTAATTTGGACTCAGTATCATGTACGAAGGGGGATGCATGTGAAGTGTGAAATGATCACGGCCATTGATCTTACACGTGTCCCTATCTTTCCTCAGTAATGTTATATTTATTTTTTCTCTTAAATAAAATACAAAAGGCACTTGGCCTAGCTGATTTTGGAGTGTAGAGAAAGGAGAGGTTGTGGATTCAATTTCCCTAATAACATGCTCTCCTTAATACTTCTTGTAATTTCTTCCTATCTTTCTCTTAATTATTTAAAGCACAAATTTATAATTTAAGAACAAATTTTTATTTTTTATCTAAAATAATTACATTTTTTAGCACACTTTTTTTAATGTTCTTTTCTCCTTTTCCTTACAATTTTAAAACATCCTTACTATCAACATTGACGTTATCATATATAAACATTATATGACAATATATGAACATCACACATAATATATGAATTTTAGTTTTATGAACTTTGACGTTATCATGTATGAACAATAGATGACAATATATGAACATCAATACACAAAGATCAAGTAAAAAGAATTTCAAATGTATGAACATGTGCATTGCATTTTACATATGAACTATAGAGAACTACTATATGAACATGCGCTTGCTACATATGAACCTCAAATACCAAATTAAAAAAAAACATATATGAACATGTGCATGTTACATATGAACCTTAGAGAACTAATATATCATATATGAACATGGGCATCTTACATATAAACCTCAAAGACAAAGTAATAACAATTAAACGTAAAGGGTGATAGGTTAATAACTATACCATATGTTTAAGGTTCATTTTTACCATAAAAACGGTACATACTTGATATACTCAATGAATCGCTAGTATAAAGTGTGTTTGTAAATCTCTAGTTACTTCAGTTTGTAAACTTCTAGTAGAAATTGTATGAACATCTAGTATGAATATATTGTTGGTGATTTTAGTGTCATCGGCCATTTAGTGTAGTCGGGATTCGCTCAAAGACTTAAGGAGTTCGTTTGGCGCATAACGAGGTTCGGGAGTGCGGAGTGCACACTCGTGTGCGTGGATTCGGACTCGGAGTTACGAAACGTGTCGGGGTTCAAGAGGCGGACACCGAGAAGGTGTTTTCGGGGTGCTATGGGGTGTGCACGGTTTGTGACAAACCGTGCACATGGGTACAGACCGTGCCAGAGCAGAACAGAAGCCAGTTTTGGCTTCTGTAAAGCCGCACGGTTTGTCACAAACCGTGCGGTGCCCCGGAGCGCCAAATCTGGCTTCTGTAAAGCCACACGGTTTGTGGCACGGTTTATCACAAACCGTGCGGCTTGCCGGTAAGGGAGTTTTGACAGTTTTTGGCGGATTTTTAACTAACTTAACCGCTAAAACTACTTTTTAACCTCATAAACCGACTTATAACTTCCTAAATTCCTATGCTCTATATAAGAGCGGGTTTGGGGCAAGTCTTTGGTACGCGAGAACTTACGATCTCTCTATATCGAACAAAACCGAAAACTTCAAGTGTTCTCTTTTGATTTGCCTGAATCACAAGAGGTGTGATTGTCTTATCCCGGATCAGATTTCGTGTAACCCGAGGCAACAAGTATAGGGTCGAAATATTGATTTTGGAAAGTGTTCAAAACACGATTCAATTGATATCCAAGACAATCGAAGATTGATCAATAAGCAACCCTTCTATAACATTCAAAATCAATATTTGCGTGGTTGATCAATGGTGGCTGCTTCCGTTCGTGAGATGACATCCAAGTTCGGGAAGTTGGATAAGTTCGAAGGCGTGGACTTCCGAAGATGGCAAAAGAAGATGCACTTCCTCCTCACGACGCTCAAGGTGGTGTACGTTCTGAGTATGCAAATGCCACCCGCACCGGAGGATCCATAGAATGAGCCCTTGGAGGAGACAAGGAAGCGCAACAAGTGGGAAATGACAAGATCATATGATTGGTTGTCATGTGCGGTAGTGGTTAGTTATCAGATCTAATTTGATAGGCCACACATCCTAATCACAATAAAGGCTGATGCTAATAAAGCATGAATGGTTGTGATATGGGACCACGGAAATGGAGGTGTCATACCTCTATGATATTTATGTATTGGGTATATACATATATATGTAAGATCGGTCTCTATATGGTCTTGGATGTGGCATTAAATGTATAAAGTGGATTTGAATTTTATTCATGTGCGGTTATGCGAAGACCGTGATATTTAAGTCATGTTGATGATCTTAAGATATATGCAAAAGATTGTGTTATCTCTAAACATGTATACATATAACATTTATTTATATGTATGGGTAAGAATTAAATTCTTATTAGTGTCATGTATTGTATGCTAACCGCATATAGTGGCATTTGAAATTTCGTATGAGTGAAAGATGTGTGTTTACGTACCATTAAATTTGTGGAAGCACATGTGTATGACCATAGAAAAAGTTTGGTCATAGTATGATCATGGTTGGAAAATCTAATTCCTCGAATTCATTCCATATAATTGGGTGATGGAGGTGTATGGTGTATAATATATGTATAAGTACAATACGTATGACCATGATATAAGTCACATTAGTTCAAATTCCCATTTTATGTGACTTGATGATCAAAATAATGATCATGATATTTTAACTTAAATAGTTGACTTAAGTCTCAAGAGACTAAGGACAAGAATCTCATGAAGCAGATGAGGTCTTGTGTGTTTTTATGAAGTCTACTATGCAAAATTACTCGTGTTTCTAGATTACTTGATTCAGGTCTACTGTATTTAATACAGATTACTTGATGAAAAGTCTACTAGGTTGACCATATTACTTTTTAGTCTACTGGTCATGTTATGCCCTAGAGTATTGTAACACCCCCAAATATATCCTTGAAAGCATTACCGCCAGTGACCTCAGATTCCACATCTAAAGCCACCCAAGGCTTAACCAGTTTATACAAATCATAAAACAACATTTATAATACGAAATATCATAACATTTCGTATTAAATCAAAGCCTTGGAGTTACATCCATAATCCAAAAACAACAGAAATACAGAGTAGTGTTAACATAAGACATGTTTAAGACAGCGGAAGTCTTTTTAAAATAAATGACACAAAAGTCTTGATCTAGCGTTCACACGCCTAGGATCTCAACCTAATAAAACTCTTTTTAAAATTTCATCTGCCTTCCTCGTCGTTTCTAGCCTTCATGGAACTGCAGTTTATCTGATGTGCCGTATGAGACGGATGACACCAGCTAACCATGCAAGGGAATATAACCGGTTGGTTAGTCTAATGAAAGACTATGCAAGGGTAAAACAGAAAGGTTCTAAGTAGTCGTATTAGGTTAGACTCATCGCTTCTCGAATAAAAGTCTATGACGATAGTCAACCACCATATTCCTACTAAAATATACGAAAAGGTATGATCAAGAGAAAAGACTCTGAAAGAATGAGTCTTACGGAAACATATGAAGAGAAGACTCCAACGAATTGAATCTTATCGGAAAGTATGACAAGTGTTTGGGAACATTAAAGTTTCACACAAACGTTTAAAAGCGACTTGACTATTTGGGTCCACGACCAACCTCACCGCATAATGCGAATTCAGATTCGGAAGGTGGACTTACTCTAATCGAAGCCCAGACGAGTTTCCACGTTGTACTTCTCGCCCAAGGTTCATTAATTATGTGCACTAAAGCACTTATCTTATTTAATTCCAAAACGTATATTTACGTTATAAGCTTTTAAGATCTCCTCACAAGAGATATCGGATCTCCTCACAAGAGATAACGGATCTCCTCACAAGAGATATCAAAGGGAATAAATCCCAGGGAATACAATGGCGGCACCAGTTGTGTGCACATACCCTGAGTAAGGGTAAGGTCATGACCAAAGATACTAGGGAAAATCCTCCTAGCACCCTTATCAAGAAACCACTAAACCTCGCAAGGTACATAGTGTTCCTACGAATACTCGTTCTAACTAAATAGTTAAAACATAAGAGCAATAATTCACATCAAAGCCATCGAGGCCAATAACAGATATAATAGCGTTGTTTCTAACAATATATACAACCTATTATAATATCTGTATTTCAATCATATATATATATAATAACGTTGTTTCTAGCAATATATACAACCTATTATAATATCTCTTTATAAATCACATACAGTTATCAAAACTGTTCCCAAACGAAAACAATATTCATCCCAAATTAATTAACAATTAAACAATTGATAATCAATATAAATGTGGAATGATAAGCAAGAGCGAACCGCCACTTGCCTTAGATTAGACAAAGCTCAAAGACAATGGGTTTCCGGGTCCGAAACGAGGAAGAACTCGGATTTCAGATCCCTACGGAACGACCCATAACGAGACCCTAAGTTAGATTCGATAACCAAATATACGAATCTAAGAAGAGACGAAAGGAATCGAAGGAACAAAGTCTCACTCGAGACCACAAGACCCAAAGCCACACCACGAGCCCAGCCCACCGCGGGTGTGCCGGCCTTGACCGCGGGTGCGGTGGCGTGACAGTGGCAAGACGACGACGTCGAGAACTCACCGTGATCGACGCGTTTGGATTCGATTAGGATGGGCTTCGACTTCCTAACTCCTTGCACTTCCAAACACCACTTGGAGAGTACCTTCTCCTCCTATGGTAGCTCCGGCGACACTCCGACGAAAGCTTGAGCTTTCCGGTAACAATGGAAATGAGAGATTTGAGAGAGAGAGTTTGAGAGCTGTGAATCAACTCCACTCCAGCTCCTTTCCTTTTATAGGCCCAAGCAAGGAGCTCAAGCAAGTAGGAGAGTCACCCCGACCAAGGAGCAGGCGACCGCCACGACGAAGGACACGCGGCACCCATGCCGGCTAGCCACGTCCAGCACAAGACTGCCACCGCGGGGTGCGGTGGCCTCACCGCGGGTGCGGCGAGCCTCCCCAGACCGCTTTACAGAATTGGCCTTCACCGCGGGGTACGGCCACTTGACCGCGGGTGCGGTCAAGGCCAAATCTGGGCCCTTTTGTCCTCTTTTGTCCGGGTTAAGTATGGGTACGAGTTTTTAACCCCGGGTTAAATATATTCATACCCGGTTAATATCTTTGCACCCGAATGAGTATTCTAAGCCCCGAAAATACATCGAATGTATTTTATACCACTCAGGAAAATATTACAGAGATCAAACAATTTATAGAGTGTCTGAACTTCTCTGAAATTAATCTGGTTTGTGATACGGGAGTTAGGAAAATTATCAAAATACTCTTTATTAAAATGAGGGGTATTACATCACCTCCCCCTTAAAAGAAGTTTCGACCGTGAAACTTGACCGAATACTATTCGGGAAAACGTCTAAGCATATCCGCCTCAGTTTCCCAGGTTTCCCAAGTAACCTCGAATGATCGAGTACACAAGCTCTTAACATACCTTCCAAGGTCTGGATGGTCCTCTCAGACTGTCCATCCATTTGAGGATGAAACGCAGTACTGAATCTCAACTCGGTTCCCATGGCCTTATAGAGTTCTTTCCAGAATCTTGACATAACTCTGCCATCACGATCCGATACAATGGTCTTTGGAGTACCATGCAAACAGATAATCTCGTGTAGGAATACTTCCGATAGCTTCTGGGTTCCCCAAGTTGACTTGATAGCCACGAAGTGAGTACTCTTCGTGAGCCTATCAATGATTACCCTTATAGCATCCTTTTGACTTTGAGTAACTCTAGCCAGCGACGTTGTCTCATATTCAGCTCCTTCTGAGTGAGTACGTACTTGAGACTTTTATGGTTAGTGAATACTTGGCATCTCACTATAGAGATAGTGTCTCCAAATCTTCAATGCAAACACTACTGCTGCTAGTTCCAGATCATGCGTCGGATAGTTTTCTTCATAGGTCTTCAATTGTCTAGATGCGTATGCAATAACCTTGCATCTCTGCATTAAGATGCATCCTAACCCACTCTTCGAAGCATCACTATAGACCACAAAACCATCATTCCTTCCGGTAGTGATAACACTGGTGCAGAGGTCAGACACTGTTTCAATTTCTGAAAACTGACCTCGCACTTATCATCCTAGACAAACTTCTTATGGACTTTGCGGAGCAAACCGGTCATAGGTATAGCGATTTTAGAAAATCTCTCCACGAACCGTCTATAATATCCAGCAAGTCCAAGAAAACTGCGCACCTCCTTCACATTTTGAGGTCGCTTCCAATTTGCTACCGCTTTAATCTTCTGGGGATCTACCATAACCCCATTTTCATTGATCATATGGCCTAAAAAAAACACTTCTTTGATCCAGAAGTCACACTTAGACAATTTCGCATACAGTTGATTTTGTCTAAGGACTGACAAAGTGATCCGAAGATGTTCCTCGTGAGCTTCCTCACTCGGGGAATAAATTAAAATAGCATCGATGAAGACCACTACGAACTTATCCAAGTATTGGTGAAAACATCGATGCATTAGATCCATGAAAACTGTTGGAGCATTGGTAAGTCCAAATGGCATGACTACGAACTCGTAGTGACCATATCTCGTCCGGAACGCAGTCCTCGGAATATATTTCTCACGAATCCTGAGCTGATGGTAACCAGATCTCAGGTCGATCTTGGAAAAGACTTTTACTCCCTGCAGTTGATCCAACAGATCATCAATCCTCGGTAACGGATACTTGTTCTTGATCGTGACTTTATTCAACTCTCGATAGTCGATACAAAGTCGGTGCCTTAGAGATCGGCGCGGTACCAGGCTCGAGACCAATGGTAAACTCCACGTCACGATACGGGGGTAAACCAAGAATTTCCTTCAGAAAGACATCCGGAAACTCACGAATGACTGGAATATCAAAAACTGATGGCTCATCTTTCTTGGGCTCGTCTAGATAGCACAGGTACCCGACACAACCTTGTTGAAGTAGCTTAAACGCAGCCATCGCATTGATGAGCCTGCCGTTATCAGCGTCATTACGACCCTTGAATTTGCATACAAACTGGCCCCCAGATGACACCGTCACAATTCTTAAGCTAAAATCGATTACCGCCCCATGACGCGTCAGCCAATCCATACCGAGAATAATGTCGTATGGAGCCATGGCTATACAGATCAAATATGCTTCGAACTTTTTACCCTGGATGGTAATCGGAAATTCTAACACACGCTTGGTGCCCACTAAATGTTCACCATTGGGAAGATTCGTAACAAAAGGTTCACAACCTCGTTGCATACTAAGTCTAACTTACTAACACAATTCTCCGAAATAACAGAATGGGTAGCACCCGAATCAAACAATATACATACTGAAGTAGAATGAAGGTATAAAGTACCTTAAGCAATTAGAGCATTGGGTCCATCCGCCTCACGCATCTCGTAAAGGCATTGACCTTGACTTTCAGAAGCAGTTGGGGCTTTCTCCTTGTTTTGCGCAGTCGTCTGCATTGAAGGATTAGGAGCTTCCACTGGTCTAAACCTGGGTCGATGGTTCTGATTAACAGACCCTTGTTGTGATTCCGCTCCTTTCTGCCTCCTCTGCGGACAAAATATATGTATATGCCCCACCTTTTCACAGCCAAAACACGTCTTCTTTTCCTTCGGACACTCATTGCTCTTGTGCCCATATGTGCCACAGTTGTAGCACTGGATCGGATTCTTGCCCTGACCCGAAAACTGCGTAGACCCTCCTTGAGTCACATCCGTCTTTGCTTTTCCAAACTTGACAAAATTAGACGGTGGCGCGGGACGCTTAAATCCACTCGCCTGAGACTGATTCTGCATTGACCTCTGGCGATTACGCTTCTTTGTTGACTCCTCCAGAGTCACTTCCAACTTGTAGGCAGCGTCCACGTACTGTTCCAAAGTAGAGCATCCGTGATGTATCATCAGTGGCTTAATATCTGGGTTCATCCATTCATGGAAATGCCATATCTTTTGCTCATCGATGGACACCTCCGGCCCAGCATACTGCAGTAGATGATTGAACTTGGCCGCAAGCTCAGTCACTTTCAAACCATCCGTCTTTGGATATAGAAACTCCTTGTGCTTCTCTTCCCTCATAGTTCGGGAAAAAAAACGATCAGTCATCTTGGATTTGAACATCCCCCAGTTCAAACCAGGGTGATCGGCTAAACCAGTACATTCCCACCACTCACTAGCCACTTCCTTCAATTGAAGGGAAGCAATGTGCACCTTCTCAGCTTCAGTGCACTCGACATTGCGGAACAATCGCTCCATGTGTGAGAACCAATATGCCACTCTGACTGGCTCTCTTTTCCCATCATAACAGTCAGTTTTCATAGAGCTTATGGCCTTTAGTGCTTGGCCATAGTTGCCTCTATTCCTGACAGCATCCTCTTGGGGTACATGGATATTAGGCTCCTCAAATCTAGGAACCGCTGGAGGAACTGGCACGCCTTGTGCCTGAGGCGCAATTGGTCGCATGATGTCGGTGAATGCTTGCATAACGATTCCCCGAATAGCTTCTATTGTTGCGGCATCAATTACCATTGGAGCGTTGACCGGAGCTTGGTCACTGCCTCCAGGATTGTTGTGAGAAACTGACTCGTGTTCCTCCACAGGGTTCGCGACATTCCTAACATTTGGTCTTGGGTCATTGCTTGGCCCAGTACCAGCACGAATGGTGTTCCTTGTGTTCACCATCTGTTTACCGATAAAATTCCAAGTATTTTATTACATTAATATTATTCTAATATACTCAATGTAATAAAATCAACTTAGAATTGATCAAACTTGGTAATTTTCATTGATGAACTCAAACTGAGTTACTAGGTTCTACAAAAGGGATCTCCCGAGCGACAAGACAAAATTGCTCGGAGATTACCGTTCCATCAAAACGAACATTTCGTATTAAATCAAAGTCTTGGAGTTACATCCATAATCCAAAAACAACAGAAATACAGAGTAGTTTTAACATAAGACATGTTTAATACAACGGAAGTCTTTTTAAAATAAATGACACAAAGTCTTGATCTAGCGTTCACACGCCTAGGATCTCAACCTGATAAAACTCTTTAAAATTTCATCTGCCTTCCTCGTCGTTTCTAGCCTTCATGGAACTGCAGTTTATCTAATGTGCCGTATGAGACGGATGACACCAGCCAACCATGCAAGGGAATATAACCGGTTGGTTAGTCTAATGAAAGACTATGCAAGGGTAAAACAGAAAGGTTCTAAGTAGTCGTATTAGGTTAGACTCATCGCTTCTCGAATAAAAGTCGATGACGATAGTCAACCACCATACTCCTACTGAAATATACGAAAAGGTATGATCAAGAGAAAAGACTCTGAAAGAATGAGTCTTACGGAAACATATAAAGAGAAGACTCCAACGAATTGAGTCTTATCGGAAAGTATGACAATTGTTTGGGAACATTAAAGTTTCACACAAACGTTTAAAAGCGACTTGACTATTTGGGTCCACGGCCAATCTCACCGCATAATGCGAATTCAGATTCGGAAGGTGGACTTACTCTAATCGAAGCCCAGACGAGTTTCCACGTTGTACTTATCGCCCAAGGTTCATTAATTATGTGCACTAAAGCACTTATCTTATTTAATTCCAAAACGTACATTTACGTTATAAGCTTTTAAGATCTCCTCACAAGAGATATCGGATCTCCTCACAAGAGATATCAAAGGGAATAAATCCCAGGGAATACATCCCAAATGGCGGCACCAGCTGTGTGCACATACCCTGAGTATGGGTAAGGTCATGACCGAAGATACTAGGGAAAATCCTCCTAGCACCATTATCAAGAAACCACTAAACCTCGCAAGGTACATAGTATTCCTATGAATACTCGTTCTAACTAAACAGTTAAAACATAAGAGTAATAATTCACATCAAAGCCATCGAGGCTAATAACAGATATAATAGCGTTGTTTCTAGCAATATATACAACCTATTATAATATCTATATTTCAATCATATATATGTATATATAATAGCGTTATTTCTAGCAATATACACAACCTATTATAATATATCTTTTTAAATCACATACAATTATCAAAACTGTTCCCAGACGAAAACAATATTCATCCCAAATTAATTAACAATTAAGCAATTGATAATCAATATAAATGTGGAATGATAAGCAAGAGCGAACCGCCACTTGCCTTAGATTAGACGAAGCTCAACGAAGCTCAAAGACAACGGGTTTCCGGGTCCGAAACGAGGAAGAACTCGGATTTCAGATCCCTACGGAACGACTCATAACGAGACCCTAAGTTAGATTCCATAACCAAATATACGAATCTAAGAAGAGACGAAAGGAATCGAAGGAACAAAGTCTCACTCGAGACCACAAGACCCAAAGCCTAGACCTGAGCAAACGCGGGCCGGCCCGCCCGCCCGCCAAGCAAAACGGGCTTGGACAAGGGTTTAAGCCCGAACGGGCCGGTTGGCCCGGCCCGTTCGGGCTGGCGGGCCGGGCCCGGTAACAGGGACAGGCCCGTACGGGCCACTCGGCCCGGCCCGCGGCCCGTATAAAATTTAAATTATTTAAAAATATATTTAAAAATACATTAAAAAAATAAAAATAACCTAAAAAATACATAAAAATAATAATTTAACGGGCCGGCCCGGCCCGCTAAATACCAAAAAAATATACCAAAAAATAATTTAAATATAAGTTATATGTCATGCGGGTCGGGCCGGCCCGCTCTTCCGGGCGGGCCCGGTTAGCCCCTTGGGCCTGACAAACGGGCTCGGCCCGACCGGGGCCCGCAAAAAAGGGCCCGGATTTTGGCTAAAGTCTGGGCCCGGCACGGGCCCGCGTTTGATCAGGTCTACTAAAGCCACACCACGAGCCCAGCCCACCGCGGGTGCGCCGGCCTTGACCGCGGGTACGGTGGCGTGACAGTGGCGAGACGACGACGAGAACTCACCGTGATCGACGCGTTTGGATTCGATTAGGATGGGCTTTGACTTCCCAACTCCTTGCACTTCCAAACACCACTTGGAGAGTACCTTCTCCTCCTATGGTAGCTCCGGCGACACTCCGGCGAAAGCTTGAGCTTTCCGGTAACAATGGAAATGAGAGATTTGAGAGAGAGAGTTTGAGAGCTGTGAATCAACTCCACTCCAGCTCCTTTCCTTTTATAGGCCCAAGCAAGGAGCTCAAGCAAGTAGGAGAGTCACCCCGACCAAGGAGCAGGCGACCGCCACGACGAAGGACACGCGACACCCATGCCGGCTAGCCACATCCAGCACACGACTGCCACCGCGGGGTGCGGTGGCCTCACCGCGGGTGCGGCGAGCCTCCCCAGACCGCCTTACAGAATTGGCCTTCACCACGGGGTGCGGTCAAGGCCAAATCTGGGCCCTTTTGTCCGGGTTAAGTATGGGTACGAGTTTTTAACCCCGGGTTAAATATATTCGTACCCGGTTAATATCTTTGCACCCGAATGAGTATTCTAAGCCCCGAAAATACGTCGAATGTATTTTATACCACTCAGGAAAATATTACAGAGATCAAACAATTTATAGAGTATCTGAACTTCTCTGAAATTAATCCGGTTTGTGATACGGGAGTTAGGAAAATTATCAAAATACTCTTTATTAAAATGAGGGGTATTACAAGTATAGTTATACTGATTGGCTAAAACTTGACTCTACTGTTTCCAAACAGATTAGTCATTAGACCCTACTATACTCTCTATAGACTGGTCGGGTATTTATATTTTGTATATATGTTATGCGATTTATGGTGTGCATTTTATTAACCAGATTAATCTCATTATTGTTATGTGTATTTTCTACATGATAAAGACGAGGCCCTAGATAAATTTAAGGTTTGTAAAACCGAGGTTGAATTACAACAAAATGACTTGATTAAGAAACTACGCACCGATAGAGGTGGAGAATTTTATGATCCTGTGTATTTCCAATCCGTAGGCATTATACATGAGACTACGACTCCCTACACGCCACAACAAAATGGTGTGTCGGAGAGGAAGAATAGGGTCCTAAAAGAGATGGTTAATTCCATGTTATCCTACTCGGGATTGAGTGACGGAATTTGGGGTGAAGCCATGCTAACGGCTTGCTATTTATTAAATAGGGTTCCTAACAAAAGGAACAAGATTACCCCTTATGAACTTTGGTACAAAAAGAAACCAAGCTTGAATTATTTTCGAGTTTGGGGATGTAGGGCGGTCATTAGACTACCCTAGCCCAAGATTAAAACCTTGGGGGAAAGAGGTATTGATTGCATCTTTATTGGATATGTTGAGCATTCCAAGGCTTATAGGTTCTATGTGATAGAGCCTAATGATTCTATTTCGGTTAACACCGTGATTGAGTCGAGAGATGCAATATTTGATGAGAATCGATTCTCGTCCATACCTAGACCAAAGGATTTGGTTCCTAGTACAAGTGGAACTAAAGAAGAAGACGGTTAGGTCGTGCCTTCTAATGAGTCACCTATGCTCCGTAGGAGCAAGCGAGGGAGGATTGAAAAGTCTTTCGGTCCAGATTTCCAAGTTTACTTGGTTGAAGGATCTAGAGATAAAGTTGGGTTCCAATATTCATATTGCTATCATATTGATGAGGATCCTAGGACTTTTAGTGAGGCAATGAGGTCTCAAGATGTTTCTTTCTGGAAAGAAGCAATAAATGATGAGATGGATTCCATCATGGGAAATAACACATGGGTTTTATCGGATCTCCCACCGGGTTGTAAGCCTTTGGGCTGCAAGTGGATCTTTAAAAGAAAGATGAAAGTCGATGGTACTATTGACAAGTTTAAGGCTCGATTGGTTATCCAAGGCTTTAGACAAAAGGAAGGTATTGATTATTTCGATACCTATGCTCCGGTTGCTCGGATCTCCACCATTAGGTTGTTGATTGCCTTGGCGGCTATTAACGATCTTGTGATTCACCAAATGGATGTTAAAATGGCATTCTTGAATGGTGATTTGGAGGAGGAGGTGTATATGAAGCAACCTGAAGGGTTTATTATGCCCGGTAATGAGCATAAGGTGTGTAAGTTGGTAAAGTCATTGTATGGGCTAAAACAAGCACCTAAGCAGTGGCATCAAAAGTTTGATGAGGTTGTCTTGTCGAGCGGATTCGAGTTAAATAAGTCGGACAAGTGTGTATACAACAAGTTTGATAAATCCGGGAATGGAGTAATCATTTGCTTGTATGTTGATGACATGTTGATCTTTGGTACAGATCAAAAACAAGTGGACCTTACAAAGGCCTTTTTTTCATCAAGCTTTGCTATGAAAGACATGGGAGAGGCGGATGTGATCCTTGGTATTAGGATCAAACGTGAGAATAAGGGACTCTCTTTGTCACAATATCATTACATTGAGAAAGTGCTTAAGAAGTTCAATTGTGAGACTTGTTCTCCGGTTAGCACTCCTATGGATCCGAGTGTAAAGCTTATGCCCAATTCGGGTAAAGCTGTATCACAACTCGAGTACTCACAAGTGATTGGATGCTTAATGTATGTCATGACGAGCACAAGGCCGGATATTGCTTTTGCGGTAGGCAAGTTGAGTAGATACACTAGTAATCCTAGTACTCATCATTGGCAAGCAATAAGGCGGGTACTCAAGTAATTAAAGGGAACCATGAATTATGGTTTGTCATATGTCGGATTTCCTTCGGTTCTAGAAGGGTATTCAGATGCGAGTTGGATCACTAATATAGAAGATCATTCTTCTACTAGTGGTTGGGTATTCTTGCTTGGGGGAGGTGCCATTTCATGGGCTTCTAAAAAGCAAACTTGCATTACAAGTTCGACTATGGAATCGGAATTCGTAGCATTGGCCGCTGCCGGTAGAGTGGCGGAATGGCTAAGGAACTTAGTCTGCGAGATTCCTTTGTGGCCGAAACCGGTGTCACCCATTTCTATCCATTGTGATAGTCAAGCTACTTTGGCTAAGGTTTATAGCCAAGTGTATAATGGTAAGTCGCGACACATGGGCGCAAGGTTATTAAAATCGGGATTTTAGGATCGGATCACAGGGGACGCTCTGGATCGGATCGTAAAATCGGATCGTAAAGTCGTAAGATTTTGTAAACAAATAAAAATTAATTAAATAATAAAATATGAACGTCATTTAGCAAAAATATAAATAGATATTTAAAATTTTAAATATAAAACTTTAGAACATTGATGCAATGGACCATTGAATCACCGAAACTCAAGCCATATACACTATATTGTCAAAACTAATTGGATTTAGGACATGCGTAAATGAGACATGAAGATTTTGAACAATCATTATTAGGGTTGATTTAGTTTTTTATCATGCATAGTGGAATTTTGGGATTTCGAGTGTGACTACATGGGAGAGACGTATATATAGAGAGCGTAAGTATGAGAGAGGTGAAAATTTGGACAACTTGGGCTCTCAAACGGAATGTTAGTAGCTCGTAGAAGTTCAACATTAGAATCTTACTGGGATCTTAGAATCGTAAGATTCTACTGATCCTTTGAGATCATATAAGATCCAGAGTTAGATTTTGACATTAATAGATTTTAGTAATAGATCCGGATCAAACACCCTACCTTGGATCGTAAAATCTTAGGATTTTAAGATCCGGATCTAGATTTTAATAACCAAGCATGGGCGTTAGACATAGCGCGGTACGTGAGTTGATCACTCATGGGGTGATTACTATTGAGTTTGTTCGGTCTCGACAAAATTTGGTGGACCACTTGATAAAGGGGTTAGCCAGGGACTTGGTGATCAAGTCGGTTATCGGGATGGGTTTAAAGCCCGTTTAAAATCTCTAATGGTAGGATACCCAATTCCCCTCTAATATGACGTTGGAGGCTGAATTCAATGTGGAAAGCCTACACTTAGAGTTTGGAGCACATGTTCATACTTCATCCCAAGGTATGTGCTCGGACCTGCAAGTAAAGTAAGGTTGAAGATTCTCTTCTTAATGGATCTTTTGAAAAAATGCATTTGCAGGTGCATGATTAAAAGAATCAACCTATACGAGCGTGAAGTGGTGTCGCTTCAACTAGCCCGGGCTTGGCTTTGTATGCGTTCGTGAATGGATAAGGATACATGGCTAGAATAGTGTCAAGTTAGCACTTGGAGTAGTGTAGAAACTTGTGTGTGTTTGTATCTTTATGTAGTCAAATGAGTTGAAGGGTTCAATCCTTTGGACACCCTGATTCTCGATTATTTGGAATGTGTACTACACTAATGTGAAAATTCAATCCTAAGGACATTTTCATTTATGCATGAGTTTGTGTTTGATGCTGTATAGTGAATCAAGGATTACACTAAAATGGGGAAGGAATGTTGGTGATTTTAGTGTTATCGGCAATTTAGTGTAGTCGGGATTCGCTCAAAGACTTAAGGAGTTCGTTTGGCGTATAACGAGGTTCGGGAGTGCGGAGTGCACACTCGTGTGCGTGGATTCGGACTCGGAGTTACGAAACATGTCGGGGTTCAAGAGGCGGACACCGAGAAGGTGTTTTCGGGGTGCTAAGGGGTGTGCACGGTTTGTGACAAACCGTGCACATGGGAACAGACCGTGCCAGGGCAGAACAGAAGCCAGTTTTGGCTTCTGTAAAGCCGCACAGTTTGTGGCACGGTTTGTCACAAACCGTGCGGTGCCCCGGAGCGCCGAATCTGGCTTCTGTAAAGCCGCACGGTTTGTCACAAAGCGTGCGGCTTGCCGGTAAGGGAGTTTTGGCGGTTTTTGGCGGGTTTTTAACTAACTTAACCGCTAAAACTACTTTTTAACCTCCTAAACCGACTTATAACTGCCTAAATTCCTATGCTCTATATAAGAGCGGGTTTGGGACAAGTCTTTGGTACGCGAGAACTTACGATCTCTCTATATCGAACAAAACCGAAAACTTCAAGTGTTCTCTTTTGATTTGCCTGAATCACTAGAGGTGCGATTGTCTTATCCCGGGTCAGATTTCGTGTAACCCGAGGCAACAAGTATAGGGTCGAAATATTGATTTTGGAAAGTGTTCAAAACACGATTCAATTGATTTCCAAGACAACCGAAGATTGATCAATAAGCAACCCTTGTATAACATATATGAACTTTAGCTTCGCAAATAAATGAACATTTAGTGTATTTATGTAAACTTAAAGATAACATCTTAGAGGGATTAGGGGGAAAAAGTTTGTGGACCGAAAAAAAATCGCAATATTTACAAAAATATCACCATACCACTTAATTTCACCCTTTTATTTCCCTTGATCCAATGGCTCACAAGAGCCAAATCTATAGGAACACCCTCTTGTAATATGAGGATCGAATTAGCTAATCAATCGACAGCATTATACATTTATGTAAGATCATATATATTTCCAAATCTTTGCAAAGTAGATTATATTATTGCTGCATTAGGCCCTAATTAAAATAATCAGGTAATTTGATTTTTAAAGATATGTAAGTTGTCTAGGGTAAGATTCTGTCTAGCACTTACGGTACAAATAGACATTATTTCAAGGGAGAAACCGGGTGTCCCTTGTTTTGACTACATTAAAAGGTCAAGGAAAAACTCTTATTATACTAGAGACTATAAAAACAAAGATTGCTAATAAAATTATTACATCGCTTTGCGACTTGTACACATAGCTTAAGAATCCTTGCCTGGAAACTATTTTTCTGAATTGAAAAGGATATATAAATATGGTTTTATTAATGTATGTTCAAGGATACACAATAAAAATCCATGCCTTAATGTGTATCACTTATTTAAACATATATGTGCATCACAAAAAATATTATAAAAAACTTTTTACTTATTATAGACTTATTTGTGTCAAATGGTTATTTTATTAAAATTTGAAAGTTTAGAAAACACAAACATAAGTATAGAAATACTATAGGATTCCGTATTTTTTAGTTATAAAGTGGTGAATATATAGTAATGAACATTGACAAACAAAGTGGTGAACATTTAGGTTTACTGGCAACAATCACGAGCGCGCGAGCGTAGAAACGCCTCTGGTGCGTTCTCAGTTTTCTCCTAATTAATAGTTCTCACTTGAACCTTCCTCTTAGTAATAATACTTTTTAGTCATTAATTTAACTTTTTTCTAAGGATTTACCTTTTTAGTTTAGGAAATAGTTTAGAAATAAATTTCACACACTACAAAAAAAATCGCATAAATATCAATGTAATTTTAAAGGAATATCATAAAATTACATCTATAAAAATCTTTTTCAAGAACACATTCTTAGCACATTCCCTAAACTCGATATATATATATATATATAATATATTAATTTAATTATTAAGGGACGATATTCATCATTTAAGATAACATGCTCATATCCTCCATTCTTCATTATAAAAATCGATAAGAGACGGCCTAAACCCTAATATTTTTACTTGTTATTTAATTATAATACTATTTACAAACTTTCAATATGAACTCATTTAAATAATAAAAAACATATTGTAACTTTGATTTATTATAATCTTACAATTCATGCAGTAAAAATCATAGAAATTATATCAATCAACTTAACTAAAGCTTCTTTGAAATTAGCAGAGTTTTAACTATATTTTTAATCTACTTGATGAGTGTTCAGTAAAAAAAATGTCAATCTAACAAAAGGAGCTTGTAGTAGACTAATATAGCTTAATTTTGCCAATTTTCTTAATATGACTCCAAGATTATTGAA
Source organism: Rheum nobile (assembly GCA_027886185.1). Classification (NCBI taxonomy): domain Eukaryota; kingdom Viridiplantae; phylum Streptophyta; class Magnoliopsida; order Caryophyllales; family Polygonaceae; genus Rheum; species Rheum nobile. Next base: position 11,507,553 of record WOAB01000563.1, on the reverse strand, counting down.
GATTAACAAGCTAAATTTTATTTTTCACCCATTTCAACTTGTAATGTCAACACCAATTGTAATTTTCAAATGATTAAGCTAATATATTTAGCTCCCGTTCCAATTATAATTATTCTTCTCCAACTCCATTTTCAACTATTCATTCACTTCCAACTCCTTTTTCAGCTTAATACCGAACAGAGCCTAAATATATGATACTATTAGGTCATTTGTGCATTATCCCACCCTCATTCTGTAGATGAACTCCTCATATAAAAACAAACACTTATGATCGAAAAAACGGATTTGTGATCAGGGTCCGGTTCCGGTGAGGACGGTGCTTCATGATAGGATTGAGGATGTATGAGAGAAGAGGAAAAAATTAGAGGGAAAAACAAAAAAAAACGGAGTGAACAGTGGCGGAGGCGCGCGCCCTTATAGGGAAAAGCTTCAATTCGGCCTTGCAGTACAATTGCCGAATTTTTCGCGAATAATTCGGCAAAAAAAAATTCCAAGTCAAAATTTTTCCCAGAAAAAATCGATTTTGTGTGCATATCATATAATGTGTGTGTGCATATCAGATGCATTGTTGTGTGCATATGTAACTATGTGTGTGTGCATATGGTTTCTGAAATTGTGAATGCCTTTAACATAGTGTTTATGCTTAGAGGACTTGTGTGCACATCAAATAACTTGTGTGTGCACATCAATTATACTGCTGTGTGCATACTCCGTGTGTTCATATGGTCTCGGGTCGTGTGCATACCCGAAAACAAGTGTTGGTATGCACACATGTGTGTGCATACCAAATAACTTGTCGTGTGCACATCCATTATACTATCGTGTGCAGACCCCGTGTGTGCATATGGTCTCAAGTCATGTGCATACATGGAAACAAGTGTTGATGCACACAAACCATGTGTGCATACCAAATAACCTATCGTGTGCACATCCATTACACTATCGTGTGCATACCTCGTGTGTGCATATGGTCTCAAGTGTTGATGCACACAAACCATGTGTGCATACCTCGTGTGTGCATATGGTCTCAAGTGTTGATACACACAAACCATGTGTGCATATCAAATACTCGTTATGTGCATGTCAAATAGACTATTGTGTGCATATCATCCACCTTGTTGTGTGCATATCCACTACGTGCGTGTGCGTATCAAATATAAGCCCAGGAATCATGTGTTCATACCACAGAAATCATGTGTTCATACCCAGGAAATCATCCACCTTGTTGGTTATATGTGCACACACATTTTTTCGCGTATGCACACAGATGTGTATTTGATATGCACACATGTCTCTAGCATTAACAACTGTTCCCAGACATGCACACATTCTGAAAACCACATGCACACACCGAGCCTAACATATGCACACATATGTTCTGACATATATACACAACAGTGTATTTCATATGCACACAAAATCGATTTTTTTTGCAAAAATTCGAATTTTGAAAAATATTTTCCGAAAAATTCGCGAATTTTTGCCGAATAATTCGGCAAATATTCGCGAATAATTCGGCCGAGCCGAATTTTTAGACGCGCTTGGTGCATCCTGAGTCCTAACACGGGGAGCTGTCCTCATTTGAACTTTTCCCCTAAAAATAAGGCATGTTCTTATCTTATGAACTTTAGCTAAAAATAATGATTTTGGTGGAAGACTTGTGGCGGGCATATGTGCTTTATACTTTAAGGGGATAATCTATGGTTTTGGTAGAATTGAGACAAAAGGGATTACCTATCTTTTGATTAATTAATATGTAAATAGTATTTTTTTTGAAACCTGTAAATATATAGGGTTTGTTTGACATGATACATTGATACTTATAAAGATTATTTTTTGAAAAAAGTATTTTGCATTCTCTCTTTATCTTTTTCATATTACTACAATTTCAAATTTTAAAAATTACTTTCAAAAAAATACATTATAAATAAAAAAGGTCTTTATAAAAATATTGACGAAACGAACCCATACTTGCAACTAGCAATTTATATTGTCCGCTTAGGCTAATCACTTATTCTAATTTGATAATTACTTATTTTTTAAAATTTTATATTATTTACTAGGTAAACAAATGAATAGGCTAATCACTTATTCTAATTTCATAATTACTTATTTTAAAGATTTTTTATTTTTTATTGGGTAAAAACCGTAAAATAAATGAAGTTTATGAGTTGGTAAAATGTTTTGACAAATTTACAAGATTAAAAGTTACAGGAATATTGATTTCTTAATTAATGCACGAGAACTTTTTATCATATTATTATTTTTATATAACATGGATAAATCTTTTTATTTTATATATTTCATTCTAAGTATATTTTTTATTGTGATACACGGATGTGAGTTAAATACTATATTTTGTTTGTTTCATCGTTCTGATTTACAATTAAGTATGAATTTAAGTGTGTACATTTAACTTATATTTAATTTCCATCTTAATAAAAATTATTAGAAACATATTTAATTATGAAGTGATTTTAAATCTTCAAATTAGAAAATTAAATCTAGGAGACTGATCAGGTGTGCACAGACGTTGCCGTGCGAACATGCGTACGACGGTGCACAAGTTTGTGCATTTTGGTACGCAAGGGGGGTGAGGTGCACAATTTAGTGCAATCTGGTGCACAATTGTACATTACATCGGTGTACAATTGGTTTCTCTCATTAACCCATCGGAGCTTGAGCATTGACCACTGTTGACCGGTCGTTAACCATCGTTGACTGACGTTAACCAACCTTTGACCGATCAGTGCACTATAGTACACATAATTGTACACTGCTTTGGATGTGCACCATGTTACTAATAGTTGTGTACCGTGTTATAAATAATCGTGCATCATGTTACAAATAAATATTTATAGCTAGAGATAATTATGCATCATATTACATATAATTATACACTGAGATGGAATGTGTATCAATTACAAATAATTGTGCACTAAGATGATTGTGCACCGTACCATGTCATGAATAAATGTGCATCATGTTAAAAATAATGTGCATCATGTTAAAAATAATGTGCATCATATTTAATGTGTTTGTGCATCATACTTTTCTTCATTTGTGCATCGTATTATTCATTTGTTTGTGCATCACATTATATTATTATGTGCATCATATTTTATGTGTTTATGTACCACAATTTCGTGTGTTTGTACATCTCATTTCTATGTATTTGTGCATAACAATTATGTTATGTTTTAAACTTATACTATAAAAATGATTTATTTATTTCTAATATGACTATTTATTCATAAAAAATATTACAATACGTTTATGATAGGACAGATAGATTGTTATTGTGACAACTATTACAAGGCGAAAAAAGGTTGCATCTATTGAAGGTTGGATACACACTTAATTCAATATGTAATACATAATGGTAATACATTAATTGTTATAAAATGCTAACTTTACAATAATTATTTATATAATAAAAAATTAGAATATTAAATTTATAAATATTACCATATTTTATTTTATAACAAAAAAATAAATTAAATAAATATGATAATACATGACCAATTTTTTTATTCTATTCAAATGACTTTTTTTCCTATATATTGAATATGAGCTTTTTATTGTTACAAAATATTAACTTTCATTTAGGTTAGATTATATTTATAAAAAATTATTGATATATATTAATAATTGATTTTGTGGTGGTGGGATTAGTGGGAGCTCATTCCACCCATGAATTAAAAGAGAAGATAGATGGGGATCTTGATGATATCAGAGTATCAGTGCATACTGCATAGCATGATTTTGGAGACAAGTTACATCACTCACAGTCACAGATTTGGAGTATTTTGAATTTAAATTATATGGTATACTAGAGCTTTCATATATTCCATAAACTTTGATTAATTAATCTAATTTAGTTGGAAAAACGCGTTTAGGGTTCTTAAATTAACTTTTTCTAATAGAGCTTTCATGGTGGCGCACATGCAAATTGATTCTCCAAAATCCAAATCTTTAAACTGATCGAGACTTCTGGTCGTATACGCTACCGAAAATAAGGAGCCAATTTCATTCAATATTGATTTAAGGAAACTGTACCTTAAATTACGTACGTTATTTGTAAGAAGCTATGTCCCCGTCTTTTATAAAAATCTGTATTAAACTATAAATTCTTACTAGCTCAACTGAAATGTGATAATCAATAAACACGAATAATAGATTATTTCTCCATCCTCGTTATATTAGCCTAAAAAAATCGCATTAAACTAATACTTGTTTATAACTTATGTCTCGTGATATTGGATGGTTGAGGTGGTTTGCTTTATTATATTAATTAATCTTCCGCAGGAACTAATTAATTTTTCTCACATACGATAATACGAACAAAACAAGCCCCAACTTCATCAGATACGTACGCTAATTGAACTCTAATAAGCCTATGTTTGACAATACATTTTTTGATGAATTAATATATTGTCTATCATTAAAAAAGCACTCCACATATATTTAACTATAAACTAGCTGATCTTGTTTCGATCTTCTTAATTAAAATTTAAACAAAGTGTTTGTATACGCAAGAACGTGCACTGATTTGCCATGCATGTAACGTGTGTATGGCCGTCAGTCAATGTACGAGCAGCCTCGGTCCTGATATTTCAAAGGTTTCGGGGCGAAAATAAATTATAGGTTCTAATATCTTACTTACTTAACATATATGCTAAAAAACATAATACATCTTACTTGAAATCTCATATAATTAATTTTAAAAACATTATAAAGTTGTATATTATACCAGAAAACGTTGAATATTTACGATAAAAAAAAAAGTAGAGATATAAAGAAAGTGCATAAAAACAAATAAAAAAGAGAGCTATAACATCAATGTATATAGCTCCACAACAACCTTACATATAGTAGCAATATTGAAAAATCTAGAATGTGTGCTAATTAAGTTCAATGGAATAGGAAGAAAAAAAAATCTCGATTATGTGCTCTTCACATATACAACTTACAAAATGCAAGAGTTGGAATAGGAGACAAATCTGGAATATGTACTAGCTCCTCACAAATACAACGTACAAAATGCAAGATTTGGAATATGAGAAAAATCTGAAATATGCACTGATTAAGTTCAATGCAAGATTTCTGTTGTATATTACACTAGAAAACGTTGAATATTTGCGATAAAAAAAGTAGAGATATAAAAAAAGTGTATAAAAACAAATAAAAAAGAGAGCTATAACATCAATGTATATAGCTCCACAACAACCTTACATATAGTAGCAATATTGAAAAATCTAGAATGTGTGCTAATTAAGTTCAATGGAATAGGAAGAAAAAAAATCTCGATTATGTGCTCTTCACATATACAACTTACAAAATGCAAGATTTTGAATAGGAGAAAAATCTGGAATATGTACTCCTCACAAATACAACGTACAAAATGCAAGATTTGGAATATGAGAAAAATCTGAAATATGCACTGATTAAGTTCAATGCAAGATTTATGTTGTATATTACACTAGAAAACGTTGAATATTTGCGATAAAAAAAGTAGAGATATAAAAAAAGTGCATAAAAACAAATAAAAAAAAGAGCTATAACATCAATGTATATAGCTCCACAACAACCTTACATATAGTAGCAATATTGAAAAATCTAGAATGTGTGCTAATTAAGTTCAATGGAATAGGAAGAAAAAAAATCTCGATTATGTGCTCTTCACATATACAACTTACAAAATGCAAGATTTGGAATAGGAGAAAAATCTGGAATATGTACTCCTCACAAATACAACGTACAAAATGCAAGATTTGGAATATGAGAAAAATCTGAAATATGCACTGATTAAGTTCAATGCAAGATTTATGTTGTATATTACACTAGAAAACGTTGAATATTTGCGATAAAAAAAGTAGAGATATAAAAAAATGCATAAAAACAAATAAAAAAAAGAGCTATAACATCAATGTATATAGCTCCACAACAACCTTACATATAGTAGCAATATTGAAAAATCTAGAATGTGTGCTAATTAAGTTCAATGGAATAGGAAGAAAAAAAATCTCGATTATGTGCTCTTCACATATACAACTTACAAAATGCAAGATTTGGAATAGGAGAAAAATCTGGAATATGTACTCCTCACAAATACAACGTACAAAATGCAAGATTTGGAATATGAGAAAAATCTGAAATATGCACTGATTAAGTTCAATGGAATATGTGCTAAGTAATTGCTTATTTTGCTTCTTCTTCTTTTTGTCCAAGAGGCCCATTTGTTATAATGTCAAAAAAGAAAGAAAGAATGGGCACAAGGGGAATTGAACCTGTGTTCATTTAATTGAAAGTTGGGGTACAAACCACTAGACTAATTTACTTTTCTGATATATGTACACTACTAGTAGTATACATACATATAAAATATATTGGGCCCCTAGAAATTTTGGGCCCTAGGCCGGCGCCCCTTCTGCCCATGCTTCTGGGCCGGCCCTGTGTACGAGTACCGTACGTACGAGCTTTGTGAGTACTATAATCACCTCTTTTGAAATTTAATAATTGAAACATCATGTACAATATATACTTTATTTACTAATATCGTGTGTATTACAATATATTATTTATATGATTCGGGATCAGATATAAATCTGTCTTCCTGTGTAAAATACGAAATCATATCGGCCGTCCATCTAATTCTATCTAACGGTACAACTTATATCTTTGTGTTAGAGCATTTTAAAATGTGGATGGGCATTTTGGTCAATTTTCCATTTAAGAGTTCCATCCCCAAGAGCCTATTCGATCTTCTACATCTTGCGCTCCATTTCTCCAAGTTTAATTCGCCATTGTTGATTCCTTTTTCATGAAACATATAGTGGATTTCTTTCTCGTTCTCTATTATTGAATTCTGGTGTTGCGATTTGTCTCAGTTTTTTCTTTCATGATGGATAAATTCAGGTGGTGCGATTCGAACCCTAAAAATTTAGTTTTGTTTTTGTGTTTTATTTTTACTTGATTTGTCTCTTTTGTAATGTTTATAAGCTTCATTTGGGATAGTCATTATCATTCAGGCAAGTAGAATTCGTTGATGGAGATGATTGATTTCTGGATTGAGAAGATTGAGTTTGAAATGGTTGGTGAGTTGAGAGATGTCCACAATGTGTTCGATGAAATGTTTGAACAAGATGCACATGATTGAGAGAGATACCCATACTCATTCCAGTCCGAATTGTTAAAATCAAAGCGCGTCATTGTGCTCTTCATCATCAAGCACCCAAATCAATATCCAACACATCCCGATTTGAATCCCAAAACAACATATTTAAGAACCCTAAAATTTATTAAATATGAACTTTAGATGAAAATAGATGAATATATATGAACATTGACACACAACATATGAACCCTAGTTTATTTATATGGTTCACGGATTATGGAAATAAGATTTTTTTTCAAAAGTAAAGTATGAACTTTAGATAATTATATATGAACATTGACATGTAATATATAAACATGAGGGGAATATATATGAATATTGACTTGTAACATATGAACACGAGGGAACAATATATGAAAAATTGACATGTAACATATGAACACTAGGGGACTATATATGAACATTGACATGTAACATATGAACATGATGGACTATATATGAACATGAGGAGACTATATATGAACATTCACATCAACATATGAACCTTAAGGTAATATATATGAACTTGAACATGATACACGTGAACCCAACTTGAACTGAGACTTTTCACAAGCACGATATGTAGCCTATGAGGGATTCGAACCCACATCCATGTGTACCAACACATTGCTCTACCATTTGAGCTAATAGGCTATGATAAAATCAACCCTTAGTCTTTTCGATGGTGCAAGACCATGGAAGAGGAACATGAATGTTTTTCAAATGACTAAATATGAACCATAAAGTACTATATATGAACATTCACATACAAAACATGAACCTTAGTCTTTTCTATGAACATTCAGATGTAAATCTGAAACTCAACCATCCACACAGTTCAATAGCCTACATTTGAGTCATTATAATATTTTGAATCCAAAAACTCCTAAATTGTGTGCACCAAATTAGATGCAATGTTCCTTTTGTTGTGCGTTGTTGGTTGTCGACCGAGAACCACAAGTAGAAGTAGGTAAAAAGGCTTCCATTGATTGTTGATGAAGAAGGTAAAAAATCGTAGATTGCACGGACCCGCGGTGAAGAATTTCAGAAATTCACCGGAGCTCTCTCGGCGTCCTCTTTGTTCTTTTTTCCTCTCAGCCGTCTTTCAAGTCTCATTTTGTTGGTATTACTTTATTATTGTTATTAATATATGTTTGATAAGATGTAAGGTTGTTTAATTAAGTGTAGATACATACCCACTTAGTGTAATTTAGTGTATGTTTTCATATTTAATTAATTTTTATTAATTATAATGAAATAGTATTTTATTAAGATACATGTGTAATAAGAGAGAGCTGTTCAAATTAAGAATTTACAAATAGTTTCATCTCATATGTGAAACTTGAAAAATTAGAAACGTACCGGTACCACATAACATATGTTTGTATGAAGTGTTATATATTAAAATCTATGTTCACAATATGTCAATTAAAAAGCCAATACAATATATATTTTATTAGCAATTCTCACCTTTTATACATAACAAGATTTCCTAAATCAATAGAAAACCCCCAACACCCCTAACATAATAGAATAAATCTTGTATACACACATATATATATATAATAGTTTTATTGTGCTACAATAAAGATTAGATATGATACTATCTATATCCGGAAAAAAAAAAGAATAAGACTTATACATGTGTATATAAAATAACTTCGGTGTTTCATTATAAAGACTATATATTAGAATAACTACATGGTTCAAATTATTCACGTTTTGTTTTGTTTCAAATTATTTAATTAATAATAATAATATTAACATTAACAATAATAATAATATCTACCCAGTCATCCATTCCTCCGGTGTTCCATTGTCCGTAATTATAATCGAGTGTGTCCTCCTTTTAAAATTTTCTGGTTCCGCCACTGCATATGTTCATGGGAAAAAACTACAAAGACTTATTGTTATAACTCGTGTACCTTTTCCTAAATAATTTTATCAGAGCAAGTAAAGTTAAATGGTATTGTAGATTGTAGTGACATTTTTGTTTTGAAGTACATATTCCCCACTCTTACTCACAGTGTGTGATTGTCGTTTGCCCAAGTAAAAAAATGTATAAGAGAATCAATTATAGACTTTCCGGCTAAATAGAACGTCTAATTTTGTGTCAATATAGTGAGATTTACACCATTGCGCAGGGACATCTAATTTTATTTGCAGTTCTCACCTAATACAAAAGATATTTTTTACTTACTCAGCCTCTCTATCATCGAAAAGTAAGAGTTTAATTTGATACCATTTTCTCTTTTTTATTTCTTTGTTTGTTTGTAAAATAAGTTTTAAGGCATTTAAAAACATTTAATTTAATTATTGAGTACTAGAGCACTTTTAATTAGCCTTTTATCGACGTGAAATATAGAGTAAGCCCAAAGTGGCCCAAGTGTTGTAAATAATGTAAATCCTCATCCAATCACACACTTGTGGTCGAATCCTCTTGCGGGTGACGGTCGATATTTTCATACCAACATCATTATCAACAAGTCAATTTCACATCTTTCAATCTCAACGTCCACATCCTTCATTAATCAAAGTTTTATTCAAATAATAGCTATGTATTTAGACATAGCCTGTGTTTTCAAACATTGTTTTCAGTAGAATCTTGACAAAATCGTAAGTTATTTCGACGATTTTCGATACACCAAGTGTTAGCAGTTAGCACAGCTTTTAGAGGTCATGTTTGGTTGGCCACATTCATACACAACAAAAGTACCTACTCATATCACACCATGATTTTGCTTAAATTTAATTACATATTTTTGTTTTCATATGAATTATTAATTATTTGTTCGAAATGCACACTTTTGTCCACTAAATAGCTAGTGGGTCTCATGTTTATTTTGTGAAGGGATAAATAAACGAGTATTGATGAAGCCTGGAATAGAAGATGAGTGTGGTACGAACCATCACTTGAGACTATGATAATTGATCACTCAAATATGATAATTCAAATCGTTACTGAGATAAAGTAGTCCTTAAAAAGCGAAACATCACTTGAGACTATGATAATTGATCATTCAGATAAGTCTGTTAAATTTGAAGTTTTATTTTCTTTTTCCTTTTTAAGCTTTTGTACGAATGCAGTTTTTTTTTTTTGGTAAGCAAGAGGGCAAGAGGCCCGAGATTTTATTAATAACTAAACCCTGCCTTCACAGGCAAGAACATCAACGTCCAAAAGAGGTATAATGAGAGAAGGAGGTGAGTCATAGGTAACCACCTCAATACCATGAGAAAACGATAAACTAACTAAGCTATCTGCCACATGGTTGTTCTTTCGAGAGGTGAGCATTACTTTAACCTCCCAGTCAGGATCATTAAGGAGGGACTTGCATTCCTCCAAGAGGTAGAAGTCTGGGTGGGTAGCGGACATGTCGGATGCCAGAAGATCATGAATAGCGGCGCAATCCGTCTCAACTATGATACGGTGATAATCCCTAGACTGTAGTAAAGTCTAGGGTTGAGCACCGGTCCAAACCCGGTCCAGACCGGACCGGAACCCGGAACACCAAAAATGATGGATCGGAACCCGGACCGGAAATATCCGGTCCGGTCTTATTTGGACCGGTTTAGGATTTTGTTAAATTTAAATATAATTTATTTACATTTAAACATGAAAAAAACCCTCAAATTTAAACATAATTTACTCTTAAATATAATTTATCCTAAACCCAAAATCTCAACCCTAAAAAAACCTTAAATCCTAAAATATTAAGATTTTTAAAAAATATCGGGTCGCATTGGACCGGCGGACCGGACCCGGAAATTCGAAAATCCTTAGACCGGAGACCGGACCGGTTAGGACCGGTCCGGTCCAAATTTTCGGGCCGGACCGGAATCTGCTCAACTCTAGTAAAGTCAGGCCCGTGATTATTGCAAGAAGTTCAGCTCGGAACGCCGAACAGCGGCCAAACGCAACTGAGAAAGCAAAGAGAAAAGTGCCAGCACTAGAGCAAGTACGCCACCACCACCCGCCCAACCCGGGTTCCCTTTGCTTGCACCGTCTGTATTCAGTTTCGTCCAATCCGCTGGTGGTGGCAACCAAGCAGCAGGGGCAACACGCTCAGCAGGGGATCTACCTATATTGCTCTTCAACCGCACACTCAACAGTGTAGTAAAGGTCTCGGCCGAAATTCGAACCCGGCGAACAAGCTCGCTTCTATCCTCATGCCTGCCTTCAAACACCAATTTGTTACGGCACTTCCAGCTGATCAGAGCATATTCCCAAATAGTGTACTCCACCTGTCCTTAGCTTGCAAATTAGCAATAACCCAACTGTACATATCGGTCTCAAAGAAGCTCGACTAAGACGCACTACCACCGATAAGAAACCAAGTTTCCTTGATGAATTGACAGTCTCTCAGGGTGTGTATGGGGGTCTCGTCAACACCACACTGTGGGCACGCCGGCGATTGTATGAGGTGGTGCCTAAACCGAATGACATTGCATAGGATCACCCCATGGACTGCCAGGTGCAAAAAAATCATGATGCGCTGCTGCAGGGGAGCCTTCCAAATTAGATCCCAATTGAAACTCCCTGGAGCCGTATTCTGGGGATGGAGCAGCGCAAGGGCGGACTTAGATGAGAATGCTCCCGACTTCGAAGGAGCCCAGAAAACTTTGCCGTGAGCTAGCGGGTTATTCACGACCTTGTAAGAGTGAAGCGCTGCCTGTACATCAAGGGGCAGCAGTTCAGCTATGATCGACCAATTCCAGTTGGACCCAAGCCACATTTCGACGACAGTAAGCCCCAAAATGTCATCCGGGATTGGGGCAGTAGCAAAATCTTCCAACGGAGTCTCACCAACCCATCGATGAAGCCAGAAAAGAGTACGGGTCCCGTTCCCAATAGACATTCTCGCACCTTTCGCCAAAAGACTCGCACCCTGCGTAATACCTCTCCAAATAATCGATGGCCGACTAACTGGAGCAAGCATGTCGATGTCAGCGCGGTTGTTGCAATACTTTCCACGGAGGATTCGACCTCATAAGGTGTCGGGTTGGGTAACAAGGCGCCAACCCAATTTGGCTAAAGTAACTTGATTGGACTCTTGCATTTGCATGATGCCATAACCTCCCTTGTTAGGCTGGCTGGTTACCAACTCCCACGGAAGGAGGTGAATTTTGCGGTACTCGGCAGAGGAACCCCAAACAAATTGTCGCACAGTTTTATCAATATCTGAACATACTCCCTTCGAAAGAGGAGCGGTTTGCATTACGTAGAGAGGTAACTGGTGAGCACAGACCTTGCGAGAGTAATTCGCCCAGCAAGAGACAATGTCCTCGACTGCCAGCCACGCAAACGCGTAGCAATCTTATCCAAAAGAAATTGATATTTCGCCTTAGACACTCGCCTCGCCGCAGTGGGCACACCCAAGTATTTTCCCATATCATCCGTAAGCCTCATAGACAGCTTATCACAAATCTGGGATGCCAAATTAGGGGACACAGACCCCCAACAAAGACGGAGCTTTTAGCGTAGTTTACCCGTTCCCCCGAGGCCGAGCAAAATTGCTCAAGACAGCTTTGGATAACATTGACTTGATCAAGCCTAGCCTCCGCAAAAAGCAACAAGTCATCCGCGAAGAAGAGATGCGAAAGGGACACACCACCAATGTCGATCGGTGCCCATGCACCTGAATCAACCGCTGCATGAATCAGGTGAGCCAACCTTTCCATGCACAGTACAAATAAGTATGGTGAAAGGGAATCACCTTGGCGAACCCCCCTCGAAGCTTTGAAGATGTCAGTGAGACCATCGTTCCAGATGACCCTTGTTTCACCCTCGGACTGACATTGCATAATTGTATGAACTAAGGATTCCGGGAACGAAGCCGCCCTCATTGAATCTTCCAGAAAGTCCCAGCGAACTCGATCATAAGCCTTCTCGAGATCGATCATGAGAATCATCCAACGCTTGGCAGCCGAGCGAGACCGCATAGAGTGGAGAACCTCTTGAACAATGACAATGTTGTCACTAATTTGTCTCCCAGGAATGAAGCTGGATTGGGTCGGGGCAATTAACTTGGGCATAATTGGCTTGAGCCGGTTGACAATTACCTTAGTGGCCAACTTGAAGATCACGTTCAAAAGCGCAATAGGCTTGAGGTGGCTCATGGTCTCCGGAGCATCCACCTTCGAAATTGGGATTAGGAGAGAGTTGCAGACACCAGGCGGGAAAATGTTATCATTCAACATGCCGGAAATCGCAGAGACGACTTGAGGTCTGACAACATTCCAATGCTTCTGGTAGAAAGCCGTGGGAAAACCATCCAGACCCGGAGCTTTCAGGGGCCCATGGCTCGTAACGCATACCAGATTTCACCACTAGAGACGGGGCGGGTCAGCCTCGCCACATCACCCGTAGAGAGATTTGGGAAAGCAGACGAACCCAATAATACAGACTCACTAGCAAGTAGCCCTTGGCTTGAATATAAACTGGAGAAGTGCAGGAAAGCCATACGTTGGAGCTCCACCGGACATGCCACCCACACATTAGCAGCATTCTTCAACGCATGGAATTTGTTTGCCTTACGGCGAATAACCGTTGACAAATGATAGAAGCGAGTGTTCCGATCCCCGTCAATCAGAAAGTTAGCCCTTGATTTCTGGTACCAAAGAACTTGTTCCTGTTCCAAAATCTCATTCAGCTCACGGGTCAGACAACGTTCGAGTTTCAGCAGACAGTTAGTCGGGGTTGTAGCAAGTTTGAGCTTGACCCCGGACAAACAATTCCAACACGTCCTCTTTCTCTTGAATATATTGCCGAACACATTCATGTTCCAGCGAACAATATGCTGAGTAAACACATGTAAAGACTGTTGGAGTGGAGACGCCACATTCCAACAACCATAAAAAAAGTCTGTGTATTCCTCATGAAGAAACCAGCTAGCAAGAAACCTAAACGGACGCTCTGGCGGCCCACTCATAGACGGACCAGTGAGCCTGACCAGAAGAGGAGAGTGGTCAGAACAGGGTGTTGTCAAGTGATATACAGAAGCTTCCGGATGGCATAACCGCCAAAGGTCATTACACAGATCTCGATCAAGGCGAGTTGCAATACGAGTAACGAGGTCAACCCCCCTCGTCCAAGTAAAACGGGGTCCGGAAAACCCCAAGTCGACAAGGTCGAGGCGCTCGATCCAATCGTTGAACACCTCCGTAGCACGTTGAGTACTGCCCGAGAACCGAGATCTTTCAGTGCCACTTCTAGTAGCATTAAAATCACCCGCCAACTTCTTTTGTACGAATGAAGTTTGCTAGTGTGATACGAAACTTCTTTTATACTCCCTTTGTTTTGAAAAAGTCGTCATTTTAGCCCATAATTTTTGTATTAAAAAAATTATCATTTAAGTGTTTAGGTAATAATTTATTGATGAGTTACGAGATTTAGGTAATAATTTATTATGAATTACGAGGTTTGATATCGTAAATTGTATTATTTTTTTCCTCTTTTTATACAAATTATCTATGTTTATTGACTACAATTGAAATGAGTTATTAAATACTTGTAAATTTTAAAAACGATTTATAAGAATATATGATCATTATTGTATTTCTTAATAAGTCTGACAAACTCTAGAATGACAATTTTTTTCATAAAGGGTACAAGACTTGTGTTTTGAAGTGCTTTCGTGTTAACAAATAAACTAAAAGTCACGAACGCAAAAATATTGAGCCATGGTATTATAATGCCAAAAAGGAGAATATAAAAAGGATTTCGACCACTAATTTTATCATTTATAAAATGTTGCACTACTATCAACTATTTGATCACAAAGCTACACAACGAATTAGATCAAGAGCTATGCTTGTCCAGAAACTCACATGCACCAGAGAACACGTCAAGCATCTTGTCAAGAACAAAATGAGCACATCCTAAAATCAGCATTCAAATCCAATGACTTGGGTTTGTTTGGCAATATTTATTTTTCTTATTTCACAGTTCCAATATCACACAAAATTTCAAAACTATTTTTCAGCAAAACAAAAAGTACATTACAAGTAAAAAAGTCTTTATAATCCAAATAAAGCATTGTTCCGAAAGTTTAAAGCCGGTGGGGGGTTTAGCGTTCACTTTCCATCCACATGCCTACTTCTATTCTTATTCTCATGAATTGACATCTCTATATAGACCATTACATCCTTGCACAGTGTGATCTTTTTTTTTTCAATTAAGACACTCATTTTCATTAGAATTAGTTTATTGGTCTATCAAAAGCATAAAGATGGATACAACAGAATCTTACCCGAATCACGACTCTCTGTCCCGCTTTGTCTGGCCTCTCGGGTGGAAAGTGTAAGAACAGCCACCGCCTTGAATAGAAACAGCATTCATGAACTTTTCAAAGAGAGTATTTGATGATTGCCAATTCAGAGCCTTGATCTTGAAACTAGGCACATAGTGTGAGATGCACCAATAGCAACGGATAGAACTTTATGCGGCCCCAAACCATCATCCTCCATAAGAAACTTGACTTCGGTAGGAGATGTTTGCACCTCAGGAAGACCGGGTACCCCTAATTGAGAATCCTTGGAGTTCCCCCACATGTATAACTTCCCATCCTCTGCTCATTCAAAACACAGAAAAATTCATCACCATGCAGTTAAATAAAGCAGCTCGGTGTGCATTTGCTTTGTGGTTTGTGTCTAGGGCCTCTATTTTCCTCAGTCAAGTAATCACTTTTGGCCCTATTTGACATGAAGTTTGTTTTCTGAAGGCAAGCTCGTTTTGTTTTAGTAAACAAGTTGGAGGATAAGCCTATGAGACATTTCCAAAGAAATAATCAATTGATATCTTTATTATCTGATCTGTAATCATCATAACCATTCCATTCAGGAAGATTCACAAATCACAAGTCTTTCGTCTGGATTAATCTCTTTGAGTCAAAGCTCTTAGGCTTGATTCCCTGCAGTTCTTTATTTTGGAAATAAACCTAATGATCCCAAATGGTGCCCCAAAGTTGTTAGAAGGAAGATAGGAGACCCTCCAAAATTTTGCAACTTCATTGATGAAAGGAAGTCAAAGAAGAAAATTTTACCTGTTATAGCTGCGGATGATGAACCCCCACAAGCAATAAAAACAATGCGCTTGTCAGCTAGAGCATCGATCCTTTTAGGTACTTTTTCATTCTGAATAGAAGAATGGCCCAACTGACCATGCCCACCGTGTCCCCATGATAGGACTTCACCGTCATCTGGAGGAAAAAGTATTATATAAATCAATTAATAAAATGCAAAACATAAAATTCTTATTTTGAGGATATGAAAAGGAAAAGGAAACTTTTACACACTTGGAAAGATGTATCAAGAAAAGGTACAACTTTCAAAGCTACAAATTTTGCATCTTACCAGTCAAAGCAAGAGCATGATATCCACCAGCAGCTACTTGAATTACGCATACACCTTCAAGGCTGGAAACTGGACGGGGTTGCCAACCACCCACCTTATCCCCCCTTCCAAGCTCATAATTGGAATTAGCTGTGTGAAGAACCAGAAACAAAAATTACCTCTGCATCACATCAAAGAGACTGTGTTCCTGCTCATGGTATGAAACTATGAATTTTGAACAAAATGAGAAGAGATTATGAATGCACTATTCCTAGGCCAGATGACAATTAAGTTTGTATATGTTAATGATTTTGGCCAAGGTCCACTAGACTATCTATGATTCAATAATTCAATAATTCAATGAATCTCAGGAATCAGTAGCTATCAACAGATAGGAAGAAGCTGCTCCCGCAAAATTCTGCTCTAAAATGGATAGGATTATTTATAATATATCAATGTAATCAGCGGCTGCTCATTCAATTGCAATCTAGATTTCCATTTACATAAGAGGCATAAAATTGATAGGAGCATATTGAAAATTTTAAATAACATTTCAACTTGGGGAAACGATGATTCTGTCTTTCTTTTGCAATACTTCATTAATTGCCAAATCAGTGACATATTCATGCAAATGCAACCGGTAACAAGCCAATCAGAGATATAAAATCCTATAGCTTCCATTTCAAACACTTCCCTAACTAACTAGCTAATATATTCTTGATAATTTGGTAATTGGTACATACACAAAAACACTGCAAAATGGCATAGAAATGACTCTACCAGGCTTCTAGAATCAGCTGAAGGGATTGCCTATGATTCCAACTTCTTTCAAGAAAATTCAGTAGTTCATAAAACCAGCCTAACTGAAATCTTCATACACATTAACAGAACTTAGATACCCACTACAAATGCTATTATGGTATCAACCATCAACATCCAAGTCTAACAAAATGCATTTAGATAACAGCTAAAGACTCCACTTGTGGAACAGGTACTTAAAATCCTATCATACTTCTCTTTTTCCTTTGTGTTCATTAAACTCTCCCAATTTTTATTGAAACAAAGATTTGTACCACAAGATCGAAAAAGTAATGCCCCACTTGTCAACAAAATTAAGTCTCATATTTATAGAAACCAAATTTAGAGGTATCATAAGAGTCACTTAAACAGATCTTAACCTTCTTAACTGTGCTAGATATGATATGTTTCACTATCCAACTAAGAATAAGCCCATTTATAGCCCAAAGATGTCCATATTGTTCCAAGATGACACTTCCCCTGTTAGTTTAGGTTTACACTTCACAGAAAGTGAATGATCAAAACCAAATGCTGGACAGACTTTGCAGAAAATTATAACTACCTCCCCAGTTCCACAGCTGCCCTTCCTCGGTAATTGCCATGGTGAAAAATCCCCCACAAGATACAGCAGCTACAGGAGCAGATAATGCTTTAACTTTGGATGGAATGCTGAGTCCACCGGTCTGATCTGGTCCACGCCCAGGGCCAAGACCCAGTCTACCATCTCCTTCCTCCCGACCCCAAGTGTAAAGTTCACCTGAAATAATTATCTTAAAAGTCAGATTTTTTTATAAACGTGAAATTGTCAACTTTTTTAACACTATCTAAAATCAAAGCATATGGAAGTTCACTGAAACATATCAAATATGAGAAGCCTAAACAATAAACACTAGTAACTACGTGTATGTTTTAAAGGAAACTGATATTAGCATTTTTTTTAGTCAAGAGAATTAATATAACACTAAAATCATTAGGCAAAAGCACCCTATGGCGTAGGGAGCAGTTCTACAAGATGGCTACAATGTACAGTGAGAAGACCAAGTCGAAGACTAAGATGTTAATGTAAGAAATTATTTATGCTGAATGAACAATCAACATAGTAAAGGGTGAATACCAAATTCTGTTATATGCTGGACATCTACAGACTAGAGAAGAGTTCTACACAGGGCAAAAAATAGCATCTACAAAATTCTTAGCAGAAAAATAACTCTATGGAACTTGCAAGCAAGCATCGAACCTGATTCAGTGACAGCTGCAGTATGTGTTCCGCTAGTAGCAATATGTTTTATCTTCCCGCTCCAAGATCCTTCCACCAACCGAGGAATCAACTCCCTGGTGAAAACAGTGTGCCCCAGAGCCCCAAAACCACCATAACCCCTGCAAGCTTCATAATGGAAGGTAAAACCATCAAGCTTCACAAACCTCAAACCCTAGCAACTCAGTATTTGCATAAAATGTTTACAAACCTTGACAAGAATAAGTATACTACATGATGCTACCATTTCTAATGAACATGTAGAGGTAGAACAAAATTGCCATTGTCTTACCACTTACCAGTTCTATTTTACTCCAAGACCTACAACAAGAAGGAATACAGCCCTTGCAAACTATAGACAAGATTTCATAGAAACCAATTCGCTTTTCAATTCAGAATCAGGAACTTCTTTGATGAAGAAGTGAGTACAACAAATTTCAGTTTTGGAGAAAATGTAAGTAAAAAAAGTAAGGTTCTATCAATGGAAATTACTGACCAAGTGAAGATTTCTCCCTGTGAAGTGAGGGCGACAGAATGAAGACCACCAAGCGCCATAAACTTAACACAATCCAAATTCGGATTCAAAGTCGGAACAAAAACCGAATCTTCATGTCCAAACCCTAACCGCCCACCGTCCCCCTTCCCCCAAATCCAAAACCTCCCGTCGACGAACAACGAAGAGTGAAACAGCCCGCACGCAATCCCGACCTCTTTGGCCGCAGGAGAATCATTCTCCGGCGACGATAGAGATCCGGGCGTCGGCGACAGGCGGAATGACGGCGGGAGGAGAAGGTTAGCGACCGGGGTGGGATAGAGCCTGATCCCTTCGGCTCCGCCTCCGAGCTGACCGGAAGATCCCCGGCCCCAGGAGAGGAGCTGGACATTGACGGCGTCGGCGCCGTGGTGGTCATCGGCGGAGGATTCCGGTTTCCAGAGGAGGGGTGGTTTATTTGACTTGGGAGGAGTGGGAGAGGGAGAGGAGGAGAAGAAGGAGCGGACGGCGGTGAAGGAGGAGGGGCCACGGCGGCGTAAGGCGGTGGAGAGGTTCATTGCACATGGAGGAGTGGGGAGGGTTTTGGCCTTTGGGGGATCTGTTCGAGGGTTTAGCAGAGAACAGCTCGTTTTCTGGTGGATTGGACGACACGTGTAACAGGCACGTGTCTTTTGACATATTTACAAAACACCCATTTACAGAAATACCCTAAATGGGTTTTCCATTTGCAAGAATACCGGATTGACTTTTTTTTTACATATATACACCATTTGGTGTATTTTTATAAAATATTTAAAAAAAATTAATTCAAAAAATAAATTAAATCCATGAAATTAGAGAAAAGAAAAGGGAAATGAAAAACAAAAAAGTACACAAATATCATTAATTATAATATTTTTTCCAAATTTTTCTCTCAAAATCCCTCTCAAATTTCCCTCTCAAATACATAACTTTTTCCTCTTAAATTTCCCTCCTAAATACAACTCAATTAATTTCATCAATTTTCACTCTCCTTTTTTCTAAATTTCGTATACTGAATTATTGATTTTGAACCCAAATCCAAATTAACTCAAATTCATTTCCTTGTCTAAATTTCCCAGATTCACAATCTGCAAATTAACTCAAATTCATGTAACTAAAACAAAATCATGTTAAGGTTCGTCGCCGCTCCTGTTCGATTTCCTCTCCGAGCTCCAGTCGGTTTATGGATTTGCTCCGGTCGCCATTTGTCAGCTCCAGATCCTGTTCCGGTCGCCACCGTCTAGACCGGCTGCTTGGAGTCTCTGTTTTGGG
Organism: Rheum nobile; assembly: GCA_027886185.1. Taxonomy (NCBI): domain Eukaryota; kingdom Viridiplantae; phylum Streptophyta; class Magnoliopsida; order Caryophyllales; family Polygonaceae; genus Rheum; species Rheum nobile. The sequence continues at coordinate 11,487,228 of WOAB01000563.1, read as the reverse complement.
CGTATTCTGCATGCTAGGAAGAAGATGGTAGCGGCGTCTTTTACTTCTTCACGAACCTTCGCCGCAATTACTGATCTGGTTTCCTCCGTCAAGGCTGGGTTGTAGAGATCCAAGATCCGGTTTCGTGCGACTTTTGTTGTCTGGGAGGAAGATGATTTCGGCGCCTCCTTAATCTTCATGCTCCCTCGCCGCGCTGCCAGTGGAGGTCGATTCGAAGGCTCGCCGGTGCTCTTGCTCATAATTGCGTTGTCCTCTCAACTGCTCAGCGGCTTCAGATTTGGCCTTCCATTTTGATGTCCGCACCACCGACTGAGGTTGTCGGTTATTTCCCTGGTTCGACCGTCGGTGCCGATTGTGGTGACCTCAATTTTGGGGTTCTGTTGGTATGGCCGGTTGTGGCAACTGTTCTTCTTCTTCCACGTTCTTTGGTCTTAGGCAAATGTTTTTTTGATGTTTTTCTGGTTTTGTTTGTTTTGCCCTGTTATCCCTTGTTTTAGTTTATTTTGTATTTCATGTTCTTGTGTTTCTGTTTCGTTTAGTATCTTGCCTTGTCCTGTGTTTCAGCTTGAGGGAAATTCAAGTTTTAATCCTTATAAAGTAGAAATTCAAGTTTTTAATGTATACAATTTGTTTTAGATTTACATACAAGATATACTTATCTTGTCACGGTTCTTTATATATCCTCCACTCCACTGATAGTAAAGGGGAAAAATCAACACTAAACTTTAATATGTAATGTGACAGATTCAATATGATTTGATATAATCCTACCAACCAACATGATTGGCAGTCTAGATCACATAGGAAGAAGAAGAGAATGATTAAAATAGGAATAAAATATATAATCAATCATGTCATACTCACTGACGTGTCCTATCTTCTTTAATATGGTTTGAAATTACGCGACATTATCATAAAGTACTATATTACATAAAATGAAAATAAATAACATGCTTCACAAAGGGTTAATGTTTACATAAGATGCTGAGTTGATCCTTAATATTTACATGTTTGATCCCCTTGTGAATGATGAACCGATTCAATATGGTTTAAGATAATCCTACCGACCAATATGAGTGGCAGTCCGTATCTCATAGGAAGAAGAAGAGAATGATTAAAATAGGAAAAAATGCATGACCAATCCCGTCATACTCACTTACATGTCATGTCGTCTTTAATGGTTTGATATTATACGACATTATCATAAAATACTATATTATATAAAACGAAAAATAAATAACATGTTTCGTAAAGTACTAGATATTACACATATTATCATAAAGTTTAATGTAATTTGCTTATGATTTTTTCTTGTGAACTTTCTTTTCTTCGAAGACAGAAGCAAGTCATAAGTGATATGGTTTCAAAGTAGTTAATGTAATTTGTGTGGTTGGAATTAGTTGTATTGATATTTAGTCGAAAGTAGTTAATGTAATTTTCTTCGTTAATGATATTTTGCATATTGGTCTTCGCATATTCATAGAATTTAACACAATTCTGTCATGATTCCATATATATATCATGACGGGTTCAATGTGGACTAGTTTGGGTTAAATTGATATGACACAATCCTGTCATGATTCCATATATATCATGACAGGTTCAATATGGTTTGATATATATCATGAGTGGCGGTCCGTATCACATAGGAAGAAGAAGAGAATGATTAAAATAGGAAGAAAATGCATAACCATTCCCGTCATACTCACTGACTTGTCCTGTCGTCTTTAATATGGTTTGAAATTACGCGACATTATCTTAAAGTACTATATTACATAAAACGAAAATAAATAACATGCTTCACAAAGTACTAGATATTACACATATTATCATAAAGTACTAAATATTACATGACATAAGATAGTCACTACACTAAAATGCATTCCAAAATACTTCATAAAGTACTAATACGTGATATTAGATAGTCACTATACTAAAGTACTAAATAAATACTAAATATTAGATAAACACTTCTCATGCATAAGAATATGTATCAAGTTGTTGGATAATTAATTTGCTTAATATTTCATGTTTAGATTTGAGTCTTTTGACATATGTTGTTAGAATGAATTTCAATTGTGACATTTATTTCGTTAAAATCGACAATAAAATTTCTCCTAGATGACAGGAATTTAAGGTTGATAGTATGAAAAATACAAACTTCTCTCTGTTCATTTCAACAATATAAATATACAATGTGACAAAAGTATAAAAACCAATGACATGAAATATTCAGAAAAAGATAATTCGTGCAATTGTACCATGTGACAAAAATTCAATATAGCTTGAACATTGTGACATTTTTATTTGGTATACAACATTCTTATTCCTCTAAATCAGTGTAGCTTGAACATTGTATATCTAGTTTATACATGGGATGAGAGTTGATACAAAGAGCAACTCCAATACAAAAGCGTGAGATTGAAAACATTACCCAATAGCCATGAAATCCTTTTGACAGCAAATGGACGGTGCTATAAAAGACCGGGTATTCAAACAATGAAAACAACATTAAAATGGATGTTTAGCCGATCCGGCAAAGACAAATATAAAATTCTCTGACATTGTAATTGTTCATTCCAACAATATAAATATACCATGTGACAAAAATATGAACACCATTGACATGAAATATTCGTCCAATGATAATTCGTGCAATTGTACCACGTGACAAAAATATAAAATTCTCTGACATTGGAATTGTTCATTCTGACAATATAACTATACCATTGTGACAAAAGTATTCATTCCGACATTGTAATTGTTCAATTTGAGAAAATACCTGAAAGCATAGACTGGATGCTATGTCCATTGTTCAATTTGAGAAAATACCTGAAAGCATAGACCGCAGTTTTAATTATAACCGTGGTCTGAGAAAATGCCATGAAATCCTTTTGACAGCAAATGGACGGATGCTATGTCCATTGTTCGGTGAAGGTAAGAAATAATGACATAGTATAACTATATAACTATCTACATATAATAGAAACACAATGGTAAAGGATGATATTTGGTAGAGTTGAAATAAGTTGTACTTTTTGTTTACGTTATGTATATATCATTCTAGTCACTTAGTGAGTATTTTTCCGTCATAAAAGAAATGCCATTAACGCTATTTTTTATACTTTGAAATTTTTGTATTACATTTGAAAATTATTTTAAATAAAATAGAAAGCATGAAATTTGTTAACGAAAAGTCGTAAACGCTATAACTAGAACTTTCAACCTTAAAGCCCCTGTCATAAACTAAAAATTATCATGTCAACCAGGGTAATATTATTTAAAACCTTACATCTATTGTCACCAAGTGATAACTTTTCTATCGACATAAGTAAAACAAGTTATTGTCATTGATTTTTTTTCAATTCAATGAAATTTTATGTTTCGAGTTTGTAATTATTTTAGCGGATGAGTATTGCTGACAGGATAGATTTTAATATATGACAGGATAATTCTAACGTTTAATTACTTCATTAATGAGTGATTACAACATTGAAGCAAAACAAATAATTCTCTTTGCAACTAAAGTGCCTATACCACATTAAAGACACTAAAGTACTATAGAAACAAGACAATATTATACTCTACATAATATCCTGTCACCTATACAACATTTACAAACAATTTTTTGTCACCTATTCCTTTTTCTTCCTTTCCTTTCAACCAAATTATTATCAACAACAATCCTTGTCGATTTCTCCTATTGTATTTTCTCCCTTTGTGCTACACACCATAACTGCTTATACAAAGTTGTAATCCGAGAAAAAGATTGTAAAATAAATTAGTGAAAACCTCTCTTGAGTACCCAGACACTCCAATAAGCTGTGAGTCACACACGTCTCTATATAACTCAACAGGGACAATAGGTTTCTGCATACAAATGCAACAAAAGTTTGCCATTATCAAAAAATTAGTGGTTGAACTAATCAACTCAAATAAAAGCAAAAGCAAACTCTCATACAAGTAAATTTCACAATATGGGCATTCATTTAATTATAATTAACATGTTGGATACATGATTATAATAGTACTTGATGCAAGATAATATTTGTGCTGCAACATTCTGTTAACCAACATAGGAGTAAGTAATGACATGATGAGATGAGATTGGTAAGATTTTAATATCAGCAACAGAACGGAAACTTACTGAAAGAATGTTGTCAATAGAACGGAAACTTACTAAAATTGCAAGTACATTAATAATGTGTTGACGAAAAGTCACAAACGTTATAACTAAAACTTTCAACCTTAAAACCCCTGTCATAAACTAAAAATTATCCTGTCAATCAGAGTAATATTAGTTGAAACCTTACATCTCTTGTCACCAAGTGATAATTGTTTCATCGACTCAAGTAAAACAAGTTATTGTCACTTATTTTTTCTCTAATTCACTGAAATATAATGTTTCAAGTTTGTAATTATTTTCGCGGATGAGTATTGGTGACATGATAGTTCTTAATATATGACAGGATAATTCTATATGTTTCATTACTTCATTAATGAGGGATTACAACATTAAAACAAAACAAAATAATTCTCTTTGCAACTAAAGTGCCTATACAACATTAAAGACACTAAGTACTAAGGAAATAAGACAACATTAAACTCTGCATAATATCATGTCACCTATACAACCTCTTCCATGACAAGTAGGACATGAATCCATTTGATTTTCCTTATAATAACCATGTTCTAGATTTGGATTGCAGGTGGAACAAAGAGCATCTCCACGTCCTTCGCAAGCTTTAATTTTGTTTCCAATTTATATCATGACAGAAATTGATATATAAATATACTAACAAACTACACAAGACAGACAAATATTATTCATAGGCAATAGAGCAATTGAAGTAACTATTGTATTAATTCACACACACACACACACACACACACACACACACACACACACACACACACACACACACACACACTCAAACAGTATATATATATATATACATGTGGCCGGGTATGAAACTAGTGTGCTAGATACTTACGTGGACTCGGAGAGATCTTCTGGGAGGGACATAAGCCCCTTGATTCCACCACAAGCACTGTGTCCAATCACAACAATGTTCTCAACCTGTAACAATCATGATTTGCTGCTGGTTCAACCAGATGCTTCTAACAACTAATTAGGAAATGTAGGATCTACAAGGCCATGTATATGTAGTGCACCTTGAGATGCAAGACGGCGTACTCAATGGCCGCTCCAACACCAGAGTACCTTGTCTGTTCAATACCAAAAACACAACTCAGCTGATTCTGACAGTTGATGATGAAAATTATGCTTAGTATACATATTTTGAAGCAAAGAAACATGTTAAATCATAGATGACTACATGCTGCACTATTTTCATTTTGTGTTGGTGTAATATGGATTAGGAATTACTAGTATGAGCTGCAGATCCTACTGACAGGATGATGGTGTGCTGAATGGATGAACAATATCCAAGATTATGCTAATCAAGAGTTAAATCTAAACACAGACAAGAACAAGAGCTAGTCACTAACAAGAACACTTTCCCAGTTGGCATCCAAGAACAAGTAAACAGCAAATAGCATAGATAAATATAGATGTAAGAAATATAAATAAGATGCTTACTTCTATCTACTTGCAAATCAGTTTCAAGCTGCAGATTCAAAAATTCAAATAACTCTTCTGTAAGAACAACAAACAAATTCAACACAAGTGACCCTTTAACAAAAGCATATCCAATACAAAATGCCCTAGAACTGAGCATAAATCAAAGAGTTGGACAACTTAATTCTTATAACCAGTAGCAACTCTCCTCCACAGAGAGGAGAATCCATTAGTGTTACAGTTGAAAAGCTCACATTTAGGTGAAAACCCCCCATTGAGAACATAATACCACAGTAGTGGAACAACATACTAATACAGTAGTCCACTCATATAAACCAATCTTATCTCCAGGTAAGCCACCTCCATTACACCAACCTGTAACAAATTATAGCCCAAATTCGAAAAATAAAACAAAATTAAACCCAGAATACAAGCTGGAAGGAGGACGAATTCATACCTTGCGCTCAGATATCGCCGGACGAAGCTCCTTGGTGAGAGGTACGCCGAGCTCCACCATACAACTATACAAGCCTACATCCGATCATCCGACCTGAGCGCCACCGCCAACGGATAACTAATCGCAATCCCTCCCCCGCCAACCGCTCCAGACGGCGCCTCTCATGTCGGACTCCGGCTTGTACCAGATTTTTAGGTATTCTCTCCGATTCGACCAGAGCTTGAAGGAGGCGGCAATGCCGAATACAAGGTGTGAGATGTTCGTCGGCGGTGGAATCGGAGGGTCCAGAAGCTTCTCCGGCAGCGGAGGAGGCATGAGGGGGAGCAAATTCGTCTCTCCGTCGGCCGCTCGTTGGACTGGGAGGCGATTTCGGAAGCGGCGGAAGATGAATTGAGGATTTGAGGAGATGGAGTCGTGAGAGGAGGCGGAAATTGTAGAGAAACTGTAGAAAATTTGATAGGACTCGTGCTTGAGTTCAGAAATTTTAGGGTTCTAAATCAATTGAAAAGAGAAGTCAGATTAAAACTTTGAAAAATGAAAATTTTAGATTTTGAAATTTTAATCAAATTTTATTTAAGTTTAAATTTTTAAAATTGAAACTTTTTTATTATTTTATTGTTATGTTATATTTATTTTTTCAAAAGAAAAAGAAAATTCGGATTTTAGTTTACCTTTTTATTTGTGGGGTATTTTTGCAAAAAACAAGAAAAAATAAAGTCAAAGGTGTAGTTTTGCAAAAAACAAAAAGGGTAGGGTAGATTTGCAAAGGCATTAGGGAAATGGGGTATTGGGTGCTATTTCTCTTTACAAAATAGTGGGTGATTCTATTATTTCTACCATTTTTATTTGTATTTGTTTTCTTTTTTTAATAAATAAATTAATAAAATTTAACACTTGGATAATATCTCAATTATTTACAAAGCATAGGGGTATTAACATGAATTTTTTTAAATATAGGACAAACAAAAATAGCTCTAATCGCGAGAGTATCAAATAATATTTTTCTATAAATAAATTATTATTTTTCAAATTTCGTTTTCGAGTAGATTTTCTTTTAATTTTATCAAAAAATATATTCTTTTTTAGATTTAATCGTTCTTCTTCTTCTTCTTCGTCTCTTTCTTAATATAACCAATTTATATTGTTACCCATTACATATATATTTTTATATTAATTAATATAATCCAGTATATAACTACTAAAGTAGAATAAAATTATGTCACATGGCGCTTCCACGTTAATTTCACCACATGGCGCTTTCATGTTAATTTTGTCATTTTTCATTTTCTCTATTTTTTTAATTTTTATAATAAATTAACTTATATATTAAAGATTTCTGTACTAAACATATAGCTAATCTTTCCTTATTTAAATACAAATCAATCGGGAATATTACAAACTTACATATTAAAGATTTCTATATTAAACCTATAATTAATGTTTCCTTATTTAAATAAAAAATTAATTGAAAAGATTATAAATCAATCTTTTATATCTAGGAAAAGTGTCAGGTACGAAAGGCTATTAAAATACAAAATACGAAAGTTTTTTAACCGTCCGATTTGCTCCAGTTTTTTGCATTGTTACACGCGCGTTCTATTTTTTTTTTTCGCTCCAACCTTCTTTTTTTTGCTCCAGCTTTTCTAATTCTTTTTTGTTTGTTTGTTTGATGAATTTCACACACTGTACTTAAATTTCACACTATAATTTGATTGTTGTTTAATCTCTTGCACTTTTTTTTATTCATTTGCACTTCCTCTTTAACCACTTGCACTTCTGTTTAACATCTTGCACTTTCGTTCTATTCGCTTGCACCTATTCATTATTCTGATGCACTTTCTGTTCGCTTGCTTGCATTTTAAATATTTTTTAATCTCATATTTACTTGCACTTTCTGTTCACTTGCTTGCACTTTACTCTGTATTTCCATGCACTTTCTTCCTATTGGCTTGCACTTTTCTGTAGTTTAATCCCTTGTACTTTTTTTAATTCATTTGCACTTCCTCTTTAACAACTTGCACTTATTCATTATTCTAATGCACTTTATGTTCGCTTGCTTGCATTTTAAATATTTTTTAATCTCATATTTGCTTGTACTTTCTGTTCACTTGCTTGCACTTTACTCTGTATTTCCATGCACTTTCTACCTATTGGCTTGCACTTTTCTATTGTTTATTCCCTTGCACTTTTTTTATTCATTTGCATTTCCTCTTTAACCACTTACACTTCTGTTTAACAGCTTGCACTTTCGTTCTATTCGCTTGCACTTATTCATTATTCTGATGCACTTTCTGTTCGCTTGCTTGCATTTTAAATATTTTTTAATCTCATATTTACTTGCACTTTCTGTTCACTTGCTTTGCACTTTACTCTGTATTTCCATACACTTTCTTCCTATTGGCTTACACTTTTTATTGTTTAATTCATTGAACCTATCATAATGTGCAAGCAAATAAACATAAAGTGCAAGCAAATAAACATAAAATGCATTCGAATATACACAATGTATAAGAAGAAAAACATTGTTGGCAAGCATATAAGAATAAAATACAAGCAAACAAAATGTGCATGCGAATATACAAAAGTGCAAGCAGGAAAACATAAAGTACAAGCATATAAGAATAAGTGCAAGCAAAAAAACATAAAGTGTAAGCAAATAAACACTAAGTGCAAGCGAACAAAAATAAAGTGCAAGAAAATAAACGAGGAAGTGCAAGCATATAAACATAAGGTGCATTTGAAGGCGAGCGAATAACACAGTGAGCGAATAAAGCGCGTGTGAATAAATAAATGTTATTTTTCCTATTCTCTCCTGCCGTGGATCTCGCCACCGTGGACGGCTAATATTCTTTCGTATTTTGTATTATAAGCAGCTTTCGCACCCGAACCGCATCCTTATATCTATATATCTACTAAAGTAGAATAAAATTACACCACATGGTGCTTCCATTTTAATTTCGTCATTTGTCAATTTTTTAATTTTTTAAATAAATTAACTTATATATTACAGATTTCTATATTAAACATATAACTAATCTATCCTTATTTAAATACAAATCAATTGGAAAGATTACGAACTTATATATTACAGATTTCTATGTTAAACCTATAATTAATCTTTCCTTATTTAAATAAAAATCAATTGAAAAGATTACAAATCACTTAGGCAATTAGAAAAGTTACAAATCAAATTATTAGGAATATTACGAATTAAAAAACAAAGTATTAAACTGAATATTTATGTTGTTTCAACAAAATATACGGAACTTTATTTGAATTTGCTCTTATGTTGCTTTTACAATAAAATATACTCGGCGGTTCATATGAGTTCTGTTTATTTTCAATAGATGAGGATCAGGTTAGCAAATCAATATTTACTATTTGATATATTATGTTGTGTGGTGCATAAGAGAAGAAAATATCACAAACTTTAGTACAAGGTTGCTCTCTTTGATTAATCAGAGTAAGAACATAATGCAATCTATATTAGTTTGGTCCAGGTATTGCAAGCTTCCCAAGACACACTACAACCTATTAGCACAAGGTTGTTTCCTTTTATTAGCAATCTCATGTACTCCTTTGTAGAAATCATCATACGGTGTTTTAGATGTAGAGTGCTATATATTGTAAGGTTTATAAAACTGATTAAGGTTCGTAGAAAAAGTTCTCAAATTGGGTACAAGATCAGCAACCATAAAGCTTAAAGAACAAGCAAGATCTTTTTGTTTATTAGGAAAAAAAGAAAAAAATAATATTATATGCATACACTAAACAATTATTTAAATACAAGCAATATATTTTTTTTTTTAGATAGTTTGTCAACAACCATAAAGCTTAAAGAACAAGAAAGATTTTTTTTTTATTAGGAAATAAAAAATTATGAGAATATTATATATAATCAACAAGATTTTAAAAAAAATTATAGATTTTTTTTTATCATGGCATTATCTATTAATTATAGTGTTATGGTTTCATATAGTATATTCTGATTATAAATCATATCATATGTCGTGTTAGACCACCAAAACCTCATCTTTTCTTGAGAGAATATACAACATCATTTGTGAGCAGGTATTGTCTCTTTCATGCCTTTTAGTTTTGCCTCTTTATACATTTAGATATATAGTAGAATAATAGTAGATTAATCTATTGTATATATACTAAACTAAAACCTAACTACGCCGCATGACACTATCATAGTAAAATTGCCACATGTCATTTTATCCTTTTTAAATAAAATTAGTTATATATCAAATATTTTTATTCTAAATTTAGCACTAATATTTCCTATTGTAAAAACAAATCATTCACAAAGAGTACAAATCAATTACAAATTAAGATTACAAACTAATCACAAACGATAACTAATCCAAAACTTCCACTTATCAACTCAGAATTGCTAAGAATCAAGGTAGCTAATTGCTACATAATATATGATTGTAAACTAAATTAAAGTTGTAAAAAAATCAAAGATCATGAGTTTCGGTTATAAGTTATAACTAATTTTTCAAAAAAATAATTAAAAATATACGATATGAGATTGAAAATACAATATCTAAAACTAATTTAGGATATCAGATTTATTATTGCTTTTTTCTTTCAATTTCGCAATTCTCCATTTTTGCTTACGGTTCTTAATTAATCAGAATAAGTTTTGACACTACTAACTTATTTTTTATTTTACCTAATCGGTATGATATGTCAAAAAAATTGGTTAAAGCGACTTTCTATAAAAAAACATAGTAAATAAAACATATGTGATAAAATCAAAGATTGAGAAACATCATATCTATAGCGAATACTTCCCAAATAAACTAAAACTCATATCAAAACTCATGTATTTTTTAATTAGTATTTATTTGCAACACAATATCTAAATAAAAATTAACTTTTTTTTTCTTTCTAGATTTAAATTTAATCTAATCATAAATATCTCATATAAATGATATATTAATATATTAGGAGAATTTAATTATTTCTTTAATTAATAATATTCAAATATTTCAAAAAATAAAAGTAGATATTTATTATTAGTGGAACAACATTATTTCAAAATTAATTTAAATAGTTTCAGGGACTTTGTATATCATATCTTATAAATTATTTGTCACACCTATTTCTAATTTATGATTGGTTTGAAGCCTTGATGTATAATCTACTAAATAATACTAAAATAAAACCTAATTAAGACCACTTTTGGTTTGAAGCCTTGATTTATATGATTTGTTTTCGCACGTCTACTCTACATCGTGACACGTCACTAAATTCTTTTTTTTCTATTATTATTATTATATAAGATGTTTTTGGTATGACTAATAATTTTTTTGCTATGTTTTGGAAAGAATATATTACAAAAATATTCATATTATATGCATATCCTGTTAATATGGACAGAAATTTTATTTAATTTTATTTTTGAAAAAACAAAGAAAAAAAGAAGAGCTTGCCACGTGGCAAAATCAATGGTGTGATGCCACGTGGCAGTAGAAAGGTTTGGTTCATTTTAGGGGCGCCACGTGGCGTAGTAGGTAATTTGTTTTAGTAGATATATAGTTGATTCTTGGGTGCGTTTTGGAAAGAATAGATTACAAAATAAATATATGGCTGGTAATTTATGATTACAGATATATTTACATACACAATAAGTATATGGCTGATGATATTGTTTGCTACATTTTGGAAAGAATAGATTACAAAAAATATTCATATTGTATGCATATCCTGTTAATATGGGCAGAGATTTTATTTTATTTTATTTTTGAAAAAACAACGAAAAAAATAGAGTTTGTCACGTGGCAAAATCAATGGCGTGATGCCACGTGGCAGTAGAAAGGGTTGGCTCATTTTGGGGGCGCCACGTGGTGCAATATGTATTCTGCTTTAGTAGATATATAGTAGATTCTTGGGTGCGTTTTGGAAAGAATAGATTACAAAATAAATATATGGCTGATAATTTATGATTACAGATATATTTACGTACAAAAAAAAAATATGGTTGATATTATTGTTTGCTGCGTTTTGGAAAGAATAGATTACAAAAATATTCATATTATATGAATATCTTGTTAATATAGGTAGATATTTTATTTTATTTTATTTTTGAGAAAACAACGAAAAAAGGAGAGTTTGCCACGTGGCAAAATCAAAGGCGTGATGTCAAGTGGCAGTAGAAAGGTTTTATTCATTTTGGGGGCGCCACGTGGCGTAGTAGGTATTCTGCTTTAGTAGATATATAGTAAATTGACTAATTAATTTTGAAGTGGGGATAACCACATCTCTAACATTAATACTACTAAAACGATAAAGCATAATCAAAATGTTCATCTAATACATGAAAATGAAACCCTAAACATAAAATCTCGTAAGATGTTTAAAATTGCTGCAAATTATGAAAAACTTCCTTGTATACTACTGATAAGCGGTATTTTACATAGCGCAACTAGTAGTTATTAGCATAGTTTTGTGGAGATTTTGGCTCGGTTTTGGAGCTAAGTCGATGCTTGAGGTGCGGAGCTACATTATGATTATTTGGAAGCACTTGCATGTTGAGGACGAGGCTCGAGGTTTCCTTGGCGAGAAGACGCTCGAGGAGCCGGGCTGACATGAAGAGACGACGTTGAAGCTAGGAGAAGCAGCTTGACGCGGGCCATGGCGACCCACCGCGGGCCGACGCGGGCTGGGCTGGAGCTGGCTGACGCGAGCAGGCGGCGACGGGTGGACGCGACTGGCCGCGAGTGGCGGCGGGCGGCGGCGATCGCCGGTGGTCGCGTTTTTGCTCCAGGAAGTTTTGATCTTTGGCGAGGCGAAACGGCGAGCGGAAGCGATCGCGCCCGGTCGCGTCTCTGGCGTTTCTGAACTTTCCCGATTTCCTTTTTGGCTTGACGTTTTGTTTTCCCTTAATCAATTCAGACGTTTTGTTTGTCAGTTTAGGTTAGATTAGCACGTTTTTGGCAGACATTCATCGATCCATCACCATTCCCTCTCTCTCCTCTCATCATCTATCTTTTCCATCTCTTTTCTTTCTTTGTTTTTCTCAAGAACGTTTTTCTAGTTTTCTCCATGGTTTTGGATTTCGTGAAGAACATGAACCGGAACTAAGACCCTTGTTTTGCCTAGCGTGGAAGCACTCGATTAATTCAGTTGTAAGGTTTTATCTCTTGTTCGTCCCTTTGGATTTTTGTATTGATTTCCTTGAGCATAATTCGGATTTCTATATTGTTGGCTAGATTGACATCCTAGTTCGATTTTATAGTTTTCTAATTGCTAGAATAGGGATAGACGGTGGAATCCCTAATCACTTGTAGCAACCACAATTGCATGAAATTGGTATATTGAATTCAATTGTGAAAAGGAAATTGATTTGCATGTCATACTTGCGGTGTTGAGTCTTTGCTTGCAATCCATTATTTCTTATGCCCTATGCTATTGATTGAATCAACTTAGGAGGTCTTCTAGGTTTTCAATTAGTAAGTATTAGCAAGACCGGTTGGATTGTTAATATACAAAAAATCAGAATTGGGACAAATCCATAGGATTATGATGAACATGAAATGAACTGAATTGCAACTTGGTTAATTGATGTGTGGAAACTTGCTAGGTGAAACTCTTTCTCCCATTGTTTAATCTGATTTTTGTGCTATTGCAATTGAGTAGTTTTAGTAGAAAACCAAATCCCCCCCCCCCCATTTGTTCTTTAAAGTTGATAAATTAGTAGTTACATTGAAATTGACATTTTAAATCCCTTGGGTACGATTCCCTACTTGCATGCTATACTCTAGTTGCATATTAGGATTACTTTGATAGTGTGAACGACTGAAAATAAAGCTATCAAATTTGGCGCCGTTGCCGGGGAGTTATTTGTTCTTTTCTTTGTAATTGTTTGTTTGTCAACCCTTTGGTGTGAACCATTTGTATGGTTCACACCCGTGCTACTGATTCTTTGATTGTTGATTGTGATCCAGAAATTGAGCGGACATTTTTAAGGAACCGAAGAGCAGCCCGTGATTTGTTGAACCAAACTGAGATGGGTGACCGGACGTTGAGACAGCTTACCGCTCCTAACTTGGAGCAACAACCTTTGGCTATCACCATTCCTGAGTTAGCCGAAGGAGTGAATTTTGAGTTGAAGGCAGGATTGATTCATGAGTTGCCTCATTTTCATGGTCTTGTTGGAGAAGACCCGAACAAGCACTTGGCGCAATTTCATGCGGTGTGTTCTAGCATGAAGCCAAGAGGTGTCACTGCCGATGCCATCATGTTGAGAGCATTTGGATTCACCTTGAAGGATGCTGCAAATGATTGGCTATATTACCTTGCTCCGGGAAGTATTACGACATGGGCTGAAATGAAGAAGGCTTTTCTCGAAAAATACTTCCCGGCCACGAAGTTGAATAGCTTGAAGAGAGCCATTGCCACCATTGAGCAGCAAGGAGGCGAGAGCTTGTACGAGTATTATGAGAGATTCAAGTGGCTATGTGCAAGTTGCCCATATCATGGGTATAGTGAGCAAGATCTCATCCTCTACTTGTTCAACGGTCTCTCGGATGAGGAGCGTAGGATGGTGAATGCCGCTTGTGGAGGTAATATTCTGAACAAAACTCCTACCCAAGCGTTTGAGATGTTTCAGGAGCTATCCGAAGGCTCAAGGCAATTTAGCAAGAGAGAGAGTCTCAAGGCTGTGAGTGCTTCTTCATCAAAGATTGAGTCTGATGTGAATGAGTTGAAGGAGATGATGAAGTGCTTTATGCTGAATGGCACTTCATCTCAAGCCCGACCTTGTGGAGTTTGCAATGAAGTGGGGCACCCAAATGATCAATGCCCTACTCTTCAAGAGTCAAGTGCTGAGGTGAATGGTGTTGGAGGATGGCAACCAAGACCAAATTATAGAGATCATCCAAATCTGAGGTGGAGTAACACGCACAATGTTGAGAACCCTCATCTCTTGCAACCACAACAACCGAGGCCACAGTACAACCCGAGACAAACCATGTCAGCTGAAGACATGATCAAGTCGTTGGCTCAATCGGTTATACAAAAGGATGCTGATACAAAGTCGTCTATTCAGAATCTTGAGAGACAAGTGGCACAAATTGCTCAATCCGTGAGTAATCTAGAGGCTCATGTATCGGGAAAATTACCGTCACAAACGGTAGTCAACCCGAAGGCGAATGTGAGTGCCATTACCTTGAGGAGTGGGAAGTTATTGGACCCTTATGCTGAACAGGGTGATTTGCAAGACGGTTTTGCACCGTGTGAGAACAAGAAACGAGGACCCGAGGCGGCCTACCGAGATTGTGTGCTTGATGAGGAAGTGTCACCGGAACAACACCGGCGATCGCCCTCACCCGCGGACACTCGCCGTTTCACGCCAGAAAGTTGCCCAGAAAATCAACCTCACCGGCGGCGATCGCGGTCACCCGCCGGAGGTCGCGGTTTGGCGGCAGAACTCCCAGCTCAGGAACGGCGATCGCGTGGACCCGCCGTGGCTCGCGGTTTGAGCCCAGATCTTGTCGACGAGTATGTTCGCCCGAGCTTTCCACCGCTTTGCTCTCAGAAGCCGGTCCCGCCTTTCCCTGAGGCGTTGAAGGACACTAGAAGACCGGAGAGTGACAATGAGATGTATGAGACCTTTAGCAAGTGTCAGGTAAACATTCCTTTGCTAAAATTGGTTAAAAGTATTCCTAGATATGCTAAGTTTTTAAAAGAAATTTGCACTATCAAAAGGAATCAAAAATTGAAAGGAAAACAAAAGGTCAAAATTAGTGAGCATGTTTCCGCGGTTTTTCAAAAGAAAATGCCTAAAAAGTGTGGTGACCCGGGTAGGTTTAGCATTCCATGTGTGATTGGTGATACTAAAATTGAAAATGCTATGCTTGATCTTGGTGCATCTATCAATGTTTTGCCTTTGTCCTTGTATGAATCCCTAGGATTAGGACCTTTGCATGAGACCGGTATTGTTATTCAACTAGCTGATAGGTCTAATGTGTATCCTAAGGGAGTGGTTGAAGATGTACTTGTTATGGTTGGTGATTTGATATTTCCCGCTGATTTTTTTGTGTTGGATATGGAGCATGACAAAGATGCGGCCCCTATGCTGTTAGGTAGGCCTTTCATGAAAACAGCACAAACTAAAATTGATGTTAATAGTGGGAAATTGACTATGGAATTTGATGGGGATGAAGTTGAATTTAACATCTATGATATGAAGCCCGTTGTTGATTCCTCTTTGAACTTTGTTGATGTAATGACTCCTAACCCTTTGGATGAGTTACAACCTATGATTGAGGATTCTAACATGACAACTTTATTGGATGAGAAGGGAGAGTCCCCTAACTCTCTTTTGGGCATTGGCCCCATTGTGCTAACTCCGAGCAAGAAGCTTTTTTCTTCTTCTTTTGTGCAGGCCCCAGAAGTTGAGTTTCAACACCCCCCTGATCCATCGAAGTATGGGGGGAAGGCAACCAAGAAGGTAAAGATGGAGGAGCCACCGAAGGAGTCAACTACCAAGAAGCATGGTCTAAGGTTTAAACCTTTCCATGAATGGTTCAAGAAGGAGGTGCTCAATGAGAGGGTTCCTAAAGGACCCGATGATATAGATTGAGGTTGTGTGAGTAGTATGTCGAGCCACGACAATAACTAAGGCGCTTCTCGGGAGGCAACCCGAGGTTTGAGATGCTTTATTTTATTTTTTCTTTTTGTTTATTTTTTAATTGTCATTTTTAGTGTTTTTGTGGTTAGGGAAGGATGCCCAAGGCACAGGTTCAGCTACAATCTGTAGCCAAAACCGCTGTAAGTCTTTCTTCCTTTCTAAAAAAAAAAATAAAAAAAAAATAAAAAATCCTTGGATGTGCGGAAAACCCGCAAGGGCCGCATAGGTAATAAGAAGGTGACTCGCTCAACCCCAGGTTGAGGCAAAAATGAGTCTTGGAGTGATGCGAGATTGGTGTTCCCCGAAGAAGAGCTTGTGATTGTAGGTTGCAAACTACGATCACGGGTTTGTGCTTAGCAACCTTCCGGAAGTTGGTGATTTGCTGAATTCGCCATTCATTTTTCTTCTTCTGTGGATCTTCAATTTCGGCGTTCTTCCTTGTTACCCATTGTTTTGGATGAGCTGGACATTATTGGATCATCATTGAGCTCATCCCACTTCTACTACACCTTGTGCTTCATTGGAGGGAGACCATCCGGTCTCGTATGTGAGTCTTCTGTTTTCTTTCTCCCCGTGCTTTTACCTTGTCTTTCATTCCATTGGGGACAATGTCATGTTTAAGTATGGGGGAGAGAATGTATTCACATGTTTTATGGTATTGTGCACTTGTGTATGGCTGATGTGTATGAATTTTTGAAAAATTTGAAAAAGAAAAAGCCAAAAATATGAGAAAAAGGCAATCAAAATCCTGGGATGAGCTGAAAAGCTCAGGTAAAAAGCAGGTAGTCCGACCGACTCTAGGTTGGTGCAAAAATGGACTTGAGTGATGTGAGCAACATGTGAGATATCTAGCAAAATGAAATGAGTGGTTAGGTGAAAACCCGAAAGGGCGCCTAAGCAAAATGAGTGTGAGTGATTTAGGATTTTCTTGCTTGGCGTTGGTGTCATAAGAAGAGGTGTTATAAGGAGTTCGGGTAGGATCACTCATGGAGCGATAAGGAGATAGATTGGAGTTTATGCATTGCTCATTTTTGATTGTTTGGAGGCGAAGTGTTGAGTCTTGTAATTGCTAGTTTCATGTTCTTCCTTACTTCCTGAAACCTGTGTGCTGATTGGAGGAGTGAGTTTTCTTTTAGCTTACTCGAGGGCGAGCAAGGTTTAAGTATGGAGGATTTGATAAGCGGTATTTTACATAGCGCAACTAGTAGTTATTAGCATAGTTTTGTGGAGATTTTGGCTCGGTTTTGGAGCTAAGTCGATGCTTGAGGTGCGGAGCTACATTATGATTATTTGGAAGCACTTGCATGTTGAGGACGAGGCTCGAGGTTTCCTTGGCGAGAAGACGCTCGAGGAGCCGGGCTGACATGAAGAGACGATGTTGAAGCTAGGAGAAGCAGCTTGACGCGGGCCATGGCGACCCACCGCGGGCCGACGCGGGCTGGGCTGGAGCTGGCTGACGCGAGCAGGCGGCGGCGGGTGGACGCGACTGGCCGCGAGTGGCGGCGGGCGGCCGCGATCGCCGGTGGTCGCGTTTTTTCTCCAGGAAGTTCTGATCTTTGGCGAGGCGAAACGGCGAGCGGAAGCGATCGCGCCCGGTCGCGTCTCTGGCGTTTCTGAACTTTCCCGATTTCCTTTTTGGCTTGACGTTTTGTTTTCCCTTAATCAATTCAGACGTTTTGTTTGTCAGTTTAGGTTAGATTAGCACGTTTTTGGCAGACATTCATCGATCCATCACCATTCCCTCTCTCTCCTCTCATCATCTATCTTTTCCATCTCTTTTCTTTCTTTGTTTTTCTCAAGAACGTTTTTCTAGTTTTCTCCATGGTTTTGGATTTCGTGAAGAACATGAACCGGAACTAAGACCCTTGTTTTGCCTAGCGTGGAAGCACTCGATTAATTCAGTTGTAAGGTTTTATCTCTTGTTCGTCCCTTTGGATTTTTGTATTGATTTCCTTGAGCATAATTCGGATTTCTATATTGTTGGCTAGATTGACATCCTAGTTCGATTTTATAGTTTTCTAATTGCTAGAATAGGGATAGACGGTGGAATCCCTAATCACTTGTAGCAACCACAATTGCATGAAATTGGTATATTGAATTCAATTGTGAAAAGAAAATTGATTTGCATGTCATACTTGCGGTGTTGAGTCTTTGCTTGCAATCCATTATTTCTTATGCCCTATGCTATTGATTGAATCAACTTAGGAGGTCTTCTAGGTTTTCAATTAGTAAGTATTAGCAAGACCGGTTGGATTGTTAATATACAAAAAATCAGAATTGGGACAAATCCATAGGATTATGATGAACATGAAATGAACTGAATTGCAACTTGGTTAATTGATGTGTGGAAACTTTCTAGGTGAAACTCTTTCTCCCATTGTTTAATCTGATTTTTGTGCTATTGTAATTGAGTAGTTTTAGTAGAAAACCAAACCCCCCCATTTGTTCTTTAAAGTTGATAAATTAGTAGTTACATTGAAATTGACATTTTAACTCCCTTGGGTACGATTCCCTACTTGCATGCTATACTCTAGTTGCATATTAGGATTACTTTGATAGTGTGAACGACTGAAAATAAAGCTATCAACTACATTGGTTGTAGTATTAGATTTTTTTTTTGTCGTATATTAAAATCTCCAAACCTTTCTTGCTGGTAACTCTTGATGATGCAACATAAAACTGACCATGAGTGAAAACAGGGCGTGGAAGACACAAACAGACATTTGCAAGTGATTGGCCCCAACTCTTGTTTATCGTCATAGCAAAACAGACACTCAAGGAAAATTGACTTCATTGAAACATGAACGGATATGAAGTGTCTAATGGTGACATGAGCACGCGAGGAATCAAAACTTGTCCGATATTGTTGCCTGAAATATTCTTCCTTGTTTGACATGACTGTCAAGTGGCATGATTATCGATCAATCTTGTCCTATTACATAAACTTGAGGACTGATCAATATTTCGAAGCAACATAATAAGGACTCCAACCTTAAGTTTAAGTACATGATTTGGGACACCAAAACATCTAATATTGTTCAAGTAGTCAGATGTATAAACACTTGCATCGTTGTCTGCAATAAAACCTGTCTTGCACATGATATGATATCCAAATTGAGATAAACTTTCTCATCACCAAGTAACAAAGACAATATATAGTCATTAACTCTATCTACATCTTCATGTGTCGGTACAAGAATTGCCCGTTCTTCAAAGTATTTTGAAAACAACTTATTGTCCAAAAGAGAGGAATAAACACACTTAAGAATGGCTGGAATCAGATCTAAGTCATAATCCTTCACCAATAGTTCATCAGGAATTTGTATTTGTGTTTCTCCATCATTGTCATTACCTACAATACCATCACCCATGCTTAATACCTATTCAAAAAATTCATTTGCTTCTTGGATATCATAATCAGATGTACTATAACACCCCCGATTTATACCGGTAGTGTCATACGCCAGTGACCTCAGACATTACCGTCCAAAGCCACCCTAGGCTTTAATCAGAACAATTAAACTTAAATGCGTACATATATTAAATGAAAGATTAAACAGCGGAAGGCATTTGTATATGAAACTCAACCCTTTTATTAAAAGATCCTTCATCAAACGAGAGTAGCTTTTTCTTTTACAACAGAGTAAAAATTACAGCGGAAGACTTGAAGAATAAACCTATCACATGACTAGGTTATAAAAGTACATATTAAAGTGATACTTAACGACTTTGAAATACCGACACTTAAATCTGCAACTGCAAGCCTCTGCTTCTTCGAATGGTTACTTTGACTTCGGGAACCTACCACTGATGTGTCGTAAGGGACGGATGACACCAGCCAACCATGCAAGGAATAAAACTCGGTTGGTTAGTCTAATGAAAGACTATGCAAGGGTGAAAACAGAATGGTTCTAGTAATCGTAACCGTTTACTATCATTGTCCCTCAAATAATAACCGAAGGAACGATATATAACCCGGAACTTTCACGGAATGATTAAAGTTTAGACATGCACTGAAAAGAAGACTCCAAGGAATTGGGTCTTAAGGGAAACGTATGAAGAGAAGACTCTAAAAGATTGAGTCTTACGGGAAAGTATGACAAATGTTTGGGAACATTATAATTTCACACAAGCGTTTAAAAAGACTTGACTATTTGGGTCCACGACCAACCTCACCGCGTAATGCGAATTCAGATTTGGAAGGAGGACTTACTCTAATCGAAGTCCAGGCGAGTTTCCAAGTTGTACTCCTCGCCCGAGGGTATAATAATTATGTGCATAATCACACTTATCTTATTTAATTCCAAAACGCACATTTACGGTATAAGCTTTTATCATATAAATATAACATCACGAGTAACTACGGAAGTTTACGATATCGAGTGACTATGAAGGTTTTATGATATCGAGTAACTACGAAAGTTTATGGTCTCGAGTGACTACGAAAGTTTATGGTCTCGAGTAACTACGAGAGTTTACGTTATCGAGTAACTACGAAAGTTTATATCTGGAAAGCATTTAGAGACTGGGTCCACTATTACCGAGTTATAAAGAAACGACTAATCCTCCTAAGGAATTAGCGTTCCTACGAATACTCGTGCTAATCTAGCATTAAAGTTCACATTTAAAACCACACCAATACCATCACGGTAATAACAGATATAATAGCGTTGTTTCTAGCAATATATACAACCTATTATAATATCACATTTTAATCATGTTATTTATAAAATCTGTTCCCAAACGAAAACAACAGTTCACTCCGATTTAATTAACAATTAAAAGCAATTGATAATTAATAGAATATGGAATGATTAAGCAAGAGCGAACCGCCACTTGCCTTAGTCTAGACGAACGATTGAGCGACGACGGGTTTCTGGGTCGGGAACGGGAACTGGATTACAGATTCCTATGAACAACGACCCCACAACGAAACCCTAGGTTAGACCCGACAACTAAAATATACGAATCTAAGGAAGAACGAACCAAATCGAAGGAACGAAAGTCCCGACCGAGACCGGCAATGCCCAAGGCCACGATCGCGATTGCCCAGGCAATCCGCGGTCGCGGTGGGCACTGCCACGGTCGCGGTCGTCGAGGATGAGTGTCCGCGAGTGCCAAAGGCAGCAGCCGCAGACACGGCCGGCCTTGTCACAGCCGCGGTCGCGGCAGTTCATGTCCGCGATCGCGGACATGAACTCCGACGACCCAAAATAACGAGGAACTCACCGGCGGGGACTCCTAGGGGCTCGATTCACGGCGGCTTCACTTCCGGCCTCCTTTGCGCCTCCAATGCAACCACCCTACGAGCACCACCACCTCCAACGAGAGCTCCGACGACGACTTCAAAGATTCCGGCGAGAGCTTGAACTTCGACGACAATGGAACGAGAGGGAGAGAGTGAGATTTCTCAGTGGAGTGCTCCTATTCCTCCCATATCGTCTCCTTTTATAGCCAAGGAGAGATCCCAGCCCCGGTAAGATCAACGGTGGAGCGAGAGATCAACGGCGACGACGAACACGTGGCTCGCATGCCCGTCTGTGCACTCTGCACATAAAAATCTATATGATACTACATAATAGTTTTAATCAAAGTGAAATGTTTATTGTCTTTAACTAATTTCTTAGCTTAGCGGAGTACAAATTGGTTCTTTAAATTTATGGCTAAGAATATTGTTTTCTACGTTTTTGGAAAGAATAGATTATACAAAATATTCATATTGTATACATATTTGACTAATATGGGCAGATATTTTATTTTATTTTCGAAAAAACAACGAAAAAAATGAGAGCTGGACACGTGGCAAATTAAATACCGTGATGCCACATGGCAGCAGAAAATTTTGGTTCATTTTGGGGGCGCCACGTGGCGTAGTATGTATTCTACTTTAGTAGATATATAGTAGATTATGTACAAAAAATATATGACCAAAAATATTATTTGCTACATTTTTGGAAAGAATCGATTATACAAAACATTCATATTATAAGCATATCCAGCTAATATGGGCAGGAATTTGATTTTCTTTGATTTTCGAAAAACCAACGAAAAAAATGAGAGTTGAACATGTGGCAAATTAAATACCGTGATGACACGTGACAACAGAAAATTTTGGTTCATTTTGGGGGCGCCACATGGCGTAGTAGATATTCTACTTTAGTAGATATATAGTAGATAGTAGATTGTAGTACGTAATATATATGGTATGAGCATCAACCACAGAATCTCAAAATATCTCTTTGCTCGAATGCGTGCAATGGAAGAAACGTGCAAACCACCCCTCTATATATATACACTTTATTAGATTTACATGTAAACTGTTGGGCCAAGGTATTTCGAAGCCCAACCCGATTGGCCCATGATCTCAGAAATGAGGCTAACCAATTCGGCTAAAGCAAAGAAGAGTCGATCCGAGGAAAGGGGACGTTGGCGAGGATCTCGGAGGACGGTTCGACGGCTCCCACAAAATCCGGAAGGAAACGGCTAGATTATACAATCATGTAATTTATGTATAAGTATCCGATTAACGAGGTTTTTACACACACGATTATTATCACTAATACCAACTACCATTTACAATTCTCTTGCTCCACTGCAATTGCTCTCTAAGTTCGATTCTTTATTTCTATCTTGAAGCGACCGACACTTAGATTGTTCGATTCGACCAATCTCTCATTCAAGGGAGATAAGTTTACTTTTGTGTCTGTTTAATCTTGTTTTACTCAGTTCTTTACTTGATTTGGATCATTCAGATATAATCAATTCTGTAGTTGTCTAGTTGCCCTTCTTAAGACGATCCAGGTCGGTTTGATCTTTTCACCCCAAAACAATTTGGTGCCCACCGTGGGGCATCTAGTCAATCAAGCGATCCAATCATCAAATCCGACAATCATCCCATCATGGCCGAGATCGGAAACCAAGCAATCCTCGTCGAAGACCAGGCTCAGGGAGATATTCAAATAGCAAACCAGGCAGAGGACGTCAGTAGCCATCCGATTGCAAACTCACAAATCCAAGAGCTCGCCAAAGCTATGAACGTCCTCCAAGAGGAACTGGCCCATCAACGCGCCAGAACGGAAACACTAAGTACCCAATCTGAATCCGAAATTGCTCGACTAACCCGTGAGAATGAATTGTTGAAATCGCAGATACATTCAGCCGCCTCGATCCCCGGAGGTCCAAGACGTATAGTCAACACAGAAGGACTGTCTACCCGACTCAACCTGGACGGGATATACATAACTTCTGCGACGATGACTAATGCCTCCCTACCTTCTGGTATGTTTTAGACTCCTCCAGTCACTTTCGTTACGACTAACGTGTCAAGCTTTGTAGCCGAGCCTCCTGAGGCTCAAGCGATCCGTCCACAGGAAACGGCTCCAGCCGATCTCTAGACCCTCATACAACATGCTATCAACGAGCACATGAAGACCCTGGACGATCGTATCGCACCAATCCCGGGAGTCCCTCAACCAATCGAGAAGGAAGCAATCGACGAATATGAAGATTCACCTTTCGCAGAGGCGATTGCACACGTCGAGATTCCTATAAAGTTCCGCGTCCCCAACATGCCCAACTATGATGGGACCGGGGACCCCGACGACCATGTCTCGATTTATAAGCAAAAATTAATGACTATTTCGATCCCAAGAGGGAACCGCGAGGCATTCATGTGCAAAAGCTTTGGCACGACCCTCGCGGGACCTGCACTAACTTGGCTTATGCATTTACCACAGGGTTCCGTCGCTTCCTTCGCCGACTTGATCAATTCGTTCAAAGTCCAATTCGCTAGCAGTCGACGATTAGAAAAGCAATCAAGCGATCTGTATAGGATCGTGCAAAGGTATGGCGAATGTCTAAGGAATTATCTTAACAGGTACAACAAAGAGAAGGTCGCAATTCCACACTGCGATGTCCCAACATCAATCGAAGTGTTTCGTCGGGGCCCGGTCAGAGGTAGCGAACTCTACCGTGAATTGACCAAATACCCGTGCCAAAGCTTTGAAGACGTTCAAGCCAAAACCATGGCGCAAGTCAGACTTGAAGAAGACAAGGAACCCTCCAAAGCAAACAAGAGTCCCGATCGAGTCGACCGAAAGGCATCCTCAGACTATCGACGCGATCGACGACCCTAACCATATCCCAATGGGCGAAGCGACCCCAGTCAGGTAAACAACTCTTATGACAGAAACCAAGATTGGCGAAACAACCCCGCTCTCCCTCCGAAGCTTTACTCTTATAACTTCAACATCGCCATATCGGAGCTCGTAAAGAGTTTCGACAAATATGGGAAGGAAGTAAAGTGGACTCAAAAGAGCGACAAACCAGATGCCAAGAAGGACATGAACCAGTGGTGCGAGTTCCACGGGGACCATGTACACTCGATGAACGAATGCATAGCCCTTCATAAGGAAGTCGCAAGGCTCCTCGCGCAGGGGCTATTACGCGACGTCATCTCAGATAGGGCCAAAGCGACCCTCGATCGAAGGGATTAGGTAACATCCGATAAACCATCCTCTCCGATTCCTACTAAAATTGTTAACACCATATCAGGAGGGTCAGACGTGTGTGGAAACACATACTCGACCGCCAAAAGACATGCTCGAGAGAGCAGGGCAACAAGCCGATTCAGATGGAGATAAGACAGTTATAGACCTCCGACGCTCCTGCCATTACCTTCGACGACTAGGAAGCCCAGGAACTAGGCGACCATCATGACAGTTTGGTAATCTCACTTTCAATTAGCAACTTCCTTATCCGTCGTGTTCTAATCGACACAGGTAGCTCCACCAACTTGTTGACACTAGACGCCTTAAAGGGTATGAGTTTAAGCGAGGACGACTTAACCAGAAACTCTACCCCGCTGGTCGGATTCAGTGGGGAAGTTAAATACACCCAAGGCGAGATCGTGTTAACAACGTATGCTGGTGGAGTCAATCAACATGTAAAGTTTTTGATACTCGACTGCCCATCTCCATACAATGCAATCCTTGGCAGACCCTGGATCCACACCATGAAGGTTGTACCTTCCACTTACCACCAAACGATAAAATTTCCTACTAAGTGGGGGGTACAGGAAATAAAAGGCGATCAGCGGGCTGCCAAGGAGTGCTATGTCACTTCAATGAAAGGGGCAGTCGACAAACTTTCCGCATAGCAATCACAGTATGGAGAAGGAACCACACGATACGTCGAACCAGAAATAGAACAACTCGACGAGATCGCGTTGGATCCTTCAAAGCAAACACAGACGGTGAAGGTCGGACCGGATCTAAATGATTCGACCAGGGCAGATTTAATTTCTTTTTTACGATCCAACTCTGACTGTTTTGCTTGGTCACACGAAGACATGGTGGAGATCTCCCCGGATATTATTACTCACAAATTGAATGTAGATCCCATGTACCCTCCAATCAAGCAAAAAAGGAGAAAGTTCGCGCCAGAACGTAACAAGATTGTAGACGACGAGGTAAACAATTTACTTGAGATAAGCAAAATCCGAGAAGTCAAGTACCCCGACTGGTTAGCAAACGTTGTCGTGGTTCAAAAGAAGAATGGGAAATAGAGAGTATGAATCGACTTCACATACCTAAACAAGGCATGTCCAAAAGATTCTTTCCCCTTACCACATATTGACGCAATGGTCGACGCAATGGTCGACGCGACCGCCGGACATGAAATGCTGACATTCATGGACGCGTTCAGTGGGTACAACCAGATCCTCATGGACCTTGACGACCAAGAAAAGACAACTTTCATAACAAGCCAAGGTACGTACTGCTACAAAGTAATTCCCTTCGGACTAAAAAATGCAGGGGCCACGTATCAAAGGTTGGTGAACAAAATGTTCAAAGATCAGATCGGAGATACCATGGAAGTCTACATCGATGACATGCTTGTCAAGTCCAAAGTGGCAGGGGACCACATCGAACACCTGAAAGAAGCTTTCGAGGTATTGAAAAGATATAACATGAAATTAAACCCGACTAAATGTTCTTTCGGAGTGTCTTCAGGAAAAAAATTGGGATACATGGTCACTCAAAGAGGGATAGAAGCCAGTCCCGACCAGATCAAGGCCATCGTCAACCTTAGATCCCCTCGATGCGTCAAGGATGTCCAGAAACTAACAGGACGGATAGCGGCACTAAACAGATTCATATCCAAGTCATCGGATAAGTACAAGCTCTTCTACGAAGCTTTGAAAAAGAACAAATCATTCGACTGGACAGCCGCACATGAACAAGCCTTCCAAGATCTAAATACATATCTGGCAAGTCCACTCCTACTGGCTAAACCAAAAGACAATGAACCATTGCCATTATACCTAGCCGTATCGGAATCAGCCGTCAGCGCAGTCCTAACAAGGGAGGAAGATGGTAAACAATCACCGGTCTACTATGTAAGTCGTTCCTTACTTCCCGCCGAGACCAGGTACACATCACTTGAAAAGTTAGTCTTAGCATTGGTTACGGCCTCAAATAAGTTACGACCCTATTTCGAATCACATGTTGTTATTGTGAAAACTAACCATCCCATGAAAGCAGTCATGAGGAAACCAGAATTTACAGGACGAAGGTCCAAGTGGGCCATACACCTTAGCAAATTCGACATCGAGTACAAACCAAGGACATCAATCAAATCTCAAGTGTTAGCCGACTTTGTGGCCGATTTCAGCCCGACACTAGAACAAGAAGGCACGAAGGAGGTCAAACAACTAAAAGTCGAAGAAGACAGGGGCATATGGCAACTCCATACAAACGGAGCGTCAAACGTAAGAGGAGTCTGCCTAGGTGTCGTGCTAAAATCACCACAAGGGGACCATATAGCCCAAGCTATGAGATGCGAATGGGACGCGACCAACAATGAAACAGAATATGAAGCCCTCGTATTTGGATTAACACTTGCACACGATCTCGTAATTCTAAGCATAGAGGTAACATGCGACTCTCTCCTAATTGTCAACTAGGTACAAGGTTCGTACGCTGCCAAAGACGACAAAATGATGGCATATCTAGACATCGTCAAAAAGTTGGCAAGCAAATTCAAGAACTTCACTATCCGACAAGTCCCACACGACCTCAACACATAAGCCGACGCCCTAGCAAACCTCGACTCAGCCTTACATCCCAACGACTTCCACAACATTCCATTAGCACATATCACCACACCGGTCGTCCCCAAAATCTTCAAAACACCTAACCCATATGACATTCAGACAATGGACGAGTTACCCCTAGAAGAAGAAGTCTCAGCAGAGGTAGGAGACCACACAAAAGAGGATTTAATGGGCGATCAAGATTATTGGACCATCCCCTACATCAAATGGCTCGGGGATGGAACACTCCCGGCAGACAAAGCAAAAACTAAGAGACTCAAGGTACAAGCCGTGACCTTTGATTTAAAAGATAATATTTTGTTCAAACGATCTGTTACATGCCTATACCTACGCTGCATCAAAACAACTGAGGTACATCGCGTCTTACAATCTCTACACGATGGAGACTGCAGAAACCATACTGGAGGACGTAGCCTATCCGACAAAGCCCCCATGACAAGTTATTATTGGCCCACAATGAACAAGGACGCGACGGATTATGTCAGAAAGTGTGACACCTGCCAACGACACGCACCTGTCACACATCAGCCATCCGAGATGCTCCATCCGACCCTAGCTCCCTAACCCTTCATGCGATGAGGAATGGACATCGTTGGAAAACTGCCACCGGTGTCAGGACAACGTGTCTTCTTCCTAGCCATGACTGACTATTTTTCTAAATGAATAGAGGCCGAAACATATCGAGAGGTAAAAGAAAAACACGTCATCTCATTCATAAAACGTAACATTCTATGCAGATTTGACGTCCCTTCGGAAATCGTATGCGACAATGGCTCCCAATTCATCGGTAGCAAGACGCGATCTTTCTGTAAACAGTGGAACATCACATTAGTCATGTCCACACCAAGATACCCACAGTCTAATGGTCAAGCAGAGTCCAATAATAAAATCATCAACAATCTCAAAAAATGCCTCACAGGGGCAAAAGACAAATGGGCCAACGAGTTCCCTTTGATATTATGGTCTGACAGGACGACGCTAAAAAACGCAACAGGGCAAAGCCCTTTCTCATTGGTATATGAAAGCGAGGCAATCATCCCCATTGAGCTACTCGTCCCAACTGCCAGATACGAACTCCAAACTCCGGAATAAAACGATGTCGAGTTAGCTCACAACCTCGACACCGTCAACGAGACCAGAGAGAAAGCCAGAATCCGAATGGTCCAATACCAACAGCAAGTCGCCCGGAGCTACAACAAGAACGTTCGAGCTAAAGTCTTCAAGTTAGGAGATTAGGTCCTAAGGAAAACGTTCCAAAACACTAGAGATCCAACAAACGGAAAGTTGGCACCCCAATGGGAAGGACCTTACCTTACCTCATCAAGGAAGTGGTCGGGCAAGGAGCATATCGACTAGAAAAAAAGGACGGACAACCAATCCCTCGAAGTTGGAACGCGGTCCACTTAAAGTTGTATCACTTTTGAACTTTCTTTCACTTTCACTTTGCATTTTTACATCTATTCAAATTATATTCGCTTGAATTACGACCACTGACTTAAGCATCGGAGGGCCGTTAGGTCACCCCCAATGGTCGCCCCAAGACCTCTTTTTTTGTACTCTTAACGTGATCTGAACAGGAACAAGAGGCCTCGAAGACAAACTTGACATTCAAAAGGATATCCTCATTATACACAAAATAGCGCTTATAAACATCCAAATCGATCGATACACAGGGAATAGAGGGAACAATACAAAAACATCCTATTCTACGAAGACTTGTCCTACCCAAGGTATTTGTCTTTACCATACATTAAAAACTACTCTTCCCTGAACAATGCATGTCACACTAACATTCACAACTACAGGTCGTCTTGACCAAACACTTCACATTGAAACCAAGACACGATCAACAAATCCACATGCGAGAAACATACAAAGCAAGAACAAGGTATGCAAACATAAAAGCATCCTACAAAATACGCGACCCGCGATGGTGGACGGGTCGCCAAAACATTGTTCATCCCGTCTCTTCGACGGGGCACAACATGTCACTTAAATTTTTAAAAAGGAAAACAAAATGTTCACAGAATTCCACCTACACAAACTTCATTACATCCCATTAAGATTCACCTGACTTCTCATTCACATCTGCAAGCACGAGTTTCTTACCTGTGGTCACTTTAGGGACATCCTTTGACACGTCTTCAACAACCTCTTCAGTCGCCTCAGGATCGACTTCCTCCCTTTCGTCTTCTCCTCCCAGGCCAACTAGTTTGAAGAGATCATCTCCTGGGTTGCCATTGGGATACAAGAGATCCATATCAGCCTTTGCGTCTTCAATCTTCCAATCGACATGGGCACCAACAACAAATTCCTCCATCATCTCAATTCGAGATTTGAGGCAATAGTACGCCCCTACATCGCCAGCAGTATGAGCATCCTGTTCATGAAGTCTCTCGGCCTCAGCCTTCATCTCAGTCTTCACTTCCTCCAAATGAGCCTTGAAACTCTTCTTAGTCGACGAAATATCACTTTCCAGGGCTTTCACATGACCCTCGGAAGCCTTCAGTTGTTCCTTTACTCGAGCAATCCATTTATCTGCCCTGTCGTTTAATTCTTGGATAGTCGAGAGAGCAACCATGGAATACTGAAAAGCCTACATTCAAAGCATCATGTAATTCAGTCTTCTAAAAAAAGAAGAGAACTTTTATCTTTTTACTTACCTTCCAAGCGCCAACAGCAGCTTCGTCCATACAATCGCTAGGATGGAGATCGCCAATTTCATTCCTGGCCTCAGAATCCACAAATCGGAGCAAGTCGCTCGCCGACCTTTCCCTTAACATGCCTGGTGAAGGACTCAAAGCCGCTGTCGCTTTCCTCTTGGCCCCAGATGCTTTCGATGAAGGGGAATCTAGGGCAATAACCCCAGTAGATGAAGGGACCCTAGCCGGGGCCTTCGCCGAAGATGACGCTTTAGCAGCCAACAGTCTCTGTTCCAACAAACTCTTTCCAGATAACCGAGCACTGGACCTTCCACCTTTCGATGCTGACAACATGACGCAACAAAATAAGCAAGGGAATACTCCGAAAACCAACCAAACGCATACCTACAGGAACGAACATGTGCCTTTGGTCACGGACGCAGAGGGAGTCGACATGTCCACGAGCTCAGGTAAAAGAAGATTGACGTTTTTAAAAGATCTTTCTGCTTCAGGTAGAGCAAGTAGAGTAGCAGTCACAACTTCGAATCCAACGGGCTCCCCTGGATTAGGTGCTGCAACAAAATACATGTAAGAAAAATTTTAGAAATCATTCGACAGATAGATCAGAAAAGAGAAACACAATACTTGTTTTCCTCCAGTTGGAGAGAATGAAATAGCAATCGAAACCCTTTTCAAGGGACCTACGTTCTACGAAGAAAAACCGGGATCTCCATCCACGGTCATTAACGTTTAAATTCAAAGCTATTGGATTTTCACCCCGACGGAGACGCAATTGAAATCTTGAGGAACCCCGACTACTCAAATAGTACGAATACCAGAGAGCATCAAAGTCGAATTCCAAGTCCTTATCCGTGGTCAAGAGGTCAACTACCATAAGCAAGCGCCATGTATGGGGCATGACTTGGCAAGATGCAAGCTTTAGCATGGCTAAGAATTTCTAGACAAGATGAGAGAAAGGGAAGGAATGGACAATTTTGAAAGGATACTCGAAGAAACATACCCAACCTTCATTGTACCAGTCCGCTCACTCACAAGGTGAAGGGAGACGCGCTACAGTGCCCTCAGGAAACCCTCCGACCTCTAAAATCATCTCAAGCTCGGGTTGGGTTAGGGTTCCATACAAGGAATCCTCTGGGTTTAGGAGATTCAAAGGGACAAAGGCGTCGCCTTCCTCGCTTAAATCACTGATAATGGCTTTGCCCTTCCTCGATCTAGAAGACGCTATGAGAGAAGTGGATAAGGAGACGGTGAAAACTTGAAAGGGAGAGAGAGAAATTACCTTGACAAGACATGAAACCTGCAATGAAGAGAGATAACCGAGGATAATTTAAAGAAGCAAACCGCCTCACCCTTGGTCAAACCGCTGAGCCAATCGTAAGACGCCACGCTTGCTGAAGGATCGACAGAGAAAGATTCCACAAGAGAAGATCAAACTGCCCAGAAACTGCTCCTCTCCTAGCCCACTTTGATCTTGGGGCAATTGTTGGGCCAAGGTATTTCGAAGCCCAAACCGATTGTCCCATGATCTCAGAAATGAGGCTCTCGGAGGACGGTTCGACGGCTCCCATAAAATCCGGAAGGAAACAGCTAGATTATACGATCATGTAATTTATGTATAAGTATCCGATTAACGAGGTTTTTACACACACGGTTATTATTACTAATACCAGCTACCATTTACAATTCTCTTGCTTCACTGCAATTGCTCTCTAAGTTCGATTCTTTATTTCTATCTTGAAGCGACCGACGCTTAGATTGTTCGATTCGACCAATCTCTCATTCAAGGGAGATAAGTTTACTTTTGTGTCTGTTTAATCTTGTTTTACTCAGTTCCTTACTTGATTTGGATCATTCAGATATAATCAATTCTGTAGTTGTCTGGTTGCCCTTCTTAAGGCGATCCAGGTCGGTTTGATCTTTTCGCCCCAAAACATAAACCATCGAATCCGACGACGTATTACAGGATGGATGTCAGCGGTGGACAAGATCGACGACGACTAAAGGAGTCGGATCAAATCTCTGATTTAGGTCAATATAGTCGTTGTCGTCTTCGTCCACCTTAGACATCATTTTGCTTAATCAGTTCTAGGTTTATATGGATTGCTCTCTCTCCATATATAATGTGTTGTTATATAACTTGTAGGTGTTTCGATCGGTTTAAGGCTATATACCTTTGCTTTTTTCTCTCTTCTTTGTTGTAATTAGCTAGATTGATTAAAGAACACACTTTTCTTGTAAACTACGTACACTTTTCGATGGTTAATTAATTGATCGAAATGAGAAATTTCACTCTTAATTTGATTTAGATAGGTAAATCTTCTGTACCCTTTCTCTGCTCTTTTTCATGTACTCTATAGGTTAAATTTGTTTATTTTATACCATAAATCCTAAATTATAAATTCTAAATCCTAAAATATAAACCCTAAATCCTAACATAAACCCTATATCCTAAACCCTAAAATCCTATACCATAAACCCTAAAACCATATACCATAAATCCTAAACCCTAAACCTTAAACTATAAACCCTAAATCTTAAACTATAAACCCTAAACCTTAATTATTAACCCTAATTTAAAGTTTAAATATAAAATAATCAAGTAAAACTTAAAGGGTACTGTTTTGGGGCGAAAAGATCAGTCGACCTAAATCGCCTTAGACGGGGTAACGAGTCGATCGGATAATATAAAATCGATCCAAACCAAATAGACAATCAACCAAGTAAAGAGTAGATGCAAAATAGCAATATGATTTATTGATCAATCGATGATAGAATCAGATCAGAGTACAACTTATCCTTGAAGAATAAGGGATCGAGTCTTGTTCGACAAGCGGTATCGGTGATTCGACCGACAATGATCGGGTAGTATCCCAGGGAGCTTGAGCGAGAGCGAATATGCTGGTAAGCTTTTTGAAAGCTAAGTGAGTGAGTACTGTGTGTAGACGTATGTCCTGTCGATTGCTTCTTCGTGATCTATTTATGGTAGCTTCTTATTGTGTCCGTTACTTGTCTTCGTAATATCTTCTATTCATTCCATGCATGATCTTCGGGATTTGCTCTTGAATGCCATCGTAATCTTCGTGTTTAATTTCGTTACCGTTGCCATTGATCAAGCAGTTAATGTCCTGGGCGAAATCTTCAGAGCTGGTCGGATCCCACGCGTTTGAGGAGTGTCTGTCGCTTCCTTCTAATTGTTTCTGGCCTTTGACTTCGCCTGGACCTTGGCCCAATTCGCTTGCTCCGATCCCTTTGGAGTATGTTGGGCCCAACAATAGCCCCAAGTTGTTTTGGGCTTCATGGCAGCTGTGAGATGGAGTCCAAACAACTTTCATCCCACACGATTTCCACCCTCCGATCTGGGCGCGACAGGCGAGGGCTACGTGGCGATAATCCCGCTACACGATGGGACGTCTCTACGACCTGCCGATTCCCTCCATAAATCCGAATTAAGTTTCTGACGGTTTGGTTTCATCTTCTTCCATTGCTCTCTGATCTGGTAGGCTTGTCTAGGTTTTCTCGAAAAAATTGCTCTTCGATTCCCTTCTCTTTCTGTTCTGGAAATGGTTTCCAGTGAGTCTTCCGAGTCGACTGCTACTCGCTCGAACTCGAGCAAGAATGAGGTCCCCCCCCCTTTTCCTTTTGAATGAGGCAGATGCTTTGACAGGGACTCTGACGGAGGCGGAGTTGGAGCAGATTCTCCAAGTCGGAGGCTTTCCTCCTAAGACGGTCACAAGGATAAGTTCTGTGTCCGGAATGATGACTTGCATGTCATCGAGCTACAATGCAACATTGTGGTGAGAAAGTTACAATGTGAAGTTGAAGGTTTTGAACGATACCCGTTCCAGCTCATTCCTTTCGAAGACGTTGTGCTAAATGAGTCTCATCACCTCATTGGTACATTAATCTCAGGAGAAAAGACATGAACGATTGACCTGAATATTTTCCATGAATTTTTGGTTTGGCATCTCGAGTTACATCGCGTGAAGCTATATACAGTCCTAAATAGTGTACAATCCTGTTATGGTTTAAACTAGGATAACATTTCGTGTCATCAGATGTCATAGGTTGCGTCACTAACACTGAGGCAATCAAGCCGACAAAGACCAGCTCTCAATACCTTGATTGTTATATGACGAATGAAAGGTGACCCTTTATGCTTAAATCAAATGGCCCTTTTTTGGCCAATGGCAACTCGCATTTGAACTAAGTATTCCCCGCATTATGCAGAGGCATACAATTGAGAATTACTTTGTGGGGGCATTTGAATGAATTTATGAGCAGGGTTGGTCGGTCTTAGAGTAACTATATTGTCATTCTCCCAGGCATGAATGTTAGAGAATTCATAGGTATTAACTATTTGTTCTTTGCATTTTATGATAGTTGTAATTATATTGTCATTCTCCCACGCATGAATGCTAGAGATTTCAGAAAGACTGGGCAGTTATTCTCCGCATCTTAAAAATATTGTTTCCAGGTACCATATTGCTCAATGTTTAGACTGCATGTGCAGGTGAAATTTATCTGTCCAACACATCAGCTACGAGCATATTTGATGCTAGAGATATCCCATAAATCACAAATTTCAAGAAGCTACTGCAGTAATGTAAGGTTGTTATCTGATGACATACTTTATCAGAAGCGAAAACAATTCAGATTCCACAACTTGGAGCTAACTGAATACCAAGTAAAAAATTATTGTCTATTGCACATCCAAGAGATACTTGGGAGGAATGGAAGGTCGTTATTTGATAGGGTCATAAGTTCTGTGAACCTCAATTCAAACCAGCTCCATATCTATGATAGGGTCATAAGTTCTGTGAACCAGGAGGCTAGATAATTTTTCTTTATATATGGTGCATGAGGCACAGGGAAAACGTTCCTTTACAAAACGATAATGGATTGATTAAGGTCAGAGAGAAATATCATTCTTGTTGTAGCATCTTCACGTATGAAATCCTAACATTCTAGGGAATATGCATATTGCAGCTATTGGTTCGCTATTATGATATGGTGCTTCGTGATCAAGCTAATGTACACAAAGAATGTTTACCCTTACACTGCCTACATATCTCATGCTGTCATTAACATACAAGAGTTGCCCGATTTACATTAATATGTCGTACTTTTTAACTCTAAATCACAGGCACTATTACAAAAATCACATAATATCTCATAAAAATAACCCGGGCGTTCAATTAACGAGTTATAAGGGTATTGTAAAACCGTGTTTTAAGTTATAACCCGGGCGTTTTTAGATCCGGATTATATAAACGGACAAGATATTTATATAACTCGTAAACACACACCCGGGTTATATCTATGTATATATACACCGTAAAATCACCATTCGGGTTATTTGAGACTTGAAAAAAAAAAGGACGCCCGGATTATTTGAGCTTAAGTTTAGTGATGCAACTTGCAAGACTCAACCTCCCTGCCATTTTCTAGGGTTGAGGAGGACACGCCCGATTTCCCATCTCCCTACCATTTTTTCTCTCTCGATCACTCTTCAATTTGCTCGCCATTTTTGAGCTCTTCAATTCACGATTCATGCTCTGGTGAGTATTTGTCGAGTTCTTTAACATATTTTTTCTTCTAGTTTTCCTTACTTGGGTGCGCTTGCGTATTTTGCTTGCTCTGTAGCTTAATTCTTTTGCGATTTGGGTATATTCCTGGGGACATTGGAGAGGTTTTAGAGTGAGAACATTACTGGAATTTCTTTCCTATCCCTTTACTGGAATGCAATTTTTGCTGATTAGGGTTTTCGTGTTTGGAGTGTGGTGAATGGTTTTACCGAATTCTTGCTCCCACGCATCTAGGTTTGTTCAACCCACTCCAATTTCTTGTGTTTCATTTTCCATTTCGTGTCTAATCCCACTTGATGCTCTTACAATTTGGAGTCTGGTGTTATATTTGACGTTTTGGGATGCTTTGATTTGTTGAATTTTTGTTTCTTTATTGCGCTCTTTTTCGTTCTGTTGTCCTCTATGAATTTGTACGCTAAACACTGGTTAGTGGTTGCATAAAATGCTTGTTTTCAATGTGGTGACAGTGAAACAAAAAACTTTTGTTTTTTTCTAGAATTTTGTGGTTTTAGTAAACGACCTAGGTGCAGGATGGGGAAGCTGACAATTGAAAAACAAGTTCGCTACATATTAACAGTTGAAAAGGTGAGTATTATCATTAAGTCAAATTATTATGCCTATTGTTATTGTTGATTTTAATTCATGTATTTTGTTTGTGCTTTCGTGATGAAATAGAAAAAGGATAGTTTTGAATCAGTTGTCATGGAGCATCTTAGAATGAATGGTGCCTATTGGGGATTGACCACATTGGACATCTTGGACAAGCTTAACGTAGTCGATCAAGATGAAGTTATTTCATGGATTATGGAGTGTCATCATGAATCCGGTTGGTTTTGATACTAACTCACGCTTTTGTACTTTTGTCCAATAAAATTTTGGTTACCTTGTATTCTGATAAGTTTGTTTTTGATATTTGTAACCAATAGATTTGGTTTATTCATTTTTTTAATGAGGTAGATAGTTTTGTAAAAGGGTTGACTGATTTAAAGTACATGTGAGTTCTATCAAACTTAATATTACTAATAAAGAATTACATGTGAAAATACCAAAAATAATAATTAAGATCAGCCTACTCTCCTCCTCAAATCATCATTCGTGTACTGTTGAATTCAGGGTGCTGCGGTGATGCTTGATTACTGGGACAATCCATCAATTCATTGGAGAAATGGAAAACTTAAAGATTCTATGAGTCTTCATTTTTTGTCGTCCTTTTGTCCTTTGACTGCCTACTTCCACTTTGTTTTCCCATTCACAAGGTATCTGAATTCTTATCTGAAATGCCTTGTTGAAAAAATGATAATATCCACAATGACTTTGGACTGAAGGTACATGCTTTTTATAAGCATTTCCACCACAATAGTTTGTAGTAGCTCACATTTCAGTTTTTCATGCAAAGATCTGAGCTTCAACGGTTTGATTGACCTATCCCAACCAATTTCCAGAAGCTGGATCAAACTAATTTTTTTTAGCAGAATGATCAAACTAATCTCAATTATATGTAAGCTGAGACATTACCTATACAAATACCTCAATAGACTGAGTCAACATGCTTTTGCTCTTCATTTTGGTTAAGTTCTATTTAGATTATATGTGTAACAACTGTACAGGTATCTGACAAACAATTCACTGAGTGGATCAATACCTAACTGGATAATAAAAAGAAAAAATAGAATTTGAGCATTATTTACTTGTGTTCCTACCTTTATGACCTCTAAGATGGATTCTAATGTCATAAATGGCATCTTTCTGTTGTTAACTGTCACCAATTTTGCGCTGCTACTACTTGACGAAATCATCCTCACCCTTTTGTTTCCTCTCAGTGATGTATCTTACAACTTCTTCACTGGGTCAGTAACAACTAGTTGCCAGCAACAAACGTTGTTCTACTCTCCTATGTATATTCTCATGAATTTCCTGGCGTTCATTCACTCTCTTATGAATTTTCAGTATATCCTGTTTCTACTTTATTCTAGTCTCTTATGTATATTCTCATGGGTTTCTGTCTATAATTTCCTGCACATACTGACTTGATTGATTCCTTTGTTTTTCTCTTGTAGACCATGGGATCTTGGGCAGCAACGCTGTGTTCATTCTTATGTTGCTCATACAGATTCTGTTTGGGCTACTAGCTCATAAGGTGCTGCTGCAGATGCGTGCAACAATTCGCCAGGGTCAGAAGTGGGATGTTATGGTGAGTAATTTAACTGACATCAATTCCTGTTACTTTAAGCTAAAGTTTTCTCGTCAGCTTTAGCTTGCTTCTAACACCAATCTTAATTCCTTTTTCTTCTTGTCAAATAAAAGTTACCAATACCAGTTTTTGATATCACTCTCTTGTGTTAACTTGTATACTTCCCAGATTTATCCTCCTTGCACATCTCTAAAACCAAGTTCAAAGATAAAATTATTGGACTTGTGCAATCAACTAAAGTTCTCGTTGTAGGTTTATTACTAGAAATCCTGGAGGGCGTCACTTTGTTCTTTTAAGTAACACAGTGCACCAAGCAATATAATGTATGTGGCTCCTGATCCTGGCATCCTTCTGAATGTACCCTTGTTCTTGAGTTGCTGAGGTATATACTTTGCATATTGACTTCATACGAGTATATATTAGAGCTTGTCTTCAGCATGTCACAAAGATGTCGACTTTGAAGTTTGATCAGTGGAGGCTAGACAATCTTTGCAAAGCCTTGCAAAGGGTCCAAGCTTGGTATTCATTTGCATTTTTTATCTGCGCCAACGTATCCAAAAATCAACGATTGAACCTTATTTTTAGTTTCAAATAGCTTTAGACTATTCTACTTGATTTACTTGTTGTTATTGACCCTTAATTCATGCATATTTAATTATTGATATAGAGAATTGTGGAGTAGCTGACTGAGAATTTCAAGGGAGATGAGAGCATACATCTATTAGAAGACCAACACACTCTTCAACTTCTCACTGAGACTGCTGAAAGAGTGAAAATCGAGTTGTGGTTCAGGTTGAACCTTCTCACTGAGACTGTTGGTTTTTTAAGCAATTGCTAATTCTGGAAGAAGCATTTATTGTAGATGGAGTTTGGGAACGAGGCCAATGAGAGGACACAAAAGGCGGAAAGTAGGGTTCATCAATTGGAGGAAGAGTTGAGAAAAGCATCTGAAGAAACTCAACTTTACAGGCACAAGTACGAGTATCAGGTATGCGAGAATGTTGTCTCCTTCACAAATTATGCTATTCTAACTTGGAAGATTTAGTCTTCTTTTGTTCTATGGTTCTTTTGTATGATGTTGTGTTATGCTACACTGCTTGTTAGGTAATTATCTGTTGTCCATCTTGTAAAAAAATACTTCAAACATGAACTTGAAAGGTTTTCTTATCGCACTGATGATCTTTTGATTCACTGAAGTATCTTAATCAATTACTATTAGTAAGCTATATTTGTCAGCCGAGCTATCTCTTGTGTGTTATCTTTTGATGGGGATGGCATTCAAAGTTGTTTGGGGTCATTTTTCCTTGCTATTGATGTTACCAATTTAGTTGGTATCTGAAATATCTAGATAGGGCTAATGCTTTTGCTTGCCAGTTCATACACTTGTACTCGGGCTATAAGCCGTAGCTATTGGAAAATAATGAGCAACAATTATATATATGTTCTTGTGTATGAAGGTTGTTGGGTCGTCAGATGATGACACATAAATGGAATATAGTTTACTTGATGGGCTGATATCAAGTTTAATTGATGGAGATGAGTTCAGGAGATGGATAATTTTTTCTTGCATGCGAATAACAAAGTTGAAATAAGTTGAACAAAATGTGGAACAGGTGAGAATGTGAGATACTTGTTTTGCTCTTCGGAGTTCAGATATGCTATGTGTTGTAGTAGCTTGCTAGAGCATTGCTCATCAAATGGCTTGCTTTTCTGCAGGTTGAGACCAATGCCACGAAACGTCCTTTCACTGGCTGCTCAAGCTCAAATTTTGAACAGAGAAAAGGAGACACTGAGGGTTAATCTTCACACGATAGAAGAGGAGGTGATCTCATAGTTTTTGTACATTTCCAAGTGTTTGTAGGATCTCAAAATCAAACACGTATGATGATATGTATTGTAATGTTTTGTTTTCATAAGTATGTAATATAGTACTAGGGAATATGAGTACTTGGGGAAAAATAAAAATAGAGTTGTTTCAATAAGTATTAGTATGGAGTATAATATTATTAACCTTTGGTACGTCATATTGCTTCAATACTAATCGGTTTATTAAACAATATAGAAATAATTCGGACCTATAAATACGAATTGTATTTGAAGTCACATAACCCGGATCTTAAAATTCGATGTATTTTTAGTTAGGTCAAATAACCCGGATATATAGGATTTTTATATAACCCGGATGTGCTAATATCCGGGTTATTTGATGTCCAAATAACCCGGATCTTTATACATCAAATAACCCGGACCTTTATAGAATGTGGGAAAATTTTGGGAGGCAAATAACCCGGACGTGCCAATTTTAGGTCCGGGTTATTTGACCTTGAGCAAATGTGGCATAGCTCTTTAACCCGGACCTAATCCGGGTTATATACCCTTAAACGCCCGGGTTATTTGCCATGTTCTGTAGTAGTGAGGCATAGCTTCATTACAATTGCCGGGAGGAAGGACAACACATAGCAGGTTTGTTATCCCATTGGAGTTGATGGATAACAGTACATGTGTGATCACATAGAATACACATCTGGCTCAGTTAATGCATGAAGTTAAATTGATTATTTGGGATGAAGCCCCAATGACTCAAATATATTCTTTTGAAGCCCTTAATAGAACATTACAAGACATTCGAGGCTACAAGCAAGAGGAAAACAGGCGCAAACTGTTTGGAGGAATCACGGTAGTTCTAGGAGGTGATTTCAGGCAAATATTACCTGTGATGCCAAAGGGAAAGAGATTGGAAATTGTGCAGGCATCTATCAACAACTCTCCTATGTGGGCGCATTGCAAAGTGTTCACCTTAAAACAGAATATGAGGGTGAATGACATGAATACCAATGGAACCATCGACACCTCCAAACAGGAATTCAAACAATGGATTCTACAAGTTGGTGATGGCAATGATCCGGCTATAGCCACCGAAGAAGAAGGCGAGGAAACGTGGATTGATATTCCAGGGCAATTTTTAGTTGAACCAAGAAATGATCCCGTTCAGAGAATAATTGATGAAATTTACCCGGAGTTTAGCACAAATTTCATAAGTCATGTGTACCTACAAGAGAGAGCTATTTTGACACCACTCAATGAAGATGCATATGAAATTAACAAGCATATGTTTAACAGTTTGCAAGGGCACATGAGAAGTTACAAGAGCTCGGATGAGATTTGCATGGCATCAACCGACACAGCAGAACAAGAACACATGTTTCCCACAAAATTTCTTAACACCATTGATTTCCCAGGTAGAACCACCGATGGAAGACTTGAAAAGTAAGTACTCTAGGAATGGTCAGCCTATTACTAACTATTATTTCAATTGTTTACAACAACATGAATGCCACCGCACATTCTAAATCTCAAGGAAGGCATGTCTGTGATGCTTCTTAGAAATGTGAACCCAACACAAGGAGTGTGCAACGGTACACGGTTAATCATTACTCTTCTGGGTGCATGGGTCATTGATGCTGAGATTATAACAGGAACCAATGTGGGGAAAAAGGTATTAATCCCAAGGATAACACTATCTTCTACGAAAACAAAATGGCCTTTCATAATGAAAAGGAGACAATTCCCCATTAAACCATGTTTTGCAATGATAATCAACAAAAGTCAGGGGCAGTCCTTGAAATATGTGGGCCTATATTTGCCCAAACCTGTTTTCTGCCACATACATTTTTATGTTGCTATTTATAGAGTCATAGATCCAATAGGATTAAAGATAGTGATGGTACAAGGATTGAACCACCCAAAGAACAAGACAAAAAATATTATTTTCAAGGAGGCATTCAACAACTTAACTGCACCATGTAACACCCCCAAATTCTCCCTTGAAAGTATTACCGCCAATGACCTCAGAATACACATCTAGGGTCACCCAAGGCTAAATCATTTTATAACAACCATATAATAATACACACTTTATTAAATATCATAAAGATTACCAAATATTATTCAGACCAATGTCATGGTTTTACAACTGTTCTCAATCAAATACAAAACCAAATACATAATTATTTAACACAGCGGAAGTCTTGAAAATTAATAAACGCCATAAAGGGTTTTGATCTGAGCGATCTCACGCCTAGGATCTTCAACCTTGGAAAAACACTTAAACCATCATCTGCCTTCATCATCGTATTCTGACCTTCACGGAAAGGGGAGTTTACCTGATGTGCCGTATGAGATGGATGACACCAGCCAACCATGCAAAGGAAAATAACCGGTTGGTTAGTCTAATGAAAAACTATGCAAGGGTAAAAGTAATAAGGTTCTAAGTAGTCGTGTTAGGTCACACCCA
Organism: Rheum nobile; assembly: GCA_027886185.1. Taxonomy (NCBI): domain Eukaryota; kingdom Viridiplantae; phylum Streptophyta; class Magnoliopsida; order Caryophyllales; family Polygonaceae; genus Rheum; species Rheum nobile. The sequence goes on along the minus strand of WOAB01000563.1, from coordinate 11,444,693 downwards.
TCGCTTCTCGAATAATAGCTGATGACGACAGTGAACCTCAACACTTCTACTGAAACATAAGAAGAGGTATGAACAAAAGAAGACTCCAAAAGATTGAGTCTTATGGGAAACGTATGAAGAGAAGACTCCAAAGAAGTTGAGTCTTATGGGAAATATATGACAAGTGTCTGGGAATGTTTACAGTTTTCACACAAGCGTTTAAAAACGACTTGATCATTTGGGTCCACGACCAACCTCACCGCACAATGCGAATCCAGATTGGAGAGAAGACTTACTCTAACCGAAGTCCGGGTGGGTTCCAAGTTGTACTTCTCGCCCGAAGGTTCATTAATTATGTGCATAACCGCACTTATCTTATTTAGTTACAAAACGTATATTCACGTTAAAGCTTTTAAGGTATATCGTCTCGACACGAGAGATATCTTGGGAATTAATCCCGATTGTTGGCACCAACTGTGTGCACCTACCCTGAGTAAGGGTACAGTCATGACCAGATAGTACTAGGGAAAAATCCTCCTAATACCAGTTATAAAGAAACGACTAGACCTCGTAAGGTACATAGTGTTCCTACGAATACTCGTTCTAACTACACATTAAAATTCACACATAAATCCACACCAATACCATCACGGTAATAACATGTATAATAGCGTTGTTTCTAGCAATATATACAACCTATTATAGAATCATATTTTATCACATCATATAAAACAACACTTCATTCCAATTTAATTAACAATTAAATAATTGATAACTAAAGATAATATGGAATGATAAGCAAGAGAGAACCGCCACTTGCCTTAATCTAGACGAACGAAGATGTCGGGTTCCGGGATCTAGAAACTGGAATCTGAATACGGATTCCTACGACGACGTCGAGACAAAAGGCGGAACCCTAAGTTAGATTCGGTACGAATGAATAAACTATACAAACGAATAAACGATATGAATTGAAAGGAACAAAAGCCTAAGCCGTGACTGTGGATGCCCAAGCCACGGTCGCGCTTGCCAGAGCAAGCCGCGGTCGCGGTTTGGACTTCCGCGGTTGCGGAATTCTGGGCAGAGCCGCGGTCGCGGAATTCATCCCCGCGGTCGTGGATCTCCCTTACGACGACGGCTCTAACTCGGTTTCGAAGCTTATCGACGACGAAACGACCACTTCTTGGCTCGGACGAGGGCTCACTACGACCACTACTACTTCCCAGCCTCCAAGACAACTTCCGGCGACACCAAACTCTCCGGCGAAACTCCGACGAATGCAAGAACTTTGGAGAGGGCACAAAAACGAGAGGAAGAGATGGATTGAGATGTTGAGGATGATAATTCTAGTGCTGAAGACCCCTATTTATAGGGTGAGGGGAAGCCAACGCCGAGCAACCCAAACGCTTCAAGATCCTTCACCGACGGAGGTTACAAAACGCAAAAAATTCGAATCGGCGTTCTCGGATAAGAACGACGAAGAAGACGAGAACATAGTTTCCGTGGTCGCGGAAACACTTTCGCGGTCGCGGAAATGCCGCGAGCGCGTCCTTTGGCCTTTGGTCGCGGATTTCGTTCAGGGCGTGCTAAATCTTTTATTTTTAGCACTTCTAAAAATATTCTAAGACCCAATACACCTTAAACGTATATTATTATGCTCAAATAATCTTACTGAGATTACAAAAATCGCCCATTATGTCCTTTTTACAAAATGACAGTTCGAGACTTTTAGGGATTATTACACACCAGATCAGATAATATACTAAAATGTTGATACGCACACCTAAGATTTGGCGAACAAATCGATATGCATGCCATATCATTCCTTATTCATGCATCACATTATTATTAATATATTTCTTTATTATTTATTCTTTATTACGTTGCAAGTGTAACCGAACGATATTAAATTTACTCAGGAGCATATATAAGGAAGAGTGTCACATGGGGGACAAACAATAGTTACTTTAGTATTTCATTCCAAACGGCAAGTTGTTACATTCAATAAGAGGTTATATTCTCCGTCGTGTTGTATTTTCATTTTATATGTTTCATATACTCCTACTTAATTTATTTGACATCGTAGGGTGGTGAAATTTGGACATCTCAGACATCTGCGAAATATTACATGGAAAGCATGTTCAACACTGTAACATTCCTAAATATCTCCTTGAAAGCATTACTGCCAGTGACCTCAGATTCCACATCTGAAGCCACCCAAGGCTTAACCAGTTTATACAAAACATAAAACAACATTTATAATACAAAATATCATAACATTTCGTATTAAATCAAAGTCTTGGAGTTACATCCATAATCCAAAAACAACAGAAATACAGAGTAGTCTTAACATAAGACATGTTCAATACAGCGGAAGTCTTTAGAAATAAATGACACAAGGGTCTTGATCGAAACGATCGCCCGCCAAGGATCTTAACCTTGATAAAAACTCTTAAAAATTCCATTTGCCTCCATCGTCGTTTCTAGCCTTCATGGAACAGACGTTTATCTGATGTGCCGTATGAGACGGATGACACCAGCCAACCATGCAAGGGAAATTAACCGGTTGGTTAGTCTAATGAAAGACTATGCAAGGGTAAAACAGAAAGGTTCTAAGTAGTCGTATTAGGTTAGACCCATCACTTGTCGAATGAAAGCCGATGACGATAGTAAACCTCAATACTTCTACAGAAAATTTTACAAAACAGAATGATCAAGAGAAGACTCTGAAAGATTGAGTCTTACGGAAACATATGAAGAGAAGACTCCAACGAATTGAGTCTTATCGGAAAATATGATAATGTTTGGGAACATTATAATTCACACAAGCGTTTTAAAACTGACTTGACTATTTGGGTCCACGACCAACCTCACCGCACAATGCGAATTCAGATTTGGAAGGTGGACTTACTCTAATCGAAGTCCCGGACGAGTTTCCAAGTTGTACTTCTCGCCCTAAGGTTCATTAATTATGTGCATAACGACACTTATCTTATTTAATTCCAAAACATATATTCACGTTATAAGCTTTTATCAAAATCATCTCATCCCTCAAGATATAGATATATATAGTCGGGAATAAATCCCTAAAGGTTTGATGCCAGCTAAGCGCACCTCTCCTATATTCGGATAGGGGATAGTCATGACTAGAGAAACGGTGTTAGGGCTTGAACATCCTATCCACCGGGTTATAAAGAAATGGCTACCTCTCAAGGTAAGCAACGTTCCTACGAATACTCGTACTAACTATATCTCAAGTGCACATAAAATCCACTGCTAACTATATTTCAAGTTCGCATAAAAATCCACAACAATACCATCACGGTAATAACAGATATAATAGCGTTGTTTCTAGCAATATATACAACATATTATAATATTCATTTTAATCGTATCATTTTAAGAAAACTGTTCCCAACGAAACCAATAATTCATCCCAATTTAATTAACAGTTAAACAATTGATAATTAATAGAAATATGAAATGATAAGCAAGAGCGAACCGCCACTTGCCTTAGATTAGACGAAGCTCAAAGACAACGGGTTTTCGGGTCCGAAACGAGGACAGAACTCAGATTATGGATTCCTACGAAACGACCCATAACGAAACCCTAAGTTAGATTCGATAATAAAATATACGAATCTAAAGAAAGACGAACGAAATCGAAGGAACGGAAGTCCTAATCGAGATCACAAAGCCCAAGCCACAACCACGAGTGCCCAGGCACACCGCGGGTGCGGCGGCTCTGCCGCGGGTGCGGTCGAGCTACAACGGTGACACAACGGAGAAGAAACTCACCGGAATCGACACGATGGGGTTCGATTTGGATGGGCTTCGACTTCCAAACTCCTTGGGTCACCAAACACCACCTTAAGAGTACCTCCTCCTCCTATGGTAGCTCTGGCGACAACTCCGGCGAAAGCTTGCAAATCCGGCGACAATGGAACGAGAGAGAGATTTGAGAGAGAGAGAGATTGGGATGGCTTCCTCCTCCAAGTCCCCTCCTTATATAGGCCAAGCAAGGAGCTCAAGCAATGACGAACGGGTTTTTAGTCGTCCTAAACCCGGTCAAAATAAAACCTAACAAACCTAAACAAGTAGTAGAGGCAAGCAAGGGTCGAATCCCACATGGAGGAAGTGATCTTTCTGAGTGTTGATTAGCAAGTAACAAGGGGGGTTTTGTATGATCGCAGAGTAACAATGATGCAAGCTTTTAGAGAAAGAATAAGTATGATGTGTGGAAGTATTCCACTAGACAAATATCCATACTGCAGATAAAATTGGTTGATCACTGATAACTATTGTTCCAAGTTCTTTTCACAATCTTATAGTCGTTCCCATCCTGATCGTAATTAACTACCAATTCAGACAGTTGTTGATAGTACTTACCACAATATCAATAGAAGAAAACCTTACTATCAATAAAGCAATAGCATTCAAACAAGGATATAGGATATATGCAAATAGAAGAAAACCTTACTACTTAACATGCAAATAACTCTCTCTCACAATTGCACACTCGTATTCCACTATATGTAACAATTGTGTTTGCTACTAGATATGCACTCGCATTCCGCTATATGAAAATCCTAGCACTATGATAAATATCGATAAACCTAGTTAGCTACTCTAGATAAATCAACACAAACCAATAGACAATATGCTCAAGAGAATTAAACCAACTTAATAAGATATAGAACAAGGAATAGAAATCTCACAACCAATCCATTGCAATGCTTCAATCGTCTAGCGAAACAAACGTGTTTAGTTCTCCATGGGTTAAAACCCTAGAGGTAGAATGAAAAACGAGTCTCTTATCTAAGACCTGGAAAAGATCTTAAATAGGCTAACGAAATAAACTTGACCTAAAAAAATAATAAAGGAAACAAGATAATAGAACTAGAAAATCCAAAATTGCAAAATAGGAAATAATATCTCGCTGGCCGCGAGGCGTTAACAAGTCCACCGCGGGGCGGCGACTTCCACCGTGGGGCATCAGTTCCTTCTCTGAGATCCACCGCCGGGTCGCGGTGGCTTCTGGCGCGGGGCGTCTAGTTCCACCACGGGGCGGCCAGTTCCACCGCGGGGCGGCGGTGACGGTGTCTTCTTCAGCTTCTGCGACACTTCCGTAAAAACGCCATAACTTTTGATTCCCAACTCGGATTGCGCTCATATTTTTAGGACTTGCAGTAGACTTCAAGATCTAACTCCTCGAATTGGAATCACTTCATTTGGACATCTGAGTAGAGAGAACGAACCATTTGAATTCAGCACATTGTTCTTCTACTCTTCAATATACTTCAAACCTCTATAAATCCCATGATTTCTTTACTTCTCCACTCTAACTCCATAATCCACGATTGTGCTCTAATTCCATCCAAATGGTGCCTCAAACCTGGTAATAACCCCCAGATATGCACTACAAAATAGCACTGATCAAGCAACCAGCTCCCCCACCGCCTCAGCTCCGACAGGGGCGAAGCAGCTCAGGCGCACGTCGGTCAAAGCTCGTCGAAGCAGAAAAGTAATGATGACGGTGCGGGTGCGGTGGGTCTCACCGCGGGGTGCGGTGAAGGCCATTTCTGACCGCGGGTGCGGTGGGTATGACCGCAGACGCGGTGGAGGCCAAATCCTGCCTCTTTCACCCTCTTTCGTCCGGGAAGAATTATGGGTATGGGTCTTAACCCCGAATTAAATATATTCGTATCCGAACAAATATTCTAAACCCCAAAAATACGTCAAATGTATTTTATTCCACTCAGGGAATTATTACAGAGATCAAGCATTTAACAGAATGTCTGAACTTCTATGAAATTAATTCGACTTTAGTACGAGTGTTTGGAAATTTACAAAAATGCCCTTACTAAAAAATGAGGGGTATTACATCACTTCTCCCTTAAAAGAAGTTTCGACCCGAAACTTGGCCGAATAACCTAAAAAAAAAGCGAGGCGTTACAACACTACCCCCTTAAAAAGGTTTCGACCGCGAAACTAGGCCAAAAATAGCTCGGGAAAGCGTCTAAGCATATCCTCCTCAGTCTCCCAGGTTTCCCAAGTAACCTCCTCAGTTCCTGACTTGGACCACAAAATCCGTACCATTGGTACCACCTTGTTCCGTAACTGCTTCTCACGGCGTTCGAGAATATGCACCGGTATCTCCTCGTAGGTACCATTTGTCTGAATCTTGATGTCTTCATAACTCAGCACATGAGACTCATCAAGCACGTAATTCCTTAACAAGGATACGTGAAACACGTTATGCACTGGATGCGCCGATGGTGGCAATGCCAAACGATACGCTAGAGACCCCACTCTATCAAGGATCTCAAATGGTCCCACGTAGCGAGGGTTAAGCTTCCCACGCTTACCAAATCTAAACACACCCTTTGATGGCGATACTCTGACAAACACTTTGTCACCAACCTCAAACTCGACATTCATGCGCTTCAGATCTGCATAAGACTTTTGTCGACTCTGAGCTGTCAACATCCTTTGTCTTATCAAAACAATGTCTGAGGCAGTCCTTTTGACTAATTTCGGTCCGAGCAGAACCTTGTCGACATTCTCATCCCAACAAATCGGAGATCTGTACCTTCGGCCGTACAAAGCCTCGAATGGAGCCATCTTTATGGTAGCATGCCAACTGTTGTTGTACGTGAACTCAATCAGACTCAGGCTGTTCTCCCAGCTAGTCAGACGATCGAGTGTACAAGCTCTTAGCATATCTTCCAAGGTCTGGATGGTCCTCTCAGACTGTCCATCCGTCTGAGGATGAAATGCAGTACTGAATCTCAACTCGGTTCCCATGGCCTTGTGGAGTTCTTTCCAGAATCTCGACATAAATCGACCATCACGATCCAATACAATGGTCTTTGGAGTACCATGCAAACGGACAATATCGTGTAGGAACACTTTTGATAGCTTCTGGGTTCCCCATGTTGACTTGATAGCCACGAAGTGAGCACTCTTCGTGAGCCTGTCAATGATTACCCATATAGCATCCTTCTGGCTTTGAGTCTTTGGAAGCCCCGTGACGAAATCCATAGCAATATCCTCCCATTTCCATTCTGGCACTGGAAGAGGTAGCAACTCACCACCTGGTCTGCGGTGTTCTATCTTGACCTTCAGACAAGTCAAGCATTTCACCACAAACTCTGCTACCTCCCACTTCATGTTGGGCCACCAGAATTTCTTTCTGAGGTCCTTGTACATCTTGCTAGAGCCTGGATGTACAGAATAAGCTGACGAATGGGCCTCCTTCATCACCAATTGGCGAAGACCATCAACGTCAGGCACACAGATCCGGTCCTGAAACCAGAGCGATCCATCTTCCTGAATCACGAAACCGGGAGCTTTCCCGTCCATCACTTCACTGCTTAGCTTCACAATGACTACATCATCAACCTGCTTCTCCCTGATTTGATCAAGTAGTGTGGCCTGAATCTCAAGCATGCTCAGATATCCTCTACGCTGATCGTACAAGACTTCAATCTCGCACAACCCTTGGTTCAGCTTGGTCTGAGCTGTAGAGCCACTACAATCTCGTGCGGCATCTTCCGGATCAATGCAACAGCTACTACATTAGCCTTGCTCGGATGATACAACAATTCGATGTCGTAGTCTTTGAGTAGCTCTAACCAGCGACGTTGTCTCATATTCAGCTCCTTCTGAGTGAACACGTACTTGAGACTCTTATGATCGGTGAAGACTTGGCATCTTACACCATAAAGATAGTGTCTCCAAATCTTCAGCGCAAAAAATACCGCTGCTAATTCCAGATCATGCGTCAGATAGTTTGCTTCATAGGTTTTCAATTGTCTAGATGCGTATGCAATAACCTTGCCTCTTTGCATCAACACACATCCCAAACCACTCTTCGAAGCATCACTACGAACTTATCCAAGTATTGGTGGAAACATCGATGCATTAGATCCATGAAGACTGCTGGAGCATTTGTAAGTCCAAATGGCATGACTACGAACTCGTAGTGACCATATCTCATTCGGAACGCAGTCATCGGAATATCTTCCTCACGAATCCTGAGCTGATGATAACCAGACCTCAGATCGATTTTGGAAAAGACCTTTGCTCCCTGCAATTGATCCAACAGATCATCAATCCTCGGCAACGGATACTTATTCTTGATCGTGACTTTATTCAACTCTCGATAGTCGATACAAAGTCGAAACGATTCATCCTTCTTCTTGACGAACAAGACCGGAGTGTCCTAAGGTGATGCACTCGGTCTTATATATCCTTTCTCAAGAAGATCCTCGAGTTGCTTCTTCAACTCTTGCATCTCAGGAGGAGCCATCCGGTACGGTGCCTTAGAGATCGGTGCGGTACCAGGCTCGAGATCAATGGTAAATTCTACGTCACGATACGGGGGTAAACCAGGAATCTCCTCCGGAAAATCTTGGATGACCGGAATATCAGGAATTGAAGGTTCATCTTTCTTGGGCTTGTCCAGATAGCACAGGTACCCGACACATCCTTGTCGAAGTAGCTTAAACGTAGCCATCGCATTGATAAGCCTGCCGTTATCAGCGTCATTCCGACCCTTGAACTTGCATACATACTGGCCCCCAGATGACACCGTCACAGTCCTTGAGCTAAAATCGATTACCGCCCCATGACGCGTCAGCCAATCCATACCGAGAATAATGTCGTATGGAGCCATGGCTATACAAATCAAATCTGCTTCGAACTTCTTACCCTGGATGGTAATCGGAAATTCTGTCAGACGCTTGGTTCCAACCAAATGTTCACCATTAGGAAGATTTACAACGAAAGGTTCACAAACCTCGTTGCATACTAAGTCTAACTTACTGACACAACTCTCCGAAATAAAGGAATGGGTAGCACCCGAATCAAACAACATACATAATGAAGTAGAATGAAGGTATAGAGTACCTTGAGCAATTGGAGCATTGGGTCCATCTGCCTCACGCATCTCGTAAAGGCGTTGACCTTGACCTCCAGAAGCAGCTGGGGCTTTCCCCTTGTTTTGTGCAGTTGTCTGTGCTGAAAGACTAGGAGCCTCCACTGGTCTAAACCTGGGTCGATTGTTCTGACTAACAGACCCTTATTGTGATTCAGCCCCTTTCTGCCTTCTCTGCGGACAGAACATCTGTACATGGCCCTCCTTTCCACAGCCATAGCGCGTCTTCTTCTCCTTCGGACACGCATTACTCTTGTGCCCGGATGTACCACAATTGTAGCACTGGATCAGATTCTTGCCTTGACCCGATTGCTGTGTAGACCCTCCTTGAGTCATATCTGTTTTTGCTTTGCCAGACTTGGCAAAGTTAGACGGTGGCGCGGGACGTTTGAATCCACTCGCTTGAGACTGGCTCTGCACTTGCCTCTGGCGATTACGCTTCTTTGTCGACTTCTCCAGGGTCACTTCCAACTTGTAAGCAGCGTCCACGTATTGCTCCAAAGTAGAGCATCCGTGACGTACCATTAGTGGCTTAATATCTGGGTTCATCCACTCGTGGAAATGCCAGATCTTTTGCTCTTCGTTGGACACCTCCGGCCCAGCATACTGCAATAGATGATTGAACTTGGTCGCAAGCTCGGTCACTTTTAATCCATCCGTCTTCGGATAGAGGAATTCATTGTGCTTCTCTTCCCTCATAGCTCGGGAGAAGAAACGATCTGTCATCTTGGCCTTGAACATCCTCCAGTTCAAACTAGGGTGATCAGCAAGACCTGTATCTTCCCACCATTCATTGGCTACTTCCTTCAGCTGAAGGGAAGCAATGTGTACCTTTTCAGCTTCAGTGCACTCAACGTTTCTGAATAATCTTTCCATGTGTGAGAACCAATATGCCACCCTAACTGGCTCTCCTTTCCCGTCATAGCTATTAGGCCTCATAGAGCTTATGGCCTTCAGTGCTCGGCCATAGTCACCTCTATTCCTGACCGCTTCCTCTTGGGGTACATGGATATTAGGCTCCTCAAATCTAGGACCGCTGGGGGAATTGGCACAGCTTGTGCCTGAGGCGCGTTTGGTCGCATAATGTCTGTGAATGCTTGCATCACAATTCCCCGAATAGCCTCTATTGCTACTGCATCAAATACCATTGGAGCATTGACCGGAGCTTGGTCATTGCCCCCTGGATTGTTATTAGAAGCAGTCTCGTGCTCATCCACAGGGTTCGCAGTGTTCCTCACATTTGGTCTGGGGTCATTGCTTGGCCCAGGACCAGCACGAATGGTGTTCCTTGTGTTCACCATCTGTTTACCGATCAAATTCCAAGTATTTTATAATATTAATATCATTCCAATGTACTCAATGTAATAAAATCACTTAGAATAGATCAAACTTGGTAATTTTCATTGATAAGCTCAAAATGAGCTAATAAGTTCTACAAAAGGGATCTCCCGAGTGTCAAGACAAAATTACTCGGAGACTTAGGTTCTTAACAAAACGAACACTGAAATACAAGAAAAGAAACTGCTAATCAGCATTGGCCCAATCATGGCGCCCTGAAACGTTTCCTGTAATCACAACTCCTCATACATGGCTTCTTCAAACGGGGTTTACCATCGGAATCTGGTGATGGACTTCTCACCCTGCTCGGTCCTGGAGCACATGGCTCATTCCTTGGCCTTGCCCTTCTTTGAGCATGCTCAACCGCCTCATCCATCTGACGAAGCTCTTTATGGGAAATCATCTGACTCAGGCGAAGTGCCTCTCACGAGTCAGGGCTCAACCTCAGCCTCCTCTGAGCAGGAATAGACTGTGAGTCCTCAGATGCATTTTGTGGATCACTCCTTCTTCTGATGCCAAACTCAGCATAGAGTGCCTCCCAATCGGCCGGAGTCAATGGCGAGTACTCTTGATCAGGCGACAACTCCGGACTTGGATAGATAAACTCCATCCCCGGGTCCTCGCTGCCCACCAATAAGCGCTCTAAGCCATCGGACTTGTGGCCCTGATCCTCGAGGTCCTCTTCGGGGTCCTCTTCCTCTGGATCCTCCTCTGGATCCTCCTTGGGAATCGACTCGATCATAAAGTCATCGTTGTAGTACCCTCTTGCGTACTCTGACGGATAACCCTCATCATTAGTGTCCTCCCTTGGCTCCTCTTCGGGCTCTACCACAGGAACCTCGGTTTTATTGGACACTAGCACTACCGACTCAGGAAGTACGGTCTTCACCTCCTCGGGTGGACTACTAGATTCTCCGATCTCAAAGCATCGCAGGAGAATTGGAAACCCAAGCCTCATTGGAGATGGCGGAGCCACCTCGGCTTCTTCTGAGTCCCTCTGAAGAGAAAAGCATGCACCCATAATCTGCGGGTGACGAGAAGAGAGTTTAGTCTTTCTAAGTATAGAAGCGAACTTACTATATTAGACTAAAATGAAGGCACGACTAGAACGGTTTGGAAAAAAAAACTCTTTTTCATTTCAAAACGAGTAAACGGTTAAAAAAAAGTTTTATTTCCCGCAAAACATTTTAAAACCCAACCCGAAAAAAAATAAAATTCGGCTCTGATACCAAATCTGTAACACCCCCAAATATCTCCTTGAAAGCATCACCGCCAGTGACCTCAGATTCCACATCTGAAGCCACCCAAGGCTTAACCAGTTTATACAAAACATAAAACAACATTTATAATACGAAATATCATAACATTTCGTATTAAATCAAAGTCTTGGAGTTATATCCATAATCCAAAAACAACAGAAATACAGAGCAGTCTTAACATAAGACATGTTTAATACAGCGGAAGTCTTTAGAAATAAATGACACAAGGGTCTTGATCGAAACGATCACCCGCCAAGGATCTTAACCTTGATAAAAACTCTTCAAAATTCCATTTGCCTCCATCGTCGTTTCTAGCCTTCATGGAACAGACGTTTATCTTATGTGCCATATGAGACGGATGACACCAGCCAACCATGCAAGGGAAATTAACCGGTTGATTAGTCTAATGAAAGACTATGCAAGGATAAAACAGAAAGGTTCTAAGTAGTCATATTAGGTTAGACCCATCGCTTCTCGAATGAAAGCCGATGACGATAGTAAACCTCAATACTTCTACATAAAATTTTACGAAACAGAATGATCAAGAGAAGACTTTGAAAGATTGAGTCTTACAAAAACATATGAAGAGAAGACTCCAACGAATTGAGTCTTATCGGAAAGTATGACAATGTTTGGGAACATTATAATTCACACAAGCGTTTTAAAACTGACTTGACTATTTGGGTCCACGACCAACCTCACCGCACAATGCGAATTCAGATTTGGAAGGTGGACTTACTCTAATCGAAGTCTCGGACGAGTTTCCAAGTTGTACTTCTCGCCCTAAGGTTCATTAATTATGTGCATAACGGCACTTATCTTATTTAATTCCAAAACGTATATTCACGTTATAAGCTTTTATCATAATCATCTCATCCCTCAGGATATAGAGATATATAGTCGGAAATAAATCCCTAAAGGTTTGACGCCAGCTAAGCGCACCTCCCCTATATTCGGATAGGGGATAGTCATGACTAGAGAAACGGTGTTAGGGCTTGAACATCCTATCCACCGGGTTATAAAGAAACGGCTACCTCTCAAGGTAAGCAGCGTTCCTACGAATACTCGTGCTAACTATATCTCAAGTGCACATAAAATCCACTGCTAACTATATTTCAAGTTCGCATAAAAATCCACAACAATACCATCACGGTAATAACAGATATAATAGCGTTGTTTCTAGCAATATATACAACATATTATAATATCCATTTTAATCGTATCATTTTAAGAAAACTGTTCCCAACGAAACCAGTAATTCATCCCAATTTAATTAACAATTAAATAATTGATAATTAATAGAAATATGGAATGATAAGCAAGAGCGAACCGCCACTTGCCTTAGATTAGACGAAGCTCAAAGACAACGGGTTTTCGGGTCCGAAACGAGGACATAACTCAGATTATGGATTCCTACGAAACGACCCATAACGAAACCCTAAGTTAGATTCGATAATAAAATATATGAATCTAAAGAAATACGAACGAAATCGAAGGAACGGAAGTCCTAATCGAGATCACAAAGCCCAAGCCACAACCACGAGTGCCCAGGCACACCGCGGGTGCGGCGGCTCTGCCGCGGGTGCGGTCGAGCTACAGCAGTGACACAACGGAGAAGAAACTCACCGGAATCGACACGACGGGGTTCGATCTGGATGGGCTTCGACTTCCAAACTCCTTGGGTCACCAAACACCACCTTGAGAGTACCTCCTTCTCCTATGGTAGCTCTAGCGACAACTCCGGTGAAAGCTTGCAAATCCGGCGACAATGGAACGAGAGAGAGATTTGAGAGAGAGAGAGAGAGAGAGAGAGAGAGAGAGAGAGAGAGAGAGAGAGAGAGAGAGAGAGAGAGAGAGAGAGAGAGAGAGAGAGAGAGATTGGGATGGCTTCCTCCTCCAAGTCCCCTCCTTATATAGGCCAAGCAAGGAGCTCAAGCAACCAGCTCCCCCACCGCCTCAGCTCCGACAGGGGCGAAGCAGCTCAGGCGCACGACGGTCAAAGCTCGTCGAAGTAGAAAAGTAATGATGACGGCGCGGGTGCGGTGGGTCTCACCGCGGGGTGCGGTGAAGGTCATTTCTGACCGCGGGTGCGGTGGGTATGATCGCGGACGCGGTGGAGGCCAAATCCTGCCTCTTTCACCCTCTTTCGTCCGGGAAGAATTATGGGTATGTGTCTTAACCCCGGATTAAATATATTCGTATCCAAACAAATATTCTAAACCCCAAAAATACGTCGAATGTATTTTATTCCACTCAGGGAATTATTACAGAGATCAAGCATTTAACAGAATGTCTGAACTTCTCTGAAATTAATTCGACTTCAGTACGAGTGTTTGGAATATTACAAAAATGCCCTTACTAAAAAATGAGGGGTATTACAGACACACAGATGGAACTCAAGTTCATATGTCTAACAAAACACTACAACTTTTCTTCTCTACAAACGCATGTTACCAATTACAATACAATAATCTTTTCTCTTGATGTTTCTCTTGTTCATTGTCAGCATATCAATATAACATACAACGAAATCACAACATGGATCAAATGTAGAGTCTACAAAGAACAAGAGGTTGCATGCATTCCGCCACCAATGAGTACATAACTCTACAACATAGAATACATCCAAGTTGTAGCATAAAGAAAATGTTTTATCTAAATACTACGCATGATCCAAGAAATACTTACCTTCAGAAGTAGTAGTATGAAACATATTCATAGTAGTCGCCATTGCAATCCAGTTGTTACTTCCCCCAAGAAAGATCCCTCCCATCATGCAGGTGCAAACAACAAACAATTAATAAGCATCAAACAACGTTTTCAACGATGCAGTAATTGTATTCTCAAATTCTATTGCGTGTGAAATGATGATGCAAGTAACCATTTTAACGAACAAAGAAATGAGGTTAACCTGATAATCTGTGACACACGTGCACGTCAGGTGAAACTACCAACCTTTTTATGAGGACCACAGAAAATTGTGCATACCACTACAACCATAATCATCTATTTAACCAACAGTGTTTCATTCGGTCTTAACTTATTGTTTCTTAAAACATAACACCGTGTGTTTTCGCGATGGGGAAATATATAGTAAATGAAAGGTCAACCTCAGGTCAAGTTACATCACAGAATACATTTGTAGTTGCCAAACCACAATAAAATCAACCTTACATCCCTTCAACAACAACAAGTAGCGCATCTTCCATCGCCTAAACATAGATTAGCTTTAAATAGATTCGTTACAAAACACAGTACACAACAAATACATAAACAAACATCGAAAACAATGAGCTGAAAGAGATAAAACAAATTAGTCCATGTAGAAGGCCATCACTGTCCGTTTCAGGAATTCTGCGTGTTCCACTTTCGCTATCATGCGTCACAGATTTGCCTGCAGGTCCATTTGAATATGCAAAACCCAACAACGGTAAGCTAAGTACTAAGCACGTTCCACTAAGCTGTATAAAATATCACCTCTATCAGCTCCAGTTGCTTCGCCCGTAGTTGCTTGTGATCCTGAACATTGGAGGAGTCGAATGAATCAAGCTGGTGTGTGAGCTTATGTTTTGCAGTCTCCAGTCGCTCCATCTTCAAGTCTCCATCGACTACGTCACGCACAAACTGCGACCACATATCATTACACATCTTTTTTTCTGCACAACCCAAAACGCAAATGAGGCATATACAGACAAACACTAATACTGAACTCTACATTGTACGGAAGCAGATGCATAACCTCACCACGGAAGCTCAGCCTCTCTTGCTTTATTGAGCACATCCCATAATTCCTGGTAAACCTCAGATTTTGGGTTGTAGTTTGGGTCCATCTTGTTCGTCTGTCACAAAGGAAATCAATTTTTACCCATAATACGGGACCCTTACAGAATCGTATACATGGGAAATTCATAACGACAACACACAAAGAAACAAACAGCCTACATATGACACTAACAAAAAACACCAGCACAATTAAATTCAAACTCCATCAATTTTGCCAATCAGTAACAGAATTTTGACTACCGCCTTACACACTATTTGACACAATATTCCATGTAGCACAATCAAGACAGAAATAAAATCTTTGGTCGAACACCAAAAAACAAAGATACTGCAAACATCGATTCGAGAAATTGGGGTGAAAAAAAAAAGGAACCAACAAAGATTGTAATAGTACGTGCATATCACCATACAAGATTATTGGGTTAGCAACAAACCCATAATCAACAACAACATTACAAAGTGCCAACAGAATGGTGCCAAAGAAGGAATTATACTCAAAACAATCAGAAATGCATGTCTTATTATTCAACCATTACAAAAGGGGGAAAATGGACTCACGCAAACTGCCACATTTCAATACAAGAGTATCTTCATACAGAGCTTCTGCTCTCTAAAATAGGAACTAACCACAATGGTCTTTCCAATTTTGATATAGCACTTGAATAATCAGAATAATCTATTGATTCATTTCAACTCTCATCAAATACCTAATAACCTTCATCGCATGTTCAAAATAGGACAGCATAGACACAACCGAAAACTCCATCCGGAGCATCTAAACGGGGTAAATGAAATTGAAATTGAAATAATAACATATGGAAGAAGCAATATAAAAAAGTTGAGGGTGTCACGAGGCAACAATCAAACAGATGGAAAAAAGGATTAATCAAAAGATCATAAACGAACACCAACAAGTGACAACCACAGTGGAGAACAAGAAATATGAACCAAATCAACAACCGGTGGTCGGATAACAACATCTAAACTAAGATTACTAGAACCAGAACGATAAACAGGCAAAAATGCCAATCTCTGTGAAGAATCAACATCTAAAAAACTGAACAAATGAACAATTAATCAATCATTTCCGGCACACTGGAAAACCCTGCACAACATCATCCATCGTAAACATTCATAACGCCAAACCGTAAAATGCACCACATAGCCCATGCCGGGCGAAATCAAGTAAGTGAACCATGAACGGAAAATAGAACATCATCACGGTTGAATAGAAAGCAATTCAGTGGCAAAACAACAAAGTAAATCCAAACACCAAACGATTTGAACACGAATCGCTAACCAGAAAAACAAAAGAAATGCTGACGAGCGACGCGAAGAGAAATCAGAGAGCGGATAGATTAGGGTTTCGACAAAGGTGAAGCGAAGGGGATACCTTTCCAATTTTGAAGGGCTTGAAACTAACATGGTGTGGTTCTACTCTATACCCACAGACTGACGTTAATAAGGGCCTTGGAACTACGCAGTTCAGTTATTGCAGAGTTGACGTGGAAGCAGTTGAAGAATCTAATCCTTCTCAAACACGCCATGTATAGTGCACTTCAATAAATAACCGCCAACCCATTTTTTTCCTAATAAAAGAAAAAAAATCATTTCTCTACATGTAACCATGGAATTTAAGTCTAATGTTCAAGTTGTAACACACAACTACTAATAAAACAACATATATGTTTATTCCTTATAGTAATTTCTAAAAAGATTGCACAATATTAAATCACAACATGTTATATGACATACCATATTTTATAATAGTGATGTGTTTGATATACAATAGATAACCGCACAACAAACGCACACAAGAAATCGTTGCACGAGATTAAGGGGATTGGCGTATTCTTGAATTTACATATACAGATGTGCCACTTGCATATCTCAAATTTCGCTCCCGCTCTAAAAAACCACCATGTTTCAAATTCGGAATCGTTCTTAACATTGGTCTTCATTTAAATTTTACGCCCAACAAATAACTTCAAACAATATCGATTTGCGCATATGAACCAAATAAAAATACGCACGTTGTAAATTATCAAAAGGTATCTAAACTTTGACAAGATTAATCCAAATGGTATGGTTCATTTTCCTCTTGGAATCTCAAACGGAGATGCTCATGTTTCGCCTGTAATGCAATTATCATGCTTACAAAACTACACTGAAACAAGCATGTTGAATACACTAACTACACCTAAGACTATCTTCAATGGTGGTACTTTGGGTAGCATGAGTAATTATAAAAATACAAAATATCAAATAAATGCCACAATTTGTAATACTTTAGAGTGTCCTATTTTCCTGCTTGTTTAATGAAAAATCTATATGTGAAAGAAAGAAAAAGGATAAAAAGAATTATGGATCCATAAGAAAGCCAGATTTAAAAAGAGAAACAAGATGTTCAAACAAAAATCGCTAATGTGAGTTTGAGGGGCATAAAATGAGATGGAGGAGATAGAAATTGAAAAGGTCAAATACGGCGTTTGAAAAGACAATTAACGATTTAAAAAAATATAAAATGACTCAATGCCGAGAGAAATGACAAACACCATAATTAAATACAACAGATGAGGAAAACGCAAAAATGTAATATATATATACAAATATTCCATTACCAACATCCAAGACTGTCAAGCCAAAACAAAGCTAGCCTTACATCCCTGCATAATAGCCTTACAAAACTCGGGATGCAACAAACCACTATACACATAACCAAAACAAACACATACAAAACGACAGTAATTTAGAGTATGAAGTAAACAATCAGAGTCCCCTTCAAAAACACTGTGTACTCCGCTTCTAGCACCGTTGTCTTGCGTTCGTAAGCAATCGACATTCAAGATGGGCAAACAAAACAAAAACAAGTCAGCTACGTCACAAATAGATTAACCCAAACCAAGTAACAAAATCACCTCCATAAGTTCAGGTCGCATAGCCGAAAGCTGCACATGGCTCTCAGTTGGGGTCAATTGAATTAAGCTCTTTCTTGAGCCTTTCTGTCTCAACCGCCAGCGCGTCCAACTTCAGGTCTCCATCCACTAGCTCTTTCATAAAATACATCCACATTCTGTGGTCCATCTTTTTACCTGCCATGAGCAAGCAAAAAATGACACACAGAACGACGAAGGGTAATAATAAATCCCACACTGCAGCTAACAAGATGCTCAACCTCTGCACGGGTCCTCAACCGCCCTTGCCACCTTCAAGAGTTCATACAACTCTTGGTATACATCAGTTTTGTATCGATACTTCGGTGGCATGCCGACTGCCTAAAACAAAATTCGCACATGTTTGTTAATGTCCGTTAGCATGGTAGATTAAACAATGTCGTCATTGCTGTAAACGTAACACACCAATAATTGGACCACCACGTTGACCAGTAATAAATGAAACAATCGGCGGCCAAGTTCACATGTTCCAACAAAATAAACACTAATGTATTCCTATGTTCTAATCGATATTATTTCAAACCAAAGCAAACCAATGGTAACTACATAAGACCAACAAATGTGACAATCAATTCAAATGTCTAATAATACTGCAATACACAATATGAACTTGGCTTTGCAGTGACAAATCCAAGCAACAAACCCACCTAAGGAACACAATGTAAATGTATTCAGCAAAGTAGAGTATTGGAAAATATAAAAAGCAGTATAAGCACATCTCCATCTCAAGTCTACACGTACAACATACAAATTATACTCTATAACCCCATGACATAAAACAAATGATATGAACACACAAACGCCCCACGTCTGCATACAACTTACCTTTACCATCAATAAGGAAAACCAAGACAAACCAATAGTAATATGCAAAACCAAATAGATGCTCCAAAGCCTACGTCTAAATCCAGGACACGCTAACACATAACATGACACCAAACAAAAATTTTCGGCGGGGAGAAAAAGAACAAAGGCAGCACTGGATCAAAAGGAAACAAACGACTTTCACAAAAAGGAACGAGAAAACAGCCAACCAACGAAGTCATCAGGAATGACAAAACCAACGTAAACCAAGGTACTAGAATCTGGATGAACTGGCACCGACGCCAAACTCAACAAGGCTTTAATACAACACAACCAATAACCTTCATCGACACATGACAAATAGGCTAGATTAACCAACAAAGACAACGCCACCCAGAATAACTAAACGGAATAGCGCAAGAGGAATTTCGAACATTTGTGACAGACCAATAAGAAAAATTGAGAGTGTGAAGCATCAACCCCCCTAGACAGATGGAAACCGCATTATCCAACTAGCAGTGACCCAATTTTTTAATCACCAGACGAGAAAAACCAAGCATGCACTCGCGAAAAATAGCACACCAGGGAATAAATAACAATCTAATCACTAGCCAACTAAACGATCCAAAACAAAACAACAGTCGATTCAAACAATAGTCACTAACCAGTGAATCGAAAGAAATGCCGAGGAGCGACCCGGAGAGAAGCCTCAGAGTGAAGAATTAGGGTTTCGGTGAAAGTGCAAATGCTTCTAGGAAGACGCCCTTTAAACCTAGAGGCTAGAACGACTGGAGACATTGCAACTATGTACTTCATTTATTTTGTCTTTGACGTAGAGTCACAACAATTCCAAGAACAACATGTACAGTGAACTGTGGAATAAATAACCGTTGCCTTTTAATTAAATAACAAAGACAAAAACACCAAAAAAACAATAACTTCATTACCTAAGGGTTTGTTCGTTATGGTAATCCATAATGACATTTTTGGGTTCAAGGCTTTGTGGGTATAATAGTGTTTGGTTAAATATATTTATAAACATGTTTATGAACCTTTTTTTTTGGTCCAATCGCATCACAAATATATTGTAATTTAACAAATCTCTAACTTTACAATGTACTTAGCTTCTTGTTTATAAGAGACCGTCTCATTATTTTATCTAAGACTTGGACGATTTG
This sequence comes from Rheum nobile, assembly GCA_027886185.1. NCBI lineage: Eukaryota > Viridiplantae > Streptophyta > Magnoliopsida > Caryophyllales > Polygonaceae > Rheum > Rheum nobile. The sequence continues at coordinate 11,424,457 of WOAB01000563.1, read as the reverse complement.
TGCTTTGATAATTTAGTTTGTAATTATTACTAGTATTGAATAGAGTATTTGATTTTGTGTCTTTAAAAATGATTTATCTTATATTGATGGTTTTCTAATAATTTTGCTTAAATATTTATGTTATGTACTTTGAATAAGGATTAATTTTTTATTTTGTTGTATAATAGAAAACATTAGAGGTGAAAATCTTGTAGTAGTAAATTTAGGATTAAAATTTGCCCATAGTTTATTTTATGATAAAATTTTGAATAAACTAAAGATAATAATGTATAACTCCTACTTAATTATATAAAATTTAATGATCAAAGTTTGAATAAAATGAAGATAATAATGTATAACTCTTACTTAATTATATAAAAAATTACCTTCATTTTGTATGTGTAGTTCTTTTTTATTGGTTTTTTAGTATTAACCTTTAGTCTATGAATTTGATAAATGATGTGAAACCGTATTTATTTCCACGTGTAGTTCAGGGGCGACGTTTCGCATTCTTGAACTTTAATTGGTCCGTGCAAATTGGAAGAATGTATTTAATGTGTTCATGTCAGCGTTGGCATAAAGGAAGAGTGGGGTTCCCAGGGGTCTTTTCATCTCATCACGCGGCTTAATTTCCACTGCTACTACTAATACCCTCTTGCCATCTGACAAAACCCTAATCACTTTACATCTCCTGCTTTCTTCGCATCGACCATCACTCTCGCTTTCGGCTTTCTGTGTAAGATTTCTTCTCGGCTTTATTTATTGTTAGCTTTGCATTTTCCCTTTCAAGAAGACAATTAGTTGCCGGATTTGCTTTTGTGACTTCGGCGTCATTTGTGCATAGAGTTGTCCATGACCATGTCCTGGTGTAGGGCTGTATGCGATATCTGCTTTCTGGGCATTGTTTGTTACCATAGATATTGTGTATGTATTTTAGTTTCTTCTTTCTACAGTGCTTTAGAGGTCCGATAGGGTTTTGTGGATATAGGAGAAGCTGATGGAGTAGTTAGTGTTTCTGTTGTAGTCTATGTTTATTGTATTGCATGGGTCCTTTGTAATGGCATCTTGGTGATTCCTAATTTGTTGTGTCATGCATAGTGTGGTCCTGTTATTTATTGCAGAGCAAATATGGAATTGATTGTAGCAGATTTTGTGTGTATCCAGTAATGCTTCTACGGCCGAGTATTTTAAAATAGTAGTTTTTGGTGCCTTGTGCAAAATTGGTTTGTTTGTTATATGTGCGGGTAGTTTCTGGTGTCTTGTGCAAAATTGCCGCATATTTGTAAATACTATTCGGTATAAATTGTGCGGGTAGTTTTAATAGGGTTCGTCTGTGCACTATGCTGAGCAATAGTTTAAACCTGGTATGTTGTAGCATGTTGTCCTCAATTTAGTATGACTGATGTTTTGTTTTGTTTGTTGTCCATCCACTGCCCGTGTCTATTCCCTTTGGATGTCATGTATGCGTGCTTATTGTAGGGTTTTGTTCAACTTCTCTCGCCTGTGTATGTTAAGGACACTTAGCGTTGGTTTAATTAGTAATATTTGGTAGTGTTGTTTTATCACATTTGGATAAAACATATGTTGCATGATTGATTTAGAATTTGTTCCCATGATTACATGGTTGGCAGTCCTAATGTTCCTTTTTTTTTGTTATAGTGCATCATGGCGCCCAACCACCGCTTCCAGACTGATGTGTACCTGGAGGTGTTTGACATGTTAAAAGTCGTAAGTGAGGCTCAGGCCCCCTGGGGTGGTAAGAAATCCTTTCTTGCAGAACGTTTTGTGCTTGAATATTGTGTGTTACGTGTTGTTTGATTTAGCCTTTTGTTATTGCAGGGAAGAAGATGAGCCATGATATGTGGCTTCAATACTTGAAGGAGATAGTTGAGGGTCACATTAAGCTGGATGAGCTGTCGCGTGAAACCGTTCGGCTTAGGCAAGAAGTAGTTGAATTGAATTCCTCTGCCGCTGTGGACCATGCTCAGCTACGGAAGATAAAAGTCAAATTCCTAGAGGTAAGAGTATTAATTTGTTCTCCTGTATTTGCCCCTTGTGGACCTTATGTTGATTTCTCTCTGCAGTTGGAATGGAGTGCTCTTTTTAACATTATAAAGCTCAGGTAGCAAATTGATCACGCCGACTCCTTGAAGGAAACTCTGAAGTGTCGGTACATTGACTGATGTAGCCTTATTTTGTTGTTTTTCACTTTGGTTATATTTACGTTGTCTTGGTGTATCCCATATTTTGTAAAGAAGGTATGGTAGATGAAGGGGTCTTTGTGGGATGTTATTTTTTGTTGTTATGGGCATATGGCCAAATGTAATACGGTTTTTGTGTTGGTTAGACAACTATTAATATAATGCATGGATTAGCTGCATATGTAGTGTCTAAGTTCATGTTCAATTTGTGTGGTTTGCACATATAAGATTTGCATACGTTTCATGTGTGTGTAGTATGCTTAGATGGTTGCCTTGATTAGAATATCGAAACTAAATTATGAATATGTCACCCTGATGTTCGCTTCTTAATCAATTACAAATTATGTAAGGACACCGCAGAAAATTGGAATTACTTATTATGAGATGAGTTTAATATGATGAATGGGTTCACGTAGTAATTTATAAATAATTTCATAGATGAATGGGCGCACATAATTTTTTGTTGAAGAAGTTCAAGAGTCAACCACATTCCCCCGACAACATGTAAAATGGACCGTTGAATAAATAACTGGCTATCCTTTAAATAGAAATAAGAACACAAATATACCAACAAAGCAATAACTTAATTATCTAAATATAAATCTGTAATGTACTTAAACAAACCCACTACTAAATACTCACATTACAAAACAAACATTTATAACCTACCCACATCCCGTGCGAAGCACGTGATTAGCCTTCTAGTATAATTAATTTTGATGAAGTAGTTATTATGAATTGTAGCCATTAATATGATTTAGGTTATGAATTAATATGATATTGCAATTTTGTTGTAGCCATTAACAATTGATATTAGGTATGAACTAGTAGTTATATAGTTTAGCAAAAAAAAATCATGGTTTAGGTTATGAATTAATGACTTTGCATATTTGTTGTATTATTAGTTTGTTATAATTGTAGACACTTCCATAAATAAAAAATAATTACACAATTATAGGGGGGAGATTATGGAGAACGATTTTGTACTGGCCTAGTTTGGGAAAGTATGGATGAAATGGTTGAATGGGCAAGAGCGAGAGCAAAAGAGTTGATGATAGTTTCAAAACCGTACATCGTTAGTTTGACATGCAATAGATACGGTGAACCGAGATCTGGGAGGTCGAAAATTAATCTAGAAAATCCGGAGTTGCCGGTTCTGAGGATTCGAAAACGCATATCGAAAAAGTGCGGTTGTATATTCGAGCTATATGGGTGTCGTTTAAAAAATGAGCTAGGTTCTCTTACTCAAAGATGGGTCTTGGATGTTATACATAGCACCCACAACCACATGCTTCAGACTAGCTTTCATGGGAATGCATTCATGGGTCGAATGACCCAGGAGGAGGAGGTCATGGCTAGGAGATGGGGCGATGGTCACAAGACGCCGAAAGAAATTGTTTCAGAGTTGAGGAAAAACTTCCGGGGAAATGTAACAATAATGAAGCAGATTGCCAACTTTTTGTAGAAGCTCCATTACGAGGATCGTGGGGAATTGACGGTTACCCAGTGGTCCCTTCATTCTTTGAAAGATAACGGGTATCTTTTTTATCCTCTTAGGAATGTGAACAAAGGGGACGAGGTGGAGATCATGTTTTTTGCTCACCCAGAGTCGCTACGATTGTTGAAGAAGTTCCCGCACGTGGTGATCATCGATGCCACATACAAGACAAATAAGTATGTAATATATTTTAATAATAGTTATTTATTTTTGTATGTGCTACATTTTAGTTAGTTATATGCACTAAATATTGGTACGTTTATTTCTTATGTCTATCAATAGGTATGATATGCCTTTGGTGGAGATTGTTAGTTTTACCTGCACTCACAAGACGTTCAACATTGTGTATGCATTCACCCGAGCGGAAAAGTTTTTCCATTACTGGTGGATAGTGAGGGCCCTTTGGAACTTGTTTGAACAGTTGGGAGTTATGCCAAAGGCTATAATGACCGATTGTGAAAAGGCTCTCATCAAAGCTATTAAAGTAGTTTTTGAATACGTTTCGGTAAGACATCTCTTGTGTTGGGTCCATATTAGAAACAACATCAAGACACATGTCGAAAATGTTATAAAAGACAGTGCCAAAGTCGATATGTTTATAAACCAGTGCTAGAGACTTTTTGCTCGACCACCGAGGAAAGGTACGTGGAGAGGCTCATAGCATTAAGGACATCGTGGAAGAGCGGCCTTGTTGGATACGTCGAGAGGGAATGGTTGACTTCTTACAAGAAAATCATAGTAAGAGTGTGGACGGATTACACTCTTCACTTCTTCACGAGGACTTCAAACAGATTTCCTTTGAACATTGTGTAGTTGATTGTTTTTACTATTGGATCTGAAAGTCGTACTGAAATGTTTTCGTTTTGATAGGGTTGATGGGATGCATTGTGTGTTGAAAGATATTATGGGGTCTAGCAGAGACGGCTTTAACAGAGTGATCGTGAGGATCCACCATGCGTTCATTCTTCAAATCGATACGATTAAGGCGACCATGAACAACTCACTGTCTATACGACCAATGGAGTTCAATGATCTAGGATTTTCGGAGCTTGCACGAATGTGTTTTCAAGGCTATTCTGCAGAGTGTCGGATAGGTGCTTTGATTTGTTATTGGCCATGTATGATCGGATAGTCAAGGAGGACTATTCAAAAGTATGCGATGATCACTGGGTGAGAGACTGCCTTGGGTTGTTGTGCGTCCACAATATTGCAAATGCCATCATTACGAGGATAGCTCTCACTCCAGATGACATTCACGTCTTTTAGAAGGAATTGCATTGGGAAAAGGATCCAACAACATTTGCGCTTGTTGACGACAATGTTCCGATATCCATTTCAGAGTTGAGATTGCGTGAGATGTGGTCGAGAGTGCAAGCCCGAAATTTGGACAAAGCCACGTTATGGCAAGTGAGTGATCTGTACGTTGCCTTGGAGCATCCAGAACATAGTACGTTTAAGGAGTTGACAGACATCCGTAGAAAGAGAAGGCCAAGTGGTTCAAAGAACAAGGCAAAAGGGTCGCCGACTAGGAAAAAGAGCCTGTGTGAGCACGTAAGAGAAGACTTACTAAAGTTTGAGAAGGCGAAGGCAAAGGGAAAGGAGAAGGCAAATGAGAAGGCAAAGGAGAAGGTGAAAGGGTCAGGCCGTCCCAGAAAGCAAGCAAGTTTCGTGGTGATCGACGCTGAGGACATGCAATTCCAACCCCAACCCCAACTAGAAGAATCACAAGTTGAAGAGATGTACGTCGAGACCGACCTTGTGGGAGTCGGTCCCTCGGAGTAGCCTGAAGAACCCATGCTTCATTGTGGGGTGGACTTTAGGGTTCAGAATATTGATTACTTCTGGTTTGGGTACATCAACAATGCTATGGATGTACGTTCAGACGGACACTGTAGATATCGGTCTTTGGCTGTACTTAAGGGGATGAGTGAGGGTCAATATCCCTTGATCCTTAGCGCACTGGCAAAAGAGTTGCGTGCCAATCGATAAATGTGGGAGCCGATACGAGAACTAACACGAGATCCAGGGTCATGGGATGATATAATGATTCAAATTAACTATATAAAGACCCCTTGCGGCAAGGATTATTGGCTTGACATGACATTTATGGGTTTAGTGTTTGTCACAGTGTATAACGTTATTGTGGTCGTCTTATCTTGGTACCATTTATTGTGCTTACCAATAAGGCCGCATGGACCAAGCCTCACTCCTCCCTGACAAATTTTAGCGATAGCACACGTAGGGGATCACAACCACTAGATATCAGTAATGCTTTGTCTCTCTAATTGTACTTCGATGTACCCGATCATTTCGTGTATGCTAATTGCGTATTTTTTGTTTGTATTGGTATAGGTGACGCTCGATGATGATTCTCCATTACCACCCATTACAGATGCGTGGCGAAGACATTACGGTCAAAGAATCCTGTGGTGGAAAGGATTGTATGCTTTGAAATTGCAAGAGTTTAAGGAATGTCGCATGGCAGCCGGTCATAATGCAAATTATTTGGTGTAGTTGATCGACAATACCAATAGTTGATGTAATAATCGTGTGACTTGTAATGCAATATAATCTTACCATTTGCAAATCATAAACTTGAAAATCATACATTTGGAAATCAACATGCATAAAACTCAAAATAAACAAAGAACTCGAAGTAAGCACTGAACTAAGGTAATTTCTTATAACATCAATCATTTTGAAAACCCCGATAATATATCTGCTTTATTAACTTCACATTTGAATCTGAAAGGGTCTGATTTAGCTGTTTAAGCTCATTTCTTTCCAGCACCAATTCTCTGATAATCTTGGCAACATTGTCGTCATAGGCTAGATCAAGCCACTTAAAGGTACGACACCCTCTCATTGTACCATCCTGCTCCATTGGGATGTAATCCTTGCATGCGAGATACCTTCTTTTGTAGTGATTGGGTTTGTCGCAAGTGTACATGACGACCGGGAAATTACACTCGCACATTGTAACCGGAGCATGTGCACTGTTGGACGACGAAGCCATCCTCTCCTATGAACTTGGTATCCCGGATCTGGACTATGAATTATTGTATTATAAGTTATAAACTCTTGCAAAACTAAAGCAAAAAAAGATGAATAATATTACCGAAAAGCTGAATAATCTCTCGCGGGGTCGAGTTTTCTCCTCTGCACGGCGGATCTAGAGCTGGTGAACCCTAGAAGAAGCTTTGTGCGGCGTTTCTTTATGTAAGTATTAGAGTTGGTAACGTGCCTTTTTATAGACGAGTATTAGGGTTGGTAACGTGCCTTTTTGAAGATGAGCATATTGGGCTCAAATCAAGGCCCGAAGCAAAATTGGGCTTCGTGGACAAGATGAATAACGAATCCAGTTAACGCACAATTTATATGTTGTTTTTTCATGATTTATGGAATTTATTTGCACTTTATTATAATGTTAATTGTTATTTTAACATTTTTATACCTTATATTTATACAATAGTCGAGAATTAAAGTTTATACTAATGTAATATAATGATTTCTTAAGAAGTTATCACTTGTATTATATACTAATGTGATATGACAAAGTCTTGTGAAATTATCACTTGAACTTTATAGTTACACTATAGCATGAAGTATGAAGAAGTCGAGAATTATAGTTTATACTAATGTAATATTATGATTTCTTAAGCAATTATTACTTGTACTATATACTAATGTAATTTTATGAAGTATTATGAAGTTATAACTTGAACTTTATACTTATGATATAGCATGAAGTATGAAGTCGAGAATTATAAGTTATAACTTGAAGAAGTTGAGAATTATAGTTTATACTAATGTAATATTGTAATATCCCACATTTTGTACGAGTAAATTTTGAATTTTCTTAAGCCCATGTTGCAAGACAGATTAATTTCAGGGAAGTACGAATATTTCGTGTAATGTTTGGTCTCTGTAATATTTTTCTGAGCAATATAAAATACAGTTAAGGTATTTTCGGGCTAAAAGATCGTTCGCGTACAAATATATTTAACCCGGGGTTAAAAATACGTTACCACTTAAGGTAAAAACGACAAAGAGTCGGAGGGAGGCACTTTGGCCTTGACCGCACCCCGCGGTAAGGGCCAGCGAGCAGCTTTGACAGCTTGTTGTGCAACTTGGCGAGGCTAGTTGTAGCTGTGGTGTGTCATCGGGGCTACTCCTCCTAGCTTGTACACGTCCCTGCATATGTGTCTTGCTGGTGGAGACCTTGGAGGGCCTATAAATGGAGAGAGAGAGAGGCGGAGGAGAAGCCTCAAACCAGCTTCATCACCATCTCCATCCTCAGAGAAAAACTCCATTTTTGTTGAACTTCAAGCTTGATTCGTGGAAGGATTCGAACCTCTTTTCGAGCAAGAGAAGGGTGATCCTTAGAGGTGGTTTGAAGCTTAAGAAGGTGGAAAGACAAGCCAAGAACAAATCGAAGCCGATCGGATCGATTTGGGTAAGTTTCTCCCCGAAAACTCCATCGTTTTCTGCTTCTGTCATGGCGCCGCACCCCGCGGTGACTGACCACCGCACCCCGCGGCAAGCATGGCCGTGGTGTGTGTGTGTCTTGGATGTTGGTTTGGTCGAGGCTTGGCTTTCTTGAACCGTTTGATTCTTATTCCTTTAGATTCATATATGTAGATATTGAATCTAACTTAGGGTCTCGTTATGGGTCGTTCCTTAGGGATTTGTTATCCAGGATCTGTCCCAGTTTCGGACCCAGGAAACCGTCGTCTCTAAAGCTTGTTCAAACTTTCGTCTGATCTAAGGCAAGTGGCGGTTCACTCTTGCTCATCATTCCATATTTCCATTAATTATCAATGGTTTGATTGTTAATTAATTTGGAATGATTTACTGTTTTGTTGGGAACAGTTTTGATAAATGATATGGATTAAAATATGATATTATAATAGGTTGTATATCTGTTAGAACAACGCTATTATAGATATATATTTTATAAGGATTGTCGGGAGGGCAACAACATGAAAAGAATATGATATTATAAAAGGTTGTATATCTGCTAGAACAACGCTATTATAGATATATATTTATGATATTAGCCTGGAGGGCTTTGATATGATTATTACTGTGTTGAACTGTTTAGTTAGCACGAGTATTCGTAGGAACAATGGACTATTCGAGGTCCAGTCGTTTCTTAATAATGATTAATGGTGCAAAGGGTGATAAACCCAAAAACCATTTGGTGGGTCATGACTGATCTCTATACTCGGGTATAGAGATGGTGGCACTTAGCTGGTGCTACAAATCTTGGAATACGTCCCTTTAGGAGTATGTCCCTCATGGCGAAACATATGTCCTATATGTCCCTCATGGCGAAACATATACTCAATATATGTCCCTCATGGTGAAACATATATTTAAAAGCTTATAACGTGATGCGCGTTTTGGAATTAAATAAGATAAGTGCCGTCGTAGCACGTGATTAATAAACCTCAGACGAGTAGTGCAGCTAGGGAATAGTGCAGCTAGGAAAGCTCGTCTTGACTTTGATCAGAGTATCGTTCTCTTTCCAATCTGGATTCGCGTTAAGCGGTGAGGTTGGTTGTGAACCGAAATATCAAGTCGTTTTTGAACGCTTGTATGATTAATTAATGTTCCCCAACATTTGTCATGCTTTTCGATAAGGCTCAATTCATTGGAGTGTTCTTTTGGGTTGATTGTTGTGAGACTTGGTCTTTCAGAATCTTCTCTTGATCATGCCTCTTCATATGTTTCAGTAGGAGTATGGTGGTTGACTATCGTCATCGGTTTTAATTCGAGAAACGATGAGTCTAACCTAATACGACTACTTCGAACCACTCTGTTTTGTACCCTTGCGTAGTCTTTCATTAGACTAACCAACCGTAATTGTTCTCTGCATGGTTGGCTGTTGTCATCCGTTCGATTCGGCACATCAAATGAGTCGAGGACCCATGAAGGCTAGATCGACTATGAACATGAACGGTATTTGAAAATGTTTTAATCAGGCTACGATCTTTGGGCGTTGACTACTGAAGTCAATACTCTTGTAAATTATTTTAAGTCTTCCGCTGTATTGTAATAACTCTGTATTTTGTCGCATTTGGAATTGTGTTGAAATTCCGCGACTATGTTTTAAATGAAAGTTATGGTAATTTTGTATCATAATTGTTCTTTATGAATTGTGTTTCAATGGTAAAGCCTGGGGTGGCTTCGGTGTGGAAACCGAGGTCACTGACGGTAATATCTTTCCAAATGGGTTACAATTTGGGGGTGTTACAAATATTATGATTTTTTATCAAATTATTACTTGTACTATATACTAATGTAATTTCATGAGGTATTATGAAATTACTACTTTAGTAGTTTTGCGCTTTAGTCCATTTTTTATTAATCTCATATATTGGGCCCAAGCCTGGCCCATTTTGTTGTTATTGTGTTTTTAGCCCATTTCTAGATTGATCACACGTTGGCCAACTTTGCGGTTTATGTGTTTTTTTGGTCCATTTCTTTAATAATCCTTACTATTGGGCCAATTTTGTAGTTTTTGGCATATTCTTCAATAATCCTTACTATTGGGCCAATTTTTTAGTTTTTTAGTTTTTGACTCACTTCTTGAATAATCCTTACTATTGGACCTAGTTTGGGCTAATTTTGTGGTTTTTGCGTTTTTGGCCCATTTCTTCAATAATCCTTACTATTGGGCCTAGTTTGGGCCAATTTCGTAGTTTTTGAGTTTTTGGCATATTTCTTCAATAATCCTTACTATTGGGCCTTACTGGGCCAATTTTGTAGTTTTTAAGTTTTTGACCCATTTCTTGAATAATCCTTACTATTGGGCCTAGTTTGGGCCAATTTTGTAGTTTTTGAGTTTTTGGCATATTTCTTCAATAATCCTTACTATTGGGTCTTATTGGGCCAATTTTGTAATTTTTGACCCATTTCTTGAACAATCCTTACTATTGGGCCTAGTTTGGGCCAATTTTGCGGTTTTCGCATTTTTAGCCCATTTCTTCAATAATCCTTACTATTGGGCCTAGTTTGGGCCAATTTCGTAGTTTTTTGAGTTTTTGGCGTATTTCTCGATTATTCTCATCTATTGGGACTAATTTAGGCCAATTTCGTAGTTTTCGCTTTTTTATATTATAATCGAGTCGTATCAATCAGTTCTATAAGTATGAAAGGTATGAAAAGTAAAAAAAAAAACACATACATCACATAAAATCAATACAAACGTCAATCATACAAAATACATCAAATAGTCCTAATCTCCACCAGGCTGACTCCCACCACCCTCACCGTGCTCGTGTATAGAATCATGAAAAAGTTGTGATGCACGAGGTGGAGGAGGGCATCGAAGGAGTCTCATCAGTCAGCATATGCAGTAAACGACTCATGAGCTCCTTAACCTCCTCAACCGGAATAACGCTCATATCCCTCGGTGTCTCTAAATCTCACTAGCAACCAACTGGTTCCATTGTATTCGTAATGGTAATAACCATTAGATTTATATATGACAAAAAATAATAATCATTTATTCAATTAAACGAATCAAACATTCTGCAAGAGTATCCATCGAAGGTATGGAATGGACATGGCCCGTGGGACAATCATGTCTGATGGATCTGGGATCCACCAGCACATGAGAGTAGTCGTCCAACCAATCTAGATAGTAGTCTGTCACGACCCAATTTAAGGTGGCTCGTGACTGCTGAATTTGGATCAGAGGCCTGGGAACCTCATCCCACGCCCCCAACAAATGTCGCTCAAATATGACTAAGTAGTGGGTGAGGTCGTTCTGATAGTTGACTGAGCGAGGCACTGGCGGTACGATCATTGTACCTGTAACAAGTAATTAATATTAAATTAGTATTTTGCATCAATATATATTTTTAAATGAAATATTAATATAATGAAACAGATTACCTCCTTGTATCTGATGTTGTCCAGCATGCGGCGTATATAGACCAAATATCCAAGATCCTTACCTTGTGGGACCTCCTGACCGTCTCTGATGGCTGCAACATCGTCTAGCATGGCAGTAGGGTCCATGACATAGTGTCCATGGAAATGGGGAAAATATGCCCATATCCATGACTGTAGAACAAGATTGAATTATACGAATTAAAAAAATAAACAGTTATAACGTATCTTTTAAATTTATTAATTAAAAGCCCATTTCTTACCCTCAATAGTATGCCACAACTGGCAATGTCCTGCGCCTCTCGTCTCGATGCATGTCCTAAGTTCCGTTACATGAACGCCAAGATGCCAGCTCCCCATGAATACCGACATGTGGCCTCGTGGTTGAACAACAACGCCATCCACTTGTGCTTGATCCTCGTGGTAGACTTGTCGACCAAGACTGTAGTGTCGAGCAGCAAATACAGATAAAATGAAGCGATGACGCTCTCGTCCCTCTTCTTGCTCTGCATCATCCTGGTGAGTGTGTCCTGCAGATACTACAAAGGAATGTCGTTGTCCTTGTACCACCTGTCCACCTGAGTAGTGGCGGTAAATCCAAGAGCTTGGGCGATCCTCTGTCAAACCTCTGGATCAACCATATCCTCTGATGTCGTACAACTCCTCCCGTCAATGGACACCCTGAGTATCTCATAAATATCATGGAGTGTAATGGTTATCTCGCCCCATGGGAAATGGAACGAGGACGTCTTAGGATGCCATCTCTCAACAAATGCCGAGATCAGGACGGGATCAACTGCCCCGGTGCCAAGAATGCGTAGATGTGTGAGACCACTACGCTCTGCTAGCTGAAACCATGAATTTGGCCCAGGTCTAATAAACTGCTCCAGCTCAGTGGTCCAGTCGACGTGGAAGTGGACCCTCAAGACCTTACGAGTCTGAAGGTTCCATAATTAATATTAGTTACAAAATTAACAAATAAAACTTAAATTTCACCTAAAACGGGGGTTGCACTAAAATACGTACCAAATCCTGAGTCTGTTGGCATCGCTGACGTCCTGAACGACGAGGAGCCTGAACAGCCTCTGGAGCGGCCTCTACAACTGGGGCGTCCTCTGCTCAACGTCTCTTGCATCTCTGTCGCATAAGGGCGGGGAGGGGCGGGACATGGATATCAAGAGAAGGAGGGGCAAGAGGGGTCAAGTCATAAATAGCCCTGGCAATGTGTGTGGTGTAGGTGGGAAGGAGGACATTTATGCGTGGCCCTCCTGGCATCCAAGGAACTTGCCCTAGAATAGGCCCAGCAGTTGGAGCTGGTGAATGAGAAGGAGCGGGTGGAGGGGAAGGACTCGGTACTGGATCAGAAAGGGGACAAAAAGAGTCGGTCTGATCTGAGGAGGGAACATGAGAGAGACCATGATCAGAAAAATGAGGGGAACTGGTAGGGATAGTGCCATCCGTCCTTAGATCCTCGTCGGCGGGATCAAATCAAATGAAACCCTAAACTCTCCCTCATGGTCCTCTACATCGTCTGACATCTCGTGGGCCTGCTCATCAACCGCCGTATCGTCACCAGATGTGTCGTAGGCGTCCTCCATGGTGGCATCCTCTGTCTGAGCAGAAGGCTGTGGAAGTGGGGTCTCTCCACCTAATAGATTTGCTCGTATCTCAACAGCGTGGTGACGTACAGTATCAGAGATGTGCTTCCGAGGCACACCATGTTGGTCGGCTAATAGAGCTGGATGTGTAAGTCCCTCAAAACCTCCCAAGGCGTCCCGTATGGCCTAAATTATTTATTTTGTAATTTATTATAAACGTATTTGTTTGACAATCGCATTTGTTTTATATTTCATTATAACGAAATTTAGTTCCAATACAATTTCATTACAAATTTAATTTCTACTTAGATTTCTTTAATTCTAATTGGATTACAATCTAATTGAGATTTCAATCCAATTAGATTTAAAGAAATCTAATTAGAATTTAGAAGAAAATCTAAGTTCTAATCTAATTTCATAATATTCGTTCAATTTCGTATAAGTTCTAAAATCTAACGAATCTATATTAATATTCAAAATCTAACGAATCTAGATTCATATATCCAAAATCTAATTTCTAATTTCATAAATTCAAACAATTTTGTTTCAATTCTAAAATCAATCAAACGAAGCCTAATTCATATCCAAAATCTAAATTCTAGTTTCATAATATTCGTTTTCATAAATTTGATTCAATTTCGTATCCAATTTTACTAATTCTAAATTAGATTCCATAATATTTGTTTTTAAACCCTAAACCCTAATTTAATATCAAATATAATAATATTCGTTTCTAACAATTTCGTTTCAATTCTAAATTAACAAATCTAAATTCTATCAAAATCTAAATTCTAATTCATAATGAAATCTAAAATATTATGCAATTAACTTTACAATTTAATTTCAAATCGAAAACGCATTACATACCTAGTTGACGTCTATCGGTGCGGGTGCGAGAGTCACAAGAACGTCGATCGGCACATCTGGAATGGGTGTCGATCGGGTCACCGGTCGTCTAGCACCACCACTCAACACCATGGCATCCACCATCTCCTCGTCCTCCACTGCTCGGGCCGGTCGTTGAGGTTGACTAAAAACTAACCCCTCCTCCGCCTCCTCCTCCATCGTCACCCAAGCCGCTGGACCACCACCACCGACCGCCGAACCACCACCACCCTCACCTCCTCCTTGTCAGACCTCTGGACCTACTGCCGTTGCAACACCACCGACCGTCGGACCTCCTGCCGCTGCAACACCATTGTCGATGCTATTTTGGACCCTAAAACCACCGAACAACTCGCCGAAGGGAGAAAAAGATGGATCCATAGCCAATTTTGGGTTTAAGGTTGAGGAGAATCGCCGTTAAAATTTTAGGGTTTATCGGGTTCGAAATCGTCGTCGCGTCGCAGAGCTAGGGGAAGAAGAAGTTGTGCGCGACTTATACGCACACAGCTTGTGCGTTAACATTTAACGCACAGATTTGTGCATTAAGTGTTAACGCACAACTTAAATGGAATGGGCTTGTGCAAAGCCCAATCCATTTAAGCCCAGCAGAGTTGTGCGTTAACATTTTAACGCACAACTCTGATGGCCGTATTTTCAAAAACTACCGGTTTTGCCCCTTGTACTGATAATGTTAACGCACAGATGTGTACTGTTTATCTTAACGCACAAAATAGTGTGCATAAAGATGAATTTTCGTGTGCATATTACTTTTTCCTATTAATTTGTCCCAAATCAGTTTGTGATTGGTTTATATTGTTAATTACCTGCAAGTATTTGCCGATCTTTGTTTCATATATTTCTAATAGAATACATATATAGTACGTAGTATATATAATGTTTTTTTTTATACAAGGCAAACATTTGGGCCCACCTAACCAGATGGTTGCCCTAAATCATCCGAATGGATGATCTTTACAAATTGAGTTCCAAAAGAAGGAAATGTATAGTTCAGTTGTAAGAACTCGTATATGTCGCTAGTAATCGGACGAGTATGGTAATGGCCATCGGTTGGACAAATAATACGTTGGAATTATTGAAGTGCAGATGACGGGATGGGATGTGTGGCCAAGAAATCGGCTGCACGATTGACCTCCCAGAAGCAGTGGAAGATCTGAAAATCAGAGAAGGAAGAAAGAAGCGCAAAAGTATCCATAATAATGGAATGGATTTCCCATGGAATTTTCCAAGTGCGTCGGATGGAATTAATAACCAGCAGATTATCTCCTTCGATAACTAGTTGTGTAATATTATGCCTAGCAGCATACTAAATACCTGAAAGATCTGCTAGGGCTTCACTACGGAGTATAGATGTTGAAGGGATTTGTTCTCGGTTGAAGAATAGAGTTTTTCCATTATGGTCTCTAAGAATGTATCCAAAATGTGAACTATTGTCATTTTTCTTAGAATCGTCAAAATTAAGTTTTAGTGGGAGGTGGTTTCTTTCATATCCGATTTGTACCCATCACACGGTTTCTTCTGATGGTTAGTGGTTTTATGGATTCGTTGGATAATGTCCAGTCTTGAAAGAAGCGCTAGGCTTGGTCAAAGGGACTGAGTTGAGGGAAATAGTAGATTGGCAGAAGATCAGACTATTTCGGTGATTCCAGATGCACCACCAGAGACATAGTAAAGGAGCAGGATTGGAATTGGATTGTCTGAAATAATCAAATTTGTATTGAAAATCTGAACTAAATTGTAGAGAGAAAGATGATTGAAGTTTTGATTCAAGGTTAGATATCATTAATTGAGTAAAAGGACAAGTAAAGAATAAATGATTAGTATCTTCATCTGTTGTTTGGCAAAGTTGTCAGGTGGAATAGATGGAGTTGTAATGACGGTTACGGCGTTCTGTGGTGGGAAGGCCGTCTCTGACAACTTTCCAAATGAAGTTTTGAATCTTTGGAGGAATCTTGAGTTTCCAAATCCATGAATAAGGTTGTGGTTAGGGATTAAATATGGAACAATGGTTGAGCTGGTGTGTGGATGAGACGATGAATTTTTCGTCAGAATTAAATCTCCAAAGAAGTCGGTCTTCCATTGGTGTCACCGGGATGTGTATACTAGTTATTCTATCAAATAAAGTCTGTAGATAAGGTAAATCCCATTGGTGAGATGCAGTGATAAATGTAGATATAGTTATGTGTGGTGCAGTGTCGTTGTGAAAGTATGAAAATAGATCACAGTTTGGGATCCAAGAATCCGACCAAAACCTGAGTGTTTGACCATTTCCGAGTTCCCAGACAATCCTTTTTTTAAATTCATCGCGGAGATGTAGCATACGTGAAAACTGCCAAGACTGTTAGCCTTCTTACGATAAGAGACAAGGTTTGTGGATGTGAGATATTTTTCGGTGATAATTTATATATAATGTTTTGTTGCTTGTTATCTTTTGGTCGATGAAAGAATCTTGCGTTTTTTAATTAATTGTGCTTGAATCTTGTGTTGGCTGAATAGATCTTCTTGGTTTTAGGGGTTCTGTTTTGTAGAGTAGTAATTTAACCTCTACCATCAGTGAATTGGGTTGGTGAAATGTAAACCCTAAAGTAAATTTAACGGATACAGATTTTATTTATCTAATATATTTCTTTCTTTTTCATCTAATATCTTACTCAAATTAATACATATAAATCCACACGTCATTACTTTGTTACATCAGATGTGTGTATGTCAATATATATAAATTACACTAGCATAGTGTCAATGCTATGCACGAGATTTCTTTTAATAAATATTTTTAATGTTCTGTAATATAATATTAAATTTTAAAATTTCAAATATGTTTCATGGTACTAAACAATGATTGATTTTATACATTGGTGCCTATAAAAAAATCATTATATAAAAAAGACAACAATAACTGAAAGTTCAATTAAGTCAAACTTGAATGTTAAATAGAAATAATATTTAGTTATCTTAGTAAAAAAGTTGAATAATGATTTAAAAAAAATCATTATTCAACTTTTCTAGATAGTATATTCAATGGAAGATCGCTAGGTTGTTAGGGGTCTACTTTATTGTTGTGTTATGTGTGTATCTTGTTGTTTTGACATTTAGTGTTATTGTGTGGATTTTGCTTGCATATGACGTCTTAGGTGCCTTATTTACCTACTTTTGACTTGTTTTTGTAGCTTTTGGGTCTTTCAAAAATACTCTATCGACCTAGTTGGGGTACATGTGCGTACATCTTGACCCCAAACCTTGTTTTTGTGTGGAATTATATTTTATTAATCTTAGGATACCAATCAAAATATGCTTAAACTTAGGAGCGTCAATAGAAATTTTCCAAAATATTATTATTTTTAAAACTTTATTTCTGAATTATAGTTTATAAATCTTGTACTAATAATTATATTAGTCGACTTAAAATAAATTAATTTTATTATCAAAATATATATTATAATAAATAAATCAAATCATTAAATGAATGCAAGTAATAAAAAATCGCACAATGAAGATCTAATATCCAAATGAAATATCCAAATGGCTTAGTGTTTAGGTTTTGAAATGGAGAAAAGTATTTATAGGCAAATTAGTTTTAGATAAATATTTACAGGAAAATTAGTTTTAGATATATATTTATAGGCAAATTAGTTTTAGATATGATCATATGATCGATAATAATTAAAGAAAAGCATAATCATTCAGTCATGTACTTAAGATCTAGGAGGCTTTACATATTCTAATATATTTTGTTTGTTAGTTGTTACAATGACAAATGTATAAATTTAAAAATAAAATAAAGAATATATTTCTAAATATAAGAAAAGATATGGCTGATATTTGCTAGTGTTACGAATAAGTATAAAAAAATTGTTAGAATAATATAATCAAGTTAAGAGACAAATTCTCCAGAATCGATATTAGAATCCTAATTAAGATTATAAATGATTTTTGTAATCTAATTAAGATAAATCTGTACATTTGAATTTACATTATCAATCTACAGTCTTTATGCTTGTTTTTAAAAAAAATTATTTGACTAATTTTTTTTAAATATATAATTAAATTGGATCCACTATTATAATTTTTTTTAAACCAAGATGATGTGATGGATGATGGTTGGATGATGATGACACGTAGGCGAATTCAACGAGGTCGAAATGTAAGATTTAGGCATATCTTTTATAATATATATAGAGAGAGAGAGAATATATATATATATATAGATTCAAAATCTATCTAGGTTTGAATTTTGTTAGGTGGTAAATTCAAAATATCTCTAGGTTTAACAAACTTCTCAAAATCATATCCAGATGAAAGTGTTAAATTTGAAAATTACGTTAATTTATTGAAAAGTAAAATAAATTAATCTTAAAGTTAACCATAAAATAAAATGTATAAAAAGCGGGACAAAAATTGTTGTGATTTTTCGAGAATGGATAAGTTATATATATATATATCTTGATATTAATTTGATAAAAAAAAGTTACTTTGGTAGTCGTGATATATAATTGAACATATGTTTTAATAAATTATTATGTCATCACAATTCTCAAATTCATGCAAATTGAAACTACAAAATATTTTCGAAGTAATATGCGATTGATACGTATCTTTGATAACATTTTTCCCATTATTTGATACTATGCATATAATTTTACATATAATTATGTTATTTAGTGTAAGAGGATATGGTTAGTTCATAGGAATGGTACTTGCCTAGGAGGGCAGCCTAGCACCAAAACGGGACAACATGTGGCCGTCTAGCCCGATATTTAGAACATTGTGTTGTATATGTATTTGGGCATATCTAGTAATGTATTGGCCGACCATCCACCATTTTCAGCCCGATTCAAGCTGGAAGATATAGCTCGGCCTAAACATTCAGACAAAATATAAAAATTAGCCCGACCCAAATCCTGATTTGTAGCGGTCTAGTTTAAACTTGGAAATAGAATTTTTCATGTTACCCTTTATGCCAAGTGAGTTTACAGCTCGGACCGATCCATTTTTTAATCCTTAAACGAGTCATATTGGTCCTTGCTAAGGCCCATATTCTTCTACCCTGCTTGGCCCACATATTTTTTTGAAAGAAATCCCTTCAAATGAAGAAATATGAAGCCAAAAGAAAGCACGCTACAAACAAAAAGCCAAGAGCACGGCAAAGCGTGATTAGGCCAATATAATTGTTAAAGAAAGGGCACTGGCTATAATTGATATTTTGGAGCAAGTTGTACTAGATAATGAAGTCACAAAAGGGATAAGCATATCTAACACACATGTTTGGAGTTCAAGCAAGGCATATATATTAATGTCACGGAAGGGAGAATCACATTTGGTTGGAGTTGAAGCAAGGTTATACGTTTTTACTTTTAATATACGATATCAAGGCTACAAACTAGAGTAACCTTTGAAAAAAGTATTAACAGCAGTTTGAGCATACTAATAACCAATTGCATTTAACTAGATACATGTGTCATGGTATAACAAATTCTAGTTGGTTATCGTGCGACTCTTAGATAACTCGACCACTTCGAGTAGCTAAGTCAAGCCTTCATCTGATTCAAGAGTTATCATGAGGGGTGAAAATTTCCTTCAAGAAGATTAAGGAAAAATAAGGTTTGATCCCTCGAGCCACCAACTTCTTGCCTTGAGATCGGGCTACATTCTCAACGACTTGTTCAATTATGGTTCCTAATGTATACAAAACTATATAAATATGGTGTGTCACTCATATATCAATGAATGACCCAACCCATCGCTAAATTCACCAAAACTGTCAACTTTCACCTTACACAAAATTCTAATTTATAAAGGAGAAACCCAACAATTTATCAAGATTGACTAGGATAAAAGGCCTACACACCAACAAAATAACACAGAGTTAACAATTTTTTGACAAATCCACCATATTTGATTATTTTCATAGAAGTTACTAAGCTAGAAACTTTATTAGCATGATTTTTTAGGGAGGGTCTCCCTTAAAACGAGGTCACAAAGTAAATATGAATACAAAGTGGCACTAATATGTCGAACCAAACGAATCACAAGACATGCAAAAAAAACAATTGTTAAACAAAGGGACCATATTAAATTATTTTCTAATAAGTTAGTAAGGACTTTATAGAATAACTTTTTTTTAGAATATATAGAATAACTTATAGGTTAGAACTAGACCTATATAAGTCCAAGTTAGCCCGTCCGATCTATCCGAAAATTTAGCTAAGGACACATATAAACCCGCTTGGGCCGGGCTGACCCGACCCAAGAAATAAAAGGGTCGAATATGGACACTTATTTTGGCTCAGTCGAGCTGCTAGGCCTAACCCACGACTCGGATATTATAGATATAATTTTTTATGTCACACATATTATATCTAAATCATTTATACCCACAATAAGCCACGTCAGCTATAACCACATGTTTATTCTACATTGTGCTACATGTCGTCATCTCTTTATTTTATTTTATTTTATTATTATATTTTTAATACTTTTGATGTGATTTGTTTTTCTTTAAGTATATTTTATTATATATTATTATTTTAATATCTCTTAGATGATATGATTTTCTTTTCACTATGTAGATAAATAATATAAAATTAATTAAGTATCAAACTATATTAAACAAACCTAAATCGAATGTGATGGGTTCAGAAATTTTTGGGTCCAACCTGCCGAAATGTTGGATTGACTCGGCCTATTGTTTTACATGTCAAATCTATAAACATTAAGTGTAATAATATATTTTGTAATTAAAATATTATATAATAATTTGTTATTAGTAGTAATTTATTTATAATATTAATTTTGTTAATTTGAAACATTTATGTTATCAATTTGATTATCTTAAGGTAATAAATAATCATAAAAAATGATGTTTTTGACCTATTTGGTGGAACCCATACCAAAGTCGTTATGACCCAACTTGATTGACCCATAAATTTTAATGACATGGCAATCCAATCGCAATTGACCCAATTATCTGGTTGCATTGTAATTTTTATATAAATTAAGTGTATAGTCTTGCATGTGGGTTGTACAAGTGTTTCTAGGAGAATAATTTTGTATTTTGTAAAAGAAGATAAATATTTGTCTTTTGGTGAGATTAATATATTATGTTTTTAAGGGTACGAGAATATATATGTATATATAGGATTAGCTTCATGTGAGGAGTACTCTTATGGTGAAAAGTGAGGAGCATTCTAGGACATTCATTTTAATATTACCATCCTATCACATCCAATCCTGGTCAATGGTCAGCATTGATCGGTCAACGATCAGCGTTGATCGACCGTTGACCAGTCAACACCCAAATATATTTTTTTGATTTTTTTTTACTTCGGTTTTTTATTTTTGTTTTCCTACATGTTTCCATTATAAACTATTGATGAAAAAAATTGAACAATTAGTTCTTAAAGTTGAACAATTATATGTTAAAAGTTGAACAATTAAAACTTGAACAATATTAAAGTTGAACAATCGTATCTGAAAAGTTGAACAATTGTATCTTAAAGTTGAACAATTTCATTTTTTTAGTTAGACAAGTGTGTTCGCTATGTATATAAATTTGAACAATTGTATCTTAATGTTGAACAATTTCATTTTTTTAATAATTTTTTTGGGCTGGCCATTTTTTTCGTCTTTACTATTCTTATTTTCCTACATATTTAGGATTTAGGGTTTATGTTTTGAACATTTTGAGTTGTTATATGTTTATAGTACATTATAAA
Source organism: Rheum nobile (assembly GCA_027886185.1). Lineage (NCBI taxonomy): Eukaryota > Viridiplantae > Streptophyta > Magnoliopsida > Caryophyllales > Polygonaceae > Rheum > Rheum nobile. The sequence goes on along the minus strand of WOAB01000563.1, from coordinate 11,402,661 downwards.
CAAAACTTCTAATTTATTGGACAATTGTTAAAATTTTAATGAAGTATTGTTCAATCTATCTTTTGTTATAAGTTTGAATTTTCATGCAATTGAAATTGTTCAACTTTTCTGGTTCATTTGTTCAACTTTATATATTGTTAAAAAGGTTGTTCAGCTTGTAAGATACAATTGTTCAAATTCAAGAGAGAATTGTTCAATTTTTTAGAAACAATTTTATGAGGAAAGCGTGTAGGAAAACAAGAATAAAAATATATATTTTATCCTGAAAAGAAAATTGACCAAAAACAAAACAAAACTGACCATTGCATAGTGAAAACAGATGTCTAACTATAAAAATAAAATTGTTCAACTTTAAGATACAATTGTTCAACTTTTTTGGTATAATTATTCAACTTTATATATTGTTTAAAAAACATTGTTCAACTTTTAACATACAATTGTTCAAGTTTAATAGGGAATTGTTCAACTTTTTTAATTACAATTTTATGATAAAAACGTGTAGGAAAACAATAAAAAAGGAAGAAAAAATTTGCCCGGGGGAAAAAATTGCCTGAAAAAAAAAACAAAAAAAACAAAAGTTTGCTTAGTGAAATAGTCGTCTAACCTTAAAAATGAAATTGTTCAGCTTTAAGATACAATTGTTCAACTTTTCAGATACAATTGTTCAACTTTATGTATTGTTCAAAAAAAAATGTTCAAATTTTATAATACAATTGTTCAAATTTAATAGGAAATTGTTCATTATTTTAGAAACACTTTTATGATGAAAATGTGTATAAAAACAAGAATAAAAAATTATATTTTTTTATTAAAAAAAGAAGTCAGTTGACCGTTGATTGTTGACCGGTCAACGTTGACCGTTGACTGTTGACCGGTCAATGGTCAGATATTGACCATAGGGTATGATTGAGTGTGAGAGGGTGTATGTTTGCTATGATGGATGTTCCATCATAGCCTTCCATTGTCCCCATATGGTTGGCTCTTATTTCTCCTCACGTTTCACCGTAAGCATCCGTTTCACCGGAGCCTGACTCTGTATATATATTATAGCTCTTCCCTTTCGCGCCACAAAAACGTTTCTGAATCCACTTATTCAATGTGTCATTTTGTGAGTTTTTCCCTTTTTTTTAGTTTGTTACTATATTAACAATTTAACAAAACATCAACCAAAATTCTTAACCAAATTTGAACATATATATTTTATGGATTGAATTATTATTTCTGAAATTTCTAAACTAGAGAATCAAACTTACGTAAATCGAACTTCAGTGCATAAAAACTTTATTACATATATAACAAAGTATAGTATATATGGATCTTATATTATTATTTTGGTAGGAATTCTCTGATGTATCATTATGTCCTTTCCAGAACCCCTTTACCTTTTCTCCTTTTTCTCCCTCTCGCGCAGTTGTCCCTAAAACCAAACCCTAGATCTAAATACCTACTACGGCTCACAAATTATCATATTTTTGTAATTTTTATCTTAATTTCACAACAAATTAGAGCAACCCAATATCGATTAACACGAATTAGTCATGCAAGCCTTGAAGAAGACCACCCGCTGACGATTTGTTAATATGAGACCGGACATGCGCCAAAGAAGACCACCATCTTTGATTCAAATCACATGCGTCCAAGTTGTTTTCATTCTCAATTCTCATGGTAAATCTGTTTTTAATTTATGCTTTATTTATATTTTTAATCATATTGTTCAATATGAAATCTGTAATTGATTGCAATACTTTTTTTTCGAATAGTGGTTTAACTGATCAGATTTTGATGACCTAAAGGATCGTAATTAAAATTTCATTTATATCTAACACAACTAAATTGTTTTTCTTTAAAATGTGTTTGAACAATATAATTTAAATTCTTGTTATAATTAACATATGTTTTAATAAATTATTATGTCATCACAATTCTCAAATTCATGCAAATTGAAACTACAAAGTATTTTCGAATTAATATGCAATTGATACGTATGTTTGATAAAGTTTTTCCCATTATTTGATACTATGCATATAATTTTACATATAGTTATGTTATGTAGTGTAAAAGGTTATGGTTAGTTCATAGGAATGGTCCGCCTAGGAGGACAACCTAGTACCAAAATGGGACAACACGTGGACGCATATCCCAATTTTTAGAACATTGTGTTGTATTTGGGCATAACTGGTAATGTATTGGTCGGCCTACCCTCCATTTTCAGCCCGATTCAACCTGGCGAATATAGCCGGCCTAAACATTCAGACAAAATGTAACAATAGCCCTGCTCAAATTCCAATTTGTACTGGTCTAGTCTAACCTTGGGAAAAGAATGTTCCAATTTAACCTTTTTGCCAAGTGATTTTTAAGTTCGGACCGATCCATTCCTTAATGCTTAAACGGGCCACATAAACTTGGCTAAGGCCCATAAACTTTTACACTGCTCGGCCTGCATCTTTTTAAGTAAATAATAATAAAATATACGTAACGTGGGCAAGGGTACCACCTTACAAGCTATTTCTAGGGTTTTAGCATTCGCATATCGCTACCTCCTCTCATATATATTCAAGTCACGAATGTGACAATCACATTTGTCCGGAGTAGAAGCAAGGCTATAAGTTTTTACTTTTGATATACGAAATCAAGGCTACAAACTAAAGTAACCTTTGAAAAAAGTATTGACAGCAATTTGAGCATACTAATAACCAATTGCATTTAACTAGATACTTGTGTCACGGTACGACAAACTCTAGTTGGTTACCATGCGGTTTTAGACAACTTGACCCCTTCGAATAGCTAAGTCAAGCCTTCTTCAACTCCTCAAAGCTAGTGGAAATATAAGCCTCGTGGAAGCAACTAAAACATTGGCTAGGAAAAGCTAAAATCACTAAAGGAATTGTTGAGAAGAGCTATGTATTGCTTGGAAGAGAGCTTTAGAATGATTGAATTCTTTGGGTTGCATGAATCATTTTGAATTGTTTGCAAATGAGGGGATGGAGTGGTATTTATAGGCAATCTCCTTCGTGTCCACCTCCTTTGGTGATCTATGGTGGTTATTTGAACACATCCAATGATAAGTGGTTCTATGTCCATTATACATAATAAATTCTTGAAACGGCGAGTTCAAATTTGAGGCATTTTTTAACAAGGAAAAACTAGACTGAGTTGAGGGTCGTCTCTTTTTTTGGCAAAGATAGAATGAGAATGGAGGCTTATATGCAACATAAAAATGATGTGCACACATAGTATGCACACATATTTTCAATAATTAGATAAACACATACGAAGTATGTGGTACTTCCAATAATCCACACATATTACAAAGTATATAAATACACAATTTCAATCTACATATGTACACATAACTCGTATAATTCTCACGTTCGCATTACGTAGTTTCTTTTTCTTCTTTAATTATAGATTAATAATATCTAATTTTATCTTTATTAATGGTAGTTCATTTTGTTTTAGGCTCCAACAACTAGTGCTAACCTCTTGTTTAGAATAACGATAGTTTGTCGCCTCCTAGTCCTTCAGAATCTCCTTCGTATCCGCCTCCTTCGATGATCGATAAGCGGTTTTTTATACTTTACTTCTAACTCTTGCTTTACTTTGATTTGTCTTGTCATAAAATTCCCTTCTACTCAGCATCTATTGTATTGAGTTACTTTGTAATTCGAATCTATCTTGAACTTGCTTTTGGATTTGAAGTAAAATTGTGTATTTGGTTCCTAACATTCAGATGACCTTTACAATAATCTATGTTTTGTCCTAATAAAGTGATATGGATTGTGATCAAGAAAGCCTCGACAAGAATCCCGACCGACCGATACGAGAGTTCAACTATCCTTTACAAACTACTTTTTTAGCTTACTTTACAAACTAGTTGGAAGCCCAATATGAATCTAAATGTCTTTAAAATGTTATCCATTTCTCTTAAATGCTCGTCCATTTCTCACAAAAGACATTTTTTTAGTCTTCATCTGATTCAAGAGTCATCAAGAGCGATGGACATTTCCTCCAAGAAGATTAGGGAACAACAAGGTTTGGTCCCTCGAGCCACTAACTTCTTGCCTTGATATCCAACTATATTCTCAGCGACTAGTTCAAATCATGGTCCCTAATGTATACAAAAACTATATAAATATGGTTTGTCACTGATAGCTCAATGAATTACCCAACCCATAGCCTAATTCACCAAAGCCATCAACTTTTACCTTACACAAAATCCTAATTTATAAAGGAGAAAGCCTACAATTTATCAAGATTAACTAGGATAAAAAGCTTACACACCAACAAAATAAAATGGAGTTAACAGTTTTTTTGACCAATCCATATTTGATTATTTTCATAGAAGTTACTAAGCTAGAGACTTGATTATTTTCATATATATTTTATGGAGTGAATTATTATTTCTGAAATTTCTAACTAGAGAATCAAACTTACGTAAATATTAAACCCTCGAACTTCATTGTGTAAAAACTTTATTACATATATAACAAAGTATAGTATAAGTGTATCTTATATTAATATTTTGGTAGGAATTCTCCGATGCATCATTTTGGCCTTTCCAGAACCCCTCTACCTTTTCTCCTTTTGCCCCCTTACATATTTGCCCCTAAAACTAAACCCTAGATCTAAAAACCTACTCTGGCTCCACAAATTATCATCTTTTTGTAATTTTTATCCTAATTTTACATCAATTTAGAACAACCCAATATCGATTAACACGAATTAGTCGTACAAGCCTCGAAGAAGACCACCCGCTGACGATTTGTTGATATGAGACCAGATACGTCTGAGTAGTTTGCCATGTCAAGCGTCAAAAGAAGACCGACATCTTTGATTTAGATCACATGAGCCCAAGTTGTTTTCAATCTCAATCTCATGGTAAATTTGTTTTTAGTTTATGCTTTATTACAATTTTAATCATATTGTTCAATATGAATTCTGTAATTGATTGCAAAATTTTAACTTTTTTTTTTCAAAATATGACTAATCAGATTTGGACGACCTAAAGGATCATAATTAAAATGTTATCCATATCTAGCACAACTAGATTAATTTTTCTTTGAAATATGTTTGAACAATATAATTAAAATTCATGTTATATGCATTATTCAGTTTCTAGCACAACTAAAAATTGATTATTATTTTTTTACATATGCTAATACTCTGACTTTGCATATTTTGAGGAAATAACCATCTTTGCTCTTACACATGAATTTGTAGAGTGAATGATTATATTATGTCATTACTATTAGGAGAAGTGAAGGTTTATTAGGCTCTGATAGTATATACAAGATAGATGAAAACAACCAAGGTGATGAAGATCTAAATTCAATTGAGTATCTAAATTGTATCAGACTATCTGACAATCTGAATCATTGTCTTAAGCTTAAGGTGGGTGTACATGTGATGCTACTTCGAAATATAGATTAATCTCTAAGATTGTGCAATAACACTAGATTAGTGGTCACCGGGTTAATGACACACACCATTAAGTCTGATATAATTTTTGGACAAACATTGACTTTAAGGCAACATGACATGTGACGTCACATGTCACGTTGGCTTTTAAGTTGAGACGCTTGCATTTTGCTCTCATCGTTTGATTTGCCACAAAAACCAAAGACAATCTCTTTATCAAGTTGGTTTCTTTCTTCCAATACCAGCATTTACACATGGTCAACTTTATGTTCATTTTTAAGGGTTAGAAGCATAGACAAATTGAATGTTTTGATATGAGTGATAAAAATAGTTGTACATCAAATAAAACAATAAATGTAGTAAATAAGGAGGTCTTCCATACTATGATGTAACATTACTCTCTAATACAATAAATGTAATAAATGTAGTAAATAAGGAGGTCTTGCTATTTGTAGAGTTCATTTGTTATGTACATGAATATTTTGTTATTTGATTGTTAACAAGTTAAATGTTTTCTTATGATTCAAAATATTTATGTTATATATATAGAATTTCAAATTTTCGTCCATGGCACGAGTCTTACACTAGTTACCATTATTTTGGATGCTTCTAGTAGTAAATTAAGTAGAAGATAATTAAAAGCAAATAATTTTTTTTGGGTGAAAAAATACGTTAATAAGATAATGCATTTTTTGTGGATAATTTTTTCACCAAAAAAATTCAATGGACAATCATATCATAAATGGAAAAATCATTCAAGCAATAATATTGGTCATATATTTTGATATGACTACCAATAAGAGTCAAGATCAATTTCTTGCAACGATGAGTTTGTATATACTTCTTACATTATGTTTTTCCTCATGCATGGTCTACTTCATGTCACAACATAAGAGTTATTAGTAAGAAAATGTTAACGATCTTAATATAAAATAAAAATACTACAATAAGTTTAATATACAAGTTCGTACAAATTGTTGCAATAGTGTTCTAAGTTAGGTAGAAGCTTGGCAGTGTGGGGGGGGGGGGGGTGGGGTCTAGACGGGGCCTAGTCAGATTAGAACGGTATTGGAAGAATTAAACGATTTGTAGCAACGAATGAGAATAATTGGGAGGATTTGAAGAAATCAAAAAATTGATAAAAAAAAAACTAAACTTACCTTGCCTAGACCCGCCTAGGAGGACATTCTAGCACCAAAAAGGGACAACATGTGGACGCCTAACCCTATATTTAGAACATCTATATATCTATATCTATATTCTAGATACTATTACTAAAGCCATAAGTCTCTCTCCTATTTGTCACACATCTAGATATGCCAAGTCATCAATTAAATTTGTACATTTACCTATTGACCATTCTAATTTTCTCCAAATTGCTTCATCTTTTTTCTAGCAAGATTCCATATATATTGTTTCCATATAAATGTTTTTAGCTAAATTATGGCTTAAGTTATATTAATAATTAAGTTAGCTCTAGCCGTATTTCCTTATGCCTAATTACCTTATAGTTGATTTTCCTTACCTAAATTATATACATTCGTATGATTATTTTTTGCTATATTTTTACAATATCTGATATTCTTTCTATCTTATAAAATATAACATAACTATATTTTTACTATGTTTTTACATTTGTATGCTTATGCCGATACAAACTACGTAACCATATGTATTCATATAGACCGAGACTTGTTATCAACTTTAAACAAAGCTTTACAATGGATCAGATACCCTATCCCCAACAAAAGAGATCTCCTCAATAGACTTTCTGACTCTATGATCTATTCAAAATTTGATATGAAGAGTGGGTTCTGGCAAATCCAAATAGAAAACAAAGATAGGTATAAAACTGCCTTCACTGTCCCCTTTGGACATTATGAATGGAATGTTATGCCTTTTGGCCTAAAGAATACTCCTTCAGAATTCCAAAGAATCATGAATGATATCTTCAACCCTTACTCAAAATTCACTATAGTCTACATCGATGATGTTCTAGTCTTTTCTAGAAGCATCGAAGAACATTTCAAACACCTTAATACTTTCTTATACATAATAGAGAAAAATGGGCTGCCTGTTTCGGCCTCTAAAATAAAGTTATTTCAAACACAGATTAGGTTCTTAGGCCATAACATTTATAACCAGACTTTCAAGCCTATTAACATAAGCATTGAATTTACCAACAAATTCCCAGATGAAATAAAAGACAAAACTCAGCTTCAAAGGTTTCTTGGATGTCTAAATTACATCTCTGACTTCTTCCCTAACCTTAGACAAATCTATGCCCTCCTATTTCAAAGACTCAAGAAAAATCCACCTCCTTGGACTATTGAACATACCAAGGTTATCCAGCTCCTCAAAGAAAAGGTCAAAACCTTACCCTGCGCTAGTATTCCTCACCCCTCTGCTTCCATGATAGTAGAAACTGACGCCTCAGAATTAGGCTTTGGGGGCATTCTCAAACAAAGGTTACCCAATCAAACTAAAGAAACCCTTGTTAGATACTACTCTGGTGCTTGGTCTGGACCACAAAAGAATTATAGTACTGTTAAAAAAGAAGTCCTATCCATAGTATCTTGTATCTCTAAATTCCAGGATGACTTATATAACAAAGAATTCCTTCTTCGTGTTGACTGTCAATCTGCTAAAGAAATTCTGCAAAAAGATGTTCAAAATCTTGTCTCAAAACAGATCTTTGCTAGATGGCAAGCTATAGTCTCTGTGTTCGACTTCAAAATAGAATTTATAAAAGGAAAAGACAATTCTTTACCAGATTTTCTCACAAGAGAATTTTTACACGGAAAATCCACTAGATAAATGAAGTTTTACAATGATTTAAAGAAGGAAATTTACAGTCAGTAGAAATTCCACTTTTCCGTAGTTCCTTTCAGAAAACTCGTTCTTCTTTCGTTACTTGCAATAACAGGGACTTCGTACAAATTCTGATCCTTTCAGATCTCATTGGTTTCCTAAAAACTTTCAAATATTCCTCTCCCAGTATGGCTAATTTACAAAATTCAAAAGTTTTGAAAGATAGTGTTATCCCATTTTAAAAGCTTTTCCTTTCTCATACTTTTCGCTAAAACTTCCCAGGGATAAAAGAATTTTGTCCATGAGAGACCATTACAAAAGATGCAAAGCAAAGCTTGAATCAAGCATGTGGATACCACCTATTAGAGATATACTTGAGGTTGACGAGAGCGTTGAACTCAGGAGATTTCTACAAGAGCTGGAGAAAGAAGTCAAGGATCGCCTTGCTTATCTTTCCCTTTGATAAGAGACCTCCCCATGCATGGACCCTAAAGACAGAAAACAGATTCCCCAGGACTATATCAGTCCATCTTCCTCTACTACCATGGTCCCAGTGCATAACAGATTTCAAACTCTCTCAAACCTTCCAGCCCTTCCCTACAACAAAGTCCATGAAACACCCAAGACTCCTGTCAAAACAGATCCCAAAAGAGACAGCAATTACTTCCAGTACTTTCTTAAACCAAGTCCGATCACTTCAGTCTATCTCACCCCATGTCATGATCCTATTCCACAAAACCAACTGAAACCATACACAAAAAGACTCTTTCCTCCCACTCTCCATTGGTTCTCTGACAATCCCTCTAAAAAACAAAAATTCTATGAATTCATCCTCGTAGACTCTGGCTCGGCAGAAATTTCTCACACCATGTGTACAATAGACCCCTCACGCATCTCCTTCTCCAAATGCAAAATACTCAATGTCATGGTTTCCTCAGATTGGATAGACCCCTGGACCCTAAAATCCTTCTCCCTTCCGAATGCCATTCCCAATCTCCCAGGCTATTCTTACCAAGACTACAAAGATGCTTGGGAAAGAACTTTCATGCTTAGACCATTTAATCACTCTTGGTTCTTCTTTTTTGACAAACACTGCCCCAAAGGTTTCCCAATTTGGTTCTACGATTGGTGGCTTACGTTCGGGGCCTCAGAAAATATCTACCCAGAGAAGATAAAAAGGGCTTACTTCACTTACCAGCACCATTCCGAAGACAGATACTTCAGAAGATCCCTTCGTTTTCACCGTGACTTCAGTATTGCATGGATCTTTTGCTGGACTTATGAGACTCTACAGATACAACCGCAAAGCTATCCCCTTATACTTTGTCGTCGCTTTAAAATCCGGTGGTGGGAAAAGTTTATTGTTTCCACTATAACAGTTGCAAAAGTAGAATTGTTTTTCCAGCAAAAAGGCCAGCAACTAACGATTTCTTCTACAACAGGCAAAGCCACTACCTCTGCTCCTCCTCCACTCAAAAATCCTTCTCCTACCCTTTCAAAGGATCAATTGGATCAACTAAAACAATGGGAAGCTTTTCAAGCTTTTCAAAAGTATCTAGCTCAAGAAAAACAAAGTGTTACTGGCAGCTGTGAAGACCTAGACGCTACTCCACCACCTTCTCTGGTGGATGATCCAAAACAGTTTGCACAAGACCCATATTGATTCCGCGATTAAGCCGCGGTCGCGGTTTTCGGGTCGCGGTTCCTGTTCGCCCTCGCCATTCTCGCTCTCGACCACCTTTTCTTCGTGGTGCTCTCCCTTGGTCTCCTGGACCTCCTTCTCCTTGACTCTTTCAGCCTCAATCTCAGCCCCGCACCTCAGCGTCATAGCATAGACAGTCTCTCGTGGGTTCTCTACCGCAGGAATTGGTAGTTGTCCGGATTTCGACTCAATCAACTTTTGACTCAGTTGGGTAAACTGGCTTTGGAGACTGAAAATTGCCTCTTGCTGCTGTTGGTCCCTCTGAGCTATGGTTGTTTGAATAGAGGACACGTTCTGGGCCAAGGTTGTTATGCTTTGAATCAGAGTGTTGAGTACATCAGCATTGGGTGCAGGCAAGCTTGCGTTTTGTCCTTGGAATCCATGTGCAAATGGTTGCACGTACTCTGGTTGGTTTCCATTCAGACCTGGGTTATGGTGCTCCCTCCACCCTGAGGTGTAGGTGTTCGGATACGGCTCATGTCCCAGTCTTTGCGAGTTTACTGCCGCTGCGAATTCGGAAAGTCTTGGACAATCATCAGTGGTGTGCAGCGTTTCGTGACAGATTCTGTAGGGTCTGACTGGGTCTTTTTGCACTCGAATTGGGGGGTTTTCGCATGGCTCTCCCCAGAATTCCGTATCTGAATCAAAATCAAAAAAAGAAGACATAAATCAGTAGCACTGGTGTGGACCGTAAGATAGGTCCACACCAAAGTAACACGCACACAAACAAACACACAGAAAGATCAAATCTTGCCTCCCCGGCAACATCGCCAATTTGACATACGGGTTTTCAGTCGTCCTTAACCCGGTCAAAATAAAACCTAACAAACCTAAACAAGTAGTAGAAGCAAGCAAGGGTCGAATCCCACAGGGAGGAAATAATCAATCTATGTGTTTCTTAGCATGCAAGTAACAAAGGGGGGTTTTGGATTGGTTTTGTAACAAGCAATCAAGGCAAATAAACAAATCAAAGGATGTAATCAAATATGGGGAAAACACCTAGCCAAGCAAGATCCACTTTTTCTATGATAGATTGGTCCTAGGTCATCTCTATTCCTTTCCTTTAGTTATTCCTGTCCCTAATCTTATATAATTACTAGCCCTACCAGTTCTAGCAACACTTACTATTGAACAACCGAACAATAACAGCATAGAGCATAGGATCAACCAGGATACATGTCAATAATCACAACCCGCAATAATTAACATGCAATCAATTCTTCTTTCATAACAATCTAGTCCTACCAGTCCTAGATAATCATGGATGCTACTTCTGAATTAGGGATGAATAATATTGATCTCAACAAGTTGACCAGAAAGTAATAATTAACACTATAGATAATATTAATCTCGATTAGGTTGTCAGGCTAGGGAAACTAATATTAATAATGATAATTACCACAACTGATGAGTTAGATCCAACCAATACTATTCAAGAACATAATCCTGCAGTATGAATAATATCAATAACACTAGGTAGCTAATCTAGAGAAATCAATATAACTCAATGGAATGAAGCTCAAGAAGAAAGATATAAATCCAAAGAAAATAGGAATAGGGAATTAACCTCACAATCAAATCATAGAAAAAGCTTCAATTGCCGGGCTAAGCAAAGAGTGCTTAGCTCTTCATAATCTTCAAAGGAAAAACAATACTAAATGGAAAAACGATGATCTCCCGATGGTTTGCAACTAGGTTAATTAAAAGTTGTTTTTAACCTAATTCTAAAAGTGTGTAAAATAATCAAAATAACAATAATAAAATAATAACATAAAATAAACAAACGAATTTGCTTTCTCGGTCCAACTCCATCAACAGCTCCGCCCACCTCATCTCGGCCCAATCTCACGCTTGTTTCGGCCCAACAAAGCATCAACACATTCCAGCAATTAATCCTTGTGTTGACATCGTGCTAACGTCATCAATTCCGTCTCCAATTTCCAGCTCACGTGGGCTTCTCCATTGATCACGCTGCTTTGCCTTGCGAGGGGGCCGCGGTCGCGGCCTTCGTGCCGCGGTCGCGGTTTGCTCTCGAATTGGCCTAATTAATTTCCGAATTTGGCCGCGGGCGCGGCCTTCGGACCGCGGTCGCGGCCTCTTCTCTTCCCCGCCATTTTCTTCGGAAATTAGCCATCTTCTCAGGTAGTCAACTCCTTTTCCTCTGGATGTCTCCAATTAGCTCTTCTAGACCACCAAAACCACACTTCTCCGCTCTAACTCCATAATATCCAATTGTGCTCTAAATCCTACCAAATAGTGCCTCAAACCTGGTAATAATCCCTAGATATGCACTACAAAATAGTACTGATCACATATGCTATGTAAACAAAAAAGAAAAAGAAGAAAGTTCTTATGTTTTTATTTTATGTTTTCTTTCTGGAAGGTAATGTAGCCTGTTTTTAGATTATCTCTTTTGTACATCTTGTTACTTTGATAAAAGGCCCAAGAAGAAGATCTCACAGACAATAGACCCATTAGGCAGCAGAAGACAATTGACCCACCAACAAGAAGAACAATCCAATATCAAAAAGAATAGCCCGATATGAAGAAGCCCAAGAATGATGGCAGAAGGCCCATCAAGACACAACGGATAAAAGGCCCATTACAAAATCAAGGAAAAAAGAATAGGCCCATCATAAGAACATGCCCATCAAGACGCATAAGGCAAAAGCCCAACAATATAAAAAAACTCCACCTTCTGCAAAGGATAAGAAAGATCCACTTGCAGTTGAAGACAACAAATCCACTTGCAGTTGAAGACAAGAAACCCACTCACAAGAAAAGTAGAAAAGACTCCACTCAGATCTCCACTCACGACAAGAAGACAAAAGACCAGCTCAATGCTCCACTCACAACAAGAGACTCCACCCGTGAAGAAATAGTACCAAAAATTGGTACGGATAAAGAAACTTAGACTCCCCCCCTTCTCTATAAAAGGAAAAGCCCTCAGTTATTTTGAGGCATCCGATTTCAGACTCTCATGTGTTGAGAAACTCACACAAAATCTTAAGCTTAGAAGCCTTCCTCTGAAGCTCCTTCAAGCTTCTGGAAATCGTTTCAAGTTACAACAATAGTCCTTGTAAGTTTTTACTTATGATCTTATAAAAGTCCCAGTTTTCAGTACATATTTCCCTCCCTGTTTTTAGTTTTTTATGTTTTTCAGAATAGTTACTATTTCGTTTACTGTTCATTGTTCTTAAGTTTTTACTATTTAATAGTTACTGTTCAAAAGTCACTGTTTATATTACTATTCACACTATAAATCTTTGTATTACTGTTCACTATGTTCTGCATTACTGTTTTCTTCTTACGCCTTTCGTTACTTTAGATTACTTGGGTTCATTTGGTATCAGAGCCACTACACAGTTTTACAACTCGGTTGTAGTATTATAATTATTACGTGTTTAGATACTATTTATCAAGGTCATACTTGTTACTATTGCTAAACAGTGCGTGGACGTATCGCGTAAAGCCGTTGGTTTAGCCCACTGGAAAGGGTGGTCCAGGTCGTTGGTCTCACGCCATTTGGTAACAGTAACATTTCCGACTAAGATAAATAGTTCCTAAAAACGTTTTTATTTATGGCACTACAATTCAGACGTATGCTGCATAGAGGTTCTAGTTCATCTTGCACCCCTGTTGTCCATAGTAATGAAAGTTTGTACGAAGAAAATAATAATGATTGGAACATACCACAACAGTCTATACAATCCATTTACAGAATAGGATGGATAGACTTTAAAACATCCCTTAGTGTTAAGAGTCATGAAGAAACACTCAGCCTAGACAAAGAACAACTGACTCTTCAACTTCTATCTTCTATAACTGTTATCACAAAACCAGACTTCGCTATAGACAAAGATTATTTAAGAACAGATTTTGATTCCATAGAAAATAGAATCAAGAAAATTTGGTTCATGGAAATTGACAGAACTGTCAGAGATAAAATAAGAGAATTATGGTATTCTGATATGGAAAACTATAGGATCAACATCCTATTCTTCACCTGGTTTCCTAATTTTCTTAGAATTCAGGGAATAGAAAACCTTTTAGAACAAAAGTCTATAGAAGTCCAAACTAGATTAACTAAGATTTGGAACCTTTTACCTTCAGGGTCCACACAAAGTGTTCATCCTCCTTTGCAAGGAATAAGAATTATTACTAAAGATGAAGATGTCCATGCTGAACCCTTTAAGAATCCTAGGGTCAATATTTCTAATAACAGTCCTGTAACTTTTGAAGATGTTAACAAAATACATCAACAACACAACTATTTCAACCAAATCCTTCACACAATAGCTGAACAAGTAGAATTAATACATGATAAAATCAGCACTGAAACTATCAAAATTCTTATAGACATATCTAGACCTCATTTCCAAATTCAGGAAATTAAAAAAGAAACTCTTAAAAATTCCTCTTTAAACCCTTCTCTAAGTGTCATGGAATTAATTGATCATAAGATAAAAGCTGTGTCCATAAACTATGTTGAAAAATGTGACAATAGGTCCAATACTGGTTTTAGTAATTTTCCTGATAACTCCAATAGAAAAAATGACCCTCCTGATAGGGACAAACTAGATAACTACTACAAGACTTTTTACCTTGACAAAATAGAACCTCCTTCTAATAAAAATAAACACAAAAATTCTAATCCTGAAAACAAGTTCGAAAGATCTAATTACCCACTTAAAAGTAGTTATCGATCTAAGAAGACAGATAAAAAGATCCTCTGTTATAAATATAATAAAACAGGTCACAAGTTTAATAACTGCAGTCTCAAACAAAAGATCAATGAAATCTGTCAGAATGACAGTACCCTAAAAGATAGACTCACTAAAATCCTTTTGGAGGATTTTGAGAATGAGTTTTATGTCCCTGATACTTCAGAAACTGAAAATTCAGGAACAACCCAAATTTTCAATGTTATCACCAAAAGTAATGAAAAAGAGGCCCTTTTAGAGCTTATTGATACCCTTGAAGATCCTCAAATAAAACGAGAATACTTCATGAAGCTAAAAGAACTAATATTTAAAGAACAACAACCCTTACTTGAAGAACCTTTTAGTATTCTCAAAATTATTAATAAGAAATCCTCTACTAAAATATCCTCCTTCATTACTATAAAAGATTTACAAACTGAAGTTAATAGACTCAAAAAAGACATTGAAACTCTTAACAATAGTTCTAGCTCTAGTTCCAAGTCTCAACAGAAAGAAGATGAAACTCCCCTTACTAAACAAACCTTTATCTCATCTATAAACAAGGTTAACTCTCAGAAATGGTACGTTAATATTACCATAAAAATAAAAGACTTCATTCTTTCTATAATTGCTCTCATAGACAGTGGAGCAGATCTAAACTGTATTTGTGAAGGCTTAATTCCTTCAAAGTATTACCATAAAAGTCATGAAAAGGTCCTTGATGCTAGTGGTGGTAGAATGAACCTTAGCTATAAAATCCCTAAAGCCTCTATTTGTAATGACAAATATTGTTTTAACAATTCCTTCATACTAATAAAAGGCTTAAATCAGGAAATAATCCTTGGAATACCCTTTCTAACATAGATATATCCTTTCACAGCAGATGGGTATGGCATACATACTGAAGTTATGGGTAAAAGACTTAGTTTTGAGTTTATTTCTCCGGTCATACATAAAGACATATCTACTATACTGTCCTCACCAATAAATGTAAGTATGAATCTTATAACTAAGAAAATATCCTTCATCCATTCCCTTGTCACCGAAATAGAACACCTTAAAATAGAGGAAAGACTTAGAAACCCTAGTCTATAGAAACAAATCCTCATCCTTGAGGAATTATTCAAAAAACGTGTCTGCTCTGAATCTCCCACAACCTTCTGGGATAGAAAGAAGCATCAAGTCTCTCTCCCCTATGAAAAAGATTTCAAAGAAATTGACATTCCCACTAAAGCTAGACCTATACAAATGAATCAAGAACTCCTGCAATTTTGTAAACAATAAATAAACTCCCTCCTACTCAAACAGCTCATAAGACCCTCCAAGTCTCCTTGGAGTTGTACTGCTTTCTATGTTAACAAACATGCTGAAAAAGAAAGAGGAGTCCCTAGACTTGTTATCAACTACAAACCTTTAAACAAAGCTTTACAATGGATCAGATACCCTATCCCCAACAAAAGAGATCTCCTCAATAGACTTTCTGACTCTATGATCTATTCAAAATTTGATATGAAGAGTGGGTTCTGGCAAATCCAAATAGAAAACAAAGATAGGTATAAAACTGCCTTCACTGTCCCCTTTGGACATTATGAATGGAATGTTATGCCTTTTGGCCTAAAGAATGCTCCTTCAGAATTCCAAAGAATCATGAATGATATCTTCAACCCTTACTCAAAATTCACTATAGTCTACATCGATGATGTTCTAGTCTTTTCTAGAAGCATCGAAGAACATTTCAAACACCTTAATACTTTCTTATACATAATAGAGAATTTTGAGCAAGGTCCCTATATAATGGTGAACATTTCAAACACCTTAATTCACTATAGTCTACTTTCTTATACTAGTTAGTGGAGCTATTTTTGTAATTTCTTTTAAATCATTTGGCACCTATATAATGGTGGCCATGCATTGTAATTCCTCAGACTTGAATTGGAGATTATTAAAAAAATGTGAGCGTTTTGTTCATTTCAAGCCTCTTGGACGATGGCTTCAAGGTGTGTGATATCCTTGAGTGTCTTAGTCTTATTTTGGTGAGTTACATCCAAAACACCCTTTGGTGTGTCGCATCCAAAGGTGATTGTTTGGTCATGGTGCGTTACATCCATGATCGATCAATCTCGTCTTGTGTTTCTTTGGTGAGTTGTATCCAAGACTCATAAGATGCATATCCCAAACTCGTCTAGAACCGTCTAGAAGAGTTATATCTTTCTCTTTCCAAAAAGAAACACAAAACATATCAACTCTGAGCATTTTGTCGGGACCTTGCTAAACCAAGTCTCGTCGCCCTTCACCTTGTACTGATTTGGATCCTGGCATGTGCTTGAGCACAATAATCGAAGAATATTTCAAACACCTTAATACTTTCTTATACATAATAGAGAAAAATGGGCTGGCTGTTTCGGCCTCTAAAATAAAGTTATTTCAAACACAGATTAGGTTCTTAGGCCATAACATTTATAACCAGACTTTCAAGCCTATTAACATAAGCATTGAATTTACCAACAAATTCCCAGATGAAATAAAAGACAAAACTCAGCTTCAAAGGTTCCTTGGATGTCTAAATTACATCTATGACTTCTTCCCTAACCTTAGACAAATCTGTGCCCCCTTATTTCAAAGACTCAAGAAAAATCCACCTCCTTGGACTATTGAACATACCAAGGTTATCCAGCTCCTCAAAGAAGAGGTCAAAACCTTACCCTGTGCTAGTATTCCTCACCCCTCTGCTTCCATGATAGTAGAAACTGACGCCTCAGAATTAGGCTTTGGGGGCATTCTCAAACAAAGGTTACCCAATCAAACTAAAGAAACCCTTGTTAGATACTACTCTGGTGCTTGGTCTGGACCACAAAAGAATTACAGTACTGTTAAAAAAGAAGTCCTATCCATAGTATCCTGTATCTCTAAATTCCAGGATGACTTATATAACAAAGAATTCCTTCTTCGTGTTGACTGTCAATCTGCTAAAGAAATTCTGCAAAAAGATGTTCAAAATCTTGTCTCAAAACAGATCTTTGCTAGATGGCAAGCTATAGTCTCTGTTTTCGACTTCAAAATAGAAATTATAAAAGGAAAAGACAATTCTTTACCAGATTTTCTCACAAGAGAATTTTTACAGGGAAAATCCACTAGATAAATGAAGTTTTACAATGATTTAAAGAAGAAAATTTACAGTCAATAGAAATTCCACTTTTCCGTAGTTCCCTTCAGAAAACTCGTTCTTCTTTCGTTACTTGCAATAACAGGGACTTCGTACAAATTCTGATCCTTTCAGATCTCATTGGTTTCCTAAAAACTTTCAAATATTCCTCTCCCAGTATGGCTAATTTACAAAATTCAAAAGTTTTGAAAGATAGTGTTATCCCCTTTTAAAAGCTTTTCCTTTCTCATACTTTTCGCTAAAACTTCCCAGGGATAAAAGAATTTTGTCCATGAGAGACCATTACAAAAGATGCAAAGCAAAGCTTGAATCAAGCTTGTAGATACCACCTATTAGAGATACACTTGAGCTTGACGAGAGCGTTGAACTCAGGAGATTTCTACAAGAGCTTGAGAAAGAAGTCAAGGATCGCCTTGCTTATCTTTCCCTTTGATAAGAGACCTCCCCAGGCATGGACCCTAAAGACAGAAAACAGACTCCCCAGGACTATATCAGTCCATCTTCCTCTACTACCATGGTCCCAGTGCATAACAAATTTCAAACTCTCTCAAACCTTCCAGCCCTTCCCTACAACAAAGTCCATGAAACACCCAAGACTCCTGTCAAAACAGATCCCAAAAGAGACAGCAATTACTTCCAGTACTTTCTTAAACCAAGTCCGATCACTTCAGTCTATCTCACCCCATGTCATGATCCTATTCCACAAAACCAACTGGAACCATACACAAAAAGACTCTTTCCTCCCACTTTCCATTGGTTCTCTGACAATCCCTCTAAAAACCAAAAATTCTATGAGTTCATCCTCGTAGACTCTGGCTCGGCAGAAATTTCTCACACCATGTGTACAATAGACCCCTCACGCATCATGGTGTGAGAAATGTCATTATGTTCAACCGCGGAAATGAACTCAAAACTAAGCCTTTTTCCCATTACTACAGTATATAGGCCAAATCTATCAACTGTGAACGGACAAATTTGTGTCATGAAGGGTGTTCCTAGGATTATTTGCTGGTTTAAGCCTTTTATCAGTATGAAGGAGTTGTTGAAACAATGTTTCTCATTACAAATAGAGGCTTTAGGAATCTTGTAACTAAGGTTCATACGACTACCACTAGCATCAAGAATCTTTTCATGACTCTTGTGGTAATACTTTGAAGGGGTTAAACCTTCACAAATGCCGTTTAGATCTGCTCCGCTGTCAATGAGAGCAACTGTAGAAAGAATGAAGTCTTCTATTTTTATGGTAATATGAACATACCATTTTTTAAAGTTGATTTTGTTTATAGCCGCAATGAAAGAATCTTCAATAAGGGGAGATTCTTCTTCCTTTTGTTGAGAACGGGGGCTGGAGTAAGGGTTTTTAGAAAATTCTAGATGAGCTATTCTAGCTTCAAGTTCCAGGTCTTTGGTTTCATTTATTAATAATTGTCTGTTGAGGGTTCCAATGTCTTTTTTGATTCCATTAACTTCAGTTTGTAGGTCTTTCAAGGTAATGGAGGAAAATATCTTAGCAGGTGATTTCTTATTAATAATTTTGGAGATACTAAATGGTTCTTCGAGTAAGGGTTGTTGTTCTTTAAATATTAGTTCTTTTAGCTTCATGAAGTATTCTCGTTTTATTTGAGGATCTTCAAGGGTATCAATAAGTTCTAAAAGGGCCTCTTTTTCATCACTTTTGGTGATAACATTGCAAAATTGGGTTGTTCCTGAATTCTCATATTTTGAAGTATCAGGGACAAAAAACTCATTCTCTGAGTCCTCCAAAAGGATTTTAGTGAGTCTATCTTTTAGGGTACTGTCATCCTGACAGATTTCATTGATCTTTTGTTTGAGGCTGCAATTGTTTACCTTATGGCCTGATTTTCCACATTTATAACAGATAATCTTTTTATCAGTCTTTCTTGGTTAGAATCTTCTTTTAGGTGGATAATTAGGTCTTTCATAATTGTTATCAGGACCAAATCTTTTGTGCTTGTTTTTATAAACCTTTTTATCTTTATTAGAAGGAGGCTCTATTTTGGTAAGGCCAAAAGCCTCACAAAAGTTACCTAGTTCTTTTCTTCTAGATCCTTTTTCTCTACCATATTTGGCCTGTATTTTCAATTCGGAGCAAAGGGCTAATCCTTCTTTTTTTGACAAAAGCTGTTAGTTGACCATAGGTCATGTCTTTCCACGGAATTTCTTCTGTTTGAATTTCGTCTTTTATTTTCTGAATTATTCTGTCAGCAAATAAGTTTGGAAGACCTGTAACAAAACGTTCCTTCCAATAGCCCTTATTGCAATCATTTATTTTGTAGACGTATGACAGAAAAACATCTTTATACCACCTATAGTCACTAAGGGTTCTACATCTAAGATTAGAAATGATTTCTCTGTTGGCTTGGATTTCCTCTCTGGGGTTGCCTATGAAGTGCATACTAATGGTGTATATAAGTTGGTGGACAGGTTCTGGTTCTCCATCATCATTGGTAAATTCAAGGATCTCATATCTTTGAAAGGAGGATAAAGCATTATCCCACCAATTTCTAAGATGGCCAGTGAATCCAGTGGTTAAGAGTGAGAAACAAGTTTTGGGGTCTTTTCTACCAACAGTATAGGCGATATTAGCCATACCCATTTCTTGTAATGTGTTGAGTATTTCATGTTCAGATTTTCTATCTATATTCCACTCATAGATAGATTGTCCATTATAATTTGTGGATCTGAACTTAGATCTTTCTTCATATTGTAGGTCAGGAGGAGTAGGTCTAGGATAGAAGTTTTTGGTGTCTGTATTTCTAAATATTTTTCTGTGTGCCTGAGGCCTACCATGATTGTTTCTTAACCTATTAATAGTAAGGGGATTTTCATCAAAGCGGGTTTGTAAGGTTTCTATAGCCTTTTTATCAGAAGAACTATTTTCTCTTTCAGAATTGTCAGAAGAACTGCTAGAGTCAGTGTTGGATCTATTGTTGCATTCTTTGACACAATTAATCGTAACATTTTTTAATTTTTGATCAATTAATTCCATGAGACTAAGAGAAGGGTTTAAAGAAGTTTTATTGGCAGATTCTTTTTTAATTCCCTGAATTTGGAAATGAGGTCTAGAAATGTCTTTTGGAAATTTGATAGTTTCAGTGCTGATTTTATCATATATTAATTCAACTTGTTCAGCTATAGTGTGGAGGATTTGGTTGGAATAGTTGTATTGTTGATGTATTTTCTTAACATCTTCTAAGGTAGCAGGACTGTTATCGAAAGTACCAATTCTTGGATTTTTAAAATGTTCAGCAGGGACCTCCCCATCTTTTGTAATAATTTTTATTCCTTGTAAAGGAGGATGAACACTTTGTGTAGATCCTGAAGGTAAAAGGTTCCATGTTTTGGTTAATCTGGTTTGGACATCTATAGACTTTTGTTCTAAAGGGTTTTCTATTCCCTGAATCTTAAGGTAATTAGGAAACCATATGAAGAACAAGATATTGATCCTATATTTTTCCATATCAGAATACCATAATTCTCTTATTTTATCTCTGACCATTTTGTCTATTTTCATGAACCAAACTTTCTTGATTCTGTTTTCAACGGAATCAAAGTCTCTTCTTAGATAATCTTTGTCTATTGTGAAGTCTATTTTTGTGATAACATTTATGGAGGAGTATCTTCCCATATCACTAAAAATGCCATAACTTTTGATTCCCAACTCGGATTGCGCTCATATTTTGAGGACTTGCAGTAGACTTCAAGATCTAACTCCTCGAATTGGAATCACTCCATTTGGACATCTGATTAAAGAGAACGAACCAAATTTAATTCAACACACTGTCCTTCTACTCTTCAATGCACCTCAAACCTCTGTAAATCCCATGATTTCTTCACTTCTCGTCTTCTCTTCCGGATTACAGAATTACCATCAAATCATATCCAAACATCATCTAAATCATGCTAATAACCACTAGATGCGCTATACAATATATCGCATATCAAATTCCCCCATGCTTAAACCTTGCTCGTCCTCGAGTAAGCTAAAGTCAACCTACTCCTCCAAATTCAACCCCAAGGCTTCAGGAAGCACAAGAAAATATGACACTAGAACTATCAACACATTCACAATAAGCTCCAAGACAACCAAAACAAGTGATGAAAAATTCCTCTAATCCTAACTCCATCTAATCACCTTATTCCTCCAAAAGTGGCCTACCCGAATCCTCTTTATAACTCCTCTTCTTATGTCGCCACGCCAGACAAAATGAGGATTCCTAAAATTCACTCTTCTTCTTTTCACTCATTTTGCCAAGGCGCCCTTTCGGGTTTTCACCAAGCCACATTTTTTATATTTTTCAATAGATGGGCTCACATATACTCACATCACTCTTGACCAATTATTACCCCAGCCTAATGCTGGTCCAAGCCACCTGCTTCTTACCTAAGTCGCCCTTTCGGGTTTTCGACTTATCTCAGGATTTCAATTTTTGCCTTTTTTCAAATTTTTGGCTTTTTCATTTTTTTTTTATTTTTCTCCTCAACAACGTAGCAAGTATAGAACTCTCCATCATGCTTAAACATTGCATTGTCCTCAATGTAATGAAAGACAAAAAGAATAGAAGCACAGGGAAAAACAAAAAAATAACTCACAACGTCGCCGAGCTGCTTGGACACTTTCGTTGTTGCTGGCGGTATACTCAGTAATGCCCAGGTCTCTAGTGTTGGGCGGGTGTCTTCATCAACTCCATAGTTTTCTCCTACCGTGCAACCAAGAGGAAACCACTTTGGTGAGTAGTGGCTTTGCAAATATGTCGGGGCTGCACGACCTTCAACGAACACATGGTGGAGCCCAGATGTAATCGTGATGGGGGCTCTAGTGTTCCTCCTCCTCAGCTGACAATTGTAGGGCCATCATCGTTGCCAAATAATGTGTAGGGCTAATGTCTCCTCCTTTGACAACATGATGTGCACCGTCTCTCCATGGGGAACTCTGGACAGCTGGCCTACGGTAAAACTCTTTTTTGTTGTTGTTGTTTTTTTTTTTATAATTCCGTTTAAGGTTTTTTCGGATTTTTTTTTTGATCCCCGTTTAAGGTTTTTTCGGGGATTTTATTTAGTGTAGGGCACAAGAAGACTTACAATGGTGTGGGAAGCACCTTCTTCAATTCGCATAGGGTCTCCTCCCTGCAAGTTAGTCGGAAACAAAGAAAAACAAAAACAAAGCAAGAACACACTAAAAACAAATGCAAAAACAAAGAATGAAAAACAAAGAAAGAAAAACATACCTCGGGTTTCCTCTCGGACAACGCCTTAGTTATTGTCATGGTTCGACATCCTACTCAGACAACCTCAACTCGGGTTGCTCACAGCAACTGAACTCCTGGGATCTATATCAGGGGGATGCCTCTTTGTATATTCCATGTCGAGCTTGACCCCCGTCCTCCTGCACTTCATGATGGGTGGACCGCTGTTCATATCAATGAATGCACTTGCCATCTTTAGGAACGGTCTACCCAACATCTCAAGGGCTGTATGCTTATCTTGCCTCGTATCCAGCATGTAAAAATCCGCCACTTGAATCAAGGCCTCCTTCTTATACTTCCCCTTTGGTTTCTTTTTGATATTACCCAGCGCCCTTAAAA
The DNA here is from genome assembly GCA_027886185.1 of Rheum nobile. Taxonomy (NCBI): domain Eukaryota; kingdom Viridiplantae; phylum Streptophyta; class Magnoliopsida; order Caryophyllales; family Polygonaceae; genus Rheum; species Rheum nobile. Next base: position 11,379,258 of record WOAB01000563.1, on the reverse strand, counting down.
CTTCTGTGCAGCGAGGGACGCTGTTTGCCAGTGTGACCAAAGGAACGTTCGCCTTGCAGCTACTGAAGGTGTCAAATAAACCTTTGTCGTTCTCCATCTTTTGGGTGTCCTTCAGAGCCTCAGGGAAGGGTGCGGGAGGCTTCTCAGAACCGAGAGGGGGAAAGTACGGACAACCATAGGTGTCGACGTAGGGCTCTTTCACAACTCCAGAAGGTCCACCGCGGGTGCGGTCAGAATCCACCGTGGGTGCGGTCGTCCCGACAGAAAAGTCTCAGAATTCTGGGGCTCCGTCACCGCGAGTGCGGTGGTGTGGCCGCTGGGTGCGGCGAGAGTGGCGCGGGGTGCGGTGATCTCGACTGAGAGCTCAGTTGCTCTTCTGTAGTCCCACCGCGGGTGCGGTCTTCTTGCCGCGGGTGCGGTTTTCCCAACTGAGAACTCTCGTTTTCTGTGTCGTTCTCTTCAGCACTAGGAGCGACATTCAATTGCTTACCACTTCGAAGCATCACAACACTAACATTTGCCCGTGGGTTAACTACCGTATGAGATGGTAGATTTCCCAAAGTCTTTGCATCGGTCTTTGTGATAGCTTCAGCCATTTGTTCCATCTGCTTTTCTAAATTCTTGATGCTTGACTCCCTAGTTTGAACACTAGTGCTGAAATGTTTAGTCAAAGCTTGGAGCATATCTTCAGTTGACATGGAGGAACTTGGATTGGACACTGGCGGGCTATGCTCATAGGCCAGATTGTACTGTCGTGGAGTACCCTGCTGGTAGAACGATTGTGGCTCCAGGTAGAACTCTTGATAGTCATGACCATATGGAGGATATTGTGGGTACCCATAACTCGAATTGGGGTGATCTCTCCACCCTGGAGTGTATGCGTTGGAGTATGGGACACATCGCGGCTCTCCCCATGACTCCATATCTGTAACAAAGAAAAAGAAATCAGTAGCACGAAGATAAGTCCACACGAAAGTTGGTAACAAACAAAACCACAAAAACAGAAATTTTGATTCCCCGGCAACGACGCCAAATTTGATAGGCGTTGTCGTGACACCTAAACAAAATAATCCTAACAAACCTAAACAAGTAGTTTGGGCAAGTAAGGGTCGAATCCCACAGAGAATCAGATTATCAATTCAAGTAATTGCAAGTCACCAACTAGGAACTAGGGGGGGTTTGTATGATTTTCGTAACCAAATAACAAGTAGACAAGTAAACAGATTCGCAGGCAAAGGTTATGAATATGATTGGGAAAAGCGTCACACCTGACAAAGATCCACACAACAAGAGATATGGTTGATCACTGAATTCTATCAATCTCAAGTTCTTATCTTTCCTTTAGTTGTTCTTATCCCGATCATATGTAACTATTAGTTCTACCAGCCCTAATAGTACTTATTACTAAATCAAATCCGAAAACCTTCAAGACTCAACAAAGCAATAGCATTCAACCAAGGATTCAACAAGATACATGCAATAGAAACAACTCGTTACTATAAGCATGCAATTAACTCTCTCTCACGATGAACACTCGCAACCCGCTTATGTAAATCGTGTTTGCTACTAGATATGCAACCCGAACCCGGAATCACAAGTCTTAGCTATATGGATAATATCAATAAACCTAGATGATCAGTCTAGATAAACCAATAAGATTCAATAAACATTCAAGCACAAGAGAATTAATACAACTAGATAGGAAAACGAACAAGAGTAGAAAACTCACAACCAATCAATTGAAGGTTTCAAAACGTCAAGTACAACAATGGAGGTTTAGTTCTCCATAGGGTTTGTGAGAGAAAAAACTATGAAAGGTGGCAACTAGGTTCTCCTAAACAAAGTCTTAGAAATAACCTTAAATACTAGGGCAAATAATCCAGAAATAAATAAAAGGAAATAACAAACTTGGAAACAAAGTTTCAGAAATAAAATTAAAAACAGATAAAAGATCACGGAAATAAGCCGAGAAAAGTCTTCAGCGTGTCGTCACCGCGGGTGCGGCAACACCCACCGCGGGGTGCGGTGGATCTCCAGAGGCTCCATCAGCTTCTGCGACACTTCCGTAAAAACGCCATAACTTTTGATTCCCAACTCGGATTGCACTCATATTTTGAGGACTTGCAGTAGACTTCAAGATCTAACTCCTCGAATTGGAATCACTCCATTTGGACATCTGAGTAAAGAGAACGGACCAATTGAATTCAACACACTGTCCTTCTACTCTTCAATGCACCTCAAACCTATGTAAATCCCATGATTTCTTCACTTCTCGTCTTCTCTTCCGGATTACAGAATTACCATCAAATCATATCCAAACATCATCTAAATCATGCTAATAACCACTAGATGCGCTATACAATATATCGCATATCAATCACTCTGAGTAGGTGAAGAGGGAAAAGATTCATCTCTATTTTGTTCATTAACAGGGTTAGGAATGTGACTGCTAAATTCAACCTTAACAGAATGGTCTTTTATAGAATGGTCTCTAGCAGTATAGAGGGATTCTGAAAAAGAGTTTCTTGCAGGGAAAGGATGGGGATTTCTAGGTATAGGTCTAAAAGATCTAGTGAAATTGAATCTTATAAGGACCCTACCATCACCACTTTCTTCTATCTGGGAAATTTATGTTCTTTCAAAATCATCTGAAGGACAATCATGTTTTAGTTCCAGAGCCTCTGGTATAGTAATATCTTCCCATTTTATCAGCTTGGGAGTGAAGGTTGTAGATCTCTCAACTTCTAGTTGAGGAGGATAGTTTCTCCTCTAGGGACAGGAGGTACTATACACTTGGGATCTGTGCATGAACTTAGGACTCTGTAATGGAGTTTGTAGATTATGACAAAATTTTTAGAAAGGTTTTTGAACCCCTTTTTAAGGAGCTTAATATCAAGAGTAAGAGTACTACTGATTCTAGGGTCTGTCATATCAACTGTAAAATTAGGAGAACAGTTGAAGAAGATCGGGCCATTGCAGATATTGGTCTGAATAACAGCAATTAAGGAGTCTTTGTAAGAAAGGAGTCTGTCGTCTCTAAGGGCTATAAAGACTGGGGTGTCTATTCCTAGTCTGGCTAAAAGTTTAAGAGTAACTTGAATTAGCCCTATGTGGATATATTTGTAGTCTCATTGAGTTTTTTTAATTAGCAACATACTTTATGATTTTAATTTAAATAGTTTTATCTTTTGATTAGCTTATATGATTTGGTATTAAAAGTTTTTAGATTGGAAAAAATAATTTAGTTTTATAACTTTTTAAAAGTTTAATAAATTACGTTATCTTATATGTTTGGGTATATAGTTACATTATCTTATATGATTTGGTAAATAGTTATTTGCCCAAAATATAATTTGATAAATTTAGATGGCCGGAAAATAATTAACATTTAAATTTTTTTAGCTAAATTATAATTAAGGAAGGGTGAAATTGCCTTAACTTACAAAGTTTGGTTAAAAAACAAATTTTATCCCAAAATAGATTTAACACACATTATCTAATAAAGTGGGTTATTTTTGTAATTGTTTCAAAACCCCATCATCCTCTTCACATCCAACCTCTATTCATCCGTGGAGTTTTTTGATGCAATTTCAAAATCGATATTTGACTTTTCTAGATCGAATTGATTGATTCCGTAAATTTTGGGATATTAATAATCAAATTACCTACTTATTCCCTCTATTTAGCGACTTAATCAAGTCCAAGGAGCGTATGGATTTATCCAAAATGAAGTAGAGATGTTGTACGTAACACAAAGGTTTGCTTTGAAGATTGATTCGATTCAAACGTGTTTTTGGGTACCGATTGATTCAGAGAATCAAGAAATCACGAGCAATATTTGTTGTTCATCCTCCCTTATAAATAAAGGCTAAAATCCCTTTGTTTCAATATCCCAAATCTCCATTAAAGAACTTTCTTTCGAAGCTTTGTTAGACCCCAAGAACACCTCTTTCTAGCCATCTATTCCAAAATCTAACCAGACCATCGTCTTCCTCATGCTCAAGTTAGCTGAACCTGACTCTTGAATCGTATTGAACCATCTCCAAGCGATATCGAATCACGTTCGAACTCTCCCCGATTGTGCACAGAAACAAGAAAAACACGCCACTTCGAGGCCCTTTTTCCGTCAAGGAAGGAAGTGGCACCGCTAGCGAACCACCTGGGTTGACTCCCCTAGACGTTGGGAGTCCAGACACCCCATTGTTGATCCCATTCAACTTTATATGATCCGTCGGCGAGCCATTCAAACCAGCCTTTGATGCACTGTTGTTGGTTGTTGTTCGTGGTGCTGCTACTCCTCCTACATTGAAATCAAATGCGAATAAAGTGCACCAAGAATATATTATTAATATATATATATAATTGGATAGATTTTTGTTATATATTATCAACTAGGTAATATTTAGAGGTTAAAATTGGGTTTTGTATATTAATATATTAAAGCCTAAGTTTTTGTTCAAATGTGTCAGCACTATGTCACATAGGTAAATCATGTAACTTAGTTGTACATGTTCTTTTGTATATTAATATATATTAAAGCCTTGTTTCTTATTCCTTTTTTTTACGAACAAACATATAATTCTACAAATTGACCGAGGATATGTATCAAGGCCACGTTTATCGGGGCCCGAAGCATAAATACTTGAGCACTTTATTAATATAATAATCCAAGATGCTCAAGCAACTCATTTTGGGATGCTCAACCTTCTCATATTTGAGATGTTTGAGAGTGAGATGCTTGGGGATTAAAAAAAAAAATTCCCATACTTTAAATACACAAAAGTTTTATTAAAATTTATGAAAATATTATATTTATTTTTCTATCAATAGATACTCATATATGCTTGAGAATCCATTGATAAAATGATATTTGGGTATAAGATGTTTAGATGATGCGAAAGATAGAGAAATTGAAAAATGGTAAAAATTGTGACTTTTTAATCCTTAAGAATGTATGGATAAACATAGTCTAAGATAAAACATGCTAAAAGAAAAAAAAAAGGTTAGTTGCATATCTTCTATGCATACAAAATCAATCCTTTTGAAGTAATAAAGAATATATTCTTATGTATTTAATAATGAAAATTTTGTTTTATAGAAATGTTAGACGATATATTTTTTGATTTATAAATATATGAATTTGGAGTAGTTAATATCTTTAACGTATTCTCCTTTCATAATAGTACCACGATATAGCCAACCAATCTATACAAAATACAATAGCACATTCTATTCTATATGAGGTCTAAGTTGATACAGATTGACTTAATCTTTCCAATATTCAAGAGTAACGTCACTTTCTTTTTTTGTAAATCATTATAGTTTATGCTATATATACATTTTTGTTGATATTTATTTTTATGTATGCACCAGAAAGGTCTCTTTTATATATGATTTCTAAAACCCAAGTAATTACTATTTTTACCGTATATATCACAAGTGTATATATCACATTAATTAATTAATTATACAATTGTATTGAATGTTTAGAGAATAATGTCAAACCACCATCATGTGAAACCATAAACCTTAATGTATCGTTAAATGAAATGTTTACTCTTACCAAGCGGTCGAAAGAAAGTTTTTTATAAGATGAGAATGCAAAAGATGGTTCAAAAGACCAACTTTCTACTTCACGTAACAATAAATCTATGAAGCATAAAGAGGACTAAGTTGTTTGTCTTTTGAATACAAATTATCAGTTATTGAATCAGATAGTCCTAGAATTTCATATTTTATCAAGTTATTATCAACAATTTTTTATTATTAGTATCATACCAAATCCCATCAATCGAATCACTTTTTCGAGAAATACGAGACATCTAAGTCATACAAGTAAAGAGATCTATTCATGGATAAGAAAAGGACAAAGGTTTCCGACTCATGATGAAATAGAATCTTGGATCGAGACCTGAGTTTTTATTTGATATTTCTCGTTATTATATATGACATAATTAGTCTTAATCGTTTTAATTTTATTTTGAAGTTATTGATTATTATTAATTTTAATATTATTATAAATTTATAAATAATAAATTTTTATTTTCAAGATCCCGAAGGCACTGACTAGGGGGTTCATCCGGTCCGGACCGGATTTTTCCAAAAGTCTGGACTGGAGACCGGACCGGACCTATTCGGTCCGGTCCTGGACCGGTTTAGACCGGAATTTATTTTAAAAAAAATATATTTAAATTCTTATTTAAAATCTATAAAAAAATATCTTTAAAAAAAATCTAAAAAACATATATACTCCTAACTTATTAAATTAAGAAAAATATCTATAAAAGAATACATATAAATCTCCAAAAAAACATATAAATTAATTTTTTTTTTTTAAATCCGATCTACCAGTTTAGACCGGGTTTTTTCCGGATTTGGACCGGGCCGGATTAAGAAAATTATCTGGACTGGAGACCGGACCGTATTTTCATCGGTCCGGTCATTTCCGGTCCGGTTTGATTTTCCGGTTCGGTCGAGATTTGAACAGCTCTAGCAGTGACATATCTGCTAGTTGTGTTGTATTTATATTTGGGCATAACTGGTAATGTACTGGTCGGCCCACCCTCCATTTTCAGCCCGATTCAATCTGACGGATATTGTCCGACCTAAACATTCAGACAAAATATAACCATTAGCCCGGCCCAAATCCAGAATTGTAGTGGTTTAGTCTAAACTTGGAAACAGAATTTTGCAACTTACGTTTTCTCTCAAGTGAGTTTAAAGCTCGGATCGATCCATTCCTTAATGCTTAAACGGGCCACATTGGACCTGATTAAGGCCCATATTCTTGTACCCTGCTCGGCCCACATCTTTTTATATAAAAAAATATATATATAAGCAACGTGGGAATCGTACCGCCTTATAACCTGTTTATTAGGGTTTTAGCGTTCATCCTCTCATATCTCACACTCCTCTCTTCTCTATCGCCGCCTCCTTCTCTGGTTAGCGGTAAGCGTTTCTTCAACATCGCTTCTTCTTCTTCGTTTTATTACTCGATAAATCTCGTGTTCTTGTATCTCAATTTCCCATTCAAATCCACATCTGCTGCGTTGAGAATCAGTTATTCTTCCTGTTTATTGTTTTCGATTCGTATGGTTTTCTCCTTCTCTTATTTGTTTCTGATTCTTTTGATGGATCTGAATTTCTCAAAACTCGTTTGTTGATTGTGTTCATCTTTTTCAGTGCGTAGTTTTTGTGTTTGATATCCGAGTCATGTTGAAATCTATTAATATGGTGCTGTTTCGTTTTGATTTTGCCTTGTCGTGAGTGATGTTTTGTGATTATAACATCACTTACTCTGATTTGTCTTCCTTCATTCTTATGTTAGTTTTTCCTTATCAATCTACGTTTTTTTGTAAACACTTTATTGTCAGTTGATGTGTATAGATCTAATGGTTTGATACCTCATCTAGATAAGCGTACGTAGTATAAGGGTAATTTATGATGTTATTTGGAGATTTGTTTTCCTATATTCAATAAAGTGTAGTATAAGGGTAAGTTTATTAGTGTAGTTATTGGTTGACTCTAGATCTACTTAACTTATGAATTAGCGGATGTTCTTCATTGTCACAAGTTGGTGCTTCTCGTTCTCTAATTTAAGTCTACGTCCTTTATATTTGAAATAAGAATGACTATAATGAAGAGATTGCTGAACTGATATTGAGCTTGCTACATTGAATATTGATATCTTTTGGATTAGTTGGCTATCTGTAGCTGCCTGCCAATTGAAACACCTATTATTATTAGGTTAAGTAATGCTTATTCTGCGTTTTATGTCATTTATCTATTTTGTTCTAGTTATTGATAATTTGATATATGTGGCTTTTCATATATAAAACTAATTTTGTGGTTCTATCCAGGTTGTACTGCGAAGTTGTGAGATTTTTATCAAGATCCCCAGATCTCTCTAGCTTGTCAAGATGGTTAGTATTTCTACTTTCACTTGTTTTCCTTTTGCCGATACTATTCTAGAGTTTGATCCTTTCAATTATGGTTTTCATTACATATGTAATTTGTTTGTAATGCAGGTTAAGTTCACGGCTGAGGGGCTTCGGGCCATTATGGACCGCAAGCATAACATTCGTAACATGTCTGTTATTGCTCATGTTGACCATGGTAAAATATACTATTTGTCATATCACATTCTTAGTTGCTCTAGATTTGAAGTTATACTGTTGCTGTATTTACTGTCCAAAAGAATCAGCAGTAATTGCATGGTCCCACTAAAGTTCACAAATTTCAGTAAATGCTTTGCGTTGTTTGTGGCTTGTATCATTTGAAGTTCTAAAATGTTGCTTTCAAGTTGTTTAAAATCATTTATTTTTGCATTTGCCAGGAAAATCAACCCTTACAGATTCTCTGGTTGCTGCTGCCGGTATCATTGCACAGGAGTCGGCTGGTGATGTCCGTATGACTGATACCCGTGCCGATGAGGCTGAGCGTGGTATCACCATCAAGTCAACTGGTATCTCTCTGTACTACGAAATCACTGATGAAGCTTTGAAGAGCTTCAAGGGTGAAAGAGCTGGAAACGAATACCTCATCAATCTTATTGATTCACCCGGGCACGTTGACTTCTCATCTGAGGTCACAGCTGCTCTACGTATCACAGATGGTGCACTGGTTGTGGTTGATTGTATTGAAGGAGTCTGTGTCCAGACTGAAACTGTCCTCCGTCAGGCCCTTGGTGAAAGGATCCGTCCTGTTCTGACAGTTAACAAGATGGACAGGTGTTTCCTTGAGCTGCAGGTGGATGGAGAGGAAGCATACCAGACATTCCAGAGGGTCATTGAAAATGCCAATGTCATTATGGCAACATATGAAGATCCTCTGTTGGGCGATGTTCAGGTTTATCCTGAGAAAGGAACTGTGGCTTTCTCTGCTGGTCTGCACGGTTGGGCATTCACCCTCACTAACTTTGCTAAGATGTACGCCTCCAAGTTTGGAGTGGATGAGTCTAAGATGATGGAGCGTCTTTGGGGTGAGAACTTCTTTGACCCTGCCACCAAGAAATGGACAAGCAAAAACACCGGGGCAGCAACTTGCAAGCGTGGATTTGTCCAGTTCTGCTATGAACCTATCAAGCAGATTATCAAAACCTGCATGAATGATCAGAAAGACAAACTGTGGCCCATGTTGCAGAAGCTTGGTGTCACCATGAAGTCTGATGAGAAAGACTTGATGGGTAAGCCCTTGATGAAGCGTGTTATGCAGACATGGCTCCCTGCCAGCAGTGCCTTGCTTGAAATGATGATCTTTCACCTTCCTTCTCCCTCCACTGCTCAGAGGTACCGTGTGGAGAACTTGTACGAGGGTCCTCTTGATGATGTATATGCCACAGCTATCAGGAACTGTGATCCCGATGGTCCCCTGATGCTTTACGTCTCTAAGATGATTCCCGCTTCTGACAAGGGTCGATTCTTTGCCTTCGGTCGTGTCTTTGCTGGTAAGGTTGCAACTGGCATGAAGGTCAGAATTATGGGTCCTAACTACGTACCTGGTGAGAAGAAGGACTTGTACACGAAGAGTGTTCAAAGAACTGTTATTTGGATGGGAAAGAAGCAGGAAACTGTAGAGGATGTGCCCTGTGGAAACACTGTTGCCTTGGTTGGTTTGGATCAGTTCATTACCAAGAATGCTACCCTAACTAGTGAGAAGGAAGTGGATGCTCACCCAATTCGTGCTATGAAGTTCTCTGTCTCCCCTGTTGTGCGTGTTGCTGTTCAGTGCAAGGTGGCCTCTGACCTTCCCAAGCTCGTTGAAGGTCTCAAACGTTTGGCCAAGTCAGACCCTATGGTTGTTTGTAGTATGGAGGAGTCTGGTGAGCACATCATTGCTGGTGCTGGTGAGCTCCATCTTGAGATCTGCTTGAAGGATTTGGTGGACGACTTCATGGGTGGTGCTGAAATCATCAAGTCAGACCCTGTTGTCTCCTTCCGTGAGACCGTGCTGGAGAGATCCTGCCGTACCGTGATGAGCAAGTCCCCCAACAAGCACAACCGTCTCTACATGGAAGCTCGTCCCTTGGAGGACGGTCTCGCAGAAGCCATTGATGACGGCCGTATTGGCCCAAGGGACGACCCCAAGGTTCGTTCCAAGATCCTGGCTGAGGAGTTCGGTTGGGACAAGGATCTTGCCAAGAAGATCTGGTGTTTCGGCCCCGAAACAACTGGGCCCAACATGGTTGTGGACATGTGTAAGGGAGTTCAGTACCTGAATGAAATCAAGGACTCCGTTGTGGCTGGTTTCCAGTGGGCGTCAAAGGAAGGCCCATTGGCTGATGAGAACATGAGAGGCATCTGCTTTGAAGTCTGTGACGTGGTCCTCCACACTGACGCCATCCACAGAGGAGGAGGCCAAGTCATCCCCACCGCCAGGAGGGTCATCTACGCCTCCCAGCTGACTGCAAAGCCCAGGCTTCTTGAGCCAGTCTACATGGTGGAGATCCAGGCTCCCGAGCAGGCCCTCGGTGGCATCTACAGTGTTCTGAACCAGAAGCGTGGGCACGTGTTCGAGGAGATGCAGAGGCCCGGTACCCCACTCTACAACATCAAGGCCTACCTCCCCGTGGTGGAGTCGTTCGGGTTCTCCAGCACCCTCAGAGCTGCAACTTCAGGGCAGGCTTTCCCCCAGTGTGTGTTCGATCACTGGGAAATGATGTCATCGGATCCGCTCGAGGCCGGGTCCCAGGCAGCCACATTGGTTGGTGAGATCAGGAAGAGGAAGGGTCTCAAGGAGTCGATGACCCCATTGTCGGACTTCGAGGACAAGCTGTAAGCAGCTGGTCTTACGCTGGTACTCTACCCTCTATTTGCATTGGCTGTTGAAGTCTTTTTTTGTGCACTTTGGTTTTGAATTGTTTCCCAGATACTTTATATGCATCTTTTGTTTGTCAGAGTAGCTCCCTTGTGCGGACGAGAACGTGGTTTACATTCCTATGTTTGGAAAGACAATTGATGTTTAAATTAATTCCCTACTAGTTTTGTTTCATTTATCGTATGCTCCATTGTGCTCAAATTCTTTCTTAGAGCCGTTTTTTAATTAGTTACTTGTGACAGTATAGGATTACACAAATTGCTTTAGAAGCCAACGCACTTTCTTTGACAAGGTCTTGATTTAGAATTTTATTATTTACTCGATCTTGTGTTCATAAAAGATAAAAGTAATTTTGAACACGTGGGTTTACTACTTCTATCGTTATTTCATAGTCATTGATAGGATTTTAAACCCCAACGAATCTCATCTGACGTTTGACAACGTCTTTTTACATCCTCAATTTCACCTTTGCCTTGTTAAGTTTTGAAAGAAATCCTTTTTCCTTTTACCCAATAACTATATTCCAAGCTCGGAAGTGAAAAGTAGGAATTTATCTCCAATCTGTTTTACACATGGGTTATAATTTTTTGTTTTTTTCCATCCTTTGGGCTTTTCTTCCACCACCCGTTTCTGTATTTGACAGGGACATTCCTTTAATCCTTTCCTCTTCTGTGTCGCCCGTTTCAAAGTCATTTGTAGGCATATGCAAGTTTACAAGATCACTACAAAACTAAACCAAAACCACACGATTCTCTTCCCATGACATTTGAATTTTGACAATGTTTTGAGATCTCCTTTTGCCCTTTTTTACAATCTCTCGAATTTAATACCTCTGGTTAAGGAAAGGGGTTTCCTCGTCATCTCGTAATCAGACCTCTCTTAATTTTCCATCTTTCTAATCGAAAATCCAATCAAATTTCTTATACTTCTCAGCAAGGATACATTGCTCAGTCCTGTACGTTTCTCATTTTTTGATCATTAACAGTAGCTTGTATTTGAACTAAAAGATTTGTTTTATCGTTTTCCTAACCTATGCATAGGTTAATATTTTAGGGATTTTATTTATTTAGAGATTTTTATTTTTTTCATTAGGGTTTAAGTATTTCTTTTAGGGTATTAGTTTCTTAACAAGAATTCTTAAACCGTTGTTTTATTTTATCTCAACTAGGCAAACAAGGCTCAAGTCCATTATTATGTGTTATATTTTGGCCCTTACAATATTTTATCTCAACGTACCATTTCTTATACTTCTTTTCATAGTCCGGAGTAGGCCGAAAGTAAGTAAAGTGACTTGTACAGGTTAATATGTATGCAATACTTATCGGGTTAGTGTAGAATCCAGCCAATTCTGACTTAACATTAGTTTAGTTCATTCGATTGCCGAAGGGCAAATTCGCTTGAGTTTCTAAATTTACATGAATCTTTTGTATGATTTTCACATTAGATAGGCTAGATTCAAGCCTCGCTCTGTCAATTATTATGTGTTATGTTTTGACCCTTACATTAGGTTTGACCTAATAGCCTCAAACTTTATAAAGTCGTCAATAAGTGTGGAAAATGTGAAGCGGATTCACATACTATGATTAGATTAAACCTTCTTTTCCTTGGAATTGGGGAGTAATTGACTCTAGAAATATAGTCATTCTTTTTCTCCAAAAGACATACGCGAAACATTGTTGGTATGGCAGTGATAATGAGGCTGTAACCCAATCCTTATTGCTGAAGCATTATCTACTAAAATAAGTATTCTTGAAGTAAAACGCCTAAATATCGAAGTTCTTTAAATTGTCCTATGTCTTATCAATATTATAAAAAATATATGGAATTGTCTCTTAAGAATTGCAATGATTATTGTTGACATTCTAGTTGACCTTATATTCTTTATAAAGGTTGGTTACATACACATTTTCCAAGAGGTGAAGTACTGTCGATAAAATTGCATCTATAAGCTTTTCACCACCTGTGTCAATTTTAGTGAATGATTTATAATTTCATGTTCTCATCCTTTCGAATGCTATAGGTTGATGCTCAGATCATGTATGAGAATAATCTAATTCTTTTCTTATAAAAAAATAAGGTGAAACATGGCCGCACATTAAAAAAAAACATTGTAACGCATTAAACATCCTTTCGAATGCTATGGAATTGTCTCTGAAGAATTGCAATGATTAATGTTGACATTCTAGTTGACCTTATAATCTTTATAAAGGTTGGTTATGAAAGGATTGAATGAAGCTTTTGATAATTAGATTATATATACAGCCTAATGGTTCCAATGAATATGGCAACCGGTCAACTAAGCATCCCTATGATCAAGGGATTTGAGATAAGACTAAATCAATACACATAAGGCTAACGTCAGCAACTGCCTAAATAGGGAATCAAATATATACACATTACACAATATAATTATAACTTATCCTTAATATCCCCCTACAAGATGGACAATCATTGAGTGAGACCAATCTTGGATATCAGCATTGCAAACCGAGCACGAGGAAGAGCCTTAATAAGCACATCAGCCAGTTGATCATCATTATACACATGTGTAACACGAAGAGACCCATTTTGAACGCGCTCTCTAATGAAGTGATAATCCAGTGCAACATGTTTCATACGAGTGTGAAAAAACGGATTAGCACAAAGTTATGTACATCCAACGTTATCACAGTGGATCACCAGGGTCTCATTGAGTACGATACCTAGCTCAACAAGAAGATAAGTGACCCATTGTAATTCAATAGCGGTATTAGCAACCGTTTGATACTCCACTTCGATTGACGAGCGGGATATTATGCGTTGCTTCTTACTGTTCCACGAGATGGGATTGCTCCCTAGATATACAATAAATGCACCAGTAGACAAATAATCCGACTTGTCGCCAGCCCAGTCGGTGTCGGAGAAAGCATGTAAGTCTATGTTAGAGTTGCGACGAAGCTATAAGCCAAGATGTGACGTCCCGACAAGGTAGCGAAGCACTCTTTTCACAGCAGCCCAATGCAGCATATCTGATAACTTATGCATGTATTGAGACAACTTATTGATTGTAAAAGCAACATCAGGTCTCGTAATGGAAAAGTATTGTAGACTCCCCACCTGTGAAGCATAGACATGGCTCGTTCCAGTGTCAGACGCGGGGAAGCGCCAGGACACGACCAAGAAGCGGTTGGACACGTCAAGACACAGTCAATATTTCGGACACGTCTTGGACACGGTCAAGACACATGGTAAATATTTCGGACACGTCTTGGACACTGTCAAGACACACTACGACATCAAAACACAGTGTTTTGATAAGTGAAAAATAAAAATTCCTCCTCTTAATCTTAACCCTAGCTAACAGCAACCAGCCGCTCTTCTCTTCGATCTTTACTCCATTCGCTCCTCACCACCCACCAGTAGTCGCTCCTCACCACCACCACCACCACCAGTCGTCTCTCCTCACCGGTGCCGCCGTCATCCAGCCTGCGCCCACCTCTTTATTGTTAAGAATACTAACCATTTTTATGCCATTAGATATTATTTATGTATCTCTTATTAATGTCAATATATTCCTCTTTACAGTAGCTTTAAAATGATATATAATTCAATTTATATTCCCGTGTCCCGTCATGTCCGTTTTTTCTATTTTTTGGGTTTGCCGCTTCCCCGTGTCCTCCTGTTTCCGTGTCCGTGCTTCACAACTCCCACTACTTGACGATATGGTAGCGGATCTGAAAGTGGTGTGCCACAATCAACTGTCAGAGCGGAATCAGATGTCATGGGACTATGGGAGTGGATATAGGGTGACAATCAACCATAGAGAAACGAGCAAGAAGATCGTTGATATACTTCTGCGGATTTAAAATATCTTGTAGAGCACGGATTAACTTCCAGTCCAAGAAAATAATTTAGAAAGCCCAAGTCTTTGAGGGAAAACTTCTGAGTCAGCATGTAAACGACTTTAGAAACCAAGGCATCAGACGATCCAGTGATTATTATGTCATCGACATATACTAACAACAGAGCCATACCTTCCTCATGTCGAGCATAGAACAATGAAGTATCTGATGTAGAGTTTTGAAATCCAAGCTGAACGAGAAAGGATCGAAGCTCAGTATACCACGCACGAGGCGCCTATTTAAGACCGTAGATCGCCTTATGTAACTGACACATATGATTGGGGAACTTAGGATCAACAAAACTAGCTGGTTGGGACATGTATACGACCTCGGACAAACGACCCTATAGGAACGCATCGTTTATGTCCAATTGGCGTAGACTCCAGCTATTCATGACAATGATACTCAGTACCAAACGCACAATAGCTGGCTTAATCACGGGACTGAAAGTTTTAGCATAATCAAGCCCTAGACGTTGATGAAAGCCCTTGGCCACTAACCTGGCTTTGTGGCGTTCAATTGAGCCATCGAGTTTGTATTTCGTATGAAAAATCCACTTTGTACCCACAATATTCGAAACTTGGGAGGAGGAGGGGACAAGAGTCCAGGTGTGATTGGAGGTTAAGGCATTGAATTGCTCCAACATGGCTTGTCGCCAAATTGGATCTTTCAAGGCTAGGGTGGCAGTTCTTGGTTCTGGTGGAGAGGTATGATTTGGGTTTAAGGATGCGGTGAGGTTTAGTTTGTTTATTGGTTTTGTGATGTTGTTTCGGGATCATGTGATGATAACCCAAGGGGATGGGTTCGGTGGTGGGGGAGGTGGGTTGGGTATGGGGTTAATGATTGTAGTCGGTGGTGGAGATATAGCATTAGTGGGGTTGGATTGGGAGGTGTTCGGTGAACCAGGGGAGGCAGGATTTGAGTGGGGTGAGTGCGATAACGGGGACATGGCAAGAGATGATGACATGGTTGGGGGTGTATTTGAGTAAGAGGGATCCAATGTTGGTGGCGAGGAGTTTACAGTAGGAATAGCTACATGCATTGTTATTTGACACCAAGCATTACATGATGATGAGGGAGGATGGGAAACATTCAACGAGGTATTTTTGAAGGGAAATTAGGACTCTTGGAAGATGACATTGCGGGAGACATAGACTCGATTGGTGGATGGATCGAGACAATAGTATGCGTGTTAGTTGGGAGAGTACCCAACAAACACACATGCTATAGACTTGGGATCAAGTTTATGTGAGGTATAGGGCCTAAGCCATGGATAGCAAAGGCATTCGAAGTTCCGTAAGGAGTGATAAAAGGGTGGAAGGTTGAAGAGCCTCTCGTAAGATGATTTGTTTTGAAGCGAAGGGGTGGGCATGCGATTAATTACAAAGCAAGCCGTAGAAAGGGCTAGACTCCAAATTTTTTATGGAGAGAAGAGTGAGGCCGGTCTCAACTAGATGTCGGTGCCGACGTTCTGCGAACCCGTTGTGCTCAGGTGTATGAGGTGAAGTGTGTGATGCCATTTTGAGAGATAAAGGTTTGTAGACCGACTAGAGAGTGACAATGGGTCTTTGGAAGCATTTTTCAACCAAGCCTTTGAATCTCACAAAAGTTTCAAATGTGTCATATTTTTTTCGAAATGGGTAAAGCCATATGTATTTGGTATAATGATCAACAAATATAACATAATACTTGAAGTGATCAAATGAGTGTACGTGAGATGTACATACATCTGAGTAGATGACTTCGAGAGGTTGTTTTGTGGTAAGAGATGACATTGAAAATGGTAGTTTGTGGCTTTTATTAATATGACAAAGAGTTACACATTTCATCAGGACATGAAAGCTTTAATTGAGAAGAAAATAGACAATAAATTTTGGAAGAGGGATGGCCTAAGCGGTGATGCCAGGAGGCGGTGGAGAGGGTGTTGTTGAGCACAATCGGTCGTTTATTGTCACCAACGGGCCATTTGTAGCGGCCGTTTCTAGCTGGATCCGCCAAGAGAGGTGTTCGGGTTCAAAGATCCTTCACACAAAACAAATCAGGTGAAAATTCAATGGAGGTTTGGTTATCACAACAAAACTTATGGATAGAAATGATATTACGATGCATATTTGGGACATGTAAGACATGAGATAATGCAAAGTTTTTAGACTGAGAAGGTAGAGAAGATTGGCCAATGTTGGCGATTTTAAGACGATTTCGTCGGATCCTGCATATATCCAGTGAACTGACAAGTTGGAGAGGTCCCGAGTTATGTGATGGGTGGCCCCGGTGTCAAGAAGCCAAGAGTCATTTTTGGGTGCGGCTGCAGCTACATGGGCTTCCGGAGATGGGTTGGGGGTTGGGGCGGTATTGGCGAGGTGGGACCTAGATAGATGGGTGAAGATTATGGAAAGAGGTGCAACGAGCAAGTGTGTGTCCCTGGGTGTCACACCACTGACATCGTCCAAGGAAGGGACGAGCAGGGAGTCGGTTTTGGCAGTGGTGGGGTTAACATTTGAATTACAGGTGGGTCGGGAGTTTGAGTTCTGTTGGGTTTGGTTTGTGTTTTTGGGAGATGTGCGTTGGAACGCATGATTGGCGGAAGCCGGGAAGAGCGATGATTTGGATTTGTGGCGAAGGATAAGCTCCTTATTGATAAGTTTTTCGTGGTGTCCCGGGCATGAACAACATCAATCACAAATTGATATTCTGAGTCGAGGCCATCCAGGATGCGCTCCGTAATGTCTTCTTCATCTGTAAGGCGTTGGATTGTCGCCATGTATTCAGCAATAGTTTATGCTCCTTTAGTTGGTCTTTTATCCGTTGGATGTGACCCCGAGTAGGTTTGGCATAGGTGTTAGCCAAGTACTCCCAAGCCTTTTGCGATGTTTTTGCCCGTGTAAGGTGTTGAGCAATTGTTGGGATGAGAGTAGCAACAATGGCTCCGAAGACAAGTTTGTCTTGGCGAACCCAAGTCCGGTGAGAGTAGCCTCCGGTGCAGGATGTGTACCATCTACGAACTTGTATAAACCATAGCCAACTAGAATTGATTCGACTTGTAGTTTCCAGGATAGGTAAGTGGTGGGAGTAAGTTTAGCTATGTTGGGGAAATAAACCACAACAAAGGGATGAGTTGGCTCGTTTTCATTAGGGATCGTTCCATTAGTTTGAGAGGCCATGTGTTTGGTTGTTTGTGGAAAAAAAAGAATCAAATAAGCTCCAATACCATGAAAGGTTTGAATGAAGCTTTTGATAATTACATTAACAAAGAGTAGCAAATATATACAGCCTAATGGTTCCAATGAATATGGCAACCGGTCAACTAAGGATCCCTATGATCAAGGGATTTGAGATAACACTAAATCAATAAACATAAGGCTAACGTCAACAACTGCATAAATAGGAAATCAAATATATACACAATATAATTACAACTTATCCTTAATAGGTTACACACATTTTTCCAAGAGATGAAGTACTGCTGATAAAATCGCATCTATAAGCTTTTCACCACCTGTGTCTATTTTAGTGAATGATTTACAATTTCATGTTCTCATCTTTCGGATGCTATAGGTTGACGCTCAGATCATGTATGAGAATAACCTAATTTTTTTTTATATAAAAAATAAGGTGAAATATTGTCGCATATTACAAAAGAAACATTGTAACACATTAAACATTGTCACATATTTAGAGTAAAAATAATGAAAGTAGGCTTTCTATTTTACATGTCAAATTCCTAGACACCACAACCACGATGTGTAGAAGTATTTTACAAGAAGGTTGGACTTTAGGAAGTGGAAAAAGAAGACCATCTGGATGTTGTGGCCTTCGAACCTTCTACTCAAATTTGGAACTTTTGAAATATTCAAGTAGTCAACCAAAACAGGCTACATAGAGCAATTTTCATTATCATATTTTTCTTGCAGGGTGCATGGAGTATCAGATTTTATGTCTTGTAATGTGCGTTGTGCAACATGTTCATTGACAATTCGGTTGAAATTGGTATTTGTGTTATCTGGTCAAGTTTTCTAACTTGGTCATAGTAGATACCTTATTTTGCATGTTTCCTCTTCTTTTTTTTTGGAATTTTCTTGGCTTTTGACTTGTTGAACTACACCAATTTTTTTTACTATTTACTATTTAGCAGAAATTGGACGTATTAATACTATTTACACAATATGACAAAAGGATTTTTTATAAGGATTTTCTTAATACGTGCTCATGGGTACACAATAAAACCCCCATATTTAGTAATAATTTTTTTAGTCATTAATTTAACTTTTTTTTCCTAAGGGTTCACCTTTTCAACTTTAGGAAATATTTTGGAAACTTTTTTATAAATATGCATATATTTATAAATGGGCACATATATTTTCTTAACATGGGCACATGTTAAGAGGTTCATGGGTACACATTAGACAAACCGTTTTTATAAATATGCATATAATGTATACAATCATTAACATTTTTTTTAAAAATAATTTAACTTTGTAGGAATTATATGCTTAAATATTACTATAAAGTTCAATGAAAGAGGAGAAGAAAGGCATTAACTTTTCTGCAAATTTATTTTCTTCATAGTTACATGAGTAACAAGTGGCAATGTATAGTTGCTTGCTGCTGCATACATGAAAATGTGGTTATATATAGATGGCTTAACAATAGACAACCAATAGATATAACAAAAAATTGGGTTTAAAGGGCCCTTTTTTCACATAAATAGCATGTTTAGGTTCATTTTTTTAAAATTGTAAGTGTGACCCCCTATTGCTACACATATGGCCCAAAGGCATTTTGGAAGCGTTTTTTTAGGGTTTAGGGGAGTTTAATGACTTAGGGGGTCAAGGAGCTAATTTGTTTAATTAGGACCCCAAATTTGCTATTCGACCCCTCTTAAGGGGTCAAAAATCCTAAGCACAGTAGATATAAAAGGGCTAAGTCTAACGGAATAATCGAAAAAAGTTACGTGCACAAATCTGAAGTCAGAAAACAATCTATTGTATCAGGGAAATTACTTACATGTCTCAACAGAGAGAGAAAAGAAGAAAACGCTCCCTTTGGGAGCCGGCCCTAGAAAGCCAGATCTGGCCACCAGAGCTTCAACCCTCCGTGTCGGCCCTCGAACAACCGCTCCCTGCGAGCCTCCATCCCTCCAACTTGACACCAGCCTTCCATGGCCACCGCGACCCCTCGAGAGGCTCCTCGTCGGATCTTGGTTCAAGACCTCGTTGGCCTCACCCCCAACCTCTTCCAGATCCGCCGGTCTCCTTCGCCTCCCACCCCGTCCTCCCCGCCGAGAGGCTCTTGCCGGCTCTTAAGACCTCGTCGGCATCCCCCCCTTCAGCCTCCAGTTTTGCCGTCTCCTTCGCCACCCTCCCCAACCCCCTCGCCTGCTGACCCCTTTCCTCCTGGCCCACCTCGGCGGCCCCGACCCCTTCACTGCCCTCTCCCTTGAGGACATCGAGCTCTCGTTGCTCTGTCTCCTCTGCTTTTGTTTTTGTCCCGTTTTGTTTCCGGTTCTGTTGGGAGACACTCTTTGGATGATGAAGCTTGCATTGATGATGTATGAGTTGTAGTTCCGGGTTGATAGAGGATGACCATCCTTCCAGCGGCGCAGCGTTTGTTTGTGCTTTACTCACCTCATTTCTTGGTTTTTTTGCTTTATCATGATTTAGTTTGTTTCGTTTGTTTTTTGTTTCTTTTGGCTATTGTTGTATTGTCGGTTAGACCGGTTGCCAGTTTCTGGCCTCTCGATGTTGTACAATTCGAATTCTTACTGTATAAAAAAAACAAAAAAAAACAAAAAAAAAAACAATATATTGTCTCTATCATATACTCCATGTGGAGTATATGAATAGAAAAAGTTATTTTATTATGTGATTCACGATTATATGTTAATAAATTCATGTCTAGAGTCTAGTTGGCTGATTCAATCTGAATAATTATTTTTACTGATTTTTCTAAAGTTGGTGAGTTCAGATTTAGAGTAATAGTTATCAAATTTTGAAAAAATCGTACACAATGAAAATTTTATTAAGAAAACATGATATATGTTTGCAATTTTGTTGAGATTTGGTGTAGGTATTTATATTTGGTCTAGAGTTTTCGTCAACCCATGTGGCGTCAAGTTGAATATTTTGCCAATTTAGAGAAAAAAAGATGATGTTTTTTTTTTGAGAAAGTGTTAATAAAGATGATTAATTACAAGCAATCTAGGATGTTGAAGTTTTCCCAGAGCATACAAATAAACAAACGATTTTTCTACTTATCAATATTTGCTCTTACTGCATTCAGTCTCTCCTACAGTTAGCCAAAAAAAACATCCCTTAGCTTCAAAATTTCAATTGGTTCAAATTAAGTTCGAGCAATGCAAGTGTCGGTATCCGGAGTACGTCGTTGCGAGTGATCCAGATCGATGAAGTACATTACGTCATTCATTAATTGTTGACTGATGTTCTATCCAACTTGCACCGGATACAATTTTCGGCTATTTTGCCATGTATAGCTTGCTCCTCCAAGATTGCTCGTTATTTCGTTTGGTGCCCAATTTTTTAAAAATGTATGTGTATCAATTTTGAGGTTTCACATATTTCGGCTAGTATTCTCAAACATTTTAAAAAGCAAAAAATAATTATAAAGTATTCATATTTTAAACTTAACTTAATAAAATTATCATATTTTTGTGGTATTTAATTAAATATCTAATTTTTATATTTTATAAAATCATAAAAAAATTATTATTCTTTAAGGAAAAATCAAGCCTTCTCTTATTTACACATTTTATGACATCAAAATTATGATTATTTTAAAAAACTCCCGACACTATATTTTTTGAAAGCAACATTTAAAAAAATACTATTATAAATGTTTTTTGTTTCTCCCATAAAATGTTATAGAGTAACTTTTACATAAATTTTAGATATTGTTTTGAAAGAAGCAAAAGATTTAGTCAAAATACCATGTACTTTTGATAGTTGAAAAAAATGTATTATTGAAAAAGAAATTTGAATAATGGTGTATTTTAATACAAATTAATTAGTTAGACTACTGTTTTTACAATAAAAAATTTATGGTGTATGTTGAAAAATATGTAAATAAGAGTACTTTTAAAATTTTCATATAAAAATATAAAATTTGGTGGTCTTACAAAAAAATAAATAAAGATGAAGTATTTTTTAAATACCACAAAAATATTATAATTTTATTAAATTATATTTAATATATAGATAAGTTATAATGATGTTTTGCTTTTATAATGTTTAAGGGTATCAGGCGTAATTTGTAAAACCTCATAGTTACTACACAGACTTTTAAAAAAAATTGGACACCACGCGAATTCGTAACACCTCGTGGTTACCATGCGAAATTTCCCAAAATAAAATCTAATTACGTACCAAAAATAGTACAATCAAGAAGGCTAAGAACACATTTATTATATATTTATGGTTTCGACAATCAATTGTATGGTACTTGTTACACCAGATGATAGCATGATTTCGATTCTTGTTGGAGGTACGTATGGAGATATTGATATTAATTGAAAATAGTCTACCATTTCGTGTGTCAATAATATTCCGATATGGACGTAGAACAGTTTTGACCGATCGAACCAGGCGATCAAGATCTAAAAAAAATGATAGCATGATCATGTGAATACTAAGCGGCTTGGATTATCTAGAATAATAAACTATATATACATATTTAATTTAATTTGATGTATGATAATGTATTAACATAAATAATTTATATGTGCTTTGGAAAGAAAAACACCCGTGTATGGTTCGCCTTAGCTTGTGAGAAAGCAAAGTGATAGACTCATATATTTTTGTAATTAGTACGGGATAGACTAATTTTTTTGCTCTAAAGGCTCATCTCATATTTTTCTAGTTGTAAAAATAGTGTCTTAAAATCTGTGACTGAACATTATCCTTTTTTACATAGTCACACTAGTTTTAGAAAACGAGAGGTTTTCTTACAAAAAATAGGAAACTCTATTATCATATTTTATGAGATGGGTTCTAATTTCTAAGTGATAATGACTTTTACGATGTAAAATAGGATAATTATAGACCATTAAATTAAAATTAAAATTAAAATTAATAATAGATTATTTAATTAAAGGAAAGAAATGATTAAGATTACATGGGTATAAGTGACACTTTGACATTTTTTCAATTTTTGCATTTTTTTTTGAAATAATTTTTTCCTTCTAAACGTAATACCTAGGTTCAAACGACACCCATACAAGACTCATCTTTCAGTAAGAGACCCTAGCTTGTTTTTTCAAACGACACCCATACAGCTCGAATCTACAATCACACTTCTTCGATATGTGTTTTCAACTCCTCGAAACTGACAACTCCGGATTTTCTACATTAACTTTCGACCTCCCAGATCTCGGTTCACCATATCTATCGCATGTCAAACTAACTACACACGGATTTGAGGTACGTGTCACCAAAACTATCATCAACTCTTTTGCTCTAGCTCTCGCCCACTCAATCATTTCATTCATACTCTCCCAAACTAGGCCAATACAAAATCGTTCTCCATAATCTTCCCCTATAATTATTTTTTATTTATGAATTATTATACTGTCTACAATTAGAACAAACTAATAATACAAAAAAATTGCAAAGTCATTAATTCATAACAAATTTTCTTGTTACAATAGAAGCTATAATCTATATATAAACTGTGTATAAAATTAAACAATGAAAATATAGCATATTTTTGTTCATTTCTATCTCTATATACTTCATAAAAATACATATTTACATTCTGACTACTAAGTTTCTATTAAATGAACAATCAAATGGAGCGACTTTTGCTACATCACAATTTAATACAATCTGCATAGCTTTAATCAAAGGAAATAAAAGCCCTTAATTATTTAAACACTAACCATGAACAAATCGCCGCTCGGATCACAATCATCTCCTTTGTCTTCGCAAGCCGACAACCAAGAGTCGCTCCATTATTTTGTCTACTTCTTCATCTTCTCGAGCTTGTACCCAATCTCGTTCCTCATCTTCACTTTGTATCCAATTGTTTTCCTCACTTTCATCATTAGAATACATGTTGAATGTTGTGATTTGGTATGGAAGAAGAAGGAAATGGTGGTGTATAGACTGAAAATTTGGTCGTTAGAAAAATGACCGTTTGTGCGCTAACAATAAGCGCACTAACGGTCATATTTTTCTAACAGTACAATCTGTACGCCTACATTAGGCGCACAAGTTTTGTATCTATGCGCTTAATGTAAGCGCACAAACATCATCTCCGCCCCATACAATTTCCTTTTTTCCGCTTTTGTCCTTGTGCTCCTACATTAAGCGCACAGAACGTGTACGCCTACATTAAGCGCACAGATTCGTGTGCATTTAGGCGAAAATTCGTGTGCATATAGGTAAATCCTATTTTTAAGTCCCAACCAAGGGGCTTAAACTAAAGGAAGCGCCACGTGTCGCTCCATTATTGGAGCCGCGTTGCGCGTCCGATGAGCGACATGTGGCGCTCCAACGGACGGCCAAGAATAAATCTTGGCCTTCCGTTATTTTTTTTAAAAAAAAATTGTTTATTTTAAATTTTAATTATTAAAATAAAAAAGCACAATAATTCTAGTTTTATTTTTTTTTATCCATAGACAATCATTTCGGATATATTTGGTATATTTTTTTTTTGTATATTGTATATCATTAATTGAAAATAAATTATTTTAATATTACTTATAGTGGTTTAAAATATAAATATATATTAATTTCATTTCTTTACATTAAAATGACATTGTAAAAAAACTTTAATATAAATATATATTGGGTTGAAAAACCCCTTCATTAAAATGGTATTTTAATTTGGGGCTTAAATGGAGAGAAACTCTAAAAGCCTTCATTTAAGCCCCTCATAAGGGGTGCTCTTAACCATTTGATCATAACTCCTTTGATCCCACCTCATACAATTTCTACAAGTTTCCAGTAACAAAAAATGGTATGCTAAGTGTAATCTATTCGATCTAACTGTGATATAAAGGGACACATATACTAGGTTTCCTAACGCAAATTTTATGATTATAATGTGATATCAATATTAATGACTTTTTAAATTTTAAATAAAAGAAAAGTTATTATTTTTCTAAGAAAAAACAATTTTTTTGGTGTGATTAATTTTTGTAAAGGTTCGAAAATATATAATAGTATCCATATATATAGATGGATAGAAATGCAAATAAAAGGTCAAAGGACAGTGTAAATTAAGATAAGTTCAACTTGTTCAAGACCTACCAAATCATGTTCTGTTGGCAGGCAAAATAGTCAAACCGCATGACTTGACCAGAGCAGCCATTTGTTGAAGCGCTCTCTTTTTTCATTGTATTAATTAGTAATATTCTTTCTCTTGATCAATTCCTTCTAGCTGGCTTGCTTATATATAACCAAACACTTTATTAGCTAGCTTTGCAACTCAAAGTTAATTAAGCTAACAAAACCCTACATATTTCTAGAGAGAAAGAGATTTCGTAAGAAGACATAAAATAGATATGGAGTTGCAGGAATACATCGTGGTGGACGACGGCGATGACGAAGAAGAAAGAGGGGCCCCACTTCCCGGTTTTCGGTTTCATCCAACGGACGAAGAGCTCGTAAGCTTCTACCTGAAGAGGAAGGTTGAGAAGAAGCCCTTCAGTTTTGAGCTTATTAAGCAGATTGACATCTACACATATGATCCTTGGGACCTTCCAAGTATGTATTTATATATACTAGCTATTTGATAGTAGGCACAAATTATTTACTTATTCACTAATTAATCTAAAGTACTTATTTTTCATCTAATTGAATCCAAAAAGCAACTTAACTTAATTTAATGATATAGCCTATGCAGAGTTAGCTAGGGTTAATAATTTTCGTCATGAAAGTATTGTTATTGCAATTTTTCTAACCTTACCTATGCCTTTAGCACCTTATTTTATACAGCTTGGTTAAGTGTTATTTTATTTTTTTTAAAATAGTTTAAGCATTCCCTTTTAGAAAATAGTTACTTATAAAACAAGAAATCTTAACATATATATGCTTTTAGGACATAGGTTAAAAATTCGTTGTTATTAAATTCTTATAAGTTGATTACTTTAATTTGCTACCATAGATATCCATGCAATTAAACATATATATAACATAATGAATGAGGCTAAATCTTGAAATTGTTACACTTGTTTATGTATCCTCAGAAGCAGGGAGTAGTGTAGGGGAGAAGGAATGGTACTTCTACTGCAAGAGAGGGAGGAAGTACAAGAACAGCATGAGACCCAACCGGGTGACGCGCTCCGGCGGCGGCTTCTGGAAAGCCACCGGAATCGACCGTCCCATTTACGACACCAACGTTGTTGCTGGACCACGCGGAATCGTAGGGCTTAAGAAGTCGTTGGTTTACTACCGAGGGACCGCCGGCAAAGGCGCCAAGACTGATTGGATGATGCACGAGTTTCGCCTCCCTTCTCAACCGCTCTCCGGAACAAATTCCCACCTCCCGGAACCTGTATGTGTAATTTAATTACCTCCTCATTATAATCGATCATGCACATATATTAATTATAACATACGGCTTATACATGATATATACTAGGAAAAATATATTAATTAATTGATACTATCTCCGTTCACAACATTTGTCTCTTTTACCTGTAATTGTCACACTAGTTTGAAATGCAAAGTAGAAGTATTTAAAAAGAATTTTTTTGAGTTTTTCAATGATTTATTAGTGAAAAATGTGATAAAGTGGAGTTAATTAAAAACAAACATCTTGAAACTATACTATCTATTTTTATAAAAAAATTGTATTAATTGCTTTTGGAAGGTCAAGTAATATGAACCGTGATTTTAAGCTTAAGAGGACAAATATTGTGAAACGAAAGGAGTATATGATACTCCGTTGTTTAGCAAAAGTTGTCATTTTAGACTTTGACACAACTATTAAGAAAATGTAATAATTATACTTTTAATCTATAAAAAAAAGTTTACAAGTAATTAATAACCCACTTCATTTTTACCCAATCAATAAAAAGAGTAAAAATGTGCATTTTCTATGATAAATCGTCTAACTCACCAACAAAATATTACCTAAACTCATAAAATAACAAACTTTATTTAAGCTAGAATGACAATCTTATCCAAACGGAGGAGGAGTAGCATCTAGTTACACATTGTGTGATCAATACAGAGATTTGTTTTATTCTTCTAAGTTTTTATTTGAACATGTATATACACGTATGTATGTAGGAAATTTGGACGCTATGCCGGATATTCAAGAGAAGCCGAAAGTACACTACTCCAGAGTTGTCATCCAAAAGAGGTTCCAATAATATTACAACCAACAACTTGAGCACAAGTGCTCAATCTACCAACACCAAGGAACGCTACATCAGCTTCACTACGCCACCAACGACGACGACTCAACCTCAACCTCAACCTCAACAACGACCACATTATAATTATCCTGATCATGGTATTAAGCTCGTGAGACGACAAAGCGTCGAGAACCCTTATGACGGTATCAAAGGGCAGTGGGCGTCGCCAATATTGTTGGATCATGAATTAGCATCTAATTTCTCAAGCCCTTTGAACACCGCATCATCGGTTTATGATCAGGATCAATGTGACTATGATGGGAATTACTGGGAAGATCTTAGCTCTGTGGTGGATTTTGCTATTACAGAAATGTATAATTAAAATAATAATGTTTAGTATGTTCAAGTACACATTGATCGATCCTAGATAATTGCTTGCTCAATCTCATCGATCATAATGTATACTTTGCTACAGATGTTAGTGTGTCCAATGTGGATATGTTAAGTATAAAGTTTGATTGTTATTATGCTTTTGTTTTACTCACCTCGTCCGATAGTTTGTTTCTCTTTTGTTTGATATTCATTCTGTTGGTTGTTTTCATGCATGCCACTTAGTCCGACAATCAATTTTTCTATCTCTCGATATTCTATTTATATGTCGGGAATATCAAATTTCTTATACAAGAAGGAAAACATCTCGTATGGACGGTCGGTCAAGTACGGACGTGAGAACGATGAACACATATTTACTAAAATGTGTGTTCATATTATGTATATGTTTTCTTAGTTTGTGTTTATATGCTTTTTTTTTGTATATGTGTTCATATTAGACCTGATCAAATATGGATCCGAGTCGGATCCATTTTTTGACCCGTGTAAGTAGGCTGGGCCCGTTATTTGGGCCAAAATTCTTAACCAAACCCGCCCAGAAGTCTGGGGGGGGGTAGTCAATCCTAAGAAGATTTCTGATTTTTTTTAATATTCTTTATTCTCCAAACTAATTATTTAACATCAATACACCATCCCAACAATCACACGTTTTTTTTTTTTTTTTTTGATAAGGTAAGAATTAGACTAGTTATCAAGTAAACTTGACACTTAGCCTATAGCATCATTTCGGATGAGATTATGACTTATGAAGATGATTAATAACGAATATGAACATGTTTTTTCACGAATAAAGAAAAAATGAAAAATAGCAAATATAAGAACATGAGAGATGGTCGGATGGAGTTTCTGAGCTGGCGAGGAGCGGCGCATGTATAAGAAAAGGGTAAATAATCTTAAAGTAGGGTTTTTTATTATATTTTTTTATATATTTATAATAATACGCGAGTCGGGCCGAACGGCCCGTTAGGGCCTAAACATCTAACCATACCCGACCCGCTTACCCGTTCGGGCCTGGCCAAACAGCCCGTTAGGGCTTTAATCCTTATTTGAACCCGTATATGGTCGGGCGGGCCAACCTGTGTTTCCTCAGGTCTAGGTCATATGCTGCAAAATATATAACTTCTGAGTGTGCATACGCTCTCTATGTGTGCATACGTTTCATAGTGAGTATGCATATACTTTCTTAGTATGTATAATGAATTCACTATATGTGCATACGGTTTGAGGTTTCTACATATGTGTTTATATGAATGAGCCGTTCTCACGTCCACACCTGAGTGGCCGTCCACACTTGAACTTTACTCATAAAATAAATCATATTATAAAAAGATCATTAATTATTTAAATTTCATAAAAAATTATTTTAATTGCCATAATTTTTTTATGATACTCATTAATATTAACACAAACTCTACTACCTTGCAGCTTAATTCACCCAAATTCCAATTTTATAATACATCAAGTAACTAGATTTATATAATAAAGATAAAGTATAGATAATACATGATTTTTATATAAGAGGCATTAAGTCATTACAACAGATGACGGGGGATTCGAACAAAGGTCATGTGATCAGTGACGGACCCAGGGGCTTGAAGGGGCAGCCACTCTCGTTGGCCTCCGCCGAGCATAGTATATTCCGGAAAAACACTGAGTGAAAAAACGATTATTTTAAAAAGTGTTGTCACGCCCCCCCTTTTCAACACTTTCAAAAATAGAAAAAACAACGCATTTAAAAAAAAACGCTTTCTTTTACCTCTTTACAAGCTAATAGACAACGCTTCTTCTAAAAAAGTGCTTTCTACTTCTACATTTTTCAAAAAATTCTAATTTGCATAGAGTTTTGTTTGTTATATTTTATTAAAAAACTTATCCAATTTTATTTATGATTTATTTTTTAATTAGATTAATTAGACATTATTCAAATTGATTTTATTTATGCTTAGTTTATGGTCAAATAAATTTTTAAAAATGGTTATTAATTCTAAATATTTGGCTTTAAATAATTTTAACGAGTCAAAAAATTGTTAATGATATCAGTAAATCGTTAAATAGCTTTGGACTCCTTTTACTTCTCCCCTCTTTATGGGTAATTATGTGTCTGCCACTATATGTTATGTCATGCTTGTTCGTTAAGCTGTGAAATTATAAGTATAATTATTCTAAATTATGTCCTTATGCTATTATAAGTACAATTATTCGAACTTATGCTCATCATGATATAAGTTAAAAATCTTAATTTATAAGGATTTATCGAATTTTATTAATTTATTTTTCTTGTTTTTTTTAAATTAAACTTTAATTTAAAAAAAAATTAATAAGGAAAGAATTCGATTTACCCTATATAACGATTAAACATTTTATTTACCAAAAAGAACGATTAAACATTTATGTTTTTAAGATAACCATTTTTAACTTCAAATTTTTTTAACCATGTCCCATATGATTAGAAAAATTGTGATAATATTTCTATTGACATGAATCTACTATATAATTACTAAAGTACAACTTTATTAATTTACATGTCCCTTCTAGAATAAGTCACCTCACTATATGTTACATGTCACTCTCACCATTTTCCGCCTAAATAATGATAATTTAGAAATTTTAATATGGACTACAAAAATTGGAATAATTAGACATATATTTTTCAAATCTTTCTCAATAAGATATATACTCATCAAATCTCTAAGATAAATTATTTACCGATTAAATAAAAAAAGTCTATATTTTTTTATCCAAAATATATTTGATTCAAACAAAATAAAATTAAAAACTTCAATATATTTGCAAAGCAACAATTAGGGTTTGTTTGGTAAAGTCATTATAATGGCTTTATTATTTATAAAGAGGTTTATCACAAATAAATATTTGTGATGCTTTGGAGTTTGTGAAATTAATACTTTACAATTTACTATGAAAATGAGTTTATAATTATATTTTATCAAACACCATTATATATAAAAAAACCCATTAACCACAAAAATGCCATTATAAATGAGTATAACAAACAACCGGGGGCGGATCTAGGGGGGCGGCAGCCCCCGCTTCCCCCCGGTAAATCTCTTATAGTATGTTGAATTTTTGGTTAAGCCCCCTTTTGAATTTTGAATTTTCATTATGTATACATAAAATGATAAGTAAATAACAAGGAAAATGCATTAGTCTAGTGGTATTTATCTTGGAATTTGTATGAAAAAAGCTAAAGGTCATGGGTTCAATTCTTTAATCCCTCAACCCTTTTTTCTACTTTTGTTAAAAATTTGAGTCTTAATTGCTTTATTAAAATCTTTGTGTTTATTAAGCACTAGACATTCATGCCCGTGCTACGCACGGGATCGTGTTTTTTATATTGATTCTTGTTTTTGTAATAAAAAGTAATATTTGTTTAACAATTACTAAATGTTAACATAATATGTAAATAATATTTGAAATAAATTTTAGCAAAAATAGATGAAGGGTAGAACGTTGAAATGCGAAGCTCTATATTAAAGAATGTATAGTTTTGATATTTATTGATTTTAAATGGAATTTTGAAATAGAGTTGTTAATTGTAACTTTTTTGTTTAATAGCAATACAAAATTTTGATAGCTTCACGGCTGGTCAGATGGAAGCAATTAATTTTTTTAAACGAAAAGACGTTGTCACAAATAAGTAGTTAAACTTAGCTCTAAATGTTAAATTTATTTCATTGTGATCTTTTAAAGTTCGTATGTTTTTATTATTTTTGTATCATGTTTTTTTATTTTAGTTGAATGATGGTCTGTTAAATCTTTTGTTATATTCATATGCGTGATTTGTTTTTTTTCCCGAAGTGACAAAGGAACTCGATACATAAATGACGTGAAATGACATAATATGTCTGATTAAGTGAACGATAATATACACCAAAAAACATGATCCCATTTGACATTTGTTTTATAATGTTTTTTTATAGGCAAAAAAAAAATGTATATGAATCTGTGCTGTATTTAGTTTTTATTTGTTGTTGATGTTTCATATATGTTCACTATTTTTTTTTAATTATTTAATTGATCTTTATCTAATAAACCATGTTGAAAGAAATAATAAAGCTAAGTTGTGAAGAAGGGTGGGTGAACCCTAAGTATTTTGTATTTATGAGAGTGTTTTTAAACATTGATTTTTATTAGAAGATATAGATTGTAATGAAATATTAAGGATAAAAGAAGTGAGTATTTCTCATACATATTAGGCAATAGTTGCCCCATTAGTCTATTTTATATAAATAGATAGATCGATTTCTAAGATTAGATGTTTTGTTTGTTTGTTTAGATAAACTGTATAATAAGTATTCTCAGATATATATATATATATACGTATATTTGTAAACCATTAATATTGGTTTTTCAATATTATTTTAGTTTGTAGAGAGTTCCTGATTTTTTTAAGTGAGTGTAATTTATAATTGTAAATAGTATATATTTTTTAACATAACTATGAGAATAAAGTAGAAAGTATTTACTATAATTTGGTTGTATCTGTGTTAAATTTAATATAAGTGGGAGTATAAAATTCGAAGTAATTTCAATGATTTTTTTGTATTTATATTAGTAATTTTTTAACGATGTAATAACTTGTAGGAGTTAGATTATGATGACTCTATTCCCTTTCACGTATCTGAAAATGTCCAAAATATTAAAGTGGCTGAATTAAAGTCTTAATAAATAGTTAAATAAATATAACCGAACTTAACCCATTTGGCTTTCCAAAAATAAGAGGGAATAAATACTTTCCAAACCCATCTGAGGCCGCCTGTTTACCCACAACCCTACCCTTCCCCGATATTCCGCAAGCTCACAAAGTTCACAGCCTGCACCTTTCTCAACCCCCTCCACCTGCCGGACCTTGAGCAGATTGCCGGTCACCCCCAGGCAGAGCACGGCAGCGAGAGAATGACTGGAACTGGAGAAGGCGTGTGAGATCCCGGCGATTTGTGCTTCAATGCGCCGTGGCTCGTCAAGTCTCTTCTTCGACATGGCTACAACGCCAAGGCCTCCGCTCGCGATGCTGGTTAGTTTCTCGTCTATACATATGTCCTTGATTTTACAGCTCCTTGAACGGACGATTTCTGCTTACCATTGCAGTTTTTGGTGCATTTGTCGATTTCCGGTATCTAGGGTTTCGTTGCAGGTGTAGGTGCGAGATGTATTTGTCTGTTTATTTGGCATTTCCTTTTGTTCCCTTTTAAATTTGAGATTTGCATGCTCCTTATTTAAGGTCTGTAGTGTATTTCGCTGCCAATTTATTCCGTTTTGCCCCTCAATTTCGGAGTAGCTGGTTGATTGAGAGTTTGTTTGATTGTTTCCAGGTTGAAGAATAGTGTAGAATTTGTTTGGGCAGGGAGCAAAGGAGAAGGTATCAGCATTGATGAAGCTGTTGGGTGAGAAACTCATATACCCTCCTCAAGCGAATCAACGAAAGGTTGAAGATTATCCACTTTCATCTTCTCGCTCGTCTTTTGCTATGAGACTTTCCTGTTTAGGACTGTGGTTTCTAAAATTCCTTGATAAAATTTATTCTTTTCGCTTGTTGTTGAGTTGTTTGTTCTTAAATTGGTTAATTTGGGTGGATTCATTGGATTAGCAGCTGCCACGGTTGGGTTGACTATCGACGCGGCTCAGCATTTGGAGGTTTGGATTTCTGTATCATGAATTCTAGGTGACTTTGTAATAAAGGTTAACGTTGTGTCCATGTTCATTGTATTAGTTAGTTGAAAGCTCAAATATATTTTATCTGCTACGAATCATCAAACTTCTTTTATCTGTGTTGCATCTTTTTAAATTGGAGCACTGTATTTTTTTTAAAATCTCAATTGACACTTGCATTTTGTGGTGCGATTTCCAGCAACTTGTTCCACCAGTCCTCCATGCCTTTACTATGAAGATAGCAGAGTTAGGTACTATGCTTCTGAAGCGTTATCTAAAAGCGCAATGGTTGGAGTCAGATGCTCGCTTTGTGGTTAGCCTTGATTTAGTTCTTACTCATATCTTCCTCTTTGCAGGTTGTGTGTGGAAATTTGTTGCTGATCTTCTATCAGTTTTTGGAGGCATTATGCAAGGTATCAGCATCTTCAGATGCCAAAGTACAAACTGTTGTTCATCTTTTAGATTTACTTGTGTAGGTCTTACCCTGTGTTTTCATTAGGCTACTTGTTGTTGTTCTAATGAGGTTTTATCAGTTCAGATTCTTGCTTTTAGTTTGACAGGACATTGTTCCAGAAGGTGATCAATTCAGGTGGATCATGTGATTGCATAGTTTGAACTTTTGCTTCCATTTGTCATACATCGTAATTTGTAAAGCTATTGTGGTTTCTCATTTTTTTTGGTGTTTCTTTCCAGTTTAGAAGGATTCATTCCACTGTTTGCGCTTTCGATGATCTGGAGTTCTAGTAAGGACAGTAACACGATTTTGTCGACTATGTGATATCTATATTCTGTTTAACCAAACTAAAAGCCTCATTCTAAGATTGCACATTTGTATTGTGCAGGGCTTTCTGTTGGTGTAAAAAAACCTAATACCATGGTGTAGGAACGCTAATTGAGGCTACTGTAAGGCCATTTGTGATCCAAGCTACTAAGCAAAAATGGTGAGTAAGATATCTCTTTCCGTTTTATGTTAATCTTGTAGCCTATGCTACTAAGTTGTCGCTCAAGTCGTTAAGATTTTTATAATGGATATGCTTTATCTAATGCAGTTTCCATCCCAAATGCCCTTGCAAGGTGGGCTACCAAACATGGAAAATTCCAGGGTCTTGGTGCGTACAACAAGCCTGTGTACAACTACACCATCATGGATGCCGTCTCAGGCATCTGCCTATCCATCAGCAACTCCTCAATTGCCATCACTGCTGTCACTCTAGGTTATTATTATTGTTTCTTATTACTTTCCAGGTTATGGTTCCCACTATACTTAGTGTAAGGGACGACTTATTATTTGGTTTAAATGTCAGGCACATACATGAACCAACTGGCGTTCAGTAGCTTGCCGTCAAGGTAAATTGTTCACAATCTCATGCTTATCAATTAAAAGCCAATAGTTGTTGACTTAACACTTATGTTGTATCCATTAGTGATCATACATTCTTCTTTATCTAGATACACTTAGGAGATTTGTCATGTACATTTAGTAATGCTAAATTCCATGGGTTAAGGTTTTTTTTTAATTTTACTGGGGCATAATATTAGTATGCAAATGAAGAATATTTTTTGAAGACAGCAGGGAAGGGATGACCTTGTGGTTAATATCTCCTTTAATCTGGAAATCAGTAACTACTTGGGAGTTTATAATCTTGCAAATGTATCTGAAAAGCATCCACTTTCAGTTCATGGAGGTTAATTTAGTTCATAATTTTGCTTATTTCCTGTGCATGTTGCTTTCAGCTAGTCAATTATTTAAAACTTTTACTCTGGTGTCAAAGATGGTTCTATAGCTACGCAAAATGTTCATTTTTGTCCACATCATTTAAGGTGTTATATTATATATTTAGCATTATTACTGAATTTCCTGGAGTTGTTTTCTTATATCAGTATAATAGTTGTAACCATTCTTCTGAGTAAAAGGCATTCTTGGTATTTGGTAGGTGAAATTATATATGCATCATGCTCTAAGGTTAGCGAGAATGTGCATAGAGATGTGGCTGTGATGGTGGTGGTGGATTAGTATTTGCCTGACCTAAAGATAATTTTTTTTTAATAAATTCAGTTGCTATCTACTGTAGGTACATTCTAATTTATCCCCATGGTTGTGATGTCTGCAATCAGGTTGTTGTTTTTATGTGTAGCTAAACATGATAAACTTCTTCCAAGTTAAGTCTTGCTGCAAACAATGATTTGTGTTGTCAATTTTTTTATTTTGCATGCACAACTGGATTTGACAGTAATTTTCTTTTTGAATGAGGCTGGAGTCATCTTGCACAGTTCACAATTGCTGTGTTGAATAAAGATTCGAAAAAATCCAAGTATTCTGGTAAGGTCGAATTAATTTGTATTGTACTTAAAAGATTTATTTGCATGCTTCTAATTTTAAGATTAAGTATTATTTTTATTTCTTTGCTTCTATTGTGTCTGGTGGTATGTAACAGATAAATTACATCGGTTTTGGAAGAAAGAACACGACTGGGGAGGGAAAAACTTCATGGAATTGTCTACAGTGTCAGATGGATTTGTAGATGCTGACACTCTTATTGTGAATGCTCAAGTTCAGGTTGTCAGGTGAAATCAGTCGTTTATGCTTGTTAGATCTCTGATATTTATGATATTTTTTGTCTTGTTTAATTTGTTTCTTGTAGGTACTTGCAGGAGGAGGTGAACTTGCAAGAAGGCTTTGTTCTGTAACATTACGGATCCTTCTGCTGCAGGTCTTCCTCTTTTAACAGATTTATTTTATGGCCCTTTTTCCTATATAACGCCTTGGTCCTAGTGGTTTGATTAACTCCTTTATACACTTTCTGAAGGAGTGTTGTTATATGTGCAGGATATAGTGGTTGTCCCTCTGTGAGTTATACTTCTAGTAATTGCGGTTAAAGTAAGTTTAAATTCCGCACTACTCCACTTAGCTCAGCCTTGGTTGTTATTATACATTTTGTTTTTCCATGTGTAGTACGAACATGGTTTTAATTTGGCAGTAAAAGAGAAAATCTGGGCATCAAGTTAGTTAATTGAGTATATACTATTGCGCTGCATATTGAATAAGCATAATGAGATATTGATGAAGTCACAATACTTTGGCTTTTGTAGTGAAAAGTCATAATACTAATAAGAGTTTGAATAAAATGAAATTGGATTGGAGTTAGGTGAACATGTACTCATTGGCTGAATTAAAGGCTAGCATACCTGTGTTTTGTATCTCTTGAGTTGCCTTGCACTTTACAGCTCCTGTGTAAGCATTGCATTAAATATTAGTTTGTCTTTGTTTTTAGTATTAAGGAATAATTAGGAAAATAATCAATAGTAGTACCTGGTGTTCGGTGTTGAGGTTATTGAAAGTTTCTTTGAATACAATATTCCTTGTATAGTTATGGCTATTCTCCTCTTGGACTAAAAGAATTCTTAAACCCTGTGGATCTGTAACTCGAGAGATGGCCACATAGAATTGTCCATGGCTGAAAACGGGCTTTGGTAGGTACACCCCAACATGATTTAAGGATTGTCCTTGGCTTTTGTTAATTGTCATCGCATAGCATGGCTTGATAGGAAACTGGCGTCGTTTCATAATGAAAGGCCAGTTACCGGTTGTAGATGTCATTGTAATTCTTGATATCAAAACTTTATTGCCAATATTGCTCCCTGTAATGATAACAGCCTCAATTATCCATTCACCCAATCTTGAAATTAGCATTCTTGTGCCATTGCATAAGCCTTCACTGGGATTGACATTCCTTAGCAACATGACGGGTAGACCTTCTTTCAGCCTTAGCAAATGTGGTGGCATGCCTACAAAATTTGAATGTTATTAGTCTTTGATTTGTAGTGTATATATTTTCATGGTTTACTGCATGTAGAAAAATGGTTACTTGAAAATTTCAGAGAATTTAGGAATTCTGGCGGATACATGTTTTCTTGTTCTGATGTATCAGTTGATCCTTTACACACTTCATCTGAGCTTTTGTATTCCCTGACCACTCCATGTAACATGTCAAAAATGAAATCGTTAATTGCATCTGCATCGTCATTTAGAGGCGTGAGTATTGCCCTTTCCCTGAGATACCCTGGATCACTTCTGTTTGCCGCAAAGGATGGGAATATCTCTTCCACAATCCGTGCTATAGGACAATGTGCTCCACCAACAATGAATTTAGTTGGAATTTGAATCCAAGTTGCCTCAGCTTCTCCCTCTTTTGACTTCGTTGGTGCTTTCCCTTCTCCAATGCTTAAAACCCAATTGTTGAATTCTCTTTTTTCCTCATTTATCTCCCCATTTAAATCCACGTCATTGACTCGCATGCTTTGTGAAAGAGTCAATAGTTGGCAATCTTTCCATAGTTTTGAATTGTTGATGGTTGCTTCAACAATTTCATGTCTCCTTCCTTTTTGGATGACCGGCAAGATTTGGCGAAAGTCTCCTCCCAATAAAACTGTTATCCCTCCAAACATTTTTTCCCTATTAGATTCATCTTTGCTGCTGCAGATGTCTCTTAATGTCTTGTCTAGTGCTTCAAAGGCAAATCTTTGTGTCATGGGTGCTTCATCCCAAATAATTAAATCTGTCTGATTCACCAACCCAGCTAAATGTGTGTTCTGCTTGATACCACACGTGCTGTTTTCCATTAGTTCTAATGGAATAACAAATCTGCTATGTGCGGTTCTTCCATTTGGAAGTAGTAGTGATGCAATTCCTGCCATTGTTTGGATTGGTTAAGTAGAAATTCAGTAATCTTAGTAATAAGTGTATTGCCAAATGTGTTTATGGAAACTCACCAGATGATGCTACTGCAAGAACAATTTTCTTCTCTGATCTTAACCGTGCAATGATAGCTTGGTACAAATATGTTTTACCTGTTTCGCCTGCCCCATAAACAAAGTAGAATCCTCCATTCCCATTCTGCACTGATTGTATAACTCTCTGATAGATTAGCATCTGTTGTGAATTGAGTGTTGCATGCAAAACCTGGTGTTGGAGTGATAGCTCTATTATGTTGTAGTTCAACTCTTCTTGAAGTAAACGCTTGTCTGCTGCTGTGAGGAGGGTAGAATCAGGCATAGGCATGTCGGGAAAATCTGCAATGGATTTTCCATTCCTGTTAAGAATGTCTTTTATTTGCAAGAGGCAGTAATTCTGCATTTGTATGTTTGTGAGTGTTAAATCTGGAAATCTGAACTGCTTCCTCTTTTGGTATGGAATATCCTCTGACAGAGCTTCCCAACTATTCTCCCAAAATTGTCTTGGGTTGTTCACTTCACAAAATAAGAGAATTGTAACAAATAACTCTCTGAGCTGAGTTCCTGAAGCCCATTGGTGTGCTTCTTTAATAGCAGTCGTCCATTCCTTGTCATCATTGACCAAACCCAAAACATAGCATGTTTCTCTAAAAGCGTTGTACACCTTGCATTGACACTCCTGATATCCTTGAATGATGTGGGCCCCTTGACAATATTTAATAAAATCCTTAGGTAATATCTCTCCCCTGCTGTAGGATGACAATAAGTGATTCTTCCAATGCTTTTCCCTAGTTTTCTCCTTGTCCACTTCTTTGCTGATGCATTCCAGACATAATATTTGGGTATCTCTGCATATGTGTACTGATTTGCCTCTGAATCAATTGCATTTAGAGCAAGCCATTGAGTAAACATAGAATCTTTAATACCGTCTCTACATAGGAGGGATGTTAATTGATCTGAATCTCTTAATGTAACTGGATTTTGGTCCGACAAATGAAAGGAAAGGCGCATGACTGTAGGGCTTGAATAGTGGATGTCAAAAGCGAAGAGGCGCCAACATGCTTCACATGGAGATAAATAACGGCAGTCCAAGTACTGTTTGATCTCATTGACCTCAATTATTGTGTCACTTACAGAAGTCGTTGATGACAGGACATTCTCTTGTATGACTATTGTTGCACGGTCTGGTCCTTTGTTAATGTATTTGAATAAATACTTAATTGCGCCAGATCTGTTGCACCATTCGACATTTATGTGCGCATTGTACCTGTTAGAATAAGATGTCAGCACTTGTCGTAATTTGTTACCTCTTTGCTAGTTTTATAAATTGATAAAAAGGAGAATGTGTGAAAAAGAGTGAAGTACGGTTAAATCCATGTAACAAGAAGGATTAAAGGTGATACCTGAGCAGGAGGAATCGATTGTAAGGTACAACAAATCTATTGTCCAAATTCTTCTTTCCCTTAGCTACTTGAACTCCATTGTTTCTGCGGCGATAAACTGGAAACCCATCCTCATCAATAGTAGTCTCTGAATAAAAATGTTTCGTAAAGTGCTTACCACATTTACCATCTTTCATGCACGGGGATTTCATGTTATCCTTTCCACATGGGCCATGCAACATAAATTCTTTAACAGCTTCATATCCAAGAGGATCATGTTCTTTGCTTGGGATCTCAGCACATATGATTTTGTCAATATCACTTCCACTGTCACATTGGAATTCTTTTTCAACCCATATCAAAATATGTGCATGAGGCAATCCTCTTTTTTGGAATTCAATTGTATATACAACTGCAAATAGAAACATATTAAGGTATGTAAGTTTTTGGCAAGTGTATATATAGTTGCTAGGGGAAAAAGGATAAGTTTGTACCAGCCCGGGTCTTGCCAAAGATCTTCTCCTTCTGAATATCGTGAATGAGAGATGTCAGCTTGATTTTGAATAACTTGGTCATAACATCTGGTCTGTCTGCTGGAGTCTGTCCTGGTATTTGAGATAGCATCTCCTCAACCTCTGGCCATTTCTGGTTTGCTGTAAATGTTATGAATAGCGAGGGGTTACCAAGAGCTCTGCAAATAGCCATTGCATCTTGATAATTTTGCACCATGTATCGTGGTCCACCTGTAAAAGTTGCTGGCAACACAATTCTTTTGCCAATGGCTGATGCATTGGTATCACCTTTTGTAACTGCATCACATACATTCTGATATAAATCCGCCCTTAAGTTATTTTGGTTATGGCGCATCCATCTCAACCTCTCTTCCTCAACTGTAGTATATGCGTCAACTAAGTATTGTTGATACAATCTCCCTCCTCGAATTAGAGTGGTCCCTTCAGATAACCGCTGCTGAATTCTGTAGCAGTAAAACTCTCTCATTGTCATGTAATCCCGCTTTGTTTTTCTCCTGCCTTCATTGGTGTGGTATGGAATTTTGACATGATACTCGTCTTCACCATGTGGAAAAAGAATTGGATATTGCAGTGCCATGTAGAATGGATGTAGTTCTGAAATTCTTTGCAAGCCATGCAGTTTGCTATGTATTATAACATCTCTCTTTCCGTCTTTCTTACCGAAATCACCTATGATTAATGCTGCTACTTCTGAAACTTGGGGCTTGTCATATTGTCTGCCTTCTTGCCTTTCCCCAAGGAGTTTAAGTTTGAAATCATAGGAGTCATTGGTCTGGCACCAATCCTGAGCCATCCTAAAAGCCTTAGCAACACAACTATGATCATCTAACATGGTAATCAAAGATTTAACTATTGACTCATCAAGGTCTTTGGCATCCTCATCTATGCAGGACATTCTGTTATGCACCTCATTACCTGTATCATGAAAGTATAATTGAGCAAACATTGGCCTAGTTCCTTCAGGTGGTAATAGAGAGCCAAAACTGTGGTAGTTTTGCCCTGACATCCTAAAAGTATAAGGTCCTTTCGTCTTATTGATTGTGTTGTCAATTCTTCCTCCAAATGAAGTAAAACTAAAAATACCATTATATACCCGTATCAATTGCCTGAATTTTGTTGCAATTGGATCACTGGTATATTGCAAAAGTTGGTTCAATGGGGCAAGTGTTTCACGCAGTCTATTCAGCCGTACTTTTCCTTCTTGACAACATACGGAGAACTTGGGCTGTGCACCCACTTTGCATTCCCCGTTTTTTTCTTCAAACCAAAACATTGCATCACAATACATGCACTTATACCTGGGATAATCCAGTTTTTTATACAGGACATGCACATCTAGGCATGGCAT
The DNA here is from genome assembly GCA_027886185.1 of Rheum nobile. Taxonomy (NCBI): domain Eukaryota; kingdom Viridiplantae; phylum Streptophyta; class Magnoliopsida; order Caryophyllales; family Polygonaceae; genus Rheum; species Rheum nobile. The sequence continues at coordinate 11,338,192 of WOAB01000563.1, read as the reverse complement.
GCAAATTAGATTTGATTAGTTGTCATATAATTTAATGCATATATGTGAAATACACTTACTGCTCATGCCAATTGTTGCCCCTATTTTGTGGGTTCCTGGAGAATAAGATTAAGACGTTAGAATATGACGTAGAATGATTAGTAATTTTTGCATATGATAGTCCATTAAATATGTGCCCTTACTTTTTGTCTTTGGTATTGTGCTTGCATCTTCAGCTGTTGCAGAAGTAGAGCCTATGAAATAGTACACGAAATATGGTTAGCGTAAAGAAAGAATTTACACTACGTTGTCACATAGGCACTTTCGTATCGCAACATAAATTTTATCCCTAAACTGGTAATAGTCCAAGCACAAAATATGAACCAACCATGCATGTTAGAGACAGAAACAGATAATGGAGTGAATTGCAATGATGTGTTGAGTGTAATCAAGCTTTAAATTGCCCTGTTTTTGGGTCAGCAAAGCATGGGCATATTTGTATCTCACTATGATCCCTTTTGTGAAAAGGCAGCTCAATTAAGTTGTCTGTATTTTATTGTGATTGCTGAGTTTGTTTCTGGTGCTGTGTATTTGTATGTATACCTAAATGCAACACATTTGTGTTTTGATCATGTGGTTATTCTTCCTATAGTCCATCACATGGGTTGTTTATGATTTGATTTTGTGTGATTTAGCTAAAAGAAAGCCAAACAAATTGTTATAGACTTTGATTAGGCAATATAATACTCATACATAACCCTAATTTGACTAATGAATTTGATGTGCTGAGTGGTTCCGTCCCTTGTAGGATAGATATGCTTGTGGTTGTGTGGTATATATAGTATGTACGTATTATAGTCTAATTGACTACTTGTCATGTGCTTATTTTGTCAACTTCACGTGTCATTAATAGGGACTTGCTGGTTTTTCCTCATCCTTAATTTCTTATCTGATTTTTATTCAGGAATGAATGTGAAGGTCACTTCCTTCACCTGGTACAGTTTTGTGTTGATTTTTCTTTCATTAACTCAATATATGTCGTCATAAATAGTACTAAGGTGAATAATTGTTAGCATCTGTAGTGGGAATGCCCTGCCGCCCAGGTGTCTAGTATGTAAATGCAATTAGGGTTTGTTTAGATTTCTAAAAAATGTATTAAAGGTCCATTAAATGTAGTTAAAAAAAATTCAATCGACTTTTGATTTACAAAGTAATGTCATTATATAGATAACTTGTCAGGTAATAAACAGAAAAGTCATGGAAGGCAAATGAAGAAATATCAGCAAATGGGCCATCCAAATACGAAATAAGTATTTTACAAATTCTTTTTCTTGATGAACTATTTCAGAAATTATATGGTTGATGATAAGAGAGGAAAACTTGAACTAACATGTAAACATACATCATGGAAATTTGGGTTATTTGAGATGTAAGGTTTTATGTAAGGCCATCCAAAAGTCATGGAAGGTTTTATGTAATATTCCAAAAGGTTTTAGTGTAGCAGAAATTGTATGTAAGGTCTACTAATTCTTGTTACTGGTTCCATTCACGACCTCAGAAGTATTTGAGATGTAATTTGTTTTTTTAATGTACATTTGTTTGAACAAATTTGGGGTATTTAGGGTTAAGTTTAGGGCCCATGGGTTTGGATGTGTGTCTTGATCTTATTAAGAAGGGCAAAGATGAGGGTTGGATTTTATTCAGGCTTGGGTTTTCTCTATCTCTTGCTCGTGCAGCTTTCTTGCCTTTGTTTGAATGATTATTTTCAATGATTATTGATTTTTTTACACATTAAGAGGGTTTCGTGTGTAGATAAAGCATGTTCATGTATATTTCTAGTGTTGCTCTTATGTTCGTTCATAGTGAATGCATTGAATGGTCAGTATTCTCTTCACTGCATATTGTTTATCAAGAATTTATGATTACCTCATGAATATTTGCACCCATCTCTTCTATTAGGAACCAATTTTTACTTGGAACCAAGTGCATATGTAATGGATCTTTGTTGCTCCATTGTATTCCAAAAGGACTATTTATTGGCTAATATTATGTCGATTAAAAGCACTTGACCTATTGATGATGATAGCTGTAAAGTTCTACTATAGTAGTACTTAAAACAGTGTTCTTGTGGTTTATAAACTGCAGGACACCGCGAATTTACTCTGTTGGTTAGGTTGTGATGAATTTAAAGAAAGAGCTACAAAAAGGTGCACAAATGAAGTGCTGTAAATTTAATCTCAGGGGATCAACGCTTGGCTGTTATGCAACATCCTATCATGTTCCCTGTGTAGCTGAAATCGCAGTGTTCAGATGGGTCAAGTGAGTTGTCTCAACCAATATAGGGATAGGGATAATGTTATACTAAATGAATATTCAAGCAAAGTTTCCCGGTGTGAATTTAAACCTATTGTTGCCTTTGTTATTTTTAGGCTATTATTTCTATAGTGAGGTATGCAGGCTGATAGAAAATATACATTTTTGCCAACACAGAATATGCGTATGAAAATGAGTTTTTTGGTTTTCACCCAAAAATAAATGTCTAGTTTGTTAATCAAGGAAAGGGGTAAGAGACTGAATCTGTAGGCAATTTTAAGCCTTGAAGGACATGTCACATAGCTTATACGTGGACTCTTGTTCCAGACTTATGAATGGAAACTATTCTTTACTTAATGTGAGGGTCATTTTTTAGAGGTAGAATAAATAGATGAAATTTTCCCTTCCTTTGCTGAAATACTCAAATCTATTAGTTGCTGCGGGAGGATATTTGACATGTCATTCTCTTTGTAGTTTATTTCAGGCGGCATCTTATGAATGTTGTTGTTGCATCCTGCGCATATTCGTGCAATATCTCAAAACTTACAATTAGTATTTTTTTCCTGCTTTCAGTTGTTTAAGATGGGCTTAGAACTACCCTCTGCACGACTGAAAGGTCTAGCCCAATACGCCTTGGGCATGAGACTACCTCAGGTATGATTCTGTATTTTAAATCTAATAACACCATTAGTATACACATTATTTTGATTGCAGTGTTTTGTTTTTATTACAATTTCGCCATCCTATTTCTGTTGTTCCGTCCACAGTTAGATATTATACATTTGACTAAATGCTTAAAACATAACCGTATATCTGCATCTTGAAAATAAATTTACTTTGGGCCAAGGTCAAATTTACCCCGAGAAAAATTATATTTGATAGTTTATGAAAGAAAGTTTAGCATTAAATCCTTACAAAGAGTTCGTGGCAGCCTATGCATCCATTTTATTTCCCAAAAAATCATAACCAATTCCTTTGTTTTATTTCCTTCATTGGTTTTTTCTGGGCATCAAAGCCACCTTACTTTTTGTGGATCCTTTTTTTAGAGGTCGATAGAGAAAGGAGGGGGTGCAACTCGAAAGCTAAAAGGAAGAAAAGAATAGGTTTTCTGTATTTCCATGTATTAATCTGTTGGCCACAAAATAAAAGAAATGAATAAACATTAAAGGGTCAGAAACATGTCTTAATTCTAATTTGGAGTACAGTGTACTGAATTGAAATGGATTAGTGTAAAACCTGTGCTGCTGTTTGTAGTTTCTGTTAGGCGAAGCCCACAATAAGTTTGCACCCTTCCATCCACTCTAATTTGGGATCTGGATTCCAACGCAATGCCATACATTGATCCATTTAATGGTTGAGAAAAGGAATTGAGCAAATCGGTGATACATGTGTAGTGTTAGTATGCGTCATGTGTTGAGATCTTGTTAATCAATAATGTAAACCCAGATACCAGTTGTGTGAGGTGATTTACTGGCCATCTTCGTCTTCTCTGATTTTCTCACCATATTTGATTCATGTAGTTGGGTGCCCCAGTTAGAAGTATACTGGTAAAAAAAAATTGATGTGAAGAATATGAATATACGTTGATGTTTTAAAAAAGAAGGCATACAATTAAGGAAAAAAATATTGTCTGCTGCCTTTTGGTCTAGCCTGGGTGCATTAAATGTGCATAGGACAATAATGACATTAAGATTGTAACTGTTTTTCAAAAATTCGTTTCAGACAACTAAATGTGAAGCTTGTAATTCAATAAGGATAAAATACAATAATTTCACAACCAAATCTTGGTTACTGGATATCAAAACAAATACAAGACTTTTGCAATACACACTTACATTATATAAACCTTCAAGCAGCCGGAAAGCTCTCGGGACCAAGATTTATAATGTTCTTTACGGAGGAATTATGCTGCTATGTGTAATGCGTACAGTTTTTTTCGTTTGACCGAAGGATTGTTTCCTTATAGGCTTATAAGATTTAATGTCATAATTTCTACATTTTCTTCCACTTGTACAAATTTGTTTGTATGCGTAGGTGGATTCCCGAACATAAAATGGTCTAGTGTGGATGTAGAAGATAATATACTTGTGCTTGACTTACTGGGACCAAGAATGGAGGATCTGTTTGTGTATTGTGGCAGGAAGTTTTGCTTGAAAATGGTTCTTATGTTGGATGATCAAATGGTAAGCAGAATATCTTGCTTGGCGACTTTCCAAAATTGGTTGTATGGTTAGTGTCTCAACATTTCTCATCGTGCTAAACCATATGCGATACTTTCCCTGATTAAAAGTTTACACTGTTTACTTATCTTACTCAAAGTTGCTTAAGAGAAATAGCATTGGGAGCTAATTATTGTTTCTGGTCTGCAGAATATGCAGTCAAATTTTGGGATTACTGCTGGTCAACCATTGCTTTCACAACAACTGAGCTTCCTCCAAATGGTCGTATGGGCCCTTGTTTGCAATTTTGTTTTGCACTCTTTCTACAATCTGGTAACTATTGTTTCCTTGCAGTTCGTTGTGCACTTTGTTTTACAAACATGCTCCTGCACTATGCCTTTGATTCATTGTGCTGAAAATATCATTAGATCATATAATGCGGCATATTTACTGAAAACTCATCACAAAAGTTAGAAAATCTTATTATTAAGAAACCAGGCTGAACTTTTCTCTTTTTCTTCCTAGCTCAAACATGATGGAAAAAAGAAATACGCGATAACAGACTTTTGAAGCAAGACATCAATAATTAATATAAAAGGTTTAAAGTCTCAGAACATAAACTATTCAGCTAGGAAGTTGCATAATATCTGAAGAAGCATTTTGATTCCCTAAACCACTAACTTAATACTGGACTTTTGTTTTCCAGGATCCTAAGTTCTGTCTGCGATCACTGGCTGTGGAAGCACATTTCCTTCACCTTGAGTTGTGGTTGTGGTGTCGCCCTCCAATGTATTGTCTTCTTTAACATCAGATTCTTCATCCTCATTTGCGTTACACATGGATAAAATACCAGCACTCTTAGGTTGGTGTTCATCATTCCCTTTGCTGATTGTTTTGACCGCAATATCCTCATCACCAAACTTGGTTATTTTAAAAGGGTTAATGTATTTAACCATTTTGAAAAACAGGTGCAGCACGGTTAAATTTTCCTAATATCAGGAAACCTAATACTTACACTACTTTTTCAGGGCCAGCATCTGTTGAAGGAAACAAAGCTCTTGTGCTCCCATCCCTTGGACATTTCTGTGGGAAAAAACTATTTGCATTAAAGCATAGGATAGTCAGGCTGATTAGATTGAAATATATAGCACCCACATGAGTTCTATTTTTCTCACTGCAGAACATCAAAGCACTGATTTACCTTGCTCGAATTGTCAATTGCAGGAAGGATGTTGGTGCACGTGAAGCTCTCGGGACCAATGGAGTAATATGTATGTGACTTGATCTCTAACACGTGTGAAGTGTTGATGAGATTGGATAAGCGATTAGGTAAAACAATTTCATCGTTGTCATCCTGTTTGTCAAGGGAGAAAAACTTCAGTAGTGCAGATGTAATGTTCTGTTTTAATGAGTTGGGGAAAAACGTAGTTGCATTATATAGGTAGGAAAATATGAATTACATTTTTAAGTAAGGAATCGGCAGTTGTGCCAACCAATTTTTCAGCAGTGTCATCAAAAAGGGTTACTATAGTAGCCCCAGTAGGATCTTCAACGGTTAGGCGAAGCTTAAATCTGTAATTATGTGAAAAATGCTAGAAAATGTGGCTATAGGTTTAGGTACGGGTTCAAAAAACAATATAAATGGCAAGCAATACCTAGCTTTTGGGAAGCTCACTAGGACTTCACATGAGGTGCAGAAAAAATTCCCAGCCCGTCGAGTCACCCCTTTTTTGCATCTTCCGCTTGTACATGCAAAGTAGTACCAGGGTGTTTGGGTTGTGATATCTGAAATCCTAACTCGGCAATTGAAAACAGTATCCTACATAAAATTTGTATATGTAGTGAAGTGAGGTTAGAGTAGAGACATTGAGATATTAGGTTTAACCTAGAATTGAATACCCTTTTTTTTATCTCTACACCACTCCAACATCTGTAATACTGTCATGCTCATTGTTGGCGGTCCTTGGTCTACATGGAGTCCATCGACAACTAAACCATTTTTGCACACACAAGCAAGCAAGAAATAACGGTGAGTATTTATCCATTTTGCTCCTTAGCTCCTCACTTTACATGTTTGTAATGATGAATCTTTAATTATGTATTAGTACGCAGAATTACATGTTGCGGTTTCTAAATTCAACCAGTTGAGGGATGTTTGTAGAATCATAAATTAGTGTAGAGGGAGTGCTCGATATGTAGACTTCATCTGCATGCAAATCATAGAAACGTTCAGCAATCAAGAATACTGCATTAGCATGTGAAGCAAAATAGAATGGTAGTATAATCCCTCGTACGTTTGAATTCCTTCACGTGCATTGCAACTAATATAACAGCATAAAGCCCTTCCTGATTTGCTTTCCTTTCCAGTAGTTCATCTCCTAGCTTGTCCCAGAGTGTTACTTTGATACTTTCACCACTATGACCAGAATGCAGTCCAGATTCAGTAGAATTTGGGTAATGAGATGAATGAAGGAGAATAAACTACTATAGATGACAACAATTAAGCTTACGTGTTGGATTGTAGGTGAAAATCAAGAGTCTTTGAGACACCTCTTTGTCTAGTTGGCGCCCCAACTGTTTTCTGCATGCACACACCAGTCACATAGCCAATAACCTCTGGAAAGCCCAAAGAAACTTAGTCGGGTACATTAGGAAGTTTTCAGCAAAGGTGTAGGAATTAGTTGGTACTTACCAATGAGGTTGTTAGCTTCAGAAAGGCGAATGTCTTTGATTTCAGTAAAATCAAAAGGATATAGGGGAAAACCATGATTGCTATTTTGGATTTTTTTGACCATAGAGCCTCCATGAAGTTCAATCATGTTGTTGTTGTTTCTAACAATACAAAATTCCTTCTTATTAGGCACCACATTGAAGTCTTTTACGTTATAGACAAAGCCCTCTTCTAGCTTGTTTATGAAACGATGGGCTACGTTGCTTTTTGTAGTACAGTGAATGACATTTCCCTATAAGACATTGGGGAATTTTTTTAAAAATTTCCAATAAAAGAATAAAGGAATGAGCATAAATGACTACATAACATAGAGGAAGTGCATACATACCATTTCATCAGATAGAACAAAATCGGTGCTGATGTAGGTGCCCATCCTAGTGAAAACATCCCATTTACGGCATACCATTACTTGAATGTTGGTTGCGGCACCTTCCCCCAACTGATTTAGATGTGCAAAACTCATGATTTCTTTCTGGCTTACTTTGCAGATTAAAGAGGGACTGTGCAACAAATTTTGGGTGTGTGTACCGAAGGTAATAGATGGAGGTTGGATATGGCTCTATGCCTGAATGAGCAGGTTTTATATCGGGTTACTAAGGTAAGGGGTTTCAAAATTGGATGGCCTCTTAATACCTGTACATAAATGGCTATAAATGTCTTTTAATTTGCTGACTCTAAAGGAGTACTTACTCACCACATTTAAGGTAAATCGTTACACATTTTCCTGGGGTCAAATGTAGTTATGGGTGTTAGTATAGGTGTAGATGAATGGCCTCGCTGAGCTGTTTGCAATTTGAAAATTGAAAACCATATTACAGCTCCTGTATACCGTTACATTTTGTGTCATTACTGCCTATTCATGCCTCCTAAATGGGACATAATTATGGAATGTTATTGCCTTGAAGATTGCTGAAATAGAGCCGTGATATCTTCCAATAGAGATGATACATTTAAATGTTTAGGGCTGCAGATGGGCGTTATATTTGCACTGTTATTGGGCTGTTCTAATTGGGATTAATTACCGTTATATTTGGTGTAATTGCTGCCTATTCATGCCTACTAAATGGGATCTAATTATGGAATGCTATTCCCTTGCAGATGGCTGAAATTGAGCCTTCATATCTTTCAGTAGAGAGAATTAAATCTATTCGAATAGGGAAGTAAATTCAGCCTTGCAGATTGGCTGAAACGGATAGGGAAGTAAATTCAGCCTTGCAGATTGGCGTTATATTTGCAATGATATTGGGCTGTTCAAATTGGGCTTAATTTTGCTAGGCCAATTATTGGGCCTTTCCAAGTAATACATTGATGTTATATTTGCTAGGATTATGGACTGTTATTGGGCTGCAGATTGTAAATGTTTAGGGCATTAATTGTCATTTCTCTCTACTTTATATATTTATAGATGTTTATTTCTCTTTTATTTTTTATTTTTTCTTCCATGTTTTATATTGTTATTAACACAAAAATTAGAAATCTTACATTATTTAAATAATTTTTCAAAATGCTAATAAATAGAGTATATATTGCATGAATTAATCAAATTTCAAAAGGTGGATCTCATATTTTTTTTAATTTTAAAATATTTATATAAATGTCAATTTATAAAGTGGAAAATATATGTAACTCGCCCCCCCTTCAATTAAGTTCTAGATCCGCCACTGCAAACAACCCCTAAACTTTTTACCAGATAAGAAAGAATTTAGATTCATGACGGTAATTCGGTAAAACCGTGATAATTAGGTATTCATTTCTATTTAGTTGGTAAATCTTAAAAAATAGTTTTCTGTAATTTTATAATTATGAGTTCGATGGTTGGTACTTGGTAGTTAGTAATAATGGAGTAAGAAATAAAACAAATACGGTGTATGAAGTAATAAATGAGACGTGGTCCTGATGCACTACAACTCTCTATGGTGACCCAGCCATCCTTTCCGACTGCCACCCGTGCTACTTCACCGGCGTCGCCCCGACCTCCGAACAAACCTCCCGACCCCCCTCACTTGGAGCGAGAGGGTTAGCGGAGAAAGGAAACAATATCATGCTCCTCTCGCCAAAGATGCTCTCTGGAAGTCGGGTAAAATCAAAGTTTCATATCTGGATGGGGAGGGTTCAACGCCTCATGTGGATATAGCTCATGACGTTATGCACTCGCTGTATGTGGCATGGAGTAATTCGGTGGTTCTGAAGGTTCTTGGTCGCCCGGTGTCATATGCAATTATGGATCGGAGAGTGCGCCAGATGTGGAATTTGAAGGGACGTATGACACTTATGGATATCCCCAATGGTTATTTTGTGGCAAGATTCGAACTTGAATCGAATTTTTTGCATGTGCTTACGGAGGGCCCGTGGATGATCTTTGGGAACTACATTGTAGCTCGCCAATGGGATCCACTGTTTCGCCCGAATTCGGATGTTATTCACTCGACGTATGCTTGGGTTCGTCTTTCGGGTTTATCTATGGTACTGTACGAGGAGCAAGTCTTTTTTGGTATTGCGGCAACGATCGGTAACCCAGTAAGAGTCGATCTTAATACCTTGACAGCAAGCTAGAGGAAAATTTGCGTGGAGATTGATATCACACGGCCACTGTTGGGCTCAATCATGGTGAATGGCGAAATGGTTTTCTTGGAGTATGAGGGACTTCATACGATTTGTTTCCGGTGCGGTATGTATGGTCATCTCGTTGATAAATGTCCGCAGTCAGTTGTCTCCGATCATCATGTGATAAACCCGTCTGAGGCTCAGGCTCCGATTGGTGGCGAGCCAACGACGGTGGTCCCTCCCCGGCGTCCGGCTCGCGATGTAGGATCTTGAATGAATGCGGATACCAAATCTTCCTACAGGAGAGAGAATAAGATTTGGGCGGATTCTGCGGGGGGAAATCTTTCCAAAAACCGCTTTGCGGGTCTGGAAAATATTGGGGAAGATTCTGATGTTGCAATGGATATGATAGAAGACAGGGAAACTGCCAAAAATAAGACGGTTATGGATGGCGGGAAACAAAATGTTGAAAACTCGGGCTCGGGTGTATTGGGCCAGGATGGTGGCCCAAGTGTGATTAAACAGACCAAGAAAAGGACTTCTAATAGTGCAAAGCGGGCTAAAATGGATGTGCCTTCGGAGAAGTTGTTGGGCCAAGTGGTGATTCATGCCCAAGTTTTGGCACCGGCCCATATTGGCCCTCATCCTGATCCAATTCCCCAGACTCAAATTGTTTCCTTTACTGAGAGTCGCTCGGTGGAGAATTTTGCAGTCCATGGAGATTCCTCAGGTAGTGCGGCGGTGCAACGTGGGCGGGAGATTGTGGACGATCTGCTTGGTGATGAGGGTCGCCTGTCACCGTCGGCAATTCTCATGCGCCGTCTGCCGCCGGACCCGGGTGAGACACTTCCCCGGAACGTGTATGTGGATCTGGATGCTCCGGGAAGTGATTTCGATATGGATGCGGGTCTCGCCGCGGAAAATAAGGCTCCTAATGGAGCGTAATTTGGTTTTCTTTCTCCCTCCTCTGATTGTTTCCTATGAATTGCATCTTTTAGAATGTTCAAGGAGTTGGTAGTAAGGGTTTTAAGCGGGCATGTCGTTACCTTCTCAAGAAGAATAAAGTTGATGTCTTGTGTCTGTTGGAAACGCGGATTTCAGGTGATACTGCTCAGCGGGTCTGCGACTCGCTTGGATTTTCTGATAATGTTCGTATTGAGGCTTTGGGGTTTGCTGGTGGCATTTGGGTTTTATGGAATTCTGACAGTACATCGGTGACCGTGGTTTTGGAGAATCCGAATTTTATTCATGTGCTGGTTTCGATTGGTGGTGATCCTGTTCACCTGATTGTTGTGTATGCCCCTCCGTCTGTTCCTCGTCATCGCCAGTTCTGGATTGACTTAGAGCAGGTTGTGGCGAGTATTTCTGAGCCGTTATTTCTTGGGGGTGATTTCAACTGCATTTTAAATCTGGAGGAACGCCAAGGGGGTGCGAGGGGTTTGTCGCCTGATTCTACTTTGTTTGCTGACCTGGTTAGTCGACTTGATATTATTGATTTGGGGTATGTTGGTACTCATTTTACTTGGAGTCGGGGCCTTACTGAGACGACCACGGTCTCTAAGCGTCTTGATCGAGTGTTTACAAATCTCCAAGGGCGGATTGCTTAGGACGAAGCGGTGGTGCGTCATCTTCCTAAGACCAAGTCAGACCACAATCCTTGTATCTGACGTTGGCTCCAGATTTTAGTTCTAATCGCAATCGGCGCCCTTTTAGATTTGAGGCTATGTGGCTGACTCATGAAAATTTTATGGAAGTTTTGGCAAAGTCTTGGAAGAAGGAGGTTGATGCCTCGGCTGCTCTTGGTGCGCTTAGAGATGAGTTGCGAAAATGGAATCGGGAGGTGTTTGGGAATCTCTATTACCGCAAAGATAAAGTTCTGGCTAGGTTGAATGGTATTGACCTCGCTTTAGATAATGGGGCGACGAACAGGCTGTTGGTTTTGCAGCAGTCTTTGCGCACGGAGTTGGATGATATCCTTTTGCAGGAAGAGATCCTTTGGTTTCAGAAATCTCGGGAGCAGTGGATTAAGTGTGGTGATCGTAATACCTCATTTTTCCACACTAGCACGATTGTCCGACGTCGTAGAAAGCATATTGTTGCACTGAAAAATGGGAACGATGTTTGGGTGACTGATAGACAGGAGCTTGAAACTATGGCCTCCAATTATTTTGCGCATCTATACTCTCTCCCTACGCAAGAGCTTCAGTTTGTTCGTCTCCCGGGTGGTGGTTTTTCGGCTCTCTCTCACTTGGATATGTCGACGCTCTCTATCCCCTTCTCTGATGAGGAAATTTGGACTGCGGTTCGGAGGATGGGAGCTTATAAGGCTCTGGGTATTGATGGCTTCCAGCCCGTTTTCTATCACATGTGTTGGTCTCTTGTTGGGCCTTCGGTTTGCAGTTTTGCTCGAGATTTTTTCCGAACGGGGTCTTTACCGGTTGGGGTCAATGACACACTTATTTCCCTCATTGGTAAGGTGGCTAATCCGGATCATGTCTCTCAATTCCGCCCGATCAGCCTGTGTAATGTGCTTTATAAAACGATCACCAAGGTTTTGTCTCTTAGGTTACAGCCGCTTATGTCAAAATTGGTGGGGCCTACGCAGAGTAGTTTCATCTTGGGGCGCTCTATCACAGATAACGTAATTCTCATACAGGAGTTGGTTCACTCTATACAACGTAAGAAGGGGCGTAAAGGATGGATGATCCTCAAGCTTGATCTGGAGAAAGCCTATGAAAGGCTTCGCTGGGATTTTATTGAGGATACGTTGAGGGATGTCGGTCTTCCGTCTGCTTGGGTCCAGTGGGTCATGGAATGTGTTTCGTTGACTTCTATGCGGGTGCTCTGGAATGGGGAGATGACTGAGACCTTCCACCCTACTAGAGGGGTTCGCCAAGGTGACTCCATTTTGCCTTATTTATTTGTTCTTTGTCTTGAACGACTTAGTCATTTGATTGGCGAGGAGCTTCAGCAGGGGAATTGGAAGCCTATTATTGCTTGCCGGAACGCCCCCGCTTTGTCTCATGTGTTCTTTGCGGATGACATTATCCTTATGGCGGAAGCTTCCGGTCCTCAAATGCGTCTCATTATGGATGTGTTGAATAAGTTTTGCCAGGCCTTGGGGCAACGGGTTAGTGTTGCGAAGTCTCGAATCTTTCTTTCTCCTAATGTCAATGCTGAGGTTGTGGTGCAACTTGAGCAGATTAGTGGGATGAAGGTGACCAAGGACTTGGGCCGTTATCTGGGTATGCCCATCCTTCATCAACGGGTTAATAAGGATACCTATGAGGAGATGCTTACTAAGGCTAATGTTAAACTGGCAGGCTGGAAATACAGAACGTTGAGTTTTGCTGGTCGGGTTACTTTGGCGAAATCGGTTCTCTCCTCCCTCCCTTACTACACGATGAGTTCGATTAAGTTACCCAAGTCGACTTGTCTGGCCCTTGATAGAATTACCAGATCCTTTATTTGGGGTGATATCGTTGCCGGCCGTAAACCCCATTTAGTGGCTTGGGAGGAGCTTTGCCCTCCTCGTTATTACGGGGGTCTGGGGATACGGGTCTCCCATGATTCTAATCTTGCTTGCTTGGGAAAACTTGGATGGCATTTGTTAAGGAAGGATGCGGGTCTGTGGGGCGCCTTATATGTGCCAAGTATAGGGTCACTTTGAATGGTGGGCGTATTGTTCAGTCAAGACATTATGCTGAATCTTATACTTGGCGAAGTATATGTTGGGCCATTAAAGAGGTGGTGGAGAAGGGTGTGCGTTAGAATGTTGGGGATGGTGCTCGTATAAATTTTTGGGAGGACAACTGGGTTACGGACCGTCCTCTTCTTGATGTGGTGATTGGGCCGGTTAGTCCACACTTGCTGAACCGCAAGGTCCGCGATTTCTGGGTGGATAACAGTGGTTGGAACTGGGCAATTTTGGGTGATGTTCTCCCTGTGCAGTACCTAATGTTGCTGGCTGCTGTGATTGTTTGTCATGGCGTGGGTGGTGATTCAATCAGTTGGGGTTTCTCGGCGTCGGGCGAGTATTCTGTTAAGTCGGCCTATTGTTCTTTGCGACCAGTTCCGAACTTGAGCCTGTATGAGATGAATCTGTACAAGAAGATTTGGCACCTCCCGGTTACTGAACGGATCTGGTGCTTTGTGTGGTTAAGCTTCAAGGGCAAGCTTTTGACTAACGTGGAGCGTGTCCGACGACATATGACTATGACTGCATGTTGTGCTATATGTGGGGTGGCTGGTGAGTCTTTGATCCACTTATTTAGAGATTGCTCGACGGCTGTTCGGGTTTGGAACTTGTTCTTGGCTCCGCCCTGCGTTGCATCGGTGGCCTTTTTCACTTCCCAACCGTGGGATTGGTTGCGGTGTGGCATCCAGGGGAAGTTTCGCTTATCTGGAGATGTTCCTAACGATGGTCTATTTGCCATTATTCTTTGGTGGCTTTGGCGGTGGCGTAATAAGTGGGTCTTCGGTGAGGTGGTAGAGGTTGCGGGTGTTCGGGACTTTCTACTTCACCAAGCAATGGAGTTTACGGCTGGGCGTCCTGCCACGTTCACCAATTTGCCTAGGCAGGAGGGGTTGGTGTCGTGATGTAGGCCAGTCGTGGGGTGGGTTAAGGTGAATACTGACGGTGTGAAGCGGGATCCCATGGGCATTGCTGTGGCTGGGGAAGTCGTGCGGGACGAGGATGGTCGTTGGGTCTGTGGCTTTGTGAAGAATTTGGGTATTTGCTCTGTCCCTATGGCTGAACTTTGGGGAGTTTTTCATGGTTTAGAGGTGGCGTGGGCTTCAGGCTGCAGACGTGTGGTCTTAGAGTCGGATTCAAAGTTGGCCATTAGGCTCTTACGAAAACAACTCTCCCACTCTCATCCTCTTGCTAGCCTGGTGCGCTCGTGCCAGGGCTTACTTAGTAGAGACTGGATTGTCCAGTTTCGTCATGTGTTTCGTGAGGCGAATCGGGTAGCGGATCATCTCGCTTCTATTGCTTTTGATTTTCCTACGGGTTTACATGTTTTAGAAACTCCGATGAGTAGTGTTTTTTCTCTTCTTTTGAATGATATTAGGGGTGTGGCTATGCCCCGTCTTCTTGGACCATAGCTGGTTTTTTGTTTAATAAAGCGTACGGGGATATTGTCTCTCCTTTCACCAAAATAAAATAAAATAAAATAAGGGTCTTACTATTCGGCGCATAGGCAAAATTGTCTTTCAGCGCATAGGGTTGTCACGTTACGTGTGAAGCCACTCCACACGTAATGTGGGGTATTTTTTTTTTTTAACCACACGTTACGTGTGGAGTGGCTCCACACGTAACGTGTGGCAATTTTATTTTATTTTTTTATTTTTAAACCTCACGTTAAAAATGTTTGAAACTTAAAATTGTTATTTTTTATTTATCAATGTTAAAATATAGCCGGATCTGTATCGCATAACTGTAATACTCCCTCCGTCCCATAATGTTCGTCCTGTTTGACTTTTGTACATTATTCATAGTTGAAGAGAATCTTTAAGATTTCTTCCAATATATAAGAAAAAACATAGTCATGTGGGGTCTTGTTTTATTCGTCTCAACGAGTACTTTGATAATATTAAAAAATTATAATTTTTAGGGTTATATTATTAGAGATATTAACGATACAAAACCCGCCTCGGTATTTGTACCGGGTCAAATCAGGACGTTCTTTTCGGGACAGAGGGAGTATGAAGTATCTTAGCTGGAGAATTAAGAGTCAATTCTAAACAAAATAAAATATTTTACTAAGAAGTTTTCTTTCTATAACCCCAAATTTTTAATACTCCAAGCTTGATCAGTGTCAGACTTACCCATTACTACATACATGAACAAAAAATAAATGCTTAAGATGTGCACAGCAATAAGCAGGGCGTATAAGCAATGATGTATTAAGCCTTGAAATAATCAAATATCATATAAGAAAGTACGCTAGCTTGAACCTTCATGGAGACAAAAAAAATCAGCTTACGTTCTCAAACCAGCATCCTCCATCCAGTTAGGACTAATGTCCTAACATTTTAACATTGATAAATAAAAAATAACAATTTTAAGTTTCAAACTTTTTTTAACGTGTGGTTTAAAAAAAATTTTAAATTTTTTTAAAAAAAAAAAATTATACGTGTGGAGCCACTCTACACGTAACGTGTAGTTAAAAAAAAATTATCCCACGTTACGTGTGGAGTGACTCCACACATAACGTAGCGACCCTATATACTGAAAGGCAATTTTGCCTATGCGCCAAAAAATAATCGTCTAAAATAAAATTATGAGTTCGATTTCCCTCTTCAATTGTTTATAATGTGTCTCGAAACAAAAAAAAAAAAATAGAATGGGTGGTGGGCCCACTGTCACAAGAGCCTACTTTTGTAAGGATTGCCAGCCCAGCTGAGTTTGCACTTTGCAGTACCAATTTCTCATCACACCTTTGAAAAATACTCCATCTCAAATCATCTCCTCTCTCATTCTCATTCTCCCCTCTTCTTCACACCATTGATATTAGCCTTTAGATTCCAAGTGCTCCGATCAGATGGTGGGTCGCCGTTTGGCTGCCTTCTCTGCTCTTCTTCTTTCTTGCCTCGTTGTACAATCTTTTGCCAGCGCTGGAGATGCTGATCCCTCTTACAGGTATTCGCTGCGCAATCTAGGTTTTTCATTTCTCACCTCATTCAGAATTGAATCCGCGCAGGCTAGTATTTTGTTTCTATTGGTTAATTTGCTGCATAGAGAAAAGAATCAGTTCATTTGATGTCTGAATTTGATGCTTGTACATTTGTACTTGGTAAACTGGGAGAACATGTTCATATACACACCAATAGTATGGAGTACCTGAAGGAGGGTGTATAAGCTGTAGCTTTTTTTACATATACTTTGTGAGATACTAAGATTAAGGATCTTCAAAAGCAAAGATTTCTCCACTAAAGATGGAAGGAGAACTTTCTAGTCAAGTAGTCATGGTCAAATTTGGATCCTGTATGGGTTTTATTTTAATCCAACTTTTGCGGGCATTGGTGCTTGTTATTGGTTGTGAAAAACATATTTTGATTGGCAGATACTTGTTTATAACTTTCAAATCTTACATTCATTCTTGCTAAGATGATTTTCAACACCTCATAGGCATAGCCAAGTGCAATGAACAACACAGACCCTTTAGATCAGGTCTCTATCACTTCAGAGGTTATAGAATACATATCCAATTCAAGTGATATCAACTTGAAGTTCTGGATTTTGGATTGTTATTCTTCCATTTGTTCAACAAGTGTATGCTTGCAGTGAAATGATGGAGTTAGGAAGGTGCAAGGAGAAACAAACTAGAGTAGACGAACAAATGCCAATGCTCACAATTACACAAGGAAACTGGGGAGAAACCCAACAACCAGTAACTTCAATGCAAATATATATGCCTTTCCCAGTTAAAGCGGAAAAGATAATAAATCTTGGATGCCTTACCTCTTAAGCCCTCTCCTTATTTAGTGATCCTCTTGTCCAAGTCAAAGCTCTATCTAGCTAATCTTAAAAAGATAAGCAAATTTGACCATGAAACAAGATAAGCAAAACTCTACCTAGGTAATGTTTTATTGCTTAGCTTATGGTTTCGTTGTCTTGAATAAGATGGTTTGAGATCTTACCTGGTTCTCTTGTGATGAATTAATTGATGAACTATAGGGCTTGCATAGAGCAATGCAAAGAGACTGGATGTGTTGGCAAGAAATGTTTTTCAAATTGCGAAGTTTCTTCGCATAATGTTTCTGACAAGGGTCCCTCGTACGCACAAGGGCCTCTGTATATCCAGTGGAAACAACAGCGTTGCCAAAGTGATTGCAAATACTACTGTATGATTACCAGAGAAAGTGAACGAGAAGCCCTTGGTCATGGACCTGTGAAGTATCATGGAAAGTGGCCTTTCAGACGTGTTTTTGGACTTCAGGTTTGTGAATCGAAACTATCTTATTTCACTTGGAAATTTTCAGTCACCAATGGACCTTTTTTAAGATGTTAATGACCTGTTTAAGATTTTGAAAGATTTGATGTTTATTTCTACCTAGTACCTACTAATTACGGTTTACTAATTCACTCAGGAGCCTGCTTCAGTTGCACTTTCTGTGCTCAACCTTGTGATGCATATCTATGGCTGGCTGTCTTTTATTGGACTTCTGCATAAGAAGCTTCCCATGAAGCCAAATAAAAGGCCATCTTATGAATATACTACTTTGTGGCACCTCTATGGGCTTCTATCAATAAATTCTTGGATATGGAGTGCTGTTTTCCATAGTTGGTATGTTCACCCAGATTTCTTCTTTCGTCTGCACAAAGTGTCTCCCAGACGTCAAGGGCATGCACTTACTAGATACACTTTTTTCCTTGAGAAAAAAAAAACTAAGCAGAGGTTGCATTAGCATTTTGGTTTGGTTTCATTTAAGCTAGTTCCCATATCTAACAAAAAAGCTTAACCTATAATTCTGTATCAATTCGGTTGACCATACCATATAGTTCATTTTGTCTCTATTGATATTATCCTATTGACTATATTCCTCATCAAACTCTAATTTGGCCAATGGGGCTCGACATTGTTAATGGCAGGGATGTAGATGTGACAGAAAAGCTAGACTACTCATCTGCTGTTGCACTGCTCGGTTATTCTCTCCTTGTGGCTGTATTGAGAAGTTTCAATGTCCGAGTCGAGGCTGCCAGGGTTATGGTAGCTGCACCACTGATTGCTTTTGTAACTACCCACATATTGTTCCTGAACTTCTATAAATTGGACTATGGTATGCTTCGCTCCCATTCACTGTACTTTCAAGTCAGACTCCAAGCTTTTGACTGAAACATTGATGCTTCTTTTGCAAAAAGCTTTCAACTTTTTTCTTTCTCAAAATTAGTATCAATCATAACATGGGTTTATGAGGTTTTGCAAACCCCTAAAACACATCGTCCATGGTTACAGCTTTCCCAAATTGAGCTTATTGTGAGAAAATTGATATTGTGAAATAATACATTGAGGCCATATATGATTTGCAATCTTGTGATGATAAAACAGGGTGGAACATGCAAGTTTGTGTGGTCATGGCTGTTGCCCAACTTGTGATTTGGGCAACTTGGGTCGGCATGACTAACCATCCTTCGAAATGGAAGCTATGGCTGGTAGTTGTTGGAGGTGGGTTTGCAATGCTCCTAGAGATATACGACTTCCCACCATACGGAGGCTACATGGATGCACACGCTCTTTGGCACGCAACCACCATTCCCCTCACCTACCTTTGGTGGAGTTTTATCCATGACGATGCCAAGTTTAGGACGTCGGAGCTTAACAAGAAGGTAAAGTAGCACCATTTCCATGTCTGAGGCCAATCCTAGACACAGTAGTTAAGCTCTTGGCGTACACAGTAGCTTCTTATCTAGAGCTGTGCTATGTATACTTTTTTCTTTGGTAGGACCGGGATTGCTGAGTTTGAATACTCATAGTGGGAAATTGATTGGGGATTTTATCAAGTGTTGGCAAGAATTATTCTGCTTCAGTTAATAGCTCTTTCCAAGGATGTAATTCTGAATTCTTGACTTATTCAGATGGTGTTTTGCTGGTAGATTTTGGAATTTTCATGCATTGCTTAGGCACCTACCACAATAAACCAATCAATCTAAACCAAGCTCCATATAACATCAGTGAATATGATATATATGGAATCAAAATCATACTCAATAACTGGAAATCCGCATTTCTTTCTCCAACCCATCTAACATGTAGCAAATCTTGTCAAGATCAGGATGTGAAGGAACTCCTGCAAGAAATTGGTGCACAACTCCATCAACACTGATCCAACTACATCCAGGATGCTTCTTTATCCCCTTGTCCCTCATGAAACCCCTAAGCTTATAGACGCCACTCCATTTTAGACCACTCGCCAAGGCATTCGACAACATGACGTACCCACCAGAGTTGCCGGGGTCCTTCCCAACAAGATTCTTAGATATCTCCTGAGCAAGCTCCGTTCTCAAGTGGAGAAGGCACCCGCTAAGCAGAGCGCCCCATACGTAGTTGTTAGGTTCTATAGGCATGGTTGTGACCACCTCAAGGGCTTCCTCAATGCACCCGACTCGTGCAAGGAGATCGATGTAGCAAGCGTAGTGCTCCAACTGAGGAGGAGCCAATACATTTGCTCTCATGGCATTGAAAATCTGTCGCCCTTTCTCCAGCATACCGGAGTGACTACACGCGTGGAGAACACCGAGGAACGTTCCAGCATTTGGCTCAAGCTCAAGCTCAGACATCTCTTCGAAAAGGGCTATTGCGTCGTCTCCTCTCCCGTTTACAGCGAGACCCATTATCATGGCATTCACTGAAACAACATCCTTTGACACCATGAGGCTGAAGACCTCTTCTGCAGCCTCTAAATTGCCACACTTGGAGTACATAACTATCAGAGAAGTGGCTAACAATGAGCTGCTCATTGACAGGACGCCTGTTTGCGCCTTGCCCTTTATGTATTCATGGATCCATGTACCAAGATCGATATCGCCTATTTGTGCACAAGCTGAAAGGATGCTCACCATTGTTACATGATTTGGCTGAACATGGGGATTGTCCATCATGGATTGGAAGAGCGACAAAGCCTCTGAAGCACAGCCGTTCTGAACATATACATTGATGATGGCATTCCAAGTCACCACACTCCGTCTACCAACATCACCAATGTCATCAAACCTTGCTCTGCTCTTCCCAGTTTCCCCCACCTTCCCATACAGATAAGTAAGAACTACATTGAGTTGATCGTTCCCAACACTTCCATGACCAGAATCGCTGATAACTCGTTCAAAGAGGTTAATCCATCTCTCTATGGATTCAACATGAAGAGTTGCACAAGCAGACAGCACACTGACCATAGTATCGCTATCTGGAGTGAGCTGCTGAATGACCATCTTCAAGAAAATCTGCAATGCACGCTCATTCTCACCCGTTTGAGCACACCCAGCAATTACACCAGTCCAGCAGCAAACCATGCTCCTCCTTTCCCTCTCGGGAATTTCATCAAACACCTTGCACGCAGACCCCAGATCCCTCACCCCCTTAGCATACACATTTAGCAGAGCGTTGCACACAAACGGGTCGGTGCCAAAACCCGATTTGACCCCCTGGACGTGCAATTGCCGGACCAGAACAGGATCCGCGTGCCTCGACAAGCCCTTGAGGAGGAAGCAGAAGGTGAAATCGTTGGGGAAAAGGGGCTGCCTTTTGAGGTCCACGAACAAGGAGAAGGCCTGGGCGGGGCGTGAATGCTCGGACAGGACTCTAATGGCGGCGTTGAATGGGAATATATTGGGGCACTGGAGTTGGCGGAGGACGGGAAGGGCGAGGTGGTAGGGGTAGTGGCCAATGAGTTTGGTGGCGATGAGGTTGTCTTGGTAGGCGCCGGAGAGGATGGTTTGGGCGTGGATTTGGAGGAGGTGGGACCGCGGAATCCGACCGTGGAGGAGCGTGGAGAAGACTGAATTGTTCATCGCTGAGGATGATCGGCGAATGTCAGCATTACTATCCCGCTTTCATAGTAGGAAGATATGAGCAACTGAGCAATGTCTCAGTCGGCTGCGAAAGTAACGAAGGTGAGCGGATTCCGGACGGAGAAGGCGAGGGAGTGAGCCGTGGGCTGGTGGAGACGACGACGGAGCTGAGAAAGAAGCAAGCAGAGCTCCGTCAGTAATGAAGCGTAGAGTTCTAAAAAAATATTAGCTGTATAATATTTTTAGTTAATTACTTTTATAATTTATTTATGCAAAATAATGGGAAAATGAAAGAAAGAAAAAAAGTAGTACATATATAAACCAAAAAAAATATAAACTAAATTTTTATCAAAATAATACACATTATTAACTTATAAATTAAAACTATCATCAGTCTCTTTTTAAGTGAAAAATCATGTGTAAAATCGATATAGTAGTAAACGAATAATGCTTTAATTTTGAAGAGTATATTTTGAGCTAAACACTAGAAATAACTGAAGGTCTATTTGGATTGTCACTAGAATGAAATAAATTGTATTAAATAAGATATATAATGCAATTTAATATATTAAAATGTATTCTGGGTGGCAATCCAAATGCACCATTACTTTCTCATCTATTTAGATTTCCTATTATAATTTTGGTCTTTAAAATACGTATTATTTTAAGTTTATAATCATAGTTTGCATTATTTTTAGTCAATATTTCTAAAATATTTATATAATATTTTTAATCATATAGGTTCTTATAATAAAGGATGAGAAAAGAAATTTGTCACCTCGTAATCATAAAAATATCATGTTTACATTTTAAATTGGAATATCACAACTATATATAATTATTAAAGAGACTATCGTTCTTAACTTATTTATGTTTTTGATATAAAAAAAAACGTACTTGTACCATTAAAGAATATCAGTTTTCAATATCAGTTTCCGCAAGATTTATGATACCTTGAAGGAGATTGTAAACAAAGGTTACATCAGGCAAAACATCAAGAGTCAAACTAGATACATGATGTGCAATTACATTACCCCTACAAAGAGACTTA
This sequence comes from Rheum nobile, assembly GCA_027886185.1. Taxonomy (NCBI): domain Eukaryota; kingdom Viridiplantae; phylum Streptophyta; class Magnoliopsida; order Caryophyllales; family Polygonaceae; genus Rheum; species Rheum nobile. Next base: position 11,315,906 of record WOAB01000563.1, on the reverse strand, counting down.
TGATACCTTGATGGAGATTGTTAACAAAGATTACAGCATGCAAAACATCATGAGTCAAACTATATACATGATGTGCAACTACATTACCCCTACGATTATATGATAAAATACAACATTAGAAAAGACATACCCTATATACACACAAGTTTTTAACTTATCGCACGCACTTTGGTGTGTCAAAATTGAGCGTGTAGGCACAGGGGTAATCTTTGGCAAAAAAAGTGATAAAATCGGCACGCCTTATTCTGGCGTGCCATGATGCGCCTTTAGGTGGCGTCTCAAGCGATGGGCCTGTTAAAGGCCCATCTGGTAACGCGCCCAAAGAAGGCGCTCCATGCGCCTCCCGCTGGCGCATACCCTTAGGGTAAATGTCAGCGCGTGAGGCGCATCGTCTTCTTCATCTCTTTCTTTTTCTTCTACCCTCTCGACGGCGCATCACCCATCACAGCAGCGGCGACGACAATGGACGACACGGTGACAAGAGGTTCCAACGGCGACGACCTTGGTGGTGTCAATGGCGGCGAGATTCCGACGGTGGTGGCGGTGGCAGGCGCGAATCCGGTGGAGGCGGGCGACGGTCCAGTAGAGGAGCGGACGGAGGCGATGGAGGAGGCTGTCGACGGTGTGTTGTTGTGCAGAGAGGCGGTGGAGGAGGTTTGCGGCGACGACGAGGAGGTGGTTGAGGAGGCCGCGATTCCGGTGGTCGGCGGCGTTGTGGTGGCCGGCGACGAGGTGGTTGAGGGGGCCACGATTCCGGTGGTGGTGGCGGTGGTCGGAGGCGGTGGCCCGGAAGAGGTGATAGAGGCGACAGTTGGCGGTGGAGGCGAGGGGAATGGTGGCGTGGAGGAGGAGGTGCGGGTTTACCAGGGCCGAGGCAGACTTCGCGGAAGGGGACGCAAGATCGTATTACCGGGTGAATTCCGGACTCGAGCTGGGGCACGAATTCGAGGCACGCCAGCTAGTTCGGTCGTCGACGACACCACGAGTACTGCATCGGGAGCGATAGCGGAGGATCTCGAGATGCCACCAGTTACGCGTATGTGGGGAAGACAGACGGTATGTAATTTTCTAATTCGTATTTTTTTTAATTTAATAACGCACAGTTGTAGTTTATATTTAGATATTTAGATTTGTAATTAGTTTAGAAATTTGAATTGGTTGAGAAATTAGATGAATTAGAATGAATTCTACAAAAATAGAACAAATTAGAACTAATTTGTATAAAAGAAAACAAATTAGAACAAACTAGAATAAATTAGAGTAAATTAGAATAAATAGAATGAATAGAAAAAATAGATTAAATTAGATTAAATTAGAATAAATAGAACAAATTAGAATAAATTATAAATATAATTAGAACAAATTTAAACAAATTAGAACAAATTAGATTAAATTAGAAAAATTTAGAACATTAGAATAAATTAGAAAGTACTAAAAATGCATAACTAGAATAAATTATATACGAAATTAAACAAGGGAGTTATATACACGCGGTACGAGATTTCTCTTCTTCGTTGTCGGTGAGACATAAATTACAATAAATTATAGAAAAAATAGTTATTTGAATGAAATTTGTTATTAGGAAATTAATAAATGAATGTAATAAATTTTAATAATATTTAATTTTAGGCTGTACGAGATATCTTTTCTTCGTTGTCGGTGAGACATCGGATGCCGAAGCGACGTTCGAGGCGGAGACATGGTGTGACTGAGTCGGCACGTCAGCGCGCGACATTCGTTAGTAGCGAGATTTTAGACACCGCGCAACCGTCCTCACCACCCGCCCACGATGATGTGGTTATGGAGGACGTCCACGTCACGACTACTCGTTCCCCGTCGGATGATGAGGATGAGGACATGGATCGGGATTATGTGGAGTCTTTCGATCCCATTTGGACGGCTGAGGATGATCCTATTTTGACGGCCGAGGATTTGGGGAGGGATGACGCACCCCTAATGCCTCTTCCTCTCCCATTCCAGAGCCGGTTTCGGATCCCGCTTATGCACCGGAGACCGCACCAGCTGTTGCACCAGATATTACAGCAGGTCCTATTTTAGGCACCGCTCCGTGGATGCCGGGAGGGCCACGTAGACCTACCCTCCTTGTTGGCTACCTGACCCATATCGCCTTCGCGATATGGGAGCTGACTGATGTCGAGTCGGCTGCTGCTCTGGCTGCTCCTGGTGCACCGCTCGATCCCGTTGCCCCTTCGGCTAGGGCACAAGGTAGGGGACGCGGGAGGGAACGCGAAGGACGGGCTCCTGTGGAGGATCCTCATGTCGAGGATGCTCCTCTTAGAGGGATTAGGTGCCGCCAGGCAGAGCATGATTTGGTACGTATTTTATTTTTACCATTACATATTTTATTTATTCATATTTATCCCAATTAATATATCCTAAAATTAATTTCTTATTTCAGACGAGGAAGGTTCTGAAGGTGCATGTCCGGAAGGCACACTATCGAACTTTGGAGGAGCACGCAGTAGAGGGCCCGAATACATGGTGGGGGATAGCACAGTGATAACACCTAATTTATACATATTTTAGGAGTCTAGTTGCATATTAGAATAGTTCATTTGCATGCATATTTTATATCTTTTATTGTTAATTTTGCATTATTTTGTATTCGGAGTCTACACTCGTACTTTTGTATTTTCAGGTATTTTAGGTGCAAATTTGGAGGTGATACGAGACTATTTGAGAAGACGCCAAATATATGGATACCGATGAAACAATATAGGGCTGAAGTTACAAGATCATATAGAAGCCCATTAAGAAGTTGGCCCAAAACGCTAGACCGTTTAGCCCACGTGATTCTTCAGAGAGGAAAGAGGCCGGCCCACTGGAATTCAAGAAAAGCAGCAGATGAGAGTAGATGAAGGAGGGGGTTTTTGGTTTGACTTTTCAACGGGGGGGTTTTGATTTCAGGAGGGAAAAGGGGAGGAGTTACATAGTCAGGACGAGGGGAGTTTTGCTTTTGAATTTAGGTTTAGTTTAGTTTTCTTGCTTTAGTTTTGTTTCAGCTTCACCGCCGTACAGAGGGGTTGAATTTCAAGAAGGAATTGTTGGCTTTGTTTTGATTCGAATACGGTATTATCGTTCTAGCCTTAGATCAACTTGGATTATTTTTATCATTGAGATTAGATTTTCTTATCTCCTATTTTTATTGAATAATTCATGTATGTTATTGGCTAGTTAAATCTTTTGATGTCTTCGATCATGCATAGCTAAATTCCTAGTTCTAAGGTTTTGGTGATCCCGACGATGCGTATGTAATTAGAATTATTTCTTTGCCTGAATTGAAATCTGAAACCTTGTTTGATTCAATCCTAGAGTTCTTAATGCAATTGATGAATGTCAATTAGGTTTCTATTAGGTTTGAGTCTGAAAGGAGATAACCTCAATAGATAATTCAGATAGGGTATGAGTCTGAAAGGAGATTACTTTATTAGACTACTAGGAATTGAACCTGAGTGTTATTTGTGCGACAACAACTTAATTCCTCTTGAGGATTAATAGACTATCGTAGATGTTCTAGGTTTGAGTTGGATTAGCGGAGCGCGACAGCGGATGTTATTTCAGTTTATTCCTAGACTCTAAGTGCGTTAAAGGGTTTGGATGAGATTAGCTCTGCGCGACAGCGATTGTTAGTTTAGTCCAGGCACATTTACTATCGTCTGAAAGGAGTTAGTAGATTACCTTAGATAGCCTACCTTCAAATAATCTGGACTAGATTCAGTGAAGTGTGATTTTATTTACTGTTGCATCGTTGCGGTGATCCTTAACCTTAGACACATTTATCCCACTGATTTTTATCCTTTTTATTTGTTAGCTTAGTTATAGTTTTACCCAATCTCATATCTTTCCTGGCCTAGTTCACTGGTAGCATTTCAATTAATATTACATTGGTCTCTGTGGGATCGACACTTGACTACTACAACTGATCCTGTACACTTGCGGGTAGGTTTTAGCCACATCACACAGCGCAGAGGCATCACTGCCCTGGGGTCGCTTGAGTACGGGCGGATGGACGCTTGCCTGATTTCGGCATTTGTCGAGCGATGGCACCCCGAGACGAACTCGTTTCATTTCCCGTGGGGGGAGATGACGATCACATTGCACGATGTGCATCAGATTCTCGGACTGCCCATCGACGGGAGGAGCATGACATCCGAGATGGCCGACGGGGAGGTCATGCAGCGCATTGCCACTGCATTCAGTATCCAGCTGACCGACATTGAACGGTGGTACAAAAATGGCGGAGTTCCATTGGGTTTCCTGCTGAGCCGACTGCCACCTATGATGCAGGCTCCCGAGAGGGACGATGGACTAATTGTGTCTTTCTACCTGCTTACACTTCTCGGCACGACTGTCCTGGTGGACAAGTCGACGAATGCCGTGAAGCACAAGTGGATGGCGCTCTTGTTTGATCACGGGCTCACGGGTTGCTATGCATGGGGAGTAGGTGTCCTGGCCGTTCTGTACAGGAACCTGGGACAGGCTTCCCATCGCGAGGCGCAGGGCATTGCCAGTTGTGGTCTTCTTCTGAGGGTAAGTTTTATTGTTGGGTCGTTTATAACATATTATTATTTTAATTACTAATTTTAATTATTGTTTTACACGCTTAGATTTGGGCATACTTTTTCCATTTCCAAGGACATCATGTGATGGACCTGGAGTCGCTGGCAGACGCTCGGGCAGCCATGAGAGATGGCAAAGAGGCGCCCCAGGGAGGTGATCCGGAGCGATTGGTCGCCATACGCCGCATCCTAGACGGCATCCGATACGAGGAGGTAATTTATAACGGTTTATTTTTACGTCTTTTTCATATACGATGATTTATATATTACTTAATTACTTACAGATACGGTGGACCCCATGGCCCGGATTGGACGTTCATGCACCCTTGTACGCCACTTCGCGGTTCCGAGGCATACTGGAGTGCCTTGATGTGCATGAGCCGTACCTTTCGGACTGCGTCCTCAGGCAATTCGGATATGTACAGGGGATCCCGCCCACGCCACCTAGGCCCATCAAGTGTGTCCGGCCATTCGAGCTGCAAAAGTACAAGGTGCTCTTTCAGCCAGACCTTTTAGGAGCATGGGATGCCGATCCGAGACCTCTCATCGAGCTGGACGTGCAGGATTTGGCGACATCGTTCTGGGATGTCACTGACGACTACTTGGACTGGCTGGACGACGTGTCTCATGTGCTCGTAGATCCCAGGTCCCCCAGACAGGATCCTCCGACGGAGCTTGTCCATCCACCTCCTCCCGTCGACACTCTTGCGGTAAGATAAATTTGTTTACTTTTTAGTTCTTGTTGTTATCTTCTATTTTTGCTAATGCGTATTGTTATCAATACAGCGGAGCCAGTTAGTTTCTGGTGAGATGCGCAAATTTCTATTAGAGCCGGAGAGTAGGCCGACGGACTTCGTTGCACTGGTCGAACGATGGTTTCACCAGTTGACTGATCAGACTCCACCGATGGCCCCCGCCCCACCGCATGCATCCCAGTTGTTTCGGGATTCTATGCACGAGGAAGGTCAGGGGAGTGGGGTCGGTACATCCCTGAGGACGGCGGCTGAGCGGGAAGCGGATGAGCGCACAACTCGTGATCAATAGGTGGCTGAGCGTCTACAGAGAGCAGAATTAGAATCTAGCGACGATGATTAGTCCGATATTGTATTTATGGATGTTTGTATGTACTGACTATGGTCGTCAGTTTATTTCGACACTTCTATTATTTTGTCGTTTTTGTTTATCGCTTCTATTACATAATATAACTATAGGATATAATCATATCATATAATCACTGCCAATATAGGATACACACCTTAAACACTACACCCTAAATTCAAAACAAATCTCCCTATGAAATATGCGCCTAAAAAGGGAGCACAACAAGCCATAATCAGGCGCGTAAATAACCTCTACCTTTCCGCTTTATGGACATAGCACGCCCACTTATGGCGCGCCATGCGCTTTCATTTGGCGTGCAGTGCTTTTTAAGTGGCGTGCAATGCGCTTCTATCTAGCGCATGAATGTGATTGGGATTTGGATTGTCTTTTTGGGTATATTGTTTAGGGTTTAGGATATTATACTATAATGTATGATATTGAAAGACTTAAGTCACATAAAGGATTGGGCCTATGTATATATGACCCTAAACTTGTAAAAATGTTTCGAAAAATACTAAGTGGTATGTACTTTGGTTATATATAGTGTTATATCCTATAGTTATATGGTTGTATCGTATATGATTATCCTTAAACACTAAGTATTATATCCTATGAAGTTATCACTTGGAATTATAATTTCTTAAGACAAAAGTCTTATGAAGTTATGAGGTGATAAGAGAAGGTGTTATGAAGTTATAACATGAACTTTATACTTACGACAAATCGTTTCGATAAATAAGTGATAACTTCTTAAGAAATTATAATTCCAATCCATGGAATTATAATTTTCTTAAGAAGTTATCACTTGTATTATACATTAATGGGATATGACAAAGTCTTATGAAGTTATAATGCGATAAGACTATGTGTTATGAAGTTATAACATGAACTTTATACTTACGGTATAGCATGAAGTATGACGAAGTCAATATTTATAGGTTATAATACTATATTATTATAATTTCTTAAGAAGTTATCACTTGTATTATACATTAATGGGATATGACAAAGTCTTATGAAGAAGTCGATATGTTTTTTTTGGAATTTTGGGCCATTTCATGCGTTTTTTGTACTATTGGGCCTATTTTGGGCCATTTCATGCATTTTTTGTACTATTGGGCCTATTTTGGGCCCATTAAGCGTTTTTGTACTATTGGGCCTATTTTGGGCCATTTCATGCGTTTTTTATACTATTGGGCCTATTTTGGGTCATTTCATGCATTTTTTGTACTATTGGGCCTATTTTGGGCCATTTCATGTGTTTTTGTACTATTGGGCCTATTTTGGGCCATTTCATGCGTTTTTTGTATTATTGGGCCTATTTTGGGCCCATTAAGCGTTTTTGTACTATTGGGCCTACTTTGGGCCATTTCATGTATTTTTTGTACTATTGGGCCTAGTTTGGGCCCATTAAGCGTTTTTGTACTATTGGGCCATTTCATCCATATTTAATGAATATAATATTAAATGCGTACTAGTACATGTCATCCAAAAAATACATATATAAAACAAAAAAATATAATATTCCTAATCCCGAAAACATAATATCCCTAAGCTTTGAATACCCTATCGTGGTATATAACTTGGGGACGCCGACCTATTATTTCAAACAGTAATACATCGTTATTTTCCAATCTATGGAATCTTACAAAATCCCGCCAGCTGTTGCCAAATCTGTATCGATTCTCACTCGTTGCGATACACACATGCAAATTAGCATCACCACAATCCAGTGTGACTTCCGTTGTTGCTGCAGAACTCAAGAATCTCAAAGCATGCTCCCTCGGGATGCTCTGCATATCAGTAAGTGCATTTAAAGTTGATATTATGATCAAATCTGAATCATAAATTTACATTATGAAGGATGTGGTGCCTACCAGCCGATATTCTGGGTAGACATTCGTTTGATTTAATACAACAATGAAACTCTTCCGAGGATCACGTCGCATAGCTTCGGCTCTTTCTAATGTTGAATTTACAACATCTCCAGCATCATTAGAGGAATATGAGCTATCAGCTGATGTCGAACTATCGCTGATTACTATAACATTTTTGGACGACGAAGCCATACTCTGCAACGACCTTGATATCCCGGATCTGAAATATGAAATCACAAGCTATAAACTCAGAAAGTTAATTTAAGGAAAGATGAATAATGTAACCAAGAAGCATACCTTAAGCTTTTTCGTTTTGATAACGATGTTTTGGATATGGATATGAAGTTGAAGTCGGATATTTATAGGGTGAGATTTAGCCGTTGGAAATTATGGCCGTTATACACGCCAAAATCAGGCGCATGTAACGGTCGTTTTTCCAAACGGCTAAATCTTGCACGCCATATTTTGGCGTGCAGGTACGCGCCATTATATGGCGTGCAAGATTTAGCCGTTTGAAAAAACGACAGTTACATGCGCCTGATTTTGGCGTGTATAACGGTCAGAATTTCCAACGGCTAAATCTCACCCTATAAGTATCCGAATTCAACTCTGTATCCATCGATTTAGTAACGCTGATTTTTCATATTAATGGATTTATGATATTTGTAGGAAACCAAACAATACAACAAATAATGGCATCTTCATCGAAATCATCAACAAACGCAGATAGGCTATGCTACTGTAATTTGAAAGTCGTTGTCCGAACTTAGGATTTGCAGTGGAACTACGGAAGGAAGTATTGGGGATGCCCAGAAGTGGGGTGTCGTTTCAGGGAGTGGATTGATCCAATGTACGAGGAGAGGGCACATGCGGTTATTCGACAACAATGGAAGGAAAAACAAGATCTTGTTAAGGAAAATCAAGAACTTGTTAAAGATCTTGATAACATTCGTAGGTATAACTTCAATCTATTAAATGATATACATCGTAGGTGATTAATGTCGTATCTTTTGTGTAATGTTGTTTATGTACTATCAACTTTTGTAGGGAGCAAGCAAATTTAGCAAACCAGAGATATCATATGAAGCGAACGTTCACCAGAGACTACCATAATTTCTTTAAACGCTAAAGTAGTGTCATATATTTTCTCTAATTTTTTCTAAGTTTATGATCAATTTGTATGTTTTCTGTATTGTGTGCTAAATGTGGTTGTAGTCAACCAGTATAATGAACAATGTGTATTGTCTTCTAGGTTGATGATCATTTTGTATTGTTCTTATAAAGATTAATACAAGTTGGGCTACACAATAGGGGTAGTCCTCCCCTAATATATTACACTTTACGCATTTTTTACATCCAATATCACTAAGGTCAATAAACTAAACTGGAGGATTAGGTGGACGATTATATCTGGTGCGGTATTCTCGAAACACTCTAAAGCTCGACTCAAGCGTAGCATCCCAACCATTGACGCTTTGGTCCCTGTAGTTACACCAGGCGTACGGAGGGGGGGGGTAGTGGAGAGCCATCCTTGAGCCACACCTACAAACACAATAATTAACCCTAATTAGACTAAACAAATGAGCATTTACATCAAATAGTTTAGAAACAGTAAGCTTTATTGGTATGAAGTGGTCCCGGTTCCCCACGTGGGCCATCGCCAATATCTTCTTTGGAGGGTCGGACCTTGTGTCAGACGCCTTCATTGGTAAGCACAAGCACGGACCATCCCAGGACAAGAAGGCCAGCGCAACTTGATAAGCAGTGGCAAACACTAAACCAATCAGGGGCATATCAAGCCAGTAGTCCGAGGAGCAATGACTGATGATATAGTTCACTTGAAACATAAGATCCTCATAGGACAACCCCGACCGTAGTCTAGGAAGTATTGGTATGTATACATCTGGGTTGTCAAATAACTCTGCCACCAGCTGATGTCGAACTTTGGTGTACTCATGCTCTTCCATGCCCAACAATACAGCTAGTGTCCGGTACCCACAGTGTCCGTCTGGACGTACATCTCTAGCCCATTTAATGTACGGATACCATAAGTAATCCACATTCTTAACTCCAAAGTTCACCCCCATATGAACCATGGGTTGCTCATCGAACTACGACCTAGACCATTCAGGTTGGGATTGACTCCCAATGTCGGTCGAAGCTGCACTTGGTTCCTTTCTAGGGCGACCCCGACCTCTACCTTGGCTCCCATTGGTCTTCTCCTTCGCCTTCTCCTTCTCATACTCCTCCAACTCGTCCCTTCTGTGCTCAAACAAGCTCGGCTGTCTCGTGGTGTCATACTTTGTGGAACCCTTTGGCCTTCCTTTTGCAACAATCCTTGTCGGCTCCTTCAACGTACTTTCATGCGGAAACTCCAAGTCATAATACAACTCACCTAGTTGGTATAATGTGTCTCGCCCCAGATCCTTTTTTCTCCAACCTCGCATACATGTGATGTAACTTCAACTCTGAATGTCACATTTGTACATTGTCCTGAGTGGGCACATTTATTATTGGAGTCCCTTCCCATACCAGTTGCTTCCAGAATTCGTGTACTTCATCCGGCACGATTGGGGTCCCTGTAATGATGGCATTTGCAACTATGTGGATGCACGGCATGCCAAAGAAATCTCGCACCCACTGATCAGTGCAATCTTCAGAATATTCCTCCTTCACTATCTGATCATACATGCCCAATAATAAATCGAAGCACATGTCCGATACTTTGTAGAATAACCTTGCAAACGCCATTCTTACTTTTGGCGCAACATTTTCATCAAAAAATGTTGGTCGTGTCGTCCTTGACATCTCCATGCTCGCCCTCACCTGCTCAATTTGAATTGTGACCGCATGGTGGATCCTCACGGACACTCTATTAAAGCCACCTCTACTAGAACGCAAAATGTCCTTCAACACCTTATACCCTCAACCCTATCAAAACAAGTAAAATGACTCATGTTATAACACTTTACTGAGACACAATATTAATCAACTAAACATTGGTTAAGGGATACCTGTTTGAAGTCCGCGTGAAGAAGTAAAGATGACGATCCGTCCATGCTCTTACTATGTTTTCCTTTTATGGAATGAGCCACTCCCTCTCAACGTACCCAACGAACCCATTATGCCACGATTTTCTCAATCTGTCCAGCCTCTCTTCGTAGCTTTCTTCAGTGGTTGAACACCAAAGTCCCCAGCATTGGCCCGTAAACTTCTTCACTTTCTCACTGTTTTTCAGGATTGGTGAGACATATGCCTCGATGTTGTGTTTAATATGCACCCAGCACAAAAGGTGTTGCACTTTCCCTTCGAAGACTATATGAATTGCTTTGATGAGGGACTTTTCTCGATCAGTCATTATAACCGCAGGCATTACTCCCAACTCTTCAAATAATTGCCGAAGATGTTTCATGATGAACTTGCAATGCATAACCTTTTCCCCTCGGGTAAATGCATATGCAATGTTGAACATCTTGTGAGTGCAAGTAAAACCAATAATTTCCACCAATGGCATATCATACATGTACAAAATATAAAATATTGTTCATTAATAATAAAGAACCAAAATTAAGTACATAGATAAATCTACTATTATATTAAAATGTAATGCATACCTATTTGTCTTGTAGGTGGCGTCGATAACTACCACATGTGGGAACATCTTCAACAAGTGTTGCGAGTCCGGATGAGCAAAAAATAGGATATCCACCTCACCCGTTGACTTCTTCCTCAGAGGACGAACTACGTAGTTATTTTCTTTCAAAAAATTGAGCGTCCACTGGGTAACCGTCAATTCACCACGATCCTCGTACTGGATCTTTTGCAAATAGTTTGCAACCTGCTTCATGGATGTTATATTGCCGGGAAAGAAGGTCCTCAAATACGAAACAATATTTTTCGGCCCCATGAAATGTTCGCCCAAGCTCTTAACCACGAGCTGCTGATCGGGGGTCATTCTACCCATGTATGGATGCTCAATGAAGCTAGTCGGAAGCGCATGGTTGTGGCGACCTTCTATCACATCCAAGATCCATTTATGAGTAGTCGACCATGTCTTTTTCTTCAACCGAACCCCATACAACTCAAATTTGCATCCGCACTTCTTTGATTTGGTTTTACGAATAATCTCAACTCTCTTTTCCAGATCTTCTTCATTAACTTTTGGCCTTCCCGATCTATATTTACCGTACTGCTCACAAGTCAAACTAATCATTCTCTCATTTGAGTTACGAGTGACTAGAACAATCATCAAATCTTTTGCCTTCTGCCTAGCCCAATCAGCCAAATCCTGGCGACTACCCCACATTAGGCTAGTACGAAATACATCTCCAAAGTCTCTCCCCTATACATGTTTGCATAATCAGGAATAATTTAGAAAATCTCGATTATAATTTCTAAAGGCACATATCCTACTTTAAAACTTTCTAAAGGGAATTTCTAAAGACAATTTCTAAAGGCACATATCCTACTTTAAAACTTTTTTTCTTACTCCGCTCGAGTGTCCATCGTCCTCTTCTCCGCTAGCTTCACAATCCTCATCGTCTCCACTCAAGTGCAAATCATCTAAACTAGTATGAGACATTTTTGATAAGGGTGTTTTGGATATGGAGTTGAATTCGGATGCTTATAGGGTGAGATTTAGCAGTTGGAAAATTTGCCCGTTTGACACGCCAACATCTGGCGCATCCAACAATCGTTTTTTTCAAACGGCTAAATATTACACGCCAAATTCTGGCATTGATAAGTACTACTTTGTAGGGCTTAAGTAAGAGTCATTAAAGGTTTTATTGGTGCCATTCAGGTAGATTTAGACACATTCATGTGCATGGCGTGTGGGGGCAAAGTTTGGAGATTAACAGACCACGTGAAGCTGGAATTAAAAGGATGATGGGCCGAATTAAATAAAGGCCCAAAAGGAGGCTGGAGCCCACGTGAAGATGCCAGCGTGAATTGAATGCTGGAATGAAGAATTTGAAGCACGACGTCACCATGACATCAGCGAGCATTTGGAAGTTGTAGTGGGCCGTGTTGATGTTGCAGACGGAGTGGGCCGAGAAGAAGCATGCTGGAGAAGGCCCATCGTGAGAAGCTCGCGCGCGCGTGAATAGAAGCAGCGAAGAGATTGATGCGGATGATGACGAAGATGACATCAGCGTGCAGGTGATTTGCAAATTGGAGTTGGGTCGTGTTGCCACTGCATGATTGGGCCGAGATGTCTGCCGAGATGGTGTGGGCCATCGCGTGATGCGGAGCAGCTGCTGAACGAGAATTCAAGGCCGAGAACGAGATTAATTTCCCTGCTTTCGTTTGTTTAATTATTATTATTTTATTATTTCGTTTTAGGTTAATTTAGACTTTAATTCCTTTAGTATATTAGGGTTGAGAAAAGGCTTGTTGCCTGAGAAAATGTTTTTGAGAAAAATCCTTACGGCGGCCGCCGCAATTTCTCAAGAAAAAAAAAATGGCCGCCACAATTTCTCAGGTAAAAAAAAATCTACCGGAGGCCAGCTGTTCAGATTCCCACGGAGAGGTGCGCATCCTGTTGCCAACGGAGGAATATATTAGCCCAACTTTGTATTTGCCAACGATGATGGCCCTACAATTGGCAGCTGAGGAGGAGAAACACTAGGGCCCACACCACGATTACATCTGGGCCTCATTTTTGTGTTCGTTGAAGGCCATGCAACCCCGCCATACTTGTTATACTACTATTCACCAGAGTGGTTCATTATGGTTGCTTGGTAGGAGCTGATGGAGTTGAAGGCCGTGCAGCCCTGATTTCCTTAATAACCACCATACCTTACAGTGGTTCCCTATGGTTGTACGGTAGAGTTGAGATGAAGACACCCGCCCAACACTAGAGACCTGTGCATACATTGAGTACACCGCCAGCAACAAAGAAATGTCCAAGCCAACTCGGCAACGTTGTGAGTTATTTTTTGTTTTTCCCTGTGCTTTATTCTTTTGTCTTTCATTACATTGAGGACAATGCAATGTTTAAGCATGGGGTGGGGTTTTATACTTGCTACGCTGCTGAGGAGAAAAATGAAAAAAATGAAAAGAGCCAAAAATTTGAAAAAAGGCTATCATTGAAATCCTGGGATAGGTCGAAAACCCGAAAGGGCGGCCTAGGTAATAAGCAGGTGGCTTGGACCAGCATTAGGCTGGGGTAATATGAGGTCAAGAGTGACGTGAGCTTATGTGAGCACATCTATTGAAAAATGAAATGAGTGGCTTGGTGAAAACCCGAAAGGGCGCCTTGGCAAAACGAGCGAAAAAGAAGAAGAGTGATTTTAGGATTTCTCATTATTCTTGGCGAGGCGTCATAAGAAGATGAGTCAAATAAGGATTGTCGGGTAGGTCACTCTGGGAGACATAAGGAGCAATAGATGGAGGCTAGGATTAGAGGTTACTCACACTTTTAGATGTTCGGGTTAGCTTTGGGGAAGTACTCTACTTGCCCCTTAAGCTTGTTGAGTTGTGGATGTGTTGTGAATGAGATTGGTGCCAGGAGCTTGGCATAGGTTAGGTGACTCTTAGTTGGAGGATATGCTTCCTGAGACCTTGGATGCTACTTTGGAGGAGTAGACTCTTTATTAGTTTACTTGAGGACGAGCAAAGGTCTAAGCATGGGGTGGTTTGATAAGCACTACTTTGTAGGGCTTAATTAAGAGTCATTAGAGGTTTTATTGGTGCCATTCGGGTAGATTTAGACACATTCATGTGCATGGCGTGTGGGGGCAAAGTTTGGAGATTAACAGACCACGTGAAGCTGGAATTAAAAGGATGATGGGCCGAATTAAATAAAGGCCCAAAAGGAGGATGGAGCCCACGTGAAGATGCCAGCGTGAATTGAATGCTGGAATGAAGAATTTGAAGCACGACGTCACCATGACATCAGCGAGCATTTGGAAGTTGCAGTGGGCCGTGTTGATGCTGCAGACGGAGTGGGCCGAGAAGAAGCATGCTGGAGAAGGCCCATCGTGAGAAGCTCGCGCGCGCATGAATAGAAGCAGCGAAGAGATTGATGCGGATGATGACGGAGATGACATCATCGTGCAGGTGATTTGCAAATTGGAGTTGGGCCGTGTTGCCACTGCATGATTGGGCCGAGATGTCTGCCGAGATGGTGTGGGCCATCGCGTGATGCGGAGCAGCTGCTGAACGAGAATTCAAGGCCGAGAACGGGATTAATTTCCATGCTTTCGTTTGTTTAATTATTATTATTATTTTATTATTTCGTTTTAGGTTAATTTAGACTTTAATTCCTTTAGTATATTAGGGTTGAGAAAAGGCTTGTTGGCCTATCATCATCTTATCTCTAAACCCTAATTCTACTTTTCCTTTCTACGTTCTACGCTATGAAGAACTAAGCCTCCCTGGCTTAGTCAGACGCTGAAGCATTCGTTTTGATTCAGTTGTGAGATTCTTGTTCTTAATCTATTGCATGGTTTTTATCTTTCTCTTGCTTAAGTTGCTTATGCTTGATATTGATAATCTCTATTTGGACGCAACTAGGGTTTGTTGTTATTGATCTATTGCTAGATTTAGATTGTTACTGGTTGAGCATATCTATTTCAGAGTAACAACTGCATCGTACTAGTATCTGGTTGTGCTAGTCTTATGCAGAAGAGAACTGATTTATATTCTAGGATAAAAGTTGGTTGTTTTATGCTAGAATTATATCCTACTATATTCCTATCCGTAACGCTGCTGTTAAACTGAATCTTGATAGTTTCAGGATTGTTTAATTAGTTAGTGCTAATAGTATCTGGTTGTGCTATTAGTTATATCTGAAAAGGAATTGGAATTTTCATTGCATGAGATTTTGAATGAGTATCTATGATCAACTTGTCATACGAATAGTGGATGTTGTTTGACTAAGTGATTTTCCCCATCACTGATTTCATCATATTTTACTTTGTTTACTTTTGCATGTTTAGATTACTTAAACTCACAAAACCCCCCTTTGGTTACTTTGGATTGACATACGAATTGCATATTTAGACAGAATTCGCCTCCCTGTGGATTCGACATTTACTTACCTAGGACTACGGTTTAAGGTTTGTTTGGATACTTTGCATAGCAGTTTTTAGAACGACAAAAACCTGTTATCAGGCATTCCAGTTTGCGCGCCATCAAGAGGCGCCCTATGCGCCATAATATGGCGCATGAACTTAATGTTTTTTTGTCTCCTCCTTAATGTTTTGCCCTTTCCACGCCATATTTTGGCGCATCAAACCTGCACGCTAGATTGTGGCGCACTAAACCGCATGCGAAAAGTACAAAAAACGCGTGTATATAACGCCCTCGTTAAAAAATAAAGGCGACATGTACAATATCTTCATAGATAAGATCAGTACTACACAACCCACAAGATTGCGATCGAAGGCGCGTAATCAATGAAAGATCATGAGATTCAACATGTAGTGTCAAAACACCCATAATAGAGGCAATTTAAATGCCAAAAAGAACCGCTTCAACTTATGTACATGCCACTTTCTAATTAGTGAAAAAGTCCTTGGATGCGACAACTAAGGACCGTCGCTCTTACTGTGTTAACCTTCTTCATAAGGAAAACTTTGTTTCCCTTCTTCTGTAAGGGTTTCTATCTAGTCTCTGTACTAGTTCTTGCTCTTTCTTCTTGCTCTTTCTTCTTGCTCTTTCTTCTTTCTCTTCTATGGCAGCTTCAGATTCTGGTGATCTTTATCTCACTTCGGCAGAACGAAAGGCGTTTGATGGTCAACTTTCCAAGGTTGATTCTCCACAACGAATCAGCTCTTTGAATCTTCTCGGCAAATTACTTACTTCAAAGAGTTTCAACCTGCATGCACTCCGTAATACCCTAAAATTGGCATGGAAACTTCAGAAAGGGTTTGTAGTCCGTGAAATTTCAACAAATCTGATGTCCTTCCAATTTGCATGCATTGAAGACTTTAACAAAGTTCTCTATGAAGGTCCATGGTCTTTTGATCGGCAACTCCTTGTCCTGAAAGATGCTGGATGTCAACAACCTTCCAAGGTTCAGTTCGACACAGCTTGGTTTTGGATCCGTATCTTAGATATGCCGCTTCATGCGATGAATGAACACACAACTTGTGCTATTGGTCGACTGTTTCACAACTTCAAACCAGTGACTGACCAGGAACTTCGCTCACACTGCGAATTCATGAGATTGCATGTTGAAATTGACCTCACTGTTCCATTAAGACGTGGAGCTCTGTTAAACCTTCTTGAAATTGGTAAAGTATGGATTAAATTTCAATATGAAAAGCTTTCGAATTTCTGTTATATTTGTTGCAGATTGGGCCACTCACAGATGGAATGTGATGACTCACAGATGGAATGTGATGATTTAGAAGCTCACCAATTTGATAATCAATATGGAGCTTGGCTCAGAGCCCCCCTATTTCCAGAACTCTTTCTGCCACAGGTGATGCTAATCTTCACGACACATCAAATGTTAAAGACAAGAAGATGGGTAGCCGTTGTTTGCTTGATGATATTCTCTTACATCAGGATGAGGACTTTGATTTATCCAATCCAGATTTAGAAGTTCAACCATAAATTGCTGATATTACAGAGCAAGTGTAGACTTGTGCAGTGCAGTCTTTCACTAATAACTTGGCTTCATCTGAGGCACTCCATTCCCAATCCCAAGTTAACAACATGCAGGTTCCCACCTCTCCACTTCAGAATATTTTAATGGCACCAGTTGTTATTTGTAATGCTCATCCTCGGTCTACTTTAGTGCACAGCTCCCCCAATGTTACCTTGTCCTCTATTGAAGCTTTTAAACCCTCTCATAAAGGCAAGTGGTCTAGGAAAAAGCATAGTGTGGGGTCCATAGTCAATGTAGCTCGTTCTCGGTCTTCTCCTTTGGATAAAGGAAAGAGAGCATTACCTGCTTCTTTCACCAATATTGGTCCTCCAAATAAGAAGAGCTCTGTTAGGGCTTCAGTCTCTGATGGCTCTCTCAGTGTTCCCCCAAAGATATCGGCGGAAGGGATGTGTGTCCCTTCTGTCCGGACGCCATGAAAATCATATCATTCAACTGCCGAGGTCTGGGGAGCACTCGGGCAGTTATGAAGCTCCAAAGATTGATTTCAAAAGAGCTTCCCAATGTTGTTTTTCTTATGGAAACAAAGTCTAATAGTGTTTATATGTCCATGGTTGCTTCTAAATTGTGTTTTGATGGCTGCTTTGCTATTAATAGTCTGGGGTTTTCTGGTGGTTTGTGTCTGTTGTGGGATGCTTCAATTCAGTTGTTGGTTACTTCCTACACAAGCCACCATATTGATGTTGTCTTTCTGTACCAGAATGGTTCTGCTCAATGGAGATGTACCTTTTTCTATGGATGGCCGGAGCTTATCAACAAGCATCAATCCTGGACTCTCTTGTACAGATTGTCCCTTGAGAACACTCTCCCTTGGTTATGTGTTGGTGACTTCAATCAGATACTTTACTCTTATGAGAAGCATGGTGGTAGTCCTCCTCATTTTGCTTCAATGTCTGCTTTCCATTTTGTCCTTGTTGCTTCTGACCTCACTAATATTGCCTGGAATGGAGGCCCCTTTACTTGGACCAATGGCAGACAAGGCAATGATTTCATTCAAGAGAAGTTAGATAGAGCTTTGGGTTCCCCTTCATGGCACTCCCTCTTCCCATTTGCTTGCTGCTACAATCTCGCCTACTGGGGTTCAGACCACTCTCTCATAGCTATCTGTTTGTCACCCTTGCATTCCAATTCTGTTAAAGGTTCTCTTCAGAGACCTTTTAGATTTGAGGCTATGTGGATTGGGGCAAGGGGATATGATGATCTTGTCAATTCCTCCTGGATCTCATCGATCAACTATCAATCTATTTGCTCCAGATTACTTTCTATCCAAAAGGCCCTGACTCAATGGAATAAATCTGATTTTGGCAACATTTCTTACAAGTTGAAAGTTATCCAGGATAAGATTAGCAGTTGCTTTGCTCTGCCCCTTTCTAGGCAGGATTTAGCTGTTCTTTCTGAACTTAAGGAACAGGAAGACTCACTCCTAAAACTTCAGGAGACTATGTGGTATCAAAGAGCTAGATCAAATGAGTTATGCTGGGGTGATAGGAATACAAAGTACTTTCACACAAAAGCTTCAGGTAGGAAATGAAGGAATTTTATTTCTCATCTTCAGAGTGCAGATGGCTCTATGGTTTCTTCTCATTCCCAAATGGAGCAGGTGGTATGCAACTATTTCAGTTCTCTTTATTCTTCGAACTTGAGTCAGGTCCCTGCTCAGCTTTTGGATTGCATTTCTTCTCGAATTTCAAATGTTCAGAATGCTCAACTATGTCTTCCTTTTCAAACTTTTGAGGTTCTGTCTGCTCTTAAATCTATGCCTCTTTGTAAGTCTCCAGGGCCAGATGGTTTACCTGTGCTTTTCTTTAAAACGCATTGGGCTTTGATTGGTAATGATGTCACTGCTGCTGTCCTTCGAATCCTTAATGGTGATGATCTGCCTGCTCAGCTAAACCACACATTCTTAACTTTGGCGCCAAAGGTAGCTCATCCTGTTAAGATGACTGATCTTCGGCCAATAAGTCTGTGTAATGTGGTCTATAAACTTGTCTCTAAATGTATTGCCAATAGGTTTAAACCCTTGCTTAACAGCACTATCAGTAATTCCCATAGTTCTTTTATCTCTGGTCGATCTATTATTGATCATTCCATTGCTGCTGGAGAGATCTTTCACTACCTAAAGAACAAGAAGATTGGGAGAAGAGGATATATGGCGATCAAAATTGATATGTCAAAGGCTTTTGATAGAGTTGAGTGGAGTTTCTTGATTGTTGTGATGCAGAAGATGGGTTTTACTCAACACTGGATTGATTTGGTGATGAAGTGTGTTTCATCTGTCTCATTCTCAACTCTTCTCAATGGCTTTCCTACCCTAACATTTTTTCCAAAAAGAGGGCTTAGACAGGGTGATTCTATGTCTCCTTATCTCTTCCTTTTGACCATGGAGGGACTCTCTAGTTTGTTTCTCAATTATGAATCTCATGGACTTATTCATGGCATTAAGATTGCTAGAGCAGCTCCTATCATCTCTCATTTGCTCTTTGCAGATGACTATATCATTTTTGCCCGAGCAAATATTGTGGAATGCAATCTCATCAAACAGTTGATAAATATTTTCGAGCAAGGTACTGGCCAAATTGTTAATGCAGCAAAATCTCAGATTTCCTTTTCTCCAAACCTATCCAGAGCCCAAAGAGATCTTATTCTGCACTATTTTGACTTCAGAGAGGTGGCTGCTCATGACAAATATTTGGGTCTTCCAACTGTCATTAGGAGGTCAAAGAATGTTATCTTTGCTCATATAGTGGATAGGGTTCGAAAGAAGGAAAAAGGATGAAAGGCTTCATGTCTATCTCAAGCTGGAAGAGAAGTGCTCATTAAGTCCACTCTTCAAACAATTCCATCTTATATCTTGAGCTGCTATAAACTTCCTCGTTTTGTATGTTTGGAATTGGATTCTATTATAGCAAGCTTCTGGTGGGGCTCTCAAGATCACAAAAAGATTCATTGGTCAAAATGGTCTTCCCTTTGCATATCCAAGGATCTTAGAGGGATGGATTTCAAGAATTTTGAGGACTTTAATCTGGCATTGCTTGCAAAACAGGTATGGAGATTGCTTGACTACCCAGATTCTACTGTCTGTAAGCTTCTCAGGGCCAGATATTTTCCTTCTTCAGATGTATTGCATGCTCAAATTGGCACCAAACCAAGTTATATTTGGAGAAGCCTCTTTCAGTCCATCTGGGTCATTAAAAGAGGTATGTATTGGGAAATTGGGAATGGCCGGTCTATCAGATTCTGGGGTGATCCTTGGATTCCAAGGCCTCATACCTTTTCCATTATCTCTCCCCCTTTTCAAAATGAAGAGCACTTGAGTGTGTCTGGCATGTTTGATTGGCAATCCTTTAACTGGAAATCTGATGAGATTCAGCAGAGAGTTATGGAGATTGATGCTTCTAAAATTGAAAAGCTCCATTTGGTCTCTCCATCATCCATAGACTTCAGACGATGGTACTACTCAAAGGATGGCAACTTCTCTGTTAAGTCTGCCTATAAAATGTTAAGACATTCCCATTCACATGGTGAGCCCTCCAACTCTGATGACCCATTGATTATGGCCTCGAACTGGAGAAAAGTGTGGTCGTTGAATGTTCTTCCAAAGGCAAAAAATTTCTTGTGGCGATCTCTTAAAGGCTTTTTACCGTCTGACAAACTTAGCAAAGAGGAAAGTAGTACATTCTAGTACTTACTCTTTCTGTTTTTCAAAACACGAGTCTGAACTTCATGTTCTCAAAACCTGTTCTGCAACAACTTCTCTATGGTCTTGTCTTCTTGAGCTCCTTCTGATTCTGTCATTCAACCCTGGCTCTCTTTGGGATTGGTGGTGCTCCATCCACACAGTCTTATCCCATAGTTTGTTGAAGCTATGGTGTATTGCTATATGGAGTCTATGGATTAACAGGAATGCTAGAGTTTTCTCTGAACAGGTAATGAGTAATGATATGTTACTTCAGTTTGTGCACCAACAATTTTCTCAGTCTTTGGTATGTTCTCCTCGTTTGCTTGGTTTTGCTGCATCTGAACCGGTCAATGCTGTGATAAATTCTGCTCCAGTTTTTCATCCTCATTGTTGTCAGTTATATTGTGATGCTAGCTTGTCGTCTTCTGGTTCTGATGGCTTAGGTTTTGTGCTCTTGGATGCTGATGGATCGCTAGTTCTGTTGGGGAGTAAGCGTTCAAAACCCAACTCTTCTATTGATCTTTTGGAAGCCAAGGCCTTGCTCTGGGGTTTGTCCTCCTCCCTACAATCAGGTGCTCTTAATATCCAGGCTCACACGGACTCGTTGACTGTAGCTAAGGGATGCTCTTCAAGAATTTTATCTAGGACTTCTACCTCTTTGTACATTAAGCTTATTGTTGATATTTCTTCTTCCTTTTCTTTTTGTTCTTTCTCATTTGTCCCTAGGTCTTCTAATGTAATAGCTAACTCTAGTGCTCATTTTGGTCTTTCTTTGCCTTTAAAGGCCCCTGTTCTCTTTAGTCATGTCTCTCAATTAGACCTATCAAAAACCGACCCAACCCGAAAACCCGACCCGAAAGGACCCGAACGTCACTGGGTCAAGAAAGACCCGAACCCGAAGGACCCAAACCCAGACCCGACTCGACCCGAACGCAAATCCGAGCTCGTGGGTCCCCTTTATTTTGTATATTTTATTTCATTTATATTAAATACTTTAATAAACTTTATTAATAATATAATATTAATTATATTATTATAATTATTTTTATAAAGTTAAAATTCATAATAATAATCATAAAAAAAAGGACATGCTCAACCCGCTGGGTCAACCCGAACCCGACCCGCCTGACCCGAAAATTTTATCGACCCGAACCCGATTTGACCTGAACCCGACATGGCCCGAACCCGACCCGCCCGACCCAGTTGACACGTCTACTCTCAATTGTCTTCTTGTTTGGCAAATGTAATGTTTCCCAGTTTTTATTAATATAGTGGTTGTTTTCTCAAAAAAAAAAAAAAAAAGGACATTTGTATTTTGTTTTTTTTGGTCAGAAAAATGGCATAGCCCAGCAATAGATTAATCCGCTCTTATTGTTTGGTGACACATGTTTCACTTCTACAATATAAGCATCATTGTTCAAGGGGATTCATGTTTGCACCCGCAAAATCTTGCGGCGCACCCCAGTTTGGGCGCATTCCGGATGCGCCCAAACTGGGCAAATTTTTTTTTTAAAAAAAAGTTTTAACATTGGGCGCATCATTGATGCGCCCAAGGACTGGTACCCGGTTTTGTAAAATTCGAAAAATTAATAAAAAACTGGTTTACTGAAAAAATCTGAACCCGGTTTGTTAAAACCGGTTTTCCAAATTGTTTAAAATAAATATAAAAATAGTTTTAAAAATATTTAAAAAGTATTAATTCAAAATTTAAAATGTGACATTTTGGGCGCATCCCGGATGCGCCCACAAAAGTTACCGTTATAAAACGGTAACTTTTTAGGCGCATCCGGGATGCGTCCAAGAAGTTAACGGTAGTTTTTGGGCGCAACCCAGATGCGCCCAAAAAGTTACCGTTGTAAAACGGTAACTTCTTGTGATTTAGGGTAATTTCTTGTGATTTATCCATCTTATTGCTATATATATGCAACTATTGCTTGGGGTTTATCCATTGTTGGAGTTTTTCCATTCAAGAATATGTCTTTGTCAAGGATGGATGCTGCACTTAGTCCAGTTGAGCACTTGGATGACGCATCCGGTCTTGATAATTTACGAGTAAGTATATATTTACTACAAAGTGTATTTGAATATATTAATTTACAGTAGCAAGTTAAATGTAGCAAGTTACAGTAGTTTGTTGCAGTTTATAAGTTTATTTGAAATGTAGTTTTACAGTTGTGTGTTGTAGTTTAGAACTTTGATTAAAATGTTTACGATAATTTATAATTTAAAATGTTTTAATTTATTATTTATCATAAATAGGAGGACTCTAGTGATAGCGACTATTCGCCAGTGGATTATTCTTCTTATTTTACTACGGATAAAGAATGGAGTGATAGAGATAGTATGATCGGTTGGGCTAAGAACTTAGGTTTGGAGTTGCATATGGTGATTGTAATAAGTAAGTCATGGCCTAACCGAAAGGTCATACTATCGTGTGAGAAGGCTGGGCCATATAGAGCAGCGAAGAAAAAGACGGGTGACGGTACCGAGGCAACCCCTAAACGGAAATACAATGCGAGGACAAAGAAAAGTGAGTGTCCGTTTCAGTTGCATGGGGTGATTGTGAAGGGTGATTGGCTGAAATCTGACCGTTGGAGATTATCTGTCGCTTGTGGATCGCATGACCATGAGCTTTCTAGTAGTTTGATCGGTCATGCATTTGCTGGGAGGCTTTCGCAGGATCAACGAGAGCGTGTGAAAAGTTTGTCAGCCTCCGGAATAAAGTCGAAGGCTATTATGAGTCTATTTCTACATGAGGATCCCAAATGCTTGACATCAAGGAACCAACTCTACAATTACAAGAGTCGGGAGAGGCTGAAATGTAGGGGCAATATGACGGTGTCGCAGTACATGCTGGATTTTCTAGAGACGAGGCGTTATTATACAAGCTATGAGACGCGTCGCAATGAAGAAGGGAGGGAGGTTTTGAGTGATATTTTTATTTCTCACCCCGGAGCAATGCATTTGTTGAGTTTGTTCTCCTCCATCGTCATTATGGATACGACCTACAAGACGAACAGGTATGAATATGTTTAATTATGGAGCAGTTATTATGAATATTTAATTGCATACCTTATTTCTTATAATTGCATACCTTATTTTATATTAAAAAGAGGTGAGGTGATAGTATAATTTACCTTGACACTATTTAGTTATGTTTAGCCATTATTAATTGATTAATTATATAACAGTAAAAAATAAAAGAATTTCGTAATATAACTGAAGGAAAAAACTTCTTGATTAAAATTTGTGAAATACATATAAAATTGTTCATATAGATTTCTTGTGATAATTTTTAAACGTAATAAAAGTAGAAAATTACAAAATTAGATATTTCCATGTGGAAGCCAGTAGAGATCTTTATTTAATGGTAACATAAAGAGATATTTGGCAAATTTACTCTCATACAAAAAACTCTGTTAAATAGTAATAGTCTAATAAAGAACAGAAATACAAAATTGGAAAAAAATAATATCGTATACAAAAATAGCAAAGACTGATTAGTAATTAATAATTGTCGTACATACAAGATAAATGATTAATTAACAAATTTAAAACAACTAATTTGTTACGGTACATATATATTAGCTATTTCAAGTAACTCAAGTTATTGAGATTATATGCTTTTATATCCTGATTAATTAACAAAATCGTATATCTTGATTAATTAATAAAAACTTTGTTAGTACTACTAATCATATCAAATTTGTATAAAAATACTCTAAAAAAATATTTTTTAATAAAGAGAAGTGGCCAAGTGGGGGTAGCAGTGGGTGTAGAGATATATGCAAATTCTTTTCTTTTTCTAAAATAAGTGGACACATGTTACACGCATAATACACCATGTGGCACAATTTTTAATTTCTAAAACATATTTTTTTAATAAAGAGAAGTGGGGATAAAAGTGGGTGTAGAGAAATATACAAATTATTTTCCTTTTTTTTTCTAAAATAAGTGGACACATATTACACACGAAATACGCCACGTGACGCAACTTTTAACAAATAGATGGTTTCTCTCTTCTATTGTATTAGGGTAGATTTGCCGTACTTGTTGGTCGATGGAAGTGACAAACTTTAAATCATGGAATTTTTACCTGCCATATAACAATATTATATATACTAGTGTAGTATCCGTGCCTTGCACGAGATCTATTTTTTTTTTACATTTGTAAAAATAGTATATTTTAATTATATATTTAATTGATATAGAAAGATATAGTTAATGACTGTTATAAAAGTAGATAAATTCTTATATAAAAAATGACTAATCGACTAACAATATTCAAGATATAAAAAAAATCATTTTATATAAAGAGAGACGGAACCCTCTATAACTTTATTAATACAAAACATTGGCTAAGTAGTCTTTGAAACGAGGATAGCCACACCCCTTACATCAATACTACTAAAACGATAAAACATAAGAAAAATGTTCATCTAATACATGAAAATGAAATACTAAACATAAAATTTGGCACGATGTTCAAAATTACTACAAATTATCAAAAACTTCCTTGTATACTACATTGGTTGTAGTATTATATCTCTTATTGTTTTTGTCGCAAATCAAGATCTTCAACTCTTTCTTGCTAGTCACCCTTGATGATGCAACATAAAACTGATCATGACTAAAAACAGGGCGTGGAAGATACAAACCGACATTTGCAAGAGATTGGCTCTGGCTCTTGTTTATGGTCATAGCAAAACAGACACTAAGGAAATTGTCTTCGTTGAAACTTGAAAGGGAATGAAGTGTCTGATGGTGACATGATCATGCGAGGAATCAAAACCGTATGTCCAATATTCTTGCCTGAAATAATTCTCCCTTGTATGACATGACTGCCAAACTGTGTGGTTATCAATCTCGTCTCGTTGCATAAACCTGAAGACTGATCAATATTTCGAAGTAACATAATAAGGACCCCGACCTTAAGCCCTAAATCAAAAGACCATTTTAATATCCTAGTTATACTTAATAAAACATATAGTAAGAACAAAAAAGTTGTACCATAGTTTTCTTCCTCTGGAACGATAATAGGTAAAACTGATTTATGAAGGTTTTGATCACTTCGGGGTAATTGTAGAGCCGACGGTGTAATATTCTGGTTTACTACATAAATAGATGCATATGTTTTACAAACTTTACGTATAAGCAAACAATATAAAACAACAATTATATTTTTTAATAATTATAAAATAGTTAAATTTATTTTAAACATTAATTTTTTTCAGCACCGTGAAATTAAAGATATATTGTATTGTTGAACATCAAACACTGATTACAATATAGATGGAAAAATTGAAGTAAATAGAAACTTTATAGAATAACCATTACTAACCATTTGAAATGTCGGACATTGGGATACGATCATTAACGAAAGAATTGGGAGTACCTCTAAGGATAGATCATGCATAATTAGTATTTATAGTAAAGTTCATATTTCTATTTATTGGGAAAAATGTCAAAGAATTGAATGCAATTTATTAACCTGATCGATTTGAATTTGTTCGTTGTCGTTTCTCTCTAATAGCAGTCAATCTCAACGTTCTGTTATGTCGGTTAATTCATCCATAACAAAATCACCCTAACAATCTAAGATATATTCAAAGTTAAATAAATAAATCTACATACTAATCATTTATTTTAATATTATAAAAACACATAACTGAAATAGACGACCAACTAAAAAAACCCGATTTATATAAAAAGTTATTATTTGTCTTAAAATTGGTTTGTCCCTTGTCATTTATATCTAATATCACCAAATCTCAACATTATATTATTTTGGTTTAATTCGTACATAACACAGTCACTCGAAATTTTGATATATATATTACAAAGAAAATAAATAAATACTAAATGGACTTTACTATAAATACTAATTGAAAATAAATTAAAACAATCACCTTGAAAATCTGAGATATGTTAAAAATAAATTAAATAAATCTACATACTATTACTAATCATTCATTTTTATATTATAAAAGTACATAAACATATATAAATATACAAATTATGTTCATGTACTTTTTTATTATAAAAATATAATTAAAATTTGTAAATACTAAATAGACTTATGGGGCCAAATTATATTTGTATAGGCTATAATTTTTTTGATGCAACTTTTAATTGGTGTAATGGGCTTATAGGCATATGTATGACAATAAACCCGGAAGTGAAATACTCAACCAACTCAAAAAAGCCGGTTTATGTAAAAAACATTATTTATATTAACTTTTATTTGGTCACTTCTCATTTCTCACTAATATCACCCAATCACAACATTAAATTATTTCATGTTAATTAGTCCATAACACAATCACTTCAAATTTTTGATATCTATTTCAAGTAAATTAACAAATCTACAAACTAAACATTTATTTTAATTTTGTCATAATATATAAACACATGTAAATAAAAAAAAAGGTAATAGTAAATATTTATTTCAATATTAATAAAAACTTTCAACTAAAAATTGGACTAATGGGCCAACCCATTTTCTCATGAAATAGTTGTCTACGAAATGACCTAATGGGCTAAACGGCCCAAAACGGATAAATAATGGTTAGCCCATCAGCATAAGCCCGTTTACCATTAATTTTGTTTAAAAAAATAAAACAAAATACAAAAGAGTGGCTAATATGCACAAATCCTAACCATTTGTCTTCCACCTTCTATGTTTTTCCGAAAACGCTCTGTTTTTTTCCATTCTTCAACTAAGATCTTTCCTCTTTCAATGTTTCGATTTCGTTCTCCGATTGTCTTCTATTTCTTTTTGTGTCAATATCGGCCATCAGTTTGTCTTTCATTTTTAACATCTAGAGATCCAAGTTTTATTACCACAAATGGTTATGTGATCTACAACTTACAAATCTGAGTTTTTTTCCACAAAATAAGCCTCTGATCGGAGTTTTTTTTCCACCACCGACATAAGAAGGCTTAGAGCTCACAGATCCAAAAACAAAAAAATAAAATCTAGATATGTTTTCAGATCCACCGCCTTTCTATCTCAGATCCAAAAAAAAAACAATCTATTCTAGATTTTCTCTCTACCATGCAAACGACGCCAACAATTTGATGAAGAGATCTGTAGCTTGGTAATGGAGGATTCCGAAAACCCTAATTTTCTGAGAGATGTGACCCTTCGCCTTCAGAAATACGTAAGATGTCTCTCTTATTCTCTATGTCTATTTATATCCATGTATGGCGACCGCTCCCTTTTGAAATGCTCTACTGGCTTGTGTTTAATGAAACTGGATGAAACAATATTCAGAGGGATTTTTTCTTTATTTCGGTGTTATTTTTATTATACTGGTTAATTCCTATGTAATAATTTTTCTTCTTCTTTTCATATGAGCAAATATGGAGCATGCTGAGGATTACAAATTCACGAAGGTGTTCTGTCCGTCTCTGTGAATAATTACAATGTAAGCTATCCATCTCTTACTGTACTTTTAATATCTTCATCTTTAGAGACTAATTCCTTTTTGAAATTATCGATTACATTGTGTCCCCTAAAACTGGTAAAACAAATTTCAAATTGGATTTTGGATTCGATGTTGATTTTTTTTTCCTGATTCATTATTTTATATTTTTTTAAACAAAAAACCCTTTTTCTGATTCATTGATTTATATTTTTCTCACATAAAACCCTAAGTGTTACTCTCTTTGAATGTTTTTCGTTTTGTATGAGATTAATTATTGCCATGAATTGATTGAAACCAAACACAGATAAAAAAATTGATTTTAGACAAAACTAAACACCTAAAATTGAATATTAAAACTTAACTCATATTCATATATTAATACTTACAAAAATAAATATTAAAAATTTATTCCTAAGTGTAATCTGAACACTCTAGATATTTTCTATAAAGAATATGAAAAGACATAGATTAGAAGTCTCTAGAAAAAGCTGGAAAATATTTAATGCACTTAATTGACCAAATATAAAATTCAATATCTGAACCGCCACTGTGATGGGCTTATTGGGCCAAATATATTTTTACACAATATTACGAGCCTGCACACATTATAATGGGCTTATTGGGCGAAAAAGAAATATTTTTTAGATTTAAAAATTGGTTGGTAAAAATTTAAACAATTAGGAATGGGCTTATTGGCCCATTACAACTTACAGATACGAATACCGTGATGGGCTTATTGGGCCAAAAAAAATTATACATATTTATGAGCATGCACACATTGTAATGGGCTTATTGGGCCAAAAAAATGAAACAACATATTTAAAAAAGGGTTCGTAAATAAATTAAACAATTACGAATGGGCTTATTGGCCCATTACAACTTACAGATACGAATACTGTGATGGGATTATTGGGCCAAAAATATTATTACACATATTTATGATCCTGCACACATTATAATGGGCTTATTAGGCAAAAAAAATGACAGAACAAATTTAAAAATTGGATCGTAAAAAAATTAAACAATTAGGAATGGGCTTATTGGCCCATTACAACTTACAGATATGAATATTGTGATGGGCTTATTCGGACAAATATATTTTTAGACATATTTATGAGCCTGCACACATTATAATGGGCTTATTGGGCCAAAACAAAATGACACAACAGATTTAAAAATTGGTTCGTAAATAAATTAAACAATTAGGAATAGGCTTATTACTTTATTAGCCCATTACATGTTTAACAATATAAGCCCAATTCCAATTGTTGAATGAGCTTCTTTAATTCAAAGCCTGTTGAATCCTATAAGAACAAACAAATATCTCTCATTTCGGAAACCCTACTAATTTTCACCTTTCCATTTACGCAGTTTCTCTCTCTCTCTCTCTCTCTCTCTCTCTCTCTCTCTCTCTCTCTCTCTCTCTCTCTCTCTCTCTCTCTCTCTCTATATATATATATATATATATATATATATATATATATATTCTCCATCAAACTTCTTCATTTTCTTTCCTTTTCACTAAAGCTCAAAAATTATCATCTCATAATCCACAACCGCACTTCAGATATGTATCCCACCAAACCAAAAAAGAGATCTAGAAGATAAACTTCATCATGTTTCTCAGATCCACAGCCGTTGTTGTCACCAAGTTAACATGCAAAGCATATATCGAGGTTGATGGGGATATATAGAGGTTAAAAAGGAGATTTGGAAGAAGAATAAGGTGGTTATGAGATCCACACTGGAGAACAGTAAGCTCTCTCTCTCTCTCTCTCTCTCTCTCTCTCTCTCTCTCTCTCTCTCTCTCTCTCTCTCTCTCTCTCTCTCCCTCTCTCTCTCTCTCTCTCTCTCTCTCTCTCTCTCGTTTTCTTGAGATCCCTTAATCTATCGATCTCTATCACTCTGTCTCTCGCTCTGTCTCGCTCAATCTCTCCAATTTATTTATCTCTTTCTCTCATTCTCTGGAGATCCATTATGTTTGAAACCCTAAAAACTTTGGATTGAATAAAACGTGATACTAACCTCTAGTATTAATCGTGTTCTTATTGCATACTATTAATAGATTGGAAAATTAATATCATTTGAGCCAAGTACATAGTATAATAAGAAATGTCTTTGATATTTTGTTTTTTTATTTTAAAGTCTGAAAACTATTCCTCATATAGACTCTTCTTCATGAAGATTGTTCTTCGTTTAAACTACTATATATCTATATTTTAATGGGTTAAAATGTAAATAATATATTTAAATCAGTAAAAAAGTGAGTTATTTTTTTATTTTTTTATTTACTAATTTACATATCTTATAATGTATTAGCATTAATAATATAAGGGGTCTCAAAAACAATGTCAGTTAATGGGCTTCTCTAGAATTACATAATGGGCTTGCACGTCCAACCATCATCCTTATTAAAATTACAACAAAAGTGAGTTATTTTCTCCAGAATTACATAATATATTAGCATTAATAATATAAGGGGTCCCATATTTTCGTTGCTTGCACTGGTGGTTGGACATGCTTGCTTGCTTGCTCTATAATCATATAGCACATCATCCTTATTAAAATTCTTAAATCAATCTTAGCTCACTTTAAGTGCTTGGATACTGATATTTAGGGTTTATATAAAATTGAAATTGATATAATCATATATTATAGGAAATATCTACATTTTTTAAACAAAAAAAATACAGAACAATAGTAGATATTAAGGTACCTTTCTTCTAGAGATTTGATCTGTTGGAATACAATTTTGGACACTAAATTTGCAATTGCTTTCCTCTGTCAGATTACATGTGAGCACTTCACCAACACCTGTTAAGAGCAATGAATATTACACTGGGAATTGCAAAGTTCAATCTTTTAATATTATGCAAGGTAGTACTTTTTAAATTACAATTTAGATTATTTCTTCATGCTTATTAATTGATATTCTAATTACTGGTTGTTGTACTTGCGCAAGCATAAATAACTGAACACAAAATTATAAGTGCATTGGAAATTAGATATTTTACTGGGTGTTACAGTATACTCATATTGCAAGATACTCTTTTTACACTACAATTTATACATTTCTTTTATCTTCTTAACTGCTATTCTAATTACTGATAACTGATTCTTTTGCATGCATACATTTCAACATATAAGCACCACTATACATGGTTCTAAACTGCAAATCAGATAGCAACTATGGATGATTAACCTAAGGATGAAAAAGTTGTAAAGGTATGTGTACTTCTGACTTATATAGTTTGGTTATATTACACTTAATCATTCGTTTATAATGTAATTACTGACATTACCCTATTTTTTTCAATCATAGGTTTAAAGAAAAAATATCCATGATATCAGGTTCTGAACTCAGGAAATCAGATTTCCATGTTATACATATACAATCAGGTCATCCTTCTCTGTTTTTATAAATTATCATAATTTTTTAAACAGTTTTATAAATATTTTACGATCTAACTTATTTATTCTTGTTACAGTAAGGCAAGATGGACATTGGGATGTACACATAGACAAAATCAGCTTTTATTAAGAAAATTTATAAAAGAGGTCTAAAGGTATGTTTATTATCCTAATACTTTTGTATGCTTAAAATGTCATGCAATTTAGCATAGAGTAGTGTAAGTAGGTCTAAAGGTATGTTTACTACCCTCTTTAAGCATATTATGCACAAACTGAAAAAATAATTTATGCGCACATACAATAAATATCAAATCGGTAAAATCTGAGAATGGATATTAGTTTGTGTAGAGTATGCTCCAAGAGGTTATTAGTTTAATTGGCAAAAGGACTATCCTAAAACCCTCTCAGAGCATATTCTGCACAAACTTTCAAGTTATCATGCCTAATTCATGAAAAACTAAAAACAGTGGCTTCAATCATTTATGCATTTACATTAAAAACCTTAAACTGATAATATAGGGTATTAGGTTGTGCAGAATATGCTCATATAGGATTTTAGTTTCATTGGCCAAAAAAATAAACTACAAACCTCTCTGAGCATATTCTGCACAAACTTTAAAGTTATCATACCTTAATCGTGAAAGTTGATTTAATTAAGAGCATGCAATATTCAACGTGAAAGTAGTGCACTAAAACTGAAAATATAATTTCTGCTGTACATAATTCAATCTATAAACAAATCTCTCAAACATCACACACATAATTCAATCTATCAGTTCATTACAATATCGTGTAGAAACGGTTAAATATATGTACTTTTTTACATACAACTAATCTCTGTATTCAGTAGTCACTTTGGCCATATCTGTTAATGATAAACAAACGTATAGAGTATGTACATAGTATAAAAATCAATATTTAGTTTGGCCATTTTCATCAATCAGTGCATAATATTTTCAATATCTTGTAGAAACGGTTAAATATATGTACTTTTTTACATTCAACTCATCTCTGTATTCAGTATTCAGTTTTGAAGCTCTGATTGGGTTAATTGCATCAGCTTCATTTGATATGCATAGATGAGTTGAATGTAAAAAAAATACATATATGCAGCAGTTTTTTGCAACATGTTCATTATTGCCGTTTGAGCCAGTTATTTTGAAGCTCTGATTTGGTTAATTGCATCAACTTCATATTATGCAACAATTTTTGGGTTAAAAGACCAAAAAATTATTATTGCATTTTGTATAGTATATGTTTAGCAGGTTTAGTTTATGAGTGAAAGGTTATTATTAATTGTACGGTTTTACAAGTAATTATGCATTTCTAAATCGGTATATTTTAGGCACATTCCAGATTGTGTTCGTAATTGTTGAGATATGCAGGTTTCGATTTTGGCAAAAACAATCTTTGTGATTGATTGGCTTTTTAATTTAAGTGCAACTTTATTTTGGATTACATTTTTGGTAATAAACTACCCTAAAAATATTCATGGTTATCCGTGATTTCATAAACAAACTAAATCTTTGCAAGTAAATGATTATACAATTATACTAGGAGATCTTTGATTTAAGGAACAAAAAGGAATACCGAGAAAAACGGATTGGTTGCCACGTGTCCAAAATATTGTCGTATCGCCACGTGGCAAAAAAAAAATTGGTGCATTCTAAGAGTGCCATGTGACTTAGCAGGTATTCTGCTTTAGTAATTATATAGTAGATTATGCATGGGAGAGCCTGACTTCTATGGAGCTTTTATTATTTTATATTTTTTAAGAAAAAACATTGCTATTTTTAAGAATCTCCCAAGTTCCAGCTACAAAGAAGAAGACGATAATAGCGCATGGTTAAAGCATCAAATTTTATCCTATGCTCGAAGTGATAACATATATCTTTATATTAAAACAAGAAAAAATGACTCTAAATAATACCAACTATCAGCATTGAATAAAAAATAACGCGAACTTTAAAAATTGAAAAAAACATACCCAAACTATGTCAATATTAACTAAAAATGGTATGGAAATATTTTTCGGTGAATTTTTTGGCGGATTTGCTGATGTGGAGCCGGAGAAATGAGTTGTCATATTTCTTTTTAACACATCAAATTACACCTCATTTATATAACAAAAAGATACAAGAAAAAAAAATACACAAACCAATATAAGTAATTGACATCTTACAACAACACGAACAAAAGAAAATCAAACATATTTTTTGACAAATCACTTTTTAAACAAACCAATCATTATTATATAAATGAGGTGTAATGTTTTTTGAAAAATCACATTTTCGGCTCCATCTCAACATATCCCTTTGAAAATTTACCGAAAAAATATACTCATACCATTTTTGGTTTATATTGTCATACTTTTGGTACATTTTTATAATTTTTAAAGTTTGTATTATTTTTAGTTCAAATATGATAGTTGGTATTATTTAGAGTTTTTTTTTCTTAAAACAATGATACATAATTTTTTTTTGGTTCATTAATGCTTCTGAATTTTGGAAAAATTACTATTTGGTAGAACTTTTTTCTTTTGAAAAATAGAGTCTTTCTAAGAGTTTGTTTTTCTCGCTAATTTTATCTTCAATAGGATTTTTTTTATTTTCTTATAATTAAAAAAGTCATATATTATCAACTACAATTCATTCACGTTTTTTTAATAAAATAAACTATGGTAAAATTTATGAGTGTTAGTTTTCTAATTTGATATTATAAAAAAATCAACTCTTTGTCTTTTATTGTGCAAAAATAAATTGCTACTTATTTGAAGTACATAACAAAAATACTTTAACCAAATTATTAAAAAAACATCAATATAAAGTTAAAGCATTTTTTAGCAAACAAAATTAAACACTCTATTTAATATTCGGTTTGTCTAATGTGTTCCCATGGGGCACATGTTAAGAGGCCGAATTTGGAAATTTTTTCCAAAATATTCCCTAAAGTAGAAGGGGTGAACTCCTAGAAAAAAAAAATTAAACTAGGCTAAAATGGATTATTACTAAATATGGAGTTTTTATTGTATGTCCATGGGCACGCATTAGAAAAATCATTTAATATTAGTCATAGTCTATCTATCTATCTATCTATATCTATATATTTTATTCTATTATATATATATTAAATAAGATGCCTAAATCCTATGCGTCGTCATCATATTAAATTTGCCTACGTGTCATCACTCATCTAACCATTCATTCGCCACATATTTCATCCTTTTAAGAAAAATTATAAGAATGGGTCATGTTTAATTATATATGAAATCTATTTAAGTAAATAAATATAATTAGAAAATTATGTATTAGCCAATCTTACTCTATAACTATAAAACATCTATATATAATGTAAAATATAATCCTAGATCATTAATGCTCATCCTCTTAAATGATAGAATATTTTTTTTTTTAATAAATCTATCCATGACATCATTTTATCACAAAAATAGAGTAGAACTAATACAAAATTAGCATTCAAATGTAGATAAAATCCAAAACTAACATTATTCATGTGGAAATTCTTCACATGTAATAAGATTCTATATTTTAAATAAAATAGAGTTTTTTTTAACATAAATGTCTCTCCTCTTGATTACACCTTAGAAGTATGAAGTATCACACATAAAATCAACACATAGAAGAAATAGTTTTGCCTAAATAACAACATATAAAATATAAAATGATATACTCCTAATTCAAATATAATCTCTCTAACTATATATTTGTATAAATAGAATATTTTCGGTAAATCGTTACTCCTAATTCTAATATAATCTCTCTAATTATATATCCGTATAAATATAAGAATTTCGGTAAATATTTACTCATTTACACCTTAAAAGTATCACACGTAAAATCAAACTTATTTCCAAAAAAGAGTTTTGGGCTATACGATTATTTACATTCCATTATAATCTATATCTTCTCTTATATACAAACCTTTTTAATTATTAAATCAACGCCACAACCAACATTATCAGCATAAATACATTTATAATACCCATATCATAGATGAAAATGTTATCACATACATAATTTTTTTTACGTTGATAACTTAAATCACAAGTTTGACTCGAATTTAAAATTTGTTATATTTTTTCGTCATGTATAATTTATTCATGTTATTTTTACTCTATATCTTTCTCTATATATATAATAGAGTATTTGAGCAATGAATGCTCATTTACTTAGCCTAAAAATTAAACAATTTTAATTAGTAACAAACAATTTTAATTAGTATGCCAAAAAACTACAAACATAATTATGAAGTAGAATTTTAGTTAGTATTAAACTATTTCAGTTAGTATAAATATATATATTATATGTATACAATGCTCAAAATTAACTAAAGCCTTGGAATAAACAATATCATGCAATATATGATTAACAATTAGGGCATAAATTAATTTATCATTTCAGATAAATGAATTCGATAGAAGAATTTGAAGTCACATTTTGGGTCAAAGTTTGTATATCTAAGTTTGGGTCATTCATCATATATTAGTATATCTAAGTTTGGGGTCAAGCAACATAATTGAAGTTTGTAATCAACTTAATATTGGTTAGAATTAGAGGGTTCCAAGTGTGTAGTACATTTATCTTCTTCCTTTTATTAATTGAAACATGTAGATGGGACAAGAATACGTACTATAATCAATTAATTGATAATAAAAAATCGACGGTTAAGATCGCTTCACCTGTTGTACGATAAGAGCCTGTTGTACGAGATCCTCAATCTTAGTTATAAAGATCTACAAATCAGTTCTACTATTCTAGTCATCTTTATAAAAAAATTATATATTGTTTTGTTTTGTTTTCGTCCCCTGATCATTATGGAATAACCTATATAGAAGGTTCACAAATAAGCTATTAACGTTCATTTATTTGTGCACTGAAGTTCACAAATAAGCTCTAAATGTGCAAAGACATGTGTTTGAACATAAACATGTTATATGTGAACCTTACGGCATAGAATAATGAACATTTAGTACTTATATGTGAACGTCAATAATTGTCTATTCCAAAACGATCAGAGACGGAAAATATATATAAAAAAAAAAGAAAAAGTTGTTGATCAGGAAGAAAAAAATCGTCGTATTTACGGTTATTCCACCGCGTCACTATTCACCTCTTTTAATTTCAGTCCTCCATCTCCTTGATCCAATGGCCCATAATATTTATCATGATGTACAATAATGACCAAATGTATGTGAAACTCCATCTTATAACTAATTCATAAGTAAAACCCATTATAATTTTTAATCTTTCTTTAAAGAGTAGAAATAAAGG
Organism: Rheum nobile; assembly: GCA_027886185.1. Taxonomy (NCBI): domain Eukaryota; kingdom Viridiplantae; phylum Streptophyta; class Magnoliopsida; order Caryophyllales; family Polygonaceae; genus Rheum; species Rheum nobile. Next base: position 11,278,918 of record WOAB01000563.1, on the reverse strand, counting down.
TTAATAAAACAAAATCTATCACGGGCATGTTCACTAGTACTAATTAAAGGTTTTTTCTAGTGTGTGTCCATGAGCACACTCTAACAAGTCCATTTTTAGCAATAATTTTTTTAACCACTAGTTTAATCTTTTTTCTTAAGGATTTATTCATTTTCTATTAGGGAATATTTTATAAATAATTTTCTACTTTAACTTGTTAAAATATACCCATTGACACACAATAAAAACGGCTAATTAAATTACTCAAATCACATAATAATCACATATTCAACAATCTACTTGGGAGAATAAGAAACAAAATTTAAATTTTGGGGTCTCCCACAAGGGTATAAAAAGGCCATAGCCTTTGAAGATTGTGGGTGAGAGATTAACATCAGCAGCCTTCCTTGTGCAACATAAAAACCCTAACCCTAAACCTCCATCAACACACCCCTAAGCTTGTTTCTCCTCTATCCAATCCATCTCCCCGCGCAAGGGTTTCGGATGACGGAGATGGAGCACGACAATGGAGATACCGAGCCGCAGCAGAAGACAAGGCACAAGGGAAAGCACGACAAGCCCAAGCCGTGGGATGACCCCAGTATCGACCACTGGAAAATCGAGAAATTCGATCCTACATGGAACGAAGGCGGCATGCTTGAAGTCAGTTCCTTTTCCACTCTTTTCCCTCAGTACAGAGGTATATCCCTCCACCTCCCCAACTTCTCAAATTCAAAATTGAATTCATCTATTTTTTCTGGATTTTGTACATGGCCGTTATTGGATTTGGTTCTGGGAACAGTCAGGATGGTAGCTTTAGACTGGTGGTGAGCCAGAATTATGTTAATTAGTGCAAGTTTGTTAAACCATATGATCTGCACTTATTAGTGCAAGTTTGTTAAACTAAGCAGCCTCATATTGACATAATTCCAGGTTAAGCCATATGACCCCAGTATCTTTAACGTGTTTGTCTTTTTTCTCATATTGACGTGTTTGCAAGTTTGTTAAACCATATGATCTGCACTTATCAGCTTATATTAGAGGAGTTGGTCATGCTTTCTCTTATTGCCGTGTTTGTCTTCTTTCAGAGAAATATTTGCAGGAAGTGTGGCCAATTGTAAAAGGTGCATTGAAAGAGCATGGTATTGCATGTGAACTAAATTTGGTTAGTAAGATCTTAATTTTAAATGTTATTTTTGCTTGTTATGATAAAGTCTTTACCTTTTGCTTTTAGCTCTTTCGTTTTCCATGCTCATTTTGTGGCTTCAATATTATGTGTAAGCATGTCCAAGGACATTGAGCTACTCTCACGGTTGTTAGTATTTTCTCATAAACCATTAATAGAGCATAAGCAGTTTATTTCGTCCCTTCTTTATTCGTTTCTTTGTCTGTGCTTTCTTGCTAATGTCTAATGCCCAATCTGTGATAACGGGTTCATTGTTTAAATCCCTCTTATTTGGGATTTTAGTGGGCATTTCTTTTACCTCGATTCTAGGCTGCTTGTCTGACATTGATTCTTTTTGGTGGTTAGGTTGAGGGTTCTATGTCAGTGTCAACTACTATGAAGACCCGAGATCCATTTATAGTTGTGAAGGCCAGGGATCTGATTAAGCTTTTATCAAGAAGTGTTCCTGCAACCCGGGTATGCTCCACTGACCATAACAGCACTAATAGACTTTATCTCCTAATGTGTACACTGCTGCTCCATTTATAGTTGTTTTTCTTTTTCGTTTCCCATGCTGGAGGAGTGAAAACATAGTTTTTTTTTCTGGAGAAATTGAAGTCTTGCCTATTTTTTCTTTTTAGTGAAACTCTACTTTAGCTATGATATTAGTGGTTTTGACCTTGCACATTTTCTCTATAGACTAAGCAGATAATACAGTTATTTGTTGTAAGCCCAACAATGTTGCCTTAATCAATCTTCTTTGCAATATTTTTGGTACTGCAGGCAATAAAAATACTGAATGATGAAATGCAGTGTGATATCATCAAGGTTGGCAATCTGGTCCGGAATAAGGTGTGCTTTCTGGTTCCTCTTCTTTTTGAATAATTTCTTATATGTACTGAGCTGTATTAGCATATATTGCATTCATCCACTAGCCAGAGGTTCATTCCATTTTCCAGTCCTCGTTATTAGAGGAAATGAATAAAGATAAGGGAACAAGGAAATTTGAACAGGTACCTTATGTGTGAAATGAATATCTTATGACAGGAGAAAAAAAATTGTTTCAAATTTCTGCCCTTTTCCCTTAGGTAAAAAATTAGCAGCATTGTCTAATAAAATTTTGATAGGAATTCTCTTATCTTCTTTTCTTGCAACGTTCCAGTGATTGTAGAAGTTTACGGCCCTGCTAGGTTCATTTATGCACTTCCTGATTTCCTGTTGGCTTTTTCATGCACCGTGACTATAATGTGGTAGCAAATTCTCCCGCCACTGTATTCAAATATATCTGGAAGGATAACTAGTTTTTATCTCAACATTATACATAATTAGGAATATCTAGAATAAATTTCATTGTCTACGAAGTAGGAATTTTATTTCGCTAGAGCTACTTCCTACAATTTGAGTGGATTTTAGACATGTATTCACAATTGTATTCTGCATAAGATTACGATATGAATCTGTTTTGTGTTAACTGTTTGGTTTACTGCAGGATCGGTTTGTTAAACGTAGACAACATCTTATTGGTCCAAATTCTTCTACTCTAAAGGTTTGTATGCTTATCACATCATATGCTGATATGCAAAGAAATCATGTATTTTTAGCAGGACTTGACTATTTGACTGAATATACAGCAATCCTTGTCCTTTTATTTTCATGTTTCTTGTTTTACCTATTGATTTGAATATTTGATGCAGGCATTGGAGATTTTGACCAGCTGCTATATTCTCGTCCAGGTGTTTTCCTGGGACTTAAACATATCATTGTAACTATTGTAATATGTTTCAGTAGACTAAGAGTTTTTTCTTCTGCCTTGTGCACGTGTAGGGAAATACAGTTTCAGCAATGGGTTCATACAAAGGGTTGAAACAAGTCAGGAAAATTGTGGAAGATTGCATACAGAACAAAATGCACCCTATTTATCACATCAAAGTACTGAAATTACTTATCTGAACTTCATTGTATTCTTTGCAGTTTCATTTATTTTTTTTTGTTTTACATTTCTACTGTGGACAGATCCTTATGATGAAGAAAGAACTTGCAAAAGATCCCACTCTTGCAAATGAGAACTGGGATAGGTTTCTGCCAAAATTCAAGAAGTATGGAACCAGCCATTTTTCTTCTATACAAATATCTTTACTATGGCCAGAATAGCGTTGTAACTTTTCTCTCTTAAATGTTCAGGAAAAATGTTAAACAAAAGAAACCTAAGGGTAAGGAGAAGAAACCATACACACCGTTCCCTCCCCCACAGCCACCTAGTAAGGTGAGAAATTGTATAGTTTGTGATCAGACTTGGTCTGTGACCAAGTGTTTGAATTCTAATAGCTTCTATTTTATTAAAATGTTATTTGCATAGGTAAGTGGAGGTATTGGAGAATAAAATCTGTTAAATCATCATGTTACTTGTAGATAAGACTTATTTAATTCAGTTACAAGGTTATGTTCCTGCTTCTGAAATAGGCTAACAAATTAGTTCTATAGTTGGTCTTTTCATCTGGTGTCTCCTGACATTGATACGTGGCTATGTTGGCCGGATCTGACTTAACATACTTAACCTGCAGATTGACATAGAACTGGAGACAGGTGAATACTTCATGTCTGACAAAGTCAAGTCAGAGAAGAAATGGCAAGAAAGGCAGCAGAAGCAAAATGAGAAAACAGCTGAAAGCAAAAGAAAAAGGATGGATGCTTTTGTTGCTCCTAAGGTATTATACAGGCTTTATGTCTCATCTGAGAAATATTACATATACATCCTTAACTTTACTTATCCCCTATCTCTTCTGCAGGAGCAAAATGCAGAGGTTCCTAGCACATCTACCAATGACAAAAACGCTGTGGATGCCATGGCAGAGTCTTTAAAGGTTAATTCTATTCAATTTTGTGGTTTCATTTTTTGTTTTGATTTTGACATTCTTAGTGAAGATAATGGATTCTGAAGATTAGTTTTTCCTTTTTCTCAATCTTTTGTGAAAATGATTGAATGTAAGAGCTGGTTAGAAGGTTGTTCCTTGATTTTGCCTTCTACCGGGGAGTGTAAATTTTTGTTGATCTCGCTGCATTCTTGTTCATTTGAGTTCATGCAGAAAAAGGCAAAGGATTTTGGGAAGCAGAAAGCTCTCGAACGCATTGATCCCCAAGAATATATTGCCGCTGCTCCTGAAGCGCCATCAAAGAAGCAGAAGCGGTCGAAGTCTCAGAAACAGTGAGTAAATCTCAACAGGTTTCAAATTATAGTATGGGCTAAAATATTCCCGACTGGGCGATTAGAGAATGGGTATAACCAAGAATTTTGAGATGCAGCACAGATGTTGTATTATCATGGAACTGCTGATCTTCTAAGAAGTTTCTCAGACACTGATTTTGATCTTTTGTAGGACATTTCTAGTATGATCCTTTATATCAAAGTTGAAATTTGAGCTTCAACAGTACTTGCAAGGCTATCAATGCAATTCAGAAGATTAAAAAAATAGTAGAAACTGTTGTGTTTATTAACCACTTAGTTTTTGTACTGAGAAAGTACTCCATTAACAAGTTTCTGAGTGCCAAACAAGCATCAGAAGATTTGTATTGGACATATGCTGACGGCAGGAGGGTGGCAAATTGAAGTCATTTTTCCACAAAATCTTGAAATAGCTCTATATATGAAATTATTATTTTCACGCCAGGCACTGGTGAATGGTGGCCTTAGTGTAAAAGCTCAGCTGAAAATAATGTAGGTTGGTAGCAATATTGCGGAACTTGGGAATGTGCACACCAACTGCTTGATAATTTGCGCCAAAGAAACATGCCAAGATTGATAAGGTTGATGAGCTAATTGGTTTTGGATTAGAACTTCATGGAGCTTATTACACATGTAACATATACAAAATCATATACAAAATCATAACCATCGGAATTTAACATATACAAAATCATAACCATCTTTCTTTCTTTTGTATATTCTGAAGTGAGAAGTTGTAAATGTACATATGAACTGTTAAAGTCTGTAGGCCCAATCAGGATGAACGTGTTCGTCTACCCGCAAACCCACCATATAAGCCCATGAGATTCACAAAACCAATTCGCAACGGGTGGAGTAATTCTTGGCATTATATAATAATCTTGTTTTATTTGATTTTCCAATGTTGGATGGTCTCTCCCCATCTTTTATCTTCCACATGAACAATGCATTTATGAGATGATTGTGCTTGCAGTTGCAGTGCTAGGCCTTTTCCGGGTTGTTACTTGTTTGGACCACCCTCACACTTTTGGCGAACTGAGAATATTTAAAAAAATAATATAAAAGCCCTTCTTTTTCACTTCATTATTATGTTATGTATGTGGGACCAGGAAATTAAAGCTTCTGGGGAAATTATAGTGTACGTGTTGTTTTAGGAAATTATGGTGGCATCTGTTCCCTTTTGGATGTATATAGATGGATTTGCATTAAATTGCAAGCATTGAGGTCAAGTGTGTACAGTACTGCTGAAATTATAAAGTGACCCATCAAACATAGGTAAAAGATATATACACACGAAAAATCGTCTAAATGCAAACCAAAGTGTGCGTTAATCCTTAACGTACAATTTTTGTGCGATATTTCTTAACGCACAAGGGACAGAAGAGGCATTTTCGAAAAATTCGGGGGTAAAATGTGTGTGACATGCCTTAACGCACAGGTTGAATTGGGCCAAGCGAGACAAGCCCAAAAATAGTCTGGCCCAGCTTAACCACGTGTGCGTTAAGTGTAGTCGCACATATTTCTGTGCGATTAGGGTTAACGCACAATGGTGCGATAAGGGTTGAAGTCGATTCTTCTTCCCCTTTCCCATTTCCTGATTTCGGCGCCGAATTTTTTTCCCGAATTTTTTCTCGTTTCTTCGATTTCGATTTCCCAGAATTTCCGTCTATTCAATCTCAAATCCGATCATGGATTCAACTAGGGGGGCTCATGGCGGTCCGACTGGTGGTGATGAGGTGGCCGAAGGCATTGAGGCGGCGGCGACCGGAGCTCCTGTGCAGCAGACTCGCGCCGGTGGTGGTTGTTTGGCGTCTGGTTCCGGAGCTGAGGGGGTGCAGACGACGGCCGGTCTCGGTGGAGGAGCCGCCGCTGGTGTCGGAGGTGGAGCCGCCGTCGGTGTCGGAGGTGGAGCCGCCGCTGGTGAAGCTCCGGCTTGGAGGGCCATGGAGGAGGAGGATGAGGATGAGGAGGATGGTAGCTTAGTCCGACGGACTACTGGTGGCGCGAGACGTCGGTTGACCCCATTGATCCCGTCGAGTCCACCTATTGACGTTACACCCACAACATGCATCAGTCGTCACGTAAGTAGATTTGCTTAGAAATCATCCAAATTTATTCAAATTTTGTCATTAAATTTTAATCGTTATATTTGTTATATTTGCTTAGATTTCATCTAAATTTTGACGTTAAATTTTAATCGTTATATTTGTTAGATTTGCTTAGAATTCATCCAAAATTAAGTTTATATAAAATTTAGAGAAATATGATAAAATATATATAATTTATATAAAATTTAAATGAAATTTAAAATGTCATATAATATTTAGCGAAATAGGTATGAAAGTTAGATAATTCTAAACCGATCAATAAATATGAAATTTAGATAAAATATATTAATTAGAAATAATGCTTTATAAAATTAGATATTATAGATATTAAATTATATAATTTAAGTTTAAAATAAAAGTTCGAATTTCGTTTGAAATTGAGAGAAATAAATTAATGATATTAGAGAATGACTATAATAAATTACGAAACAATAATTTTAGGCATTACGGGACGCGTTGGGTGGATTTGAGGGGATGACACATCCCGCTCCGGTAGCTGATCGACGTGGTGCGCCTAGAAGGCATATCTCAACGACAGTGCGGCGTCATGCGGTGCAGATGAGGGCGGACTTATTAGCAGTAGATTCACCGGTTCCAGCTTCTGGTCCGACTGAGGATGCGTCGCCGGTTCCAGCTTCTTGTCCGACCGAGGATGGAGGACGCATACGTCACATCTGGTGACGATATGCCAGTTGATGAGGTGGCATGTCATGTGTCAGACGAGGACGAGGATCTGCTGGCAGACTACACGGTTTCTTATGAGCCGATTTTACCGGATGAGACCGACCCTCCACCTCCTTGTTCTGTCCCATCCCCCGTTTCCTCCCCATTCCCTTATAGTCTTGCTGCCCCCTCCCCTATTTCTTCCCCTGCACCAGCACCAGCTCCAGCACCAGCTCATGGCCCCGTTCTAGGGCAGTGTTCTTGGATGCCTGGAGGGCCGCACGTCCCTTTCCTCCTTCCGAGCTACACCACACATATCGCGAGGGCGATTTATGATTTGACTCATTTGGCCCCTCCTCCCCCTCGTGCCCCCACCCTTCCACAGCAGCGACGACGCAGGAGAGCTAGAGGACAGGCTGCTCCAGAGGATGCTCCAGAGGCTGCACCAGAGGCTGCTCCCGAGGTTGCGCCGGAGGAGGCTGCAGATGTTGAGGCCGCTCCCCGTGTTTCAGGTCGTCAGGCCCTCCAGCAGACTCAGGATTTGGTGCGTTTTCTTAACTCATTTGTCTTGTAGAAATGTAATTATTTTTTTTAATTTCGTAGCTAATATTAATTATCGAACATGTAGACCCGTAAGGTCTTGAGGGTTCACTTCCACGTCGGCATCGTCACAGATCTTGAGCCGTTCATCAGACCCGAGCCAGAGTCATGGTTTCGGCTAGCGGAGCGTAGTGGCCTCACACATCTCCGTGTTCTTGGCACCGGGGCTATTGATCGCGTCCTGGTCTCTGCTTTTGTGGAGAGATGGCACCCTGAGACGTCATCGTTCCATTTTCCTTGGGGCGAGATGACGATTACGCTACACGACGTTTATGAGATACTCAGGGTGCCCATTGACGGGAGGAGCTGTACGGCACCAGGCGTGAACGATCTAGAGCTCAGACGGAGGATTGCGCTGGAGCTTTTTGGGTTTGACGATAGTTCTCAGGTGGATAGATGGTACCGTACTGGCGGCATTCCTATCGTGAGGCTACAGGACGATTTGACGCGCATGATGGGTAGCGAACAGAGGGACGAGAGCGTCTTGGCTTCACTTTATCTGTTCTTGATGCTCGGCTCCACAGTGTTGGTCGACAAGTCTACCCGTCAGATCAAGCACAAGTGGTTGGCACTGCTGTTCGATCACGAGGCCACAGGCCGATATGCATGGGGAGCAGGCATTCTGGCGTTCTTGTACCGGAACTTAGGACAGGCGTCCAGACGAGAGGCACAGGGCATTGCCAGTTGTGGCATACTTTTGAGGGTAAGAATTTAAATTTAATAAATTTGAATTTACTTTATACATTATAATTATTTCTTTTGTAACCTTATATTTCGTTCGATCTTCTTATGTAGTCATGGATATGGGCGTACTTTTCTCATTTCCGTGGACATTATGTCACGGACCCAGCTGCCATGGCCGACGATGCTTCTGCCATCAGAGACGGCCAGGAGGTACCACAGAGCAAAGAGCCAGGGCGTTTGGTGTGTATGCGCCAGATGCTGGACAATATTAGATATGAGGAGGTAATATGTTTCACCATATTAGTATTTTAATTTATAATATGTACTTCATGCTATATATTTTATAATATGTTATCAATTTTATTTGTTACAGGTACAATGGTGTCCGTTTCCTAGAGTATCATTCGACCGACCAGAGTACGCTCATTCCCTGTTTAGAGGGATCATTCAGATCATGGATATTCAGGAGCCGTACCTGCCGGACCGCTGTCTTCGTCAGTTTAGCCATGTACAGGGGATCCCGATCTTACCCCCAGAGCCGAGCTCATTGATCCGACAGGACGACCTCAGGCATTACGACGTCAAATTCGACGCTCATCTATTGGGGGCATGGGATGAGGATCTGAGGCCTTTGATCCATGTTGAGGCGCCACCAGTCACGCGCTATTGGGATGTTACAGATGACTATCTGGATTGGTTGGACGAGTATTCATATGTGCTGGTGGATCCTAGATCCACCAGACAGGATCGTCCTCATGGCCCTGTCCATCTCACACCATCGGTGGACACTCTTACAGTATGTGCAATGTTATGATTGTATAAGTTTAATGTCTTCTTATAACGAAATGATGTTGTTTGATTATGTAATATTACAATGTTATGATTGTATAAGTTTAATGTCTTCTTATATTGTATTCCAATTTTAAGTATGTAATTTTACGTTTGGATTACTCTCAAACACACCAAAGCAATAATAATCAGCAAATAATCAAGCTAAATAACATCAAATTTCATATTGTATTACAATTCACACTAAACTCTAATACGCCACATAATCTGGATTCTTGCCGGCTGCAATGCGGCATTCCCTAAACTCTTGAAATTTTAAAGCATACAATGTTTCCCACCAAAGGATGTTCGGATCACAATGTCTTCGCCACGCATCCGTCATGGGTGGTAATGGAGACTCGTTAATGAGCGTCACCTATTGGAATACAAAAACAAAACCCAATTAGCATACACAATATTGCAAATGAAACATCTAGGTACAAGTAGAGATACAAAACATTACCGGTATCCAGTGATTGTGACACCCTACGTGTGCTATCCCCACAAAATTTATGGGAGGTGCGAAGCTTGATCCAGACGCTCGTATTGGTAAGCACAATGAAGGGTGCTCAGATATGACGACGATAGCAACGTTATACACCGTTGCAAACACTAAACCCATGAATGGCATGTCAAGCCAATAATCCGCGCCACAAGGGGTATTAACATAGTTAATTTGAACCATTAGATCGTCCCATGACCCTGGTCTTGCATAAGCTCGTACCGGCTCCCACATTTGTCGGTTAACACGCAACTCCTTTGCCATCGCGCTACGGATCAAGGGATACTGACCCTCACTCATCCCCATAAGCACAACCAAAGACCGATAGCCACAATGTCCATCTGAACGTACTTCCTTAGCACCGTTAATGTACCCAAACCAGAAGTAATCGATATTCCGAACCCCAAAGTCCACCCCAAAATGAATCATGGGTTCCTCAGGCCATTCCGACTTACGGACTCCCACATCGGCGCCCTCAAATTGTGATTCTTCTGGTTGCGGTTGTGATTGCATGTTCTCAGCGTCGAGCACCACAATACTTGGTTGCTTTCTGGGACGGCCTGGCCCTTTTGCCTTCTTCTTTGCCTTTGCCTTCTCATACTTCACTAAGTCTTCTCTTACGTGCTCATGCAGACTCTTTTCCCTAGTCGGCAACCCCTTTGCCTTGTTCTTCGCACCACTTGGCCTTCCCTTGGAACGTATGCACGTCGGCTCCATAATTGTACTTTGTTCCGGATGCTCCAAGGCCATGTACAACTCACTCATTTGCCATAACGTGGCTTGGGTCAAAGTACGGCTTTGCACTTTCGACCACATCTCACGCAATCTCAACTCTGGAATGGAAATAGCTACACCGTCATCACCAAGCGCACATGTTGTTGGATCGTTTTCCCAATGCAAGTCCTTCCAGAAGTCGTGAATGTCGTCTGGAGTGAGAGTTGTCTTTGTAATGATGGCTTTTGCAATATCGTGGACGCACGGCAACCCAAGGCAGTCTCTCACCCAATGATCATCGCATACTTCTGAATACTCATCCTTCACTAGCTGATCATACATGGCCAACAACAAATCAAAACACCTATCCGACACTCTGCAAAACAGCCTTGAAAAGACCATTCGAGCAAGCTCTGGAAACCCTGGGTCGTTGAACTCCATTGGTCGTGTAGACAGTGACTTATTCATGGTTGCTTTTATCGTGTCTATTTGAAGAAGGATTGTATGGTGGATCCTTACGATCACTCTGTTAAAGCCGCTTCTGCTGGACCCTACAATATCTTTCAACACACGATGCATCCCCTCAACCCTATCAAAACAATAAAATTTTACTCAGGGTACAACATTCATATCGAATACTAAACTATTCTAACTACACAATGTTCAAATTATACATGTTTGAAGTTCATGTGAAGAAGTGAAGGGTGTCATCCGTCCAGGCTCTTACTATACTTTCCTTGTAAGGAGTCAGCCATTCTCTCTCGACGTATCCAACAAGGCCGCTCTTCCACGACTTCCTCAATGCTCTGAGCCTCTCCTCGTACCTTTCCTCTGTGGTCGAGCAAAATAGTCCCCAACACTGGTTTGTAAACGTATCGACCTTGGCACTATCTTTTATAACCTTATCCGCATGTGCCTTGATGTTGTTTCTAATATGGACCCAACACAAGAGCTGCCTAACCGGGGAGTCTTTGAATACTACCTTAATAGCTTTCATGAGAGCCTTTTCACAATCGGTCATGATAGCATTGGGCATAACTCCTAACTGCTGAAACAAGTTCCGAAGGGCAGTCAATATCCACTGGTAATGGGAAAACGTCTCTGCTTTTGTGAATGCATACGCAATGTTGAACGTCTTGTGAGTGCTGGTAAAACCAACAATCTCCACCAAAGGCATATCATACCTATTACCAGTGGACATTAATACTTGTCAATATAACTAATTAAACAAGAGCACAAACAAAATTAACTGTTATTAAATGGTTTTACATACTTGTTTGTTTTGTATGTGGCGTCAATGATCACCACGTACGGGAACTTCTTCAACAAGCGTAGCGACTCCGGGTGAGCAAAAAACAGGATCTCTACCTCTTGCCCTTTCTTATTATTCCTAAGAGGATAAAAAAGATACCCGTTCTCTTTCAAAAAAGTCAGAGACCACTGGGTAATCGTCAATTCCCCACGATCCTCGTACTGGAGCTTCTGCAAAAAGTTTGCAACCTGCTTCATTGATGTCACATTTTCCGGAAAGTGTTTTCTCAAGTTCGAAACAATCTTTTTCGGAGTCTTCCGACCATCACCCCATTTCCTAGCCATGACCTCCTCCTCTTGGGTCATTCGACCCATGAATGCATTCCCATGAAAGCTAGCATAAAGCTTGTGGTTGTGGGTGCCATGTATAACATCCAACACCCATTTTTCAGTAAGGGATCCTGTCTTCTTGTGGAAACGACACCCGTATAGCTCGAATTTACAACCACACTTCTTCGATCTACGTTTTCGAATCCTTTCAACCGACAACTTTGGATTTTGTACATTAACTTTACGCCTCCAAGATCTCGACTCACCATATCTATCGCATGTCAAATTAACCACGTACGCATTTGAAGTACGTTTTACCAAAACTATCATCAGCTCTTTTGCTTTAGCTCTAGCCCATTCAAGCATTTCATTCTTACTCCCCCACTCTAGGACAGTACGAAAATAATCTCCATAATCTTCCCCCTATAATTAATTGTTATTTAATAATTATTATACTTTCTACAATTATAACTACAAATACATCAATTTAGCAAAGACATTAATAATTCATAATACAATCCACGAATTTTATGTGCAACTACGTAAGCCCCTACTTCATACCTAATATCATAACTACTTCATACAAAACTAGGACATGATTCATTACTCAAATTAAAATGAAATCAACACTAACCGTGCAAGAATCGCCACTCGAATCACAATTGTCTCCTTCGTCATCGGAACCCGAAGACTCGTTCACTTCGTCTACTTCTTCATCTTCTCGTGCTTGTACCCAATTACATTCCTCACTTTCATGATTATAATACTTCATATTGAGTGAGTTGGTGTGCTCTTGGTATCAATTTCTTCGGGTATATATAGGCTGAAATGGCTTCGGAAAAATCAGACCCTTTGGTGCGTTAAGCCTTGTCGCACCAACGGTCTGATTTTTTCTAGCCGTTGGGACTTTGAATTCATCAATTTGTGCGTTAAGTGTTAACGCACATGAACAGTATCGTGCGTTAAGGCTTGTCGCACCACGTGAATAGTATCGTCTGATTTTTTCTAGCCGTTGGGACTTTGAATTCATCAATTTGTGCGTTAAGTGTTAACGTACATGAACAGTATCGTGCGTTAAGATTTGTCGCACCAGTTCTGAATATTTTTTCAACTTTCGGACTGTTCTGTCCCTTGTACGTTAACACTTAACGCACCAAAGTGTGCGTTAAGTCTTAACGCACCAAACAGTGTGCATTTAGACACTGTTTGGTGTGTATATATACTGACCCCAAACATATATATATATAATATGCACACTGTTTGGTGTGTATATATACTGACCCCAAACATATATATATATAATATATTCATGATTATTGGATTGGGACCAATTCGATCTGGATGCATTCATATATATATAGTGGGAGTGGGACTCCATCAGACTATGTTCGATCTTGTCAAGGTTTGGGTACAACGAAAACAAGAGTTTTTTTTTGTGACACGTGGACTGAAAAAAGCGGGTACAGTCTCGGGACGCGTGCTATGCAATCGAGATACTGCTTTAATAATTATATAGTAGATTAGTATATATATATTGTCATCTTAGCTTACAGTGAAATGTACGCGATTTAATTAATTTAGATGATGCCATTAATTGTATGTACTACAAATTGTATGTATGGTTCATATATATGTGTGTCATAATTTGAATGGCATAATTGCATTATTAGTTCTGAGTACTCATTTTCAGCCAACTGACAAGAATAGACTACTTATACACCGATACAGATCGATGGACGAGTTTCATATATAAATCCTGAAACGTACATAATTATTGGAGACAATGTAATTAGGGTTTATTGACTGTTGTTACACAACTTATTAACTGCGCTGAACTAGTTGATTTTCATGGACGGCATTTGTTTGCAGCCATAATTAATTAAATTAAAAAGAATTGATAAATTTGAAGTGAGTTTGAAACATCTTATCTATTCTCTGAAATTTGGTAATTTGGAATGTGATATGTTTGTTTTATGTGTGATGATAGACACAAATTACCAAATTTGGTAATTTGGTCATTTGGAATGGTAATTTGGTAATTTGGTCTGTTTTCTGTTCTTAATCTTCTTTTATTTCTTCTCTCTTTTTTAATGCATTGTTTCCATCCTCCCCCTTCTTTTAACTTGCCTTGTTTTTTGTATTTTATCTTCTATTTATTTCAAAACATAAAAAATTTACTCGTCGCTTTATAGTAAAATGTGCAATGTGCAAGTTCTCTAGTAATTTTTATCTTATCTCTAGTTATTTTATGTTAATTATTCGTAAATGCAAAACCTCGAGTTATCTTCATTTTAACCCAAGGCTAAAATTAGAATATAATGGTTGGTATGAGTGTGTGACCAAGCATGAGTGCAGGTTCACACTTCACATTAACTTTTTTTTTCTTCCAAACTAATAAGTCAACTCTCTTTTAATTAAGTCAAATTGGACTTGAAGTGAGTGGATGTCGTTGGTCTATTTATTTTTTTTACATATTTGGGGAATCGAACACGAAATTCTTAGTTACATAGAACATTCTTTTAGGTGTGAACACAATAAATTTATATCAATAAATTTATCATATTTCATTGTACTTGATAAAAGAATTAGGGTAAATTACACAAAATCATTCCTTATTTTGGGATGTTTGCAATAAATCACTCCTTATTTTGTTATTTACAGAAAATCACCCCTTATTACAATTATTTTGCATCAAACCACCCTTTATTTTGTTATTTATAAAAAATCACCCCTTATTACAATTAGTATGCATCAAACCACCCCTAGACCTTTCACATTAGGCTTTTATTAACTCGTCAAATTTCTTATCATTTGTACGGTCTATAGCTCATTACTATGGATATACCATTGAATGTTGAAACTTTCAACTCTTAGTTTCATTCCAAAAGAACAAGTAGTAGGACTTTGATAAAGAAAAAATATATGACAACTACCCTACATTTGTTTGCATTGATTCACTAGTTTAAAGAAGTGAGGGTTATGTAAATTCAATAACCAAATTTTCTTTTTTATATTCAATTAAAGCCTTTAGACCTTGCCTCCAACTAAGGACCTGAACCGAGCCAACCTTTTCAATATCAGTCCAATGGCAACAATGATTTGCTTGGTCCTCGATGATAAAAAATCATGGATCTCATAGTTCGTCATAAGCCTAGGAAGATTTGCCCTCTTAAAGGATGTTAGGAAGGAGGACACCATTGATGAGGGACAAATTATTAAGTATAGAGAATTATTATTAATTGAGCGTGAGAGAACTTACACTTAGTGAATGCTTAACGAGAAATGAATTGGTGGTTTATTGCAACATTAACTATTTAAGGGGTAATTTAGTGTAAAAATCAAGATAAGAGGTGGTTTGATGCAAAATAATTATAATAAGGGGTGGTTTTCTATAAATAACAAAATAAAGGATGGTTTGATGCAAAATAATTGTAATAAGGGGTGGTTTTCTATAAATAACAAAATAAGGGGTGGTTTATTGCAAACACCTCAAAATAAGGGGTGGTTTTGTATAGTTTACCCAAAGAATTAAGATAAAGAAGAGAAAGATTGAATGATGAAATCAACTGAAAGAGAGAAAATGAGAATGACGGCTACTATTTCATTGCTTTCATTAATTCCAAATTTAGGTTTTAGTGCTATTACAAAAGGGGTATATATACCTTGAATATTTCTGACATGTCTATTTAGGAAATAAATGAAATTAGATGGACGATGACGCGACATTCTCTAACACCCCTCCGCAAGCTGGTAGGTGGTACAACCCTAGCTTGAAAAGCAGATGATTTTGTTGAGAAGAAGGCAGGATCTTGGTCAGGACATCAACAAGTTGCTCAGAAGATGGAGTGAGACAGAGTTCAATCAAACCTTCCATCACTTTGTCTCTTGTGAAATGGCAATCATTTTCCACGTGTTTTGTGCGTTCATGAAACACGAGATTTTGAGCAATTTGTAAGGCAGAGCGATTGTCACAGTGAAGACCAATTGGTTGAATGGGATGGACACCAATCTCTTGAAGCAAACGAACTAATCAAGTGAGCTCAGCAACGGCTTATGTCATTGCTCTGTATTCAACTTCAGAGGAGCTGCGAGAGACAATGCTTTGCTTCTTGGATTTCCATGCTATAGGTGAAGAGCCAAGTAGTATGATAAATCCACTAACAGACCGACGAGTGGATGGACGAGATACCCAATCTGAATTAGAGCATGCAGAAATAACAGGTTTATCAAAGCCATATAGCACAAAACCTTGGCCTATGGTGCCAGAGATATATATGAGAGTATGGTGTAAAGCCATGATATGAGGTGTGCGAGGAGATTGCATGAATTCACTTAATGTTTGTACATCAAAACATATATATGGACGAGTGTTGGTAAGGAAGTTGAGCTTACCAACAATTTGTATGTAGAGAGAAGGATTGTCTAATAATTCACCATCTTCATGATTGAGTTTCAAATTGAGGGGTAAAGGGGTACATACTGGTGTTGAGGAAGGAAAATTGGCATCATGTAGCAACTCAGTTGTAAACTACTTCTTTGTGATGTGGCAACACCCTTGGACAATAAGTAATCTCAAGCCCCAAAAAGTAATGTAATAGACCCAAATCCTTAATATTGAAAGTCTGATCAAGATAAGCCTTCAAATGGTTGATGGTAGCTGAATTAGAACTAGTGACCATAAGGTCATCAACATAAACAACAACAAGAGTAATATCAAGCCCTTTCTTCAAAATGAATAACGAGTAATCATTTATGGATTGAACAAAACCAAGAGACAAAAGAGAAGAAGTCAACTTGTGAAACCATTGTTTGGAAGCCTGTTTAAGGGCATATAGATACTTCTTAAGGCGAAAAAATTGATTGAATTCATTGGGGAGGCCCTCTGGAACTGTCATCAGTGGCGGATCTAGGGGGGGGGGGGGGGGGGGGGGCGCTAGGATCCGCCGAGCCTAGTATAGTTCAGAAGAAGAAAAAATTAGTTACGTTGTGTATTGCATTTTGGATATATATTGATTTTGCATATAACTTCAATCGGTTTTCTAACCGGCATAAGTTAAGAATTCATATTAAGACCCTAAAAAAGAAAATGTGAACTCATTTTACAAAAAATAAAATATTCAAAAAATTAACACATAATTAAAAAAAATTATATATAGGATCTTAACCTTAGAAAAATCAAACTTTCAATTTATATATATATATATATTGCATCTTAGCTGACAGTGAAATGTAAGCGATTTGAATGGCATAATTGCATTATTAGTTCTGAGTACTCATTTTCAGCCAACTGACAAGAATAGACTACTTATACACCGATACAGATCGATGGACGAGTTTCATATATAAACTAGTGCATTACCCGTATCCTGTACAGGTGAACGTAAATTTATAAAATTATTAATAATTATTTATGATTGAATTAAATTATTTATATTTAAATAGTTTTAAGAAATAATATATCTTATTAATATTGTTTAAGAATTATATAAATGAAAGATTAAAATAACATAAATTTGTTAATTAAAAGCAATATGTTCAACATTTTATTGTTAACTATATAACATCTATAAATATATTATATTTTTACTCATATATATTCTCGTATAGTTATTCTTTTTATTTTTAATCATGTAATTATTGTCATGCACCATATATTTTTGTTGAAGTCATGTATATATTTCACTATCATTTATCGTGTATTTTCAATAAACTATTATATATCCCGTGCATGACAATAAGTACACATATTGCTAGAATGTAAATGAGCCACTATAACAATGTAAATGAGCGACTATTGTAATTTCTTATTTTTATTTTTGAGTTAATATGATTGATATTTTCATATTTGAATAATATATATTAAAATAATATATTTTTAATATACAAGTGACATATCACTTTTAAAGCTAGAATTTTATTATAAGTATGCATATTGCTAGAATGCTCCAAACCACTATTTTATATTCATGCATAAGGTAAAATAACTCTTATCCTACATAATGTTATAACCCAAAAATATTATAAGTTTATACAATGGTGGAGTTTTGTATACCATGCAAAGGAAGTCATACTTCTTGGAAATATTTTAAACCTGAAAATATATTTAAAATTATTCATAAAATTGATAATATTATTATTTATGATAAGTAAAATAAATATCTAAAAAAATTGTCAACAAAATAGTTAATAACTAAAAACATAGATAGAATAAAAATATGAAAATAATTTTTCAATGGGTTTTATAAAACTATTTGGTCAACAATTTTTCATAAGATTTTCAAATATAAAACTAATATACATTAAAATTACTTCAAATATAAAATTTGGATAAATAATTGTAACCATAAGTGAATAATTTTATTAAGCATCTTTTCATCCATCGATCTTTTTAACTCATAAATACACAAATATATAACTAAATGATGATATTAATACATATTATATAGTAAATATATGACACTAAAAAGTAAAAAAAAAACTTTATAAATATTTAAACGATTGAAAATACATATATATGACTCCAAATCAATGAATTTTGCGTTATCGAATATTCACTAAATGTTTATGCATATATATATATAAAATAAGTAGGGATTTGGTAAGCTTATCGATCATGAAATGTGGAATAAGATATTCAAGGTAGTGGAAATGGAGGAATTAGAAAAAATAAAAAGAATTGAAGATTTATATTTTGCTTCAAGTTGTATTAATATTCCCTCATTCTAGTTTGTCAATTTTACACATTGTATGGGTTTTTTTTTTTGTTATATAACCTGCATAAATCACATAATAGAAATATATTTACAAGTAACCAAAGAAATTTTATAGAGTATCCCACATTTTAGTAAAATATTAATAAGAGGAAAAATATATAATTGTAACTATATGATAAAATAACTAAATGGGAGAAACATATGAAAGCTAGTTAAGTAATATCCATAGTGTTAGAATTTAAGATATGATCATGTCAGGTTATCATCCCTTCAAAAATGAAAATATTGTTACTACTTGGTAAATTAAAATAGTTTACAACTATGTATAAAAAATAGTGTTTGACATTAATTATGAGATTCTAAATGTAGGTAAGTTATAAACGTGTGAAACTTTATCTTTAATTATGTAATGTATAAATCGGTATCATATTTTGGTAGAATAAATCCAGTGAATCTTAATTTCAAATCAAGGTGACTATGAATTTAATAAAAAAGTAAAATGATTATTTCTTCTTAAAAAATCAAAATTCAGTTTTAAAATATCAAATATCAAAGAATAAATATATGTTAAGTTTTATATGTTAAGTTTAGCCCAACTGAATTTAATAAAAAAGTAAAATGATTATTTCTTCTTAAAAATCTTAATTTCATGCTTTATATGTTAAGTTTAGCCCAACTGAATATATAATTGGAGTTGGGATGCATATATTTGATATTTTGAATCATTGTCAAAGAATGGTTTTTTATGCTGTTGGACCTGATTTCGTTCCATCTCAATAGTTCGACACTAGCACTTTAGTTGATTCTACTAATGAGGGACATGACCCTATGCCACAACCAACAACAACTATTAGTCACAACAATGAGGACTCTTCATTTTTATCTGAGCAGTTCTACAATGTATTAAAGGCAACTACTGATCCAGTGTATCCCGGTTGTGCCATTACATTGTACGTTGTATGCAGTTAGCAATTTTATGTCGTTTAAGACCGATTATCACTTGTCACAAGCTGGATTTGATCGACTTCTTCATGATGTTGGGGAGATCTTACCACCGAACCACAACCTCCCCAAGAACTTTTATGAGGCATACGACTTTGATGTTGATGTATTCACAGGGTCATCAATTCATTCATTGCCTACAATTCTAAATGATCAAACTTCTCTTGACGAAGGAGCATATGATGTCGAAAGTAACGAAGAGGACTCCAATATCGAAAATGAAGATGATGACGATGATTTTTAATCAAATTCTAACAATGAATAAGTGAGTTATAATTTATTGCCTAATTTAAAAAAGCTAATTTCTTTATTTATATTCAATTATGCTATTTTTTTATGAGTGACCCTTCTGATGCTGAGGCTTGGAATCATTTGATCGAACCTTTCCAGATTTTGCATATGATGTCGAAAGTAATGAGGAAGACTACGATATCGAAAATGAAGATGATTTCAATCAAATCTATTTATATATAAAAGTTGACATATTTGTCACAATTAATGACCTATTGACCTCTCTTTTACACATTTTTTTTAATTTTACATTAATATCTATTTTACATAAAACCAATTCCCTCTAATCTTCTATATTAATAAATGTATTTAATTATTTTTTTAAAACACTCTTTTTCAACCCATTTATCTATCAATGCTCACATTTAAATATAATTTTTCAATCCATTTATCTATCAATGCTCACATTTACATTAATATCTATTGATTTTGTATTAGTTCAATGCGTAGCACGGACACAACACATGTGTGTCCGTGCTACGCACGGACACACATGTAACTAGTTCAATGAATAAGTGAGTTTTAATTTATTGCCTTATTTATGAAACTTGATTTAATTAAGTTAATTTAGGCAATAGCTATATGCACGCGGTTTCGCGTCTAAATGGACGCGAAACCGCGCGCGTAGCTAAGCTACGCGCACAGGGGTAAAACCAGCATTTTGTCCTTGACAAACCTGTGCGCGTAGCTTACGCGCACAGGAAAAAAAAGGCATTTACCCATGCGCGTAAGCTACGCGCACCCAATTTTTTTTTTTGAAATTTGATATTTTCCCCATAATCATGTAGAGAATTTCAATACGAGTCCGTACATATACAATTCGTCCAAAACAGACATCGTTTGCCCCTCCAAAAGCCAAAAAACGAAGCCTTCCTACTCATTTTTTTTTTACAATTTGGTGCCCAGAATATAGCGCATTGTAGTGAAATTTTTTGCATTTTTCTATTATAATTTTGTATAAAACTTTAATACGAGTCCGTACATAGACATGTCAAAAACCGACCCAACCCGAAAGGACCCGAACCCGACCCGAACGTCACTGGGTCAAGAAGGACCCGAACCCGACTCGACCCGAACGCAAATTTGAGCTCGCGGGTCCCCTTTATTTTATATATTTTATTTCATTTATATTAAATATTTTAATATACTTTATTAAATAATAATATAATATTAATTATTATATTATAATTATTTTATTAAAGTTAAAAATCATAATAATAATTATAAGAAAAGGACATGTTCGACCCGTCGGGTCAACCCGAACCCGACCGACCCGAAAATTTTACCAACCCGACATGACCCGAACCCGACCAACCTGACCCAGTTGACAGGTCTATCCGTACATATAAAATTCATATAGTTACACTTATATACTATAGTATTTCATTAAATTTTGTATAGTTACACTTATATACTATAGTATTTCATTAAATCTAGTATACTTAGACTTATATACTATAGTATTTCATTATATTTCATACGGTTACACTTATATACTATAGTATTTCATTATATTTTATATAGTTACACTTATAAAATACTATAGTATTTCATTAAATTTCGTATAGTTACACTAATATACTATAGTGTTTTATTATATTTCATATAGTTACACTTATGTACTATAGTATTTCATTATATTTCATATAGTTACATTATATATTATAGTATTTCATTCTATTTCATATAGTTACACTTATGTACATAAGTGTAACTATATGAAATTTAATGAAATACTAGACTTAATGAAATACTATAGTACATAAGTATAACTATATGAAATTTAATGAAATACTATAGTACATAAGTGTAACTATATGAATATAATGAAATACTATAGTATATAAGTCTAAGTATACTAGACTTAATGAACTACTATAGTACATAAGTGTAACTATATGAAATATAATGAAATACTATAGTATATAAGTCTAAGTATACTAGACTTAATGAAATACTATAGTTCATAAGTGTAACTATATGAAATATAATGAAATACTATAGTACATAAGTGTAACTATATGAAATATAATGAAATACTATAGTATATAAGTCTAAGTATACTAGATTTAATGAAATACTATAGTACATAAGTATAACTATATGAAATTTAATGAAATACTATAGTATATAAGTCTAAGTATACTAGACTTAATGAAATACTATAGTACATAAGTGTAACTATATGAAATATAATGAAATACTATAGTACATAAGTGTAACTTTATGAAATATAATGAAACTCTATAGTACATAAGTGTAACTATATGAAATATAATGAAATACTATAGTATATAAGTCTAAGTATACTAGATTTAATGAAATACTATAGTACATAAGTGTAACTATATGAAATATAATGAAATACTATAGTACATAAGTGTAACTATATGAAATATAATGAAATACTATAGTATATAAGTCTAAGTATACTAAATTTAATGAAATACTATAGTACATAAGTATAACTATATGAAACATAATGAAATACTATATTATATAAATGTAACTATACGAAATTTAATGAAATACTATAGTACATAAGTGTAACTATATGAAATATAATGAAACACTGTAGTATATAAGTGTAACTATACGAAATTTAATGAAATACTATAGTATTTTATAAATGTAACTATATGAAATATAATGACATACTATAGTTGTAACATCCCGGGTCAGAGGTGCTACAGTGCCATAGTTCCGAAGGACTATAAGGCGGATTTTTAAAAGAAAAGAAATCCAAAACTCTTCCAAATACACAAAAGTTATCAACATGAAAATTCCCGTTTCAAGTTTGAAACAATTCTTAAATATTTCATCCCAAATCAGTGCATAAGTTTATATCCAAAACAACAAGCATTTAATGCACCTTTTCAAATTCGCAGCAAAACCAAATCTTTAACTGTGAAGACCAATCTGCGATCCAGAACCCGCTTGTTGCTGCAAACCTGCAAAGCTTGGTGGACTGCCGGAACCCCAGCCAACCACGGCACGTAAACCGAAATTGGTCAGTCTTCCATCAAGACTGACAAGACTCCCCAAGCCAAAACAGTTTAAAACCAGAGAATTATCACAACAATCAAATAATACCAAACAACAACATGTCACACCATATATATATATATATCATATATATCATTATCATATCAACCAACCAATATCGACCACACATTAAAACATAAACACACACTATCACATAACCATTCATTTCTCACTCTTATCCAACTTTACTAACACATCCAATCTAACTTTCTCTCTATTACTAATACCTCAATTATCAACCCTACGAACCTATACACATATATTACTACTAACACGTATAATCACGACTAACCATTTACAGAACTCACTATTGTACTAATACGTCCAACTAATCTTCGCATCAACAACACTTGAGCACAAGCAAGACAATCATCACATAATATAAACATGACAAAATAACAACCCAGGCCAACCACCCTTCCGGTGCCGCCTGATTGTTAACATGGGTCGTAACCCATACACCTCAACCCAAACCTATGTTGGCCCACACCCTCAAGATGAAAAACCAACCTTCATAACATCCCATAACCCTCTTCATAATCACTCAATATACCCTTCTATCCGTAACTAGCTAATACCAGCATCCACATCTACAGAGATTCACAACTTTGACTAGTTACAATTAACAATTATAACACACGTAATTTCACAACCATAACCAATGGCCAACAATGACCCACAACCATCACTAATAACAATCAACATCCAACAAAAACCAATTATCAAGCACACAACCAAAATTACCAACACAACCAATTAATCAAGTACATAATTAATATTCGTCACATAATAGATATCACCACAATCAACCAATTATAACCAATAATAATATAACTCAACACTGCAAACCTAAACAACTCCAATACACCTCCAATCCAACCTCCGTCTCCATTCCAAACCACCACCGGGTGAGACTTTCATCACCCAAAACCAACTATCCATGCATAGGGACGGTCTTGTACCATCCAACCCTTGGCCCTTAACGACGTAGGCGTATACCCTACGCGGTTGGGTGAGGCTATCATCACCTGGCCCTGAATCACCACTCTTCCGGATGGGACTTTCACCATCCAACCCTTGGCCCTTAACGACGTAGGCGTGCACCCTACGCGGTTTGGTGAGGCTATCATCACCTGGCCCTCCGACCATCGGGGGTCGTACCCTCCGAGGCCCTACCACCAACCAACAACCAATCCACCACCATACCATCACCCAATCAACACTACACACGACAACATCACCAATCGTCTCTTCATCCATAATTACTTACGAACGACTACCACATCAACATCCAATTGAACACGATACAAATCAATTACTAACACGCACACACACACACACACATATTCACACACTTTCAAACAATCACAATTAATCACTATTAGTCACAATTGACTACCACGTCAACATTTAATCAAACACAACACGAGACAAATACTAACACACACACATTCAACCAAGTAACTCCACAATCGATAATCCAAATTAACATAATCAGACAAGGATAAAATCAATTACTGAATCAAGATAGGAACAAACGTACTTTTATAAAAAATATACGGAGGGTTAGCAAGAATCATCTTGCCTCAAACTCGACAACCACGACCTCAGAAACCTCCAATCAACTCGAACGGACCTGAGACAATAATCCGAGTAAATCTCTGACATTAATTAACTCATACCGAGTCACAATTAATAAACCCCCAATTCAAAACCCTAAATTCATACATTCAAATTCCAATTCAACAACTCACACAAATCAACCCAACACTTCAGCTACTCGTTGCACTTGTTTGACGGATGAACTGGCCACCGAGTCGAGCTCCCCATCGCCGGAACTCAACCGAACCTCGCAGCAACGAACAACAGCTCAACAACGGCGAACCTGCAGCAGCAGCAACAACCTACGCGAAAGCAGTAACGGCTCGCCTTCGCGTCGTCCACCTTGATCTCATCGTCGAGTGAGGCTTCTCGGCGCCAGCAACTTCAGCCACCAGCAGGCAGCGCAGGAGCCGAGCCCTGCACAGCCTCGACCGCGGTCTCGCGCTACAGCTCGATGCAGTTCGCACCAGCGAATCCCCGCGCCTCGCACCAGCAGCTCGTGGTGTCTCGCACCTGGGAAATGGAGTGGTCACCGGCTGAAATTGAAGGTTGCATCCACCGGCGGGGAACGAACAGCTGAAGAGGATGACGGAAGGCAGGGGCACCTCTGAACGAGAAGACCGAAAGGGGTTTTATGCCCCAAATTTCTGATTTTGCTCCCCTTCTTTATTATGACAATTATACCCTTATGATATATACTTTGGGGTATTTCAATAGTATATACTGTATTATATAAAGTTTTTATTCTCGATTTTTGGCTTTTTGGAGGGAAAAACGATATCCATTTTGGATAAATTTTATATGTACGGATAGACCTGTCAACTGGGTCGGGTTGGTCGGGTTCGGGTCAAATCGGGTTGGTAAAATTTTTTGGTCGGACGGGTTCGGGTTGACCCGGCGGGTCGAACATGTCCTTTTCTTATGATTTTTAACTTTAATAAAATAATTATAATAATATAATTAATATTATATTATTATTTAATAAAGTAGATTAAAATATTTAATATAAATGAAATAAAATAAAGGGGACCCGCGAGCTTGAATTTGCGTTCGGGTCGAGTCGGGTCCTTCTTGACCCAGTGACGTTTGGGTCGGGTTCGGGTCCTTTCGGGTTTGATCGGTTTTTGACAGGTCTATGTACGGACTCGTATTAAAGTTTTATACAAAATTATAGTAGAAAAATGCAAAAAATACCAAAAAAATTCACTACAATGCGTTATATGTCGGGCACTAAATTGTAAAAAAAATGGGTAGGAAGACTTCATTTTTTGGGCTTTTGGACGGGCAAACGATGTCCGTTTTACACGAATTTTATATGTACGGACTCGTACTGAAATTCTCTACATGATTATGGAAAGAAAAAAAAAATTCAAATTTTTTTTGGTGCGCGTAGCTTACGCACATGGATAAATGCATTTTTTTCCCTGTACTCAAGGGCAAAATGCCTGTTTTACCCATGTACGCATAGCTTAGCAGCACGGTTTCGTGCTGCTAAGCTACGCATACGGTTTCACGTCCATTTATTAGCTAATTTACAACAAATACATATTCAAAAGCGGGAAGTCGAAATTGGCTACACAAAAAATATTTCCCTCCAATCAATATACTTTATACCGCCGTTTTTTTGCTCCTTAATTTTCTAAAGATTTGAGCCTTATAACCCAAAATATCTTGGCCGATAAACCGCGCACGCTGATTTTTTTTGTCTCGCACTCTCCTCTGGGCGGCACTTAGAGCCGCCCAGAAAACCCTTCCAAAAAACCGGTTTGCACCTGGGCGGCATTAGGTGCAGCCCATGCAAACCAGTTTTTTTATAACCCGATTTGGACCCGGGCGGCACATATTGCCGCCCAGTGTTTTTGGTTTTGTAGAACCCGGTTTTGAAATTTAATTTATTTATTTTAAAAATTAAAAAATGATTTTCTGGAAACCGGGTTAAAATTCGGCGGCACTGAAAGCCGCCGAGTCTAAACCCAAAAATTGGGCGGCAAAACATGCCGCCCAATGGCGAATTTGAAATTGAAACTTGGGCGGCAACTATTGCCGCCCATGTGCAAACCGCCCAAAAATTGAAACTTCGGCGTTATTAAATGCCGCCCAGGGTCGTCTTCTCCGAGAGCGATTTGCAGAGTTCGAGAGCGAAAATGGATCCCGGCGGCGATTATTCGGTTGACGACATATGAGAGTTCTTGGCGGAGGAAGAACTGAGGGACCATCAGATGGCGGCGACGGGAGTTCTTGGCGGAGACGGCGACGATGTACTAGAATCGACGACAGATTCGACGGTGGCGGCGGCCAATATCTGTTTCACGGGGGCAGCGACGAGGCAGAGGAGGCGGCGGAAGCGAGGCTGGGGGAGAGGGGTGGCGACGCGGCGGAGGAAGCGAGGCTGGCGGAGGAAGGAGGCGAAGCGAGGCTGGGCGAGACCGAGGAGGGAGGCGAGGCTGGGCTGCACTACGTGCCGCCCACTATGGGGGAATCTGGGCTGCACGTGGTGCCGCCCAGGACCGAGGGCGAGGAGGGCGATATCGGGGCTTTTTTGGGCGAGGAGGGCGACATCGCGGCGGAGAATGCCTTCGACGTCGCGTGCGCGGTTGCTCAGCAGGCTATGTTAGACTTGGGTGAAATTCCCGTTCTCCAAAAGCGAAAATATGAACGGAGGCCAACTGAAAAGGTATGATGTTTTTTAAATTTGTAATCGTTAAATCTAATTTATTTAATTAAATTGTTACTGCACTTGTAGATTTATATACTTGGATTTTAGATTATTTAATCATTATCTTATAAAAAATAGTATAGGTAATAGGCTCAATTATACTATTAAATAATATTAAATATATCATTGTAATGAAAATTTTAATATATTGATTTTGTTTGTAAGAAAATAATATTTGGGCATATGTAAATATGTTATAGTGGGTAAAATGAATATAGTTATATTTGTAAATTTGATTTTTATTGTATTTAATCATTATAAAAAATAGTATAGGTAATAAGCTCAATTATACTGTAATATTAAATATGTCATTGTAATGCAAATTTTAATATATTGATTTTGTTTGTAAAAAAACAATTTTCTATATTTTTTATGGAAAAATAGGAAGTTTTGGGTAAGATCG
Organism: Rheum nobile; assembly: GCA_027886185.1. Lineage (NCBI taxonomy): Eukaryota > Viridiplantae > Streptophyta > Magnoliopsida > Caryophyllales > Polygonaceae > Rheum > Rheum nobile. The sequence continues at coordinate 11,251,102 of WOAB01000563.1, read as the reverse complement.
CACGGTCCGATCGAGATAGTCGCCCTACTACTGCATCTGCTCGCAAGAGGAGGGTTGGCGGTGTATCGCAGGGCCATATTGAGGCCGATAGTGAGGGCGCTAGTGAGGACGATGTTGGTCCCGTCCGCTCAGATGAGGACGTGATTATGGAGGACCCACCTCAGCAGTCACATCAGGAGGACTCACATCTTGATGACTCACCTCAGCAGCGGCTACCTCTGTGGAGTCACATGAGCAGTATGCCCCATCTCCACGTGAGGCATCTCAGCAGGCCCCGTCTCAGCCTGAGCCAGCCACACAGGCCCTATCTCCGATTGAGCCACATCAGGAGACTCAGTATGGCCCATCTCTATCTCAGCATGCCCCATCTCCACATCATGAGCCATCTTAGCAGGCCCCGTCTCAGTCTGAGCCAGCCACACATGCCCCATCTCCGCATGAGCCAGCTGAGCAGCTTCCTTCTTTGTTGAGGAACTTTGATACGCACATTGCAGAGCTGATATGGAGGAAGGCATCGTTGGACCCACTCGAGGACGTTGTTAGGAGTTTGAGGGTCCAGACACGCCCTACGCAGTTTGCATTTTGGAGGGATCGTATTCCTAGAGGGGTCCCTGTGGAGGGGTCCAGGTTTTGGATTGCGCAGCAGACGGGGTTGACCGGTTTACTTGATTTACAGTTCGACAATGCTGATCATAGCCTCATTTCAGCATTCGTTGAGAGATGGCATCCAGAGACGAACACCTTCCACTTTCCCTGGGGCGAGATAGCTCCTACTCTACATGACGTGCTGATGATTTTAGGGCTGCCGATCGAGGTATTTGAGGTGACGTCACCATGGACCGGTCATGATAGCGAGCTGGCGGAGTGTGAGGCTTTGTTCGGCTATTTGTTTGGGATAGATTCGGACTACAGCTTTGATGAGGATGATGCTGACATGGTCCGCGACCTTAGGAAGGGTTGGGTCAAGCAATTCCAGCTTGGGAGGCATGTGATGAGGATGATTGAGGAGGGTGCCTACCCAGAGGATATAGCAGCCGGTTTCTTATGGCACGTCATGTCGGCTAGCATCTTCGTTGACAAGTCAACGAACGAGCTGAAGACAACACTGCTACCTCTTTTTGTGGACTGGGAGCGTGTCGTTCATACTGCTTGGGGTACTGGGGTTCTGGCTCTCCTTTATAGGAACCTCGGAGAGGGTTCTCGGCGCGGAGCTGCACAGTTCGCCGGCTGCGCACGTCTTTTGGAGGTAGGCCTTTAATATAGTTAACTTATAATTTAAATTATTAATATACATTATTGAATTGTTTTTAATAATGGTTGTCTTTCTCTATACGCAGGTTTGGATTTGGACGTACTTCGTATACTTCCCGGGCAACCCTAACCTCAAGGAAGGTGCGGACGACGACCTCCGACGCGCTGGACGATACTGCATTGGCTGGACACCTCTCCGGTCCCTCCGTGACCAGTCACACTACAGACGAATTCTGGACGAGTATAGGCCAGAAGATGTACGTATTCTTTTTCAATTTTAATTTACAGTAAGATAGCTTAATGAATTAATTTATGTTCCATCGTGTTTTGTTAATTGCAGATACGGTGGATGCCGTACGAGGGTCTTGATTTTCGAGGTGCCCATAGGTCCTCCACTTATCGAGGGACTATTCGTTTTCTCGGTGTAGAGGAGCAATACATGCCAGATCGGCTTACACGCCAGTTCGGTTATCGACAGAGTAGGACGATGGATATCATAGAGCCTCTGGTTGCAGTGCGTCCTCATGATTTCAGGGGGACGAGGCGATACCAGTTGCACTTTGACCCGCGTTGGCACAGGTGGGACCAGCTTGAGCATCATCTTTGCCCCCACATCTTGACGAGTCCTCCTGCGACGATGGCTTGGGATGTCCACGACGCGTACCTGGACTGGTATCTACAGGTGTCGCATCCTTACGTGAGTCCGAGTGTACCAGTGCAGCCTCGTATCAGTAGAGGACCACCTCCGGCTATCAACTTGCAAAGGGTATGTTTTTTTGTCCCATTTTATTCTTTTAAATTATTTTATGAAAGTCTATGTTTTTAAATTAAAATGTTTGTTTTCATTTGCAGCGTGTGGCGATGAGCAAGGCCTATCTTCAGGAGCTTATGTCTGGAGGTTGTTTAGGGTGTAGGGAGCACTTTCAGCATATGCATGACATTCTTTTCAGTGACGTCATTCCTGTAGCTCCACCGCTTGTACGGGCTTCACAGATGCCTTCTCATGCATATAGTGTAGACTCTACTATATTTGATAGAGCCGAATCATCTAGGATGGCGGAAGAGCGTGCAGCAGCTCAGCAGGCATCAGCTCGGCAGACAGCGTCTCAGCCGACGCCGATGGTTCCTCTAGTATGGGCACCGGGCGTGGATTCGGGTGTAGGTGTGTCCTTGGCTAGTGATTCTACTCCACATTTAGATGAGTCATCAGATAGTGAGACGGAGAGTTTGTAGTATGACTTTTGGCTTTATTGGTTGTTTTTAGCAATTTGTAGTATGACTTTTGACTTTTGTGTTTGTTCGATTTCACATTGGGATTGACATTCCAGTAATTCCTAGTATGACTTTTGGCTTTATTGGTTGTATTTAGATATTTGTTCCGTCGTTTCTAATTTGACTTTTGGCTTTATTGGTTGTTTTTAGATATTTGTTCCGTCGTTTCTAGTTTGAGTTCTTTGTTTATTGGTTTTTTGGATTTTCGTCTTTTATTTCAAAAAAACACATGCATATTCTTAAAATACATACACATACTAAAAACACATACAAATTCTAAAAACACATATACATTCACTGATGGCTTATACACTACAAAAAATACATACACACTGAAACAAATGACATACACAACTCTTGCCCTGTAGCCATTATCATCTTGACCGAATCAAGAGCCCAGGGATGAACCTCCTAGGACCACGGCGTTCATGCTGATATGCTCATTCTCCTAGCTGCATCACAGAAAAATTTGAAATCCTACAAATACCGAAATTTGAAGATCCCATGTTTTTATCTGTGCTGCAGCGAGGAAAAAAGAGCAGATCAGCATGTACGCCATGGCCCAAGGAGGTTCGTCCTAGGACACTTGGCTCGCATATAAATGACATCGCCTAGTTGCGCTTGAAGAAATTAGGATAGTCTCTGATAAAAGTTCGCGGCATATCATATCTCTGCTTTGATAAAATGGCTTGCTCCCTACAAAGTTTGATAGTACGTAAACAACATTACACAAAAGATACGACATCAATGCAGTATACGATGTACATCATTATATAGATTGCGGTTATACCTACGCATCTTATCCAGATCTTGTAAAAGTTCTTGATTTTGCTTAACAAGATCTTGATTCTCCTTAACAAGATCTTGTTTTTCCCGCCACTGTTGTCGAATAACCGCGTGTGCTCTATCCTCGTACATAGGATCAATATACTTCCTGTATGAACACTGCATTTTTGGGCATCCCCAATACCTCCTTCCGTAGTTCCACTACAAATCCCAAGTACAGACAACGACTTTCAAATTACACTCGCATAGCCGATGTGGGGGGTTTGTTGATGATTCAGAGGAAGATGCCATTATTTGTTGTAGTGTTTGGTTTCCTACGAATGTCATGAATCTATCAACAGAAGTTCTCCTTATATATAGTAAAAAAGCTGGCTAGGCGGCTCACAGTGCCGCCCAAAGGGTCCAGAATCTCACAAGTACCCTTCTGGGCGGCACATAGTACACTGAGCTGCACTGTATGCCGCCCAGTGAACCCTACTGGGCTACACTGTGTGCCGCCCACAACGGTCATATTTTACCCTATTAATACGCACCCGCCCACAACTAGTGTACGCTTTAATGTTTTCGTGAACGTGTTTTTGTTAATGATTAGTAATATTGTTGTCGCGTATCGCATTTTCCCGATTTTTTTCAATTCGAAAAAACAAATGATTCAAAACACAATATACGATCAATCTAATCAAACTTTCACACAAAAGGAAATACAATATCATATATAAAGTCGATTACAATCCAAAAAACCTAGGTAAGTATGTCAGGTCGTCCATGATATACTCGCTCATCTACATAATTCTTGAACATATCCTTAAAGCGCTCATGACTATCCCATCCATCAACACTTGGATCCTTGTAAATGCGCCACTGTCTTGGAGGCGGTGGAATGGGACAATGGTCATTAACAAGCCAAATCTGTACACGTAAACAATACAATTATAAAAAAAATTATGAAAGAATAAGTAAATACGAGAGAGTATGACTCCACGTACCGGTACGTAATGGTCTCTCCTGCCTACATGTGCTATCGCATAAACCTTTGTCGGAGGCTCGGCACCCGGGGGGGCCCACAATGGAAGACATGTGTGCGGTCCGAACCATGATAAGACAACAACAGCCACTTGGTGTTCCGTGGCAAACGCCAACCCAGTAATAGGCATTACACACCAGAAGTTTGCCGTGCACGGTGAAGGAATATAATTCAATTTCCTAACAAATTCTTCCAACGTCAACGCTTCCTCCGCAAGCATCGCTACGTAGTTGGCTCCATGTGCCTGGACGTGCTTCGAAATCCCTAACCGGACATCAATGTACTCGTCTTCTTGGCGACACAACAAAACGGCAAGAGAACGGAACCCACAATGACCATCACCTTTGACATTTTGAACTCTAGAAATGTAGGCGAGCATGAAATGATCAATATTCTCGTGTCCCCAGTTGAAGACGGGATACTTGACCGGCTTGTTTGAAGCCGACTTGGACTTGCTTGAAGCAGATTTCGGCTTTGCAGGTTTAGTGGCACTCCCCTTTGCTGTTGAAACTCCACTGTGAGGTCGTCCGCTAAAAGGGCATCCTTTCGATCCCTTTGATCCCACGAACGATTTCACATTGGTCGTCTTTTTCTGTGCAAGCTCATCCTCCTCATCCACTCCCAGCTCCTCACCCTCCATCTTCATATTCTGCTTCTCCTTCATCTTCTTCATTTTTGCATCCACATGTTCGTCCCAACCCATTTTCCTCTTGGTACCGGTCTTTCTCGCATTCATCATAGGCCTCCCCTTCTTGGTCTCACCACGTGGCGGGTCTTGAATATCGCACGATGTAGGGTCCTTTGACTCACGCCACTTTTCCGCCATCTTCTTCAAATCAAATCCCTCAACTGTCCCACATAAGTACTCTTCAACGAAGTCATCCACCGTGACATTGTCCGCTGTCAGTGAAACACCATCATCGACATCAAGATCCTTAGCATCCACCCCTTCCCATCGGATCTGCTTCCAGAAAATATCAACCTCTTCAGGCACTAACGGGTAACCCGTCTCCACGTAGACCTTAATTGTGTGTGGGCAAGGCAGCCCTAGTGTGGACCTCCACCAAAAATCATCACATTTGTTCCCAATTTTTCTCTCCTTTGCTAACACAGCTTGGGCATACAACATTCTCAGGCATTTTTCAGAGCACTTTTCAAGGATGCGCTTGAAGAACACCTTAACCCACTCAGGGCCATTCACTATCTCCATGGGAAAGGCAGTGCAGTTCTTGGTCATCTCAAATCGGATCTTCCGATGCTGATCAACAAACATGTTGTCGATGTGCTGCACAATTGTGTCGAACCCTCCGACGGATGTCTCAATCATGTCCTTAAGCATAGAATGCTGACCCTCAACCCTGACAATAATATATTCGTATACAATTAACTAAATAAATTTTATAACCCAATTTGATTGCAAATGTTTGTATGAAAGTTACCTGTTTGATGTTCTTGTGGCAAAATGGAGAACATCATCACACCATGTCGCAACCAGCTTCTTCTTATGCTCATTAAACCAAGTTTGCTCCACATATCTCACCAAGCCTTCACTCCATATCTCCTTAAAGTGAGCAAGCCGCTCTCTGTACTCCTCCTTTGTGTGAGACCTCATCACCCGACGAACACTTCCCGAGAATTTCTTCTCATCAATCTTCATCGTCTTAGCATATGCCTTCACATTACGGTTTACATGGACCTGACACAAGTGATGACGAACCTTCGGAAACACCAGTTTGGCAGCCTTGATCAGTCCTAGCTCTCGATCAGACATGATGCATACGAGATTTTTCTCCCCGTACAACCACTTCAATCGTCTCAGCGCCCATGCATAGTGGTTTGTCGTCTCCCTTTCCATGAACACAAGAGCAATGCAATATGTGTAGTTGGTGCAAGTAAACCCAACAATCTGGAATAGAGGCATACCGTACCTATAAATGCAACACAAAAATACTTTAAACACGCAGAAAATACCATTATCTACACATAATACAAAAAAGAGTAAGGTTTACCTGTTGATTTTGTATGTCGAATCCATGATGACGACATTAGGGAACATGCACAACAAATGTCGAGCCTCTGGATGAGAAATAAACAAGCACGCCAAAACCTCCTTCCCATCTTCGCTCGTCTTAGTAGCAGTGTCTAACAAATAGCATTTCTCATTCAAATATCCCAATGACCATTGTGTCACATTCAGATTGCCCAGGGATTTCAACCTCTCCTTAGCCCTAACAGTGTACACCTGCTTCCTCGAAATCGTTGAACCCGTATATTCATTCCTAAGCTGTGTAGAAATAACCTTGGGTCTTGCACCCGCCGCAGTATCAATCATCACTTTCCTACGCTGCTCCTTCGTAAGTCGGGAAGCATATGCATGGCCGATCAAGGTGCTCGAAAGCATATGGTTATGGGATCCACTAACAACCGATATGGTCCACCCAGGATCTCTAATAGCATTTCCTTCCCTAAAAGTACCATGCAGCAAAAAGGGACAACCCTTCTTTTTTGACCTAGTTTTATTCACTCGTATCGGGCTGACCTTTTTACCATCGACTAACACCTTCTTCTTGCCGGACCTAGGTAACCCGGATCTCTCACAATGAAATATAATCTTTTTAGGCTTTGATGATTTAGTAGTGATCACCATAAAAAGACTAAAACCTACCCTTTGCACCCAATCTCTCAATCCTTCCTTACTAGGAAATATCTCAATAGTAGTAAAATGGGATGAGAAGTCGATTGCTACAAATTCATCATCACTAGAATCACCCTATTTATATACAAAAATTATTACATTAGAGACTAATTAATAATTAAATTTCTACAAACTAATATCAAAAAATTAAACATATTTCAAAACAGTTCAAAGACTAAGTACATTTAAGATCTAATTATTTTATACAATAAAAATTACAATATTACATACCTTGAAGTACTCGGGAGAAATTGGCGCCTGCAAATCAACCTCATCATCTACAGATGTGTGCACGCTCGAAGACGACTCCGACAACCCCCTCCATCCAGAATCGCTTGACGACGACATTTTTTATGAAAAGGAGTTTCAAGATTTTGATACAATACAATACCACCATCCCCAATATATATTGCCGGCTACACCTGTCCTGGGCGGCCCTATGTGCAGCCCACATTTACCGTTGGGAGTGAAACGTATACTCCCTGGGCTGCACCTAGTGCCGTCCATGACTCTCTTTTTAAAGTAAACTGGGCGGCACGTCTTGCCGCCCATGAACCCTGTCCCCCCAAAAAATCCGGTTCACTGAACCAGTTTCTTGGGCGGCACTTGTTGTAGCCCACAACCCCAGTTTCAATGAACCGGTTTTTTAAAACACATTTTAATTTATTTTTAAAAATAAACCCAAAACTGAACTCATCATGGACGACAATTCGTACCGCCCAAGAAACTCGGATTTTCTAGGCGACAATGAGTGCCGTCCATAGAGGAGTACAAGGCGAAAAAAAAAGGCGTCTGCGGTTTTTCGCCGAATCTCTTCCGTCTCTCATTCACTGCCTTAGACAGTTAGACCCTCTCTTCACATCTAACCCTAAAAACAATCTCCCTCCTCGCATCAGTTTGCCTCGATCGCCCTCTTCACCATCTCATCGTGTTCCTCACCGGCTCCGCCTCGCGCCTCGTTCCTCGCCGGCTCCGCCTCGTTCCCCGCCGGCTCCGCCTCGTTCCCCGCCGTCTCCGCCTCGTTCCCCATCGTCTCCGCCTCGTTCCTCGCCGGCTCCGCCTCGTTCCTCGCCGGCTCCGCCTCGTTCCTCGCCGGCTCCGCCTCGTTCCTCATCGTCTCGCCGCCTCCGTCTTCCACTGTTGGCGGTAGTTTCCTCCATCCTTAACTTTTGTAGCTATTTTTTGCAGTTTATTCGATCCTTAGTTTGTTCAGGTGTTGCTTGTTACTTTGCTAGACTTGGATCTGCAGCGTATATTTCAGCCAATAACTGACCACTAATTCAGCTTTATGAGCCCACACCATCCTAATAACTCGGTTAGTGCTTTCTGATCTTACTTTGAGTGCCTGATGAGTTAATAGCCCTAATTGACGTCCCTGTCTACCCTACTTCCCTGCTTGGTAGAACTTAGCAGTAATGTTATTCATTGGGTAGTTAGAATATTATTCAAATGTATGCTTATCCAAATATTTTTTACGGGAATTTGTAGGTGTACCGCAGTGCATTGAGACTGGTTCGATCTATGGTAAGTTGCTAAACCTTAAACAAATGCTAACCTCTGAATTCTTTCCTTTTGTCACTTTTGGGCAATTAAACTAATTGATTTGCAACATCAAGGAGCTCATACACGTTACCATGTAATTGTTATGTCAGAGGATAGCCTAATAATTTATCATATAATGATGGACACTTAAGAAAATAGGACAGTTTAGAGTTTCGACAGCTTGTTGGATTTCCATGCTATAGGTGAAGAGCCAAGTAGTATGATAAAGCCACTAACAGACCGACAAGTGGATGCACAAGATGCCCAATCCGAATTAGAGTATGCAGAAATAACAGATTTATCAAAGCCATATAGCACAATACCTTAGCCTATGGTGCCAGAGATATATCTGAGAGTATGATGTAAAGCCATGATATGAAGTGTGCGAGGATTGCATGAATTGACTTAATGTTTGTACACCAAAACATATAGCTTAAGCAAAATTTTCTGCGTTTAAAGTATCGTGTACGAAGACAATTTTTATAGCATAGAAAGAGCCTTTGTAAAATAAGTGTAGAATATGTAAGTTAGTTATTCACCCATTGTTGGATACTTGGATCCTTGCGTAAGGTAGCGTCTAATTCCTAATCCGATATTTTGAGGGTTAAACCTCTCAGTCAGGGTTTTGAGGGTTTTAACTTGTCAAGAGTTTGAGAGAACTTTTGTGAGGGGGGAGAAGAGTGCCGGGGTTTTGAGGATTTTCGCCTTCACCACCAGTGTCAGAACCCCCGCCGCCGCCGCTACCACCATCAGGTAATGGTGTGTGCTTTCTCTCCTCTTTCCCTATTGGTTGTGTTTTTATCGTCTGCTTTGGCTGTAAAGAAACCTATTTTTCTGCGGTGGTTTAAGATGATCCACGTAGCCATTTCTGTTCAGTTGATCGATAATGTGGAGAATTGGAAATCATAGCAATTTTATAGCTCTATATTGTTCTCCATGAAATTTCACATTTCCAATTCGAATAAATTTTCCTATTTTTGCAGGGTATGCTACTACTCCGTTTACCTAGTAAGCCAATCGGAAAATGAAATTGGATCTTAATATGCTGTTGGTATCATGCCAAGTGTTACTGGATGCCTTCCTATGATCCTATAAGAGGGTGTTTACTATCTGAAATTGGAAAATGGATCCCTAGAAATTGGAAGGTTAAACTTAAGCACATTGAGATACTAAGCAAACATGGCTCTGATCCAAGTCTGAGTAAGGCTCTCCCAAGTGATAAATTGAGACTCTCTTTTCTTCTTAATTCTCTCAAGGATTTTACCCTTAAAGGCCAGCTTCCTGAAGCGTTGGCGGTTTTTGCTCTCATCCGTCTCCATGTATTTTCGAATTCTCAGTCTTCTCGGTGTGAATTTCTTGTGCTGCCCATTTCTTCCCTCCTTGAAGCGTGTGCTGATGATTCGAGGCTTCTGTCTCAGGGTAAACAGCTTCACAGCCAAGCCATTTGCTTAGGTGTGAATAGACACCCGTATTTGGTTCGAAGACTGGTCACATTCTATTCAGCATTCAATCTAGTGTTTGATGCCCATTGTGTGGCGGAATCTTCCAGTAGCATGAACCCTTTGCGGTGGAATGTGGTAATCTCGACGTATGTCAGGAATGGGCTTTTCCAGGAGGCCTTATCGGTCTATAGAAAGATGTTGGATTCAGGGGTTAGGCCTGATAATTTCACGTTCCCGTCTGTGCTGAAGGCATGTGGGGAGCAACTGGATTTGAGTTTTGGCAGAGAGATCCATAGGACCATTGCTGCTAGCAATCGTAAGGAGTGTGTCTTTGTGCAAAATGCATTGATTTCTATGTATGGGAAGTGTGGGGAAGTTAAGGCGGCACATGAACTGTTTGATAAAATGAGTGAAAGGGATGCGGTTTCTTGGAACTCTATCGTTGCTGTTTATGCCTCAAAGGGTATGTGGGATGAAGCCTTTTATTTGTTTGAAAGAATGTTACCAGAGGTTAGTGAGGTGAGTATCATAATGTGGAATACTATAGCAGGTGGGTACTTGCAGACTGGGAGGTTTGTAGAGGCCCTTCAGTTGCTTTCTAAAATAAGAACAAATAATATTCATGTGGACGATGTTGGAACAGTAATTGGCCTGACTGCATGCTCACATGTTCAAGATGTGGAGTTAGGGCAACAGTTTCACGCTTCTTCCATTCGCTGTGGTTGTGATGGCTATCACAATGTTAAGAATGCGTTGATCACCATGTATTCTAGGTATAATGATCTTAAAGATGCATATATAATTTTCCAGCTAATGGAAAATAAGAGTTTAATCACATGGAATGCCATTATTTCTGGCTACTCCTACTGGGACAGAGTAGACGAAGCTTCCTTTTTGTTCCGAGAAATGTTGCTGTCAGGATTTGAACCCAATTATGTCACCATTGCAAGCGTTCTCCCACTTTGTGGCCGAGTAGCCAATCTCCAACATGGTAGAGAGTTTCATTGCTACATTATTAGACGGGAACAATTGAATGGCTATTTGGTCTTATGGAATTCTATAATTGATATGTATGCAAGATCAGGAAAGATTCTTCATACAAAACGAGTGTTTGACTCCTTGAGCCAAAAGGATGAAATCACTTATACGTCCCTCATCTCCGGCTATGGAGCCCAAGGACAAGGAGATGTTGCATTGAATCTTTTCAAAGAGATGAGACAATTTTGCATCAAACCAGATCATATAACACTGTTAGCTGTCCTTTCAGCATGTAGTCACTCGGGTCTTGTGGACGAAGGGCAGTTATTGTTTGACCAAATGGAAAGCGACTATGGAATAAACCCCACTTTGGAGCATTATGCATGTATGGTAGACCTGTATGGAAGAGCTGGGCTGCTGTGGAAAGCAGCAGAAATCATTACAAAAATGGCATACCAACCAACCCCTGAGATGTGGGTGACACTAATAGGAGCTTGTCGCATCCATTGGAACATGACATTGGGAGAATGGGCAGCTGAGAATCTGCTGGAAATGAGGCCTTCACATTCAGGCTATTATGTGCTGGTAGCTAATATGTATGCCGCCGCTGGGTGCTGGAACAAAATAGCAACCGTGAGGATGCTTATGAGGGACCTTGGAGTGAGAAAGACACCGGGCCATGCTTGGGTGGATTTAGGCACAGGGTTTCAGTCATTTTCAGCATTGGATGCATCAGCTGAACTTGTGGGCGAGATTTACCTTCTGTTAGATGGAATGACTGAGCAAATGAAAGATGCTTCATGTGGCGCTACAGAGGACTTCCTTATGGAAGCCGAGATTCAGAAGGAGCAGAGGATTGCAGAAGAGGACTCAGCAGAAGTGCAAATTTGGCATTCCATGGTGCGATAAAGGGGGTCTATATTTGTATCTCTGCCTAAGGTGATTATCCCTTGTAGTGTTTTCATTTTGGGTGCAATCCATACATCACGCATAATCATCTAATAATTCTTGTGCTTTTCAGGTGATCAATCTTGTCTGAGGTCACTCTTTTGGTCCAGCAGTACTTTGAAATGCAGGAGGGGTCCTTCGACAGGTGAAAAGGTAGCTTATTTATTTTTAAACTTAATACTTTCTTTGGATGCTTTTATCATTTCTGCACCGTCTATATAGTATGTAGATGATTGTTTTGTAAACCTTGAGTATCGTAGTGTAGCTTATAGATGAATGCTTATCTTTTTGGTTGATCAAGAAAACTTGATGTTACTGAGTCATGAATTCAGGTCAAGTTTAACATTTCAAAATTACAATGTCCATGACATGTGTCATGACCACTTTGTTACTCACCAATCACCAACATAGCTAAACGTTGCTTAGGATGCATAGTAGTATGAGTACATGGGTTTCGGATGACTGAGAATAAGAAACAAAATTTAAATTTTGGGGTCACCCACAACTCCACAAGGGTATAAAATGGCCATAGCTTTTGAAGATTGTCAGCAGCCTTCCTTGTGCAACATAAAAACCCTAACCCTAAACCTCCATCACACACACCGTTTCTCCTCTATCCAATCCATATCCGCGCGCAAGGGTTTCGGATGACTGAGATGGAGAACGACAATGGAGATACCGAGCCCCAGCAGAAGACGAGGCACAAGGGAAAGCACGACAAGCCCAAGCCGTGGGACGACCCCAGTATCGACCACTGGAAAATCGAGAAATTCGATCCTACATGGAACGAAGGCAGCATGCTTGAAGTCAGTTCGTTTTCCACTCTTTTCCCTCAGTACAGAGGTAAATCCCTCCACCCCCCAACTTCTCAAATTCAAAATTGAATTCATCTATTTTTCTGTATTTTGTACATGGCCATTCTTGGATTTGGTTCTGGGAACAGTCAGGATGGTAGCTTTAGACTGGTGGTGAGCCAGAATTATGTTAATTAGTGCAAGTTTGTTAAACCATATGATCTGCACTTATTAGTGCAAGTTTGTTAAACTAAGCAGCCTCATATTGACATAATTCCAGGTTAAGCCATATGACCCCAGTATCTTTAACGTGTTTGTCTTCTTTCTCATATTGACGTGTTTGCAAGTTTGTTAAACCATATGATCTGCACTTATCAGCTTATATTAGAGGAGTTGGTCATGCTTTCTCTTATTGCCGTGTTTGTCTTCTTTCAGAGAAATATTTGCAGGAAGTGTGGCCAATTGTAAAAGGTGCATTGAAAGAGCATGGTATTGCATGTGAACTAAATTTGGTTAGTAAGATCTTAATTTTAAATGTTATTTTTGCTTGTTATGATAAAGTCTTTACCTTTTGCTTTTAGCTCTTTCGTTTTCCATGCTCAATTTGTGGCTTCAATATTACGTGTAAGCATGTCCAACGACATTGAGCTACTCTCACGGCTGTTAGTATTTTCTCATAAACCATTAATAGAGCATAAGCAGTTTATTTCTTCCCTTCTTTATTTGTTTCTTTGGCTGTGCTTTCTTGCTAATGTCTAATGCCCAATCTGTGATAACGGGTTCATTGTTTAAATCCCTCTTATTTGGGATTTTAGTGGGCATTTCTGTTACCTCGATTCTAGGCTGCTTGTCTGACATTGATTCTTTTTGGTGGTCAGGTTGAGGGTTCTATGTCAGTGACAACTACTATGAAGACCCGAGATCCATTTATAGTTGTGAAGGCCAGGGATCTGATTAAGCTTTTATCAAGAAGTGTTCCTGCAACCCAGGTATGCTCCACTGACCATAACAGCACTAATAGACTTTATCTCCTAATGTGTACACTGCTGCTGCATTTGTATGCTATATGAAGACTTGTTTTTCTTTTTCGTTTCCCATGCTGGAGGAGTGAAAACATAGTTTTTTTTTCTGGAGAAATTGAAGTCTTGAGTATTTTTTCTTTTTAGTGAAGCTCTACTTTAGCTATGATATTAGTGGTTTTGACCTTGCACATTTTCTCTATAGACTAAGCAGATAATACAGTTATTTGTTGTAAGCCCAACAATGTTGCCTTTAATCAATCTTCTTTGCAATATTTTTGATAATGCAGGCAATAAAAATACTGAATGATGAAATGCAGTGTGATATCATCAAGGTTGGCAATCTGGTCCGGAATAAGGTGTGCTTTCTGGCTCCTCTTCTTTTTGAATAATTTCTTATATGTACTGAGCTGTATTAGCATATATTGCATTTATCCACTAGCCAGAGGTTCATTCCATTTTCCAGTCCTCCTTATTAGAGGAGATGAATAAAGATAAGGGAACAAGGAAATTTGAACAGATACCTTATGTGTGAAATGAATATCTTATGACAGGAGAAAAAAAATTGTTTCAATTTTCTGCCCTTTTCCCTTAGGTAAAAGATAAGGGAACAAGGAAATTTGAACAGGTACCTTATGTGTGAAATGAATATCTTATGACAGGAGAAAAAAATTTGTTTCAATTTTCTGCCCTTTTCCCTTAGGTAAAAGATAAGGGAACAAGGAAATTTGAACAGATACCTTATGTGTGAAATGAATATCTTATGACAGGAGAAAAAAAATTGTTTCAAATTTCTGCCCTTCTTTTCTTGCAACGTTCCAGTGATTGTAGAAGTTTACGGCCCTGCTAGGTTCATTTATGCACTTCCTGATTTCCTGTTGGCTTTTTCATGCACCGTGACTATAACGTGGTAGCAAATTCTCCCGCCACTGTATTCAAATATATCTGGAAGGATAACTAGTTTTTATCTCAACATTATACATAATTAGGAATATCTAGAATAAATTTCATTGTCTACGAAGTAGGAATTTTATTTCGCTAGAGCTACTTCCTACAATTTGAGTGGATTTTAGACATGTATTCACAATTGTATTCTGCATAAGATTACGATATGAATCTGTTGTGTTAACTGTTTGGTTTACTGCAGGATCGGTTTGTTAAACGTAGACAACATCTTATTGGTCCGAATTCTTCTACTCTAAAGGTTTGTATGCTTATCACATCATATGCTGATATGCAAAGAAATCATGTATTTTTAGCAGGACTTGACTATTTGACTGAATATACAGCAATCCTTGTCCTTTTATTTTCATGTTTCTGCATTGGAGATTTTGACCAGCTGCTATATTCTCGTCCAATGCTGCTTCTTCCTCTTCGTATCCTTTGAAATCCACCCTCATTTCCGACGATGGCGCGAAGGGACGACCACCGGACTGGACGACGGCGACCCTGTTTGTTTTGAAGACGGAGCTGAACGATGGCGCGAAGGGGCCTGGACGATGGCGCCAAGAGACGGCCACTTATGAAATTTCGTTTAGATTTGTGATTTTAGAAATTTAGGTTTTAGGGATTTGACTCAATTTAGGTTTTAGGGATTACTCAATTTCTAAAGCTTAAGTTTCGAATCAGTGATCTCATTTTCATTGGAAGCTTAAATTCGAATCAAGGATTTGACTCAATGGAAGGACTCAATTGTAGCAGGTATGATGTCAATAGCTTAAATTTCAAGTGATCTCATTTTCATGTTTCTTTGATATTGTTGTATTGAGCAAGATGATATTCTTCTATGGAAGCCTTTGTTATATGTTGTCCAGAAAACTGAAACTGTCTTAAGCCTTTTGAATGGATGACAAAGACTTGATGCTTGTAAAGCCTTTTGAATGGATGATATAGCAGTTGGTTACCATGCTTTCAATTTTGCAAAGGCAGATCAGTGATGTGCATTTTATTTTTCCTTTTAATTTTTTTTTATATAAATTTAATGGTGGTTAATGGAATAAAGACAGAGGGTATATGGCGAAATGGGTTAAAAACTGAGGATTACCGGACGAAAATGTCAAAATCGGTGGGAATTTCGCGAAAAAGATGAAAATTGAGGGATATCAGACAAAATTTCCGAAAAACTTATAATTAACAAGTCACTGAGTGCCAAACAAGCATCAGAAGATTGTATTGGACATGCTGACGACCAAGAGGGTGGCAAATTGAAGTCATGTTTACAAAAAATGTTGAAATAGCTCTATATATGAAATTATTATTTTCACGCCAGGCACTGGTGAATGGTGGCCTTAGTGTAAAAGCTCAGCTGAAAATAATGTAGGTTGGTAACAATATTGCGGAACTTGGGAACGTGCACACCAACTGCTTGATAATTTGCGCCAAAGAAACATGCCAATTTTCTGACCAAAATGCTGGTATCATATGTTTTCTTTTGTATTCTCCGTTCAGACCAGTGTTAAAGTAGTCATGGTGAGACTTAGTGCTTTAAATTGACCTTGCTACATATTCAGATCAAACTTCAACAAGTTTCAATCTTTTTCACGTACAACTTTAACATTCAAACCCGAAACAAGCCCAATTCCACAAGCAACTAAGCTGCTGGTTAGCTAGGACCACACTCGAAAGCGCCCGCTCGCCCTTATCCCCATCTTACTTGTCCAAACCTAACATTCAAACCTCGTGGCAGCACCTTGCTAGCTCATGGAATTCAATGATGGCGTACATTAGCGGCCATAGAAAGGCGACATGAAAGCTTTAATTATAGGGGATGGACCACCCCCAGCGTATTATATGATGGATCAGGACAGAGGATGAACAATATCACCTACAGTTTGTGTGTTTATTATGTGTTTGGAGTTATTCATTTCATCTCCATTTTGCAATGTTTTAAAAGTCACTAGGTGGGAGCTGGACAGTGAGAGGGCCCTAGTGCTCAGGCGAATTAAAAATTAATGCCTTATCCATGTGATTATTTGACTATTTTCTTTCAAATTCATTAATGTTTATAAAACTATGTTAGGATGATGTTTGATATTTTATTATAAGACTTATTTTACAAAGCCTAATCCAAAACTTGTCTTAATCTCATAAAATGTTGTTACTTCCAAAACATTTAGGCTTCTTCTCGCCTAGGCGGCCACATGCGACACTGTCATTTTGCCATGGATTGTACAGATTTTAGACAAAATTTCAGGTCTCTATCAAAGAGCATGTTATTGAAGAAATAAACCCTAATTGAGTACACGTTTAAGCTTAAATGTTTGTCATAAAAGTGATTATGGTATTATCAATATATATAAGTTATATAACCATCCCTTTGCTATATACCATCATTTCCATCTATCATAATCTGTATATATATATATATCTCTTCCCTGATCGCGTTCTCTTGTGTCTCGATCCGCTTTCTTGTTCATATACATATGGAGATGAACACATACATTATCCCACTCTCGAAATTGAGCCTAATATATAAGGTTGATGAGCTAATTGGTTTTGGATTAGAACTTCATGGAGCTTATTACACATGTAGGTATGCACAGACTGACCCCTATTTATGGACCCATCGGAATTTAACATATACAAAATTATAACCATCTTTCTTTCTTTTGTATATTCCGAAGTGAGAAGTTGTAAATGTGCATATGAACTGTTAAAGTCTGTGGGTCCAATCGGGATGGACGTGTCCGCCCGCAAATCCACCGTACAAGCCCATGAGGTTCTCAAAACCAATTCGCAACGGGTGGAGTAATTCATGATCTTATATAGTGATCTTGTTTTATTTGATTTTCCAACGTGAAATTGTCTCTCCCCGTCTTTTATCTTCAACATGAACAATGCATTTATGAGATGATTGTGCTTGCAGTTGCAGTGCTAGGCCTTTTCTGGGTTGTTACTTGTTTGGACCACCCTAGCTCACACTTTTGGCTAACTGAGAATATTTAAAAAATAAAAATAAAAGCCCTTCTTTTTCACTTCATTATGATGTATATGGGACCAGGAAATTAAAACTTCTGGGGAAATTAAACTGTACGTGTTGTTTTAGGATATATAGCATCATGGAAATTATGGTGGCATCTGTTCCCTTTTGGATGTATATAGATGGATTTGCATTAAATTGCAAGCATTGAGGTCAAGTGTGTACAGTACTGCTGAAATTATAAAGTGACCCATCAAACATATATATTCATGATTATTGGATTGGGACCAATTCGATCTGGATGCATTCATTGACAAACATATCACATTCATATATAGTGGGACTCCATCATCAGAATATGTTCTTGTCATGGTAATTTGGGTAGAACGAAAACAAGAGATTTTTTTTTGTAGCTAGCTAGGTTTAAAAGTGAACGATCGATTTATATTCGAGATCGTTTGTCTTACTCCATATGTTTAATATTCTCTTACTATATCATATATATATATATATATACCGACGCTCGATTTCAAACCGATCGTTCGTTGTAGATATATATTAATTAGTACTAATGTGTAGCAATTTAATTCGATGATCGACATGATGCGAGAGAGTTATGGGACAGATTTACGACACTGATCGAATTAGGTTTCGAAGGGGGTCCATTTTGGATGCTTTACACATTCATTTTGTCTTGATCGATTCATAGGGTAGTTGTGTATTGCATTTTGGATATATATATGGTATTTGATTTTGCATATAACTTAAATTGGTATATATATATTGCCATCTTAGCTGACAGTGAAATGTACGCGATTTAATTAAATCTAGATGATGCCATTAATTGTATGTACTACAGAATTGTATGTATGGTCCGAATATATGTGTGTGTCATAATTTGAATGGCATAATTGCATTATTAGTTCTCAGTACTCATTTTCAGCCAACTGACAAGAATAGACTACTTATACACCGATACAGATCGATGGACGAGTTTCATATATAAATCCTGAAACGTAAATGCAAAACCTCGAGTTATCTTCATTTTAACCTAAGGCTAAAATTAAAACATAATGGTTGGTATGAGTGTGTGACCAAGCATGAGTGCAGGTTCACACTTCACATTAACTTTTTTTTTCAAACTAATAAGTCAATTCTCTTTTAATTAATTCAAATCGGGCTCGAAGTGTGTGGATGTCGTTGGTCTATTTTTTTTACATATTTGGGGAATCGAACACGAAATCCCCCGTTACATAGAACACCCTTTTTGGTGTGAACACAATAAATTTGCATCAATACACTTGTCAAATTTCATTGTATTTGATGAAAGAATTAAGATAAAGTAGAGAAAGATTGAATGATGAAATCAGCTGAAAGAGAGAAAAGGAGAACGACGACTACTATTTCATTGCTTTCATTAACTCCAAATTTAGGTTTTAGTGCTATTACAAAAGGGGTATATAGACCCTGAATATTTCTGACATGTCTATTTAGGAAATAAATGAAATTAGATGGACGATGACATGACATTCTCTACCCCCCCTCCCCGCAAGCTGGTAGGTGGTACAACCCCAGCTTGAAAAGCATATGGTTCTGTTGAGCAGAAGGCATGATCTTGGTCAGGACATCAACACGTTGCTCAGAAGATGGAGTGAAACAGAGTTCAATAAAACCTTCCATCACTTTGTCTCTTGTGAAATGGCAATCATTTTCCACGTGTTTTGTGCGTTCATGAAACACGAGATTTTGAGCAATTTGTAAGGCAAAGCGATTGTCACAGTGAAGACCAATTGGTTGAATGGGATGGACACCAATCTCTTGAAGCAAACGAACTAACAAAGTGAGCTCAGCAGCGGTTTATGCCATTGCTCTATATTCAGCTTCAAAGGAGTTGCGAGAGACAGTGCTTTGCTTCTTGGATTTCCATGCTATAGGTGAAGAGCCAAGTAGTATGATAAAGCCACTAACAGACCGACGAGTGGATGGACAAGCTGCCCAATCCAAATCAGAGTATGTAGAAATAACAGGTTTATCAAAGCCATATAGCACAATACCTTGGCTTATGGTGCCAGAGATATATCTGAGAGTATGATGTAAAGCCATGATATGAGGTGTGCGAGGAGATTGCATGAATTTACTTAATGTTTGTACAGCAAAACATATATCTGGACGAGTGTTGGTAAGGAAGTTGAGCTTACCAACAATTTGTATGTAGAGAGAAGGATTGTCTAATAATTCACCATCTTCATGATTGAGTTTCAAATTGAGGGGTAAAGGGGTGCATACTGGTATTAAGGAAGGAAAATTGACATCATGTAAGCAACTTAGTTGTAAACTACTTCTTTGTGATGTGGCAACACCCTTGGAAAAATAAGTAATCTCAAGCCCCATAAAGTAATGTAATAGACCAAAGTCCTTAATACTGAAAGTCTGATCAAGATAAGCCTTCAAATGGTTGATGGTAGCTGAATTAGAACCAATGACCATAAGGTCATCAACATAAACAACAACAAGAGTAATATCAAGCCCTTTCTTCAAAATGAATAAGGAGTAATCATTTATGGATTGAACAAAACCAAGAGACAAAAGAGAAGAAGTCAGCTTGTGAAACCATTGTCTGAAAGCCTGTTTAAGGGCATATAGAGACTTCTTAAGGCGACAAACTTGATTGAATTCGTTGGGGAGGCCCTCTGGAACTGTCATATAAACTTCTTCATAGAGGTCACCATGGAGAAACACATTGTTGACATCTATTTGATAAAGTGGCCAGTTCTGTGCAACAACTAATGCAATGACAATTCGGATAGTTGTCATCTTGACAACTAGAGAGAAAGTGTCATGATAGTCAATTCCAGCTTGTTGAGTGTAGCCTTTGGCTATAAGACAAGCTTTATTACGTTCAAGAGATCCATCAACCTTCAATTTGACTAAAAAAACCCATTTACAACCAACTGGGCATTTATCTTCATTTTAACCCAATGCTAAAATTAAAACATAATGGTTGGTATGAGTGTGTGACCAAGCATGAGTGCAGGTTCACACTTCACATTAACTTTTTTTTCAAACTAATAAGTCAACTCTCTTTTAATTAATTCAAATCGGGCTCAAAGTGCGTGGATGTCGCTGGTCTATTTTTCTTTACATATTTGGGGAATAGAACACGAAATCCTCAGTTACATAGAACACCCTTTTTGGTGTGAACACAATAAATTTGCATCAATACACTTGTTAGATTTCATTGTATTTGATGAAAGAATTAAGATAAAGAAGAGAAAGATTGAATGATGAAATCAGCTGAAAGAGAGAAAAGGAGAATGACGGCTACTATTTCATTACTTTCATTAATTTCAAATTTAGGTTTTAGTGCTATTACAAAAGGGGTATATATACCCTGAATATTTCTGACATGTCTATTTAGGAAATAAATGAAATTAGTTGGACGGTGACGTGGCATTCTCTAACACCCCCGCAAGCTGGTAGGTGGTACAACCCCAGCTTGAAAAGCAGATGGTTCTGTTGAGTAGAAAGCAAGATCTTAGTCAGGACATCAACAAGTTGCTCAGAAGATGGAGTGAAACAAAGTTCAATCAAACCTTCCATCACTTTGTCTCTTGTGAAATGGCAATCATTTTCCACGTATTTTGTGCGTTCATGAAACACGAGATTTTGAGCAATTTGTAAGGTAGAGCGATTGTCACAGTGAAGACCAATTGGTTGAATGGGATGGACACCAATCTCTTGAAGCAAACGAACTAACCAAGTGAGCTTAGCAGCGGCTTATGCCATTGATCTGTATTCAGCTTCAGAGGAGTTGCGAGAGACAGTGCTTTGCTTCTTGGATTTCCATGTTATAGGTGAAGAGCCAAGTAGTATGATAAATCCACTAACAGACCAACGAGTGGATGGACAAGCTGCCCAATCCGAATCAGAGTATGCAGAAATAATATGTTTATCAAAGCCATATAGCACAATACCTTGGCCTATGGTGCCAGAGATATATCTGAGAGTATGATGTAAAGCCATGATATGAGGTGTGCGAGGACATTGCATGAATTGACTTAATGTTTGTACATCAAAACATATATCTGGACGAGTGTTGGTAAGGAATTTGAGCTTACCAACAATTTGTATGTAGAGAGAAGGATTGTCTAATAATTCACCATCTTCATGATTGAGTTTCAAATTGAGGGGTAAAGGGGTGCATACTGGTGTTGAGGAAGGAAAATTGGCATCACGTAGCAACTCAGTTATAAACTACTTTTTTGTGATGTGGCAACACCCTTGGAAAATTAAGTAATCTCTGTAACACCCCCGACTTATGTCGGTAGTGCCACACGCCAGTGAACTCAGATGTTACTGTCCAAAGTCAACCTAGGCTTTAATCGAAACAATTAAGCTTAAATAAGTATATTAAATAACGAAAGATTTAACAACGGAAGACGTTTTAAATGAAACTCAACCTTTTATTAAAAGACCTCTCGTTAAATGAGGATGACGATTTTACAACAGAGTTAAATTACAACGGAAGACTTTTATAATAAATCCTATTACATGACTAGGTTATAGGAATATATATTCAAGTAATACTTAACAACCTTAAAACACTGTCACTTAAATCTTCAACTGCAAGCCACTTCTTCGATTGGTTACTTCAAGTCTTCGGGGACCAACCACTGATGTGCCGTATAGGACGAATGACACCAGCCAACCATGCAAGGAATAAAACCCGGTTGGTTAGTCTAATGAAAGACTATGCAATGGTACAAACATAATGGTTCAAGTGATCGTAACCATTTACTATCATTGTCCCTCGAATAATAACCGAAGGAACGATACATAACCCGAAACTTTCACGGAATTATAAAAGAAGGTATGTAATGAAAATAAGACTCCAAAGGAAATGAGTCTTATAGGAAATGTATGACAAATGTTTGGGAACGTTAAGTTTTCAGACACAAGTTTTAAAACACGACCTTGATTATTTGGGTCCACGACCAACCTCACCGCACAATGCGAATCCGGATTGGAAAGAAGACTTACTCTAACAAGAGTCCGGGCAGTTTCCTCGTTGTACTCCTCGCCCGAGGGTTTATTAATTATGTGCATAACCGCACCTATCGTATTTACTTCCAAAATACACATTAACGTTGAAGCTTTTAATTTCACATCTCGTAATGAGACATTGGGAAAAAATCCCTTAAGATTGGGAATACCTCCCAAAGATTGGCACCAACTGAGTGCACCACCCCTATATTCGGATAGGGGTAGGTCACAACCAAAAGAGAGTGTTAGGGCACTTACTTCCTAACACCGACGTTATAAAGAAACGACTAATCCTCGTAAGGAATTAACGTTCCTACGAATACTCATGCTAAACTAGCATTTAAGTTCACATTTAAATCCACACCAAAACTCATTACAGAACTATCATACCAAACTATATAATAGCGTTGTTTCTAGCAATATATACAGCCTATTATAAAGTCATATTTTAACACATCGTTTAATTAAATCTGTTCCCAAACAGAAAGCAATAACTTTTATCCCATCTTAATTAACAATCAATTAATTGATAATCAAGGGAAACATGGAATACTGAGCAAGAGCGAACCGCCACTTGCCTTAATTTAGACGAATCAAAGATGTCGGGTTCCGAGATCTGGAAACTGGAATCTGAATACGGATTCCTACGACGGCGTCGAGACAACAGACAAAACCCTAAGTTAGATTCGGTACGAACGAAAGGGAAAAATAGCCAAAGCCGTGGCCGTGGATGCCCAAGCCACGATCGCGCTTGCTAGAGCAAGCCGCGGTCGCAGTTTGTATATCCGCGGTCGCGGAAATCTGGGCAGAGCCGCGGTCGCGGAATTCATCCCCGTGATCGCGGATCTCCCTTCCAACGTGGCTCCAACTCGGCTTCGAGGCTTACCGACGACAAAGACGACAACTTCTTGACTTGGACGAAGGCTCACTACGACCACCACCACTCCAAGCTTCCCAAGGCACCTCCGGCGACCACCACAACTCCGGCGAGGCTCCGACGAACGCAAGAACTCCGGCGAAAACACAAAATGAGAGGGAGAGAGATTGCTAGAGCCGAGGATGAAGAATCAAGCTGCCCCCGACCTCCTTTTATAGGGGAAGGAGAGCTTCAACGCCGGGCAAGCCAAACGCTCAAGCTTCCTCACCGGCCAAACGTGCAAAATTCAAACCGGCGAAACGCGGAAAGAATTGAAGACAACGATGAACAGTGTTTCCGCGGTCGCGGAATTGCCGCGATCGCGTCTCTTAGCCTTAGGTCGCGGGTCTCGTTCAAGGATATGCTAAATTATACTTTTAGCATTCCCAATTACATTATGACCCAAAATCTTATTAAACGTATAATATTTCTTTCAAAAAATTATTACAGAGATTACAGAAATTGTCCGTCACGTCTTTCTTACAAAACGACAGTTCGGGACTTTTAGGGGTTATTACAATACTACCCCCTTATTTTAAGTTACCCAACCTTATAAGTTTAACCATGCCTAACCCATTTAACACTTTGTAAATTGGTTCAAGCATTTCTAAGTTAAAATTTATAAGTTGGTTCCAATTACAGTTAATGTAAGGTTAATCATAATTTAGACCTTTCATAACTTAAGGGAATTTTATAACTTTTGTTTTCACCAAAATACATTTTACCATATTACCCTTATGTCAATAATGAGGGTTATTACATTACTACATCCTTAAAAATAGTTTTGACCCCGAAACTAACATCACTAAGGTAGAGGGATCGGTTTCACCATTAACCTCACTACCTGAACTTAATATCCTTAATCATTTCATCCTTGAAATTGCTCATAGGAAAATGATATGTTTTCTCAACCATACCATTATCTCGCATATCTTATCTCCATGTGCTACTGTAACACTCCACAGGCCAGCTACCCCAGCCACCAACCACCCAGCCTGGTGACAACGACCAACCGGTGCCGGTGCTGCCTGTGAGTCCACAAGGCCTGGCAGCTCAATTGGTGATATAAGTGGCAGGGTAATGTCCTTGTATCTAAAGGTCCCGGGTTCGATCCCTGCGGGAAACAACCTACCCATTTAATGGGAGAAGGGTTGGGTGTTAGGGCTGCAGGCCTTGTGGACTCACAGGCAGCACCGACGCCGGCTGGTCGTTGTCACCAGGCTGGGTGGTTGGTAGCTGGGGTAGTTGGCCTGTGGAGTGTTACAAAAAAAAGTACACTTTGAGATGGACAGTGGCTCCGAGTGCATTGGCCCAACCATTTCTCTCCCCCATGAGCGTGCAACACAATTGGTATCAAGGCGTTCTTCGGAGGCTTGATAAAGCGTGAGGTCTCGTGTTCGAGACTCACGAACAACCTCCCCAGTTTGGGGGATGGGTTGGGGTACATGAGCTGCACGCTCATGGGGGAGAGAAATGGCTGGGCCAATGCGCTCGGAGCCACTGTCCATCTCAAAGTGTACTTTTATGTAATACCCACACCACATTGGGTCGGCCCATCACAGGGCTGCAGCCCATACACCCCAACCCATCCCATGTTGGCCCATACCCTTAAGGCAGGAAACCACACCATGGAGGTTGTTCATGAGTCTCGAACTTGAGACCTCACGCTTTAACAAGAAGTCCAACACCCTATTGTTACCAATTGCGATGCAGTACAATTGGTAACAAGAGGGCGTTGGACTTCTTGTTAAAGCGTGAGGTCTCGAGTTCGAGACTCATGAACAACCTCCATGGTGTGGTTTCCTGCCTTAAGGATATGGGCTAACATGGGATGTGTTGGGGTGTATGGGCTGCAGCCCTGTGATGGGCCGGCCCAATGTGGTGTGGGTATTACAGCTACACCTGTAATAACTCGTGACTATCTCCACCAGATCATAATTATCTTAGGATAATAGTCTCCAAAATCATCGCAATAGTCTTGCCATACCTTAAGCATGAGAACACGCATTTCTCTTTCAACTTTTCTCTTTATAAACCTCTCTCAAAGTTCATACCTTATCTTCCTTAAGTTGATATCCTTAAATAAATTTGGTCTTCGTAACCTATATCACCAAAGTCGAACTATTTATTCGATCATGAATCCACCTACTACATACTGCCTTCGTTCCTTACCCTAATTAGAATCGATATGATCATCCACACGATTATGATTACCTTAATCCGAGTATCCATTATAGTCTCCAATACAATCTCGCTATTACGCCCTATTCGTCATAAAGATCTTGATGTCCTCAAGCAGAAGAATACACATTTTTCTACCAACTTCCTTTCGATGATCAGATCCTCAAAGTACATACATAAAACTCACTTATACCCCAAACTTAGTACCTCCAATTGTCATATCGGCGACCTCTTTACATATGCACCTCATCTATCTCATTATTTACTTTAATTAAATTTGGCCCTTATGCCATCTTCTTAACCCACCATTTTTCCATAAATTAGGCTCATAACATAAGACTTTTAGAATTCCTCAATTTTTCACAATTAATCACACAACATTATTTCCATTAATCAAGCTCTAATATAAAACCCTTTAAGATTCCTTAATCTTTTTACCATTAAACACACAACAACTTATTCATGTTTTTGCCCAAACATGAACTTAATAATTCGTTTTATATGACCATAATCTTCCACTTTGTTCACCCGACACGTCTCATAAGATCACCTTAACACTTCTCGTATCATCATCTCATTATATCATTTCCTTAAGAACACCTCATAAACACAACTCTTGGGTTCTAAAGTTTTACTCAGGATCGTATTAGAGTACGATTATCTTAGAGAAAACGACTCCTTAAGAAATATCTCTCTTATACATTTATCCACTTAAATATATAATTTATACAACTCACCCCATCTAATGCTCAGAGTATACACATGAGGAATAGCCTCAAACCCCACAGAGCATTACTACATACACCAAATCCGTCTAGCAAGGAATCCTTACAACATTACTGATATGACTATGCTCATGGCCAGTGAAGCACCAACCATTCAAGAGGAGCCCATATTGCCAAGTGCCGAGGACAAGGCAAACCCTAATTCCGAGCCGACAAACCCTAATGCCGCGGCGGACCACATGGCAACTTCACCCGGCAATCCTCCACTTCTCTCGGCCACCAAGACTCCCACAGCTCCCAAAGTGTCACTTCAGATCATTGGAGCCCAAGGTTCCGAGCCAATGCAACATTTGCCGAGCCCTAGGTCAAGCCCTAGATTCACGGCCGCACGTGGGAAGGAGCATAGGCCCGAGCCTACACCTGGCACCATCACCCGAGCCCGAGCTGACCCACTTCACCACCGGCTCAAGGGAGGTCTAATGGATCAAGGAGTGCCGAGCCAAACCGAGCCCTGCCTGGTCACATGCTTGGAGGCCTCTCCGGGTTTCTCGGCGCCGGCGGCCACGCCCGGGTTAAAAGCCCAAATGGAGCCCTTTTGATTTCCGAATCATTTCCGGTTATTTTCTTTGGTTTTTAAACATTATTAGACTTTATTTTAATTCCCTAAACTGCCCATTAAGTGTGTTTAAGTTAGTGGGCACATGTTAGCTTTAGTGGTTGATTTTTAGTATTTTTCTTTTATTTCCTTTGGTAACCGAATGCTAGGTTACTTAGGCAAACATTTTGGCTTTGTGTTTGGGAGGTTAAATTCAGATCAAAATCAGAGTATTTCAGTTTTTAGAGTTTTCTCTTTGTTCTTCAATTTGTGAGTCAAATCAAATTGAAACCCCTTGAGAGATTAGAGTGCGTTACATCTCAAATCCCTCTAGGTCTCTTTCTTGTGTTTAGTGTGTCAAATCTAAACATAAGAGAGTGCTTATCCATCACAATCCATCTTCCATACAATCATTTGCCATCGTTACCCACAACAAGTTCCATTTTCGCCGAAAAGTGCCTTGTTCTTCATCCTTGGAGATCGGCCACTTTCTTCCACAACAAGAGAAAATTCTTGCACAGAGGCTTCATAGATCCGAGGGTTCATCAATTACCCTCTCGAGACAATGTTCATGACTTCGAGCAAAGGGAATAAATAATGTCAATGCCCACATGTACCAACCCACACTATCCTTTATGAGTCCAGACATTCTTTATCAACACATGACATGTACTACTTTTGGCACTCAAGGATCCTCGTATGAATGAACAACTTGCAATAGTAACGAATTTAGTAATTTCCGGAACAAGGAAACACTTTTTTATTATTCGAAACATTACATTAAAACACTTGACAAAAAGTCGAACATACAGATTACTAAACTATGGAGACTATCGACACAAGTCATCACTCCTTATTCAAAAAAAATCAACAACAATACAACTACTCGTTCAGGGTCTCATCCTCATTGGAGTGACGAATCACAAAGAGTCGTTGCCCCTGACCCGAAGATTCCATATGCGCCTTGCCTTTATTACGAGCAATAGATTGCTCAGGAGCGGATACCTCTGGCTTTGGGTTTCGCCCATTGCCAACATTTGAGGCTTGATATGATTGCGTTGGTCCTTGACCCTTCTGCCTGCAGTATATTTTCATGTGGCCTTCCTTCCCACAATTGTAACATACCCGCTTCTCCTTTTGGAAATTAGAACTTTTATGCCCAGCTTCACCACAGTTGTGGCATTGAATCACTCCGCTACTCCAACCTGAGCCTCGGGCGGAGTCAGACTGAGTCGTCTCGGTCTTAGCACGACCAGACTTCTCAAACTTGGTGGGCGATGCCGGTCGCTTGAATGTACCAACCTGGTGGTTCTGTTGCCCACCCCTTCCTTTATTCTGTTCCTCCCGCTTTCGGGCGGATTCTTCCAGTATGACCTCTATTTTGTAGGCTGCATCCATATATTGCTCTAACGTAGAACAACTGTGATGCACCATCAGAGGTTTGATTTCTGGATTCATTCATCCATCCATGGAAGTACCAGATCTTTTGTTCTTCACTCAACACTTCCGGTCCAGCATATTGCAACAGGTGATTGAACTTAGCTGCAAGCTCAATCACCTTCAACCCATCGGTCTTAGGGTAAAGGAACTCCTTATGCTTCTCCTCCCTCATAGCACGGGAAAAGAAATGGTCAGTCATCTTTGTTTTGAACATACCCTAGTTCAGCCCGGGATGATCAGCTAAACCCGCGCTCTCCCACCATTCGCTAGCCACATCCTTAAGTTGAAGGGAGGCGATGTGCACTTTCCCAGCTTCACTGCACTCGACATTCCTAAACAACCGTTCCATATGCGAGAACCAATACACCACTCTAACTGGTTCTCCAGTACCGTCATAACTGCCATGCCTCATTGAGCTTATGGCTTTCAAGGCTCGACCGTAATTTCCTCTGTTCCTGACGGCATCCACCTAAGGTACATGATCCACTGGCTCCCCAAATTCAGGAATAACCTGAGGAACTGGACCACCTTGTGCTTGCGGTGCAACTGGCCGAATTATATCGGTGACCGCCTGTATAACAATCCCACGAATGGCCTCTATGGCCGCAACATCGAACACCACCTGAGGGTTAGCCTGAACTTGGCCAATGTTTGCGGGGTTATTGTGAGAGACAGACTCGCTCTCCTCCCCCTGATTAGCGGCGCCTCTCAGATTCAGCCTTGGGTTGATACTCTGCCCAGCTCCGACACGGATTGTGTTTCTTGTGTTCACCATCTGTTGATGAACCATAACGTTAGTTTAGAACTTTTTCGACTTGTACATGACACTTAATCAATTACGTTATGATACGAATTATAAGGGTCCAAACTAATAACTTTATATCAGTCTGACTGACCCTCCACCATTAACCGCAAACGGTCTTCTTCCTTTTACTTGAGAATGGATACATTAGGAGAAATGTCAACCTTTAAATGACATTAATCCTAAGAAAATACGATATCCCTAAGAATGGATGTAAGGAACAAGTAATAAAACCGAAGCTTGCAGAAGTTTGAAAACCACTTATTATTAGACCTTATGCTTTCAAACTTTATACTTCATACTTTTAAACCCTTTATATTTAACTTAACAAAGTAATTATTTATAAAGTTAATTTCTCAAACTAATGATACTGTTATCAACTAAAGCCTTTACTAAGACAAAAAATCACACTTTTAAAGTTATAACCATAAACTTAAATTTGATCGTTTATAACACACCATTTATAAAAACAACTATAAATAACTATTAAAGGTTCTAATAGTTAAACCATCATTTTAAATTAAACTTTTAAGAAATCATTGAACTTTAAATTTAATACTAACATTTAAACTCTTGATATTCCAAGAATAAAATAGCTCTGATACCATAATTGTAACACCCCAACTTATGTCGGTAGTGCCACACGCCAGTGACCTCAGACGTTACTGTCCAAAGTCATCCTAGGCTTTAATCGAAACAATTAAGCTTAAATAAGTATATTAAATAATGAAAGATTTAAGAGCGGAAGACGTTTTAAATGAAACTCAACCTTTTATTAAAAGACCTCTCGTTAAATGAGGATGACGATTTTACAACAGAGTTAAATTACAGCGGAAGACTTTTATAATAAATCCTTTTACATGACTAGGTTATAGGAATATATATTCAAGTAATACTTAACAACCTTAAAACACTGTCACTTAAATCTTCAACTGCAAGCCTCTTCTTCGATTAGTTACTTCAAGTCTTCAGGGACCAACCACTGATGTGCCGTATAGGACGGATGACACCAGCCAACCATGCAAAGAATAAAACCCAGTTGGTTAGTCTAATGAAAGACTATGCAAGGGTACAAACAGAACGGTTCAAGTGATCGTAACCGTTTACTATCATTGTCCCTCGAATAATAACCGAAGGAACGATACATAACCCGAAACTTTCACGGAATTATAAAAGAAGGTATGTAATGAAAAGAAGACTCCAAAGGAAATGAGTCTTATAGGAAACGTATGACAAATGTTTGGGAACATTAAGTTTTCAGACACAAGTTTTAAAACACGACCTTGATTATTTGGGTCCACGACCAACCTCACCGCACAATGCGAATCCAGATTGGAAAGAAAACTTACTCTAATAAGAGTCCGGGCGGTTTCCACGTTGTACTCCTCGCCCGAGGGTTTATTAATTATGTGCATAACCGCACATATCTTATTTACTTCCAAAACGCACATTAACGTTGAAGCTTTCAATTTCACATCTCGTAATGAGACATTGGGAATAAATCCCTTAAGATTGGGAATACCTCCCGAAGATTGGCACCAGCTGAGTGCACCACCCCTATATTCAGATAGGGGTAGGTCATGACCAAAAGAGAGTGTTAGGGCACTTACTTCCTAACACCGACGTTATAAAGAAACGACTAATTCTCGTAAGGAATTAACGTTCCTATGAATACTCGTGCTAAACTAGCATTTAAGTTCACATTTAAATCCACACCAAAACTCATTACAGAAGTATCATACCAAACTATATAATAGCGTTATTTCTAGCAATATATATAACCTATTATAAAGTCATATTTTAACACATCGTTTAATTAAATCTGTTCCCAAACAGAAAGCAATCACTTTTATCCCATCTTAATTAACAATCAATTAATTGATAATCAAGGGAAACATGGAATACTGAGCAAGAGTGAACCGCCACTTGCCTTAATTTAGACGAATCGAAGATGTCGGTTCCGAGATCTGGAAACTGGAATCTGAATACGGATTCCTACGACGAAGTCGAGACAATAGACGGAACCCTAAGTTAGATTCGGTACGAACGAATAAATGATACGAACGAAAGGGAAAAATAGCCAAAGCCGTGGATGCCCAAGCCACGATCGCGCTTGCTAGAGCAAGCCGCAGTGCGGTTTGTACATCCGCGGTCGCGGAATTCTGGGCAGAGCCGCGGTCGCGGAATTCATCCTCGAGGTCGCGGATCTCCCTTCCGACGCGGCTCTAACTCGGCTTACCGACGACGAAGACGGCAACTTCTTAACTCGAACAAAGGCTCACTACGACCACCACCACTCCAAGCTTCCCAAGGCACCTCCGGCGACCACCACAACTCCGGCGAGGCTCCGACGAACGCAAGAACTCCGGCAAAAACACAAAACGAGGGGGAGAGAGATTGCTAGAGCTGAGGATGAAGAATCAAGCTGCCCCCGACCTCCTTTTATAGGGGAAGGAGAGCTTCAACGCCGAGCAAGCCAAACGCTCAAGCTTCTTCACCGGCCAAACGTGCAAAATTCGAACTGGCGAAATGCGGAAAGAATTGAAGACAACGATGAACAGTGTTTCCGCGGTCGCGGAATTGCCGTGATCGCATCTCTTGGCCTTAGGTCGCGGGTCTCGTTCGAGGATATGCTAAATTATATTTTTAGCATTCCCAATTACATTATGACCCAAAATCTTATTAAACGTATAATATTTCTTTCAAAAGATTATTACAGAGATTACAGAAATTGTCCGTCACGTCTTTCTTACAAAACGACAGTTCGGGACTTTTAGGGGTTATTACAATCTCAAGCCCTAGAAAGTAATGTAATAGACCCAAGTCCTTAATACTGAAAGTCTGATCAAGATAATCCTTCAAATGGTTGATGGTAGCTAAATTAGAACCAGTGACCATAAGGTCATCAACATAAACAACAACAAGAGTAATATCAATCCCTTTCTTCAAAATGAATAAGGAGTAATCATTTATGGATTGAACAAAACCAAGAGACAAAAGAGAAGAAGTCAGCTTGTGAAACCATTGTCTGGAAGCCTGTTTAAGGGCATATAGAGACTTCTTAAGGCGACAAACTTGATTGAATTCATTGGGGAGGCCCTCTGGAACTGTCATATAAACTTCTTCATAGAGGTCACCATGGAGAAACACATTGTTGACATCCATTTGATAAAGTGGCCAATTCTGTGCAGCAGCTATTGCAATGATAGTTCGGATAGTTGTCATCTTGACAACTAGAGAGAAAGTTTCATGATAGTCAATTCCAGCTTGTTGAGTGTAGCCTTTGGCTATAAGACAAGCTTTATTATGTTCAAGAGATCCATTAGCCTTCAATTTGACTCGAAAAACCCATTTATAACCAACTGGGCATTTACCTGCTCGAAGTGAAACCAAGTCCCAAGTTCCATAAGCTTGCAAAGCATTTAGTTCATTTCTCATAGCAATAATCCATTTAGGATCTTTAGAGGCTTGGGCAAAAGAGGTGAGTTCAATATAGGAGATGACATTAGCAACAAAGGCATGAAAACGAGAGGGCAATTGTGAAGAGGTGATCAAACCAGTTGTGAGAGGAGTGACAGAAGCATGTGAATAAATGTAATCATTATGATGAACAAGAGGCTTGTGAATTCTAGTTGATGCCCGAGTAGGTAAAATGGGCCGAGGTTGATGAGAAGGTGTAGAGTATGGGGAAGACGTATTAGAAGGTAAAGAGGAAGGGTGGTATGTGGAAGATGTAGTGGTTTGGGAAAGAAAAATGAGAGAAGGAATATCAACGGGGTAGGTAGGCAGAGGGGAAATGGTTGATGTGGAAGAATGGTGAAAAGGGAAATGAGTCTCATGAAAGGTGACATCACGAGAAAAGAATGTTTGTTTAGTAGTGAGATCAAGAACTTTGTAACCTTTTTTGCCAAAGGGATAACCAAGGAAGATACATTTGACAGCCCAAGATTGAAACTTGTCCCTATTTCTTGTGGATGTATTGACAAAAAATGAACACCCAAAGGTTTTGAGATTAGTATAATCTGGTTTTCTGTGAAAGAGGAGTACATATGGAGACTTGTTGGAGAGAGTAGGTAAAGAGCTGTGATTGATAAGGTAAGTGGCAGTAAGAAGACAATCACCCCAATATTCATATGGTAAATTAGCTTCAAAGAATAATGTTCTTGCCACTTCTAAAAGATGTTTGTGTTTGCGCTCATCTACCCCATTTTGCGGAGGGGTGTCAACCATGGAAGTTTGATGAATAATGCCATGAAGGGCATAAAAAGATTTGGCACTGGAATCCCAAAATTTAATTGCATTGTTTGATCTAATACACTTAATTTTTGTTTGGAATTGGGTAAAAATAATGGTCACAAAGGATTTGAGTAAGGACAGGGCATTACTTTTGTGTGTCATGAGAAAAGTCCAAGTGCACTTTGAATGATCATCAACCAAGGTTAAAAAATAGTGAAAATCATCATTTGTGGGATGCTTGTAGGGTCCCCATGTGTCCATATGAACCAGGTCAAACAAAGATGTGGCATGTATAGATGTATGAGAGAAATATTTTATGTGTTGTTAAGCCTTAGGACAAATTTGACAGATATATGGTGATTTGAGAGAAATGGAAGAATCAACAACATATTGTAATTGATGAAAAGGTAGGTGTCCAGTATGACAATGCCATAATTTAATGTTGTCTTTATTGATAGAAAAAGTACAGCTGGGATGGTCCAAAACTGAAGAAAGATTACAAGGGGAAAAACTAGAATTCATAGCAACTTGTTCTGAATGTGTAGAGTCTTTAATGATGTATAATCCAATGACTTCATGGCCAATCACAATTGGCTTGTTCATCGAAGGGGCCTGAAGGAAATAAAGGTTGGGTGTAAAAGTGATGTTAGAAGAGAGATCTTTAGTTAACTTACTAATGGACAAGAGATTAAAGTGGAAATTAGGCACATGTAGAACATTGTGTAAGATGATATGAGATGATAGTTTGACTGTGCCTGTATGAGTAATAGAAGCATGCTTGCCATCCAGACCCCTATACGCACAATCCATCCGTTGGCATAGGATTGTGCGCAATGCAACAAAAATGCGCAATGCAAGTATTGCTAGTATCGTTGATTAGCCTTATCAAAGTAAAAAATCCTAACAGACCTACTAAACAGATGTATAGTAAATAAGCAAGGGTCGAACCCACAGGGAAGATCTGATGCAGTATGAAATCGTGAATGACAAGTAACAAGCAAGGGGGGTTTAGTTATCAAGAAAGAACAAAGCAAGCAAAGCAAACAAGTTTGGTTGAGTAGAGAAAATATAATGGGGAAACTAGTCCTACTAGAGCGAGATCCACAATACAGAGATATAATTTGATCACAGAAATCTATTCAATCCAAGTTCTTTTACTATCCTTATAGTTGTTCCCACCCTGATCTTAAGCACTATCGATTCTCACAGTTGTCGATAGACTTATTACTATGCCAATGATAAAGCACCACCGATTCTCACAGTTGTCGGTATACTTTACCACCAATAAAGCAATAGCAATACACACAAGGATATAGGATACATGCAAATAGAAAGACACCTTACTACTTAACATGCAACTGATTCTCACTCACGATTGTATGCTCGGAACCCCTATACGCACAATCCTAGCAATTGATAAAAAGTATTCAACCTAGTTGATCAGGCTAAGAAGAACAACAAGAAATCAATAATCAATATAACCAAGAGAATCAAACCAACATTTATAAGGATAAGAACAAGGAATAGAAATCTCACAAACACATCAACTGTATTGCTTCAATCGTCTAGTAGAACAAAGGGAAGTTAGTTCTCCATTCAAACGAGAATGAAAACTAAGGGAAAAATAACGTCTGATGTAAAGCGAAGTTGTCCCGCCTCTTAACCTAGAAAGAGGGCTTAAATAGTCTTAAGAAAACTAGGTTAAACTAATGTAAACAATAAAGGAAACAGAATAATAAAATAACAAAGTCTGAACGAAATAAAAGGAAATAAATGTCTCTGGTGCGCGACATTTAACACGGCCACCGCGGGGTGGTGAGATCCACCGCGGGGCTTCAAGCTTCTCTGGGAGTCACCGCCGGGTCGCGGTGCGGATCGCCGCGGGGCGGTGAACTCGCTCACTCTCTCCTTCAGCTTCTCTTTCTCTCTTCTGCTGCTCTTCATTACTACCAACTATTGATAGTCTTCTCCAAGTATGCTCCAGCAGATCCATCTCCATCCTCATTATCTCCATCTAAGCTGCAAATCCTGGGATATCTTCACTTCTTTCCACAATGTCGGGACTGCAGACTTAGCCTTAAAACTACTCATAAACTCCTCTCAATCATGCTAATAATTGCTAGTAAAGGTGTATGAAATAATACCTATCAAATTGCTAGTAAACTGCACATCTGCATAGCTCCTTCAGAAACTGCAGAATGCCACCAGACCATCCATCCGTTTGCAGCTTTGTAATGCCCAGTGAATCACGCACCACCTTAGGGGACAAAGCATAATCACGCCCATTGTAAGTGAACGTGACCCTCATCATCCTCTTGTTGTCGGAACCATCAAAGTACCTCTTGAAAGAGGCGATGAACTGGTAACAAAGCTCGGGATACGCAGGGGCAGCCAAGTTCAAAAACGTCCCCAAACCACACTGTGCTAAGCACAGGGACACACACTCTAGCATTCCAAATTCAGCCAATGTTGGCTTGTGAAAGAATTTAGTAGCCAAAACCTTCCTCTCCTTCACAACATTGTAAACCTCACTCTCATCCCTCGTAGACACTTGCATCCTACTCTTAGGTGCCATAAGTAATGAATGGAGAAACTCAAAACAAAGGGCAACCAAGAGTACTTACAAACGAGCAAGCACACGAAGCCAAGATGCCTCGACGCGGGGCGATGGACGAATCGCCGGGTCGCGGTGAAACAACTGGGGGCTTTGGCCAGGTCGCGGTGGAGTCGGCGCGGAGCGATGACAGCAGCGACGCGAGGGAGTGCAACATGAGGCGGGGCAGCACGAGGCGGGGCGATAGCGGCGCGGTGGGGTTGTGTTTGGCTTGTTTGTGAGGCTAGACTCCAAATTAGACAAGGGATTCAAGGTTTAGGCAATTTGAGACTAGATTTGGAACAAGGTCGGGAGAGATTTGTGGGAGAATGGAGGGTTTTTGTGAGAGTGGGGGCTAGGTTAGGGAAGGGAAAGGTGAAAGGGAAGAAAGGGATGATGGGCCGGCTGGTACAAGGCCCAAAGAGAGAAATATCGGCCCGAAAGTGGGCCCAATCCGTCAAAACCTTAGTTACCACTCAAGAAATAAAAAATATACTCACCCGTTTAAGGTTTTTTCGGGGCCCTTTATTCTTGTTTTTTTTTTTCCGGAAAGGGAAAATATACAAAAAATCCACCATGGGGCGGTGAGGGTCGCCGCGGGGCGGTGACATAGCTGAGTACACCGTCTCTCCATTTACTTTTGTACCTGAAATGTAAGTAACACGCGAACGAAACAAAGCAAAAGAAACTACTAAAAATAATCTAAGGAAAAGAAAAGAAACAAAGAAAAACTACCACGGGTTGCCTCCCGGACAACGCCTTGGTTAACGTCGTTGGCTCGACGTACTGCAGATCAACTACTACCTGGAATAGGATCCCCTCAGAATCCTCCTACTCGTATCTTCCTATTGAGACCTCACATGGAAATGTTTAGACCTTAGACCATGTTCCCTCTTTGCCATCAACTCCATGCTTACTTCCTTTGGAGCATCTCCCTCGTACTTAGAGCGATGTGGGGGCCGATATGGCTCAACCTGAATATGCTGCACGTCACTAGATAAAGGCTTACAACCTTGTATGGTTAGTACAGGGGGGCAAGTGCCCAAATTAGAGGGAGTGGGATCTCCTATGTCATCTCGCAAGACATCATCAATATGCAACTCATGTAACTCAATAGGTCCATCAATAGTAGAACACTTAACTACGGTCTCTACTGCACTAGTTTTAACATTTTCATGCACATGATCATCAAAATCACTAATGCAGTAAGGAGTAGGCAATTCAATGGGGTTGGCTTTATGAATATTATGTTCAAAAATTATTCCATAGAATTCCATAGTTAAAATTCCACTGTCTACATCAATCTTTGTCATGGATGTTTTCATAAAAGGTCGCCCTAGCATCACTGGGGCAACATGCTCATCGTAGTCCATATCCATAATAAAGAAATCAGCAGGGAAAATCAAAGGACCTATCCTCACAAGAACATCCTCCATAATACCCTTAGGGGGCACACAAGAACCATCAACAAGTTGTATAACAATGTTTGAATCATGCAAGGGTCCTATTCCTAAATCGTCAATCAAAGAGTAAGGCAACACGTTAATAGAGGCACCCAAGTCTAACAAGGCTTTCTCAAATCGATGCTCACCTATAGTAATAGGAATAGTAAATGTACCTGGATCCTTGCACTTCTCAGGAAGACGCCTCTGAAACACCGCCGATGCATGTTCACCCACTGGAACCTTCTTCTGAACCTTCAGCTTTTGTGTCCTCTTCACGGTGCACAGCTCCTTCAAGAACTTGGCATATCGAGGGACAGCCTTGATAAGCTTAATCAGGGGAATGTTCATCTCACATTCCCGAAATGTCTTGAACAAATCGCTGTCGTCGGCTACTCTTCTAGCCTTTAGCGCCTCGGGAAAAGGTGCTGGTGGCTTCTCAGAACCCAAAGGAGGAAACACGAGGCGAACATAGTCATCAATACAGGCTTCATCTGTAGATCTGGGATTTAAGAGACTGGGTCGCGGTAGGCCCACCGCGGGGCGGTGGTCATCACCGCGGGGCGGTGGTCATCGCCGCGGGGCGGTGAGGTCTCGGTGGGATTACTGGGATCAGCCGCCGGGTCGCGGTGAGGATCGCCGCGGGGCGGTGGCAACAACACTTCATTCCTGGCTCCTTCTTTAATTTCTGGCCGGGCCGCGGTGGGATCCACCGCGGGGCGGTGCGTGATTTCTGCCTTCTCGATTTCGTTCTCCTCTTCAGCAATAGGAGCAACGACCAGCTTTGTACCACTTTTGAGAGTGATAGCACTTACATTCTCTCTTGGATTCACAGTAGTCTGAGAGGGCATGGAGTTAGATGTCCTCTGGTCAATCTTGGTCACAACATCATCTAGTTGACCAATCTTCCTCTCCATATTCTTTATACTTGACTCAGTAGCCTGCACATGCGTGGCGAAATACTGAGTCAGAGTCTTTAGCATCTCTTCAGTAGAAGCATCGGAGCTTTGGCCCTGAGGCCTCTGTTGGTACGGGACTCTCTGCTGGTATTGTTGTTGTGTCGACTGTTGACCTCCTTGAGGGTCACTCCATCTGAAACCTGGGTGGTCACGCCCTCTCTGATTGTAATTGGGTTGTCCACCGAACTGCGGCCTAGGGGGTCCGTAACCTCCTATAACATTCACTTCAGCAGTACCTTCCTCTTGCAGCTGGGGACAGGTATCGGTATGGTGGAATTGATCAGAACAAAGCCCACATGCCTTGACTTGTTGAGGAGCATTCTGATTTTCCATTCTCTTCACCATCTCCTTCAACTCAGCTAGCTCAGTCAGTACTGGGCTTGGTCCTGCAGGGGTCACAGCATTGACCGCCTTCCTTTGGTATGTCTTCCCAAAAATCTTGGTACTCTCACTCATCTCCTGGAATCTCTCCATGGCTGCATCCGGTGTCAGATTCAGAATGCTTCCACCGCAAGCAGCGTCAACCATCCTTCTCTCTTGGTCTAGCAGACCATTGTGTAAATAGAGGACAAGGTCCTGCTTGGCGTATCCGTGGAATGGGCAGCTAGAGTAAAGCCTCTTGTACCTCTCAAGATAATCATACAGCGTCTCATCACCAGCCTGCTCAATATTGGCAATTGCCTTTTTCAAGGCATTCTCCTTCTTCGTTGGAAAGTACTTGTCTAGGAACGTCTTTTATAGTTTATTCCAGGTATCTATGGTTCCTGGTGGCAAGTGATAGTACCAGTCTCTTACAGAGTCTAGCAGGGAGAAACCAAAAGCTCTCATCTTGATTTGGTCTTCCGTCACGTTCCTGGTGGCAAGTGATAGACATTGTGGAACTTGCCCAGGTGAGAGATCGGGTCTTCTCCACTCAAACCGTGGAACTTAGGG
The DNA here is from genome assembly GCA_027886185.1 of Rheum nobile. Lineage (NCBI taxonomy): Eukaryota > Viridiplantae > Streptophyta > Magnoliopsida > Caryophyllales > Polygonaceae > Rheum > Rheum nobile. Next base: position 11,211,567 of record WOAB01000563.1, on the reverse strand, counting down.
AGATATGCAACAACTCCAGACTTCAGCTCAAAGTTCACCCCTTCGCCAAGCGCAGGGATGATGACAGCCAAGGGTTGTGCTCCAATATTTGGCTCAGTCAATTCTCTCAGAGTCTCAGCCATTTCAACAGCAGGGATGTTAATTGTCTCAGTCGGCTCAACGATCTCAACCTCTACTTCTTCTTCTCCTTGATCGCGTAGGTTCGCACAGAACGATCTATCGACTTCTGGATCAAAAGCAGCTAGAGGGGAGTCAGTACTACGGGTGTCGACCATAAGATAGGTCTCCACCAAAAATCAATCACAAAAACACACAACAAAAATAGAAAACTTCCCCGGCAACGAAGCCAAATTTGACGGGCTAAAAGTGCGCAATGCAAGTATCGTTGATTAGCCTTATCAAAGTAAAAAGTCCTAACAAACCTACTAAACAGATGTATAGTAAGCAAGCAAGGGTCGAACCCACAGGGAAGATCTGATGCAGTATGAAATCGTGAATGACAAGTAACAAGCAAGGGGGGTTTAGTTATCAAGAAAGAACAAAGCAAACAAAGCAAACAAGTTTGGTTGAGTAGAGAAAATATAATGGGGAAAATAGTCCTACTAGAGCGAGATCCACAATACAGAGATATAATTTGATCACAGAAATCTATTCAATCCAAGTTCTTTTACTATCCTTATAGTTGTTCCCACCCTGATCTTAAGCACTATCGATTCTCACAGTTGTCGATAGACTTATTACTATGCCAATGATAAAGCACCACTGATTCTCACAGTTGTCGGTATACTTTACCACCAACAAAGCAATAGCAATACACACAAGAATATAGGATACATGCAAATAGAAAGACACCTTACTACTTAACATGCAACTGATTCTCACTCACGATTGTACGCTCGGGACCCCTATACGCACAATCGTGTATGCCACTAGATGTGCACTCGGAACCCCTATATGCAATCCTAGCAATTGATAAAAAGTATTCAACCTAGTTGATCAGGCTAAGAAGAACAACAAGAAATCAATAATCAATATAACCAAGAGAATCAAACCAACATTTATAAGGATAAGAACAAGGAATATAAATCTCACAAACACATCAACTGTATTGCTTCAATCGTCTAGTAGAACAAAGGGAAGTTAGTTCTCCATTCAAACGAGAATGAAAACTAAGGGAAAAATAACGTCTGATGTAAAGCGAAGTTGTCCTGCCTCTTAACCTAGAAAGAGGGCTTAAATAGTCTTAAGAAAACTAGGTTAAACTAATGTAAACAATAAAGGAAACAGAATAATAAAATAACAAGGTTTGAACGAAATAAAAGGAAATAAATGTCTCTGGCGCGCGACATTTAACACGGCCACCGCGGGGCGGTGAGATCCACCGCGGGGCTTCAAGCTTCTCTGGGAGTCACCGCCGGGTCGCGGTGCGGATCGCCGTGGGGCGGTGAACTCGCTCACTCTCTCCTTCAGCTTCCCTTTCTCTCTTCTGCTGCTCTTCATTATTACCAACTATTGGTAGTCTTCTCCAAGTATGCTCCAGCAGATCCATCTCCATCCTCATCATCTCCATCTAAGCTGCAAATCCTGGGATATCTTCACTTCTTTCCACAATGTCGGGACTGCAGACTTAGCCTTAAAACTACTCATAAACTCCTCTCAATCATGCTAATAATTGCTAGTAAAGGTGTATGAAATAACACCTATCAAGAAGCATGCTTGCCATTTAGTAATCTAATAAAGGTGGGTTTTGAAATATGGATAAAAGAATCAAACAAGGATAAGTGAGGAGAAATATGGTCTATGGCGCCACTATCTAAGATCCAACAAGAGTTATTGCTAGGAGAGAGGAGACAAAATGCTTTACCTGCCAAAAATGCAGCATGAGAGATGGACTTAGTGTTTGAATGCTTGTTGAGAAGGCTAATCAACTACTCATATTGCTGATTAGTGAGGGCCTTTATGGGAGATGCTTCTGAAGAGCTTGCCTGAGCTGCAACTCAAGGTCCCTTTCCAGGTGGATAACCATGAATCTTCCAGCATTTCTCAATGGAATGCTCTCCAGTTTTGCCATGATCACAGTACAACCTGCCTTTGGAGTTACTAGAAGTATTTCCTTGACTAGAAGGATTTCTTTGAGCATTTCTCTGAGCAGCCAAAGCCATAGATCCAATATCTGTTTGCGAAGCCCCATTGACAGTGCTACCAATGTTCCTCTGCTCCTCCTCTCCTAGAACAATTCGGTAAACTTGATCCAATTTAGGAGGTGGAGTCACCATCAACAAATTTCCTCGGATAGCATTGTAACACTCATTCAAGCCCATGAAAAATTGCACAACATGTTGATCTACCATATTCTCCAAACATCTACACCAGATCTGCAATCACAAACACATTTCTCAACTAAAAGCATATATTCATCCCATAACTTCTTCATCTTTGTAAAATAACTCATGACAGACGAGTTGCCTTGTGAATGCGACATTAAATCTCTCTAAACTTGGAAAATCCTGGTTCTATTTGATTTCCCAAATCTAGAAGTTAACTCTTTCCACATTGGACTAGCAGTCTTGCAATATATCAAAGATTCACCAATTTCTTTCTCAACAGAATGGTAAATCCAAGCAATAACCATAGAGTTGCAACGGTCCCATTTTCTAGCATCAGTAGTACCTGAAGTTGGTCTCTTGCAAGTTCCATCAACAAAGCCAAGTTTGATTTTTCGCGCTCAACAAAATCTCTACTAAACTCATCGGATTGAGTGTCTCGGCTATCGACTTCGTCTTCAACCGTTTGAGACATATTTTCAACTTCAAATTCTCAGCTCTGATACCATGTCAGATTTCATTGTATTTGATGAAAGGATTAAGAGAAAGAAGAGAAAGATTGAATGATGAAATCAACTGAAAGAGAGAAAAGGAGAATGACAGCTACTATTTCATTGCTTTCATTAATTCCAAATCTAGGTTTTAGAGCTATTACAAAAGGGGTATATATACCCTGAATATTTCTAACATGTCTATTTAGGAAATAAATGAAATTAGGTGGACGATGACGTGACATTCTCTAACAACACTAACCCATTGAATTACTAATAAATCAACTTTGACAATAGGTGAATGATGAATATTCGAAGTTCCCTCCTACTACATTTACATTAAATACTTTGTATTTGCTAAATCTATTTTACACGGATCCACAAAATGTATTTTATATATAGCATAGAGCAAATAGTACTATCTCCACCAACAACATATATCACCTCAATTAATTAATTGCATTATGTCGCAACATTTGCCCAAAATGCAACAATGTGGACACCATGAAATAATTTATGTATATGTTATTTTGAAGAGACAAGTAACCAAATTAATTGACTAATCAAGAGTAAGGACAAATAACCTTGTGCTTCGACAATATATGTTATTTTGGCCAGTTAATGTTTTCATCTATTTTTTCATTCATTAGGACTATATATAATAAAAAAAAATACAACTCTTTACATGTGCCTTTTTCACAAACCTAGCAATTATACATGGAATCGTAAAACAAACATTAAATGCCCTTTGTTGTGAAAATGATTTCCATAAAATTCATACATGTCATCAAACGTATAAAATGTTATAATTACCCAATACAAATGATAAATTAGATTTTGTTTAATAAATGTAAATGGAAGCTGAAAAATAAAGGTTAAAAATTATATACTTTTAAAAAATGATGGAATATCCGTAAAATTCTAACAAAGTATCTAGGATCGGACGTCCCTTGTTAATGAATGATAGACAATTTTTCTTTAGAAAAAATTGAATTTAACCTGTGATTTTGTGAAAATGACAAATTTATTTGGTGGCTTTGTGTAATAAAACCTATTATTCCACAGTAAGATATTAGCTAGAAATTTCTGTTGTGGTTATGTCATTGTCATTGTGATAAACAGGTTCAAATAGCTGATTTTTTTTACTCCAAATTAAATATTGTTATAAGAAAGCGTGGTGGTCATGTTTCGCTGATGTTGGAAAATTCTAGAGTGAAAAAAATTGAAAAATTGAAAAAATAAATTGATATGGATAAAAATAATAATCTTACTCAATAAACTTTTATTTAAATTTCAAATTTTGTTGAACTCTATTCATAAATTTTTCTTCAACTTGTCATGTATCGGCTATGTGTTGGGCCAGAGGTGTAACATGGGCCGATTAGGCCCAATGAGTTGTTAAGATTGTTAAGGCTTATATAGCCAATTGCCTTGGAAGTCCAGATCATCGAATAACAGAGTAACTCATGTTTCCTCCTTCGAAATCTCTACTGAACTCATCAGATTGAGTGTCTCGGCTATCGACTTCGTCTTTAACCGTTTGAGACATATTTTCAACTTCAAATTCTTAGATCTGATACCATGTCAGATTTCATTGTATTTGATGAAAGGATTAAGATAAAGAAGAGAAAGATTGAATGATGAAATCAGCTGAAAGAGAGAAAAGGAGAATGACAGCTACTATTTCATTGCTTTCATTAATTCCAAATCTAGGTTTTAGAGCTATTACAAAAGGGGTATATATACCGTGAATATTTCTGACATGTCTATTTAGGAAATAAATGAAATTAGGTGGACAATGACGTGACATTCTCTAACAACACTAACCCGTTGAATTACTAATAAATCAACTTTGACAATAGGTGAATGATGAATATTCGAAGTTCCCTCCTACTACATTTACATTAAATACTCTGTATTTGCTAAATCTATTTTACACGGATCCACAAAATGTATTTTATATATAGCAGAGAGCAAATAGTACTATCTCCACCAACAACATACATCACCTCAATTAATTAATTGCATTATGTCGCAACATTTGCCCAAAATGCAACAATGTGGACACCATGAAATAATTCGTGTATATGTTATTTTGAAAAGACAAGTAATCAAATTAATTGACTGATCAAGAGTAAGGACAAATAACCTTGTGCTTCGATAATATATTTTTATTTGGCCAGTTAATGTTTTCATCTATTTTTCCATTCATTAGGACTATATATAAAAAAAAATACAACTCTTTACATGTGCCTTTTTCACAAACCTAGCAATTATACATGGAATCGTAAAACAAACATTAAATGCCCTTTGTTGTGAAAATGATTTCCATAAAATTCATACATGTCATCAAATGTATAAAATGTTACTCCCTCCGATCTGGAAAACAAGTCGTTCTAGGGGGAATGCATTGATCTGGAATAGAAGTCGTATTGTAGTGGGAAGTCTTTAATGAGTAAAGGAATTAAATATATTATAATTCCAAGGAGTGGGAACTAGGAACACTTTAATGGGCCAACTTTTTTTAATTCTTATTTTACTTCTTTTACTTTTTAACGAGTCATCTTCTTCCAAGAGTATTATACTCCGTATTCCAATAGAGTAGTGCATAAAAATTGTGTTTCAACAAAGCTCCACTCATTTTTAAAGGTGAAAACTGACAAGTAACATGTAGAGTATTCAAATCAAAGTTGTTTAAACAAGCCATGTTTGAGTACAATTTGCTGGTTTGCTTTAATCAAAGATTAGCAATCACTTATCCAGATTATATATACACCTGTTATGTTTAAAAAAATTAAATTTTGCATCCAAATCAAAAAGTTAAAAATTTCAGATCATACTCAAGTTAATTTGTTTTGGCTCCAAAAGTTAATTTTCACTAATTAGAAATTGCATTAGTTTGTTTTTGGCTCCATAAAAAAGAAGCTGGATCGGTTTGTTTTTGTTTTTGGCTCCGGTTGATTTGTTAAAAATTGAATTGGAGTAATAAGCCTTAAAAAAAGAAAACAATTAATGAATGGGTAAGTGGAAGGAGATGAAAGAACACATTAATTGTAGACTAGTTAATGGAGTTACTTGAGGGGCTTATTTCACAAATAATCATGATAATAACTGAGTTTTATTCTTTTCTTAATTATTGTGCCATATGCTAAAATGACTTGTTTTTCAGATCGGAGGGAGTATAATTACCCAATACAAATGATAAATTAGATTTTGTTTAATAAATGTAAATGGAAGCTGAAAAATAAAGGTTACAAATTATATACTTTAAAAAAATGATGGAATATCCGTAAAATTCTAACAAAGTATCTAGGATCGGGCGTCCCTTGTTAATGAATGATAGACAATTTTTCTTTAGAAAAAATTGAATTTAACCTGTGATTTTGTGAAAATGACAAATTTATTTGGTGTCTTTATGTAATAAAACCTATTATTCCACAGTAAGATATTAGTTAGAAATTTCTATTGTGGTTATGTCATTGTCACTGTGATAAACAGGTTCAAATAGCTGATTTTTTTACCTCAAATTAAAGATTGTTATAAGAAAGCGTGGTGGTCATGTTTCGCTGATGTTGGAAAATTCTAGAGTGAAAAAATTGAAAAAATAAATTGATATGGATAAAAATAATAATCTTACTCAATAAATTTTTATTTAAATTTCAAATTTTGTTGAACTCGATTCATAAATTTTTCTTCAACTTGTCATGTATCGGCTATGTGTTGGGCCAGAGGTATAACATGAGCCGATTAGGCCCAATGAGTTGGTAAGATTGTTAAGGCTTATATAGCCAATTGCCTTGGAAGTCCAGATTATCGAATAACAGAGTAACTCATGTTTCCTCCTTCGAAATCTCTACTGAACTCATCATATCGAGTGTCTCGGCTATCGACTTCGTCTTCAACCGTTTGAGACATATTTTCAACTTCAAATTCTCAGCTCTGATACCATGTCAGATTTCATTGTATTTGATGAAAAGATTAAGATAAAGAAGAGAAAGATTGAATGATGAAATCAGCTGAAAGAGAGAAAAGGAGAATGACAGCTACTATTTCATTGCTTTCATGAACTTTTCTGCGGTCGCGGAAATGCCAGCCGTGGTCGCGGATTTCACCAGAGACAGCGAGTACTCCAGAGACTTTTCCGCGGTCACGGAATTCTATCCGCGGTCGCGGCTAGTGTTCACACGCGTGGAGCCGAGATTTCGTTTCGTCCGAGCTTTGTTTATTTTCTTTTCTTTTTATTTCTTTTATTTCTGTTTAATTCCTTTTAGGATATTATTTCCTATTTTTTGGATACTAGGTTTGCTAGGTTATTTTACATCTATTAGTTAGCAGCCTTTTGATAATTCAAGTTAACACATTATCGTTCAGTTTTTTCCTTAGAGTTTTTACGCTTTGAAGACTATAAAGAACTAAGCAACTCTTGCTTAGTCCGACGATTGAAGCCTTCGTTTGTATTTGGTTGTGAGATTATAACTCTATTTTCTTTCCTTCGATTATATTAATTCTCTTTGAGCTTCATCCCATGATTCTTGCTGATTTGACTAGTCTGATCATCTAGTTGATATTAGTGATTATCTATTGCTAGGGTTTGGATATTTCTGGTTGAAATCTCTTATCTTGTGTAGCAACCACAATTTATACTTCCTGGTTGTGAATGTTTATTGTGAAGAAAATTGATTACATGTCGAGTATTGACGGGTTGTTAAGTATTGCATGTATCCTGGTTAATTCTTATGCTTACTGTTGCCTTTAGATTGAATCTTGATTGTTTATTGGTAAGTATTTTCAGGGCTGGTTGACCTGTTTATATACATAAGATCGGGACATGAATATTCATTGGTAGGAATTGGAGATAATTTAGGATCAATCAATCAAACTGAAGTGTGGATATTTGTCTGGCTAAGTTACTTCTCACCCATTGATTACATCTTTTGCTTTGATTTACTTTGTTACGTGACACAAATCAAAATCCCATTTTGTTACTATTGACATACAACATTTGCACTTAGGAAGATTGCTTACCTCCATGTGGGATCGATCATTATTTATCCTACTATATTAGTTAGGTTTTTGAGGTTTACTTTGATAGGCATTACGATTTTAACCTCATCAATTATTTTGTATTAAATAAATTATATAATACAAATAATGTAATTTAATGTATTTTTTTAAAATCAGTAACAAAAGTTAGAGCCCATTAACGATTTGCAATATTTACCGCACAAGATATGTCGGGAAGGTGTAATTTAACTGATACTCCGTAAAATGGATCATGAAACCCCACCGATCTCTAATTAAATTAGGAACAAAGTATGGTTTTGCGTCAAAATGTTGACAAGATAAAGATGTTTATGTGCTCTATGAACCCATTCCACATGTATGCAAATGCAACGTCTAAATGTACAATCATATAGGAGCCCATGTTAAAAAATGATTGAAATCCTAGATAAATTGAAAACAGGACTCATCTGACAAATAGAAAATGGTAGAAATATAAAATTCTGGATTGATAAATGGCTTTCTAAAATTCCCTTATGTGACAGAATCACAATGCAACCAAGTCAGAACAAAGATGCGTTGGTGGCATACTTCATTTTACCAAACAAAACCTGAAACAAGTAAATGATTGAACAAATTTTATCACTTGACATATTTAAACAAATCATATCCATACCAATACCTTTAAACAATATTTATGATAGGATGTACTGAAAAGCGAGTAAAAATGACTGGTTTTCTACTAAATCTGTTATGGATATGATTACCAAAAATAAAAGGTACAGCTAGCCTATGACTCCTCCTAGATTTGGAAGTTGGACATTTATCCTAAGGTTAAGAATTTCTTTGGAAAATCATGAAAAATGGACTCCCAATCAAAGCAAGACTAGCTGAAAAAGGAATAACACTCACACAAGGATGTGTTCCTTGTAATGCACAAATTGAAGACTCTAATCATCAACTTTTTCACTGTAACCATGAAAACAATAGAAAAAATAAATAAACAAACATATGGAATCATCATGTATTTAAATATAGGAAATAAAAAAACACATGAAATTATTGAGGAAATTCGATACAAAACCGATCGATCACAATTCCTAGAATTGTGATATCCTGGTGGAAAATTTGGTTCTATGGAAACCAACAAAGCTTTGGAAGAACAAATAATGATACTGACATAATTAAGGATGTACCAATTTACATCAAAAATCAAATCCATAATTAGAAATAAACAAAAAAATGGAACCCAAACTGTCTGGCTGAAGCTAAACAAAAAAAAGAACAATTACAACAAAAGTAGACGACCAAAGAAGAAGCGGAAAAAACCACCGGATAATCTCATTAAAATTAGTACTGATGGATCCACCAAAATGAATGGAGAATCTAGCTATGGCTATATTTTTTGAAGCAGTAAAGGTGAACCAATATTCCTTTTAGGCGACAAATGTGGAATCTCAACCCCTTTGAAAACAGAAACCCTAGCAGCTAGGAATGCTTTGGTTAAAGCATATGAACTAGGCCTTAATAACATTCAAGTTGAATGCGATAACATTATTATTGTGAATGTCTTGAATAAAATCTGGTATTGTCCTTGGGATATTGAAATTATTATTCCTGATATCCTTGTGTTTTATAACTGTTTTCTTTAGTGCAAACTTGTCATGTCTTTCGAAAAACAAACGTTATGGCCGATTGTATTGCAAAGATGGGCCAGCGGAGTTCCTTGGAAGATATTCAAGCCAATTTAAAACTTTTAGTTCTCATCCGCAAAGATACTATAGAATGAAAAACCGTTTCTTCAATAATTTCTGGCCTAATATTTAACTGATCAAATATATATATATATATATATATATATGCGCCCATGTTTGATCATTGGAATGCTAACGCTACACTTTGGCATATAAACTGTATACATGTCCAATTAATATGAGTGGTTATATATGCCTAGCGGTCCAATTTCAACGATCGTTTATTTATTTATTTGACAAGCATGCATGTAGAACGCGCCTAGACACTCTGTGTGTCGTTGGATTTCTAAGTGGCATGCATACAGCATATTCTATGCGTGCCTACTCTAAATACGTGTCAATTAGATACTATTCGGAATTGTTTTTCCCTCCCAAGCATTTTAAGTGACACATAATCTTATATACATATAAGAATGGGTTGTTGTCACTATTTATTACTCTCATTAAACATGTTTATCATAATACCAATATAATTATCATTTAAAAAAGAGAATCAAGTAATTGTGTGTAACTTAGTGGTTAAACTATCTCTCAAGAATCCATAAGTCATAGGTTCAAGTCTTTTAGATGTCATTTTGACCAAATGATTTTTTTTTCCTTATTGCTCTCATCAAACATGCTTATCAGTTATCAAAATGATTTATTAATTCTTGACATACGCTCTATACAATATTAAACATATATAATAACAAAAATGTCCTTCTTAATATGCTTTTATCTACGTGAGATAAGTTATCGAACTTTTTCCCTTTTAATTTCATTTAAAACAAAATAATTTTCTATAGCTAAATTAGTATTTTTTTATAATATTACAATTAAAAGGTCCACATTCCTTGAGATACATAATTGTTTAAATATTGTCACATTGTGATAGATTCAAACTCACGTAGACAAACAATTAATTGGTTCTCTATAAAATTTAAACAGGTAAATATGTGTTTATTTTTTGTCTATTTTTCCACCATGATTAAGAAGTTGCAAGAAAATATATTTATTTTTTAATCCTTTTTTATAACACTCTCAACAACACCAACGCCAATCCAAATCCATAGTCAAATTTGGTAAATAACATCGCTTTTAATAAGAAAACTAAATGACTCATTTAAATTATTATAACACCCACACCATATAGGAAAGACAAGGTCAACGTTCATCAATATAAATCTCCTTATAGAATTTCATAAAAATCCATTAATTGTTAAAAATCTATTCAAATTCCCAAAACATCTTACTATTATGTATACATGTCACTTTATTGTAGCCCTAACCATTAACCATGCAACATTAAAATTATCTTAGTTTTCCTCATAATCTCTATTTTCGCATTCTCGGTATTAGTTGCCATATTGGCCGATCAAAATGCTTTACTACTAAGAAAGGAAAAGCAACAATCAACAAATTAGAACCATCATTTGCTACATCCTTTATTACCCGAGGTACAATTCAAACAAAATAAATGACGCCTTTTAGTATTGGTAATTGGTATATATTTAATTTATTTTAAATATTTTTATTTTGTTTCAAAATACAAATTATCACATCCAGTAAATATATAGCTTGATAGATTAATCTATAGCTATTAGCTACTATAATAATTATTTACAGTATAGTGGGTTATTTTTATCTCAAAAATACAAAAATATTCTTTTTATCCATCTATGATTATTTACGAGCTAGTGGTGTATGTCTTCATGGATATCACAAGTTTTTGTTTAAGTATACATCTTTAAAAAAAATCTTGATGGAATAAAAAATCTACTTAATAGTTTGAAATAAATCAAAATCATTAGACTAGATGTTTAAAAATATTCTTATTTTTATGGTAAAAAACTTTAACAAATTAATAACAATCACATAAATTAAAATCATTAGATGAAAAAAAGTTATATACCTACCTAAAGTATATATAATACATAAAAAAATTATTAATAAAAAAGTGATTTGTGCATAACACGTTTATAATCACTAGACGACAAATTTAATGTTAAGAACTATGGGTATATATATGTAAATTTGGATTTGCTAGTTTAATAAGAAAACTTGAATGATAAATAAAAATTTATAGAAATGAAATAAGATATTTTTATTAAAGTTAGATAAATTAAAATAAAAAATGCAACTATGCGTACCACGGGAATAAAGACTAGTATGTTTAAATACGTGCCCGTAGCATTTATGGTTTCCTTGCATATATATTTAGCAAAAAAATACCGTGTATATCTAGCTCATACAAAACTTAATAGTCCGTATATAAAATCTAGCAATCTGTGAAGATAGCCATCTAGACTAATTAAGTCTGATGAGATACCATGTCTACCCACTAAAAGCAGGCCCCACGCATCTCTCCCTCAATCATAGTTGTCTACATTTAATTAGCCACCTACACACACCAAAATCCATCTAATCTATTTCGTCTGTATTGTTTTTGATTGGGTTGTGGGGCCCACCTAAGTTCCAATATTTTTATTCATAAGATAATTTTTTTTGAAAGCCCATAAGATAATTAAACTAGATGAATTAACAACATGATTAAGGTTTTGTTCGTCAAAGCCTTTTTAGATTATCGGAGCTTGATTTTATTTGTAATCTAATTGATGAGTGTTCGATAAAAAATGTCAATCCGGTTTAAATAGCTTGTAGTAGATTAATATAGTTTAATTTTGCCAATTCTTGTAATATGACGCTCCCAAGATTATTGAAAATTAACAAGCTGAATTTTACTTTTCACCTATTTTAGCTTGTAATACTGAACACCGATTATATTATTTAAATAATTCAGCTCCAGCTAAACATCCAACTTCAGTTTTAGGTACTCAGCTTCAACTTTATTTTAACTTAATATATCGAACGGAGCCTAAATAGCAATTTTCTAGTTAAGTAAATTCTTTCTTTCTATACTTGATTTTGTTGTGTTAGCTAGTGATAGGTGTAGAAAAAACAACTTTTTTTCGCCTGGTATCCTGAGGTTTGGTGAAATTCGCGAGGTGTCCCAAAGTTTTACCTATTTCACGCGGTACTCCCGAGTTTTTTTTTTCCGCCAAATGCCCATCTATTAATTTTTTAATTAATTTTTTTTAAAAAAGACTAAAAATATGAAAGAAAAAAGCAAAAAAAAACCAATACTTTCCTTCTCCGTCTTCATCGGCGGTGCGGATCCTCTGGTCTGTTACGCTTGTATAGTTCCTTTGGTGGTCTATAACTTTAATTAGTCGACATTTAATTATTAAAAGGATGCAGTTCGGGTGCAAAAGACCCTTAAAATATAAAATACGAAAGGTTTTTAGACGTCCACGGTGGCCAGATCTACGGCTGTAGATAATAGGAAAAAGAACCTTTATTTATTCACATGCGCTTTATTCGCTCAGTGTGTTATTCGCTCGCCTTCAAATGCACCTTATGTTTATATGCTTGCATTTTACGTTTATTTGCTTGCACTTTATTTTTGTTCGTTTACATTTAGTGTTTATTTGCTTGCACTTTATATTTTTTTGCTTGCATTTTTTCTTATATGCTTGCACTTTATGTTTTTCTGCTTGCACTTTTGTTTATCTGGTTGCACGTTGTGTATATTCGCATGCACATTATGTTTATTTGCTTGCATTTTATTCTTATATGCTTGCCAACAATGATTTTCTTCTTGCACATTGTGTATATTCGAATGCATTTTATGTTTATTTGCTTGCACTTTATGTTTATTTGCTTGTACATTATGATAGGTTCAATGGATTAAACAACAGAAAGTGCAAGCCAATAGGAAGAAAGTGTATGAAAATACAGAGTAAAGTGCAAGCAAGTGAACAGAAAGTGCAAGCAAATATGAGATTAAAAAATATTTAAAATGTAAGCAAGCGAACAGAAAGTGCATCAGAATAATGAATAAGTGCAAGCGAATAGAACGAAAGTGCAAGCTGTAAAACATAAGTGCAAATGAATAAAAAAAGTACAAGGGATTAAACAACAGAAAGTGCAAGCCAATAGAAAGAAAGTGCATGGAAATACAGAGTAAAGTGCAAGCAAGTGAACAGAAAGTGCAAGCAAATATGAGATTAGAAAATATTTAAAATGCAAGCAAGCGAACAGAAAGTGTATCAAAATAATGAATAAGTACAAGCGAATAGAACGAAAGTGCAAGCTGTTAAATAGAAGTGCAAGTGGTTAACGAGGAAGTGCAAATGAATAAAAAAAAAGTGCAAGAGATGAAACAACAATCAAATTGCATTGTGAAATTCAAGTATAGTGTGTGAAATGCATCAAACAAACAAACAAAAAAGAATTAGAAAAGTTTGAGCGAAAAAAAAAAGGCTGGAGCGAAAAAAATAAATAAAAAACGCATGTATGAAATAAAAAGCTGGAGCAAATCAAACGGCTAAAAAGTTTTAGTATTTTGTATTTCAAGAGTCTTTGGCACATGACATTTTTCCTTCAACTTGTCATCACCGATTCACTTCCATTATCGCCTTCAGTGATCCTCGCCGATGCCAAATAGCTCCAATTCTCTATATTTCCAGTTTTATGTCCATCTTTGCCCTGTTCTCGCCCAAACCCACATAGGACCAACCAAATCCCCATCTCCCCGTAACACCAAAATCCACTTTCTCACCAAACAACCGAACAGACCCTATATCTCCCAATTTCTTAGCAATTAACAAGTATAGATTTCTTATATTCAATTTCATGACTTGTGCTCTAAAGTGATCTTAAATTCGACGACAAACAAGGGTGTCGCTGAGGTTTAGGTAATCGGTCGAGAAGTAGATCTGAGGCATCCAAAGTGATTTTGTTAACCCAGCAGTGAGCGCAAAGGATATTACAATTAATCATGGTACCCTAAATGGAGAAGTTGGGGTAATCAAATACAATTTCCAATTGAAGGCCATTTATGAATGGGGATGACCAAGTCATATTGTACGTGTCTCGTTCTTGCTTTAGCTTAAGCTTGAGATACCCACTAGCCCAACACACAACAAATCAATTTGGAATTTGAAACTTGAAAATTGAAATCCTCCGCTAAATATTCCCATATTTCAATAAAAAAATTATTGTTTTGAGTGACTTTGTTCTACACGTTTCCGATACGAGATAAAAACCTATAGTATTTGGTGGTGTTCTAGAAAAAAGTTGTTTATAGTAATAAAATAATAAATGACCGCGAAAATTTGGTGGGTTGTTGAAATATAAAAATGGTGAAAGTAGATTGAAGCTCAAAAATTCGAAATTTTTATCTGATCATCAAAATCAAAGGATCGATAGTTTATATACTAAATATAGTAATTGTTCTTTAAATTTGCAAAATATATGTTTTATATGGTTTGATTATTTCTTATAATGTTATTTAAGTTATGTATTCTTAATTGTTAGCATATTAAATTATGGAAAAGTATCATGTGCGAAAATTTATTAACGTACAAAATACGAAAGAATTATAACCGTTCGATTTGCTTCAGTTTTTTGCATTGTTATACGCGCTTTTAAATTTTTTTTTTCGCTCCATCTATTCGCTTCAGCCTTTTTTTTTCCGCTTCAGCTTTTCTAATTTTTTTTAAAATTTTTTTTTTGCATTGTTACACGAACTTGCACTTTTTTTTTATTCATTTGCACTTCTGTTTAACAGCTTGCACTTTCGTTCTATTCGCTTGCACTTATTCATTATTCTGATGCACTTTCTGTTCGCTTACTTGTATTTTAAATATTTTTTAATATCATATTTGTCTGCACTTTCTGTTCACTTGCTTGCACTTTACTCTGTATTTCCATGCACTTTCTTCCTATTGGCTTGCACTTTCGTCATTTCACTTGCACTTATTCATTATTCTGATGCACTTTCTGTTCACTTACTTGCACTTTACTTCGTATTCAGAAAACATAAAGTATACATTTGTCACTTAAATTTATAAACATGTTTGATACTTTAATTACTAAGCAAGATTATAGTTTTGATTTGTTCTTTCTCTGTTATACTAGTGTAATTCCTGTGCCACGCACGGATTTTTACGTCATATATATTGAATCAAAAATATCAATAATTATTAAAATCAATTTATATATTAAAAAATAGATCTAGATAATATTGATAATAAATCAATTTCTGATCATAAATTCGTATCTCAATCATCCATATAATTAGGACATTTTGGATTTATATATAATTAGAAAATTTTGGATTTGTAATCTTTGTGATTAACTTGTAATCTTTGTGCTTAATTTGTATTTAAATTAGGAAAAAATGAGTGATAGGTTTATGATAATATTCTTTGATTTATAATTAGATTTATTTTAAAAAATTGAAAAAAACAAAAAATGACATGTGACGGTTTTAATAAGGGAGTGTCATGTGCCGGTTTTAATGAGAGAGTGTCATATAGCATAGTTAGGTTCTTAATTAGTAGATATATAGTAGATTCGACATGATAGGCTCAAGTCTTGCAACTTTGCAAGTAATATGTAGATCAAGCAGACAATCTCCTAGTCCGATGAGTTGTCTCCATCTGTTTATGATTAATTTTAGATCTTGGCTTCTTCTAAAGTTACACTTATAACAAATTATATATGTGTTTTTAAGAAATTATGAAAGGGGTTATAAGATTCAGCATAACTTTTACAATTTTTTTTCTTTTTTGTCGTCGTAGAAAGATTTGTTATGGTATTTTATAGTTTTTTGTATACAATTATTTTCCCAAACCCTATTTATAGTAGACAATTCGGAAATTTATAATGGTAAGTTTATTATGAAATAAACAATTATTACAATTTTAAGTAAGATAATTATAATTATGGATATTCTTGAGCCAATACGTACTCATAAACATTACTTGCGAAAATTATAATCTACTATATCGAAAATAATTGTTTATTCCATAATAAACTTACCATTATAAAATATTCATATTAGGGTGCATATTCGGCTAATATGGTGATATTTTGTTTGCTACGTTTTTGGAAGGAATATATGATACAAAATATTCATATTAGGATGCATATTCGGCTAATATGGAAATAGTTTTTATTTTCTTTGATTTTATTTAATTTTCAAAAAAAATCTACGAAAAATTGAGAGCTTGGCACGTGGCAAATTCAATACCGTGATGCCACGTGGCATCCGAAAATTTTGGTTCATTTTGAGGGGCTACGTGACACAGTAGATATTCTACTTTAGTATATATATAGTAGATTAATCTCTATATGCATTCTTTTAAAATTAAGAAGGGATCAACACAAAAGGCGAAAAAATGTTTCTTCCTTTCCTACTAATTTATACTATACATCATAACTTTAATCTTACTCCACTCATCTAACCAAAAGATCCATAAGTGTCATGTAATACTATAAGGTAAAAGAGTGGTGGAGTGGGTCACTCATATTCCCACATAAAGTTGGACCTTCAACTATATAAGATTTTAATTTATGATATCTTTATTAAGTGAAATATGGTTTTATATGCTCCCCTCTTTCTTTCATATCATAATAATAATAGGGATGTTGTGGATTCTTGCCCCTGGTCCCATCATGCCTTTTCCAAAAGACAATATTTACAAAAAACTACTCCACCCACATTTTAAGAATGACCCATAATCCAATGACCACTAATTAAAGCTTAATGTTTACTTTTTATAGGGTCACAATTTTGTATAAGGAATGATTTCAACTCTCTATTGCAAGTGTTTGAAGACTCTTGCTAATGTTTGCCACTAAAGTCATAGCCACCTTAATGTTTTACATACGTGTCACATACTCAATTAGTCAATTTTATCCAATAGACGTCTAAAACTTGATGATTATATCTGTTTTGACAATATCATCTTTTCAATGGAAATTTCCGCATACATCTAATCTATCCTCTTATATTTTGGCTTATAGAATTTGAGTCATATTTGTTTAAGTTACTCACTAAATAAGAAAAAAAATATTATTTTATTACATTCTTAGATATGTCGCAAGGACGAAAATGGCTAGCTAAATTTCCTTTTATGGGCTAACGAGAAAAATTAAGATAAAAGAAAATTATGTCATACCAACAAGATGGGAATCCACCATGAAAATGTGGGTAGATCTTTGAAAAACTAATAATGATGCTTAGAAAATATAAATAAACCCCTAGAAATTAAATTATTTGTGATTTGAGAGAGAGAAGTGGCGGGGCATCCTTGGAAAAGTGGAATTTGGGCCACAAGGGAACAAAAGCAAGCAACGATTTCAATGCTAAGATGATGGGTTGGACTATGACAATTACAACATGAGTGCCCCCTTTCACAAGGGAAACAATATATATATATATATAAGAAATTTCAAGTCTTCTTTTCTATGCTTCTTTTCAATGTTATATCATGGGGCCTCCAACTCTCTTTGATTGGATTCATATTCTATTATATCTTTATTCTTCATTTTGCCTACCCCACATTAGAAGGGATCGAATTCCCACTCCCAACATGGGTCTGACTTTCTATGCACCTAGAATGAGTACTTAATTGGTGAATATGAGTTAATAGTAAGCTTAATTAGCTTACATTAGAAGAATTGATTGAGTGTTCCTTCTTTTTTTCTTGATCGTCCTGGTTCGATCGGTTAAAGTCGCTCTACGTCCGGACTGGAGTAGTGTTAGTACATGAAATGGTAGACTCCTCATAACATTAATGTTCCCATACACGCTCTTAGCAAAAATCGAACTCGAAACTTCTAAATAAAACGCTTAAAAGAATCATTCGTTAAATCATTTGACCAAATGAATGTTGATATTGACTATTCCTTATTAATATAACTTTTCTTTTAAATCACATTTGGGGACAAACAAGTTGAGGCAAATGCGGTGTCGATCTCCTCTTTTAATCACACATGACATACCCCACATCAAGTGCAATGATGTGCTTTTTTGATGGATTTTACATCTCCAAAAGTGAGCATCTTATGTGGCCACATTAATTTCTCTCTCTTATTCATTCAATACTCTTTTTTATGTATATTTCACTTCTCCACCTTTAGTTTGAGTTTATGTGCTTGCTGCATTGGAGATGCCCACTACTTTCCCTTTACATATATAGTTCAACAAGAGCTAAACAGTACTGAGGAAAGATGTTTGGGTGTGAAAAGGCAATACCAAAGGCTGAAAAAGAAGCTAGCATTAGCATAAGCATAAGCATGGGAAGACAACTTTTTTAGGTCCCAACGAAGTACACCATCAACAACTCTCTCCGAGAAAAAAAGATGGATTATACTTACAATGTATTGCTACTATCATGTCTGGTTTGCAAACCGCCAAATCTAATCCTAGTATATATATATATATATATATATATCCATATATCAATCGAGATGGTAAAATCCAACTTAAGAAAATAGCATATATAGAGTCTATGCGCGTTTAAAAATATATTCGATCATATGAAAAATAAACCGATATAACTTTTTTTACAATGTAAACATTGAGCCCCTTGTTACATAGAAGATATACATAAATCATTTAAACAAATAATTTTTATAATATGTCAAAAAAATTAAGATTAGAGATCACTGTATAGCGCTCCAATCTCAGTCCTCTGATCTACTCTATACAACAACTCTCTTGATGTAACTTTGTACATTGTTCCCCATTTCAATTCATTTTACCTTTCAAGAAGAAGAAAAAAAATCATGTTTCATGTTCTTCACGATGAGGGTATTAATTATGTCTTTCTTGCTTAATGATTTACGTAACGGGAAGTATATTCCTTGTATGATTCTTATTTAGCCTTTTCATTTTAATAAAGAATAGGAAATCAATGTCTTTCTTTCTTTTCTTTTTTTGTCAAAGAAAAGGAGTACTCTTTGCGATTTTATTGAATTGGAAAAGGGTGAAGTAGTAATTAAATGGTGGATAGCCCGACCCCCAACATCAACAAAGAAACAATAGAAGAAAGTTTATCAAAGACATGAATACCTAAAGAAAAAGAGAAAGCAAAACTAGATAAGCGGTCAACAACACAATTTGCCCTATAAATATGACGAAACTGCACATGGGATGAAAACGAGCGAGGGTCTTCTAGAAGAGCATGATAGCCAGTTGAGAATCCGATTCCATAATAACATGTCGGAAGCCCTTATCCCAAGCAAAATGAAGGCCATTCAGAATACTCCATAACTCCGCCATCAGGACAGTACACATGCCGATCCGATACACAAAACCACACAACTTCTGTCCTTTAGAGTCACGCAAAATCCTTGCAGCAAAAGCAAGACACTCAGTATTAACCGCACCATCCGTATTGACCTTGCTCCAACCATTATTTGGTTTCTCCCACCAAATGCCTCGCTCCACACGAGTAGGCCCACCACTTCCATAGCCACCATAAGGCAAGGGCAAAGAAAGTCGACCATTCTCCAACACCTGACCGGACAGAGAGGTAGAAGTTTTTACGAACCCAGAACCCATAGTCTTCCGAGAAGAAATTCGTCGAAGAATATGGAAGTTGGGCTTTGAGCCACAAGCTTTTAGCAAACTGACACCCACGAAACAAATGCTCCAAAGACTCACAATCCAGACTGCAGATGCATAAATATCAGAACTGGCTAGATGACGACAAACTCTTCCTCATTATTCAAAATCCGCCCATCAATCACCAACCAAACAAAATAATGAACCCAAAATCGTGCAAGAGCGGATTAAAACCCTTTTTGCATTGATAAAGCTCATTCAATTCCCTATGAAAAACCCTAACCTCCATATCTACGAATCGCACACTCACACACTAGCCTACGAGCATTGTGTAAGAACGCACACTCACAGACTAGCCTACGGGCATCGTGCAAGAGCGCACACTCACAAATCGACTAGCATACGAGCATTTTGCAAGAACGCACCCCTGAATAGCCCACATGCATTGTGCAAGAACGCACCCCATTATAGCCTACGCGCATTGTGCAATAACACATTTCAGAATAACCTACGAGCATTGTGCAAGAATGCAACCCAAAAAGCCTACGGGGATTGTGCAAGAACACAACCCAGAAAGCCTACGGGCATTGTGCAAGAACACACCCAGAATAGCCTACGGGCAATGTGCAAAAATGCACCCTATAATAGCCTATGGGCAATGTGCAAGAATGCAACCAAGAATAGCCTACGGGCATTGTGCGAGAACACATCCAAGAATAGCCTACGAGAATTGTACAAGAACGCACCCTAGAATAGCTTACGAGCATTGTGCAAGAACGCAACCTGGAATAGCTTACGGCTTAGTGCTAGAACCTACCCTTCATGAAGAAAGAATGACAAGATCTTATTCGAATCCTCTAACTTTTACCCAACTTACAGGATTTGATGGGCATTTGTGGATGTGAAAATTAAAAGCTAAATTAAAAGTTATTATTATTTAATATTTCAATCTATATATATTTAAAAGTTAACATTCTAGGTCATTGAATGCTAACTTTTAAAGATGAATTATTATTATTTTCATTTCTTGCCTCATTTATTTAGCCCAAAATTTAAACAATTTATCAAATCCGGAAAGTACTAAAGTGACAATTTCATATATTAACAATTATATCAATAATATATAATCTTCTATATAATATAAAAATAATTGGATTCACAATTACATACAATTAATGCATATTAATCAATTAATAAGTCCTCATTTTCATATCATTGTATAACTCTTATATCTTCACGTTAAAATTTCAACATAGTTCAATTTATTTTAATTTCTATTAAGCATGAAAAACAACCATCTATATCTATATATATTTAAAAGTTAGCATTCTAGGTCATTGAATGCTAACTTTTAAAGATGAATTAGTTATTTTTCCATTTCATGCCATATTTATTTAGGCCAGAATTTAAACAATTTCTCAAATCCAAAAAATACTAAAGTGACAAATTCATATATTAACAATTATATTGATAATCTATAATCTTCTATATAATATAAAAAGTTTTTGATTCACAATTATATACAATTACTATATATTAATCAATTGAAAAGTCTTTATTTTCATATCGTTGTATAACTCTTATATCTTCACGTTAAATTTTCAACATAGTTCAATTTAGATTTCTATTAACCATGAAAAACAACCATCTATATATATATATATTTAAAAGTTAGCATTCTAGGTCATTGAATGCTAACTTTTAAAGATGAATTGTTTTTTTTTCATTTATTGCCTTAATAATTTAGCCCAAAATTTAAACAATTTCTCAAATCCGAAAAGTACTAAAGTGACTATTTCATATATTAACAATTATATCAATAATATATAATTTTCTATATAATATAAAAAAAATTGATTCACAATTATATACAGATACTACATATTAATCAATTAATAAATCCTCATTTTCATATCGTTGTATAACTCTTATATCTTCACGTTAAAATTTCAACATAGTTCAATTTATATTTCTATTAAGCATGAAAAACAACCATCTATATCTATATCTATGTATATTTAAAAGTTAGCATTCTAGGTCATTAAATGCTAACTTTTAAAGATGAATTAGTTTTTTTCTTTCATTTCATACCTTATTTATTTAACACAAAATTTAAATAATTTTTCAAATCCAAAAAGTACTAAAGTGACGATTTCATATATTAACAATTATATTAATAATCTATAACTGTCTATATAATATACAATGTTTTTGATTCACAATTATATACAATTACTGCATATTAATCAATTAATAAGTCCTAATTTTCATATCGTTGTATAACTCTTATATCTTCACGTTAAAATTTCAACATAGTTCAATCTAGATTTCTATTAAGCATGAAAAACAACCATCTATATATATATTTAAAAGTTAGCATTCTAGGTAGACCTGATCAAACACGGGCCCGGCCCGGGCCTGAGCCAAATTTTGAGCCCGTTTTTGCGGGCCCGGGCCGGGCCGAGCCCGTTTGTCGGGCCTAAGATGGTAACCGTGCTAGCCCGAAAGAGCGGGCCGGCCCGCATGTCATACAACCTATTTGTAAATTATTTTTTACTATATTTTTTTTTGGTATTTGACAGGCCGGGCCGGCCCGCTAAATTATTTTTTTAATGTATTTTTTAGGTTATATTTATTTTTTTGATGTATTTTTTTAATATATTTTTATATAATTAAAATTTTATACGGGCCGAGTGGCCCGTACGGGCTTGACCATGTTACCGCGCCCGGCCCGCCAGCCCGAACGGGCCGGGCCAACCGGCCCGTTCGGGCTGAGACCCTTGTCCAGACCCGTATTGCTTGGCGGGCGGACGGGCCGGCCCGCGTTTGCTCAGGTCTAATTCTAGGTCATTGAATGCTAACTTTTAAAGATGAATTATTATTATTTTCATTTCTTGCCTCATTTATTTAGCCCAAAATTTAAACAATTTATCAAATCCGAAAAGTACTAAAGTGACAATTTCATATATTAACAATTATATCAATAATATATAATCTTCTATATAATATAAAAAAGTTGATTCACAATTATATACAACTAATACATATTAATCAATTAATAAGTCCTCATTTTCATATCGTTGTATAACTCTTATATCTTCACGTCAAAATTTCAACATAGTTCAATTTATATTTCTATTAAGCACGAAAAACAACCATCTATATCTATCTATATATATTTAAAAGTTAGCATTCTAGGTCATTGAATGCTAACTTTTAAAAATGAATTAATTTTTTTTTTCCATTTCATGCCTTATTTATTTAGTCCAAAATTTAAACAATTTCTCAAATCCAAAAAGTACTAAAGTGACAATTTCAAATATTAACAATTATATTGATAATCTATAATATTCTATATAATATAAAAAGTTTTTGATTCACAATTATCTACAATTACTACATATTAATCAATTGAAAAGTTTTCATTTTCATATCGTTGTATAACTCTTATATCTTCACGTTAAATTTTCAACATAGTTCAATTGAAAAGTTTTCATTATATCTTCACGTTAAGTTTTCATTTTCATATCGTTGTATAACTCTTATGACTCTTATATCTTCATCGGAGCCCCTGAATTGGTTTTTTTCCATTTCTTGCCTTATTTATTTAGCCCAAAATTTAAATAATTTCTCAAATCCAAAAAATACTAAAGTGACAATTTCATATATTAACAATTATATTGATAATCTATAATCTTCTATATAATATAAAAAGTTTTTGATTCACAATTATATACAATTACTACATATTAATCAATTGAAAAGTCTTCATTTTCATATCGTTGTATAACTCTTATATCTTCACGTTAAATTTTCAACATAGTTCAATTTAGATTTCTATTAACCATGAAAAACAACCATCTATATATATTTAAAAGTTAACATTCTAGGTCATTGAATGCTAACTTTTAAAGATGTTTTTTTTTTCATTTCTTGCCTTATTTATTTAGCCCAAAATTTAAACAATTTCTCAAATCCGAAAAGTACTAAAGTGACAATTTCATATATTAACAATTATATCAATAATATATAATCTTCTATATAATATAAAAAATTTGATTCACAATTATATACAATTACTACATATTAATCAATTAATAAGTCATCATTTTTATATCGTTGTATAATTCTTATATCTTCACGTTAAAATTTCAACATAGTTCAATTTATATTTCTATTAAGCATGAAAAACAACCATCTATCTATATCTATATATATTTAAAGGGCCTTACTATTCGGCGCATAGGCAAAATTGCCTTTCAGCGCATAGGGTCGCCACGTTACGTGTGGAGTGGCTCCACACGTAACGTGGGGTACATTTTAATTTTTTTTTTTTAATCCACACGTTACGTGTGGAGTGGATCCACACGTTACGTGTGGAGTGGCTCCACACGTAACGTGTGGTATTTTTTTTTATAAAAAAAAAAAAAAAAAATTTTTTTTTTTTTAACATCACGTAAAAAAAATGTCTAAAACTTATATTTTTTTTATCAATGTTAAAATGTTAGGAAATTAGTCCTAACTGGATGGAGGATGCTGGTTTGAGAACATGAGCTAATTTTTTTTGTCTCCATGAAGGTTCAAGCTAGCGTACTTTTTTATCTGACATTTGATCATTTCAAGGCTTAATACATCATTGCTTATACGCCCTGCTTATTGCTGTGCACATCTTAAGCATTCATTTTTTGTTCATGTATGTAGTATTGGGTAAGTCTGACACTGGTCAAGCTTGGAGTATTAAAAATTTGAGGTTATAGAAAGAAAACTTCTTAGTAAAATATATATATT
This sequence comes from Rheum nobile, assembly GCA_027886185.1. Lineage (NCBI taxonomy): Eukaryota > Viridiplantae > Streptophyta > Magnoliopsida > Caryophyllales > Polygonaceae > Rheum > Rheum nobile. The sequence continues at coordinate 11,186,807 of WOAB01000563.1, read as the reverse complement.
TGTTTAGAATTGACTCTTAATTTTCCAGCTAAGATACTTCATATTACAATCATTGCTCATACCACTTTTTGTCTTTTTTGGGGTCTTGTGACACCCTAAATCCCATGCCCTAGAAAATCCTAGGGTAAGTAGGGTTTTAGATTTAGGGTTTTCAAAACCATATTATTTTCATACCCTATCATGCTTGTAGCACATAGGGAGTTCATACCACATTTTGTCTTTTTTGGGGTCTTGTGACACCCTAAATTCCATGCCCTAGAAAACCCTAGGGTAAGTAGGGTTTTGGATTTAGGGTTTTCAAAACCATATTATTTTCATACCCTATCATGCTTGTAGCACATAGGGAGTTCATACCACTTTTTGTCTTTTTTGGGGTCCTGTGACACCCTAAATCCCATGCCCTAGAAAATCCTAGGGTAAGTAGGGTTTCAGATTTAGGGTTTTCAAAACCATATTATTTTCATACCCTATCATGCTTGTAGCACATAGGGAGTTCATATCACATTTTGTCTTTTTTGGGATCCTGTGATACCCTAAATCCCATGCCCTAGAAAACCCTAGGGTAAGTAGGGTTTCAGATTTAGGATTTTTAAAACCATATTATTTTCATACCCTATCATGCTTGTAGCACATAGGGAGTTCATACCACATTTTGTCTTTTTTGGGATCCTGTGACACCCTAAATCCCATGCCCTAGAAAACCCTAGGGTAAGTAGGGTTTTCTAGGGCATGGGATTTAGGGTGTAACAGGACCCCAAAAAAGACAAAAAGTGGTATGAGCAATGATTGTAATATGAAGTATCTTAGCTGGAAAATTAAGAGTCAATTCTAAACAAAAATATATATATTTTACTAAGAAGTTTTCTTTCTATAACCTCAAATTTTTAATACTCCAAGCTTGACCAGTGTCAGACTTACCCAATACTACATACATGAACAAAAAATGAATGCTTAAGATGTGCACAGCAATAAGCAGGGCGTATAAGCAATGATATATTAAGCCTTGAAATGATCAAATGTCAGATAAAAAAGTACGCTAGCTTGAACCTTCATGGAGACAAAAAAAATCAGCTCACGTTCTCAAACCAGCATCCTCCATCCAGTTAGGACTAATTTCCTAACATTGATAAAAAATATAAGTTTTATACATTTTTTTTACGTGATGTTAAAAAAAAAAAAATTTTTTTTTTTTTTTTTTAAATAAAAAAAAATACCACACGTTACGTGTGGAGCCACTCCACACGTAACGTGTGGATCCACTCCACACGTAACGTGTGGATCCACTCCACACGTAACGTGTGAATCCACTCCACACGTAACGTGCGAATCCACTCCACACGTAACGTGCGAGCCTATGCGCCAAACGGCAAAATGCCTATGCGCCGAAAAGTAATCGTGTATTTAAAAGTTAGCATTCTAGGTCATTAAATGCTAACTTTTAAAGATGAATTAGTTTTTTTTTTCTTTCATTTCATGCCTTATTTATTTAACACAAAATTTAAATAATTTTTCAAATCCAAAAAGTACTAAAGTGACAATTTCATATATTAACAATTATATTAATAATCTATAATTGTCTATATAATATACAATGTTTTTTATTCACAATTATATACAATTACTGCATATTAATCAATTAAAAAGTGCTCATTTTCATATCATTTTATAATTCTTATATCTTCACGTTAAATTTTCAACATAGTTCAATTTATATTTCTATTAAGCATGAAAAATAACCATCTATTAATAAGTCCTCATTTTCATATCGTTGTATAACTCTTATATCTTTACGTTAAATTTTTAACATAGTTCAATTTATATTTCTATTAAGCATGAAAAACAACCATCTATATCTATATATATATATTTAAAAGTTAGCATTCTAGCCTCTAGGTCATTGAATGCTAATTTTTAAAGATGAATTAGTTTTTTTTTCCGTTACATGCCTTATTTTTTTAGCACAAAATTTAAACAATTTCTCAAATCCAAAAAGTACTAAAGTGACAATTTCATATATTAACAATTATATTAATAATCTATAATTGTCTATATAATATACAAAGTTTTTGATTCACAATTATATACAATTACTACATATTAATCAATTAAAAAGTCCTCATTTTCATATCGTTGTATAATTCTTATATCTTCACGTTAAATTTTCAACATAGTTGAATTTATATTTCTATTAAGCATGAAAAATAACCATCTATATATATATATTTAAAAGTTAGCATTCTAGGTCCTTGAATGCTAACTTTTAAAGACAAAATCAAAGGCTTAAATAGGCCTAAAGTTATAGTTTGCGTGTAGGATTAGTTTATCACCCTTAGTATATAATATGCATATAATATGTTAGATTTTCCGATCGGTTTTTACTATAGGGTTTATAAACCAATATAAAATACATAAGTATAATTATAAGCTACTTTGTAAGTTAAGTAATTAATTTTTCTTTGTTTATTTTAATATACCATAGCATAAATATATGTATATATAAAAATAAGCACTATTTGTAAGTAACTATTCCCTCCCCTCACACACTTTTTTAGCTAAATCTTGCCTCTATGTACGGACTACTCTTTAGGTTATGACTCATTTTTTAACCTAAATCTCAATTAGTGATAGTTACTACATACTGTATACGTTATATTTTGCTCTAATTTACTCCTATTTTAATATTATTCAATTACTACATGTAACTCCCGTATTTTGTACACAGTGAATGATTGGAAACAAATTATAGTCAATATGTCTAAATGGTTATATGTCAAAATAGATTCACTTTTCAAGTAATACTTTCATCTATGAAAGGGCAAAAACGGTGGTATTCCGTTCATTTGCTCTGGGCATTCATCATCTCATTCTTTTACATGGAAATTAGCTTTAGAAAGCCATATAGTGAAGCTTGGGAGATAGTAGGCAAAACCTTAAAAAGATATGATCACTGAAGTAAGCATAATTATTAAGTTAAAGATGTGAATGAGGATTCCCAATTGTCGATGATGCAAGTATATATCCACCTCACAGTAAACTATAATTGATTATATGTATTTGGATCTCTTTTGTAGTCTACAATACTTACATATATCAGTTTAAATTTGTTAATATAATTGTCTTTTGATCGAGATAGGTTAATTTTATGTGAAGATGTCCGAGAATTGGATAATCTAATAGCACTATTGAGGCATCGATTGTTTACATCATGCACCAGTAGCTTTCATTAGAAGGAGGATAAAGACAATCGATTTAGGACGACTGATTGTTAGTAAAGAATAAAGCAAACTATTTTATGGACGATGTAAACCCTTCAACTATTGGTAGCATAAATTTAATTAGGCTTGTATTTTTATTTTCTTTTTTGTACTAAATCGTTTTAAGTAGTGTGTTGTTATTTTGGTTAAGGATGATTTTTATTGTTCTGTTTTATACATATTCATTTTACACTCATCATGCATATATACTAAATTTGGCCTCATTGGTGTTGGTCTAGAAGAATTAATCAAGGATGAAAGTCAAAATAATAGACATGTACTCACTCTCACATATGAAATGTACAAGGAAGAAGTTATGAATTATAATTTCGACAAGTACCGATAAAATAACTAATGTAATTTTATATAAAATGTAACAAGGTTTAAGAAAATGCAGAGTCACCAATTATTTATATTACTCCGTATTTAATAAGAATATGAATTAATGACTAATATATTTTAATTAAAATGAATATTAATGTCTAGGAATATGTAAAGTCAACGTGACTAATAAAATGATATATATTTCAGACCAAATAAATAAAACGATATATTAGTGAATATTAATAACTAAAGCATAACAAAAAAGACATTATTAAAATGCAATAAATTTGTAAGATAAAGGCAAAAAATTAGAAATATGGAGGGTAGTGGAGCATGTAAGAAATGAGAGTTGTTGTTACAAGTTTCTTACAAATACTCGAGTTCAAGCACAACTTATAATTAGATAGGCATCCTTACAAAAAACAACTACCACCTTAATTCAAAGTTTAAATTGAACTTCTGACCAAAATAAATAAATAAAATTGTACTTCGTACAATCATAGCATTTTATACCTAAAATACTTAGATATTACATTTTTTTTTGTCAATACTTAGATATTACATTTAACTACATATCAAACAATATATCGTCTAAGATAAAACATGAAACAATAATTCATATATTAAAAACTCAAATTTAAATCGTGACACTACATATATATAAAAGCCCCGTGCGAAGCACGAGCTTCGATTTCTAGTTTACTTAATAAGCAAGAGGGAAGAAGCCCATTACGGTGAATTAATTATTGCACAAGAAATATGTAGGCTATTTAAAGCCCTTTTTGCATCGATAAGCTCATTCAATTCTCTATGAAAAAACTCTATCCTCTATCTCTACAGATAAAAAATCTGACTTGAGCGTCGGAGAGACAACAGGGGAGAAAAGCTCCGCCTTTGGCCTTTTTCTATGTTCACAGGATACAGGAAACAAGATCGGAGGAATCTAAAATCGTCGGAATACAAATTTTTAGAGGTGTTCATCCGGTCCGAACCGGACCGGATTTTTTAAAAGTCCGGTCTAGGACTGGTTTAGACCGGAACTTATTTTTTAAAAAATAATAATTAAATTCTTATTTAATATATATAAAAAATATCTAAAAAATATTTATACTCCTAACTTATTAAATTAAGAAAAATATCTATAAAAAACACATTTAAACTCCTAACTTATTATTATTATTTTTTAAAAAAAAAACGGTTTACCGGTCCGGACCGTTTTTTTTTTCCGGAGTTAGACCGAACCGGACTTTGATTAAGAGAAAAACTTGGACCGGAGACCGGACCGTAATTTCACCGGTCCGGTCCGGTCCCATGTTGAACACCCCTACAAATTTTCATTCTCGTCATCAACTATTATTAATTTATGGTGCAGATTTTTACTACGGCAACAAATAATTTTACTTATCCTGTCAAAATAAGTGTAATTTTTCTTTATATTATATACTTTTTATCTAAATAATAAGCCAAATGCAAACAAAAAATACCACTATGAGAACAAGTTATACTTCTCAATCGATCGGTAAATAATCATAACACATAGGGACAATATGGGGAATGCTTAGATGTATCTTTCTTCTTTAATATTAGTGAAACCAACATATATGTCTACATCTATCTAGCTAGTAGAAACAAATCCATTCGCTTCAAATTCTAGTCATTGTTTGTATAAATAATAGTTTAAATGATTGTGGAAACGTGCTGTTACATAGTCAGAAATTTTTCTATAATATATCTTGTGGCATGTAATTAAGTTGGAAAAAGGGTAGGGGGTGGCATTGTGGAACCCGCCTAGCTAATTAGGGCCTCATTTACTAACATTTTCTAGTGATGTTGTGAATTTTATTAATTCATTTAGTGCGTGTAGATATTGTTAATTAAATAAATAGATAGTACGAGTGAGGTAGGGATCCTTGGCTGTCCTACTAGAAAATTGTTGCTATCAATCTATAAACGGTAATTTATTTCATAATGCTTAAAATCTCCTAAATTTATTAAGTCTTTAGAAAATATTGAATCAGGTGCCTATTTGTATAGTTGTTATACGTCTTTACATTTTAATTTAAAAATCCAAAAAAAAAAAATCCGCTCATGTTTTCAACTAATTTTTTGTTCATACGTCTTCAACTAATTGAAAATTTCGTGACCGTAGGGTGCTATTATGTGGTTGGAATTCCACTCGAATGCCTTCTTGGTTTTAAATTCAATGTTGGTATTAAGGTATTTAATTATATATTTATATGACCCTATATATATTTACAATTAATCATCAATGATTCTACTTTACACTTTAATCTCAATCCTGATTTTTTTACTAATACATAGAATTTGATGATTTTAGCATAGAACCAGATATATGGTCGTGAGTGATCGGAGGAACCACGATGCAGACATTTATTTTAATGTGGGTAACATTTCATATAGATTGGATTTGAAGGATATCGTAGATGGAAAAAACGTTCAAAGCTTTTCTATTTACATCGATTTTGCTAATGGATGGAATTGATTTCAAAGCAACTTTGTGCCTTGAACTGTAATTGATAATTGATTGATGGATGGAAGCGATTTTGTGTGAATTCGTATAAGGTATAAGTACTACACTAGTTATTTATTTAATTAATTAAGATGAGCATTGGTTATGGAAATAATTAGGATTAATTGTACGTTGATTAGGTTTGTGACGGGGTGAAGAAGATTAATTTATATGCTTATCTATCTAGAAACCAACAAGCAACTTCGTCTTAATTCCTTGTGTTTTTATTTTGGGTTAGTCTAAATATGAACATGTTTACTCAAATAGTTTTATTTTGTATTAGGTTGTAAGTCAAAATGTCTTTCTAAGGGCGTTTCAAACGGTGATCCTCTTAAATATACAAGCATTTTTTTTTTTGTCTTTTTATATGCAGACGGTTGCCTAACAAGCTAACATAAAGTACACAAGATAAAATAAAATCGAGATCAAACTTACACCTTATAAAATTTGTATTTGCACCAATTTGGTTGTGCGCTATGGAGTCGTGCATAAAAAAAAATGGGTCTGATTTTTTCGAATTTGTAACCTATACACATATGCGACTATGTAGTACTGAGTATCACATATCCAAAACTACAAAAGATACTTATACGCTATATTATAGGCTTGTAACACATTAACGCGTTACAACTACAAATTTTATGGGGTACAATCCACAACCGCCACAAAAAGTTCAAATACATGCAATCAATACGCTATATAGCACATCATAGATAGGATAAATAATAAAAATTCCTAACATAATAAGATATACTCCTTTCGTATAAAAAAATTTATCATTTTAGCCCAACATTTTTGTAAAGAAAATATTGTCATTTTAAGTATTTAGGTAATAATTTATTGATGAGTTACGATGTTTGACATTGAAAATTGTATTTTTTACTTTTTTTATACAAATTTTTTATGTTTATTGGCTACAATTAAGATGAGTTATTTAATAATGGTAAGTTTTAAGAAAAAAATATTAGAATATAGAGTAATCATTATATTTATTAACAAGTGTGCTAAATTCTAGAATGACAATTTTTTTATATATAGATAAAGTATATGCTATTGTTATCCTAGTAGTCAGTTAATATTAACTTGAGTGTGAAAGAAAATAAGAATAGAGATTCCCGTGATAGGCAAATTTTAAATCCATACGGCAATATATTTATAATAGTCACTTAATATTAACTTGAGTGTGAAAGAAAATAAGAATAGAGATTCCCGTGATAGGCAAATTTTAAATCCATACGGCAATATATTTATAATAGTCACTTAATATTAACTTGAGTGTGAAAGAAAATAAGAATAGAGATTCCCGTGAAGGCAAATTTTAAATCCATACGGCAATATATTTCACATTCATTGTGTGATATTCAATTGCTAATTATTTTTGCATTTATGACCAATATTTTTCAGGTAATCGTTTGTATTTGGGGGGATATTCATCAATATGAAAATCAAAAGATTAGTCAATTATTTTGTCTGATTAAGAATGGCATGGTTGCACGATTGATTAATTGGATTTAATTTATTACGGAGTATTTTAGTGATTGGTTAGCTTTCACTACTTTCAATATCACGTGTGGGTCACATGATGTGATGATTTGCGTTTGGACTAGAGGAGATGGATAGAACAAATCTTCTTCCCAAACGAATATTGGTTGATATATTTTGGAAATACTTTGAATTGACGGTTGAACTAATTCTGGGTGTAATTTAACAAAAAATATTATATGGGTATAAGGTATGCTCCATGAATATCAGTTTGTTTATTAAAAAATATCTCAAGCAAGAAAGATAGGGATGTTTATTAAGGTTAAACCCATTCATGATTCAACCCTTTATTAGTTATCATCCACGTATTCAATACACATCTTAAACCGTATCGACTTTGGTGACCTTTGATTTTTCGTCCAAGTATAGGATAATCTTGTTTGTAATGTGTGTTTGTTATTGGCCTAAAACAATTTTACAACCGGAAAAATCGACCATAAAGTCTCCTATTAAATAGGACACACATCTATCTTTTGTGTAAATACAAAAGGACTTTACTCCAGTATTGATCACCTTTTGGTTAATGGCATATCTTTGTTTTTTTAACTTATGCCATACGTGTATAGGTTAAGAATAAGGGTGGAAATGGGTCGGGTGATGGATGGATGGAGTCATTTTATCACCCGACCCGTGAATTAAATCCTCCACCCGACCCATCCGTCACCCGCGAAACCTTTCACCCACATTCGTCCACCCATTATCTAACGGGTGGGTCGGGTCATTCGCATAATATTTTATAAATAATTTATAATTTTTTTAATATAATTAATTACATGGTTAAGTGTAAAAAGTAATTAATTTTCTTCAATATATGAAAATAGTTGTTCTAAATATTGGATTTGATGGATGTTCATATAAAATATTCTTAGAATATTCAACTTTTAAATATAAAAAAAACTAAAACTGAAGTCATACATTTTAATAAAATAGAATTAGAACTATAATCGTCGACGAGTGAACGAATGGGTGGGTGAAGTGCGGGTGATGGGTGAGATTTACATCACCCATCACCCACCCGTCATCCATTTCACCCGACCCATCAACCATCCATCACCCGGTTTATTTCGGATGATCATCCATATATTCGGATCGGATTTTTTGGGTGGGTCGGTCACCCACGGGTGATTTCCAGCCCTAGTTAAGAACCTTCTTTTAGAAATATTTAGGTCAATGTTTTTCATTTAAAATTTTATATTTAAGGGTTTAGACATTTTTTAAAACTTCTTAAAAAAGACTTCTTAACCTATGCCCTAGGACATAAGTTAAAAAAACCCGTGAGAGATGAAAGGATTATGACGTCATATATGTTACAAATTTGGAAGCAATTATTAGAGTAATGATGGAACTCCTCCTCCATTAATTTAAGGAGAAAAGAAAACAAAAATGATCGGTCATAAGATCACCCTTCTTGTCATGAGACCTTTCATCTACATATGGACTAGTTCAGTTGCACATCCTTTGCCAATTTTCACAAGGTGTTCCGTTATATTTCTTAAGACTCATTTTATATCGATACCAAATATATGAGATATTGAATATCGGTATTGATATAGATATTAAGATATAAATATGAGTGATATCAATGTATTAGATTTTGATATAAGTATGAATGATATATTTGATATACTAATTTTCTGAGAGATATCAAAATAAAACTCTGATATCACTGATATCTATATGTACCTATACCAAACAGCAGATATCAGTTTGATATCGATATCATGATAAACACATATATGAGTATGACTGATATCTCATACTCATACCTAATATACTGATATCAATACCAAGCGGACCCTTATAATAAACCATTAATTCTACTCTTAGAATAAGCACACCCGTAAGATTTTCAAGAAAAAATAGAGTTTAAGGCAAAAGTGGACATGAACAACAATTCGGACCTATATAAATTTACATAATTTCGTTGTCCATACCCGCCTGTATTTGCGGGTAGATGGATCACCTCGGATTCGTACGCCAATGCTAGTTCAAATGTAATAGTTATAAGGGTTTCATTTCATATATATTGTAAGAATTAGAAGCTGAAAATTGAAATTACAAAAATCAATAAGAATAAATTATTTTATGATATTGGGTTTAGATCGACAAGTTACATCTGCTTTTTATTATCTTATTAACTTATTTCCCTCTCTTTTTGAGAATATATATTATATTCTTATCATATAATGCATGCATAAACCGTCACGTTAAGAAAATACTAAAATTGGCATCATGGTGTAGATTAGAGAGTTTATCATATTTTTATCTGGTGGGTTTTTTAGTGCATGTATCCATGTATGTCAATGAGTATATGCAAGAAGTTAAAATCGATTCTTTTTAAACTAATTCTAAGTTGAAATATACCTTTAAAAAATAAACACATATTTACGGTATTTGTTAAATATAGAATTTTTAATATGTGTCTATTAATACACTTAAAAAAATAATAATTATAATAGTAACGTAAAAGTGAAATTTAAAAGAAAGTAAAAAATTTGCCATGCCTTTCTGATTTTTCATTGTTTAGAATTCCATACAAGAAGAGCATTGCAATTTGCGATTTGTAGTCGAATCAATGGAATTGTAAGAAAAAACATTGAAGAACAGGATCAAAATGTTTGTAATTCCTTTTTTCACAGAAAGAAAGAATTTACCCCCACAAAAAAAAACAAGTAAATAACACGAGAATCATTATCTACAGGCAAAAGCTATAGAAATACAGTCTCTAAAAATAGAGTCTCAAAGAAAGCTGAATAAATGAAAAAGGTAACCAAATCTATAAATGCGAATCAGATTCACGTGTTAGAGGGGAGATGTCCATTGTCCACCACTCCACCCTTTGATTTTAAACAAAAATAAACTTACGTGATATGTTCCACTAGATTGACACGATAAGAATATCTATATTATTTACAATCAATTTCATTTTTTATATTATCATCATATAAGTTATAAAAAAAATGGTTAAAATTAATTCGTTCTATACTAAAATGGGATGTTGATTTATATATGGTTCTGGTTCGGGTGTGAAAGACCACCGAGGTGAGAAATAAGAACAATGACGAGTCGTTTGACTCAAGAAATCAAAGGTCCGGAATTAAAAAAGACAAAAAGTATAATAAATTGGAACGACATGATTTTAATTGAAAAAAACGCGTATTTTGGGGTTGGGGATTGGAAGACGGGCGCATGCATTTTTTTTTAATTATTTGTCTCTGCACATATAACAAAAAAGTTATGCACATACATGCTAATTTTCATGCAGATACATGCATGCAGATACATGCAAAAATCTACGTATTTTTAGACTCACAAACATATCAAAAAACAAGTTATGCACATCCATTACAAAAGTTATGCAAACAGAATACATATTAATCAAATACACATGTAGAATAATTTATGTGGACATACATCATACATGCAAAGACATATGCACTTCAAAAGTTATGCATAAACAAATTAAAACTCATGCACATTTTTTTCTCCAAAAAAGCGATACACACCCAATATAATTTAGATGCACATACAAGCAAAAACATATGCACCTCAAAAGTTATGTCCACAATTTAAAATCCATATACATTTTTCTAAGAAAAACGCACACCTTGTACAATTTAGATGCACATACATATCAATATTTATACACATATACCAAACACATGTGCAATTCTATCTCATCTACACACGTGTCTTTTTAAAGTTTTTTTTCTTCAAAAATATTCATTTTTTTTCAAAAAAAACGGCCGACAATATTTTACTCGTATTTCTCACCTAGGCTATTTTTCGCACAGGATACTTTCTCTTAATTATAACATAGATTATATTTTCCAAAAAAAAGTTATTCTTAAATAAGAAGTTATTTAATTAAGAATTATTATTTTGGTCCAAATTTCGTTAATACAACTATAATTAAAAAAAGCTTATTCTTTTTTAAGATATTATATATATATTAATTATAGAGAATAAATATAAATTTATCAAATAGTTAAGATTTTTGTGTGAAATCGATTGACAATCGAGCGTTCAAATGCAGACAAACTTTAATCTCTTTGGAATAAGGTAAATACAACAACAACAATCGACCTAATAAAGTCCCACCAACGGCAGGGTCTAGAGGATTCAGATGCACGCATTCATACCCCGAAGTAAATTGAGAGGATTTTTCCTGATAGATTCAAAAGAAACTGACACACAAGCATGACAAATAAGCAAAATATAACCAAAAACAAACCAAAGCAAAGAAAACACTTCCTGTCCAAGTCAATCCTCTATCCTAATCTTTTCCCTCCAAAGCTTTCTGTTCTGGGCCATGTCCTCTGTCAGTGCCAGGAGAGTCAGATCATGCTGAACTACCTCTTTCCATCTCTTTTTTGGTCGACCTCTACCTCGACGAAACTCGCTGAGCACTAACCTTTCACATCTACGCACTGGTGCATCAGGCTGTCTCCTCTGCACATGTCCAAACCATCGGAGTCTAGCTTCGTGCAACTTGTCTCTAACGTCTGCAACTCCAATCATTTCTCTAATTGAATCATTTCGGATCCTGTCTATCCGTGTATGACCGCACATCTAACGTAGCATCCCCATCTCTGCAACTATCAGCTTCTGTTCTTGATCTTTTCTCGTCGGCCAACACTCTGCACCGTATAATAACGCCGACCTAACTACCACCTTGTAGAACTTGCCCTTTGGAATAAGGTAAATGTGCGTTCTTAATCTCTGAGTATTCATATATGAATCTAGATTTCCTTACCTTTAATTTGGACATCACCCCCTAACTTATAAATTAATTCATATGCTTTCGACCAAAAAAAAATTTAATTCATATGCCAAAACAAAGGGTGATAAACTTTTTGACATGCCTCAGCTCTTTGTTGATCACTTCATAACTTGAGGTATATATATAACACTTTATCTCACAAAATGGATATAAAACTTTAAGATAATGGATAGTTTCTTTGTCTTGTCATCAATTTTAAAAAATTGACACTTGTTAAATTTTTTTGTTGGTTTTAAAAGTGTGTTGTTTATGGTTGTCCTTGTTATATACGTACTTCTCACTGGATGGCAATATCTTGTGGTCTTCGTGTGAGTGTTAAGTGACCCCAAAACCAAGTCTAGTTGTCTCCCAAAGAAAGCAACATAATTAAGTAAATTAATTGAGAGGTATGTGTAGAGATTGGTATTTTGACTTGGACTCCAACTTGGTGAATTTGAATAGCATTCATATATATTGTGGTAGATATGGATGTGCAAATTTTAAAGGAGGATGGTTTTAATTCATAATGAAAATGATGGGGGCTTTGAGAAATTTGGGGCAAAAAATTGAACACATTTTGTGGTTGTCTTCTAAGTCCTATAATTTTGAAGGGAAAAGATTACATCTTGTACTAGTCTACCATTGCCACATAAATAAATGGTCATTTTCCTTGCACCGGTTTTGGAGATTGCCATTAATGTTAGATTGTTCTTCACTTCTTGGCATCATATGTAAGAATCATGTATGCTGAATAAGGAACAGTGTATGTTGAGGCGACTGTTCCCTGCAAGTCTTGATCTTCTCTTGATGTTGACTTCGGCTTCAATAGGGAACGATCAATGAATGATGTAGCTCAGATAAGATTTGAATCGTGAGAACACTTTCCGAAATCGGAATTTTGCCCCTTACTAGCCTTAGGGAATCCGCAAAATCTGAAGTGAGATAAGACAAATCCTCTAGTTCTCTTCAAGGCTTCTGATGAGAACTAAACTATGTTCATGTATTATTGATGTATGACTTTAACTCAGATAGAGAACTCGTATCAATTTTCTGATTAGCCAACACTATCACCGAAATGCCTTTATATAGGCTTTCGGGCAGTTACAGGGAACGGTTACGACAGTTACAAGCAGTTAAAAGCGGTTACTAACGGTTACCAACCGTCCCAACTGCCACCAACCGTTTCCAAGGATATCCAACTACTTCTATTAGTTATCAACTGATTTAAGGTAGTTAAGACGCGGTTATTTCGAAGGTTACCAAGGCGGTTATAACACATTTATCACGTGCTGAAACTTTAACCATACCTCAGGGAACTTGACGTTCCCACCTAGGGAACGGCTGATCCCTCCAAGGAACGAGCACTCGTTCAACCTTACGTAACGTCGATCTGTCTTAACGACACAATTAACCTCTCTGATGCACTGTTCCCATATGGGTAACGTCACATATCCTTAATGTCTCCCTCAGAATCTCAAGTATGCTTACACGAGTGTGTACTCCACACCTCCAAACCCGTGATGTAGCTAGGTGAGATCTTATAGTGTCGTATGAATCCCGATCACACTAAATGACACCATTCCCTATATAGGAACGGTCTCTTGATGACACTAAAATCACCAACATCATATTCTACACATTGTACTCCGGACAGCTTTTCTCATAGGAAATATCATTTTTTTATACTGTGGAAAGATATTAAAGTCCATGATATTGTGTATTAATATAATTTTGCAGTTCTGCCTACGAGGGTCATATTACATTTGTCATTATTTATTTTCATATTATAAATTTGTATTTATTATAGGGTGCGGATCTGGTGAGAATGAATATTAGGGTGAGAAATGAAAATAGTTCATAGTCTTTAAATTCAAAGACTATGATTAGACTATCATTTAAGTGGTCATGTGCCATGCACATACCACTTAAGTTGATAATTAATCGGTCACCAGTCGACAGTCAAATTTTTTTTTTCCGGACCAAAATTTTTTTTCGGGACCACTTTTTGACTTAAGATGGTATGTGCATACATTTTGGATTATGTGTGCATCTATATTGTCCTATATGTGCATCAAAATTTTACAAGGCGTTGTCCGACCTAAGTTTTTTTTGGCCTTTTTTTTTTCGGGTCCAATTTTTGCTTGTGCTGGCATGTGCACCATTTTTTACTTGTGTGTGCATCAATGTTGACTTGTATGTGCATTAAAACTTTATAAGGTGTTGATCGACCATTTTTTTTCGATTCAATTTTTCACAGCCCAACCTTTTTTCCAAAACTATTTTTTTGCTTGAGATGACATGTGCATACATTTTAGCTTGTATGTGCATCTAAAGATTGTAAAAAATATGCATTGTTTTCTAGAGAAAATATGCATGAGTTGTAAACTGTATATGCATAAGTTTTGACATGTGCACATTCAAGCAAAAAGACATGTGTTTCAAATGATATGCACATACAAATAAAAAACTCATGCACATATCAAGCCAAGAAAATGATGCATACAAGTAAAACTTAGATGCACAAACAATTCAAAATTCACCCACTTACAAGACAAAACCTATACACAATATGTAAAGTGTATAAGATTTTACACGTGTGTGTGCATAAGTTTCCACTTATAAAAAGTCACACATATAGTCAAACCATGCACGCCTACTTTAATTTACATGCACATGTAAGCAAAAAGACATGCACTTCAAGGGTATGCACATACAAGCCAAAACTCATGTACAATTCATCCCATGAAAATAACGCACACAAGTAGAATTTAGATGCACATACATGTCAAAATTTATGCACACATATGCCAAAACATATACACTTTCTGTGAAATACATGCATAAGTTTTTGCATGTATGTGCATAAGTTTCCACATACACAACGTCACACAAATAAACAAAACCCTATACAAAATTTATGGAATTTAGATGCACATACAACAAAAAAGACATGCACTTCAAAATATATGCACATACAAGCCGAAACTCATTCACATTTCAACCCAAAAAAATAATACACACAAGTAGAATTTAGATGCAAATATATGTCAAAATCTATGCACACACAAACTAAAATATATGCACATGCTGAAAAGTGCATGAGCTTTCACATACACAAAGTCACATATATAGTAAAAAATCCTATACAGATTTTATGCAATATCAATGCACATACAAGCAAAAATCAATGCACATACAATCACAAGCCATAAATTTTGCCTAAAAAAAACTGGCCGGAAAAAATACTTTAATCGGTCAACGTCGGAGCTCCGGCGTTGACCGCCGGTGACTAGTTTGACCAGTCATGTTGACCGGTCAAACTCCCAAAAATCAGGTTGCATATGACTTTTTAATGAAAGTTTAATCTTAGTTTTTGGTTTATTTATCATCCAAAGACTAGAATTTATTCTCATTTTTCACCCTCCTATTATTTATTCTCACATGACACTTACCTTTAAAATATGCATGTGAGATAATTAGTTGATACGAACTTTTGTACAAATACCAAATAACTTATGGTCAGCCTCCCTAAATATAATATCTCTACAACTTATGAATTACTAAAAATTTATTCTAGAATTTTACGTTACGTTCGAAAAAATATGTCGTTTTACTCTTTAAATATTATTATAAAATATTTTTTATTTTAGAATTTTAGCCTTTAAGGTAATAATTTATTGGTGTGTACGAGGTTTGTTATTGAAATTTGTATATAATAATTAAACGTTTAATGTAATTTTTTTAGATCCGGTGAGGATGTGAAGGGAGGAGAGAAATGAGGACGCATGAGAGTCGTCGGATGAGAAACAAACGGAGTGTCCAGATCACTTTTCAAAAAATTGGCAAAATATTGGCACGACCGAATTATTCGCGAAAAGGACGGATTCACGTGCACGCAAAGTGCAGATTTGTGTGCATGCCAAATACACTGTTGTGTGCATGCCAAATACACTACGGTGTGCACGTGAAATTCATTTTTGTGTGCGTGCATTCATATGGAATGAACAAAACGTGTTCACATGAAAACAAGACTGTGTGCATGCGAAGTATACTACCGTTTGCATGCGAAGTATACTACTGTGTACATGTGAAAATGACATGTTTGTTCATACGAAATGCACTACGTACTATGTGTGCACGCGAAAATAACATATGTGTGCATGCGGAAATGACTCAAAGTGTATACGGAATAACATATGTGCATACGTATGAAAACCAACGAAAATAACCTATGTGTACATACAGAAATGACCTGTGTGTGCACATGAAAACAACGTGTGTGCATGCAAAACAATGTATGTGTGCATACAAACTAAAATGCGTGTGCACGCAGTACGCGTTTTTTTTCGCGAAAAATTTGGCCGCGCCGAATTGTATCCGAATTTTTTTCCTTAACTGATCTAAGCGCTCTTTTTCTTGATGTGATGGTCTTGGAGCGTTTTCACTCCTCTCCTAGGCCCCCATCCTCACCTTATCTTTTCCCATTTTTTATCGGTTAAAATGAGGTAAATATGTAATAATAATAAATTTTTTAAATAATGTGATAATAACTGATTTTTAATAATCATGTCGAAAATCAAATAACATGTATTATTGAATAAAATAAGTTATCAATAAGTATCTTTAAATGACCCAATGGTATTACATCGAGGTGCTTTCCCAATCTCGAACCATTCAAGAACTAATGTTTAATTATTGACTTGTAGTACTTATACTTAGAATCTTATGATAAATGTATTCATAGGTCAAAACAAACACACTTCAAACTTTGAGAGGATTGTTGATTTCCTCAAAATTAAATATTTTTCTTTTGTCCAGACCATATACTCCGTATATATATACAACTAGTAGCTAGATCTGTTTTAAGGCATCGTATTAGAACTTATTGTTGGTGATTTTAGTGAAATCATTGCCATTTAGTGTGATCGGGATTCATGCGACACTAAGGGAACTCATTTCGTTATAACACGAGCTCGGGTGTGTGGAGTACAGGCTTGTATAAACGACTTGAGTTCTAGAGGGAAACAAAGTATATGTTACATGTAAGGGTCAAGTTCCCTTGAAATAACTTGTAAAAAGCTCTAGTTCCCTGGAAATAGTTTCAGGAAAGGGAACTAGATGTTAGTTCACTTCTTGTGAAGGGAACTGAGCGTTATTTCCCTTCTACGGGACTAGACACATGTGTATGGCTGGTTGATTTTCTTGGCACGCGTTTAATGTGCTTGTAACTGTTGGTAAAACCAACTTTGTAACCGCTATAACCGTCATAACTACTTTGTAACTGTTAGTAACCGTTGGTAACTGTTGTGGGTCGGTTGGGAATGGTTGATAACCGCTGAAATCAGTTGGTAACCGTTTTCAACTGCCGCTGTAACTTCCCTTAACTTCCGTAACTGATTCTGGAAGTTCTCCCTAATGCCTATATAAAGGATTTCGGGATTTAGTGTTGGTGTTACACAAGTAATCGGTGATTCTACAGAACTTGCTGAAAGTCTCAAATCCATTATTACATAAACTTTAAAGTTCAGTTCCTATCATGAGCCTTGATTGGAATTGGTTGGTTTGTCTTATCTCACTTCAAATTTCGTGGATTCCCTAAGGCTATGTAAGGGGCGAAATATTGATTTCGGAAAGTGGTTCACCACGATTCAAACCGATATCAAGATCTTGTTGCATATGATTGATCTACCGATGTGCTATCATCTACATAAACATCCACAATAGGAACTCAACGCCTCCAGAGAACAGTTCCCTCCATCTGAAGCTTCAGCATTTCAGAGGAACTGACCAAGACAGAGTCCCAACTCCTACATTCGAAATCAATATTTAGAGATCAAGTCAAAGGAAGTTGGTTACCTTACCATCGAAGGGAAATTAGAACCCTTGATCCGAAGGAACTTTGATATTATTTGTCCCACGTTTTATTGGGAAAATTGAAATAATGTTTTGGCTTTGATATTATTCATATAATGGTATATATAATATGATGATGGTTAGATGTAAACCATGCATAATCATTTGATCATGGGATAAGGAACTTATATCAATGGATTTGTTATGTAAACATTTCCATGATTTCTCATAATTATTTAATGGGAAATGATAGGTGTAAACCTGTATTTCGATACATTATATATGAGAGTATATTGTATGATCATATAAGGCCAAATTGATAAGAGAATTTTGGATGATTGTCCATTGATAGGGAATTGTGTCCAACGTGGCGACGTCCCCCTAATTGGACGATGATGAGACTTTGGTAATTGCATCTGGATGCAATAGTGACTCCATTAGAGTCATGTGGTTCAAGCAAAAGGACATTTACATAATGTTAATGAATATGTGATCATGGGAACTAAAACATTTATTTGGGTGAATGAAAGGTGTTGTAACCTTTGGCTATATAAAATAAACTTATGGCATATGATATCTTAATTATCCTAGATTTGAGGATGATGGAAGATTTTCTTATAAAGAAATTCGGACTTTGTAGGGAGTTCCTTTGTACGGATCTAGTCCTTGGTGGGAAACAATAATTTCATTGAGGGAACTATGTATTGAAAGGATCCTTTTCTTTGAAGTATTGTTTGATACATAATACTGATCATATGTTTATGGTTGTATAATCAATAGTCTAAAGTATTGCTTTGTTGCTAAAACTTGTCCTTTAAGAGTTCCCTTATTGGGAACTTGTTTTCGTTAAGGGGTGTTGTACTACATAAATATGTTTATACATATGATAATTTATGGTATATATATATAACCATATGATTTGTGATAAAAGCTGTTATCATGGATTAATCATGAGGATTCCAAGGTTGAGAGAGCAAGAGTCCGAAGAGACTTAATCAAAGCGTTTAGATATTGAGACCTAGATGATAAACTTCACTAGGGTTGGATTTCATTAATAATACAAATTCTGGGATGAATGTTATATGGATGATTTCCAAAGCATTTTCATGCTGGAGAATGAGGAAAGTTCCTTGGAAGGAACTGATTCCATTCAGGGCTAAGTTCCCTACCAAGGAATAAGTTTTGAAGGGAACTGCTCTTGTGAGTCTACTATGCCTCGTGTATAGATTACTCATGGTTAAATCTAGATTACTTACTTCAAGTCTACTTTATTTTAGTACAGATTACTTGGGTAATGTCTACTAGATATCAGATTACCTAATTAAAGTCTAATGTTCCTTTGACATATTACTTATTAGGTCTACTGGTTCAGACCCTACTGTTTTCACAGATTGGCTATTTGACTCTACTGTATCTATATAGATTAGTCGGTTTAGACCCTACTATACTTTGTGTGTAGATTGGTCTTGCTTCTTTTTATTTGTGCTTTGTATTTAATTTATTTGATGATATCTAAAATTTTATGACATGTTAATCATGAAGAGGTAGACATGATTGAGGTTTTATAACCAATGTTGTATATCGACAATGATGGGAAATGTACATGTGGTACGTGCTTTTCACACTGACAACATAATGGTGTATGAAAGAAAATAAAGTCCTTGGAATTATGGTGAAATCCATGTTCTGTACTTGGTATAAGTGACATTTTATGGGAAATATGTCCCGAGGAGGAAGATGAGTTCCTTGTAGGGAAATACATTCCTTGAGAAGAAGCAACTATTAGTTGTAGGGAATCATATTCCTAGAAGGGAAGCGGTTAGTCCCTGAAGGGAACTAAGTGCGTTCCTATTGTCAAACAGGGTTCTTCATAAAGAACACGATTGTCCCATATGAATTTTGGTTTAAATATTAAACTTGGTTTGATTGAGTTGAATGACTTGAGAACGGTGCTTATCGTAATCAAGTGAAGAGATGTAATTTTTCATAGTACATTAGTTCCTTACACTTGGACCAAAAGACATGTTTCCTAATTGTTAGGGAACGGGATATAGAATTGATTCTTCAAGGAAGAAAGTCACTCGTGCTTCGTATTAATACGAAAGCAAGAAGGGGAAAAATCGTTCAGTTTTCTTGGCTAGGGAACTAAGGATGAAAATCTACTCAAGTTTCAGAGTATGATTATAGGACCTTATGTGAATACAATAAGACACTATTATTGCCTTTTGAAAAG
This sequence comes from Rheum nobile, assembly GCA_027886185.1. Classification (NCBI taxonomy): domain Eukaryota; kingdom Viridiplantae; phylum Streptophyta; class Magnoliopsida; order Caryophyllales; family Polygonaceae; genus Rheum; species Rheum nobile. The sequence continues at coordinate 11,166,309 of WOAB01000563.1, read as the reverse complement.
GTTGATGTTGAATGAGATGGATTATCCCATGGGTATGGAATATGCATTTGAGCATAGTTCCCACCAGATCAACATTTATGTGATACTTATCTTTCCTTAAGGGAAATAAGGCCCATAGCAATTTTGTTGATGAGACAAATAAAGCACTAATATGGTGGCATCAAGTTTGATGTTGTTTGTCTAGCTGATTCAATAATGAATAGTACAAAACTAGTGGATCATGTTGTGGATTCATGGCATTAGGATTCCCTTTGCAGCTTATGAGGGAGATTAATGTGATCCTTAGACTTAAGATCAAAACAAGAATTAAGGGAAGTGTTCCTTGAGGGAAACATATTCCTTGTAGGGAAATGAGTTCCTTAGTTTCTTGTTTCCTCTCTCATGGACTAGAGCTTATAGATTGCGCCAAGTGTGGGCATGATGGTATCTTGGCTCAAGTACTTACGGGTTTAGGGAACTCTGAGTGTACAAGAAAATGTACATTGTAAGATGCAATGTTGAATACACATTTTGATATGGTGGTTCAACGAGTACCTAATTACTTGGAAAAGACCATGTTTCATGGTCATAGCTGTATTGAACGCCTTGTTTAGGGTGATTCGATAGATAGTAAAGTACTTTGAGCGGATCATGGTTTATGGTCTTATTAATGTCGAAAGTGTTCCTGGGTATGAAGGAATATTTGGATGTTAGATGATATTAAACTTATAGTATTAATCTTCTAAAGATGGATGGACGCTAGTTCCCTTGAAGCGAACTTTGTCCTTAAAACCTTTGTCAGTTCCCTTGAGGAAACTAGACTTGACTAGTTCAATGAAGGAAGTGCCATTTCATGGACTTCGGAGGAACAATCTAACAGTTTGAGTTCGACAACAGAAATGAGATTGGTAGTATTAGTTGTAGCCAAGTTTAATGGCAAACGACTAGGGAAACTAAATCTACCTAATTTCATTGAGATAGAAACTGATTTTCTCTATGTGAGCGGAAAATCTCTGGCCAAAGGGGAACTATCATGTGTGCTATAAGAGGTCACGTCCTTGGATGTGAGGTATGGCACAGTTCATGAGCTCATGACACATAGTGTGATTTCAGTTGTGTTAATTTGGTCAAAACAACTTTGGCTAACCACTTGATGAAGAGGTTGGCTGAAAGGGGATGTGATTTAAGATCCATATAGCTTTCTAGTGGTGGGATACCCAATTCCTTCCTGATTAACGGCAGGGACAGAATCCAATGTGGAAAGCCCACACCTAGAAACTGAGAGCACAAATGAAATATCCCCAATCAGTTCCTACAAGTTGAGAGGTTGAAGATAAAGTTTTCTTAATAGTTCCTTTGAAAAAGTGCAAATTGTAGGTGCACGATTGGGGCAATGTTCCCTTAAAGGATCTACCTATATGAATGTGAAGTTTGGCCGCTTCATGAAGCTTTGGGTTGGCTTCACATATGTTCATGAATAGATATGGACTCAAGGCCCTTAATAGAGTCAAGTACAACTTTAGAGATGTAAAGTAAATATTGTGTGTGTTATCTTCATGCACCCAAAGAGGTTGATTGGTTCAATCCTTAGGACACCATGATTCCCGGGTGTTTGGAATGTGTAATTACACTAAGCGGAAATTCAATCGTCTCGACATTTTCATTTATGCATAGAGTTTGCGGATAAAGACTTGCTTATTTTGTGAATCAAGGATTACACTAAAATGGGGGAGGATTGTTGGTGATTTTAGTGAAATCATTGCCATTTAGTGTGATCGGGATTCATGTGACACTAAGGGAACTCATTTCGTTATAACACGAGCTCGGGTGTGTGGAGTACACGCTTGTGTAAACGACTTGAGTTCTAGAGGGAAACAAAGTATATGTTACATGTAAGGGTCAAGTTCCCTTGAAACAGCTTGTAAAAAGCTCTAGTTCCCTGGAAATAGTTTCAGGAAAGGGAACTAGATGTTAGTTCACTTCTTGTGAAGGGAACTGAGCGTTATTTCCCTTCTACGGGACTAGACACATGTGTATGGCTGGTTGATTTTCTTGGCACGTGTTTAATGTGCTTGTAACTGTTGGTAAAATCAACTTTGTAACCGCTATAACCGTCATAACTACTTTGTAACTGTTAGTAACCGTTGGTAACTGTTGTGGGTCAGTTGAGAATGGTTGATAACCGCTGAAATCAGTTGGTAACCGTTTTCAACTGCCGCTGTAACTTCCCTTAACTTCCGTAACTGATTCTGGAAGTTCTCCCTAATGCCTATATAAAGGATTTCGGGATTTAGTGTTGGTGTTACACAAGTAATCGGTGATTCTACAGAACTTGCTAAAAGTCTCAAATCCATTATTACATAAACTTTAAAGTTCAGTTCCTATCATGAGCCTTGATTGGAATTGGTTGGTTTGTCTTATCTCACTTCAAATTTCGTGGATTCCCTAAGGCTATGTAAGGGGCGAAATATTGATTTCGGAAAGTGGTTCACCACGATTCAAACCGATATCAAGATCTTGTTGCATATGATTGATCTACCGATGTGCTATCATCTACATCAACATCCACAATAGGAACTCAGCGCCTCCAGAGAACAGTTCTCTCCATCCGAAGCTTCAGCATTTCAGAGGAACTGACCAAGACGGAGTCCCAACTCCTACACTTATATGTATAACAAAGCAGATATGTGATCTATAAACTCGCTTTTTATTTAAGTAACACATATTTAACCAATTCTCAATTGGTTTAGTGGTAAAGTGACGTTAAACTCATTAGATGTTATTCAAGATATTCGAGTTTGAATCTTCCTGATGACATGTATAATGAAATTGATATAGAGAGGACTTCTCAAAGCGGGGCCACAAAATACTCGATCCGAATATAGAGTGGTGTTGTTGTTGACTTAAAATCGAGAAGTACTGCAAGGGGGCCCTACTCGAGCGAGCAGGAGCTAAGACCCGGGCCGGAGGCCCGGGGCTGTAGCGGGCTCGCGAGAGTATAAATACTGTATTAGGGTTTGTAACTGTTTTATCCACAGCAGCAATAGAAACCCTAAAGGGGCGTTTTTCTCTCTCAAACTTTGTTCTCATTCTCTTGCGTTAATCTGTTCGAGTATCCCTCAAATTTACAACAAGTGGCACAAACCGATAGAATAGGGCAAATTATATATAAGACATGGACAAAAAAAAAGTTAACATATGTTTGTATTAGGCTAGTAAACTTTTGTTTTTCTTTGAATATGGAGACTATGGATACGGGTCACGTGCTCGGTGCTCCCACATGCACATTTTGAGTTTGTTAGCTGTTACACAACACTAACAGAATTGCTTTCTGTAACTAACTATGGGCAACTTTGCTAAGCTCCTATATTTATATGGTTGCTTGTACAACTTAACAACTAAGACATTTTATTCTCATTCTAGAGCAACACAGAGAATTCTCTCTTTCTCGTGTGTTTCTTTCTTGAGTGTTTGTAATTCATTCTTCCTTTGTTTCTTGAAATGGTATAAGACAGAAACGTGAGTTTGTTTGATCGAATTGTTGATTGATTGTGATAGATTGATCGGGGTAGATTGATTGGGATATTGGCTTCTTGGTGATCGGTCGTGATTGATCGATTGTTTGCTAACATTTGAGGTTTGCGAAAGGGATCTCACGTAGCTCGTATCACTAAATCAATAACGGATTAGTCTGGAGAAGAAGGATTGGGCGACAATCAAAGATGATCTGTCATCAGAGGATACTCCGATCCACTTTTTCTCTCAAATTTTGATAATCAAGGTAATCAACTTGTTTCAAATCTGTTTAATGGAGTAAATTTTACTAGCTGGAATAGGAGTGTGATCATGGCACTTGGATCCAAGATGAAACTTGGATTTATCGATGGATCTTGCCTTAGGCCCAGGGAAGAAGGATAGAATCTGTCTCGATGGATCTGATGTGACTACGTGATTATGTTGAATCGTTAGTGTGTTTAATCAGGAAACTATGTGACTGTTCCCTGGGCAGCGGAAATAAGTAAAGATTCAAAGTAACAACAAAGTTCCAAAACGAATACTTGTATTATTAGAGTTGTACAATCTCACAAGTCTTATCTTCACCTATACCCTAACCTAAAGACTTTGAGTGCAATCACCTCTAACCAACACAAGTACAAACGAAAACCAAAGCAATAACTACCCGTACCTTGCTTTAGCTTTCCGATCTCAGTTCACAAGAGCTCTGGATGACAATAGCTGAGATGTCTTTCCCCAAGACAATTCTCATCTATATATAGGGTCTAACAAAGATCCTATTACCAAATATCACACTATAAGCACATATGGTAACTATGACAAAAATCGTTTCCAAATAAACTCTAAATCTGATAAACATTTAGTTTCCATCTATAAAGTTTCCTAAGACTCAATATCTTCTTCTCCAAGTAAAACACAAAATCTTGTTTCCTTGTATAATCGAGTCTGTCTGGGAACAGCTGGCGTATCTCTGTGTTCTCGCATTGTTCCTCAGACGTGACATTTCCATACAAGAAACTTTCCTTGTATAAGCGCCACGCGCTTTCCAGCTTTCCCAATTGTTTGCGCGGGCACTGTTCTGTGTTGTCACAACTTTCCAATGTGCTCCTCTGTTTTCTCTTCTTCACTGTTTTTCCATTATTCCTTTATCCTTTCATGAAACCTGAAACTCATAGGAACAACACAAAACCATAAAACCTAATGGTGTTTATCATCATCAAAACCAGAGGGAACTATCAAGGTTCCAACAATTTCCCCCTTTTTGGTGATGACAAACCCATTCAAAAATTGTTCAATCAAAACAGAGTAATAAGCAGAGTAATATCTATCAACATGTATCTCAATTTAAACGTATAAGCAAAAATTTTATATCAAATGAATAATTGCAATTCATACCTCCAAGTTGCATCATCGTTCCCCCTCAGCACTGGCACCGTCCAGAAATTCTCAAAGAATTGGGAACAGTTAACTGTTACCTCTCTTAATCTGAGTTATCACACAATTTCCACACTTTCCCCTTTTGGCATCATCCTTTGACCAAAAAATTTGCCAATGGAACAACATGACTAAGCAACAGTTACCAGCAAAGACAAGTTCATTCATAATGCAGGGAATTGATTACACAAAGCAAGGAACAATCAGACAAACAACCACAAAAAATCACAATGCAAACACTTAAACAAGATAACATATAAAAATTTCAAGAGAAAAGGGTCAGACGGGTTGGATAAGGAAAGGTGTCCACTCAAGACTCAGAATCCTCCTTTTGGGCCTTGTCTTTGTTGAAAAAATACTCAAGAAGCAGAGACAAGATGTTTTTGATTTCACGCAACTCAGTGAGCATCTGACTTTGCACTGAAGCACCTTTAGATCCTTTGGAAGTGCCCTTTCCAGCTTCTTTCTTCAGAATATCAGACACATGCAGAGTTCCCTTTGTGTCGCCTTGGAACTGCATCTTATTTACGTTCACCATGTCGAGCTCAGTGACCATGGAAACTTCACCTTCTGCTTTGTAGAACCCTTCTGCTTGCAGAATCAGTTTGATGACGTTGGGGTAAGCAAGGGAGTGGGTTTTGGCACTACACTTAGCCATGTGTTGTAGAATGATCTGTGGAAGGTCAATCTTCTCCATGTTCCAGAATCTATCCAGCAACAGCAAATCAGTGGAGGTGATGGTGTTCCTCTTTTCTTGCCTGGGAACCACAACCTTCATGATGATGTGGTGGGCGATTCGCCGGGGCAGAGTGAGAGCGGACACATGAGTGGCTGGGATTTTCGATTTAAACAGCCTCTCAGAGCTTGCCTCCTTGTCCACTTTCATGGCGTCGGCGTTTTTCTCAGAAATTTTGCCAAACCCTTCAGCAGTGACAGTCAACAAATGACCCACCTTTAAAGTAGTGAAGGACAGCGTTTCCCCTTGAATTTTCGTTGTTCCCACCATTGTAGCACTAGTGTTGAGCTGGAAGGAACGGTAGAACTCCTTGACTTGGTCTGGATTGGCCATGACACTATTGGAGAGAAACTGTTCCCAGCCTTGAAACTTGATGCGCTCCAAGACATCAGTGAAGTTATTGGCGATGAGGAATCCATCTGGGATGAGGAGATAGGGAATGCTTTTCTTCCCATCAACAGCCCTGTCTTCCAGCTTAGCCTTCTTCCTAGGCTCAGACTTGGCCTCGACCTTCTTTGCAGATCGGAGCCTTGTCTTGAGAGTGCCCGGAGTGGTCTCACCGGCGACAGATTTGGTCGGAGTAGACGCTTCAGTGGATGCTCTCAGTTCCCATGTGATCACAACATCAGGGTTCTCCTCTTCTTCCTCGTCGGCGGCGCCAACAGAGTGCTTTCTTTTGCGACTAGGCGCCACTGTTTCCATAGGTTGGTGACCCAGCTCAGCCTCCATATCAGCCATGGCCTCCTCCTCTTCAGCTTCTTTGGATTTGGGAGGAGATTCCACTTCTTCTTCAGGCTCAGAGATTGTCACCATTTCTTTGGAGGTGTCAGTTTCTGGGACTGGTTCCACGGATGGCTGTTCCCCCTTAGGCTGTTCCTCATTGAGTTCGACGATTGAGGATGTAGCTTCTTTGGCAATGTCCACCACAACATCCATGGAGGTGGAGACTTTGGATTGTGGAGTCATAGTCGCCTGGAGAGCTTCGATGGAGTGCTTGAGGGCCGCGAGTTGTTCTTCAGTAAAGCTAGAGACATCAATGGCGGGGGTAGAAGAAGATGAAGGAGTAGACATGGTGAAGGGGTTGTGTTTGAGAAAAAAGGGGTTTTGAAGGTATTTAGGGTTTGAGGCGGCAGAGAGCAAAGGGCAAAGGGAGAGTGGATTCAGAGATTGATGGAGAGAGTGAAACAGTGGTGAAATCGGTTTGAGGTGAGGGTTACGATTTATAGAGGGCAAGAGATTTGGGAAACGAAACGAAAAGGGAAGGTGAGGTGAGGATATGCTTACCAAAAGTCTCGTCATTGATATCGTCGAAATCGGCAATCAGATCTTTTTCTCTCTCCACTGGTAACAATCACTTTCCTCTTGTTTCTCGCAATCACACTGTTCCTCGTTGTAGAGCCATCAACTCACCATTGAATGCAGGCGACGCAGAGAGCAATGGCTACCTTCAACTCTCAATGTTCAGCAGATTGTTCCCGTTCACTGTTCCCTTCGTAGTTCCCCCTTAGACAAATCCCATACAGAAGACTCTGAGTTCCTTGAGTGGATGGAAAGGTTGGTTTGGATATTTTATGGGGTTCACACAAAATTGCAAAGATATATCCAAACAAAAATATAGGTAGGGAACAATGACGATCCAGATAATGATTCCCAGTAAAATAAAGCAAACAAAGAGAAGTTCATAGGAAACGTTTACCTGGATCCAAGCTAGGGACGGTTGTGCAACCAATTATCATTTTGGTTTGTAATGAGGGTTCAGATAATCAAATTGGTTGCTTTGGGCTTGAAGGAAGATATTATCAAGTAAAAATATAGCATATATGATCAAGAATAGAAGTTGCGAGATGTTTTTGATATAGTGTAACACAAAGCACATAGCAAGATGAATAAGCAAGTCAATTGCAAGTAACATGCCACATAGAAGTTGTTCCCTAGTTTATAATTGATCGATCTAGCCAATCACTGAGGGAATAGTAGATGTGGAGTTCCTCAATTTAGAGAGATCATCCCAAGGAGCATTCTCAAATACTCAAAGGGTTTTCTATCCAGTGCTTTAGTGGAGATATCTGCAACTTGTTCCTATGTCCTACAATGATCCATTCTAATGAAAATTTTCTCAACATTATCACGAAGAAAATGATGACGAATATCAATATGCTTAGTACGTGAATGATGGACAAGATTTTTGGAGATATTGATAGCACTAGTATTATCACACATAATGGGAATAGTGCCAAGAGACATACCAAAATCCTCCAATTGTTGTTTAAGCCATAATACATGGGCACAACAAGCGGTAGCAGCAACGTACTCAGCTTCGGCGGTTGAAAGGGCAACAGTGTTTTGTTTCTTTGATGTCCAAGAGACAAGGCATGGTCCAAGGAACTATGCCGTCCCTGATGTGCTTTTGCGATCCACGAGGTGACCAGCGAAGTCAACATCGGTGAATCCCACAAGTTCGAATCCACTGTTCCTTGGATACCAAAGACATAAGTTGTCGTTCCCTTTCAAGTATCTCAGGATTCGCTTGACCTCAGTTAGGTATGACTCCTTAGGATTTGCTTGGAATCTAGCACATAGACACACACTAAACATAATGTCTGGCCTACTTGCCGTTAGATAAAGTAAGGAACCAATCATGCCTCTATACATTGTAGCATCGCCATCTTGTCCATTCAAATCTGCATCAAGTTGAGTGTTAGGAGAAATAGGAGTATCAATAGGTTTAGCTTTATCCATACCATACTTCTTCAATAGTTCCTTGATGTATTTTTATTGATATATTCTTGTTCCCTCAGAGGATTGAGTGACTTGTAATCCGAGGAAGAAAGAGAGTTCCCTGATCATACTCATCTCAAATTCACTGCTCATGAGATCTTTGAATTTTTCTACAAGGGCAGGGTTAGTGGAACCAAAAATAATATCATCAACATAGACTTGGACTACGAGAATCTCACCTTTGTGTTCCAGGAGGAACAGTGTCTTGTCAATGGCTCCACGTATGTATCCATTGGAGAGAAGGAACTGTGCCAGCCGATCATACCAAGCTCTAGGAGCTTGTTTGAGCCCATACAGTGCCTTGTCCAGAGCATACACATATTCTGGATGTTCCATGTCTTCAAAGCCTGGAGGTTGTTTCACATAAACTTCCTCTTGAAGATAGCCATTGAGAAAGGTTGTTTTGACATCTATTTGATATAACTTGAATCCTTTGAAGGCAGCATATGCGATGAGGAGTCGAATGGCTTCCATGCAGGCTACTGGTGCATATGTCTCATCATAATCGATCCCTTCTTGTTGGTTGTAGCCTTGAGCAACCAGTCTTGCTTTGTTCCTTGTCACAGTTCCAGAGTCATCAAGCTTGTTTCTGAAAACCCATCTAGTACCAATGGCATGCTTGTGCTTTGGAAGGGGAACAAGTCTCCAAACTTTGTTTCTTTCGAATTGATGTAGCTCTTCTTGCATAGCAACTATCCAATCTGGTTCCTTGAGTGCTTCTTTGATGTTCTTTGGTTCTACAAAAGAGATGAAGGCATAGAAAGCACAAAAGTCGTAGAGTTGAGAGCGAGTACCTCGTTCTTCATATGGTGTGAGAAGATTGTTGACTGGATGGCTTTTTGCAATTCTGGAGCTTGTAGATGCTGGGAGTGGAGAGATAGGAGAAGTATTTATAGTTGTTGTAGTTGTGGGAACAGTGACAGGTTCTGAAGGAGTTGAAGCTGTTCCCCGGATTATAGGTGTAGCAGCGTTATCTTGTGTGTCTTCCTCCGAGTCCTCCACAATTGCATTTAGCAATTCTTCTTCGATTTTAGATGTATCACCACCAGAAGTTCCTGTAGGAACAGTGGTGACACCAGTGTCATCATCTTGGGTTGTTGCTGAGGGAACTACAGGTGCAGGTGGAGCGATGTTGATCGTAGTTCCGCTATCTGTGGTAGTTCCCTGAGAGCCTGGTGTGCTTCCACTAGGAGTGGGTGCACGGTTCCCTGTGCGTGGGTTGTCACGATGATTGTTGTTGTCATCATCATTATCTGAGTCTTCTCGTTGCATCCTTGAAAAATCATGATCCGTTGTTGTTGGATTGATGGAATCACTCAAAGCTTTGGAGTGTTCATCGAAGACTACACGAATACTCTCTTCAATCTTCCGGGTTCGCTTGGTGTAGACTCTATAAGCTTTGCTTGAGTTAGCATACCCCAGAAAGATTCCTTCATCGCTCCTTGGATCGAATTTTCCCAAGTTGTCCTTTCCATTGTTGTGAACGAAACACCTGCAACCAAAGGCTCGCAAGGGGGAAACATTGGGCTTGCGTTCTCTGATTAGTTCATATGTAGTTTTATTTAACAATGGTCTAAGCATTGCACGATTAAGGATATAGCATGAAGTGTTGATCGCCTCAGCCCAGAATATTCGAGGAAGGTTGCTTGCAATGAGCACTGTTCTTGCCATGTCCTCCAATGTTCTGTTTTTCCTCTCGACTACTCCATTTTGTTGTGGTGTCCTATGAGCAGAGAAGTTATGAGAAACCCCATGTTCCCTGCAGTAATCAAGGAACATGGAATTCTCAAACTCTGTTCCATGGTCGGATCGAATGGAGCTTAGCTTGAGACCTAGATTTGTTTCCATACCCTTGATGAAGGATTCAAATGCCTCGAATACATGTTCTTTAGAAGAGAGAAAGATTGTCCATATAAATCTAGAGTAATCATCAACAATAATAAAGACATACTTGTTCCCTACATGACTTCTTATCCTCATGGGACCACAGAGATCCATATGGATCAGTTCCAGAGGACGAGAGGTGGTAACATCCGGTTTGCTTTTGAAAGAGGAACGTGTTTTCTTTCCTCTTACACAGGCTTCACAGACTCCATGGATTTCAGGTTTGACATTTGGAAGTCCTCTAACCAGTTCCTTCTTGTGGAGTTTGTGAATGAGTTGTAAGTTTGCATGTCCAAGCCTTTTGTGCCACAGTTCTGTCTCTTCAGCTAGAGACGCAAAGCACAATTCCCTTGAAGGCTTGAATGTTGTGTCAATAATGTACACATCGTTGAATCTGACACCTTTCATCACAATCTCCTTGGTTTTTCTATTCCTCACGTGGCAATCTTTGATTGTGAACACGGTCTCGTTGTCTCCTTGATCACAGAGCTGAGCTACACTTAGCAAGTTAAAACCAAGTTGATGAACCAGACTAACCTCTTTGATTTTGATGTTTGAATTCAATGTAGCTTCTCCTATTCTCACTATCTCTCTGCAGCGTTTATCTCCAAGGGACACGGTTCCCTTAGAGTGTTGTTGAAGTGAGGTAAGGTGATCTTTATTTCCTGTCATATGGCATGAGCATGCGCTATCAATGAACCACCTGTTGTTCCCCCTCACTTCATCCTGCATAAAGAGAGTTAGTGTTTAGCGACCCAGGCAAGCTTGGCTTTACCTGGTCGTTTAGAGACAAAATAATATTCTCTAGGCTTATCATTGCATAGTTCAGGAGAAACATCGTAATCATTCAAATCGACATTATTACTTCTACTGTTCTTTCGCTGAGTATGCTCTTCAGTGAACCTTTGTTTCTTAGCACAATTTTTCACAACATGGTCGTTGTTCCCACAATGCCAACAGATCTTGTAGTAGTCTCCCATGTCATACTTGCGATTTGGGACATGCATCCTACATTGTTTGGCTCTAACAGGGTCAGGTGTGTTAGGCAAGTTTCCCTGGGATTGGATAAGATACATTTTATGGGCAAGTTGACCTTGATACCATGCTTGGTCTTCACTCAACCCACTCTCTAAGGTCTTCACACGCTCTTCTAGATAAGAGTTCCTCTCCCTAGCATTTTGAAGTTCCCTATCCTTCATCTCTCTAATCTCAGGTATGGATAACTCATGTTCCTCACTCTCTTGTTTCTCTCCTTTGTACCCCAGACCATACTTGGGCTCAACAAAGGTAACTCTTTCTTCCCTAAGCTTTTGCTCAACCAGGATAGAGTGAATTTTATCAATCTGAGCTTTCATCTGAGATAGGTCCCTAACAGTGCTAAATGAACTATGATCACTGTGAGTAACATTACTTTCAACATAAGGAATAGCAGAGGAATTTGCAATTTTAGATAAAGATTCATTCAATTCATTGCATTTATCCTCAGCATTACCTAGGTCGTTTTGAGTTTTGAGATTCTCATTATACATGCTCTTGATAAGAGAAATCAAAGATTTTTTATCGAAATTAACAAGAGATTCAAAGAAGGTTTCAGGATCTACCTCTTGTTCTTCAACTGGTGCCTTCAGAGTCATTGCACACATTTTGTTGTTCCCCTATGACTCTGGTTCATCATCTTCAGAGTTGGCACAATCATCTCCCTAGACAGCGACGAAAGCCTTCTTTTTATCATTCCCAGAATTTTCACCATTGTTGTTTGAGTTGTTCCCTTTAGGGCACTTATTGGCATAGTGACCATTTTCCTTGCAGTTGAAGCAGGTAATATCTTTGATGTCTCGTTTCTCACCATTGTTCTTTTCATTCCTGAATGATCGACCCTTGCGATAGAGAGTTCGCATGGCCTTGGTGAGGAGAGCAGTTTCTGGATCTACACCATCCAAGTTGTCATCTTTATTGTTCTCTATCATCTCAAAAGCTTTTTCAACCATCAAAGCAATGCCTTTAGGTTTGACATATTTATCTTCTTCATCATACTTCTTAATTTTTCCAAAAACTTCATGAAGTGTGAGTTTGAGAGTGTTGGGGTTCTCCTTGAGGATAGCTTTAGTCATCTTATGCCTTGGAGAAAGTTCATCAATAATGATGAAGATTTTTTCTTTAGGAAGGATTTCCTTTTCGTCCACAACATGAGCAGCAAGTCTTGTGGTGATTTCCTCAAATCTGGATTGATAAGAGGAAACAGTCTCACCATCAACCATGGCGAAGTTATAGAAGTCTTTCTTTGCTTGGAAACGATCAAGCTCTCTAAGATCGGAACTTCCCATGTACATCTGTTCCAAGGCTTCCCACATATCCTTTACAGTGGCACAAGAATGTAGCTTGGATGCATCTTCAATGCTGATTGCATTGTTGATAAACATTCGAGCCTTAGAGTTTTTCTCCATGATTCTGAAGTCATCCGGGCTCCAAGGTTTGATTCCCTTGGTCACATCTTCAGCAACCTTCTCTTCCCCAACCTCAATGACTCTCCAGCATTGATAGTCATTGATCTTCAACCAGTCAGTGAAGAGGTCCTTCCAGTGTTGGAACTTTCCACCAACAGGAAGAAACGGTGGTTTGTTGTTCCCAAGCCCAACTTCATGAGTAGAAGCCATTGTTACATGTGAATCTGAAAAGAACACACAATCTAGAGCTAATCGGCTCTGATACCAATTGTTGAATCGTTAGTGTGTTTAATCAGGGAACTATGTGACTGTTCCCTGAGCAGCGGAAATAAGTAATGATTCAAAGTAACAATAAAGTTCTAAAACGAATACTTGTATTATTAGAGTTGTACAATCTCACAAGTCTTATCTCCACCTATACCCTAAGCTAAAGACTTTGAGTGCAATGATAGGTGTCATTTCATGCACCTTAACTAGTGATTATTGACACAATTTAGATGAAGTTTTGGTGTAGAATTAGGCTAAGTCTGTAAACCAGGGAAAGAGTTGAAGCAGTACAAATTTGAAGGTTTTACAGCTTAGTGAAGAGGAAAGAAGATGAAGGATGAAGAAGCTGGCCAATACCGCCCCGCGCCTGAAGCCATCGCGACCCGGTGATGTTCCTCAGAGAAGTGCAACGCAAAGCCACCGCCTCGCGGTGGGATATTACCACCCCGCGGTGGAAGAGAAGGGTGCGCGGCCAACATGTCAATTGTTTCCATTTTAGTATATTTGGATTTTATGTCTTATTATATTTTATTTCCTTATTTTATCTACTAGGTTAACTTTCTACGAACCTATTTAAGATCTTTTTCGTTAATTTTGAGAGGAGTTCGGTCCTCTCTCTTTTGATCATTCAACTTCTAGGTTTTTGAATAATGGATAGCTAAACACTTTTGTTTCGCTAGACAATTGAAGCACTATAATGAATTGGTTGTGAGATTTCTATCCCGTGTTCTATATCTTATTAAGTTGGATTGATTCTCTTGATTAAACTGTCTATTGATTTATGTTGATTCTTCTGGCGTAGCTAACTAGGTTTTTCGACATCTATCATATTGCTAGGATTGCATATAGGGGTTCCGAGTGCATATCTAGTGGTAAACACAATTGTGCGTGTAGGGGTTCCGAGCGTACAATTGTGAGTGAGAATCAGTTGCATGTTAAGTAAGGGAGTGAGTACTTGTACGTCTTTCTACTTGCATGTATCCTATATCCTTGTGTGCATTGCTATTGCTGTGTTGGTGCTAAGGTACGCTGACAACTGTGAGAATCAGTGGTATTTTATCATTGGCATAGTAATAAGTCTATCGATAACTGTGAGAATCGATAGTACTTAAGATCAGGGTGGGAACAATTATAAGATAGTAAAAGAACTTGGAAATATAGTTTTCAGTGATCAACCTATTGCATTTGTGGTGTGGATATTTGTCTGGTGGAATACTTTCTCTAATCATATTCCTTCTTTTATTATTACTTGCACTTTTGTTAATCCTGCGATTATTCCAAACCCCCCCCCCCCTCGTTACTTGTTAGTCACACGTTATTGCATGCAGATAACCGACTCCCTGTGGGATCGACCCTGACTTACTTGCTATACTCTTTAGTAGGTGAATTAGGATTTCTTTGACAGGAAAACGACACCGGTTTCCGGCCTTGTCAAATTTGGCGCCGTTGCCGGGGAGTCACACATTCTGTTTGTGATTATTTGTGATTGACTGCGGTGTGGATCTATCTTACGATCCGCACCTTTGCTACTGATTCACTACTTGTTGAAGTTCATACAGAGACAAGTACGAATGGCTCAGACACTCCGACAATTGACTGCACCAGATCTGATACAACAGCCATTGGCTGTAAGCATTCCACCACTTGCTGATGGTGTAACATTTGAGCTCAGAACAGGAGTGATACGATTACTCCCGAGATATTATGGACGAAGTGGCGAAGACCCCATTCTTCATTTGAATAAATTCCACAACGTCATTATGAGCATCAAACCAGCCAACATCACTGAGGATCAAATTAAAATGAGAGCCTTCGGGTTCACTCTTAAAGACGATGCTGAAGACTGGTATTATCATCTACCTAGCGGAAGCATAAATTCATGGGCTAAGCTGCATAAGGTTTTCCTCGCACGCTACTTTCCATCCAAAATGGCAAATGCCTTGAAAAGGGAAATTACCAGCATTGAACAAGGTGAGGAGGAGACCCTCTATGACTATTGTGAACGGTTCGAGCGACTCTGCGCTAGTTGCCCGTTCCATGGCTTTGATAAGAAATCACTGGTGCTCTATGTTTATAACGGGCTGATGGATGATGAAAGAAGAATTATTGATGCTACATGTGGTGGTAGTATCCTGAATATGACCCCCGACGCAGCCATGACCACACTTCATGATATGGCTGAGGGTACTAGGGATTTTGATGAACCCCCAAAGACCAGATTTGTTGGTGCTGTCCTCACCTACGAGTCACATGTATCGCAAGAAATTGCTTCTCTGAAGGAGGTCATTGTGGGGATGGGCAAGCAAGAAGAGCCTCAACAGCACGCTGTCTGTGGAGTTTGCACTGGTCCATTTCACAACACCAACGCCTGCCCCCAACTACAGGATACCACTATTGCTGAAGTGTACGAAGCTGAAGGTCACGGGCCTATTACACCTCAATATGATCAACCGCCACCGCAACAACCACGCTCTGATGAACCACCAACGACTGGCAGCCCCTCTTCAACCGAAGAAATGCTCAAGGTCCTAACAATGCACTTCACAATGCATGTGCAATCTACTGAGGCCAACATAAAGAGCATAAAGGAGGTCGTGTTCCAATTATCCGATGAGTTTGTTGGGTGGAGAAAAGAGAGCACTAAAGAGATTTCAAACGCAGTAACCCTCCGAAGTGGCAAGGAATTACAAGTCGCCCCTACAGCTAAAACGGACGACAATGCTGAAATCGAAATTGATGATGAGCAAATTCCACCGCCCCGCGGTGATTCCCACCGCGACCCGGCGACGGCCCCCAGTAATCCCACGCCATTGCCACCGCCCCGCGGTGATCCATACCGCCTCGCGGTGAAAGCCCAGAGCTCGTAGATTTACCTGAGGATGAAGAGGATCCCTACGTACGTCCCAACTTCCCTCCCCTTGGATCTGAGAAGCCACCTGCCCCCTTCCCCGAGGCACTAAAGGAAAGGAGAGTAATTGATGACAAGGATCTCTTCGACACTTTCAGTAAGTGTGAGGTAAATATCCCACTCCTCAAGCTTGTCAAGAGTGTACCAAGGTACGCTAAGTTTCTAAAGGAGTTGTGCACTATAAAAAGAAACCAGAAGCTGAAGGGCAAAAAGTCAAGGTTAGCGAACGCGTATCTGCTGTATTCCAGAGGCGTATGCCAAAGAAGTGCGGAGACCCAGGTATGTGGAGCATTCCTTGTATTATTGGAGACACTAAGTTTGAAAAAGCTATGCTTGATCTTGGTGCCTCCATTAATGTGTTACCCTATTCTCTCTACGAATCTCTTGGACTTGGACCTCTGCAGGAAATAGGAATTGTAATTCAATTAGCTGATAGGTCTAGTGTCTACCCTAGGGAGTAATAGAGGATGTCCTTGTTATGGTTGATAAATTGATATTTCCTGCTGATTTTTATGTCTTAGATATGGAAACAGATACGAAGGCAACTCCTATACTGTTAGATAGGCCGTTTTTAAAAACTGCTAAGACTAAACTTGATTTGCAAAGTGGGACACTTTCGATGGAATTTGACGGGGAGAAGGTGGAATATAACATTTATGAAGCCATGAAACACCCCGCTGAAGACCATTCTCTATGCTCCATTGATGTGATCGATTCTATTACACAGGATGTCTTTGATATTTCTAGTCCTCATGAGTTGATGACCATTGTTGAAAATAATTTGGACTTGTCCTATGAGGAATACTCTTTACCCTCTAACATGCAGGAAGCCATCGCTCAGCTGGATGCCCATGGTAAGTACTCTGCAGATCCTTTGGGCATTGGCCCCATTCTACTAAACCCGAGCGAAAGGCTCGTTCCTTCTGTTGAACAGGCTCCTAAGATCGAATTGAAGCCGCTGCCAGACCATCTCAAGTTCGCTTTTCTTGGAGCCAACGACACCCTGCCGGTCATTGTGTCTAACAAGCTGACTGCGGACCAGGAAATGAAGCTTTTAGGCATGCTCAGGGAGCATAAAACCGCAATTGGATGGACCATTGCAGATATAAAAGGGATAAGTCCCTCGACTTGTATGCATCAGATTCTCCTTGAAGACGGAGCTAGACCATCCAGGCAGCCATAGAGAAGGCTCAATCCTCCGATGATGGAAGTGGTGAAGAAAGAAGTGCTAAAACTCCTCAAGGCTGATATGATCTTCCCTATTTCGGATAGCCAATGGGTAAGTCCAACCCAGGTGGTCCCTAAGAAAGGAGGTATTACTATAGTGGAGAATCAACAAGGAGAGTTAATTCCCACCAAGACCACCACAGGATGGAGAGTGTGCATCGATTACCGTAAGCTGAATGTGGTAACTCGGAAAGACCATTTCCCCCTGCCCTTTATTGATCAAATGCTAGAACACCTTGCTGGGCGACCCTACTACTGTTTCCTCGATGGATATTCAGGATATTTCCAAGTGTCCATTGCACCAGAAGACCAAGAGAAAACCACTTTTACATGTCCCTTTGGCACCTTTGCATACCGCAGAATGCCATTCGGATTGTGTAACGCACCCGGTACATTTCAACGATGTATGGTTAGTATCTTCTCTGACTATGTTGAGAAATTCATTGAGGTATTCATGGATGACTTTACAGTGCATGGGACTAGCTTTGATTCATGTTTAACCCATTTGGCCCTCGTACTAAAGCGATGTGTTGATACCAATTTGGTTTTAAATTATGAAAAGTGTCATTTTATGGTAGAACAGGGAATAGTACTAGGTCATATTGTCTCTGCTAGAGGTATTGAGGTTGATAAGGCGAAGATTGATGTAATTCAGTCTTTGCCTTATCATACTAATGTGCATGAAGTGCGCTCCTTTTTAGGTCATGCAGGTTTCTACCGAAGATTTATCAAGGACTTCTCAAAAATCTCCTCACCCCTATGCGAGCTACTAAAGAAGGAAGTGATCTACGCATTCACTGATGAGTGCAAGGAAGCGTTTGATTGCCTGAGAGAACGCCTGACAAGTGCACCTATCATTCAGGCACCTGACTGGTCTCGCCCATTTGAGATCATGTGTGACGCCAGCGATTATGCAGTTGGAGCAGTTCTAGGACAGAAAGTGGGACGGGCATCCCATGTGATTCATTATGCCTCCATGATTCTGAATGAAGCCCAGAGAAACTACTCAACTACTGAGAAGGAAATGCTGGCGGTTGTCTTTGCCTTGGAAAAGTTTAGGCAATATCTTTTGGGAGTCAAGGTGATTATCTACACAGATCACGCTGCTCTTCGTTACCTGATGACGAAGAAAGAAGCAAAGCCAAGACTAATCCGATGGGTTCTCCTTCTCACTGAATTTGATGTGGAGATCCGTGATAAGAAGGGAGCAGAGAACCTAGTCGCAGATCACCTAAGTAGGCTCGTCCATGAGGAAGATAAGCCCGGAGAACAGAGCCCCATTCACGGCACCTTTCCGGATGACACACTTTTTATAATAGAAGGAAGTTCAGAAAACAAGCATCGCCCCGTGTTGCCCACCGCCGCGACCCGGCGAGTCATAGCCAGTATGAAGTTGGAGATGTCACCGCCCCGCGGTGGCCACCACCGCGACCCGGCGGTAGATTTGTTTGACAACCAGGAGAGCTCACCGCGACCCGCAGCGATAGTATCGCCCCGCGGTCACATCTCTGGAGTCACACTGTGCTCTGGAGATACTTCTGCCCCTCCCTCTCACATAGCCATGGACGTCTTCGGAATCCGTTCTTTTAGACCTTGGTACGCAGATATCGTCAACTATCTGGTTCGAGAGGAAATACCCCCGGATTACATCAGAGCTCAAAAGGCGAAGATCCAGAGGGAAGCTCGCCACTATGTGTGGGATGATCCTTACCTATGGAAGCATTGTGTCGATCAGGTAGTGCGCCGATGCCTCCCAGACAATGAGGTATAATCTGTCCTTAACTTTTGTCACTCTGAGGCTTGTGGAGGTCATTTTGGAGCGAATAGGACTGCTAGGAAAGTATTGGAGGCAGGATTTTATTGGCCACACATCTTTAGGGATGCTTACGCCTTCTGCAAATCCTGCGATCGATGCCAACGGGTTGGAAACATCACCAGAAGGAATGAAATGCCACAATCATCATTAATCTTTTGTGAGGTCTTTGATGTTTGGGGCATGGATTTTATGGGACCCTTTCCTAGCTCTCATGGGAATCTATATATATTGCTTACGGTGGACTACGTTTCCAAGTGGGTGGAAGCAAAGGCCACTAGGACCGATGATTCTAAGGTTGTGGTAGGTTTTCTCAAGGAAAATATTTTCTCAAGATTTGGAATACCCAAAGCTTTAATTAGTGATAGGGGGACCCATTTCTGCAACAAGACAGTAATTGCCCTGCTGAAGAAGTATCACGTCACCCAGAGAATCTCTACAGCCTACCATCCTCAAACTAATGGGCAGGCCGAGAACTCCAACAGAGTGATTAAATCTATACTGGAGAAGACAGTAGCAGCTCATCGGAGGGATTGGAGCACCAAGCTCAATGATGCGTTGTGGGCATACCGTACAACTTTCAAGACTCCGATAGGAATGTCCCCTTTCCGGCTGGTTTTTGGAAAAGCTTGCCACCTCCCCGTAGAGCTTGAGCATAAAGCGTGGTGGGCAATAAAGAAATGCAATATGCAACTGGATGAAGTGGGGGAATTCCGTAAGCTGCAGCTGCAAGAACTGGAGGAACTACGCCTTGAAGCCTATGAGAACTCAGTTAACTACAAAGCGAAGACCAAGCAATGGCATGACAAGCATATTTTGCGGAAAGATTTTAAGCCAAGAGATAAGGTCCTCCTATTTCAATCCCGGCTCAAGCTCTTTGCTGGGAAACTGAGGTCCAAATGGACGGGTCCTTATGAAGTTGCTGAAGTTCACCCCTATGGTGTCATTGGACTGATAAACCCCAAGACAGGCAACATCTTCACAGTCAATGGCCACAGGCTGAAACCCTATTATGAAGGCTTTGATCCAACCCATGTTGATGCAATAAGTTTCGGAAGCCCTGAGGCTGAAACAGGGTGAGCCATAGCCTACGTCGAGCCAACGACGTTAACCAAGGCGATGTCCGGGAGGCAACCCGGGTTAGTTATTTGATATTTCCCTTTCATTAGATTATTTTCGTAGTTTATTTTTGCTTTGTTTCGTCCGCCTGTTACTCACATTTCAGGTACGAAAGTAAATCCGAGACGAGACATGTACCCAGCTCGCGTCCACCGCCTCGCGTTGTAACCCCACCGCCCCGCGGTGGATCTCACCGCCCCGCGGTGGAGGTCTGGTATGGTTTCTCAACTAAAAAAAAATAAAAAAAATAGAAGAAATAAAGGGTCCCGAAAAAACCTTAAACGGGTGAGTAATATTTTTATTTCTTGAGTTGGATACGAAGGATTTGACGGTGTCAGTTGGATCGCCCCGCGATCCGGTATTTACTTGTACATTCATCACCCCCATAAACACTCCCGCCAAACCCTAATCCCTTTTTCTTTCTCTTCCATGTCTCTCTCTCTCTGCCGCACCCCCATTCCATGATCTCAAACCCTTAACCCAAAGCTTTACCCGCCCCAATCTCCCTTGTTCCTCGCCTTGGTAGTGGCAACCTTTAACCCAACTTTGATCTCCTCTACCCAAGCCTCCCTTTGTAACGATATCCGAACTTCCCCGTGGTGGTTAGTAGTTGAAGGGGGTGACATTTTGTTCCAGTGGTGTGACCGGTGCAATCTGGGTGTTCTTCCGGTTGTTCGGTGGTGTTGAAAGAGGAATCGAACAGTGACTGCCTCGCGTTGCAATATCGCCGCCTCGCGCGTATCGAATTTTGAATTTGGAGAAGAAGGTGAACAGTCGCCGCCCCGCGTCCACTTTGCCGCGACCCGACTACTACGCTCAGTAATCACCACCGCCCCGCAGTGACTCGTGGTCATTCCTCAGTGGGTTGTAAGTCTTCCTTGCCTCGTTCTTTCGCTTCGAGCACTTACTTCATTATATAATGTCGAGAGCTAGGAAGGTTGGGATGACCGAGGAGGAGTGTCGACTGTATGATGTGGTGTCAGCAAGACATATCCATCTGACTCGCTTCTTTGATAGGGGATCACTAGCCGAGTTGGGCTTGTTAGAGATGACTCAACAATGTCTGGACAAGATGGGATTGGGGGGATTCCTAGACAAATGCGCGCCCACATTCCCTGAACTATGCTTCCAGTTTATAGCCACTGTATCTCGAAGATACACGCGACGCATCATCGATGGTAGGGAGCAGAAGTTCATCGCTGGGATCACCTTCAAATATGAGGGTCGGAGTTATGGTATCCCTATTGAGGAAATTAGGGAGCTGTTGGGTGTGTCAAGGCCAGCTACTGAGAAGTGGAGGCGGGGTCTTGACAGGCAGACCTTAAGGAATTCTGGACCACCGCAACGGGCATGGCTGCATATCAAAAGCGGTTGGAGAATAGTAACAAACTTGTCCACCCCTGCTTCCGCTTAGTCTACACAGTGGTGCTTCAGACATTTTGTGGGTGTATGGAGGAAAGAAAGGTTTCTCTGAGGCGCCTTGGTCTCTTCTCCCCGATGATCGATCCTTTAGATGAGGAGACCCCTGTATGGATTGTCATATGGCTGCATGAGCTGTAGCAGATTCGCGAGGGCGCCGCGCGAGATATTGTTCAGGGTGGGCTGATCACCTTGGTTGCTGCGGCCAGGATTTCGATGGACACCATTCCTCAGCCACTCATGCCTATTCGCTACGACATTCCATATCTGCAACGGTGTGGTATGCTGACCATATCTTAGGGGCAGTTTCTGTGGTGCTCCTATGGAGGTCACCTTTTGCGTCTCCCCTGTCCCCTGGCCTACCCACGAGTCTTTACAGGCTGGTACATTCCGTCTGATGCTGAGATTATTCCTTCTGACGATGAGGCTGATCCGCCGGCTGCCATTCCCATGCTTATGGATGTCGATCCCCCTGCTTCTGACATTGCCTCCATATCTGCTTCGCCTTCTGAGTTTTCGTGGGACGAGATGTTCATCCGTTTTGATGCCTTCACGTTGCGACAGGAGGCTGCAAACGAGGCGACGCTGGCTCGGTTGCGGACTATACAGGCTGACATTGCACGCGATATCACGGACCCGCTGAGTGCAGCTGAGGCCTTCATGCAGGAGCAGTACTTTGGGCGGCATCCACCTCCATCGAGCTTTCCACCGTATCCACCTTTCCAGTGAGTCTTTGTTCTTTTCTCCCTATTTTGTTTTGTTTTCGTCTTTACATTGAGGACAATGTGTGTTTCAAGTGTGGGGAGGGATTTAGACTCACTGTTTATCATAGCTAGTGTATAGATTTTATTCTTGCATTTCGTATTTCTATTCTAAAAAAAAAAGAGCCAAAAAGAGGTAAAAAGGCACCCAAAATCCTGGGATGAGCCGAAAACCCGCAAGGGCGGCTCAGGTAAAAAGCAGGTAGTCCGACTGGTATAGACCAGGGCAAAAGTGGACTGGAGTGTTATGAGCACATGTGAGACGTCTAGTAAAATGAAATGAGTGGCTTGGTGAAAACCCGAAAGGGCACCTCGGCAAGATGAGCGAAAAAGAAGAAGAGTGATTCTAGGATTTCTCTCTACCTATTGGCGAGGCGTCATAAGAAGAGGCGGTATAAGGAGTTCGGGTAGGCCACTTTGGAGCAATAAGAAGCTAGACAAGAGTTAGGAATAGATTCATCTCGCATCATGTGTTTTGGTTGTCTGAGGCTGATTGTTGAGCTGTTGTAGTCATTGGTATCATCTGTTGTCACACTTCCTGAGGCCTTGATATTTGATGAGTGGAGTATGGTTGATTTAATTTACTCGGGACGAGTAAAGGTCTAAGTGTGGAGATATTTGATAGGTGTCATTTCATGCACCTTAACTAGTGATTATTGACACAATTTAGATGAAGTTTCGGTGTAGAATTAGGCTAAGTCTGTAAACCAGGGAAAGAGTTGAAGCAGTACAAATTTGAAGGTTTTACAGCTTAGTGAAGAGGAAAGAAGATGAAGGATGAAGAAGTTGGCCAATGCCGCCCCGCGCCTGAAGCCACCGCGACCCGGTGATGTTCCTCAGAGAAGTGCAACGCAAAGCCACCGCCTCGCGGTGGGATATTACCGCCCCGCGGTGGAAGAGAAGGGTGTGCGGCCAGCGTGTCAATTGTTTCCATTTTAGTATATTTGGATTTTATGTCTTATTATATTTTATTTCCTTATTTTATCTGCTAGGTTAACTTTCTACGAACCTATTTAAGATCTTTTTCGTTAATTTTGAGAGGAGTTCGGTCCTCTCTCTTTTGATCATTCAACTTCTAGGTTTTTGAACAATGGATAGCTAAACACTTTTGTTTCGCTAGACAATTAAAGCACTACAATGAATTGGTTGTGAGATTTATATCCCGTGTTTTATATCTTATTAAGTTGGATTGATTCTCTTGATTAAACTGTCTATTGATTTATGTTGATTCTTCTGGCGTAGCTAACTAGGTTTTTCGACATCTATCATATTCCTAGGATTGCATATAGGGGTTCCGAGTGCATATCTAGTGGTAAACACAATTGTGCGTGTAGGGGTTCCGAGCGTACAATTGTGAGTGAGAATCAGTTGCATGTTAAGTAGGGGAGTGAGTACTTGTACGTCTTTCTACTTGCATGTATCCTATATCCTTGTGTGCATTTCTATTGCTGTGTTGGTGCTAAGGTACGCTGACAACTATGAGAATCAGTGGTATTTTATCAGTGGCATAGTAATAAGTCTATCGACAACTGTGAGAATCGATAGTACTTAAGATCAGGGTGAGAACAATTATAAGATAGTAAAAGAACTTGGAAATATAGTTTTCAGTGATCAACCTATTGCATTTGTGGTGTGGATATTTGTCTGGTGGAATACTTTCTCTAATCATATTCCTTCTTCTATTATTACTTGCACTTTTGTTAATCCTGCGATTATTCCAAACCCCCCCTCGTTACTTGTTAGTCACACGTTATTGCATGCAGATAACCGACTCCCTGTGGGATCGACCCTGACTTACTTGCTATACTCTTTAGTAGGTGAATTAGGATTTTTTTGACAGGAAAATGACACCGGTTTCCGGCCCTGTCATGCAATCACCTCTAACCAACACAAGTACAAACGAAAACCAAAGCAATAACTACCCATACCTTGCTTTAGCTTTCCGATCTCAGTTCACAAGAGCTCTGGATGACAATAGCTGAGATGTCTTTCCCCAAGACAATTCTCATCTATATATAGGGTCTAACAAAGATCCTATTACCAAATATCACACTATAAGCACATATGGTAACTATGACAAAAATCGTTTCCAAATAAACTCTAAATCTGATAAACATTTAGTTTCCATATATAAAGTTTCTTAAGACTCAATATCTTCTTCTTCTCCTCCAAGTAAAACACGAAATCTTGTTTCCTTGTATAATCGAGTATGTCTGGGAACAACTGGCGTATCTCTGTGTTCTCGCATTGTTCCTCAGACGCGGCGTTTCCATAAAAGAAACTTTCCTTGTATAGGCGCCACGCGCTTTCCAGCTTTCCCAATTATTTGCGCGGGCACTGTTCCGTGTTGTCACAGCTTTCCAATGTGCTCCTCTGTTTTCTCTTCTTCACTGTTTTTCCATTATTCCTTTATCCTTTCATGAAACCTGAAACTCATAGGAACAACACAAAACCATAAAACCTAATGGTGTTTATCATCAACAAAACCAGAGGGAACTATCAAGGTTCCAACAGATTAGAAGTTGGTTAATCAATTCCATGACTAATGAAATTTCAAAGACCTTTACTCATGTACAACCGACCAAAGAACCGTGGGATGATTTGTTGGATAGGTTTGATGAGTCAAGTATGCCTTTTATTTATCAGTTACAGAAGGAAATTGTTAGTATAAAGCAAGAAAACATGAGTTTGTCGGTCTATATTGGAAAAGTGAAGAAAAATTGGGATAAGTTGCAGATCATAGAAGGTTTGCCAATTTGTAATTCTGGAATGATGTCAAAGTGTGAATGTGGTATTCTCATGAAGATAATTGAGAGAGAGGAAAAGGACAAACTTTTGTAGTTTTTTGATGGGGTTGAGTGATATGTTTGAACATATTAGCTTCTTCAATTTTGAATTGGAGAGTACACTTTGAGATGAATGGGACTTATGTTTGCTATGATGATTTTAGGATATTTCGGTGCTTATGTTTTTCTTGGATTCCTAAGTCTTATGGAGACAAGTTTCAGCCCACTGCTCGCCAGTGTGTGTTTATTGGCTATCCTCCAGGACATAAAGCTTATAAGCTCTATGACATGCAATCTAGGAAGTGCTTTGTCAGTCGACATGTTACATCCAAAGAGGTTATTTTTCCTTTTAAACAGTCCTCCCTTTACCCAATTTTTTTGACTTCTCCTCCTCTTCCTTTTGGTTTCCCCAACTTGTGATGAAACTTTCATCCTTTCCTTCCTCCACAGTCCCTATGACACACAGTCCTTCCAGAGATATTTATCTTACTCCTTCTGACATTTCCTCACCTTTACCTTTCCTTACTACACCATCTGGTGTTATTCTTGCTCATGTTGAGCCTGTTGGTCTAGTTGTTGAACTTCCTTCTATAGAGAGGCCTTCCAGACTTGTTAAGAGACCTACAAGATTATAGGATTTCATTTGTCATTCCGTACTTGATAGGACTGTCTCCTCTGTGATTCGGTCACCTGATTTAGCCCATTAACTCTTGAATATGTGCATTCCCTTTTTGATTACCTTTCAAATTTCTGAACCATCTCATTATGCACAGGCTAGTCATAATCATGTTTGGGTGGCATCTATGCAACAAGAGCTTCTTGCTCTTGAAAATAATCACAATCGGGTCCTCACTTCCCTTCCTCCAGGAAAGAGAGCTATTGGCTCTAAGTGCGTATATAAAGTGAAGCATCGACATGATGGTTCTGGTGAAAGATTAAAAGCTAGATTAGTGGCTAAGGGTTATAACCAAGTCAAAGATAAAGACTAGAAACATACTTTCTCTCATGTGACTAAGTTTACAACTTTATAGAGTTGTGCTTGCTTTAGCTTCTGCTCAGAATTGGTTGTTGCATCAGCTAGACATCAATAATGTATTTTTTCATGGATTTTTGGATGAAGAGGTCTACATGCTTCCTGCTCAGGTTTGTCATCTCAAGCGCTCTCTCTATGGTCTTAAACAGGCCAATAGACAATGGAATCTTGAGTTGACAAAAATGCTTCTCAAATTGGGTTTAACTCAGTCTAAGCATGATTACTCTTTGTTTATCAAGAAAAAGGGATCTCTTTTAAGAGTTGCTTTAGTATATATTGATGATATGCTTTTTACTGGCACTAATGAGGATGATATTGCTCATGTTAAGAAATCTCTTGATTCTGCTTTCACAATTAAGGATCTTGGTCAAGCAAGATTTTTCTTAGGTACAGAAATCTCAAGGAATGATGATGGTTTATTGTTGAACGAGCAAAATTAAAAGATTGTGTCTAAGTCTTATGCTGAGAGTGAATATAGAGCCATGTCCTACACTGTTGGTGAACTTGTTTGTCTTGAGGGCTTGCTTTCTGATTTCTTCATCAAGATCCCTCTGCATATTCCTCTCCACTATGACACTTGTGTTGCTCATCATCTGGCTGCGAACCTCGTTTTCCATGAACGAACAAAACATCTTTGCATTGATTGCCACTTTGTTTAGAGACAAAGTGTAAGGGGGTTTTCTGAAAATTGTTCATGTTGGAATATAAGTTCTCACATCTAAAGTTATGACATAACTTGCCTAGTATATATAAGTTTGATAGGCTACTCCTCCTATTGCCAATTATTTTAGGATGGAACCCCAATGAGATTATGTACTGGGCCTATCTGCGCCTATACGCTCTTATCCGTACGACTTTCAATCTATGGGGCCACGGACTTTCACATGGTATTAGAATGGGTACGGTCATGGGTCCCTTTCTTTGGTTTGATAGGGTCTGACTAAGAGGAGATTGAGAATGCCTACCCACACCCGTTTGTCAAAGTGTCAACTAAGCCAGGCCACCCGCCCATTGCACTTGCGGGAGCGTGTTGGAATATAAGTTCTCACATATAAAGTTGGGACATAACTTGTCTAGTATATAAGTTTGATGGGCTACATCTCCTATTGTCAATTGGTTCTAAGATGGAACCCCACTGAACTTATGTATTGGGTCTATCCGCACTTATACGCTCGTATCTGCACGACCCCCAGTTTATGAGCCCACGGACATTCACATTTGATATCAAGTCTACTTTTTAATTAGCCGATGTGTTTACAAAGGCTCTTTTTACCAATGCAACATAATTATGCTTTACTAGGGCATCGTCGCCTACTTATAATTCAAAGGATGCGTGGCAACCAAGTATTAGTAGCTACTAGCTACGTTTTGTGTTCCCTTCCTTAGTTTCCTTCCTCTGAAGGTAAACTCCCTTCCCTTTCTTCTAGTAAGGGTTCTCTAGCCTTATGCTAGCCTCTTCTCACCCCTTTTCCCACCCACCTCTCCCCATCTCTCCATGGCTTCCTCTACAAAAGAATCTCCTCCCACTGTCGACGAATTGTACCTCACGACTGCAGAATGTAACCCTGTTCTTGGAGGTCTTATTACACCAGCTCAATCCGGCTCCACTACCTCCTTTAATCTCCTTGGTAAGCTTCACACAGAAAAACCCTTCAATTTTCATGCCATGCAAAATCTGTTGAAGATGGTTTGGAAACTCAGAAAGGGTTTCACGGCTAGGGAAATCAAATCCAACATGTTTACCTTTCAATTCGGCTGCATTGAGGACAAGAACAGAGTCATCCAGGAGGGACCTTGGTCTTTTGACAAGCATCTCTTGCTTTTAAAGGATCCGGGTTGTCAATAGCCTTCAAAGATTGAATTCAACACTGTATGGTTCTAGGTTCGTGTGCTAGAATTGCCTTTCAATGCCCACTCTGCACAAACAGCCTCTGCTATAGCTAGTTTATTCATTTCTCTAGACACAGACTCCCTGCATGGCCTCACAAATTATGCAGGATTCATGCGCTTACGACTGGAAATTGATCTTTCTCAGCCTCTCCGCGGCGGAGCTCTTCTTGATCTAGGACTCCCAGAGAAAGTTTGGGTTGATTTCCAATATGAGAAATTACCTAATTTTTGCTACACATGTGGAAAATTGGATCATGTTCAGTTGGAATGTGATAATACTGAAGCGAGACAATTTGAATGTCAGTATGGCAGTTGGTTGAGAGCCCCACCTCTGTCTAAGGAAGAATTACTATTATCTTCTCAACACCTCACCCCTGCACCTGCTGATAAAGAGACTAAGAAAGGGTCCCGTCACTTATTGAAATCTATCCTGCAAGGAAGTGAAGATAGTGATCTAGATGGCCCACCTCCCTCTGCTGACATCCCTGCAATAAGGAATCTAGCTACATACATCAGCAATATTGAAGTACTTGATTCCCCTGGTCAACCTGCCACTCAAAGCCAAGCGGAATTAAATACTTTAACACAGGCCCCTTTACATCAAATTCACACTTCTACAGCTACAACTTTTACTTCCTCTGAGAAGAATAAGGATTTAATTATTCACTCCTTAATGGCTCAACCACTCAGTGCTATTCCTCAAGTGAAGGAGAATAGAGTTGTTAATAAGTGGAAAAGAGGATCAAAGAAAGTGGGGTCTCCTCTTCCTAATCCTGTGCAGATATCACAACCTCATCATGGCAAGAGGGAACTCCCTAAATCTTTACGCACATACAGATCCTCCAAGCAGCAAAAAACTCTTGCACACTCTACTACTGGTCTTGAGGCCATAGCAATCAATCTGATATCGGCAGAAGGAGATGATTCTCCTTCTGACCGGATGCAATGAAACTTTTGAGTTTCAACTGTCGAGGTTTGGGAAGTACTCGGGCAGTTCGCAATATTATCCATCTTGTAAATAGTGAACTTCCCAATGTCCTTTTTCTTATGGAAACTAAATCCAGTGCTAGTCATATGCAGTCCATTGCCCCAGCTCTTGGCTTCCAATGTTGCTTTGCTGTCAATAGCTTGGGTCATTCTGGTGGACTCGCTCTCTTCTGGAATTTTGATGTAAATATCTCTGTTGTTTCTTGCTCTCTACATCATATTGATGTTCACTTCCTCACACCTAATAGTAGCTTTGACTGGAGATGAACCTTCTTCTATGGTTGGCCTGAAATGTACAAGAAATATTTATCTTGGGAGCTTCTTCAGCATCTCTTCTTGGAAAGGTCCTTTACTAGTCCTACTGACTGGGTGTGCATTGGAGACTTTAACCAAATTCTTCAGTCCACTGACAAATTTGGAGGCAGTCCTACTACTTTTGCATCAATCAATGCTTTTAGAGATCTTCTTGGCTACTGCAATCTTCGTGAGATCAGCTTCCAGGGGGGTCTGTTTACTTGGACAAATGGTCGACAGGGAGCTGATTGCATTCAAGAGAAGCTGGGGAGAAAACCTTTCCGCTATGAGGCCATGTGGTATGCTGCCCTAGGTTACTTTGATGTGATCAATTCAATTTGGTCATCACCCATACCCGGCCAATCTATCTCCATCTAATTGAAACATACGGCCAGTGCTTTGCTTAGATGGAATAGAGAAGATTTTGGCAATATTTCATTCAGGCTTCGATCTCTAAGGGATCATATATCTACACTTTTATCTTGTCCCTTAATAGATGAAGCTTCCTCTCTACTTCATGATTTACATCATACTGAGGAGCATCTCCTTAGCCTGCTTGAAACAATGTGGTACCAAAGATCTCGTGCAAATGAGCTTAGTCTGGGTGACAGAAATTCAACCTTTTTCCATGCTAAAACCACTGGCAGGAAAAGGCGAAATCATATCAAACAGTTATGCAGGCCTCATGGGACTTTAGCTACTGATCATGAGTCCATACAGGATGTGGTTGTTTCTTATTTCCGTGAGCTATATTCCTCACAGTCGACAAGTATTCCAAATGACCTTCTCTCAGGGATTCCAACCAGTATTTCTGATTCAGATAATGCTTCCTTGCTTGCTCCTTTCTCTGCAGATGAAGTTCTTAATGTTATAAAGCTGATGCATCCAACAAAGTCTCCAGGACCGGATGGCTTCCCTGTCTTGTTCTTTCGGAATCACTGGAGCAGTGTTGGGCAAGAAGTCATTAATTCAGTTCTGCAGTTCCTGAATCACAGAAGCATACCAACAGATTTCAACCACACGTACATTACTTTGGTTCCTAAGGTGAACAATCCCTCTCATATGACTGACATCAGACCAATCAGCCTATGTAATGTCATCTATAAGGTCGCCTCAAAGTGTATTGCTAATAGACTCAAACCTCTTCTTCAGAATTCTGTCTCCAAATATCAAAGTGCTTTCCTTTCAGGAAGATCCATCTCTGACAATGCTATAGCAGCTGGGGAACTCTTTCACTATTTAAAGCATAAGAAGACTGGAAGAAGAGGGTTTATGGCTATAAAGGTTGATATGGCTAAGGCTTTTGATCGTGTGGAATGGAACTATTTGCACTAGATTATGTTGCACATGGGTTTCCATGACAGATGGATATCACTCATCATGTTGTGCATTAGCTCAGTATCTTACTCTGCTCTTGTCAATGGCATCCCCTCACCAACAATTTATCCACAACGAGGCCTTCGGCAAGGTGATCCACTGTCATCCTTCCTCTTTCTACTTGTCATGGAGGGTCTCTCAGGACTCTTCTCTGCTTATCAATCTCGAGGGCTTCTACATGGTATAAAAATAGCTCGTACTACACCTCATGTTTCACATCTCCTTTTTACCGATGATTGTATTCTTTTTGCACGAGCTAATGTCACTGAATGCAAACATATTTGTGATCTGCTGCGGATTTTTGGAGAAGGCTCAGGTTAGTTTATTAACTGTTCAAAATCTCAGGTTACTTTCAGTGCTAATCTGAATAGGGCAAACAAGGATATTCTGCTTCAATTGCTTGTTTTAGTGAATCAGAATGTCAGGACAAATATCTTGGACTCCCAACTGTTATTGGAAGGTCTAAGAAGGCCCTCTTTCAGCAAGTTATTGATCGTGTAAGGAATAAAGCTAAGGGATGGAAGAGCTCATCTCTCTCTCAAGCTGGAAAAGAAGTCCTCACTAAGGCAGTATTACAATCCATTCCTTCTTATATTATGAGTTGCTATAAATGTAACACCCCCAAATATATATCTTTGAAAGGTATTACCGCCAGTGACCTCAGATTTCACATCCGAAGCCACCCCAGGCTTAACCCGTTTATATAAATCATAAAACAACAGTTATAATACAAAATATCATAACTTTTGATTAAAGCAAATGTTTCTGAATTACATCCATGATTCAAAATACATAATCAAATATATTACAGCAGAAGTCTTAATACATAAAGGACACAAGGGTCTTGATCTAAACGATCACCCACCAAGGAATCTCAACCTGGTAAAACTCTTCAAAAATTCCAATTACCATCATTGTCGTTTCTAGCCTTCATCGGAACTGCAGTTTATCTGATGTGTCGTATGAGACGGATGACACCAGCCAACCATGCAAGGGAATATAACCGGTTGGTTAGTCTAATGAAAGACTATGCAAGGGTAAAACAGAAAGGTTCTAAGTAGTCGTATTAGGTTAGACTCATCGCTTCTCGAATAAAAGTCGATGATGATAGTCAACCACCATATTCCTACTGAAATATACGAAAAGGCATGATCAAGAGAAAGGACTCTAAAAAAATGAGTCTTACGGAAACATATGAAAAGAAGACTCTAAAAGGTTGAGTCTTATCGGAAAGTATGACAAGTGCTTGGGAACATCAATTTCACACAAGCGTTTTAAAACTGACTTGGTGTTTCGGTTCACGACCAACCTCACCGCACAATGCGAATTCAGATTGGAAAGAGAACTTTACTCTGACCAAAGTCTAGACAAGTTTCCTAGCTGCACTACTCTCTTAGCTGCACTACTCGCCTGAGGGTATATTAATTATGTGCACTAAAACACTTATCTTATTTAATTCCAAAATGTACATTTTACGTTATAAGCTTTTAAGATCTCTTCACAACAGATATCAGATCTCCTCACAAGAGATATCAAAGGGAATACATCCCAAATGGCGGCACCAACTGTGTGCACATACCTTGAGTAAGGGTAAGGTCATGACCGAAGATACTAGGGAAAATCCTCCTAGCACCATTATCAAGAAACCACTAAACCTCGCAAGGTACATAGTGTTCCTACGAATACTCGTTCTAACTAAACAGTTAAAACATAAGAGCAATAATTCACATCAAAGCCATCGAGGCCAATAACAGGTATAATAGCGTTGTTTCTAGCAATATATACAACCTATTATAATATATGTATTTCAATCATATATATATATAATAGCGTTGTTTCTAGCAATATATACAACCTATTATAATATCTCTTTTTAAATCATATACAATTATCAAAACTGTTCCTAGACGAAAACAATATTCATCCCAAATTAATTAACAATTAAATAATTGATAATCAATATAAATATGGAATGATAAGCAAGAGCGAACCGCCACTTGCCTTAGATTAGACGAGGCTCAACGAAGCTCGAGACGACGGGTTTCCGGTTCCGAAACGAGGAAGAACTCGGATTATAATTTCCTACGGAACGACCCATAACGAAACCCAAAGTTAGATTCGACAATAACTAGTACGAATCTAAAGAAAGGCGAACGAAATCGAAGGAACGAAGTCCCGATCGAAATCACAAAACCCAAGGCCACACCCACAATCGCCCAGGCACACCGCGGGTGCGGTGGCCCTGCCACGGGTGCGGTCACAAGTGCAGTCGTCGGGGACAAAGATGAGATCTTACCGGGGACGACGCGTTGGGCTCGATTTGGATTGGCTTCGACTTCCAAACTCCTTGGGCCACCAAACACCACCTTGAGGGCACCTCCTCCTCCTATGGTAGCTCTGACGACGACCTTGAAGAACTCCGGCGAAAGCTTGCAACTTCGGCGACAATGGAACGAGAGAGAGAGAGAGAGATTTGAGATGTCTTCCTCCTCCAAGCCTCCTCCTTTTATAGGCCAAGCAAGGAGCTCAGTTGGCACCTCCCCCACCGCCTCACCGCTTCAGCTCCGACAAGATCGGCAAGCAGCTCAGTCGAAGTTCGGCGGAGCAGAAAAGAAATCATGACGGCGCGGGTGCGGTGGCGACCAATTCTGACCGCGGGTGTGGTGGGTATGACCGCAGGTGCGGTCAAGGCAAATTCTGTGCCTTTTGCCCACTTTTGTCCGGGAAGAATTATGGGTATGGGTTTTAACCCCGGTTTAAACATATTCGTATCCGAACAAATATTCTAAGCCCCAAAATACGTCGAATGTATTTTATTCCACTCAAGGAATTTTTACAGAGATCAAGTATTTAACAGAAAATCTGAACTTCTCTGAAAATAATTCGACTATAATACGAGTGTTTGGAAAACTTACCAAAATACTCTTTACTAAAATGAGGGGTATCACAATAAATTGCCTCATTCGGTTTGTCAGGAGCTGGAACAAATCATTGCGAAGTTTTGGTGGGGCTCTCTTGAACAACGGAAGATGCACTGGTCCAAATGGAGCAACCTATGCACCCCTAAAGAAGTTGGTGGCATGGGTTTCCGAAATTTGTCTGCATTCAATGATGCTCTTCTTGCTAAGCAGGTGTGGCGTCTGCTCATATGTCCTGATTCCATTGTTGCACAACTTCTTAAAGCCAGGTATTTCTGTAGAAGTAATGTCTTAAACTCCTCGCTGGGACACCATCCAAGCTACATTTGGCGAAGCTTATTTCAGTCTATTTGGGTTCTTAAGAGAGGGCTCCTTTGGGAACTTGGTAATGGTTGCACTGTTAAATTCTGGGGTGATCCATGGCTTCCTCGACCAACTACCTTTTCCCTCATCACTCCTTGTCCTTCTGATGATCAGAATAGAAAAGTTGTTGACTTTTATGATTGGAGCAATCATGACTGGAAGTGGCATGTTCTTCAGCAGGTCCTCATGCCCCATGATCTACAGTTTCTGGAAAACATTCAACCTGTTTCTCTTGAGTCAGATGATACCATTCGGTGGTTTTATACAACAAGTGGTAACTTCACAGTCAAGTCTGCTTATACAGTCATTCTCTCAGATCTTCAACCTGCTAGCAGCTCCAATTCTGCTTCTTCCACTCCTGATTCCACATACTGGCAAAAGGTCTGGAAACTTAAGGTTATCCCTCGTGCAAAAAATCTCCTTTGGAGATCTCTTAAAGGTTTCTTACCTTGTCTCCCTAATCTCAAGAGGAGGAAATTGCTACACACTGCTATCTGCCCATTATGTCCTTCTAAGGTGGAAACTGAGCTCCATGTTTTCAAAAATTGTTCCTTTGCTTCTCAGTATTGGGCTCAATTTCCTATCTACCATGAAGCTATGATACTTCGACCGGATTCCCTTTGGGACTGGTGGTGCTCGCTGCATAACATTCTCACACCAACACTTCTCCAATTTTGGTGTGTTTCAATTTGGGCACTTTGGACTAATAGGAATGCAAGGGTCTTTGATGGCTTTGTTCAAAATGCTGATCAGCTTTGTCACTTTGTTGAAATGAATTCTGGATTTGCCTCTTCTGCATACTCTGGTATCTTTCCTGCATTATCTTCCTTTCATCACTCTGTTGTCCATAGTCCCCCTGCTCTCAGATGTTTTCGTCTTTGCTGTGATGCCAGCCTATCTTCTGATGGCAGTGTCGCTATTGGCTTCACTATCCTCCATTCCGATGGATCAATACATGTTCTAGGGAGTAAACGGTTAAAACCTAGCACGTGTATTGCTGCATTGGAAGCAGAAGCCATTTTGTGGGCGCTTTGTTGTACTCTTCAATTTGGGACATTCTCAATTCAAGTATGGTCTGACTGCTTGGGAGTCATCACTGCGTGCTCAACTCATACTCTTCCCAGGACGAAAGCTGGCAT
The DNA here is from genome assembly GCA_027886185.1 of Rheum nobile. Classification (NCBI taxonomy): domain Eukaryota; kingdom Viridiplantae; phylum Streptophyta; class Magnoliopsida; order Caryophyllales; family Polygonaceae; genus Rheum; species Rheum nobile. The sequence continues at coordinate 11,131,237 of WOAB01000563.1, read as the reverse complement.
GATCATCAAGCTCATCCTGCTCAAGGCAGCCAACTTCTATCACTGCTCATTCCATCACTTGCCCAGGAATCTGAATGTTCAAGCTCATCATGCTGCTCAATACGGTCTTTCACTTCCAGTTTTCTCTTTTGTTTTGTTTAATCATATTTCTCAATTTCCATTTAAATTGGCAAATGTACTGAATATTTCTCTTTAGTATATATTTTATCCTCTTTCCAAAAAAAAAAAAAAAAAATTCAAAGGATGGCCGGTCATTATGAACGTACGTGGAAATAAAACTCAATCTCTGGATAGCTGTTATACTAGGATGGGTCAATATCTTCCCATTTTGAAAAAATGAAATTGCCATTTATAATGTTCACATTTGGACAATTATGGTGTCCAAGTCCCATCAAATCGAGACCACGGGAATATCGTCTTCCAACAAGATAAGTTAACAATTCAATTTTCCTTTTTCTTTAATTAACACCAACCAATTTTCAGATTTTGTATTAGATGGAAGAAACGACAATCTTATGGCATTGTGGATAGTCGTTTTGGATAGAGAGGGTTGGTTTAACCGAGGAGCGTATGTCTCACGTCACGTAGCGAGAGAGTGTGGGGTCAGGGACATGTCGTTTTCTACTGGGTCCCACTTTATTATTATAAGTACTTGCCTTGCCTGCCCACTGTACCAGGTTTACTCGCCTGCTCCTGCTAGATTCTTTTTAATTATTTTTCCCAGTTTTTTTAAAGTAACTTAACAAATTATTTTTGTTTACAACTTTGTATTAAAGTCTTTTCGGTTTAAGCTAAAAAAAAAAGTATTTTCGGCTTCGGTTTAGTCGGTAAACATGACAAGCTACGATGCCCTTTTTCGAAGATTCAGGTTTAATTTTTCTAGAAATTCGAATTTTTATTGTTTTAAGAAAATATTCATTTTTCGTTATAATGATTTAGTATTTTTTATGGACCGAATAAAGAGTTTTTTTTTTTACAAAAAAAAAAACTATGTATTACGAATAGAGAATTGAATGATGTGAATGTTAAACATATACGTGTAGGCCAGGATGCATTTTTTTTTAATAATCTAATTGTCATATGATACCAACTGTATTTTTAACATACAATGGTACATTCACACATCTAAGAGTCTCTACTTCTTCTATGTACAATGCAAGATAAGAGTTCATAAACTTGAGTCTAGATATGAAGTTTTGTGTAAAATTCTAGTAAAAATCATTCGAATTGATAATTTAAAAAAATTCTTTTTTAAAATGGAGCCTAATATTTATCTTGTAACAAAAAAATAATTAATTTTTACAGTGGTACATATACTGACATATGGTATTGTTTATATCATTTTTTTTCTTTGTGATTTTGTAAACGATCAACTTTACGTGTTAAATACTCCGTATTTGTTAGTGTTTTTTACGGCATAAGATTAAAATACATATATACTCCATATTTTGTATAATATAAAGAACATATAAACTCTATACTGCTTATAGTACTCCCTCTGTCTCATATTATAAGCCCCATTTTGACCGGGTTCAAATGTCGAGGCGGGTTTTGTATCGTTAATATCTCTAATTATATAATCCTAAAAATTATAATTTTTTGATATTATCAAAGTACTCGTTGAGACGAATCAAACAAGACCCCACATGACTATGTTTTTTTTTATATATTGGAAGAAATCTTGAAGATTTCCTTCAACTGTGAACAGTGTAAAAAACGCAAATAGGGCTTATAAACTGGGACGGAGGGAGTATATGTCATTTTAGAATTTTTATGTATTTACTTTTCTACGTTATGGATTTAAAAGTTTTAAAAATAAAAGATGAATATATAAGTATATATGGTATTCAAAACAATAGAAGCCAAGGCGGATTTATGTGATGTTCACTCATTGTGTTTTTTTATATATAAAAAAAACTATTTTTTCAAAAAATATATAAAAAAACACAACTTTGTACAAATTTGTGCATAAATATTTCAATAAAAAAATGCAATATTTTTTCTATATCTATCCTTATTTGTGTAAAAATTTATGTTTGCAAATTTGAAATCAATTTTTAATACAAATTTGTTGAAATTACGCAAAGAAAGTATTATGTAATAATGAAATTTGTTTGAATTGTGTAATTTTTGGATCAATATTGAGTAAAATTTCATTTGGGTTCGATTATAAGGTTTGTTATTTGAAATTGGGTTGTTTGTGAAGATAGATGGTATACTTAAATAGACGATAGACTTTGAAATTAAGATTTTGTGTAAGGTAGATGGTAAACTTTTGCTCTTCAAGATTTTAGCTTTCATTAGACTAAAATCTCGCCTCTACCCCTAGTAAAAATCACTTTTACTTTGTCATCAGAATTCTAAAATTTGGTGGATGTGATATGGTGTTGGGTACTTGGGTGTTGACTGGTTGAGGGAGTTTAGTCCCTTAACATTTGACTTTAGGCAATTGAAGTTTTACTTTGTTAAGGAAGGACATATAGTGGAGTTAATTGGATTTAACGAACAAGCCAATGTGAGAATGATGAAGGGTGTGAGGTTGCAAAAGTCACTGAAGAAAAAAGTTCCCTGATTTGTCACAAAGATAGCTCATTGCTTTAGTTTAGAAGAGAAAAACTAGGACCTTACTCATCACAACACTATTGTTACAAATTGATGATGTGTTTGTTGTTCCCACATGCCTACCACCACTCAAAAACCATGAACACCACATCAATTTTAAAACCAGGAGCACAACCACTATGTGCAAAAACCTATAATTACCCCTATTTACAAAAGAATGAGATTGAGAAACAAGTGGCAGAGATGCTCACTAATGTCACAATTAGACCTAGTCACAACCTCTATTCCTCACCCATACTTCCGGTTAAGAATAAAGATGGAACTTGACCATTTTACATAGACTATATATAGTTGAATGATGTGAATGTGAAGGAGGACAAGTTTTCCATACCTCACATTGATGAGCTTCTTGATGAATTAAAAGGGGCTTGTGTATTCTCAAAGCTTGACCTAAGAGTTGGGTATCATCAAGTCCGAATGGCACCAGATGACATCCACAAAACTGCATTCATAACACATCAAGGCCATTATGAATCTAAAGTGATGCCTTTTGGCCTCACAAATGCCCCGTCTACCTTCCAATCATTGATGAATGAAGTGTTTGTAATATACTTAAGGGAATTTGTTCTATTATTTTTTGATGACATATTAATATATAGTGCTAACTTGGAGGAGCATGTGCAACACTTGGTTGTTGTTTTAGAGCTTATGAGGCGACACAAGTTATTTGCTAAGAAAATTAAATGTACTTTTGCTAAGTCTAAGGTTGATTATTTGGTACAAATTATCTATGGGAAGAGGGTGGTCGTTGATCCTTCTAAAGTGGAGGCTATGGTCTCATGATCATCACCTAATTCAGTTAAGAAGCTTAGAGGGATTTTAAGGTTAACTACTATTCTAGGCGGTTTATGTAGAACTATTGTGTCATTAGTAGGCCTCTCATTGAGCTTCTTAAGAATGACTCATTCAATTGGGATTGTACATCTGATCAAGTCTTTCAACACTTGAAGAAATTGCTCATAACCATTCATGTATTGGGGCTTGACTTTTTTGTTCTTTTTGAAATAGATACAAATGCTTGTGAATATGCTATTGGCGCAATATTGATGCAACATGGACGACCACTGGCTTATGTCAACAAGGCATTTCATGGTCAACACCTTATTCTTTCTACTTAAGAGAAACAACTTTTGGCTATTCTAATGGTAGTAGACAAATGGCGCCATTATTTGGAAGCTGCTCATTTCTTCATGAGAAATGACCACCAATCAGTTAAGCACTTGTTAGAGCACCAAATTACTACGTAGTTGTAGAGGAAGTTATGAGGAAGATTTTGGGATTATATTATTCATTGCTTATAAGCAAGGCAAGGAAAAAAATGTGGTAGATGCGTTGTCTCGTCGTTTTGATCTTGTGGAGTGAGATTGTGCTATGATTAAAGTGGTGGAACCTACGTGGATGAGGCATGTAATGGATAGTTATGAGGGTGATTTAACAGCGCGGGACTTAGTAGCTCAAAGCCTACTGGAGGAGCTGTCTCGGTACACATTTCAAAAGAGGATTTTTAGATACAAAGGAAGGTTGTACAATGGGGATCATCAACAATTAAGATGACAACTGATCACATCAATGCGTTCAAACTTCAAACCCTCTTGGAGGCCATTTTGGCATCCAAGGTTCTTATCAGAGATTAGAGTATATCTTCAATTGGCCTTGTATGAAGAAGTTAATGTTAGAAACGGTCAAAGAATGTGATGTACGTATGCCAGATAAGTAAGCATGAGCACATACCTTACCCTGGTCTTCTTCAACCCTTGCCTATTCCTACCCAGGCTTGGAATCAAATAAGTATGAACTTTGTGGAAAGGTTACCTCACTCTCTATGCAAAGATACTATTTTGGTTGTAGTTGATCGATTAACTGCATAATGCACACTTCCTACCTATAACCCATCCCTTCAATGCCACTAAAGTTGCTAATGAGTTTATACATCACATATACAAACTCCATGGCTTGCCCCAAAAAATGTTTAAGACTATGGCAAGATTTTTATGAGCCATTTCCGTCAAGATTGTTCAAGGAATTGTGTACTTATTTGCATCTATCAACAACATATCGTCCTTAGTCGGATGGCCATACAAAGCGTGTTAATTAGTGCATTGAAACATTTCTAAGGTGCATGACCTTTGTTAAGCCATCTTAATGGGCTAAGTGGATATCCTTGGCGGAATGTTGGTAGAATACCAATTTTCACACTTCACTGGGAACAACGCCTGTTCAAGCCTTGTACGACTATTCTCCTTCTGCTCTAGGTGTCAATTCCTTTGAAATTACTTCCATGGAGGATTGGCTTCAAGAACTGTGCAAAGATCATCTTCATTAAGCCAATCTCAGATGAAACAGTTAGTAGACAAGCATCATTCTGATCTCTCATTTGAGGTGGGAGAATGAGGGTATTTAAAGCTACAACTTTATAGATGACTCTATAGCACTCCGACGTAAACTCAAACTTAACGCTAAGTTTTATAGGCCATACCAAGTCGTAAGCAGGATTGGTCTTGTTGCTTATCCCCTTGTCTTGCCTCATGACGTGCACATATAACATGTGTTCAATGTGTCTTAGTTGAAGAAACAGATTGGTGCCAATGTTGTATCCTCTGTAGAACCGCCCTTGGTGACCTCCTCTGGTGAAATTGCATTAGCTCCTGAAGCAATCTTTGACACATGCTTGCATCACCTTTCCAAAGGTGAACTGATTACTGAATGGCTCATCAAGTGGAAGAATGTGTCCTTAAGCCACCTAGGAACCAACTGACCATCTCCTTTAACAATTCTTGGATTTTCATATACAACCTCAAGGACAAGGTTCTTATGGAGGGGTGTAATGTGATGGTTGTAAATAATAGAAACTAAGGGCTATTACTGTAAATACAACCAAGCTATAAAAGGATGGTTGTTATTCTGTTACATGCAATCAATGACATAACCGAATTCCTATTTTCCTAAACTACTCCTTTCTTTCCTATCTTTGACTCGATCCATGGAAGCTAATTGAGCTTTTATCCCAAATCAGCATAGATGAAAGGTTGGTATAATTAAGCCATGACAATTTAGTTTGTCTTTAAGCTGGAAATACATTCACCATGTGTTGGGCCTTGTTTTTTGGCCCATTGGATCGGCCTAATAGCTTGAACCAAGCTGCATTCTAGAAGGTCCGGTCAGTAACAATCTCTAGAGATCTTGGTCCAGTCGGTAAAAACCTTCAGAGATCTTGGTCCAGTCAGTAACAACCTCTAAAAATCTCGGTCCAGTCAGTATGCAGAGCGATGACCCCTAGAAATCTAGGAGATAGTTCTTAACCGATCTTGATATGCAAATGTAGTATAAATATGAGAAGAATCCTTATGTAACACAGACATTATCATCTTTGCTCAATACAAGCAGTACTCTATTTTTTATTTGTTCACTATGAAGAATTGTTCTATGGTCCGATCTTTTGTTCAAATATTTAAGCGACCGACGGCTAAATCTTTCGGACGGCTGATTTACTTGACTTGATAAGCCTCTCACTGGAGGGAGATAAGCCTATTTTCATATTTGTTTAATCTTATTTCATCTAATTACTAGTTGATTTGGATTATCTAGATATTTTAATCTTATTATTGTCTAGTTGCCCTTCTTAAGGCGATTCAGGTCAGTTCGATCTTTTCGCCCCAAAACAATTTGGCGCCCACTGTGGGGCATCTAGCCAATCAACGATCCGATCAACGATCCAATCCTCATCCGATCATGACCGGTTCCGGAGATCCCATGATCATTGCTGAAGACCAAGTCCGGACCGACACCCTGGTCGGAAATCAAGCCGAAGACGTCGTCAATCCGCTCATCTCGGACACCCGAATCCAAGAATTAGCAAAAAGCATGAGCATCCCTCCAAGAGGAACTGGCTCAACAACGCCTAAGAACTGAAACCCTAAGTACCCAACCTAAAGTTGAAATTACACGACTAATCCGTAAAAATGAACTTTTGAAATTGCAGGTGAATTCGGCCGCATCGGTCCTAGGAGGATCAAGGCGCGTAGTCAACACCGAAGGCCTCCAAACACGTCTCAACATGAATGGGGCAATCTCAACGCCCATGGCTCTGATCACTCAGAGCGTCGTTCAACCCATTGGTATGTTTCAAACTCCTCCAGTCAATACTTTTGTGATTAACGTTCCAGTTTCCGCGACCGAGCCCACCATGACTCGAGTAGCCCCTCCACAGGTTGCCACACCGATGGATCTCTAAACCTTCATACAGTAAACCATCAACGAGCATATGAAAGTTTTGGACGATCGTATCGCTCGGATTCCAGGAGTCTCACAACCGATCGAAAAGGAAGCGATCGATGGATACGAAAACTTACCCTTTGTGGAAGCAATCGCACGCGTTGAGGTCCCGAAGAAGTTCCACATCCCTAACATGCCCAACTACGATGGGACCGGAGACCCCGACGATCATATCTCTATTTATAAACAGAAACTAATGACTATCTCTATTCCAAGAAGGATTCGCGAAGCGGTCATGTGCAAGAGCTTTGGCACGACCCTCGCGGGACCCGCACTAACTTGGTTCATGCATCTGTCGCAGGGTTCGATCTCTTCGTTTGCCGATCTGATCAACTCATTCAAAATCCAGTTCGCCAGCAGTCGGAGATTATAAAAGCAATCAAGCAACCTATACAGGATCGTGCAAAGGTACGGTGAAACCTTAAGGGATTATCTTAATAGGTACAACAAAGAGAAGGTCGCGATCCCGCATTGCGACATTCCAACGTCTATTGAAGCCTTTCGTCGGAGATTGGTCACGGGCAGTGAACTCTATTGCGAGCTGACCAAATACCCGTGCCAAAGCTTCAAAGACGTGCAAGCCAAAGCCATGGCCCAGGTCAGACTAGAAGAAGATGAAGAGTCCACAAAAGACGACCAACCAAGCTGGAACACGACCCATTGGGAGTCGTATTACTTTTGAAAACTTATACTTTGCATTTCATTTAGATTCAGTTGATTATACTTATCCAATCCTTTACTGACTTAAGCATCGGAGGGTCGTTGGACTCACACCAACGGCCACCCTTTGATATTTTCTATACTTTTCAGGTCTCTTCAACAGGAACACGACAAGAGGCTTCAAGACAAAATCAAGTTGATCAACATACACAAAACACAATCATACATAACGCTTACACATTACACGATTGATCGGTACACAGGGAATAGAGGAACAAAAACAAGATACATTTTTACAAGACATGTCCCAATTAAGGTACACGTCTTATACAAATACTACGGCGCTCTTCCCTGGAACTACATGACATGTCACACTCAATTACAAGTCTACTCGACCAACGTCACACGACTTAACCAGGAAGCGACTAACAAGTTCACCTGCAAAGCAAACGACAAACAAGGAGCGGTCTCTTGACCCTTTGCCATCACAGGAGACGCCCTCAGCCGTTTTCACACGATTATTGGCTGATTTAAGCTGACTCTCAATTCGAGCAATACGCCTGTCGGCCCCGTCGCCAGAACGCCTACAGCAAAATCAAGATGATGATCACGCTAGAAGAGAGAGAAGTAATAAAATCAAACCGTCCCATCAACTGACGCTCTGGCCCAGTTTAATTTTGGGGAAATTGTTGGGCCTCGTTTTTTGGCCAATTGGATCGGCCCAATAGCTTGAACCAAGCTGCCTTCTAGAAGGTCAGGTCAGTAACAACCTCCAAAGATCTTGGTCCGGTCAGTAACAACCTCCAGAGATCTTGGTCCGGTCAGTAACAACCTCCAGAGATCTTGGTCCGGTCAGTAACAACCTCCAGAGATCTTGGTCTCGTCAGTAACAACCTTCAGAAATTTCAGTTCAGTCAGTATACAGAGCGACGACCCCCATAAATCTAGGAGACAATTCTTAACCGATCTTGATATGCAAATGTAGTATAAATATGAGAAGAATCCTTATGTAACACATACATTATCAGTTTTGTTCAATACAAGCAGTACTCTGTTTTTTCTCTGTTCACTACGAAAAATTGTTCTCTGGTCCGATCTTTTGTTCAAATATTTAAGCGATCGACGGCTAAATCTTTCTGACGGCTGATTTACTTGACTTGATAAGCCTCTCACTGGAGGGAGATAAGCCTATTTTCATATCTGCTTAATCTTATTTTGTCTAATTACTAATTGATTTGGATTATCTATATATTTTAATCTTATTATTATTTAGTTGTCTTTCTTAAGGCGATTCAGGTCATTTCAATCTTTTCGCCCCAAAACACCATATATGCATAATCCACCTGGCTTGGCCTTACTGCATTAACGGGTAGGTATGAACAATGAAGCAAATTTTCAAAGGCTTGGCATGTTTACCTGTCCCGAATCTGCATTGCACATACTCGCTGTCCTAAATTATGATTCAAGCTCATGTCAAATCCAAACCGGGCCCGCTTTTGCCCTGATCTACATAAAAGTATTATGGTTTTTAAAATATATCACATTTCCTTAACGTAACATGTGAACAAGAACTAGAGAGATAGAGGATACTAAAAAAAAAAAGAGAAATCCAAGATTCAGAAACTGATCAGAAAAATTAAAATGATAAACATAATTCACGTTTACATAATATATGTAATATAATAAAGGATAAGTGTCATGTAAGAATATATAATATGGTGAAAAATAAAAATAAATTTTACTTTTTGGATGACAAATAAACCAAAGCCTCGATTAAACTTTCATTAAAAAGTCATGTTTCATGCACATGATCTTATTTTTTGGAGTTTGACCGGTCAACATGACTAATCAAACTAGTCACCGACGGTCAACGCCGGAGCTCTAGCGTTGACCGGTCAAAGTTTTTTTTTTCCCGGCCAGTTTTTTTTTAGGCAAAATTTGTGGCTTGCGATTGCATGTGCATTGATTTTTTCTTGTATGTGCATTGATATTGCATAAAATTTGTATAAGATTTTTGACTATATGTGTGACTTTGTGTATGTGAAAACTCATGCACTTCTCAGCATGTGCATATGTTTTAACTTGTGTGTATAGATTTTGACATATATTTGCATCTAAATTCTACTTGTGTGTATTATTTTTTTTGGTTGAAATGTGCATGAGTTTTGAATTGTATGTGCATACATTTTGAAGTACATGTCTTTTTTGTTGTATGTGCATCTAAATTCCATAAATTTTATATAGGGTTTTGATTATATGTGTGACTTTGTGTATGTGGAAACTTATGCACATACATGCAAAAACTTATGCATGCATTTCACATAAAGTGCATATGTTTTGGAATGTGTGTGCATAAATTTTCACTTGTACGTGCATCTAAATTCTACTTGTGTGCGTTGTTTTCATGGGTTGAATTGTGCATGAGTTTTGGCTTGTATGTGCATACCCTTGAAGTGCATGTCTTTTTGCTTGTATATGCATGTAAATTAAATTAGGCGTGTATAGGGTTTGACTATATGTGTGACTTTTTATAAGTGGAAACTTATGCACACACATGTAAAATCTTATACACTTTACAGATTGTGTATAAGTTTTGTCTTGTAAGTGCATGAATTTTGAATTGTCTGTGCATCTAAATTTTACTTGTATGCATCGTTTTTTTGACTTGATATGTGCATGAGTTTTTGACTTGTATGGTGCATATCATTTGAAACACATGTCTTTTTGCTTGAATGTGCACATGTCAAAACTTATGCACATACAGTGTACAACTCATGCACATTTTTCTCTAGAAAACAATACATATTTTTTACAATCTTTAGATGCACATACAAGCTAAAATGTATACACATATCATATCAAACAAAAAAATAGTTTGGAAAAAAAGTTGGGCTGTGATAAATTGAATCGAAAAAAAATGGTCGATCAACACCTTATAAAATTTTAATGCACATACAAGTAAAAAATGATGCACATGCCAGCACAAGCAAAAATTGGACCCGGAAAAAAAAAGGCAAAAAAAAAACTTAGGCCGAACAACGCCTTATAAAATTTTGATGCACATATAGGATAATATAGATGCACACACAAGCCAAAATGTATGCACATACCATCTTAAGTGCTCGTTTGGTTAAGGAGAGAAAGTGCAATTCCCTTAAATTTATTTCCCATGAAGTAAGTTCATGGGATTTACAATTCCTAGGAATTAAGAAATTGTGTTTGGTTAACATTTTAATCATGTGATATTGAAAACTATATTTTGTTTGGTTAGATGTGGGAAGTTTGCAGGAATTTATATAAAATTACTACTATAACCCTATAAATATAATAGGGGAAGAAAATCTTGAGAGAGGGTAATATTTTGAGAGAGGATAATTAAATGATTTGGGGATTAAAATAATGGGGAAAAAATCTTACATATCCCATTATAGGTAAGTGTACTTCCTGTATAATGGAGGAATTAGAAATCCCATGAATTTAAATACATAGGTTTTTTAGATATAAAAAGGGTAATCAAACACATGTACTTGATTCCACTTTCTGAGATATTTAAATTACTATGAATTTGCTTTCAAACCAAACAAACACTAAGTCAAAAAGTGGCCCTAAAAAAATGATCGAAAAAAGGAAAAAAAAAAACTTTGACAGCCGGCTAGTGACTGATTAATTATCCACTAAAGTGATATGTGCATGGCACATGACCACTTAAATGATAGTCTAATCTCAATCTTTGAATTTAAAGACTAGAAACTATTATCATTTTTCACCCTAATATTCATTCTCACCAAATTCACACCCTATTTTAAATTAACATTATTAGGTCCAAAGTTTGCGTGTCCCTTTCTTTCGCAATACGAAACCGATGTTGACTCAATGAAATTTTACACACAAATACTCGTACTCGAATGGTTAAACTCCTACGGAGTATATAATTCAAAAAAATAGCATTAATTAGCAATTTAGCATCATCACTCAACTTGCTTGATTGCTCTATTCAAATAGTTTATGCATGGATTTTATCCACCCAAAAAGACCAGTAAAAAAAAAAAGGCAGCGGCAAATCCGGGGGTCCGACGTGCTTCTCTGCATCGGCACCATTTAAAGTTAAAACAAAATTCAATTATTAAATTTTGTTTTTCACAACTCTTTGGAACGTTAAAATCAATCGGGTTGACCTCACACTCCCCACGCGAAAGGCACGTGATCTTGAGGCTCCCTAGTTTACCCTTTTCTTCTTACACTTTACCTTTTTTGCACATCAATCTCCCCCCTTTATTTGTTTTTTACTATTTCCCTTTCTTTCACCTCTATCCACGACTGCCTTTTTTCGCTCCTGCCAAAAGATCCTGTTGCTAAACCACGCCGCCGTACAATGCTAAACTGCGCTTGCTGTATAATTCATCTACCGAGCTGTACAGGAGTGGGACCCACAAAGCCACTATCCTGCGCCTCTGCGGCAAGTATCATCGGTATAGGTGGTACTAGACTACTAGTACTAGTCCTCCTCGTTCAAGCCAACCAATTTTCGCGTTTTTTTTATTTTCCTGTTTTCACTTCTTTGTTTTGTAACTTTGTTATCGTCTTTACTGCTCCAAAATCATGGGCCCACTTCCCTACCTTTTTTTCTTCACCGTGAAAGATCTCTTTCTTCCCTTGCGTGGCCACTTTGGTACTACTGTTCGCACCACCACCACGACCAATGATGATTGTGACAAACCGATCACTGATAACTCTACCTCTATTGCTATCATGAGCCTATGACGTCGCTAAAATGCGCCTCTTCATCAAACCTTTTTACCGTCATGGTAGATTTTGCTCCATGGCACAAAGTTGAGCAACTGGCCGTAGTTCAGTTCCGGTCGTTAGTATCCCCTTGCAAGTACACTCTCTATGAGTCTATGCAATAATCAGTCTGTCGAATATCAACATTTTAACCTTCTTAGCAGGAGTTTTGTTTACATTTGGATAAAAAGAAGACAGATCATGATGAATTCTACATGTTCAAAGAATATGTTTGCAACTTGAGTAAAAGGTGAAACAAGACCAAAAAAGAATTCAGAGAACTGTATTACTCCTTCTGACACTACAAAAGATAAATAAATTAATATTACTATCCTTTTTTTACCCTTTCTTTTCTGTTCTGAACTGTCCTGGGCTAGTAATTAATAATTTCGAAAGGAGAAAAAAAATGGAGTATTGTTGAATGTCTAGGAGAAATTAACATGAACACTGGCGTTCTTGGTGGAGTTGCAGATGGGGCAGGTATCCACAGAGGGCCCACAAGCGCTGCAGAGGCAGAGGTGCCTGCACGGCAGCACTAGCACGCTGCTCTCCATCCCCCCACACCTTCTGCACATCCTCTTCTTTCTCTCCTCCTCCTCCTCCACCGCCACCGCAACCGCCTTTCTCTCGCCGACGGCGCTCGTTCTCGCCACCTTCCTCCACCGGAGGACCTGCTCGCCTTCTGCCTCGTCGCGATATTCCTCCGCCGCGTCGCCGCTGCTCCCGCAGCACGACACGGCGTCGTCCTCGCCGAAGCGGATGCCGTCGGCGTTGTTGACCTGTGCGAGGACTATTTCAAGGTTTGACCGGAGTGCGTTGGCGGTAGCTTCGTTCGTCTGAGCCAAGTCCCGCCAAATCTGGTTCTCTAGATAGAGAGACTTGACGCGCTCTTCCAATGCGCAGTTTAGCTTCCCGATTCTCTCAATATGTTCGTCCTTTTCTCTCAGTTTCCTTGTTATAGCTTCATCGATTGCTCCGATTAAGCTCCTCGATTGATTTCTCCTGCGCTCTTCGATTTCTAATTTGACTTTATCCATCTGGATTTGAAAAGAAAGACAATAATGTAAGCATTCTGATCAACGCGAAATTGGCGGGATAGTATTCTGTTGCTGTAGATCAGATCGAGCACAAAATTTTAGCGGTTGTTATCATCAGATGAAAATCTTAACTGAAATTTTAAATTGCTTTTATGGCAATGAAACCGCGGTTGCAGATTTCTACATTGATTCGGATAAGGAAGGAAATCGAAACAGAAAAAGAAACACGATAATCGTATTGCCCGGAATAATGAGGGACTTACGTGTAAGGAGATTAACCGATTGACTTCCAATTGCTGTTGCATCATCTGCAACGACAAGTCATCGCCGAGGAACGACAACGAACCAGCTCCGCCGGTGAATTTCCCGGCGGTTCCATTTGGCACGGAAACCAAAGAACTGTTATCGTTGCGTATACTGATGGCGTTACCTCCAACCGTCGGCTCCCTTGGACGCTTCCTTGGAAACGGAAGAGCGACGTTGTTGTTAAAGGTGAGTCCACTGTCGTCCTTCAATGGCTGATTTAGCATTTGATTGTTCATCGTCTTCGTCATACGTTGCAGAACAGAGAACGGGAGAGCAGATTCCGTTACTTCCGTCGCCGGCGCAACTCCGAATCCGCCGCCGACAACCATCGCACTGGCCGGATTGTCGTGTACATTCGGAACAATTTCCGTCGACGGATTCAGCATCTCTCTACAAACAACAAGAAGAAACACCAAACGGAAACCGATTCTGTCAATCTCAAAACTCATCCAACAAGAAACAAAAATAGATTCACAAAAATCGACGTGAGCCGAGATGAATTAAGAAATTACCTGGCGCAAAGGAGATGAGAAGGGAAGAGGTTGAGATGCCGAGCTTCGACAGCCATGAATTTGGGGATGGAATGAAGCGTTGTACGTTGGGAATAATAAGAAGGAAAGGGAGAAAGGAGAGGTAGAGGAAGTGTACAAAAAGCATGCAGTAAAGGAGAGAGAGAGGGTGGCAAGGCTGTATGGTGGGGTTTATTTAGGGTTTGGTCTAGAGAGAGAGAAAATACAGAAATTTATAATTCAAAAAAAATTAAATTGGTTTCTGTTTTTGTCAGTCGTAATCTGTTTTTTCTTTTTTTCAAAATTTTGGGGGGTGTATTGATTGATGGGATTCAGTTACCAGAAAGCGAGGCGCTTGCTTTGCACCTCTTCCCAGAATATTAACAAATAAAGTAAATGAGGAAATAAAAGGCAAAAAGAAAAGCAATGGATTTAATGTGGGGGTCAATCTCCGTAATTTCCGCGCTGACGAGGGGCTAATTTGGAAACATGTCAAGTTTATTTTTTTCCAAATTCAAGACTCCAAATTTAACAGCTAATGAACTGCCGCGAGTTTCCTCTTTAGCTTGATTTGACACGTGTATTACGGGAAATAATCTAATTCAGCTGTATTTGGATGAAAATTGGAGAGAGTAATTAAACGTGTTTATATCGTGGATAGTAACTGAACAAAGACATTACTTGTTTAATATCTAATCAAATTTTGACTGGTCTCCGTAATTTTCGCGGGTGTTTTTTGACTGGTCTCGTAAAATGGGCCTGGTATGGGCCTGGGCCTGGGCCCGAGACTGGGTCTAGTAGAGCACGTGTTGGGTGGATCCCGTGGGCAGTTTTTAAGGCCTCATAACCACGTCCACGTGCAATGGATGATTCGGTTGATTCCATTCCCCTCCCCCATTAACACCCGCGATAAGCCGATTAATGATGAATATATCGTTGGCTTGCATTTTATTTCTTTTAGGTACAGGTTCAAGGTTCAAGTGAGAAATATTATTAGAGTGATAATGAAAATAAAAAATGACTTTATAAAAAAAATACATATTTTTGAAAATTTTTTAAAAGAACGCGCGCACGCACAAGATATGTGATATGTATAGATTTTGAGTTATGTATGCATGGATTTGGACTTATATGTATATCTAAATTCTATTTGTATATATTGTTTTTCTAAGAAGTCTATTAAATATAGCAATGTTCAAGTTACTAACTATCTTCAATTTAGTGTAGCTGGTCAAGACTTGTCTTTTGAACCGTAGATCTTGTGTTCGAATCTTCAGATAGTCAATTTCCTAGAATAGTGTTTTTGTCCGTCTCTTTCTTTGTTATATGTGTAGGTCCCTCCATAGTCTCTCTTCTTTATACTTCTGGATCTATCTCACTCTTTCTTTGTTTAAAATTAAAATGTATAAATTGCTTTGTTTATCGGGAGTGTAAATCTGAAAATTAACAAATAAAATATTATAATTTTTTAATAAAATAATTAACTTTTTTTAACTTGCTTGTATTAATATTCGAAGATATAAATTCTTCTCTAACAACAAAGTTAGTGATTTTTATATTGAAACTTTGTAAAAAGTATCAATAGGTCTGGAGTTCAATTTTTATCAACTCTTTTATTATAACTATAAATTCTTCTAATAAGCAACCTTATATCATTTTTTTTAGCTTTTATGTGCTTCTCATTAGTTTTCAAACATTACTAAAAATGTTAATGACTCAATCAGAAAAAGAAAAAAAACTAAAATTAGCCCCCCCTTCAACAAATTCCTGGCTCCGCCACTGCTTATATGTGCATGTAATTTGTACTAGGTGTGCATGAGTTCCACTTACATATTTTCTAGAAATAAAAATGTACGTGACTCTATGTAAGTAAAAATTCATACACATACAGATAAAAACTTATGCACTTCCGAGAATGTACACAAGTTTGTGCTTGTATGTGCCTAAGTTTTGATTGTATGTGTGCCTTTGTTTAAGTGGAAAATCATGCACATATATGCAAAAACTTATGCACTTCTTGGAATGTGCACAAGTTTGTGCATGTATGTGCATATATTTCGACTGTATGTGTAGGTTTGTATAAGTGGAAACACATGCACATACATGCAAAAATTGATGCACTTTTCTAAAATGTGCACGAGTTTGTGCTTATATGTGCATGAATATATGTTTGTCTTTGTTTAGTGAAAAATCATGCACATACATGCAAAAAAATTACCCCTGAAATGTGCACAAGTTTGTATTTCATTTGACTTTATGTGGACGAGTTAAAAAATGCACAGATTTTTGCCTATATGTGCATGAAAATAAGTCTCTATGTGCATGATTTGTGTGTGTTGTATGTGCTAGCGAATAAAAAAAAAACGCATGCGCATGCACCCGCCCGTATATATTCCAAAAAATACGCGTTTTCTTCAAATAAAATTTGGTTTTGCCGATATATTGCGTTTTTCGGCTTTTTTAATCTGGACCTTTAATTTCCTTGGATCAAATGGTCCATATTCATTCTTATAATTCACCTAAGCTCTATTTCTTACCGGATCCGCATCCTTTATTTTATTATGTTTTGAAAATTTTAAGTTGATTGAAATTCAGTTAATAACCTAATGGGGTGGAGCAATTTTTCAAGGTCCAACTGCACCTTACGAAATGATCAGTTTATCGAGAATTCTATATTCGACTTTCTCTATGCGTAAAATTTTCTTGGATTAGTTTCAATCGCACAGTAGCATTGCCTTCACCTAGCCTCGAACCAAAAAATAAAATAAAATCAGTTAATTAGCCAAATCACCCCTTGTTGATTCCAATTTTAAGAAAACTACCTCTTAAACGTAAATCTTAAAATTGTGTCACCTATCCACACAAAAGTTAGGCTATAGAGACAAGTTGATCCTAGTAAATGTACTTTGGAATTATAATAAATAACTTTACGTTTCCTACCCTAACTAATACGGAGTAAAGGTTAGGTAACTTCAGAATATAAAACATCTTTATACTATCACCTAAACACTGAAAAATCTTACTTATCTCAATAGGATGCGTGCACGTGGAATGTGAAAATGCATGTTTATATATTTTGTGTTATGCGTGCATCTATATTATTGAAAGTGTATACATATATTTTTGTATATTCATATGAATACACAATTCTCACGTAAGTAATAGTTATATAGGATGGGAGAAGAATAGATGATTAAAGCATATGTTTAGGGGGACAGTAACAGATAAGTAGAGAGGCACAGGCAAAGCAAGTCCGGAGTCCGTACAGACAAAGATAAATGCAGATCAATGAGGCATGCCATCACTTTTTAGCTTGCACCTAACTCACATTATATCATATGATCCCACCTTTTTTAAACAACATATATCTACATATTTTCTCTTTTTTTTTATATATATATTTGTTTAGTGTTTTCTTAGCTTTTTCTGCTGAACACACTTGCAAGATCTATTTATCCTGGCCTGGCTTTTATAAGCTTGCATTCAAGGGCATAACTCCGTGTCATATACTCCATTGCATATATTTGATCTACTTAAAATTAATTAATTTGAAAACAGAAAAGGTTAGTAATTTTATCACGTTCATATGTATGTTTGGTTGTTACATGATATCCATATACTAGTATAAATTAGGTTTGAGTAGATGAGCCAAAAGCATTAGTTTTGAGTTTTGTCAAGCACGAGAAACCAGAAAAGAGAAAGTGAAAGATGATAGAGAAAGGATGTATGGATAACAACGGGACAATAATAGTAAATGACTAGTGAGTGATAATTATAACTTGTTTCTTTTCTCAAAGTGAAAAAGTGAAATGCTAGTAATGTCAGGTGACAATTCATGGAGGTAGATAGCTAGAAAGGAAGCAGAAACACACCATTGCAATTCATTTCTCAAGTCAGATTGGACAGACTTTTTCATAAAAGGAAAAGAATGGACATTTTTTTGCATCAGATAAAGATTTTCCCTCTATCCACCATTGCAACAAATCCTCGGGGCCCAAGTGCGCCATTCAAACCATTGCCACAAGACAGATGAAAACGTAGCTCAAACAAACATCTTTAATAAGCTGAAACTGAATGCATTATAATCCATTCCATATTGTACAATTCCCCCTTTACATGAAGTTTTCTGTGTACTGCCGAGTTGTGCAGACTAAATCCAAGCGAATTTGGAAAGTTGGACGACATGTCAATTCACATTGATCGCAAAGAAGTTAACAATACTAACCTTCAACTTTTACTTTTACTTTGTTTTTTTTTTTTTTTGCTATTTTGCTCCTTACTTTACAAATTTACCCTTATAATTAATGGTATGTTATTAATAGTAATTTTTTTTATAAAAAAAAGAAGTACTATGCGTATTTGTATTTTCGATATTCTTCTTGGTAAGTGTATAAAATGATACGAATACAAGTATTTTTAGACGGAGTAAAAGACACACATAACCAAAGAGGAGACGCCACAGTCCACTGATGATAGAAGTTGAGCAGAAGATGAAAATAAACCCAGAAGGTTGGCAAATGTCATGGTAAGTCTGTGATGATAAACTCAAAGAACCATATTATAACAGTAGTTCTGGACCAGTCGAATATAATCTTTGCTACATTAAGGTTTTAGACATTTCACACTCAAGATGGACCTTGTGAATAAATTTATACCAATGAAGCCAAGGAAACAAATACAGAAAAATAGCCCAGTGTTTAAACATAATTTGTCAAAAGAGAATAGTCAATGGAAAAGATACCAAACACCAGTTTGAAGAGTACTTAAACAGACTGCAATGCAGTATGCAGCTAATGCCAATGAGACATGAGAAGTTGCAGCACAAAATCACTAATAAACAGAAAACGTAGCAAATAAAATTGGATAAAAACTCAAAATGATCCAATGTGATGTTAACAATTCCGGTTTCCATCAAGAGCTGTGCACAATGTGAGCTTTCTCCAAGCAATGCTTACACATACAATTTCAACTAGACATTAACGAAAACCTAATAAACAAATTTTAGCACCTGTTCATTAGATATGGAAAAACTATCATAGAAAGCCAAGGATGAAAATAATTCACATTAAAACTAACAAGAAAGAACGTTCATTTGATTCAGTATATGCATAAAATAGCCCATCCTAACCAAGAAATATATGGATCTCAAGTCTAAGACCCCAACATTTGAACACCAGCACCAGCTATGAACCAAGTTGCAAGATAATGGAACGAGACTAGAGCAAAATGGCAGACAATCCAATCTAGTTCACATAAACAAAACCCTAGAGATAGCAAATAGGACTCAGTCTCACTACAACAGCTTCCAACCAAAACAAGGTCAAGTAAGTACGCACAATTAATTCCCATGTAAAATCACAACCCCAGGTTCCACTGATCAATCAAGCAAGATTTAGACATTTAAGCACAATTCATTCCCATATTGAACCTGGAACTAGTTTCTTCAAGCAGAAGACCGAAAAATTATGTCCAATCCAATCCAATGCAAGCAAGAATGCTGTTGTCTAATCAAGTCCAATACATCATTGAACTCGGAAAATGGAGGCAAAATTTTATCATTCAAAGCATGTATTCATCCTATCAATAATGTCAGATCCGCAACCGCAAGAACCTTAACAACTACCAAAATGAATCAGTGAATTCGTCCAATTGGATAGTTCTCCAAAACAACAGAGCGCAAAATCCTTACAAAACTTTGAAACATTATGTTATATAGATCTGAATCCAAATCATAAAAGGGAATCCCTCAGAACCTAAGCTTGGAGAAGAACCACCTGTTCTTGCCGGTCTTGAACCTCTCCTCGAACCTAGCCTTGGTCTCCTTAGCGGCGGAGACTTTCTTATCCCTAGACTGGAGAGCGTCGACGGTTACGACGTCCTTGAGATCGACGTCGAGAGTGTAACGAGTCGGCATTATGTGATTGTAATTGACGAGCTTGACGAAGCACTTGACGCGCGACTTCTTCGCCTGCTTCTTGGCGGAGTCCTTGCGGATCACCTTGCTAGGGTACTTGGCAATGCCGGCGACGAGGCAGTGGCCGTAGTGGCGGTCCTTGACGCCGTCGTCGAAGGAGCGGACGATCACCGCTTTCCTGCCGGCGTACTTTCCTTGCAAGAGGACCACCGCCTTGCCTGATTTCAAGAACTTCACCATTTTCGCCGCGCTTCTACGAGTTTCTGTGGATATGGGGGTGCTATATTGTAGAGCGGCGCTTTGCGGTTTCCGGGTTTAGGTTTTTCTCTCTTAAAGAAGACTATGGGCCAAATAGTGTTCGATCCGGCCCGTTTTTATCTCACTTTTGGTAAATTGCAAAGATACATTACACAGTTTACACTTACTAGCTTCGTTCCCGTTTCTTACACGGAGTTTGTTCATACTTCGAACATTTACACAAAATTTTATTATGAATAATTTATATAGTTGATTAATATAAAAATATATATGATAAATGATAATGTAAATAAAATTATTATATTAATATGATGTAAACGGATCTGGTGAGAAATGTTATTAAAATGAGAACTTCTCTTAAAATACGAACTAGTCTTGTGCATCAAGTTGTACGAATTTGTGCATCAAAGTCTATTGAAAAGTACACCAAAATTTATGAAGTTGTGCACCACAATTTTATTGAGTAATGAACTTGTTTTTTTCTAAGTACAATAGCAATGCACAATATTTGTGCACCAAGTTGTACGATTTATGCACCAAAGTCTATTGAAAAGTACATCCGGTTTTTATTGAGTAGTCACTTGTATTTTTGTAAATACAAGAGTGTACAAACACATTCACCTTCTCAATGCACAAACACATAAATTATGGTACACGATTATTTATAACGTGGTGCACATTTATTTATGACATGGTGCACTTGTATTTAATTGTACAGTTATATTTTATTTAAATGGTGCACAATTATTTCCAACACGGTACACACAAGTACTCATAACATGGTGCACATCTATAACGGTGCACAAGCAAGTTGATGCGTTCCTGCTTGTGAATGCCAGATCGATGACCTTGGTGGGAAGTCGCGCGAGTCTCTTCAGTGGTTGGATGAGTGGAACGCGGTGTTGGTGGCCTCGCGTGGGTAGATGAACGCGATGATGGATGGTGGTATTGCGATGGCGGAAGCGATTGTTGGAGGGATAGATGACTTGAAAAGACAAGTCTTGAGTCGTAGCGTCGACAGCGGAGTGAAGGGAGATGCGAAGGAAGACTTGGCTTGAAGAATCAAGCGATTGTCGTAGCGTCGGCGGCGGAGTGAAGGAGATGAGAAGATAGAGATGTGTTTGACGTCCAATCAAAGGAAGGAGGCAATATGCTCTCAAACTTAAGCTTTGATTCAAATTAGACGTAACCTAGTACAAAAGGTCGAGATGACCTTTTATAGGAGATAGCGGGACTCAGATGGGCCGAGTCTCGCTTAATGGGCTGGCCCACGCGACACGCGTGGAACACACACCCAAAAGAAAATATTGAAAATAAGTATGTTCAATAAATACAAAATAATTCAAAGAACGCGTTCAATGATGATGGCGGGGATCTTGAGATAGAACGCGATCTCTGGACTGGGCTGGAGGCAAGGATCTTGAGATAGAACGTGATCCCTGGCCTTGGCTGGAGACGCTTGAAGGAGATCGCGGTCTCTGTACCAGATGCGAGAAGTATGAGGAAGGCTCGCGGTCTCTGTACTCGATGCGAGTAGTGTGACGAAGATCGCGGTCATGGCTTCTTGTTCTATGGCCACCATGGAGGGCAGGGTCGCATCACCCTCCCCCACTTGGTTGTGAAGCGTCCCCGCTTCACCAACATCGATCTTATGCTCCATATACTCATGCAAGTGCACCCAATGGAGGTCTCCGGTGTCGAACACGAATCGACGGCGGCCGCGATGTGGCAGATAGGCACCATTCACCCAGTTGATTGTTTGTGGAAGGCTACACAAGGGTGGTAGTGCGTTTGGAGGCGCCTCTGTCAATTCCGCGGTGAACTCCGCTTGCAACGCGGCGAAAGCTAGGGGCAAAGGCGCGCCGATGTGTGCGCAGTGCAAGCTTGGAGTTGGCACGAACAAGGAAGAAGGAACTTCGCTGTTCAAACGAGCAGTGAAGTCCCTTGGTCGGGCGAGAAGCACACGGTGGATGTAATATCCCTCATTTTTGTATGGATAAATTTTGAACTTTCTTAAGCCCATGTTGCGAGTCAGATTAAATACAGGGAAGTACGGACATTCTGTATAATGTTTGATCTCTGTAATATTTTCTGAGCAATATAAAATACAATTAAAGTATTTTCGGGCTAAAAGGATGTTCGGGTACGAATATATTTAACCCGGGGTTAAAAGAACTCGTACCCATACTTTCCTCGGCCATACAAATGCGACCTTTTAGCAAAATCATCATAACTCTTGATTCCATAATCCATACAATGTGAAATTTGGAAGGATTAAAATAGACTTCTAGATCTAACTCCTCGATTTAGAATCACTTCATTTGAAGTTCGGAGCTGAGAGAACGGCCCCATCGAAGTCAGGATGATTTCTTGATGGTCACAACCGCACCCCGCGGTGAGAAGCATGCCGCACCCCGCGGTAGACGTCAGTGTTGTCGTCATCACGATAAGGTTTTTGCGGTGTCATGCTTGGCCGATCTTGCTCCCCACGACTCCTCTTCTGGTTGAGACACCTCCCCTGCATGCGTGTCAAGCTCCTGGGCAGCCTTCTGAGGCTATATAATGAGAAGGTGAGGCGGAGGAGAAGCCACAAGAGAGCTTCATCACCATCTTCCTCCTCAGAACTCCATTGTTGGGTGGTCTTTGAGCTCTGTTTTGTGAGGGATTCGAACACCTTTTCGATCATTAGAAAGTGGATCTGTAGAGGTGTTTTGAAGCTTAAGAAAGTGGGAAGACAAGCCAAGATCAAATCGAAGCCAAAGGGATCGATTTGGGTAAGCGTTTCTTCCCGAAAACTTTCTGAACTTTGCCTCTGTCGTGCCGCCGCACCCCGCGGTCAGACGCCACCGCGCCCAGCAGCCAAGCACCGCACCTCGCGGTGACTGACCACCGCACCCCGCGGCAGGCATGGGCCGTGGTGTGTGTGTGTGTGTCTTGGGTGTTGGTTCTTGGGCGAAGCTTAAAACCTTCGATTTTTATTCCTTTAGATTCATATATATAGATATTGAATCTAATTTAGGGTCTTATTAAGGGTCGTTCCAGAAGGACTTGAGATCCGAGATCTGTCCCTGATCAGACCCGGGAATCGTCGTCTTTAGAGCTCGTCAGCTTTCGTCAGATCTAAGGCAAGTGGCGGTTCTCTCTTGCTTATCATTCCATGTTTCCATTAATTATCAATTGCTTAATTGTTAATTAATTTGGATTGATCATTGTTCATGTTTGGGAACAGTTTTATGAAACTATCTTTGGAAATTAAAATGGATAATATAATAGGTTGTATATCTGCTAGAACAACGCTATTATATATATATATACCTAGATTGAAATATATCTATTATGTTAGCCTTGATGGCTTTAATATGATTATTTGACTGTTCTGAACTGTTTAGTTAGAATGAGTATTCGTAGAAACGTTACTGAGGCCCAGGAGTCCAGTCGTTTCTTTATAATCAGGTAGAGAGGTGGCTCGTCCCCACCTAATACCAATTGGATGGTCATGACCTACCTCTTTACTCGGGTGAAGAGGTGGTGCACTTAAACATTGTCACAAATCTTGGGAGTGTTCCCAAAAGATCTCTCGTCTCGGGATGAGCTGATCATAAAAGTTTATAACATAATGTGTGTTTTGGAATTAAACAAGATAAGTGCCGTAGGTTCGCACATGATTAATATACCCTCGACGAGTAGCACAGCTAAGTAATAGTGCGGCTAGGAAAACTCATTTAGACTTGATCAGAGTACGTTCTCTTTCCAATCTGGATTCACGTTAAGCGGTGAGGTTGGTTGTGAACCGAAACATCTCGTCCGTTTTTGAACGCTTGTGTGTGATGCTTATAATGTTCCAGACATTTGTCATGCTTTCGATAAGACTCAAGTTTTTGGAGTCTTCTCTTGGATATTTCCTATGTGATACCCCATAATTCTGTAAGGATTATTCTGGAAATTTTTGGAATTTTCCCGAACACCCGTTTAGTACGTCGGATTTAATTCAGAAAGTCGGAGACATTCTGTAATGTGCTCTGTATCTGTAATATTTTTCTCAGTGAAGAATTATACAGTTAAGACCTGTTGGAAGTCTATACTCGTTCGTGTACGACTTTTGTTATCGCAAGTTAAGATTAATACCAAATCTCTACCCAATTGGTTATTGCCCAAGAGGTGCAAATGGATTAACCATGGGTTAATACCCAAGGGCACAATTGGAAGGCTTTTTGGCTCCCAACAAGCCTCATCTTTGCCTATAAATAGAGGGCATGGGTGAAGCTAGAAAGGATGTGAAAAACGCCATTACACTGTCCATTTCTCGTCTCTAAAAAACGCTCCCACAAAAACGCTCTCTCTCTCGGAAAGCTCTCGTGGATCGTTGGAGGCTCGTTTGGTGTCGTTCTCGGTGGCCAAAGGAGACTTGGAAGGCCCTTAGAAGCCTAGAAGCCAAGCAAGGCGAAAGGCGAACCAAATCGAGCGTCGCGGGTAAGATTTCTCATCCGTTTTTAAGTTTCTGTTCAGCGACGGCGACCGCCGCCAGGAACGGCGACCGCCGCCAGGGAGACGGCGACCGCCGCCAGGAACGGCGACCGCCGTGTTGGGGACGGCGACCGCCGTGTTGTGGCCGGCGACCGCCGTGTTGTGGCCGGCGACCGCCGTGAAGCTCTTGGTGTCGCCGTAGAGGAAGCCGATGAGCGGCGCCCGCCGTGCTTGAGACGGCGACCGCCGTGATGGTGGCGGCGACCGCCGTGATGGTGGCGGCGCCCGCCATAATTGTTGGTGGCCGGCCGTGAAGGGTAGTTGCCCGGGAATTGTGTGTTGGCTTCTGAGACCTTCGATCGGGTCTCGTATCCTTCGTTTCCTTTCGTCCTTTCGTACATTCGTACTTTTGTTTGTCGAATCTAACCTAGGGTTCCTTTTTGGGTCGACTCGAAGGTGTTTATGCTAGTGGAGCTATACGCGTGTCGAGCCCGGAATTCCGTCGTCGTTAGGCTTCGTTCAAACTCTGCGGATTCAGGCAAGTGGCGGTTCGCTCTTGCTCATCGTTCCATATTTACATTAATTATCAGCTGTTTATCTGAGTAATTAATTTGGAATGATTATCTGTGTTTGTCTGGAAAATGTTTTATAAACTGTTTTGGAAAATCATATAATAGGTTGTATATCTGCTAGAACGACGTTATTATCTGTGATCGTCTTCCGGGCATTTATGTGGATTAATAGAAAAACTAATCCAAGTAAGGATTAGCTGTTTCTATTATCTCTATGTTTAAGTTATTTGCCTGGATGGCTTTAATGTGAATAATTGATGTGTTAGACTGTTTAGTTAACACGAGTGTTTGTAGGAACGCTAATCCAAATAAGGATTAGTCATTTCTTTATAACTTAATGTGCGTAGGAACGCTAATCCAAGTAAGGATTAGTCGTTTCTTTATAATTTAATATTCATGGGAACGCTAATCCAAGTAAGGATTTGTCGTTTCTTTAAATCATAATATTCCTCAGGGTTATTGCCGAATAATTTAAGGGTCATGACCTATGCTTCTTATCCACATGTAAGGATCTGAAGTGTTTTAAGCGCCTTGCTAGCGCCAGTGGATGAGCTTAATTGCAGTCCTGTGTTTTAAGCACTTAGCTAGTGCATTGGGGTGGACGTAACTGTCACCCTGTAAAATAAACTGTAAGCGTTGTGGCAGTGCAAATCAGGGTGAACGTAAGATCACCCGGTGTCTTAATAACTTCCGTGTTCTCGGAATATTCTTAAAAGCCTCAACACTGTGTGTGTGCGTTGTAATTAAATAAGATAAGTGCAGTTAAGCACATAATTAAACTGTAAGCGCTGTATAGTGCAATCAGGGTGAACGTAAGGTCACCCGGTGTAATAATAATCGCCGTTATTTCTCGGCATAATAATGTTAAGTCCCGCGTGTGTGTTTTAATTTGGGTTGACGTAATTGTCACCCTGTGATTTAAGCCTTGTTGTCGCTCTTAATAACATTAACGTGTTTCAGTAATGTGTGTGTTGTAATTAAATAAGATATGTGCCCGAGTGCACATGATTAATAAACCTTGGGCGAGTAGTGCAGCTAAGTTATAGTGTAGCTAGGAAAACTCGTCTTGACTTTGATCATAGTACGTTCTCTTTCCGATCTGGATTCACTGTATGCGATGAGGTTGGTCGTGAACCGAAGCATCTTAGTCAGTTCTTAAATCGTTATGTGGTTCTGTAAGGTCTCGACTTGAATGTAGTACGTTCTCTTTCCGATCTGGATTCGCTGTATGCGATGAGGTTGGTCGTGAACCGAAGCATCTCAGTCAACTTTTAAATCATTGTTGTTTGATTCTGTTAAACATTCCAGATTTGTCATATTTCCTTAAAGACTCAATCTCTTGGAGTCTCTTTTCGAGTCGATTTCTATAAAGATGAAGTCTTCCAGAATCTTCTCTCATGCATACCTTTGTTGTTATTCCGTGAAAGTGCCGGGTTATGTATCGTCCCTTCGGTTATTATTCGAGGGACAATGATAGTAAACGGTTTCGATCACTCGAACCACTCTGCTTTTTACCCTTGCTAGTCTATTTAAGTAGACTAACCCACGAACTTTGTTCTCCGCATGTGGGCTGGTGTCATCCGTTCGATTCGGCACATCAGATAGAGTGTAGATGAGAAGACTAGAAGGACTATGGAGTCGACGGTGGTTTTCCGACGTTTTTAATAATTTCTTTTAATCAGGTTGAGATCCTTGGGCAGGTGATCATTACGATCACAACCCTTTTTGTAATATCTTTTAAAAGTTTTCCGCTGTGCCTTGTTTAAGATTTCCGTTGTAATTTATTTAAACTCTGTGTTTGTCCTATTCGAGATTGGGATGTAATCCCGGGACTCGTGTTTTATGTAAATAAGGTTATCATTTTGTATCATTGTATTTCATGATTTGTATTTAAACGGTAAAGCCTTGGGTGATCTCGGTAAGGAATACTGGGGTCACTGGCGATAATACCTTTCCAAAAGGGTTAAGTTTTGGGGGTGTTACATCCTATAAGACTCAATTTCGTTGGAGTCTTCTCTTGATCATGTCTTTTGATATATTCCAGTAGAAGTATGGTGGTTGACTATCGTTATCGGTTATTATTCGAGAAACGATGAATCTAACCTAATACGACTACTTCGAACTACTCTGCTTTGTACCCTTGAATAGTCTTTAATTAGACTAACCAACCAAAATTGTTCTCTGCATGGTTGGCTGGTGTCATCCGTTTGATTCAGCACATCAGATAAAGCGCAGATATGAGGAGACTAGATTGACTATGAAGATGACGGTTGTTTTGATGTTTTAATGATTTTAATCAGGTTGAGATCCTTGGGCAGGTGATCATGGTGATCACAACCGTTTTTGTAAGATTTTAAGAAAGACTTCCGCTGTGTTTGATTTAACTCTGTATTTTGTCGCATTTGGAATTGTGTTGAAATTCCGCGACTATGTTTTAAATGAAAGTTATGGTAATTTTGTATCATAATTGTTCTTTATGAATTGTGTTTCAATGGTAAAGTCTGGGGTGGCTTCGGTGTGGAAACCGAGGTCACTGGCGGTAATACCTTTCCAAATGGGTTAAAATTTGGGGGTGTTACAGTGGGCATAACTGCTGATGTGACCCTGCCTCCCATGATGGCCCAAGACGAGGAAGAAGCCATGAGTCTACGCTCACAGGGCCCAGTCACAAGGTCTAGGTCCAAAGTCATCGCCTCCGTCGTCGCATCACTAGTTGCACGCGTCGTCGCTGGCCAAGGAAGCCCAGAAACCAATCCAAGACTTGTCGTCCTCGCCACCATCGAATCAACGCTTTCTTTTGAAGACAGCGACACTTCATCGTCATCTTTACCGCGTTAGGATAGTTTTATGCGTTCTTTTAAGACACTATCTATATTTGGTATTTCCAGCGTGTTTTAGATAGTTTCCTTTGATAGCTTTACAAAGTTTCCTTTTATAGCATTTTAGATAGTTTCCTTTCAGTCATTCTATCTTTTAGGGTTTGTGTCTTTTGCATGCTTGCATGGGCTAGCCCACGAGGTTCGACTCGGCCCATTCGACGTCTCACCTCCCCTATTTATACCCAACTCTGTTAATGTTATTTCGCACGTTCAAGTTAAAGTTCAAGATTTCAAGTCGAGTGTTAATTTCTCCTTCCCTTGATCGGACGTCACCCATATCCCTCTCATTCCCATTCCCTCCGCCGCCGACGCTACGGCAATCGCTTGATCTTCTCAAGCAAAGTCTATCTTTGCATCTCTCTCATCCGTAGTCGACGCTACGACACCCCAAAGACTTGTCTTTTTTTCAAGCCTTATATCCTTCACCAAATTGTTTCCGCCATCGCTAACTCTTCTCCCATCAAATCGCTTCCATCACCACCGAGTCCTTGTTGCCGTCGTCGTCGTCTTCCCAGTCGCCGACGTCAACAACTCCATTCATCGCGTTCTTCCGCTCGCGATCATCCCCAGCATCGTGTTCCACAACAGAATCACACCATCGAGTGACTTCCCAACCAAGGCTAGATCCAAAGGCGTCACCTTTGACAATTTGGCTTGTCATCGGAGGCAAGGATGTAACACCCCCAAAACTTAACCCTTTTGGAAAGGTATTACCGCCAGTGACCCCAGTGTTCCTTACCGAGATCACCCAAGGCTTTACCGTTTAAATACAAATCATGAAATACAATGATACAAAATGATAACCTTAATCATATAAAACACGAGTCCCGGGATTACATCCCAATCCCGAATAGGACAAACACAGAGTTTAAATAAATTACAACGGAAATCTTAAACAAGGCACAGCGGAAAACTTTTAAAAGATATTACAAAAAGGGTTGTGATCGTAATGATCACCTGCCCAAGGATCTCAACCTGATTAAAGAAATTATTAAAAACGTCGGAAAAACCACCATCGACTCCATAGTCCTTCTAGTCTTCTCATCTACACTCCATCTGATGTGCCGAATCGAACGGATGACACCAGCCCACATGCGGAGAACAAAGTTCGTGGGTTAGTCTACTTGAATAGACTAACAAGGGTAAAAAGCAGAGTGGTTCGAGTGATCGAAACCGTTTACTATCATTGTCCCTCGAATAATAACCGAAGGGACGATACATAACCCGGCACTTTCACGGAATAACAACAAAGGTATGCATGAGAGAAGATTCTGGAAGACTTCATCTTCACAGAAATCGACTCGAAAAGAGACTCCAAGAGATTGAGTCTTTAAGGAAATATGACAAATCTGGAATGTTTAACAGAATCAAACAACAATGATTTAAAAGTTGACTGAGATGCTTTGGTTCACGACCAACCTCATCGCATACAACGAATCCAGATTGGAAAGAGAATGTACTACATTCAAGTCGAGACGAGCTTTCCTAGCTGCACTATGACTTAGCTGTACTACTCGCCAAAGGTTTATTAATCATGTGCACTCGGGCACATATCTTATTTAATTACAAAACACACATTACTGAAACACGTTAATGTTATTAAGAGCGGCACACAGCTTAAATCTCAGGGTGACAATTACGTCAACCCAAATTAAAACACACACGCGGGACTTAACATTATTATGCTGAGAAACAACGGCGATTATTATTACACCGGGTGACCTTACGTTCACCCTGATTGCACTATACAATGATGATGGCGGGGATCTTGAGATAGAACGTGATCTCTGGACTGGGCTGGAGGCAAGGATCTTGAGATAGAACGTGATCCCTGGCCTTGGCTGGAGACGCTTGAAGGAGATCGCGGTCTCTGTACCAGATGCGAGAAGTATGAGGAAGGCTCGCGGTCTCTGTACTCGATGCGAGTAGTGTGACGAAGATCGCGGTCATGGCTTCTTGTTCTATGGCCACCATGGAGGGCAGGGTCGCATCACCCTCCCCCACTTGGTTGTGAAGCGTCCCCGCTTCACCAACATCGATCTTATGCTCCATATACTCATGCAGGTGCACCCAATGGAGGTCTCCGGTGTCGAACACGAATCGACGGCGGCCGCGATGTGGCAGATAGGCACCATTCACCCAGTTGATTGTTTGTGGAAGGCTACACAAGGGTGGTAGTGCGTTTGGAGGCGCCTCTGTCAATTCCGCGGTGAACTCCGCTTGCAACGCGGCGAAAGCTAGGGGCAAAGGCGCGCCGATGTGTGCGCAGTGCAAGCTTGGAGTTGGCACGAACAAGGAAGAAGGAACTTCGCTGTTCAAACGAGCAGTGAAGTCCCTTGGTCGGGCGAGAAGCACACGGTGGATGTAATATCCCTCATTTTTGTATGGATAAATTTTGAACTTTCTTAAGCCCATGTTGCGAGTCAGATTAAATACAGGGAAGTACGGACATTCTGTATAATGTTTGATCTCTGTAATATTTTCTGAGCAATATAAAATACAATTAAAGTATTTTCGGGCTAAAAGGATGTTCGGGTACGAATATATTTAACCCGGGGTTAAAAGAACTCGTACCCATACTTTCCTCGGCCATACAAATGCGACCTTTTAGCAAAATCATCATAACTCTTGATTCCATAATCCATACAATGTGAAATTTGGAAGGATTAAAATAGACTTCTAGATCTAACTCCTCGATTTAGAATCACTTCATTTGAAGTTCGGAGCTGAGAGAACGGCCCCATCGAAGTCAGGATGATTTCTTGATGGTCACAACCGCACCCCGCGGTGAGAAGCATGCCGCACCCCGCGGTAGACGTCAGTGTTGTCGTCATCACGATAAGGTTTTTGCGGTGTCATGCTTGGCCGATCTTGCTCCCCACGACTCCTCTTCTGGTTGAGACACCTCCCCTGCATGCGTGTCAAGCTCCTGGGCAGCCTTCTGAGGCTATATAATGAGAAGGTGAGGCGGAGGAGAAGCCACAAGAGAGCTTCATCACCATCTTCCTCCTCAGAACTCCATTGTTGGGTGGTCTTTGAGCTCTGTTTTGTGAGGGATTCGAACACCTTTTCGATCATTAGAAAGTGGATCTGTAGAGGTGTTTTGAAGCTTAAGAAAGTGGGAAGACAAGCCAAGATCAAATCGAAGCCAAAGGGATCGATTTGGGTAAGCGTTTCTTCCCGAAAACTTTCTGAACTTTGCCTCTGTCGTGCCGCCGCACCCCGCGGTCAGACGCCACCGCGCCCAGCAGCCAAGCACCGCACCTCGCGGTGACTGACCACCGCACCCCGCGGCAGGCATGGGCCGTGGTGTGTGTGTGTGTCTTGGGTGTTGGTTCTTGGGCGAAGCTTAAAACCTTCGATTTTTATTCCTTTAGATTCATATATATAGATATTGAATCTAATTTAGGGTCTTATTAAGGGTCGTTCCAGAAGGACTTGAGATCCGAGATCTGTCCCTGATCAGACCCGGGAATCGTCGTCTTTAGAGCTCGTCAGCTTTCGTCAGATCTAAGGCAAGTGGCGGTTCTCTCTTGCTTATCATTCCATGTTTCCATTAATTATCAATTGCTTAATTGTTAATTAATTTGGATTGATCATTGTTCATGTCTGGGAACAGTTTTATGAAACTATCTTTGGAAATTAAAATGGATAATATAATAGGTTGTATATCTGCTAGAACAACGCTATTATATATATATATACCTAGATTGAAATATATCTATTATGTTAGCCTTGATGGCTTTAATATGATTATTTGACTGTTCTGAACTGTTTAGTTAGAATGAGTATTCGTAGAAACGTTACTGAGGCCCAGGAGTCCAGTCGTTTCTTTATAATCAGGTAGAGAGGTGGCTCGTCCCCACCTAATACCAATTGGATGGTCATGACCTACCTCTTTACTCGGGTGAAGAGGTGGTGCACTTAAACATTGTCACAAATCTTGGGAGTGTTCCCAAAAGATCTCTCGTCTCGGGATGAGCTGATCATAAAAGTTTATAACATAATGTGTGTTTTGGAATTAAACAAGATAAGTGCCGTAGGTTCGCACATGATTAATATACCCTCGACGAGTAGCACAGCTAAGTAATAGTGCGGCTAGGAAAACTCATTTAGACTTGATCAGAGTACGTTCTCTTTCCAATCTGGATTCACGTTAAGCGGTGAGGTTGGTTGTGAACCGAAACATCTCGTCCGTTTTTGAACGCTTGTGTGTGATGCTTATAATGTTCCAGACATTTGTCATGCTTTCGATAAGACTCAAGTTTTTGGAGTCTTCTCTTGGATATTTCCTATGTGATACCCCATAATTCTGTAAGGATTATTCTGGAAATTTTTGGAATTTTCCCGAACACCCGTTTAGTACGTCGGATTTAATTCAGAAAGTCGGAGACATTCTGTAATGTGCTCTGTATCTGTAATATTTTTCTCAGTGAAGAATTATACAGTTAAGACCTGTTGGAAGTCTATACTCGTTCGTGTACGACTTTTGTTATCGCAAGTTAAGATTAATACCAAATCTCTACCCAATTGGTTATTGCCCAAGAGGTGCAAATGGATTAACCATGGGTTAATACCCAAGGGCACAATTGGAAGGCTTTTTGGCTCCCAACAAGCCTCATCTTTGCCTATAAATAGAGGGCATGGGTGAAGCTAGAAAGGGTGTGAAAAACGCCATTACACTGTCCATTTCTCGTCTCTAAAAAACGCTCCCACAAAAACGCTCTCTCTCTCGGAAAGCTCTCGTGGATCGTTGGAGGCTCGTTTGGTGTCGTTCTCGGTGGCCAAAGGAGACTTGGAAGGCCCTTAGAAGCCTAGAAGCCAAGCAAGGCGAAAGGCGAACCAAATCGAGCGTCGCGGGTAAGATTTCTCATCCGTTTTTAAGTTTCTGTTCAGCGACGGCGACCGCCGCCAGGAACGGCGACCGCCGCCAGGGAGACGGCGACCGCCGCCAGGGAGACGGCGACCGCCGCCAGGAACGGCGACCGCCGTGTTGGGGACGGCGACCGCCGTGTTGTGGCCGGCGACCGCCGTGTTGTGGCCGGCGACCGCCGTGAAGCTCTTGGTGTCGCCGTGGAGGAAGCCGATGAGCGGCGCCCGCCGTGCTTGAGACGGCGACCGCCGTGATGGTGGCGGCGACCGCCGTGATGGTGGCGGCGCCCGCCATAATTGTTGGTGGCCGGCCGTGAAGGGTAGTTGCCCGGGAGTTGTGCGTTGGCTTCTGAGACCTTCGATCGGGTCTCGTATCCTTCGTTTCCTTTCGTCCTTTCGTATATTCGTACTTTTGTTTGTCGAATCTAACCTAGGGTTCCTTTTTGGGTCGACTCGAAGGTGTTTATGCTAGTGGAGCTATACGCGTGTCGAGCCCGGAATTCCGTCGTCGTTAGGCTTCGTTCAAACTCTGCGGATTCAGGCAAGTGGCGGTTCGCTCTTGCTCATCGTTCCATATTTACATTAATTATCAGCTGTTTATCTGAGTAATTAATTTGGAATGATTATCTGTGTTTGTCTGGAAAATGTTTTATAAACTGTTTTGGAAAATCATATAATAGGTTGTATATCTGCTAGAACGACGTTATTATCTGTGATCGTCTTCCGGGCATTTATGTGGATTAATAGAAAAACTAATCCAAGTAAGGATTAGCTGTTTCTATTATCTCTATGTTTAAGTTATTTGCCTGGATGGCTTTAATGTGAATAATTGATGTGTTAGACTGTTTAGTTAACACGAGTGTTTGTAGGAACGCTAATCCAAGTAAGGATTAGTCATTTCTTTATAACTTAATGTGCGTAGGAACGCTAATCCAAGTAAGGATTAGTCGTTTCTTTATAATTTAATATTCATGGGAACGCTAATCCAAGTAAGGATTTGTCGTTTCTTTAAATCATAATATTC
The DNA here is from genome assembly GCA_027886185.1 of Rheum nobile. NCBI lineage: Eukaryota > Viridiplantae > Streptophyta > Magnoliopsida > Caryophyllales > Polygonaceae > Rheum > Rheum nobile. The sequence continues at coordinate 11,097,066 of WOAB01000563.1, read as the reverse complement.
CTCAGGGTTATTGCCGAATAATTTAAGGGTCATGACCTATGCTTCTTATCCACATGTAAGGATCTGAAGTGTTTTAAGCGCCTTGCTAGCGCCAGTGGATGAGCTTAATTGCAGTCCTGTGTTTTAAGCACTTAGCTAGTGCATTGGGGTGGACGTAACTGTCACCCTGTAAAATAAACTGTAAGCGTTGTGGCAGTGCAAATCAGGGTGAACGTAAGATCACCCGGTGTCTTAATAACTTCCGTGTTCTCGGAATATTCTTAAAAGCCTCAACACTGTGTGTGTGCGTTGTAATTAAATAAGATAAGTGCAGTTAAGCACATAATTAAACTGTAAGCGCTGTATAGTGCAATCAGGGTGAACGTAAGGTCACCCGGTGTAATAATAATCGCCGTTATTTCTCGGCATAATAATGTTAAGTCCCGCGTGTGTGTTTTAATTTGGGTTGACGTAATTGTCACCCTGTGATTTAAGCCTTGTTGTCGCTCTTAATAACATTAACGTGTTTCAGTAATGTGTGTGTTGTAATTAAATAAGATATGTGCCCGAGTGCACATGATTAATAAACCTTGGGCGAGTAGTGCAGCTAAGTTATAGTGTAGCTAGGAAAACTCGTCTTGACTTTGATCATAGTACGTTCTCTTTCCGATCTGGATTCACTGTATGCGATGAGGTTGGTCGTGAACCGAAGCATCTTAGTCAGTTCTTAAATCGTTATGTGGTTCTGTAAGGTCTCGACTTGAATGTAGTACGTTCTCTTTCCGATCTGGATTCGCTGTATGCGATGAGGTTGGTCGTGAACCGAAGCATCTCAGTCAACTTTTAAATCATTGTTGTTTGATTCTGTTAAACATTCCAGATTTGTCATATTTCCTTAAAGACTCAATCTCTTGGAGTCTCTTTTCGAGTCGATTTCTGTAAAGATGAAGTCTTCCAGAATCTTCTCTCATGCATACCTTTGTTGTTATTCCGTGAAAGTGCCGGGTTATGTATCGTCCCTTCGGTTATTATTCGAGGGACAATGATAGTAAACGGTTTCGATCACTCGAACCACTCTGCTTTTTACCCTTGCTAGTCTATTTAAGTAGACTAACCCACGAACTTTGTTCTCCGCATGTGGGCTGGTGTCATCCGTTCGATTCGGCACATCAGATAGAGTGTAGATGAGAAGACTAGAAGGACTATGGAGTCGACGGTGGTTTTCCGACGTTTTTAATAATTTCTTTTAATCAGGTTGAGATCCTTGGGCAGGTGATCATTACGATCACAACCCTTTTTGTAATATCTTTTAAAAGTTTTCCGCTGTGCCTTGTTTAAGATTTCCGTTGTAATTTATTTAAACTCTGTGTTTGTCCTATTCGAGATTGGGATGTAATCCCGGGACTCGTGTTTTATGTAAATAAGGTTATCATTTTGTATCATTGTATTTCATGATTTGTATTTAAACGGTAAAGCCTTGGGTGATCTCGGTAAGGAATACTGGGGTCACTGGCGATAATACCTTTCCAAAAGGGTTAAGTTTTGGGGGTGTTACATCCTATAAGACTCAATTTCGTTGGAGTCTTCTCTTGATCATGTCTTTTGATATATTCCAGTAGAAGTATGGTGGTTGACTATCGTTATCGGTTATTATTCGAGAAACGATGAATCTAACCTAATACGACTACTTCGAACTACTCTGCTTTGTACCCTTGAATAGTCTTTAATTAGACTAACCAACCAAAATTGTTCTCTGCATGGTTGGCTGGTGTCATCCGTTTGATTCAGCACATCAGATAAAGCGCAGATATGAGGAGACTAGATTGACTATGAAGATGACGGTTGTTTTGATGTTTTAATGATTTTAATCAGGTTGAGATCCTTGGGCAGGTGATCATGGTGATCACAACCGTTTTTGTAAGATTTTAAGAAAGACTTCCGCTGTGTTTGATTTAACTCTGTATTTTGTCGCATTTGGAATTGTGTTGAAATTCCGCGACTATGTTTTAAATGAAAGTTATGGTAATTTTGTATCATAATTGTTCTTTATGAATTGTGTTTCAATGGTAAAGTCTGGGGTGGCTTCGGTGTGGAAACCGAGGTCACTGGCGGTAATACCTTTCCAAATGGGTTAAAATTTGGGGGTGTTACAGTGGGCATAACTGCTGATGTGACCCTGCCTCCCATGATGGCCCAAGACGAGGAAGAAGCCATGAGTCTACGCTCACAGGGCCCAGTCACAAGGTCTAGGTCCAAAGTCATCGCCTCCGTCGTCGCATCACTAGTTGCACGCGTCGTCGCTGGCCAAGGAAGCCCAGAAACCAATCCAAGACTTGTCGTCCTCGCCACCATCGAATCAACGCTTTCTTTTGAAGACAGCGACACTTCATCGTCATCTTTACCGCGTTAGGATAGTTTTATGCGTTCTTTTAAGACACTATCTATATTTGGTATTTCCAGCGTGTTTTAGATAGTTTCCTTTGATAGCTTTACATAGTTTCCTTTTATAGCATTTTAGATAGTTTCCTTTCAGTCATTCTATCTTTTAGGGTTTGTGTCTTTTGCATGCTTGCATGGGCTAGCCCACGAGGTTCGACTCGGCCCATTCGACGTCTCACCTCCCCTATTTATACCCAACTCTGTTAATGTTATTTCGCACGTTCAAGTTAAAGTTCAAGATTTCAAGTCGAGTGTTAATTTCTCCTTCCCTTGATCGGACGTCACCCATATCCCTCTCATTCCCATTCCCTCCGCCGCCGACGCTACGGCAATCGCTTGATCTTCTCAAGCAAAGTCTATCTTTGCATCTCTCTCATCCGTAGTCGACGCTACGACACCCCAAAGACTTGTCTTTTTTTCAAGCCTTATATCCTTCACCAAATTGTTTCCGCCATCGCTAACTCTTCTCCCATCAAATCGCTTCCATCACCACCGAGTCCTTGTTGCCGTCGTCGTCGTCTTCCCAGTCGCCGACGTCAACAACTCCATTCATCGCGTTCTTCCGCTCGCGATCATCCCCAGCATCGTGTTCCACAACAGAATCACACCATCGAGTGACTTCCCAACCAAGGCTAGATCCAAAGGCGTCACCTTTGACAATTTGGCTTGTCATCGGAGGCAAGGATGTAACACCCCCAAAACTTAACCCTTTTGGAAAGGTATTACCGCCAGTGACCCCAGTGTTCCTTACCGAGATCACCCAAGGCTTTACCGTTTAAATACAAATCATGAAATACAATGATACAAAATGATAACCTTAATCATATAAAACACGAGTCCCGGGATTACATCCCAATCCCGAATAGGACAAACACAGAGTTTAAATAAATTACAACGGAAATCTTAAACAAGGCACAGCGGAAAACTTTTAAAAGATATTACAAAAAGGGTTGTGATCGTAATGATCACCTGCCCAAGGATCTCAACCTGATTAAAGAAATTATTAAAAACGTCGGAAAAACCACCATCGACTCCATAGTCCTTCTAGTCTTCTCATCTACACTCCATCTGATGTGCCGAATCGAACGGATGACACCAGCCCACATGCGGAGAACAAAGTTCGTGGGTTAGTCTACTTGAATAGACTAACAAGGGTAAAAAGCAGAGTGGTTCGAGTGATCGAAACCGTTTACTATCATTGTCCCTCGAATAATAACCGAAGGGACGATACATAACCCGGCACTTTCACGGAATAACAACAAAGGTATGCATGAGAGAAGATTCTGGAAGACTTCATCTTCACAGAAATCGACTCGAAAAGAGACTCCAAGAGATTGAGTCTTTAAGGAAATATGACAAATCTGGAATGTTTAACAGAATCAAACAACAATGATTTAAAAGTTGACTGAGATGCTTTGGTTCACGACCAACCTCATCGCATACTGCGAATCCAGATTGGAAAGAGAATGTACTACATTCAAGTCGAGACGAGCTTTCCTAGCTGCACTATGACTTAGCTGTACTACTCGCCAAAGGTTTATTAATCATGTGCACTCGGGCACATATCTTATTTAATTACAAAATACACATTACTGAAACACGTTAATGTTATTAAGAGCGGCACACAGCTTAAATCTCAGGGTGACAATTACGTCAACCCAAATTAAAACACACACGCGGGACTTAACATTATTATGCTGAGAAACAACGGCGATTATTATTACACCGGGTGACCTTACGTTCACCCTGATTGCACTATACAGCGCTTACAGTTTAATTATGTGATTAACTGCACTTATCTTATTAAATTACAACACACACACAGTGTTGAGGCTTTTAATATTATTCCGAGAACACGAAAGTTATGATGACACCGGGTGATCTTACGTTCACCCTGATTGCACTGCCACAGCGCTTACAGTTTATTTTACAGGGTGACAGTTACGTCCACCCCAATGCACTAGCTAAGTGCTTAAACACAGGACTGCAATTAAGCTCATCCACTGGCGCTAGCAAGGCGCTTAAAACACTTCAGATCCTTACATATGGATAAGAAGCATAGGTCATGACCCTTAAATTATTCGGCAATAACCCCGAGGAATATTATGATTTAAAGAAACGACAAATCCTTACTTGGATTAGCGTTCCCACGAATATTAAATTATAAAGAAACGACTAATCCTTACTTGGATTAGCGTTCCTACGCACATTAAGTTATAAAGAAACGACTGATCCTTACTTGGATTAGCGTTCCTACAAACACTCGCGTTAACTAAACAGTCTAATACAGCAACTATTCACATTAAAGCCATCGAGGCAAACGACTTAAACAAAGAGATAATAGAAACAGCTAATCCTTACTTGGATTAGTTTTCCTATTAATCCACATAAATGCCCGGAAGGCGATCACAGATAATAGCGTCGTTCTAGCAGATATACAACCTATTATATGATTTTCCAAAACAGTTTATAAAACCTTTTCCAGACAAACACAGATAATCATTCCAAATTAATTACTCAGATAAACAACTGATAATTAATGTAAATATGGAACGATGAGCAAGAGCGAACCGCCACTTGCCTGAATCCGCAGAGTTTGAACGAAGCCTAACGACGACGGAATTCTGGGCTCGACACGCGTATAGCTCCACTAGCATAAACACCTTCGAGTCGACCCAAAAAGAAACCCTAGGTTAGATTCGACAAACAAATGTACGAATATACGAAAGGACGAAAGGAATCGAAGGATACGAGACTCGATCGAAGGTCTCGGAAGCCAACGCAACAACTCCCGGGCAACAACCCTTCACGGCCGGCCACCAAACAATTGCGGCGGGCGCCGCCACCATCACGGCGGTCGCCGCCACCATCACGGCGGTCGCCGTCTCAAGCACGGCGGGCGCCGCTCATCGGCTTCCTCCACGGCGGCACCAAGAACTTCACGGCGGTCGCCGGCCACAACACGGCGGTCGCCGTCTCCCTGGCGGCGGTCGCCGTCGCTGAACAGAAACTTAAAAATGGACGAGAAATCTTACCCGCAACGCTCGATTTGGTTCGCCTTTCGCCTTGCTTGGCTTCTAGGCTTCTAAGGGCCTTCCAAGTCTCCTTTGGCCACCGAGAACGACACCAAACGAGCCTCGAACGATCCACGAGAGCTTTCCGAGAGAGAGAGCATTTTTGAGAGACGATAAATGGACAGCGTAATGGCGTTTTTCACACCCTTTCTAGCTTCACCCATGCCCTCTATTTATAGGCAAAGATGAGGCTTGTTGGGAGCCAAAAAGCCTTCCAATTGTGCCCTTGGGTATTAACCCATGGTTAATCCATTTGCACCTCTTGGGCAATAACCAATTGGGTAAAGATTTGGTATTAATCTTAACTTGCGATAACAAAAGTCGTACACGAACGAGTATAGACTTCCAACAGGCCTTAACTGTATAATTCTTCACTGAGAAAAATATTACAGATACAGAGCACATTACAGAATGTCTCCGACTTTCTGAATTAAATCCGACGTACTAAACGGGTGTTCGGGAAAATTCCCAAAATTTCCAGAATAATCCTTACAGAATTACGGGGTATCACATCACCTCCCCCTTAAAATAAGTTTCGACCCCGAAACTTGCATTAAGCCAATGAGGATACTACCTCAACACCAATCTTACCACCTGGATCCAACATCCTTAATCACTTCATCCTTGAAATGGATCACAAGAGATATTACTCTTAATTCCTTAGGATATCATTCTGAAAATGATTCATCCGCCTTAATGCTCATGGCACAAACTCACGCATGAGAGATAGCTCCTGATCTCTCCGAACAAAACTCTACAAGTTCATTCCCTTTCCTTAAGAAATCTCGGAAGAACTCAGCGTATGAGATAACGCTTACCACAGTACTCCTTAGATGTATATAGACAATTCTCCTTACTGAATCTTTAATACATCGGGATCATCAACATATCCTTAACTGCAACCTTTCCTCTCAACATGACCGCTCCACAACTTAATCTTCCTCAAAGAGCTGCATCCGATCTTATAGATGACATACTCTATGTATGAAGAAGAATCTTAGGAGTGGATTTAGATTTAAACAGCAGAGTCGACCTTGGGATTAACCACAAGGGACGAACATCTAAGTTGTCCACAAAACTCCACCACCATAAGTCCGACAGTCTTTATCCTTACTTGGCATAAGCTGTTCTCGACACTTACGAGGTTTCGTATGAACAACTAATTCGCAATGATAACACATTCTGAAATTTTCCAAAACACGGAAATACTTCATTAACATCCAAACATTACATTAATTGACAAAAGTCGATTAGGCAGATCTTAATACCACGGAGATTACCGACACACGTCGTTACTCCTTAATCTTAAAGAAAGACTTAACACAAATACAACTTAATGGATCAGGGTTCTTCTCCGTTGGCTTGACTCATTATGAAGAGTCGTTGCCCTTGGCCTGAAGACCCCATAGGCGCTTTGCCTTTACTACGAGCCATGGACTGCTCAGGAGTGGATACCACTGGCCTTGGGTTATGTCCACCTCCAACATTTGACGCCTGATAAGACTGCATTGGTCCCTGACCCTTCAGTCTGCAGTATGTTTTTATGTGGCCTTCCCTTCCACAATTATGACACATCCTCTTGTCCTTTTGGCAAACAAAACTTGTATGCCCCACTTCACCACAATTGTGGCACTGAATTGCTCCGCCGTTCCAACCTGAGCCTCTGGCAGAGTCCGACTGAGTTGTCTCGGTCTTAGCACGACCAGACCTTTCAAACTTGATAGGCGATGTCGGTCGTTTGAATGAACCAACCTGGCGATCATGTTGCCCACCCTTTCCCTTAACTTATTTCTCCCTCTTAAGGGCAGACTCCTCCAATGTGACTTCCGTCTTGTAGGATGCATCCACATATTGTTCTAACGTAGAACAACCATGTCGCAACATTAGAGGCTTGATCTCTGGATTCATCCATCCATGGAAGTACCAGATCTTCTGCTCCTCGGTTGACACCTCAGGTCCAGCGTACTGCATCAAGTGATTGAACTTAGCTGCGAGCTCAGTCACCTTTAACCCATCAGTCTGCGGGTATAGAAATTCCTTATGCTTCTCCTCCCTCATAGCTCGAGAAAAGAAACGGTCAGTCATCTTTGTTTTGAACATGCTCCAATTCAGCTCGGGATGATCAGCCAGACCGGTGCTCTCCCACCATTCGCTAGCCACATCCTTGAGTTGAAGAGAGGCGATGTGCACTTTCCCAGCCTCAGTGCAATTAATGTTCCGGAGCAAACGCTCCATATGCGAGAACCAATAGGTCACCCTGACCGGTTCTCCAGTACCGTCATAGCTGTCAGGCCTCATTGAACTCATGGCTTTTAACGCTTGCCCGTAAGTTCCTCTGTTTCTGACAACATTGATCTGAGGTACTTGCTCCACTGACTCCTCAACTTCAGGAGTAGCTTGAGGAACTGGACCACCTTGAGCTTGTGGTGCAACTGGTCGCATAACATCTGTGATTGCCTGCATGACAATTCCTCGAATTGCCTCCACTGCTGCAGCATCAAACATCATCGGAGCGTTGGCCTGAGCTTGGTCATTGCCTCCCTGGTTATTGTTAAAGACAGACTCATGCTCTCCTGTTGGGTCTGCAACATTCCTTGCATTTGGTCTAGGGTCATTACTCGGCCCAGCACCAGCACGGATAACGTTCCTTGTGTTCACCATCTGTTTAGCGATCAAATTCCAAGGATTTTATCACATTAGTATCTTCTGATATACTTATTGTAATAAAATCAACTTAGAATAGATCAATTTGGTAATTTCTATTGATGAACTCAAACCGAGTTACTAGGTTCTATAACCTTAACTCAAAATGAGAGAACTGGGAATTCAAGCCTTATTGGGTATAGCGAAACCATCTTGGCTTCTCCCGGTTCCTCTGAAGAGAATAGAATGCACCCATATCATACGGGGTAACGGGGAAGGAATTAGTCTTTCTAGATATAGAAGCAAACTTACTATATCAGACCATATAGAAGATAGGACTATGAACGGTGTTTTTAAACTCTTTTCACTTTGAAAATTCAAAGCCATTCTTAAAGCATTTTCAAAAACGGATAAATGATTTATAAAAATCCCAAACCCGTTTTAAAACAACCTTTGGCTCTGATACCACAACTGTAACACCCCCAAAACTTAACCCTTTTGGAAAGGTATTACCGCCAGTGACCCCAGTGTTCCTTACCGAGATCACCCAAGGCTTTACCGTTTAAATACAAATCATGAAATACAATAATACAAAATGATAACCTTAATCATATAAAACACGAGTTCCGGGATTACATCCCAATCCCGAATAGGACAAACACAGAGTTTAAATAAATTACAACAGAAATCTTAAACAAGGCACAGCGGAAAACTTTTAAAAGATATTACAAAAAGGGTTGTGATCGTAATGATCACCTGCCCAAGGATCTCAACCTGATTAAAGAAATTATTAAAAACATCGGAAAAACCACTATCGACTCCATAGTCCTTCTAGTCTTCTCATCTACACTCCATCTGATGTGCCGAATCGAACGGATGACACCAGCCCACATGCGGAGAACAAAGTTCGTGGGTTAGTCTACTTGAATAGACTAGCAAGGGTAAAAAGCAGAGTGGTTCGAGTGATCGAAACCGTTTACTATCATTGTCCCTCGAATAATAACCGAAGGGACGATACATAATCCGACACTTTCACGGAATAACAACAAAGGTATGCATGAGAGAAGATTCTGGAAGACTTCATCTTCACAGAAATCGACTCGAAAAGAGACTCCAAGAGATTGAGTCTTTAAGGAAATATGACAAATCTGGAATGTTTAACAGAATCAAACAACAATGATTTAAAAGTTGACTGAGATGCTTTGGTTCACGACCAACCTCATCGCATACAGCGAATCCAGATTGGAAAGAGAACGTACTACATTCAAGTCGAGATGAGTTTTCCTAGCTGCACTATGACTTAGCTGTACTACTCGCCAAAGGTTTATTAATCATGTGCACTCGGGCACATATCTTATTTAATTACAAAACACACATTACTGAAACACGTTAATGTTATTAAGAGCGGCACACAGCTTAAATCTCAGGGTGACAATTACGTCAACCCAAATTAAAACACACACGCGGGACTTAACATTATTATGCTGAGAAACAACGGCGATTATTATTACACCGGGTGACCTTACGTTCACCCTGATTGCACTATACAGCGCTTACAGTTTAATTATGTGCTTAACTGCACTTATCTTATTAAATTACAACACACACACAGTGTTGAGGCTTTTAATATTATTCCAAGAACACGGAAGTTATGATGACACCGGGTGATCTTACGTTCACCCTGATTGCACTGCCACATCGCTTACAGTTTATTTTACAGGGTGACAGTTACGTCCACCCCAATGCACTAGCTAAGTGCTTAAACACAGGACTGCAATTAAACTCATCCACTGGCGCTAGCAAGGCGCTTAAAACACTTCAGATCCTTACATGTGGATAAGAAGCATAGGTCATGACCCTTAAATTATTCGGCAATAACCCCGAGGAATATTATGATTTAAAGAAACGACAAATCCTTACTTGGATTAGCGTTCCCACGAATATTAAATTATAAAGAAACGACTAATCCTTACTTGGATTAGCGTTCCTACGCACATTAAGTTATAAAGAAACGACTGATCCTTACTTGGATTAGCGTTCCTACAAACACTCGCGTTAACTAAACAGTCTAACACAGCAACTATTCACATTAAAGCCATCGAGGCAAACGACTTAAACAAAGAGATAATAGAAACAGCTAATCCTTACTTGGATTAGTTTTCCTATTAATCCACATAAATGCCCGGAAGGCAATCACAGATAATAGCATCGTTCTAGCAGATATACAACCTATTATATGATTTTCCAAAACAGTTTATAAAACCTTTTCCAGACAAACACAGATAATCATTCCAAATTAATTACTCAGATAAACAGCTGATAATTAATGTAAATATGGAACGATGAACAAGAGCGAACCGCCACTTGCCTGAATCCGCAGAGTTTGAACGAAGCCTAACGACGACGGAATTCCGGGCTCGACACGCGTATAGCTCCACTAGCATAAACACCTTCGAGTCGACCCAAAAAGGAACCCTAGGTTAGATTCGACAAACAAAAGTACGAATATACGAAAGGACGAAAGGAATCGAAGGATACGAGACTCGATCGAAGGTCTCGGAAGCCAACGCAACAACTCCCGGGCAACAACCCTTCACGGCCGGCCACCAAACAATTGCGGCGGGCGCCGCCACCATCACGGCGGTCGCCGTCTCAAGCACGGCGGGCGCCGCTCATCGGCTTCCTCCACGGCGGCACCAAGAACTTCACGGCGGTCGCCGGCCACAACACGGCGGTCGCCGTTCCTGGCGGCGGTCGCCGTCTCCCTGGCGGCGGTCGCCGTTCCTGGCGGCGGTCGCCGTCTCCCTGGCGGCGGTCGCCGTCGCTGAACAGAAACTTAAAAACGGACGAGAAATCTTACCCGCGACGCTCGATTTGGTTCGCCTTTCGCCTTGCTTGGCTTCTAGGCTTCTAAGGGCCTTCCAAGTCTCCTTTGGCCACCGAGAACGACACCAAACGAGCCTCCAACGATCCATGAGAGCTTTCCGAGAGAGATAGCGTTTTTGAGAGACGAGAAATGGACAGCGTAATGGCGTTTTTCACACCCTTTCTAACTTCACCCATGCCCTCTATTTATAGGCAAAGATGAGGCTTGTTGGGAGCCAAAAAGCCTTCTAATTGTGACCTTGGGTATTAACCCATGGTTAATCCATTTGCACCTCTTGGGCAATAACCAATTGGGTAGAGATTTGGTATTAATCTTAACTTGCGATAACAAAAGTCGTACACGAACGAGTATAGACTTCCAACAGGCCTTAACTGTATAATTCTTCACTGAGAAAAATATTATAGATACAGAGCACATTACAGAATGTCTCCGACTTTCTGAATTAAATCCGATGTACTAAACGGGTGTTCGGGAAAATTCCCAAAATTTCCAGAATAATCCTTACAGAATTACCGGGTATCACAAAGGACACATCAACTGGCATCAGAGCCCAGCAGTCTTGTAAGTCACGAACTCAAGTTTCAATCTTGTTCACAAATTTTTTTTCCCATCGTTTCCTTTATTGAGATATCACGAGAAAACCCATAAAAAAATCAAATATTTGCTCACCTTTCGGTTTCTACAAGGTCCCACCTTGGCCGATTTTTTTTTTCTTGTTCCCCAAGTTTTGGTGTGTTAGGTATTTTGTTATCTTGCATGCTAGAATATTTTGTTTCCTTATTTCATGCGTGGATAGAGTTTCCTTGTTTGCTAGATCTTGCTTTTTAGGTTATTAACCGAATTTCCTAATATAAGATATCATCAAATCTTATCTTCTCTCTCCTATCTCTAACATCACACTTGTGATATTCTTGTTACTTAGACCTTTTAAATTTATTTCCTTTTGCAAATCCGAAAAGATCAAAACATAAGATCTCGGATATTTTTTTTTAAAAAAAAAATTCCAAAGTTAGGGAAAGCCAAAATAAGGCAACCCTAACCCACTCTCGGTCTAATCTCATCTTCTCAACCTCTCCACCGTCTAGGTCAAGCTTCCTAGAAGGTACTTTCTTGCTAATTAGGTTGTCTTGTTTACGTTTGTTTTAGGGTTTCAATTTGTTCTTGTTTGTTTGATTGCAACTTGCTTGATACACCATCTCTTGTGCAAGCCAAGCCGCCCTCACGGCAAGCCAAACAAGCCCTTCCTACGTGAACATTGTGACTTGACTAATGATTTGCTTGGTTGTTGTTCTTCGTGTCTTTTGGTTCATTTTTACTCCCATGTCTGATCGTCTTGTTATAGGTACCATGCCGATTGGACACAGTAACGACGAACGTGACGTCGACAACATAACCCAAGAACAACCGCCGTTGGCTCTACCCCGGGACCAACGCGTTCAAGACCCCCCTAAAAAAGATACCATCTTGGAGTTGACGGAAGATCAAATCTTGATCCAAGCTCTTCGACAAGAGGTCGCAGCATTGAGAGCCAACCAACAAGTGGCACCCATTGTTCCAACTCCAACACCACTGAGTGCTATGGACGCGCCGCCTCCACCTAGAGCCACCGACGCGGGTCCATCCAAGACGAGAGTAGACAAAGGCAAAGGAATTATGCCGTCCACTTCTCAACATCAACCCCCACTCAACAGAATGCAGAGTGTCATTGAGAGCCGCCAAGGCTTCGTTCCCAAGACGGATCGCTACGTGCCTCGAGCCATACCCGCTGGCTACGACACCGTCTCCGACCACAACGCCGACGACTCTCGAGGTGAGTACTCTAAACCTTACAACTTTGATGCAAGGTATGCCTCTCGAGGAACCCAGCGACGTGTGCCAGACTCCGCACCACGCGATGGCCGACGTCGTCAAGCCGCCCAAGCCGACGCGACGCCAAGAAGACCAAGCCGCCGCGACAATAGACCTACACGACGCGATGATCAATTGAAGACCCCCCCTACCCAGCCCCGGAGCCATGATGTCCGTGATCACCTTCGACACCAGAGTGTTCGAACACCGCGTTACGGATATGATGGCTACGCGTCGATCACGCCCAATGTCCAAGACGACTTCGACGAGTATGATGACGAAGAGATCGAGCCCCAAGGAGCACGCGTTCGTGACATTGGCGGCGAGTGCCGTAATGTTATGCAAAGGGACATTCGACGCGACAACTACGATGCCCAGCCGCGAAGACGTCAACGAGATGACGCCTACGCGCCAAGGCATACGTACGTCCGCAGAGATTGCCAACAACGCGATAGATACCAGGTTGGATGTGAAAGACCACAAGGATTGCGCGCCTTTGAGAACCCTCTCTACGACGATGCCCCAAACAACGCGTTCAACCAAGCACCTGGCTAGCCTCGATACCAGCGACACCAAGTCAAGGTAAAAATCGAGTATTTTCATGATGAATACAACCCCTCTGTTTTTTCTTGATTGGGTGCAGGCTACGGAGTATACCCTTAGATATTGTCGAGTGCCACCTGAGGAGCATGTCGACGCCGCGACGCTTAACTTTCGAGGAGCCGCCCGCATTTGGTGGCATAGATTCGAAGATGACTGTGTTCGTCGCCACAGGACACGAGTCACATAATGGCATCAACTAGTCTATGTGATGACCAAGAAATACGTGCATCTAGACTACAAGAATCAAATGAGGTTGGAGATTGCCATGGCTCGCCAAGGATCGATGACTCCACTCGAGTTCTTTTCCAAGCTTAAAGACATGTATTACAAGGCCAACATCTCCGTTGCACCATCAACTTTAAGGACCAAGTCTTTGAGTGGCTTGAACACAAATATCCGTGATCAACTAGAGATTTTGCCAATCAAGGATTGGAACACACTCACACATACGGCGATGCAAATTCATGCACAAATCTCTCGCCGAAAGTCTTACACATATTCCAGTGGCTAGCAAAGGTATTCTTCTAACCCTGGTGGATTACCATATACTAATGTTCGCCCTAGTGCCTCTACCACAGCCGCGTCTAGCCAAGCCTCCAAGGCGAAGCCCGCTCCGCCAACCACCGCGCCGCGCTAGAACGCGCCAAGACATGCTCCAGTGAGCACAGATCGCGCGCGTGATCTTGAGTGTTACAAATTTGGTGGAAGAGGCCACTATAAGAAAGATTGCCCCAATGTTCACAAGGTGTTGTTCTCCACAGCCATCGGCGGCTACGAGTCTTGTGAAGACGAGGAGACCACACTTGACACGATAGATGAAGGCACCGAAGAAGAGGACGAAGACGCTTATGACTGTGAACCCGCTTCTCTACACGCGGGCACACTGTTGAGCTTGGTGATGCGTCGTCTCCTCACAGTCAAGGAAGCCAGCTTACGCGATCAACGAGAGAACTTGTTCCATACAAGGGCTCTAGTCTAAACAGCTTCCTTGAGTGTCATTATTGATGGAGGATCATGTGCGAATATTGTCAATGAGAAGGTCGTGACACACTTCAAGTTACCCACGACGCCTCATACCCAGCCTTATGCCCTCCAATGGATATCATCTAGTCCCGGTAACACAGTATCTCGTCAATGCTTAATTTCTATCTCCATAGGCCAATACTGTGATTCAGTTTTATGTGATGTCATTGCAATGGACGCCACCCATATTTTGCTTGGGCGCCCATGGCAATTTGACAGGCGCGTGCTCCATGATGGCTATTTGAACACTTATGTGTTCAATTACCACGGGAAGCTCGTCACTTTGCATCCAATGTCTCCCCATGAGATCTTGCAAGACCAGGTTGAACGCGACCGCCAGAAGGCCATAGAGGCCGCGTCTCCTAGGTCAAACGAGTGTCCAGAAGCACTACCAAGGCAGAACTCCTCCAAATCTGGCAACACTTCGTCTACTCCAGGCACTGGCAAGAAGAAACACAACGCCATAGCTGGGACACCAAGTGCCCCACAGAATTCGAGCAGTGCCTTCCCATCAACAAAGTTCGCCGATCCGTTGCCACCACCGCGCCCTTTGCAGGGCACCTATGAGCAACGCATTCTTTTAGCCAGGCCAAGTGACCTCACTGCGTGTTTGACTGGGAAGACTCCATGCTTTCTACTTGTGCCAACCCCATGCATCCCTGAATCGTCGACAAACGCGCCCTTGCCACCAGCGATCGCGAAGTTGCTTGCCGCGTTCACTGACGTATTCCCATACGAGTTGCCACAAGGGTTACCTCCCCTGAGAGGCATTGAGTACCAGATTGACCTAGTGCCTGGTGCTTCTTTTCCCGACCGCGCTGCGTATAGAGCTGGTCCAGAAGAGACTAAAGAGTTACAGCGCTAAGTCCAAGAGTTGTTGGATCGCGGGTACGTAAGGGAATCTCTTTCCCCTTGCGCTGTGCCTGTGATCCTTGTGCCCAAGAAGGATGGCACATGGAGAATGTGTATTGACTGCCGCGCGATAAACCAGATCACCGTCAAGTATAGGCATCCTATCCCGCGCCTCGACGATATGCTTGATGAACTTCATGGCGCGACACTCTTCTCCAAGATTGATTTGAAGAGTGGTTATCACCAGATCAGAATGAAAGAAGGTGATGAGTGGAAGACCGCATTCAAGACAAAGTATGGGCTCTACGAGTGGCTTGTCATGCCCTTTGGGCTCACGAACGCGCCCAGCACCTTCATGCGCGTGATGAACCACGTGTTGAGATCTTTCCTTGGCAAGTTTGTTGTCGTTTACTTTGATGACATTCTTGTGTATTCACGGAGCCTAGAAGAGCATGTCGATCACCTTCGACTTGTGCTAGAATGCCTTCGACGCGAGAGCCTATTCGCCAATCTGGCCAAGTGCTCCTTTTGCTCCGCGTCAACCAACTTTCTGGGCTACATTGTG
Source organism: Rheum nobile (assembly GCA_027886185.1). Classification (NCBI taxonomy): domain Eukaryota; kingdom Viridiplantae; phylum Streptophyta; class Magnoliopsida; order Caryophyllales; family Polygonaceae; genus Rheum; species Rheum nobile. The sequence continues at coordinate 11,081,153 of WOAB01000563.1, read as the reverse complement.
AGTAGTGATGGGTTACGCGTCGAAGAAGAGAAGATCGCGACCATCAAAGATTGGCCAACACCGACGACACCGACACAGGTACGAAGCTTTCTAGGCCTCGCAGGATTCTATCGACGTTTTGTATGCGACTTCTGCTCCATTGCCGCGCCCCTACATGAGCTGACAAAGAAGGGCAGCACAGTTGTGTGGCTTGAGTCCCATGCAAAAGCCTTCTCGGCTTTGAAGAAGGCCTTGTGCCAAGCTCCCTTGCTCCAGCTTCCGGATTTCAACAAACACTTCGAGGTGGAGTGTGATGCCTCAGACATAGGCATTGGTGGTGTGCTACACTAAGAGAAGAGGCCTATTGCATATTTCAACGAGAAGCTCACATGGGCTACACTGAATTACCCCACCTACGACAAAGAGTTATATGCCTTAATACGCGTGCTGAAGACATGGCAACATTACCTTTGGCCGCGTGAATTTGTCATCCACAGCGACCACGCCGCGTTGAGCTACTTGAAGAGCCAAGCTCACCTCAATCGACGCCATGCTCGCTGGGTGGAGTTTCTGGAGACATTTCCTTATGTCGTTGTTCACAATAAAGGAAAAGAGAATATTGTAGCTGATGCGTTATCTCGCAGGTATGTTCTCTTGACTCATGTGCAAACTAAAGTTATAGGTTTTGCTTTGATTAAGGAATTATATGCTAGTGATCCTTTCTTTGCCCCTATTTTAGAGCATTGCCTAAGATCGCGTGAGTTTGAGACTTATTTTATGTCTGAGGGTTATTTATACAAGGCTAGTCGCCTTTGCATTCCTAGATCCTCCATTAGGCTCCTATTGATTGAGGAAGCACACGCGAGTCGTGGACATTTTGGGATTAGAAAGACCTTAGACGCGCTTCGAGAACATTTCTTTTGGCCTAGGATGACCCACCAAGTGACTAGGTTTTGTAGAAGTTGTGTGACTTGCCAGAGAGCCAAAGCTAAGTCTAGTCCTCACGGCCTCTACACTCCTTTACCCATTCCTAGTGCCCCCTGGGAAGATTTGTCTATGGATTTCATCACGGGTTTGCCCCTCTCTAGACGAGGTAAGGACTCTATTTTTGTGGTTGTAGATAGATTTTCTAAGATGGCACATTTTATTGCTTGTAAGACAACCCATAGTGCTAGTGATATTGCCGATCTATTCTTTGAGCATGTGGTGCGTCTTTATGGAGTCCTACGTACCATAGTGAGTGATAGAGATTCTAAGTTCATTGGTCATTTTTGGAGAACTCTTTGGGGTAAGCTAGGAACCAAACTCCTATTTTCCACTAGCTACCACCCCCAAACCGATGGCCAAACGGAGGTCACGAATAGAACCCTAGGAGCCCTCCTTCGCGCGATGCTCAAAGCCAACCCTAGGCGTTGGGAGGACTTACTATCACTTGTCGAGTTTTGTTACAATAGATGCAGGCACACGGCGACCAAGCTGACCCCGTTCGAAGTGGTGTATGGAATGAACCCCTTGACACCACTGGATCTGTCGCCACGTCCACTACGTGACCCAGTGCATGTCTCCGCCTCCAACCGCGCCGAGCATGTGCAGGAGCTTCATCGACGAACCAAGGAGCAGCTGGAAAGGAGGGCCGCGTATTATATGCCTCGCAGCACAATTCAGGCCGCCGCCGCGTCGTCTTTGCCCCCGGAGACCTTGTCTGGGTGCATCTGCTGTGATACCCCGTATTTTATAAGGTTATTTTAAGAATTTTTTGAATTTTCCCGAACACCCGTTTAGCACGTCGGATTTAATTCAGAAAGTTGGAGACATTCTGTAATGTGCTCTGTATCTGTAATATTTTTCTCAGTGAAATAAAATACAGACGACGTACTTTGGATGTTAATTACTCGTTCGCGTACGATAATTTTATCCCGGGTTAACATCGTTTCGTCAAAGAGCAAAGGAAGCGGCCGAGCCAAGGGGCGGCGCCCGCCGCATTAATGATGGCGCCCGCCGCAGTTATGACGGTGCCCGCCGTCGATGTTGTCCGGAGGTCCTTGCCCGAAGGTCGACGGCGAACGTTTGACATCGCCGTTTTAGCCCCGCCACGACGCCCTCCTAGCCATCATTGTGCTCCCTCGGTTTGTGGCTATAAAAGGAGAGGCTTGGGGGTCGGATTCGAGCTAAAATCAGAAGCTCCATCTCAGAATCTCTCTCGCCGGAAAAGCTTGCCCTCGCCGGAGTTCTTTGGAGCGATCGCCGGTGTTGTTTGGTGTGTTTTCCTGAAGCCTAGAGGTCCCTTTGGAAGCTTAGTGGAGGTCTGAACCCAAAGCCAGGCCAAAGGAGTGACCCTCGTGTGTGTTTTGGTGAGTTTTCTCACCGTTCTGTTGGCCGCCGTTCTTCACGGCGACCGCCGCCAGTGGCCAGAAGCCCCTTTGTTGGCTTGGTCTTGGTGGTCGTCGTTGTGGAGTCGTTCCTTTCGATTTCTTTCGTCTTTCCTTAGATTCGTACTAGTTTATGTCGGATCTAACTTAGGGTTTCCTTATGGGTCGACTTGAAGGTCGTTGTGCTATCGGAGCTATACTTGTGTCGAGCCCGGAATCCCGTTGTCTCTGCTTTGTTCCAGATCTACGGACTAAGGCAAGTGGCGGTTCGCTCTTGCTTAATCAGTCCTTGTTTCGTTAATCATTAATCATTTAATTGTTAATTGAGTTAATGTGAACTGTTGTTCGGTTTGGGAATTAATTTCATAAGCAAACGTGATTAAAATAATGTTATAATAGGTTGTATATCTGTTAGTACGACGCTATTATATGTGATAATCACCGTGATGGTATCGGGTGGTTTAATGTTAATCTTTAATGCTTAATCTCGTGTGTGTTCTGGGAACGCTAGTCCAAATAAGGATTAGTCGTTTCTTAATAACTTAATGTTCGTAGGAACGCTAATCCAAGTAAGGATTTGTCGTTTCTTTAAATCATAATATTCCTCGGATTAATTCCGAATAATTTAAGGGTCATGACCTATGCTTCTTATCCACCGTTAAGGATCTGAAGTATTTTAAGCGCCTTGCAAGCGCCATTGGATGAGCTTAATTGCAATCCTGTGTATTAAGCACTTAGCTAGTGCATTGGGGTGGACGTAATTGTCACCCTGTAAATTAAATTGTAAGCACTGTGGCAGTGCAATCAGGGTGAACGTAAGGTCACCCGGTGTAATAATAACTTCCGTGTTCTCGGAATAATATTAAAAGCCTCAACAGTGTATGTGTGTGTGTGTTGTAATTTAATAAGATAAGTGCAGTTAAGCACATAATTAATAAGTGTAAGCACTGTAATAGTGCAATCAGGGTGAACGTAAGGTCACCCGGTGTAATAATAACGCCGTTGTTACTCGGCATAATAATGTTAAGTCTTGTGTGTGTGTTGTATGTGTTTTAATTTGGGTTAACGTAATGGTCGCCTTAAGATTTAAGCCTTGTTGTCGCTCTTAATAACATTAACGTGTTTCAGTAATGTGTATTTTGTAATTAAATAAGATATGTGCCCGAGTGCACATGATTAATAAACCTTTGGCGAGTAGTGCAGCTAAGTTATAGTGCAGTTAGGAAAACTCGTCTCGACTTTGATCATAGTACATTCTCTTTTCAATCTGGATTCGCTGTATGCGATGAGGTTGGTTGTGAACTGAAGCATCTCAGTCAACTTTTAAATCATTGGTGTGTGTAACTTTAATGTTCCCTCGGTTGTCATAATTCCCTATAAGACTCAATTCATTTGGAGTCTTCTCTTCAAGTGCATATCTTAATTGTTAAATCATTCCGTGAAAGTGTCGGGTTATATATCGTTCCTTCGATTATTATTCGAGGGATAATGATAGTAAACGGTCACGATCACTCGAACCACTCTGCTTTGTGCCCTTACTAGTCTATTCGGTAGACTAACCCGCTGTATTTTTGCTATCTGCATTGTCATGGTTGGTGTCGTCCGTCCGTTTCGGCACATCAAGAGTTGATTCCCGGAGTTTAAGTAACCTATTGAAGGATAAGAAGCTTACAGACGAAGATTTAAAAGTCAGTGTTCTAAGTTGTTAAGTGTTTTAAGATTGTTAAAGTGTTACTTCAATGTATCTTCATAATTTAGCCATGTTATAAGTTGGCTCTTTAAAGTCTTCCGTTGTGTAATTTAAAGTCTTCCGTTGTTTAATCTTTCAATTAATATGTATTTATGTTATGTATTTAAACTTAACTGTTCTGGAAAAGCCTGGGGTGACTTTGGACGGTAAAGTCTGAGGTCACTGGCATGTAATATCTCCGGTATAAATTGGGGGTGTTACAGTTATGGTATCAGTTTTAAAATTCTTGGCCTATTGTTAGGTTTGAGAATTTTCGAAAGTTAATTTGAAATTGTTTTCGAACCTATTCTATATTAAAATGGAATTTTGAGAATTTCAATGTTAAGAGTTGTAAGTAACTCGGTGATTTAATTTAAGTGATTTAGCGTTTCGAAGTTCGAAAGCTATTTATAATTGGTTTATAAAAGTGTTGTGTTATAAGCAAGTTTAAAGGGTTGAAGTTTGAAAGTGAGATTGTTAATAAGCGGTTTCAAACTTCTACAAGCTTCAAGTGTTACTTATTCCTTAGATCCATTCTTAGGAGTATTGTCTATTCTCGGGATTGATGTCATTTAAAGGTTGACATTTCTCCTAGGTTCTCAGTCTTTAGTGAGCAGAAGAAGGTCGTTCTTGCAGTTAACAGTGAAGGATAGTCAGACTAATATAAAGTTATTAGTTTGGACCTCTATAATCTACATCATGACGTATTTGACTAGAGTGTCATAATTAAGTTGGATAAGTTCTAAAGTAACGTTATGATTCACCAGAAGATGGTGAACACAAGGAACACAGCCCATGTTGGTGTTGAACCAAGGTTGATTATGAGGAACGCCGCTAATCAAGGGGAAGAGCGTGAGGCTGCTTCCAACAATAACCAGGGAGGCAATGGCCAAGCTCAGGCCAACGCTCCGATGTTGTTTGATGCTGCAGCAGTGGAGGCAATTCGAGGAATTGTCATGCAGGCAATCACGGATGTTATGCGACCAGTTTCACCACAAGCACAATGTGGTCCAATCCCTCAAGCTACTCCTGAAGTCGAGGAGTCAGTGGAGCAAGTACCTCGGGTCAATGTTGTTAGGGATAGAGGAACTTACGGGCAAGCGTTAAAAGCCGTGAGTTCAATGAGGCCCGACAGCTATGACGGTACTGGAGAACCGGTCAGGGTGACCTATTGGTTCTCACATATGGAACGGTTGCTCCGGAACATTAATTGCACTGAGGCTGGAAAAGTGCACATCGCCTCTCTTCAACTCAAGGATGTGGCTAGCGAATGGTGGGAAAGCACCGGTCTGGATGACCATCCCGGGCTGAATTGGAGCATGTTCAAAACCAAGATGACCGATCGTTTCTTTTCCCGAGCTATGAGGGAGGAGAAGCATAAGGAATTTCTGTACCCGCAGACTGATGGGTTAAAGGTGACTGAGCTCGCAGCTAAGTTCAATCACTTGATGCAGTACGCTGGACCTGAGGTGTCAACCGAAGAGCAAAAGATCTGGTACTTCCATGGATGGATGAATCCAGAGATCAAGCCTCTAATGTTACGTCATGGCTGTATTACGTTAGAGCAATATGTGGATGCAGCCTACAAGACGGAAGTCACATTGGAGGAGTCTGCCCTTAAGAGGGAGAAGCAAGTTAAGGGAAAGGGTGGGCAACAGGATCGCCAGGTTGGTTCATTCAAACGACCGGCATCGCCTACCAAGTTTGAGAAGTCGGGTCGAGCTAAGACCGAGACAACTTAGTCAAACTCTGCCAGAGGCTCGGGTTGGAGCGGCAGAGCAATTCAGTGCCACAATTGTGGTGAAGTGGGGCATAAAAGTTTTGTTTGCCAAAAGGACAAGAGGATGTGTCATAATTGTGGAAGGGAAGGCCACATAAAAACGTACTGAAGGGTCAAGGACCAATGCAGTCTTATCAGGCGTCAAATGTTGGAGGTGGGCAGAACCCAAGGCCAGTGGTATCTACTCCTGAGCAATCTATGGCTCGTAATAAAGGCAAAGCGCATATGGGGTCTTCAGGCCAAGGGCAACGACTCTTTGTAATGAGCCAAGCCAATGGAGAAGAACCCTGATACATTAAGTTGTATTTGTGTTAAGACTTTCTTTAAGATTAAGGAGTAACGACGTGTGTCGGTAATCTCCGTGGTATTAAGATCTGCCTGATCGACTTTTGTCAATTAATGTAATGTTTGGATGTTAATGAAGTGTTTCCGTGTTTTGGAAAATTTCAAAATGTGTTATCATTGCGAATTAGTTGTTCATACAAAACCCTGTAAGTGTTGAGAACAGCTTATGCCAAGTAAGGATAAGGACTGTCGGACTTATGGTGGTGGAGTTTTGTGGACAACTTAGATGTTCGTCCCTTGTGGTTAATCCCAAGGTCGACTCTGTTGTTTAAATCTAGATCCACTCCTAAGATTTTTCTTCATACATAGAGTATGTCATCTATAAGAACGGATGCAACTCTTTGAGGAAGATTAAGTTGTGGAGCGGTCATGTTGAGAGAAAAGGTTGCAGTAAGGATGGGATATGTTGATGATCCCGATGTATTAAAGATTCAGTAAGGAGAATTGTCTATGCATCTAAGGAGTACTGTGGTAAGCGTTATCTCATACGCTGAGTTCTTCCGAGATTTCTTAAGGAAAGGGAATGAACTTGTAGAGTTTTGTTCAGAGAGATCGGGAGCTATCTCTCATGCATGAGTTTGTGCCATAAGCTTTGAGCGGATGAATCATTTTCAAAATGATATCCTAAGGAATTAAGAATAATATCTCTGGTGATCCATTTCAAGGATGAAGTGATTAAGGATGTTGGATCCAGGTGGTAAGATTGGTGTTGAGGTAGTATCCTCATTGACTTAATGCAAGTTTCGGGGTCGAAACTTATTTTAAGGGGGAGGTGATGTGATACCCCGTATTTTATAAGGTTATTTTGGGAATTTTTGGAATTTTCCCGAACACTCGTTTAGCACGTCGGATTTAATTCAGAAAGTTGGAGACATTCTGTAATGTGCTCTGTATCTGTAATATTTTTCTCAGTGAAATAAAATACAGACGACGTACTTTGGATGTTAATTACTCGTTCACGTACGATAATTTTATCCCGGGTTAACATCGTTTCGTCAAAGAGCAAAGGAAGCGGCCGAGCCAAGGGGCGGCGCCCGCCGTGGGTTTGGCGGCGCCCGCCGTCGCAAGGCTCGAGGCAGCCGCTGGTCGTCTTCTAGCTGGGCGCGAAGGCTAGAAAACGGCGCCCACCGCATTAATGACGGCGCCCGCCGCATTGATGGCGGCGCCCGCCGCGGTTATGACGGCGCCCGCCGTCGATGTTGTCCGGAGGTCCTTGCCCGAAGGTCGCCGGCGAACGTCTGACATCGCCGTTTTAGCCCCGCCACGACGCCCTCCTAGCCATCATTGTGCTCCCTCGGTCTGTGGCTATAAAAGGAGAGGCTTGGGGGTCGGATTCGAGCTAAAATCAAAAGCTCCATCTCAGAATCACTCTCGCCGGAAAAGCTTGCCCTCGTCGGAGTTCTTTGGAGCGATCGCCGGTGTTGTTTGGTGTGTTTTCCTGAAGCCTAGAGGTCCCTTTGGAAGCTTAGTGGAGGTCTGAACCCAAAGCCAAGCCAAAGGAGTGACCCTCGTGTGTGTTTCGGTGAGTTTTCTCACCGTTCTGTTGGCCGCCGTTCTTCACGGCGACCGCCGTGATGAACACGGCGACCGCCGCCAGTGGCCAGAAGCCCCTTTGTTGGCTTGGTCTTGGTGGTCGTCGTTGTGGAGTCGTTCCTTTCGATTTCTTTCGTCTTTCCTTAGATTTGTACTAGTTTATGTCGGATCTAACCTAGGGTTTCCTTATGGGTCGACTTGAAGGTCGTTGTGCTGTCGGAGCTATACCTGTGTCGAGCCCGAAATCCCGTTGTCTCTACTTTGTTCCAGTTCTGCGGACTAAGGCAAGTGGCGGTTCGCTCTTGCTTAATCAGTCCTTGTTTCGTTAATCATTAATCGTTTAATTGTTAATTGAGTTAATGTGAACTGTTGTTCGGTTTGGGAATTAATTTCATAAGCAAACGTGATTAAAATAATGTTATAATAGGTTGTATATCTGTTAGTACGACGCTATTATATGTGATAATCACCGTGATGGTATCGGGTGGTTTAATGTTAATCTTTAATGCTTAATCTCGTGTGTGTTCTGGGAACGCTAGTCCAAATAAGGATTAGTCGTTTCTTAATAACTTAATGTTCGTAGGAACGCTAATCCAAGTAAGGATTTGTCGTTTCTTTAAATCATAATATTCCTCGGATTAATTCCGAATAATTTAAGGGTCATGACCTATGCTTCTTATCCACCGTTAAGGATCTGAAGTGTTTTAAGCGCCTTGCAAGCGCCATTGGACGAGCTTAATTGCAGTCTTGTGTATTAAGCACTTAGCTAGTGCATTGGGGTGGACGTAACTGTCACCCTGTAAATTAAATTGTAAGCACTGTGACAGTGCAATCAGGGTGAACGTAAGGTCACCCGGTGTAATAATAACTTCCGTGTTCTCGGAATAATATTAAAAGCCTCAACAGTGTGTGTGTGTGTGTGTGTGTGTGTTGTAATTTAATAAGATAAGTGCAGTTAAGCACATAATTAATAAGTGTAAGCACTGTAATAGTGCAATCAGGGTGAACGTAAGGTCACCCGGTGTAATAATAACGCCGTTGTTACTCGGCATAATAATGTTAAGTCCCGCGTGTGTGTTGTGTGTGTTTTAATTTGGGTTAACGTAATGGTCGCCTTAAGATTTAAGCCTTGTTGTCGCTCTTAATAACATTAACGTGTTTCAGTAATGTGTGTTTTGTAATTAAATAAGATATGTGCCCGAGTGCACATGATTAATAAACCTTTGGCGAGTAGTGCAGCTAAGTTATAGTGCAGCTAGGAAAACTCGTCTCGACTTTGATCATAGTACGTTCTCTTTTCAATCTGGATTCGCTGTATGCGATGAGGTTGGTTGTGAACTGAAGCATCTCAGTCAACTTTTAAATCATTGGTGTGTGTAACTTTAATGTTCCCTCGGTTGTCATAATTTCCTATAAGACTCAATTCATTTGGAGTCTTCTCTTCAAGTGCATATCTTAATTATTAAATCATTCCGTGAAAGTGTCGGGTTATATATCGTTCCTTCGGTTATTATTCGAGGGATAATGATAGTAAACGGTCACGATCACTCGAACCACTCTGCTTTGTGCCCTTGCTAGTCTATTCGGTAGACTAACCCACTGTATTTTTGCTATATGCATCGTCATGGTTGGTGCCGTCCGTCCGTTTCGGCACATCAGGAGTTGATTCCTGGAGTTTAAGTAACCTATTGAAGGATAAGAAGCTTGCAGACGAAGATTTAAAAGTCAGTGTTCTAAGCTGTTAAGTGTTTTAAGATTGTTAAAGTGTTACTTCAATGTATCTTCATAATTTAGCCATGTTATAAGTTGGCTCTTTAAAGTCTTCCGCTGTGTAATTTAAAGTCTTCCGCTGTTTAATCTTTCAATTAATATGTATTTATGTTATGTATTTAAACTTAACTATTCTGAAAAAGCCTGGGGTGACTTTGGACGGTAAAGTCTGAGGTCACTGGCATGTAATATCTCCGGTATAAATTGGGGGTGTTACATCTGCGAAAAGAGAGGTTCCCCTCGCGACGTAAACACAAATTGGCACCACGTGGAGATGGCCTTTTCCGCGTGATAAAGGCCATAGGGGACAATGCCTATCAACTCGAGCTCCCACCAGATTTTGGAGTCCACGCGTCCTTCAACGTCGCAGACTTAACACCATATGTTGAGCCAGAGTTTGATGATGGTGAAGCGGGGACGCTTCACAGCCAAGTGGGGGAGGGTGATGTGACCCTGCCTCCCATGACGGCCCAAGATGATGAAGAAGCCATGAGTCTACGCTCACAGGGCCCAGTCATAAGGTCTAGGTCCAAAGCCATCGCCTCCGTCGTCGCATCACTAGTTGCACGCGTCGTCGCTGGCCAAGGAAGCCCAGAAACCAATCCAAGACTTGTCGTCCTCGCCACCATCGGATCAACGCGTTCTTTTGAAGACAGCGACACTTCGTCGTCATCTTCACCGCATTAGGATAGTTTCACGCGTTCTTTTAAGACACTATCTATATTTGGTATTTCCAGCGTGTTTTAGATAGTTTCCTTTGATAGTTTTACATAGTTTCCTTTTATAGCATTTTAGATAGTTTCCTTTCAGTCATTCTATCTTTTAGGGTTTGTGCCTTTTGCATGCTTGCATGGGCTAGCCCACGAGGTTTGACTCAGCCCATCCGACGTCTCACCTCCCCTATTTATACCCGACTCTGTTAATGTTATTTCGCACGTTCAAGTTAAAGTTCAAGGCTTCAAGTCGAGTGTTAATTTCTCCTTCCCTTGATCGGACGTCACCCATATCCCTCTCATCCACATTCCCTCCGCCGCCGACGCTACGGCAATCGCTTGATCTTCTCAAGCAAAGTCTATCTTCGCATCTCCCTCACCCGCAGTCGACGCTACGACACCCCAATGACTTGTCTTTTTTTCAAGCCTTATATCCTTCACCAAATCGCTTCCGCCACCGCTAACTCTTATCCCATCAAATCGCTTCCATCACCACCGAGTCCTTGTTGCCGCCATTGTCTTCCCAGTCGCTGATGTCAACAACTCCATTCATCGCGTTCTTCCGCTCGCGATCATCCCCAGCATCGTGTTCCACAGCAGAATCACACCATCGAGTGACTTCCCAACCAAGGCTAGATCCAAAGGCGTCACCTTTGACAATTTGGCTTGTCATCGGAGGCAAGGACACATCAACTGCCCTGCAACGCAGTGCTTGGTGGTGCAGTACTCCTAGTGTCTCTGCAATGCGTGCAATCCTTGGGCGCGTTGTTATGGGACGCGTTGTGTTGGCCTGATGGAGGATGCGTCCGTCGTTTGCCAGGGTTTGGGGTTGTTAAAGACACGCCAGAGATGGAGTTGGGTCGTTGTGTTGTGTCTGCGGTCTTGGTCGATTGCAAATCCTTGTGGCGATCTCGCTCCACCTGCTCTTAGAAAATCTCATGTGGAGACATTGGTAAGAGAGTCACGCGCTTCCCGTGGTAGGTAAACACATAGGTGTTTAGATACCCATCGTGAAGTACGCGATGATCAAACTGCCATGGACGCCCAAGCAAGAGGTGGGTGGCGTCCATTGCAATTACATCACATAAAACCGTGTCTTTGTAGGGACCAATGGAAAAAGTTAGAAGACACTGTCGTGAGACAGTGTTACCTGAAGTTGAAGAGAGCCATTGTAGGCCATATGGTTGTGGATGAGGCATTGTCGACAGGCTGAGATGGTTGACCACCTTCTCATTGACGATGTTGCAACAGCTACCTCCGTCGATGATAACACTCAAGGTCGCGGTCTTAACCAAGCAACGCGTCTGGAAGAGATTCTCGCGTTGGTCGACAAGGCTGCCTTCCTTGACGGTGAGGATGCGACGCGTGACAAGGCTGAGAGGTGTGCCAGCATGTATCGTGACAGCCTCACACATATAAGCGTCCTCGCGGTCTTGTTCGTCTCCTTTGGCAATGGCCTCAAGCGGTGCTACTTCCTCCTCATAGGATTCATATCTGGTTGCAGTGTTGGAGAAGAGAACCTTTCTGTTATTCGGGCAATCCCTTTGGTAGTGGCCGCGCCCTCCACACTTGAAACATTCAAGGTCACACGCACACTCATTGCTTTGTGAGGAGCCCTTTGTGGTGGTCGCGTGAGCTGCATTGGAGGTGGGCAACGCGTTCTTGCCATGTCTGTCTTGGCTGGATGCGGTGGTTCCTGTGACTGGCGCACGCACATCAGTAGTAAGGGAATGACCAGGGTTAGATTCATACCTAGTGTGGCTTGGTTGCCAAGAGGAGTGCTTGCGACGCGCGTGTTGGTTGTAAACCTGCATCGCCGTGTGGGTCAATGTGTTGAGATCCTTGATGGGCAAGATCTCCAGCTAGTCGCGGATTGGCGCGTTCAGGCCACTTAGAAACTTGGTCCTCAAAGTCGATGGTGCAACGCTTATGTTTGCCTTGTAATACATGTCCTCGAGCTTGGAGAAAAACTCGAGGGGAGTTTGTGAGCCTTGGCGAGCCATGGCTATCTCCATTCTCATTTGATTTCTATAATCTGGAGGCATATATTTCTTGGTCATCACGTACACGAGTTGGTGCCATTCGGTAACCCTTGTTCGGTGGCGACGCACGCAGTCATCCTCGAAACGATGCCACCACACTCTGGCTGCTCCGCGGAAGTGAAGTGTCGCGGCGTCGACATGCTCCTCAGGTGGCACTCGATAATAGCGAAGTGTGTACTCCACAGTCTGCACCCATTCAAGAAAAACAGAAGGGTTGTATTCACCATAAAAATGCTCGATTTTTACCTTGACTTCGTGTCTTTGGTATCGAGGTTGGGCAGGGACTTGCAATGGCCCGTTGTGTGGCGCGGCGTCATAGAAAGGGTTCTCATAGGCACGGATGCCAGGATATTCAACGCGTGTATGGCAAAGCCTCTCGCGTGCTTGTTGAGGTTCGCCGCGAGCAAAATCTTCCCTGGGCGCGTAGGCGTCATCGCATTGACGTTGTCACGGCTGGGTGCCATGATCGGCTTGGCGGACATCTCTGGGCATGACATCGCGGCGCTCGCCGCCAATGCCATGATCGCGATCTCGTTGTGCTTGGAGACGCGGTGGAGGAATCCAATCCGAAGGGTGTTCCTGCAATTCAAGTGGATCTCCAAGAGGGGGTAAGAATAGCCAGAATTTATCATACCTGAGTCTTCAACTTCCTCGTCGTCGAACTCGTCGAAGTCGTCTTGGACTCTGGGTGTGATTGACGCGTAGCCATCAGACCCGTAGCGTGGCGTCCGAGCACTTTGATGTCGTAGGTGGTCACGCACATCGTAGCCTCGTGGCTGGGTAGTTGGCGTCTCGAAATCGGCCTCATTGTGTCGCTTGTGCCCACTGGGACGGCGATTGGGTCTTCGCGGCGTCGCAGTGGCTAACCCGGCTTTGCGGAATCGGCTTTCGCGATGTGTTGAGCCTTGAACGCGGCGCTGGGTGCGGCGAGATGCATACCTATCATCAAAATCGTATGGTTCAGAAAACTCACCTTGATGAACATCGTCGCGGTCGGAGCCGGTGTCGTAGTCGTTAGGATTTGCTCGTAGAGAGGAATGATCGCGGTGAGACACGTATCCCTGACGACTCTCTATGACTGATTGGAGCCATTGTAGGAGCGGTTGGAGGTTGGAGGCATCAACCCTTTTCCCTTATCCATGCGTTGTTGGCTTAGACCAGTGTTAGTTTGTCGCGGTCCTCCCGTCGTATCCATTGGGATCATTTGTGTTGGCGTAGGTTGGGCCGGTGCAGCGCGTTGCATGGCCTGAAATTGGGCAACTTGGCGCCTAAGTTCTTGGATCTCGCGTTGTTCTGTCGAGAGCTCCATAGGGGGGTCTTCATTGTGTTGGTCTTGTTGTGGCACCAAGGGTAGATTTGGCGCGTTCTCATTTCCTAAGACAATGTGACCAGACATCGCGAGTAAAAACGAACAAAAGACAACACAACCAAAGATCAAGCAAGCAACGAGCAAGTAATAATTGTTCACATAGGAGGGCGCGTTCTTTTGGCCATGAGGGCGGCTTAAGGCAAGCAAAACAAGTGTGATATGCAAGCACAAATCCAAACGAAACCAATTGAATAAAGTTTTAACCTCTTACGTAAACAACACAAACACATAAGAACCAACCTTCGAGGTGTTAACCTAGACGGTGGAGAAAAATTGTGAACAAGTGAGACTTGACAAACGACTTACAAGATCAAAGGCTCTGATGCTAGTTGATGCGTTCCTGCTTGTGAATGTCGGATCGATGACCTTGGTGGGAAGTCGCGCGAGTCTCTTCAGTGGCTGGATGAGTGGAACACGGTGTTGGTGGCCTCGTGTGGGTAGATGAACGCGATGATGGATGGTGGTATTACGATGGCGGAAGCGATTGTTGGAGGGATAGATGACTTGAAAAGACAAGTCTTGAGCCGTAGCGTCGACAGCGGAGTGAAGGGAGATGCGAAGGAAGACTTGGCTTGAAGAATCAAGCGATTGACGTAGCGTCGGCGGCAGAGTGAAGGAGATGAGAAGATAGAGATGTGTTTGACGTCCAATCAAAGAAAGGAGGCAATATGCTCTCAAACTTAAGCTTTGATTCAAATTAGACGTAACCTAGTACAGAAGGTCGAGATGACCTTTTATAGGAGATAGCGGGACTCGGATGGGCCGAGTCTCGCTTAATGGGCTGGCCCACGCGACACGCGTGGAACACACACCCAAAAGAAAATACTGAAAATAATTATGTTCAATAAATACAAAATAATTCAAAGAACTCGTTCAATGATGATGGCGAAGATCTTGAGATAGAACGCGATCTCTGGACTGGGCAGGAGGCGAGGATCTTGAGATAGAACGCGATCCCTGGCCTTGGCTGGAGACGCTTGAAGGAGATCGTGGTCTCTGTACCAGATGCGAGAAGTATGACGAAGGCTCGCGGTCTCTGTACTCGATGCGAGTAGTGTGACGAAGATCGCGGTCATGGCTTCTTGTTCTATGGCCGCCATGGAGGGCATGGTCGCATCACAAGTGCACTGATCGGTCAACACCGGTCAACTCCGGTCAAAGGTCGACCAACGTCGGTCAATGACTGATCAACGGTGGTCAATGCCGGAGCTCCGGTGGATCAATGGGGGAGGCAAGTTGTGCACCAACGTAGTGCACAACTGTGTACCAAAATGTGTGCATGAGATTACAAATGCATTGTGCACTTTCTCTTCCTTACAAATGCATTGTGCATCAGTTTACATTTTAAGAGAGTTTTCATTTTAAGAAGTGGATCAAATCTTTGGGGTTCTTGGAACACCTAGTGAAGTGGATCAGATCTTTGGGGCAACATCGACCGAGAAATCAAGCAAAGCGCGTAATTCGGGTGTCTTTCAATGGCCTTCGATAGAATCAAATCGAGAGTCCCAGGAAGTTGTCCAACGTGCAGTGGTTCAGGGTAGTGAGGATTAATTTTTGGATGCAGACCTCTTGTTCGATGAAATGTCAATGAGAGTCGGGTCGTACAACTTGCAAGACGATCGTTTTGAGATCTTTGGCAAATATTTGAGTAATGGGTTGATTGTTGAAGTTAAAGAGTATTGTGATGTTAAATGGGCCGATTGTTGACATTCACATGCTCCAATTTCATCTCTAAAGGCCCCCCCCATTAACTCAGAGGTCGATTTGGGTAATTGCTTGGATACTTTGGTATAATCTAGTAGTTTGGGAGTTGCTTTGTTATTGTGGAATTTTGAAGGAACGATGGCAGTTTGGGCACCTTTGAATACTTGGAAAGAAAGAGCAATGGAGTAATGAAGATTTGACCAAGTTAATGGAGTTATGAGAGTATGATATCCAAGTTAAGTGCATACATGAGAAAGTATCCATGCATTGGTAAGTTGGGCAAGAAAGCTGCTGAGCACTTGCATTGTAGACAAAAAGTGTTGCTACAGTTGAATTGCCATTTTGTGCGTCACTTTCCTGTATTTTCTAGGTAGGCTTAGGGACAAGCCTTCTTTTTGTGGGGGGGAATTTGTCATGTCCCCGAGTGGGCCTTGGGCTGGGTTGATCACATGGGCCGTGAGCCTATTGTAGTGGGTGTACTTATAATGGCCTTTATAAGCCACTTGATCCTTAATGGCTGATCATTCAAGAAGAGACTAAACAACCCAATTTCCCTTCTCATCTATTTCTCCCTCTCATCTCTCTATCCTTCCCATCACCTCTCTTCAAGATTCGTCTATCTCCTTCATTATCTGTCTAATTCCCTAATCATTTTTTCTTCACCTATATCTGTTCATTACATATTTGAAGTTATTTTACCTTTATTTTTCACGAAGTGTGCTTTTACAATATTATATACAACATTTGTATCTTTATTGTTCCAAGACTTTAAATCCATTAATTTCGACCAAAACAAGACTGTCAATCAATTTGATGCCCTCCAAAAGTTGCAATAAGATTATATATTCTTTACAAGGATAAGGATCAGATAAGAACAGTCGCGAAACGTGAGAACATTAATTTTATATGTATACATATGTAGAAACCGTATGCACAAATGGATAGAAAGCGTATGCACACATAATGAATGTGTGCATACTTACTATGAAAACGTATGTAACATAGGAAACATAAGCACACTTACTAAAAAACATATTCACACATAAAAAACGTATGCACACTCACTAAGAGAAGCCAATAGAAGCACATAAACACATGTTAAGAAAGCATATGAACACATTAAGCATGCATATAAACACATACTACAAAGTATATGAACTCACATTTTCAACAAACATATACATATATACACTTACTACTTATACATACATGTATACATACGCTTTCTACCTATATGTTTATAAACACATGAATATGTTTACACACTTATTACATAAGAAGTGTATAAACACATAAATATGTTTATACACTTGCTACTTCATATAAATTACCTAAGCAGGCGTCCGTACGAAATCTTATCCTTTAATCAAAATACCCTTCACCAATCCATTAATATCATTCATTTATTTGTTTATTCCAGGCCCAAGGAGATTCTCGCATTTGTATTTTTGTTGTTCCAAGACTATCCAACTTGCAATTTTGGCATCTGAAACTTCTGGCTCATTAAGCGTGTTTAGAAACCTTAAATACTCGCTATAAAACTCAATGTAACGGCTTCAAGTTCTGAAAGTCAATCGCTAAACAACACAAAATAGGTACATGGAGGGTGGTACATACAAACCAGCAGCTCAAAGTAACCATTCTTCGCGTCCAAACACTTGAGAAATGTAAACAAGTTCAGAGCCACTACACAACTGAGCACTTCAACACCATAGAATAGAGCGCAGATTAATGATACCCTTGAAAACTCTCCAGCAAAAGTCCACCACAAGCAGTTTCAAGGCTTACGAGGTGGGGACGTGCTGCTGCTGCTTCTACTACTGCTCTTCCTTCCTCTCAAAGGCCTAAAAAGGCAACGCAAATCTCAAAAACTAGACGAGCCAAGGAGAAACGTACTAACAAATGCTAGATTAAGGTTAAGGATCATTCTCAGTTAGTTTAAAGGCCATACTAATTTGTCATACAAGGCAATTTCATTTTTGAGTTTTAAGATTAGACCGACGGATACTAGGATATATAGAACTGAAAATTTAAGGTAATTACCTTCTAGGGCTCCTTGATACCCTCGGACGAACCTGGGAAAGTGCAGTAAGCAGAATCAGAATACAACTGTATTAGAATTAGCATGATCACTTAGATTTGACAATTATCAGGAAGCATACCCTTCGAGGACTTGGTGATTCAGAGATCGATGAAGACCTCCCACGTCTAGCTACAGGGGCTTTACCTCTATGATACACAAGCGCACCAAGGGATAAGCATTTCTACTACTAATGTTGAGTGATCAACATATGATAGCTTCAAGAACAGAAACTCTAAATCCATAAATTGATATACAAGGAAAGTGAACAATGATGCCCATAATATATCACTAATCAAGAACAAACTGAGGCAAGTTTGAGGATTGGCAAGAAGTCTTAGTAACATTATAACACACCATACACTTTTCAGTAAAGGGTACATTACTAGATTAGTTAAGATTACTCATTCAGAAGATTTAATGGATACACTCATACACAAAACAAAGCGCACGTGATTAAATAGTTGAAACAAAAGATAGAGCAGCGGACAATCTTCAATACCACCACACTTAGCTGTAATGAACAACTGTTCATTCTTGAGAGGACGATGTCAACTAAAGTTTTTCAAGGCCTTAAATGGCCATTTTTACTTTATTTTTGTCTCTGAAATTATTCTAAGATTTTAAAACAGTATAATGAAGGATTGAATCAGTAATTACTAATATAAAAGATGTTAAAAAAAGGTGAACACACTAGACGGTTACCTTCTAGGTGGTGAGATTGATCTTGAGCGAGATCGTGCAGGCCTGCGAATGGGAGAACGACTGTGTCTACGTACAGGAGACCTCCTAGGAGGACTACGAAGACGTCTAGGAGGAGGTGACCTATATAACATGAATTAAACTTTATTTAAACCAATGAAAGTGTAGAACCAATCAGATTATTTTAACAATGAAATAAAATAAATACACTATGCCTTCATTTTTTATCACGAAAAGTAACCAACAGAAGACTAAAGACTAAAGACAGAACACTCAGAGCTAAACCACCAGAAGGATGTTAATGTGGTTCATACAGTCATGATTGCTACAGGTCTTCTGTTTATACATTAACCATACCAGCAGAATCAAATAATATCAGGCTAACATAACTTACCGACGGCGAGGAGGTGACCGTCTACGAATAGGTGGGCTTCCACGGATCCTTCGAGGAGATGCCCTGTCAACATAACCATCACTCATGGATTCAATAAATCATGAGAATAGTAAATATTACAAAAGCAAATGGATCGAACCTTGGAGGAGATCTCATTCGCCTTGGAGGTGAAGATGGAGATCGACCCCTGGGTGGAGATGCAGGCCTTCTTCTTGGAGGTGTTTCACCGCGACGGCGAACAGGAGAATCTTGAGGACGGCGAGGAGGAGAATCTATCCGTCTAGGTGAAGCTCCTCTTCTAGCAATAGGGGATCTCCTTCCAGGAGAAAGACGTTTCTGGCGAGGAGAAGCTGAAACACACAAAACGGTAAGAATTTACAATACAGCCAAGAATAAAAAAAAAATGACCATTACAAACTTTCATGATAATCATACCTTCTCTTGGTCGCTTTGATCTATCCTTCTCAACATCAATTCCATCACTTTTGGAAGCACCTTTTTTAGGAGGGGGAACTGCAGCTTTAGGTGGTGGAGAAACTTTTTGACTGGGTAGTAAAGTGAACTTTGCTGTAACCAGGTTGCCATCAATTTGAGCCTACATGCAAGGATAGACAACATCAGATAACCACATTAAGAACTATACAGAATTTCTTTGGTGAACAAGTCCCAGATAACATACTCCGTCCATATATAATTGAGCCTTTTCAGCATCAGTCCTCAGCTTAAACTCAACATATCCATAACCCCTTGGAAGATTGACCTACATATGCAAAGATAAGCAAGCAATAAAGCCATGGGAAAGAATGCAAACCCACTTACCCACCTTCGGTATGACCTAATTGAACAAAGAAACTTACACTTCTATCCATTGCCAGTTGAACATTGACAACTTCACCATAATTGCCTGCAAATTAACAGTAGATCAATATTTTATAAAAACACACATAAGAAAATAGTGTTCAGGTTGACTGGTAAGCAAGCATAGTCCTAGAAAGGACAGGGTAAATAAATATAAATGATGTATTTGGGCTGAACCGAATCCTCATTTTTGCATGCGCCTCACTGCACTACCACTAACAATTACCAAGCGGAACATTAATCTTAAAAGCCAACAAACAGTAGGCAACACATGAGGTCAGAGCTATTACTCACTTTTATTCAATAAATTATAATAATTCATACTCCGTATTAAACATCATCTTTCCTCTTCCTTTCCTGTATTTTTTTTTCAGTATTTGATTGATATACACTACTTTACAAGAGAATCAGAAACAGTCTAATCAAATAAGTATGACGTGAGGCACTGAACAGTGAACACAACAAATATTTCCACTAATGGAATAAGCCTTGAAGACAGACAGGACAGGGTTCACTCAAAATCACTAAAACGATCTCTGATTGAAAAAGTTACAACATACAAGGATAGGGAAGTGACAGATATTACCCAGAATCCATTCAAAAGATAATACTAGCCACAGGTCTGAGTTGCATCCTCAGTTAAATTCGCAGGATCAAAAGGAAAAATACCACAAACAAGAAAGATTTTAGATATTTAAGCCCTATAAACACCACTCATCCAGATTTAGGCAACTAAATTGACCACTCCTATCTGGATCTAGAGGCCTAGTTTTTCATACAAAATCCTTCATTTTCTCCTACATAACGTCACAAAAAACTACATTAGATCATCGATAAGGTGACATTACACAATAGAATGAACACAGTTCATAATGAGCAGATAGTCAATGCATATGAAACAGAATGTTACATGAATACTTGAGAGTTTAAAATAAAGCAATGAAACATACTGAAAATTTCTCTAATATGGCCTTCATTAACATTCCTTGTGAGCTTATCCACATGAAGAACACGAGACTCGAGAATGGAAGAAGATTTCCTGTAGCACGAGCATGACAAACTCATAAACTAGATGTATATAACTGAATACTGCTTCTTTGTAGTAAACAAATTAAGACAAACATTTGTTAAGTTTTTCAAACAGCAGATGATCAAACCAATGTGATTATCTTAATTCAAGAACATAAATGTAAACTACAAATGATCACGCCATAATCAAAATTACATGGCCTTTTGACAGTGTCAAAAGAAGAGCTCTTTAGTATATACTGCAATACCAAGAAACATGGTAAGATGCATACCTCATCTACTAAAAGATAAAAGTAAAATAGAACTGTCCAATATTTTTACAGAGATTAAAATGAATATAGCAATCTTTGTATGAAAATTTATGACCCCATGTCAAGTTATAGGTGGATGGTAGAATTGAAAGCAAACACGAACAGGGTTGAGACGTGAAACCTCAATATGTCTAGTGTCTTAGCAAAATCCGTTTTCAATCTCATATTTGATCAGCAATAGGAAACCTTCTTTCCACATGAAACGCTTCACTATATCTTCTCTTAGAAGCAAAATGTTGTGAATACCCATCACGAATTTATGCAGGACAACTTTCATATATAAACTTAAACTCGTAAACATCAAGCAAATAGAAGAAATATATATTAGAGCATAAAGTAATGATACAAAATTACAGGGAGCGCAGCATAAAGATATTTGGAAATAAAGGAACCTGCAAATCATAATTTTTCTGAGTAATCAGAATTTGAGCAATCAAGAAGACAAAATGCAAGATAATCAAGTTTACATATAGTTTTCAAAAAACAACCTTGGGGGTGAAGGCTTTTTTGATGGAAGCGGAGAACGGCCTCGTTTTGACGCTCCATCAGGACTGGACAACAAATAGAACTTAGTCATAGAAAAAGATAATTCACAAAGAATCCCAAAACAAATCCCACAGCAAGATTGAAACACTAGCAAAACAAAAGCTTGAAATATCTATTTAAGAGAACAGTTACCCTGCAAATTCAGAAGCCACCCAAAGATGGATATATAACACATCATGATTCTCCACTCTACTAGGGAACTTAGAGGAGTTCAAACTTCCAGTATCTAAATGATTTCAAAATCAAATAAAGCATTGAGCAGTTCCATTTCCATACTGAAATTCCAAATTAGCTGATAATTCTAATAAAGAAGATATCAAATAGTGTAAATCATCTTCTCTCACGAAAATTGTGAGCAAAAAGTTTATGTTTAACATCTCCTCATGTATGTAGAAACTGTCATTCTAAAATGTAACTCAAAAGGCTTTAAAAAAATTCAAACAATGATTCACATAAGCTCCTACAAATACAACATAGAATTCAAACAGTATCATTGGTGTACCACATACTATTTTCCCGTTTGTGATACACAAAGAAAACTTAATTCCTTATTTTCCCGCACGAATACCTAATGCCAATGGAACAAGACAGATATTCAAGAATTTTTCCCACGTTCATAGAAGCCCGAAAGCTGAAAAGAGAAAAAGGCCAAACTTTTACCTTTCCCCTTCTCCAATTGAAAAATCAGCCATCACAACACAATCAATTACATACAGAGTAAACAAACAATGCATAACTGAATGCAAACGGAAATGCGTGGAGCAAAAATAGAGAGAACCTTCGGCGGAGTGAAGGTGGACTACGACTGCGAGAGCCAGCGCTGCGAGATGGGGAAGATGAAGTGGATACGGAGCGCGAGCGAGAAA
Organism: Rheum nobile; assembly: GCA_027886185.1. Classification (NCBI taxonomy): domain Eukaryota; kingdom Viridiplantae; phylum Streptophyta; class Magnoliopsida; order Caryophyllales; family Polygonaceae; genus Rheum; species Rheum nobile. The sequence goes on along the minus strand of WOAB01000563.1, from coordinate 11,059,034 downwards.
CGGAAGGGGAGCGGGAGCTGCTGCTGCGAGAGTCAGAGCCGGAAGAGGATCCCGACGACGTCGCCGCTGCTCGGCGGCGGGTTGTCTTCGCCATGGATGGCTTGGGAAGGTATCCGGAGTGGGAGAAACCCTAGAGCGAACCTCTCTTCGGATAAAACTCTAGCATTTGGACTACGTGTTCGTCCTATTCTTTTTCGGCACAATTGCAAAAATACCATAGAGAAAAAAAAATGTTCACTGGCAAAAAATATAGGCGTTTTTAAACAATGACAAAAGTATTAATATTTGGAAATTCGAGGTTTAATTTAACTTTTTTTTAAAATGTAAAATTCAGAAAAAATATTAAAGTTTTTGAAAAGAAAAGATAAAAGAAAATCTAAATCTATTATATAATAACTAAAGCAGTATTTCGGCTGCACAGCACGCGCCCCGAGAATGCACCCGAAATTTGTGACATGTGTCATAGTGATATTATTTTTGACACGTGTCATCAAACTGTTATTTCGGTATTTTTGTAAAAAAAAAATAGATTTTTCAACAGATTTTAATATATACAATATTACAAATCTTTCTCAAAAACTCTATGATTTTGACCTATTTTAGCCGAATGTGTGTACCTTTTTTTTTTTGCTATGGTTAATCTTTCCAAAAAAATAATCAAATACAATTCTGAACTACTTTTTAATTGAATAAAATCCAATAATTGATAATCAAAACAAAAAAAAAATTGTTGTAAATGACCTATAAAATCTGTAATACAAATATTTTGCATTCAAAATACCCTGCAACATACCCAAAACAAATGACAAAGCCTGCACAAAACTTAAACACAAAACCAACTACAAATATGACAAAACAATGCACAAAACCTGCACAAATATTATAATACCGCAAACACACACATGAACCTAAATATGAAGCATAAAAAATTACATAAGAGCAATTTTATTAGGGTCCAATGGAAGGGTCTTATAGATTTTTTTTAATATAATAAGCCAATTGGGCTATAAGACCCAATAAAAGTCCCGTATTTGAGCTGGTGCTTGGGACCGTCCCATACATAAATACATAAGGGCTGTTTGGTGAGAAATTTTTTTTTGCCTCCGTTAAGAGCCAAAACAACGCCGTTTCAAGCGGGAAGCAAACGGAGCCTCAACAAAGGCTGGGGGGATAGTGCCACGCGTCGGCGTCGCCATTTCATTGGCGCGCGCTAGCGCGCCCGATGGGCACCACGTAGCACGTTATGGACGGCCAAGATTTGTTCCTGGCCGTCCTTTATTTATTTATTAAAATTGATTTATTTAAAAATTGGTGCGTTAAAAAAATAAAAAAATACCATAATTCTAATTACATTTTTCTCTATCCACGGACATCCATTTTGAATATATTTGGTAGAATTTAATATATATTTTTTTGTATTATAGGTTTAAGGAAGTGAAAATAAATCATTTTATTATTATTATTGGGGGTTTAAATAAAATAAATAGCAATTTAATTTATTTAATATGAAAATTACATTGTAAATAAATTTTAGAAATTTTATGCATCACTTTTGTTGATTTGCCTATCAATGTATGTTTGTCTGTCTTAATTTTAAATAAATAATATAATTAAATAATTAAAATAAGATAGCATTAATAAATTTAATGTATGGTTTTTTTTTTAAAAAAAATACATTAATATATAATAAAGGGTATAAATAATATAATAAATGGTATATTGGTAATTTAATATAAACAAAAGGATATAATTATAATTTAAACTAAACCTAAAAAACCTATCTAAAAGACCACAATAAAAGCCCCTAATACACCATGGGTCTTATAGCAAATAATTCTCTCAAAAAACCCCTATAAGACTCATCTTATGGGACTCCAATAAAAATGCCTTAAGCATTACAGAAAATAGAATAACAAAACTTTTAAAACCTGCATATAAATTACAAAATTGCATAAAAACTGAAAAAATGTGTGCTTTCTCTGTTTCCCGTCAGAAATTCTGCAAATCATAACATCTCCATAAATAGCAAAACTGATTACAAGATCTGAACAAAAAAGTCAAAACATAATATAGAATCATTAGCAGTCGTGCATAATAGTTTATGTATAAAATTAAAAAGATTACTAGGAAGATATGATATTGAACAATCTGTGCATTCCAAAAATAAAAAAATATACATGATTTTTTCTACCGAAACTTATAATAGAAGACTCTACATCTCTTTCACATATTCGTCTATAAATCTTGAGCTTCTCAGTTATTTTCAGTAGATACCATTTAACAGAGTAAAGACATTCAAGAGGTAATAACATCAATAAATTATTTTTGTTTCAGTTTATGTACACTGATATTGATTTATCATCTTTGTTTCAGTTTTTTTCAGTACATCCAGAACTAAGTATTCCCATAAAAACGAGTAGGCTGAACAAGTCGGTGCAGAATATGCTTGAAGAGGGTATTAGAAGAGCAGGTCGGTCATTGTAACAACCTATCTGAGCATACTCTGCACCTACTAATGCCCTCTCAGATCTCGCAGCCGTGACATCCTCCTAATTTTTATATATACATTTTATATATTACTATTTCAGTCCGTTTATTATTCTATTTTACTCATAATAGTAATTATTGTGTAGATTTTATTGGTCAATTGGTTGGAATTGGTGACAACATTGTTACCTTTACTAACCGGGACAGAAAAGACGGTAAAAGGATCAATATACAATTGATGGATACAAGGTATTTTTTTAGTATTTGAAATTTTGCATTATATTATAATTTCATATGTACTTTTATATTATATATATTCAGTTTTTTACAGGTACATTTTAATATTATTTGTGTATATTTACAACTAAATCAGTAGGGTCCATTCATATTATTTAGGTTAATTACTAGATACTCAGTTTTTATGTTTCTATTGTCTGATTTGTAATGTTTGTTTGTGTTTATTTACAAGTAAAACAGTAGGGTTCATTTATAATATTTAGGTTAATTTCTATGTACTAAGTTCCAGGTTACTGAAAAATGCAATAAATCTAATCTACTATCTAATCTATTAGACTACTAATCAGATCTTAAATCTAAACTACTTTATTGGCGTACCTTTATGTCTTGCATACTAGCAATACCACTCCAAACATTGTTATTGTTGATTCCAATCCGCACAACACCACGTGGAATTCTTATGCCATATTAAATCATCTTTATTAGTTAATAGATTTAGACAAAAATTAATTTCAACATTTTAAGTATAAAGAAAAAGAAGCATGACCTTATTGTGTATCTTCAATCCCAATAATAGATGTAGATTGGAGACTAATGCTAAAACCTGTATTTTCAAGGGATACGATCATACAATAAACATTTTTTATGGTCATGGTCAATAAAAAGCTGAAAGAAATGTATAAATTACAGTGTAAATAATAGTACCTTGCAATATTAGTAAACTATAACACCCAGATAGCTATCTGATTTCCAGTACACTTCAAATTCTGGGTGCAGTTTTTTATACTTGCACAAGTAGAACAACCAGTAATTAGTATATGAATTAAGAAGCATAAACAAATAATATAATTTGTAATTTAATACGTGCTACCTTGCAGAATATTAATAGATCGAACTTCCTCAAGAGCTCACATGCAATCTGACATAGGATAGCAATTGCAAATTTAGTTGTACTGAAAATTGTATTCGAACATATCTAAGCTCTATAAGAAATGTACCTTTATATGTATCATTGTTCCCTGATTTCAGAAGCAGGTATCATGGATATTTATTTCTTCAAACCTATGAAGGAAAATAGTAGGGTTAAATTACTACATGTACCAGATGTCAGTAAAGTAGAATAGCAGTTAAGAACTTGAATGAAAATGTATACTTTGTAGTGTAAAAAAGAGTAGCTTAAAATATGATTGTAATACTCAGATTGCTGACTGATTTCCAATACACTTCTAATTTTGGATTCAGTTATTTCTACTTGCACAAGTGGAAAAACGATTAATTAGAATATGAATTAATAAGCATGAAGCAATAATGTAAAGTAATATGTTGTAGAATATTAACAAATTGAATTTTGCAAAGGAGATATGTTCTACCTTGCAGAATATGAAAGTATTGAACTTTATGAATCCATTAATATTGTATTGATTGTTGTTATCAGGGCCACATGGAGTGATTATCTGCATTCAGATAGATGAGAGGAATTGAAAAGGTTAGTTTCGTACTCTTGAAAAAAGTATTTATTATATATATAAGTTGTAACTAAATGTTACTGTTATGTATACTATTTTTCTGTATATCGTATATTTTCTTCATATACATGTACAAAAATATAAACATAACAGTTTAAGCATACAAAACTAAATCATTATATGCTTTAGGTTAACTTTATGTCTTTGTCATATATAGGACACCAATATAGGACACCTACTTACACTACTACATGATACTTTATGTCTTTGTTATATTTAGGACACCAATATAGGACACATACTTACAGTACTACATGATAAATTGCCTAATAGTTTAAGCATACAAAACTAATAGGTTAATGCTAATATATGACACCTACTTACACTACTGCAGATTTTGTCTGTGTCCATCCCAATGTCCAGCTTGCATAACTGTAACAATATGAAATAAGTTAGTTGCTAATATATTTATAACAATGAAATGTATGCTTGCACAAGTACACAATTAACACAAATCACTAATTAGAATATAAGTTAAGTAGCATAAAGAAATAATCTAAATATTGTAATTTCAAAATACTACCTTGCAGAATATTAAACATTGAATTTGACATCCCAAGGTAATATTCATTTTTTTTTGGTCTAATTGAGGGTCAAGCCCTCAACAGATATATTAATCAAATAGTTCGACGGAAGAGTCCACAAGGTACAATAAATCAGTTTCAGCTAATGAAGAAATACTAGGCGGGAGATCAAACATCAAAGAAAAACTAAAACTAGCAGGAACGGAAAAAGAAAGTTGCGCCAAACCATCGGCCACCTTGTTGCACCGACGAGGAGTGTGCTGTACCACAAAATCACTGCCCTCAGCATCAAGAAAATCCCAACAACGTTTCAGCAGGTAGAAGTCAGGATGAGTAATGAGGCATCTAGTGTGAAGAAGGTGGCACACCACCGAAGAATCCGTCTCAAGAGTGAGGTGATGAAATCCCAAGTCATGGGCTGTTTTCAGGCCATAGAAACAAGCCAGTAGCTCGGCCCTTTAATGCCGTCACATACCCATCCTTGAACATGAAAGCTCGAAGAGACATACCATGTTCATCGCGGAAGATTCTGCCCCCTCCGATGTCGCCCGGATTACCTTTCGACGCCCCGTCAACATTCAGCTTGATCCTCCTCGGCGAAGGACAATTCCAGCCCATAGAATGGTCCCCAGCCAGCGGCTGTGTAGCAGCCACCCTCCGATTAGATGAGAGATGTGCGTCCACGTAAGCATTGTGATGTTGGATGACAGTAGTGGAGAGTGACAAGGCCGTATCCTGACCCTCAAACAACAAAGTATTATGACATCTCCAAGCAAACCACACCATGAAAGCGGAGATCGAAGCCCATTCGACATCACCCCTGATATTAGCTAGTACCCAGTCACTGCACGAATTAATGGAGAAGAAGTCGGAAGGCAGTTTGTCGCCTCCCAAAGCCTGCCATACACGTCGGATAGGCTCGCAGTCCCGGACAGCATGTAAGGTCGTCTCTTCCGCACTACAACGAGGGCAATTAGCGTTGTTTGACATATGTCGCCTGCATCTCCTTGCATTACAGAGAATGCAGTCATGAACCACAAGGTAAAGGAAATACCTCGCTCTCTCTTGCGTCTGGACTTTCCAAAGTTTATGCCATGGTCCCGGATTGGCCAGCGAGTGATCATCATTCCTAAGAAGCTTCAACGCAGATTTGGAAGAGAACAAACCCGAGCTCGTCTCTCCCCAAAATAGCTTGTCACGAGCAGTGTGGTCGTCAGAAATTCGTATGCCCGCCAGCCTATGACACATAGCCGCCGGGAGTAGCGGGCCAAGTATATCCCACTTCCAGCCAGACGGAGTCCAAAGATCGGCCACCGTAGCGCCCGCCACAGCTTCTAGGATCGAGGCAATCACTTGATCCCCAAGAGGATGGGCATCCAGCCAAGCATGGTCCCAAAAGAGGGTCGCATTGCCATTCCCAATAGAGGTGCGCAAACCCTTCTTCAGCGTCTGAGCACCATGGACGAGACCCTGCCAAACCCGAGAGGAACTACGCGACCGAGTGAACATGTCAGAGTCAAGTCTCCCATTACAGTACTTGCTGCGAATAACCCGAGACCATAAGAAGGAGGGCTCCTGCAAAGTGCGCCAACCAAGTTTTGCGAGCGTTGCAGAGTTCAGATACTATATCAAACTTGCATGAAAATAGTATCTATTATATATAAGTTGTAGATAAAGGGTACTGTTATATATACTATAAACCCTGTATATAGAATACTTTTATATACATGGAAAAAAAATCTGAAACTTACATTGCAACATATATTAAAATATCTCAAACTTTCCCTTCATATATGATTATAGCATTTCGATTTCTACATCATACTTGCACACAAACAAATAAGACAGCTAAGTGATGGAGGATTTAAAACAGAAGGGGCCGGAAGAGATGGAGATAAAGAGAGATTGAGAGAGGGTGATATAGAGAGAAACAGAGAGAGAGAAACTTCCTTCTTAAAGACCACTTTTTTTTACCTGAAATAAGTCTGTGAAAGACAAAAAACTGAGTTGAAGACAGAAAACTCAGATGGAGATAAATAGAGATTGAGAGAGTGAGAGAAATATAGATATATATATATATATAGAGAGAGAGAGAGAGAGAGATGAACCTCCTTAAATACCACCTTTTTTTTACCTGAAATCCCTCTGTGACAATCGCTTTTGGTTTAACTCTGAAAGACAAAGTCTAAGACAAATTAGATGTGTAAACTCAAAAAGAGAGATAAAAAGAGACAAAAAACTCAGTTGAAGAGTTTGGCAGACAAGCACACACAGAGAGAAAGATAGAGAGAGAGATAGACATATACAGAGAAAGAGAGACGAACAACCTTATTAAATATTATCTTTGTTGGATCTGAAACCCATCACTGGCTTTGCATTTTAATTGAAGACGAAGTGTTGGTGTAAATGACTTTATTTTAACCCTCGAAGACAAAGTTTAAAAACAATCAGAACTGTAATCGCATCTATATATATATATATATATATATATATATATATAGAGAGAGAGAGAGAGAGAGAGAGAGAGAGAGAGAGAGAGAGAGAGAGAGAGAGAGAGAGAGAGAGAGAGAGAGAGAGAGAGAGAGAGAGAGTTGATTTGAACTTTGAATGGTATGACAGACAAACAGATAGAGACAACTCAATAGAAACAAGAAAGTTGAAAGATAGAGAAATGAGTTAATGGGGTCTAGATGATTCGGTAAATATCTTCATTTTATAAATTTGAATTGGGCTAAATTTATAAGTTGATATTAAACTGTTTACTTGGGCCAAATACCCCATTAAATGTTTATGTCGTCCAGTAAGCCCATTAAGAAGGGGTTGTATTAAAATTTACACGTGTTGGGCCGCAAAAAAAAATATTAGGCCATTAAATTTTAACAGTTATATTTAAAATTAAGAAACATGCAATGGGCCAAAATTTATATGTTTGTCAATGCTTGGGCTGTACATACAAAGTTTTAAATAGTTTATTTGGGCCTATTAGCCCATTAAATTCTATTAGGGCAATTAATATATTTTTAAACATTGAAATGGGCAAAAAAGTATTATAAATCAATTCATTCCAGAAAAGTTATTAAAAAAATCATGAAAAGAACAGATATCGGACTTTAACAAAAAAGATTAAGTGAAGCATGCATTAAATTTTATAAAATAATGTATGTCAAATTATATTATGTATAAAGTCTAAAATAAATTAACACAATATTTTATTTGGGCCTTTTAGTCGTCTTCCTATGAATCAATTCATGCCAGAAAACTTATAAAAAAATCATGAAAAGAATAGATATCAGACTTAAACAAAAAAAGATTAAGTGAAACATGCATAATAGTCTTTTATAAAGTAATCTATGTCAAATTATATTGTATATAAAGTCTAAAATCAATTAACCAGAAGAAAATGACTCATATGAAATCAATGTTTTGATTCATATCAGACAGTAATAAATCAGAAAAAAAAACATTATTATTCAATATAAGGAATGGAGGATTTCAAACGGAAGGGGTCGAGAGAGAGAGAGAGAGAGAGAGAGAGAGAGAGAGAGAGAGAGAGAGAGAGAGAGAGAGAGAGAGAGAGAGAGAGAGAGGAACTTGCTTCCAAAACTGATCTAGAGAGAGAGAGAGAGAGAGAGAGAGAGAGAGAGAGAGAGAGAGAGAGAGAGAGAGAGAGAGAGAGAGAGAGATGGAGCTCGCCAGAACATCCTCCATGGATATGGAGATTCAGTAAAAAGGAAAGAAAATATGGATAACAGATACAGAGAGAGAAAGTGAAACGGCGGAAATGGAAAGTTGTGAATGAGATAGGGTTAACTGGATCGGCCAAGATATCTTAAGTTTTTTTATTTTTAATACACATGAATATATATATATATATATAGGCTAAACCGATAAGGCCTTATTGCATAAGCCCATTAGAAAATGTTGTAACTGGGCCTTGAAGCCCATAGATCCATTTTGATTATATAAAATAATATGAGAGTTTTTAGAGAGTGGGTCGGAAATAGTGGGCCATTACTAGTAATAATCTCAGAGTTTTTACAGAGTTGGCCATTTTTATTTTACTCGGTTGTAAATTTCTGTATACAGAGTGGGTCGTAAATTTTATAAGACAATTTTATATTTGTTCTAATAATGTCATTGGGCCTAGAAGCCTGTTAAACATAATGAGCCTATAAGCCCATTAATTATTGAAATGAATTGTTTATAAATATAAATATAGTCAGATTGTACCCGATATTATTATATAATACTATACTATTGGGCCATACTATAATCGGTTGTATTCAAATTTAATAGGCCTAGAAGCCCAAAATCAATGTAATGGGCCATACTATAATCTGAAGTATTATTAATTACTCGGTTGTTATATTTTTTTCCTGAAATCACTTATTTAAGCAAACATAGGTTTCAATCAATCCATTATAATGTTAGCTAAGAAAAAAATATCGCAATAAAATCTGAGACTAAAACCAAAAACATTTAATACAAATATAAGACAGGTTTTTTGTGATAAAATTAAAACAATGAACCAGTAATAAGATATATCTTACATTCGACCATAGAAATCAAGACGGAATTAAATCAAAATCCCACGACATTCGAGCATTTTATAAAACACCATATTTTTACAGTAAGTAAAGATATATAGATAGATATCTTACATTCCTTGAAGACCTTGATGACGATAGGTTTAGGGGTAGAACATGATTGTTAAAGTTGCAATCCTCACACAGGTCCAGATATTGTAATATGAAATGAAAAATAAACTTTTGTAAGATATTAAGCAGGAACTAAAAATTGAGGTAAAAAAAATCGAAATCCCCTAATATTTTTTCATCCAATTTTATTGAACACAAACCAGTTGAGCATTTCAAAATGAATCTGTAGCCATAAATGGATGTAAATTAAGATAGGAACAATATCTTACATATGTCGGCTCCAGATCGGTCTTCTATCCGTTGGCTGCAAACCATGTCTTTTTAATCTGTCACATGTATAGTAGAAAATTAGGGTTTATGTATCATAGTTCATATTCATAAACTAATTAACAAAAGAAAAATATACAGAGACACACAGAGAGAGTGAGAGCAACTCACGCATGCTGGAATCTAGATCTTTATGACTCTGGTGTGAATCATTTAAGCCAAATCGTTTATGGCTTAAACCTCCAAGACGAACGGCGAAAAGGCGAAGGGAGTGGGCAGAATCCGTTTTCGATTTTAGATCTGTAAATAGATCTCTTCAAAATTATTTGTTTTGGATTTGAAGTCGGTGAAAAAGGAAGAAGACAAACATCGTAGCAGAGAGATGGTTTAGGATTTTGTATCTACAGAAACACAATCGCGAAATCAGATTCCATGAGGCGAAGTTTGGAAATGGATTTTGGCCAAGGTTGAACAAGGCCGAGGTTGTAAAAGACAAAGGATGATTTTTAAACAAAAATCACCATGGATCTGTAATTTGTAAGCTTAAAGCTTCACAGAGAAGGAGAGCGAGAGAGACAGCCCAAAAACCCCATGGATCTGGAATTCGGCGAAGGTGAAGAAGGGCCAAAGGCGAAGGTTGTTTTTGTTTGAGAAATCGCCATGGATGTGAAGTTTAGAAGCCATGGATGATGAAGGCATCAAACGATCACAGAGAAGGGAGCGAGAGAGAAGATAGAAACGGCAAAAGTGAATTCCAGATCTAGGGTTTACGACTTTAGAAGCATCTGGATTCGTTGCTTCGGCTTTGGGCCACATAACCGATCGAGCCCAATTCAGTTTTTAACCATCAGCGGCCCAATTCATTAAGAAATGATCTATTAAAACAGCGGTGGCCCAAATACCCATTTCAGCGGCAGATATTCAACGAGCCTAGCAACAATTAATCATGTATGGGCTTATTGGCCCATAAGTCAATTTTTAATTTTTTTATTGTAAAATTATTAAAATAAATATTTAGTATGTACATATTTTTTTTAAAATTTTTCATAAATATATTAAGTATTTGTTTATGTCTACAAAATTTAATTATATTTACTAAATGATTACTATGTACATTTATTTTGTTTTTTATGACTATATATATGATTTTTTAGTGATTGTGGTATGAACGAAATAAAGTCGATTATATTCAACGGATTATATATATTTAATTAATGTGGACCTTTTGTAAATTTTTTAATTACTTATATTAATTAGTTACATATGTTTAGTAATCTCTTAATAATACTTAAAAAAATGAGTAGTATGTACATTGCTTTATTTTACTTTGAATATATTTAAGATCTGCAGGGTGATTTTGTTATGGACGAATTACCCCGACATAACAGAACGTTGAGATTGACTGTTAATAGAGAGAAACGACAACGGACAAATTCAAATCGATCAAATTAATAAATTGCATTCAATTCTATGACTTTTGTTTTCGATAAATTGAAATATGAAATTTAATATAAATACTAAATATGCAGGTTCTATTCTTGGAGTTAGTACAAATTCTTCCGTTAGTGATCGTATGCCCCTGACCGACATTTCAAATGGTTAGTAATGGTTATTCTATAAAGTCTCTATTTACTTCGATTTTACCATATATATTGTAATAAGTGTTTGATGTTCGATAATACAATATATCTTTAATTTCATGATGCTGGAAAAAAATATAATAAACTTAACTATGTTTATAAGTATTTAAATATATGTAATTGTTGTTTTATATTTTTTGGTTATACGTAAAGTTTGTAAAACATATCCATCTATTTATGCAGTCAACCATAATATTACATCCCCGACTTTGCATTTATCAAGAACTGATCAAAACATTCGTAATTCAACTTTACCTATTAGCGTGCGAGACAAAGAAAACTTTGGTATAACTTTTTTATTCTTACTATCCGTTTTATTAAGTATCAAAATTTAGGTTGTGTTACTATCATTAATAAGTAGATTATGATATAACTATTTATTTGCAGTTCAATTGCACAATGTCATGTTTATAGAACAAAATCATTTGCAAAATGTCAAACAAGGTATGGTATTATTAAAAGTGCAATGAAATGAGTGATGTATTAATTTATAATATTAAAATTTTATTTTCATGCACAAATTAGCTCGACAAAGGAGGAAATTGAGAATGAATGTGATAAGGCATAAGCGGGATGGAACACCGCTTATGGAACATCGTGCCGGATTTTATGTTTAGTGTTTCATTTTCATGTGAAATAGATGCACATTTTTATTATGTTTGATCGTTTTAGTAGTATTGATATAAGGAGGTGTGACTATCCCTATTTCAAATACTATTTAGCCAAAAAAAAATTATTATGAATAAAGTTATGGAGAATACCCTATCTCTATATATAATGTAAATTTTTTGTATATCTTAAATATTTTTTAGTCGATTAGTCATTTTTTATTTAAATAACTAATAGAATATATATTGAACCAATGACTCATCGATAATTAAAATATACTATTTTTACAAATGTAAAACAAAAATAAACAAATCTCGTACAAGGCACGGATATTACACTAGTTATAGTAATTTCATTAATATCACCATAATTAATCCCCATTAGTCTCTCTTTTCCTCATCTGCTTATGACGACACTTTGCCAACAATTTGATTTCCCCCTTAAGATGCCTCTCATTTTACAATTATTTTACATTTTACAATGATAAAGACAAAATGGATTTATTGATTCTAATTATCCCACCCATGAGTTCTTTTGTTGCATTCAAACACCATTTGCAACTCAAGAAACACACTAAAAATATAATTTATTTGGCACCCAAAACCATTTGCGATTTAAGCATAGTAGGGATTAGGGAATACTTTTATTTTTTCATTAGATTATAGAGGAACTTTAAAGACCCCCATAACGAACACTGTTCAATTTAGTTATTAGTTTGTTAAGGGTTTCTGTTGTTAAAAGGGCATTTTAGTCATTACACTTACATGCACATGTAGGCGCAATTGCACAAATACTAGGAAAAAAAAGTTCACTTACATGCCACATTTATACGAAGTCAGGTCAATGCTCTGTTATATCACAAAATTTCAAATGTTAGCCGATTTTAAATTTCAGAGTAATATTCACTTTATCAGACCACATTTGTATGTAGTCAGGTCATTACTCTGTTACATTAACTTTAAATTTGAAACGAACGTTTGTTGGTTATGTAATGAGAAACACTTATCGTCCACATTTGGTGTTTTCTGAAACATTGTGTAGTTAAAATTGAGTGTTGCACATCTTTTCTGACTACAACGAAATGGGTTGTAGCCAAAAGGCAACAACAACAGCTCAATTAGCAGTAGAGTTAACAAGAAGAGGTTCAAGGAGCTCAATGCCTTGTACACTGCCCAAGAGTTCTGAGCTCACAAGGGCGTCGTTTGGACCAACATCCATTTATGATAATTTTTTCCTACTGAATATAAACAATTATTAGAATAGATGATAATATATGATCACTTTTGTAAATATATGAAAATGACATTTTTTTCCTACTGAATATAAACAATTATTAGAATAGACCCTAAATCGTTTTAACTTATACTATCATAAAAAGTATTTTATCATATTTTCTAATTTAATAAAAATTAATATTTTGTTATTCCATGAGATGATCTTTCATTTTCGGGACATTAATAATTTAACCTTACATGTACATATTTCTGATTTGCATAAAATCTAATTTTGTTATTTGTATAAAGATTATATCATCTTCTATATCTTAAATATGGTCATTTACTGATAAAGTAATATTACTCTAAAATATGAAACCTCCTAACATTTGAAATTTCATTTCTATAATTTTTGTGATATAACAGAGCATTGACCTGACTTGGTATAAACGTGGCCTGATAAAGTGAATATTGCTCTGACATTTAAAACCGCCTAACATTTAAAACTTCATTTTCTAAAATTTTGTTACATAACAGAGCATTGACCTGACTTGATATATATGTGGCTCGATAAAGTAAATATTGCTTTGACATTTAAAACCACCTAACATTTAAAACTTCATTTTCGTAAATTTTATTACATAACAGAGCATTGACCTGACTTAATATAAATGTGGCATGATAAAGTAAATATTGTTCTGACATTAAAAACCGCCTAACATTTAAAACTTCATTTTCGTAAATTTTGTTACATAACAGAGCATTGTCCTGGCTTGGTATAAATGTAGCTTGATAAAGTGAATATTACTCTAACATTTAAAACCGCCTAACATTTAAAAGTTTATTTTCGTAAACTTTGTTACATAACAGAGCATTGACCTGACTTGATATAAATGTGGCCTGATAAAGTAAATATTACTCTGACATTTAAAACCGTCTAACATTTAAAACTTCGTTTTCGTAAATTTTGTTACATAACAAAGCATTATCCTGACTTGGTATAAATGTGGTCTGATAAAGTGAATATTGCTGTGACGTTTAAAACCGCCTAACATTTAAAACTTCATTTTCGTAAATTTTGCTACATAACAGAGCATTGAAACATCATATCTGTAAATTTTTTTGGTAATACATAATAGGAAATCGTAGAATAAGATATTACATAATAGAAGTCACGTATGTACGTAGTAAAAGAAACACTGAATTCAAACGTAAACTTAGAAACATTGCATTACATCATCTCAGTACGAAACCAACCAAGTACGAATGAGACAGATCCCACTATCGTTGGGAGGGCAGAGCTCACAACCAGGTAAAATAGTTGTTTGATCTTCTTGGAGTTTCATGAAAAGAAACATTAATGCTTAACAAAAATTATGTCTTTCTGTCTTTGGTAGGCTATCTTACACCCAACTCAAGATAGAGTTGAGGGAGAATGCAAGGCTTAAAGGATTTCCAAACTATTACAAGCTTTGTGGCCCAGTCAAAGATAGGTTAGCTCACTCAATTTATCCTCAACATGATCATTTTCCTAAATCTAAAGAGTTGGATGACTAATTAATCATGCCATATTATAGGTATATCCAAGTTGGCAAATGCAGTAACTAGGAAAACAATCTTTACTATAATATGGTATCTGATTTCCAAATTGAGAAGCAAAACTCATACAGTTTACTAGTCGATCGACTATTTTCAGGTCAATATATAAGATTTCAGAGCTAATGTTAACATTTCAGGTCACATATTTCATAAAAAGTAAAAGCTAAATTTCAAAACATTATGTACTTTATCAGACCACATTTATACGACGTCAAGTCAATGCCCTATTATAGCACAAAATTTCAAATGTTAGCCGATTTCAAATTTCAGAGCAATATTCACTTTTTCAGGCAACATTTGTACGTTGTCAGATCATTACTCTGATATATTAACTTTAAATTTGAAAGATCATTACTCTGATATATTAACTTTAAATTTGAAATGAACGTTGGTTGGTTCCATAATGAGAAACACTTAAATTTACATTTATTAGTTGCGATTCTCGTTGAATTGATAACCACTCAAAATATTTACGAGTTTTGATAAGAGAAATATGTCTTAAACCAAGCAACCCGTTCAATATAAATTTACAGAAATGATGTTTCAAATGTTAGTAACTTTGATAAGAGAACTATGTCTTAGGAGGTTTCAAATTTTTCAAGAGCAACCAAAAACATATCAAGTATTCCAAATTGAGAAGCTAAGCCAGTGAGCAGCCCCATTAAACCAAAGAGTCACTCAATACAATAATTTGCAAATCTGAAGGCAAAGAAATAGGAAATAAACAACTAGGAATCGTCGGCTGAAGAGAAGCAAGTCAGTGAGTAGCCCCATTAGCATGCATCTTGGTATGTGACCACTGGCAAATCACGAACTTGATTTTGAAGTACAAATTGCAACTTTCCCTTTGAATTCCATCTTTCCAATAATACGAACAACTAGAAGGAGGTCACCTCTTATGCCCCTGGACCGTAAACAATAGCAAAAAAATATCATAATCAATCCTTCAGAGTTCAGCTTCATGAGAAGAATAAATAGAGCAATAAACAAGACAATACTTAGAACAAAAATTTAGACATGTGAGCTATGACCACATCAATATTTAATACCTAGATCAAATTTGTTTCTTTACTCAATTGTTATCAAGTCCATGGAAGCTTCTTCATAGACAAACCTGATTCACTTGATCAAATTTGTTGATGATATCTTACAATAATTAAAGAATTACTAAGTTACTGACTCGTCATTCAACACGTAAATATGGAAACTTTCTTCAAAGACGTACCTGATTCACTTGATCAAGTTTGCTGATAATATTTAGGAATACATCAGGAAATTCATCCTTCAGTAGAGAAAGAAAAATTGGTAGGAGTTGTTCAGTAGTTGCATCTTGCATATAAAAGCACGCTTACTACAAAACAATGTGTATGACATGACACAATATTTAAAAAAAGCTTACATATTAATAGTCAAACAATCAGTGTACAATGACAGGACCACAACAACATTACTTTATATAATAGAAGTGGATGATGTTGACTACTAAAGAATAAGATTCAACAACTGGACCACAACAACATTACATCAAATAATAAAAATTGATCATGTTGACTGCTAAACAAGAAGAAGAAGCATGAAACATTCTTACTAATCCTAAACTCCCATGAATTAAGACTTATGAGAGCCAGCTTGCATCTTTTCCATTTATTTACTCATGAAGTCCAATCATTTCCAACAAGGCAACAAAGCATGCTCAATTTCCTTTAAATTTGAACTACAAATGATACCATTTAATAAATCAACTACTGTTGTTCCAGGTTCATGCTTATGCAATGCATACCGTCTGTCTAAACACTTAGAAGCGTTTAAAATTTCCCCTTTTCTCACAAACATGTATTTACAAAGACATCAGCAAGAGGTAATACTGTCAGATGATTTTACCTTCCCAAATATAGGAGCCATTCCCATTATGACTGATGCCAATGCAGAACGCACATGAATCAGATGACAAATCTTGCAAATTTTCAATATGACAACACGTGAACAAGGACAACACACAACAAATTACAGCTCAATCATCACGAAAAAGCAAAAGGTGGATGTAAACCTTCACACACGGTAGTATATGCTGAATTGCTAGCTCTGGATTCAATATGCGGCAAAAATTTGTCACTTTTCCTGCAGTTGTTAGTTTAGAAGAGTAACAACTCCAACCCCAAGCATCCATGAGACCTTAGGACCTTCACTAGGAAATGGTAAATCCAACTATCACAGCAAACTACAATAATAGCCAATGACTATGTCTGAACAATAAAGAAACGCCTCCAAACATTGACCACTTACATCACTTTGTTTATCACTAGCCGTGAGCGACACAAAAGTAACTCCACTAGGAAGATCCTTGTAAGTATCAGTATCACCCCAACGCCTGACTTCCCCTGACTCTTGTGAGATCCCACATATACTGCTCCTGCCAGAAGTCAAACTCATGAAATTCTCTGAGACTTTTGGGATGCCTAGAGTTGACGAGTTTGGTCCCCAGCACAACAAGCCGCTATTTCTGGCATTCCCCCAGCTGAACCCGTCGCCGAAGACCAGGTCAGTGAGCGCCAAGCTGGAAACACTCTGTTCGTAAAACAGAGTGCTCTGCTGAGAGGCCAAACCCCCATGGTTAGATCGTTGAACGATGTCGCAACAATCAACCGATCCCAGATCGAAATCAGAGTAATACGACCTCTGACCGCACAGACATGGCTCCTACCAGCGGCTATGCGGGAATAAGAATAGGCTCTGAAGGAAGAAGACATGAGATTTGTACATGTGGAGTCCCAACAGAATGCATGCGAGGTGTTCGACAAAAGTCTGCACATGAAAGCCTCGTCGTCGGAGAGAGCGGCGACGGAAGGAACGCCGGTGAAGTTGGTGGGGGAGGCGGCGGACGAGGTGTCGTTCCTGTCCCAGCAGATTGAGGCATGCTGGCCGCCGACGTCGATGGCGCAGAAGAAGGCGTCGTCGCCGAGGTCTCAAGCTAGGGTTTTGCATATGTAGTGTATGTGACTTTATGTGAAGAAGCGTAAACATGTTATCAATATATAGAGGCACGTTCCGATAAAACAACGAGTGTACAATTATGTAGCGTCGGATTGAGGATGATAGATGGCTAGATTAGGAGAGAGAAAATAGGGTATAGTGGGGGTGTGAATCATGAAATAAATATCACCACCAAAATAGGCAGTTAGAAGGAGATTGGAGAGAGAAAACGTGGATTTGGTCCAAAATTTTTTAAACCGTTCTGCATATCGACACAAAAAATCTGCATATCGAGACGAAAAAGATGAATATTGTTATATATAATTTGCATATATGTTAATATTGTTCATGTTCCATCGTATATAATGCATCGACTGAATTGAGATACAATGTGTTAATATCAAAGCACATTATCTGAATATCGTTCAAGTATTATTGAATAACTGTTATTCGTGATCATGGTCAATTGTATATGTACTGATATTCAAAAACATTGAACAAATATGCACATTGTGATAATGGATATTCCAATTTAAAACATACAAGTATATTCTGCATATCACTGTAAAAAAAATGCATATCACATTCACACAAATGAATATCATATTTACGACCAAGGAAATAATCCATAATTACAAATTGCATACAAGTATATTATGCATATCATTGTACAACAAATGCATATCCCATCCATATAATTGCATGACCGGACTCAGCGAGATCTTCCTTGGCCGCGCCCATGGCTTCCTTTTTGCGCCCGCAGCTTGTTCTTCTCAGCTTCTATCGAGAATATCACTCGGCGATATCTTCCTTGGTCGCGCCCGTGGCTCCCTTTCCGCGCCCATGGCTTATTCTGCATATCAGTGTATAGAGAATGCATAACTCATCTACACAAATGAATATCTCAATCACAACCAATGAAATAATCTTTCATAAAAAAATGCATATCATATAAGTATATTCTGCATATCAATGTATGAAAAATGCATATCATATCCACACAAATGAATATCATATTCACGGCCAAGAAAATAATCTATAATTACAAATTACATATCATACAAGTATATTCTGCATATCACAGTATGAAAAATGCATATCTCTTCCACACAAATGAATATGATATTCACGGCCAGAAACATAATCCATAATCACAGAATGCATATCATACAAGTTTGTTTGAATATCATACATAGACGATGAACCATGGCACGAAGATGATAAAATCAAACAGCGATTTTAGGGTTACCTTTAATCGACGACCGAACACGGAGATGACGATTGCGTTGGAGAGATCGACGCAAGAAATGACGGCGTGCTTCCACTCGGATCGAACCTGCAACAATGGTGATAATTGTCATACAAGTATGTTTGAATTTCATTCCTATGGATATCACATTCGAAAATCAATCAATCAATAATATAAAAAAAAGGACTACCAATTCAACCTCCAACCAAATGCCACCTTATAGGCTTACTGTTAAGCTTAACTCAAATTTATGGACTGTTTGAAAAAAATTATTGCAGAAAACTTTGCGTCAACTTGTGCATTTAACCAATACCAACACAACACACCACAGTCAAGGCAAAAACCAATCCAAATTCATGAAACGATAAAATAAACATCTAAATGAAATGATTAGCGAAAGACTGAATTTAAGCGTAGATAGATGAATTTAGTCAACTGTGAGACCGATATATAATTAGGAAATACTTTCGACCAAACACTATGTTGTCGTAGAAGGTCTGACCTGAATCGGATTCGGAGAATAAGATCTCGGACTCCAGGAATTTTTCTGTCATCGATCGATTGGAGACGGGTCGGATAATTAACAAGACAGTTTCTGTGTACATGTTGGGGGATAATCGAATTCGAGACAGCGCCGACGATGATGAAGCAAGGAGGCGACGAGGAGAAGACGCTGACGAGGAGGACGCTGACGAGAAAGACAGCACCGACAATGGCGGTTTCAATTCCTGCGACAGAGAGAAACACGAGAGAGGACGCTAACGAGGAGGCGCGATCGACAAGGAGAAACAAAACTCGGTGAGGTCATCAATGGTGGTTCCCTGCAACGTCAGAGAGAGGAAGACGAGCGGAAGAGGGAGTTGAAGAGGAAGACGAGCGGCTGAGAGAAATGAGAGAGAGAGATTAAAAGAGGAAGTTGAGGGGATTTGGTGAATATTGTAATTCCTTGATTTTAGGGTTTGATGGGATCTGGTGTGGTCACATCCACTATATAAAATTGGAGAATCCATCATTAAATCAGAGCCATCTATCCTCCTCTTATCCAACGTCCTATATTTATCCACCCGTTTCACCATAAGAGTCCGTTTTACTAGAGCATAGATCTCAGTCTATATATATATATATATAGAGGGGCGCTCAGGTAAAATGAGTCTTGTGGTGAAACGAGTGGATAATTTTGGAGCGTTGGATTGAGGATGATAGATGGCTAGATTAGGAGAGAGAAAATAGGGTGTAGTGGGGGTGTGAATCATGGAATAAATATCACCACCAAAATAGACAGTTAGAAGGAGATTGGAGAGAGAAAGATTGGAGAGAGAAAACGTGGATTTGGTCCAGAAATTTCTTAACCGTTCTGCATATCGATACGAAAAATTTGCATATCGACACGAAAAAGATGAATATTATTATATATAATTTGCATATGTGTTAATCGTGTTCATGTTCCATCGTATATAATGCATTGACTGAATTGAGATACAATGTGTTAATATCAAAGAACATTATCTGCATATCGTTCAAGTATTATTGAATAATTGTAATTCGTGATCGTGGTCAGTCGTATATATACTGATATTCAAAAACATTGAACAGATATGCACATTGTGGTAATTGTTATTCCAATTTAAAACATACAAGTATATTCTGCATATCACTGTACAAAAAATGCATATCTCATCCACACAAATGAATATAATATTTACGGCTAGGGAAATAATCCATAATTACAAATTGCATATCATACAAGTATATTCTGCATATTACGGTACAATGAATGCATATTCCATCCACATAATTGCATGAACGGACTCAGCGAGATCTTCCTTGGCCGCGCCCGCGGCTTCCTCTCCGCACCCGCAGCTTGTTCTTCTCTCCCTTTCCGCGCCCATGGCTTATTTTGCATATCAATGTATAGAAAATGCATAACTCATCCACACAAATGAATATCACAACCAATGAAATAATCTATCATAAAAAAATGCATATCATACAAGTATATTTTGCATATCAATGTATGAAAAATGCATATCATATCCACACAAATAAATATCATATTCACGGCCAATAAAATAATCTATAATTAAAAATTGCATATCATACAAGTATATTCTACATATCACTGTATGGAAAATGCATATCCCTATCCCATCCACACAAATGAATATCATATTCACGGCCAAGGAAATAATCTATAATTACAAATTGCTATCATACAAGTATATTCTGCATATCAATTTATGAAAAATGCATATCCTATCCACACAAATGAATATCACATTCACGGCCAATGAAATAATCTATCATGAAAAATTACAAATCATACAAGTATATTTTGCATATCAATGTATGAAAAATGCATATCACATCCACACAAATGAATATCATATTCACGACCAAGGAAATAATCCATAATTACAAATTGCATATCATACAAGTATATTTTGCATATCACTGTATGGAAAATACATATCACTTCCATACAACTGAATATCAATAATCTATAGAAACAAATTACATAACATACAAGTATTATCTGCATATCAATGCATGGAATATGCATATCCCTTCCAAAATAACAAAAGGGAGAGACGATTTCTAGTGTAATTAAATTAATCCAAACAAAATAACAAAAGGAAAAAAAATATAATTTAATCCAAACAAAATAACAAAAAGGGGAAAAAATAACAAAAGGAAAAAAAAAATTAATTTAATCCAAACAACACCACATCACAACACCACAGCCGACAGATTCTAATATAATGGACAAATTAAACTAGAAAAGTAATTAATTTAATATAAACAAAATAACAAAAGAAAAAAAAAATTACCGTAAACGATTTCTAGTGTAGAAGCCGTCAGATGCGGCCGACGCCAGCAAATCTCCATCTTCGACATCGTCGTTGGTGATGTCGTTGGCCTCAAGATCGGCGACCAAGTCCCCGCCGACGGAATCTTCCTCGATGGGCACTCGTTGTAGATCGATAAGTCGAGCATGACGGGCGAGAGAGAAGGGGCGCCAAGTTGGATCAGGGGGGAACTGTCACCACCACCTACCTTTAATCAAGCGGCGGGAAGATGGAGTCCGCACAGAACCGCGACACCGAGAATCCTCCTACGTTGTTGGCATCCGACGGCGTCAGAACCATGGCGAAGTCCTCCTCGCTGCTGTCTTCCACCGTCGGGGATGGCGGTCGCTGATCAAGAAAGTGCCCCTCGTCGGATCTTGGTAAAGACCTCGTCGGAGTCGGGATCGACAAGGTGGAGCACCTGGAGAACCTGACAGAGAACAAACGGCCTCGAAGGGAGATGAGAGATGAATTAGAAGACAAATTGATGATAAGAGTAAACCCTAGAACCTACCGTCGGGATAACAATCAATGAATGTGAAAGAATTTTTGAGAGAGAGAGGATTGAGGGAGACGAACGGTTTTTGGAAGGAGAAGGAAAGAAACGATTTAATGAGAAAGTGAATCAGTAAATTGTAGAGAGAATGAGTAAATTGTGGAAAACAAATCCCATAATTTTAGGTGATCTAGTGTGGGTGATTCTACCCCCTAATCATGTACCTTCCTATATTTAATCTCAACCATCCATCCTCTTCTAATCGAACGTCCTAAATTGATACACTCGTTTCACCATAAGAGCCTGTTTTACTAGAGCATACTATATATATAGATCTATGCTCTAGTAAAACAAGTTGTTAGGGTGAAACGAGTGTATCAATTTAGGACGTTGGATTAGAGGAGGATGGATGGCTGAGATTGAATCTAGAAAGGTACAAGATTAGGGGGTAAAATCACCCACACTAGATCACCTAAATTTATGGGATTTGTTTTCCCCAATTTACTCTCTCTCTCTCTCTCTCTCTCTCTCTCTCTCTCTCTCTCTCTCTCTCTCTCTCTCTCTCTCTCTCTCTCTCTCTCTCTCTCTCTCTCTCTCTCTCTCTCTCTCTCTCTCTCTCCCTCCAATTTACTGATTCATTTTCCCATTAAATCGTTTCTTCTCTTCTCCTTCCAAAAACCGTTCGTCTCCCTCAATCGTTCCCTTTGAGTCCACCATCAGAACTCCGATCCTCCTCAGTCCTCACCATCTCTCACCTCTCTCTCCCTCACTGCACCCACCGAACCCTCCTCGTGCCCAGATCCGAGCCACCGGCGACAACCACCCAGTCCCGCCGCCTAACAGTCTCTCCCTCACCATGCCGATGCGAGCCCTACACCGGACCGCCGGCCCTAGCCCTCGTTGGACCTGCTCGCACCAAGCATCCGACCACACCAGGCCCGCTCGTCCTCTACCCACCACCGGCCCTAGCCCTCGCTGGACCTGCTCGCACCACACCAGGCTTGTTCCGAGCCCGCCCCTGTGTTCGACTTCTCACCAGCGTCAGCGCCGACGTTAGCGAGTCCGAGAGTTCTAGTAGCTTCTCCGGCCGCCGATTCCAACCGGAGCCCTCTTCTCCCTTCGCTTTCCGTCCACTCGTCGGCAATTCCTCCGCTTCTTTTTCCAGTGATTGGGGGTCGAGATGTCATTCTTATTCGTCTATCGCTTCACGTCCGCTCGTCGGCCGCCGATTCAAGTTAATTTTTTTCTATCGATTCAAGTTAATTTTTTCTTATTCGTAATTGTATTCGTCTAACGATTCAAGTTAATTGTATTCAAGTTAATTTTTTCTTATTCGTCTATCCCGTCCTCATCTCTATCGATTCAAGTCGATTCAAGTTAATTTTTTTCCTTTTGTTTTTTTTTCCTTTTTTTATTTTGTTTGGATTAAACTAATTTTTTCCTTTTGTTATTTTGTTTGGATTAAATTAATTACATTATAAATCGTCTCTCCCTTTTGTTATTTTTTCCCCTTTTGTTATTTTTGGAAGAGATATGCATATTACATGTATTGATATGCAGATAATACTTGTATGATATGCAATTTGTTATTATAGATTATTTCACTGGTCGTGATTGTGATATTCATTTGTGTGGATGTGATATGCATTTTCCATACATTGATATACAGAATATACTTGTATGATATGCAATTGTTATGATAGATTATTTCATTGGCCGTGAATGTGATATTCATTTGTGTGGATGTGATATGCATTTTCCATACACTGATATGCAGAATATACTTGTATGATATGCAATTTGTTATTATAGATTATTTCACTGGCCGTGATTATGATATTCATTTGTGTGGATGTGATATGCATTTTCCATACATTGATATGCAGAATATACTTGTATGATATGTAATTTTTTATGATAGATTATTTCATTGATCGTGAATGTGATATTCATTTGTGTGGATGACTTTTGCATTTTCTATACATTGATATGCAGAATAAGCCGCGAGCGCGGCCAAGGAAGATCTCGTTGAGTGCTAGGAAAGAACAAGTCGCGGGCGCGGTTCAAGGGCAGCGATCGCGGCCATGCAATTATGTGGATGGGATATGCATTTTTTATACAGTGATATGCAAAATTTACTTGTATGATATGCAACTTGTAATTATGAATTATTTCCTTGACCATAACTATGATATTCATTTGTGTGGATGGGATATGTATGATACCGAATAACAGATATTCAGAAATACTTGAACGATATTCAAAAAATGTGTTTTGATATGCACATTTTTTTTTTCAATTCAGTGGATGCATTATATACATAATGAATAAGCACTCACCATACATGAATATCAGACATAAGACAGTGAATATTAGCATGAATACGATGGAACATGAACAAAATAAACAGATATGCAAAGAACATTAAACGATATTCATAATTTTCGTGTCGATATGCAGATTTTTTGTATCGATATGCAGAACGGTTTAAAAATTTCTGGATTGAATCCACGTTTTCTCTCTCCAATCTTTCTCTCTCCAATCTCCTTCTAATTGCCTATTTTGGTGGTGATATTTATTCCATGATTCACACCCCCACTACACTCTATTTTCTCTCTCCTAATCTAGCCATCTATCATCCTCAATCCAACGCTCCAAAATTGTCCACTCGTTTCACCACAAGACTCGTTTTACCTGAACGCCCCTCTATATATATATATTAAAGCAAATGAATTTAGAGCCACTATATTGATTCTGGCCCCACATATTATTATGTGGTTAATTCACTTTTTTTAATATTAACAATTCTATTTAATTTAAATCACAATATATCACCATAACTAACTTTAAATCTATAAATCATATATACATATACAACTTTATTGAATGTTTATATATAGGAAGGTGATCATTTTTTTATAAAAAAATAAAAATAATAACCTTATATTTATATAACTAATATATAAAAGCTTATATATCTGAATTTTGACCACTGTATAATCTTATATAACCAATAAACTTATATTTATATCTACACATAACTAATTTTAAATCTATATATCATATATATACAACTTTATTCAATATTTATATACATGAATGTGTTAAAGAAATATATAAAAAATACAAACAATAATATGGTGGATTATATATTTGTAATTGGACCACCATATAAACTTATATAACTACTAAACTTATATATATATAACTAATGGGAATCGCACGGCCGTGCAGGCAGTGTTTTCTCGCTATTTGGTTGTGCACTTTTTCGCACGGCTGTGCGTTTTTCATTTTGCATGTGCGTTTTTCGCACAAGCCATGCGTTTTCATTCCTATAGGATTTGGCCGTGCGTTTGACCGTGTGTTGTTCGCATGGTCAAGGCACGGGCCGTGCGTTTTACCCGGATGATTTTATTTTTAGAATATGTATAAATAGTTCGTTTTAGGTTTTTGGATAAAGGATCTTTTGCCACTTTTTCTGATTCTCTAGACCTAGTTGTTTGCCTCCCTTGGAAATATTACAACTTTGGAGATTGTTCTACTGGATTCAAGACTAAGTTCTTCTTTCTCTTTAATCTTGTTTATGATTTCCATCATCAATATGAATTCTTTGGTTGATCTTGCAATTATGTCTAGCTAATTTCCATATTTCTAGGATTGGGGTGATCCCAACTATGCGTAGGTAGACTTGTTTGATATTTCCCTGAATGGAAGTCTGAAACTTTGTTGATTCATTCCTAGATGCTTTAAGCCCGTATTAGCTTAAGCGAATTGGATCCTATTAGGGTTTGTAACCGAGAGGTAAAAACATTAATAGGTAGTCAGATAGAGTTTGAGACCGAGAGGTAATAACTTCTATTGGAATCCTAGGAATTGAACCTGAGATTTTATTATTGCGAGAGCGTCTTAATTTCTCCTGTGGATTAATAACTATCATAGAAACCCTAAGATTAGGTTGGATTTAGCAAGTCACGAGAGTGGATGTTAATTCAGTTTGACCTTAGATTCTAAGTGACCAGAGGGTCTAGATCTTGATTAGCAAGTCACGAGAGTGGATGTTAATTGAATTTAGGCACATTTACTATCATCCGAGAGGAATTAGTAATTACCTAAGATAGTTACATTCAACAAAGACAGACTAAATTCAGACATTTATCTAGTTAAGTCTACTGAAGCATAGTTGCGGGGATCCCTTGCCTTGGAAACTTTCCCTCCATTGATTACAATCATCACTTACATTTGTTTCTCAATTTTAGTTATTAGTTCAACAAACTTCACAATCTTTTGGCTTAGCTTACTGGTTTAAGATACAATCGATACTACATAGTCCTCGTTGGGAGCGACACTTGAAAAGCTACAACTGAACCCATACGCTTGTGGGTAGGTTTTTGTCCTATCAAGTTTTTGGCGCCATTGTCGGGGACTATTGCTAGTATCAGTTGTGTTCCTACAACTGGTTCGACTAAGTCTTTGTTTATTTTTTATCTTGTTTTTTGTTGCTTTGTTTTCAGTCTTGTTTTCTACTGATGCGAAGAGTCCTGAGCGCTGGTAATCTCAACGACTACGATCCCGAACCTGATCGTACTTTTCTTGCTAGAAGAGGACAACAAAAAGAAGCCAGAGAACAAGCAATGTGTGACAACATAGTGGGAAACGATCCCGATCTGGAAGTTCAAGAGCCACGTATGACCCTTGGTGATTATGTGATGCCAAATCACCTTGGTCCTATTTCTGGTGTGGTCCGACCTCTTGTGCAAGCTCGTAACTTCGAGCTGAAAGCTTCTCTGCTCAACATGGTTCAGCATAATCAGTTTGGAGGTCTACCTTCTGAAAATCCACACCAGCATCTGGCTACCTTTATTGAGTTGATGGACACAGTGAAGATCCATGAGTGTCCCAAGATGCGCTCAACCTGCGAGCCTTTTCATTCTCTCTGCGAGACAGGGCCAAAGCTTGGTTCAAGGCCCTACCTCTTGGCTCAATCACAACTTGGGATGAGCTGGCAAAGGCATTCCTCCAAAAATATTTTCCACCAAAGAAGACTGCTGAGATGAGGAATCAGATTCTTGCTTTCAAGATGAAGGATGAAGAGTCTCTCTATGAAGGGTGGGAAAGATTCAAGGAATTGCTACAACTGTGTCCCCATCATGGGCAACAAAAGTGGACCTGCTATATGTCTTTTACAACGCTATTGACAGCTCCACCAGGCTAATCATTGATGCTTCAACGGGTGAAAGAATCATGAGTATGGAAGTTTATGATGCTTGGGACTTGATTAAGAGTATTGCTCAACACTCTCACTATTACAGTGATCTGCGATCTACTTCAAGTTCCAAGAAGCATGTAGGGATGTATGAGGTCAATTCTGAGACACACCAACAGGCTCAGATAGATGCTATGGCACAAGAGATCAATAGGTTGAATCTGTTAGTGCAAAAGTCTCAAGCGTAGGGTGCAGGGCAATCCACACATGCTGTTTCTGGTGTAGCCTGTCAGTTTTGTAGAGAGAGTGACCATACTATATCATCTTGTCAACTCTTCACTTCCCAGAACGAGTCTCAGGGAGAAGTGAACTACATGAATAACTTCAACAAAGGCCCTAGGAATGATCCGTATTCCAATACCTATAATCCTGGGTGGAGGAATCATCCAAACTTCTCCTACAAGAATGACGATGATCAACAAAGACCACCTCAAGGGTTCTAACCGAGAGTCTCTTAACCGTAAAATCAAGCACCCACTCAGACTTTTGATAATTCCGCACTTCAGTCTGTGTTGAGGGAAATGGCTAAAAATCAAGGGACCATGGTTTCTCAGTTGGAAGCCCTATCCAAGATGGCTGACAACTTCGAGAGCTTGCCTAAGAGGATGGACCAATTGGAGAGTCAGTTGGCCCAAATTGCTATGAATGTTCCTAGGCCTGCTGGTCAACTTCCTGGTCAACCTGAAGTCAATCCTAAGGAGCATTGCAGGGCTGTCTCTCTGAGTGAAGAAAAATAGTTGGAGGAGAACATACCAAGAGAAAAAGAAGCGATAAAGGAGCATGTGGAGAGGCAACAAGAAGAAGAACCCAAGTATGTTGCTCCCCAGCCATACAAGCCACCTCTGCCTTTTCCTCAGAGAAGGATTCAGATACAGCTAGAGCACCAATTTGTGAAGTTTAAGGAGATGATGAAGAAGTTGTATGTTGACATACCTTTCACAGATGTCCTCACTCAAATGCCTGCGTATGCTAAGTTCCTGAAAGAGATTCTGATCAAGAAGAGAAGGTTGGAGGACTATGAGACTGTGGCCCTGACAATGGACTGCGCTGAGAAGATGCCAAAGAAACTACAAGATCCGGGTGAATTCTTTATCCCTACATATTTTGGCAATCTGACTTATAACTGTCTTTGTGATCTCGGGTCTAGTGTCAATGTTATGCCTTTGTCAATCTGCAAAGAACTGAAATTGGGTGAGCATGTTCCATCCAAGATGTGTCTCCTTATGGCTGATATGTCAGTTACTCACCCTGTGGACATAATAGAAAATGTTCTTGTAAAAGTGGGAAAGTTTTTCATACCATGAGATTTTGTGATACTTGACATGAAGGTTAGTGATAGGACTCCCATCATCCTTAGGAGACCATTTTTAGCCATTGCTGAGGCTAATATTGATGTCAAGAATGGGAAGCTTTCATTCACAATAGGGGAAGCGAAGATTGAGTATAAATATTTTAAGGACTACTTCCTTGAGATATACAAAGACACTCCACCAACTCTTATCACATGTACCTGCTGTAAGATTGAGGTTGATCCCGGGCAAGATGAGATCATATCTGACATTGCTCGTCTGCTAGATATGTATTTGGGAGATCCGGACCACGATGATGGTGAGAATGCTAAGGCAAAGAAAAGGCAAACTCCAAAGAAAAGAAAGAAGGCCAAGACAAAGGTTGAGTTCAAGAGTGGAAATATGGTGTTGTTATCCCATGAAAAATCCAACATGTTTCCAGGTCCTAAGGGGACAAGATGGTCAGGACCATATTGTAATATCCCACATTTTGTACGGGTAAATTTTGAATTTTCTTAAGCCTATATTGCGAGTCAGATTTATTTCAAGGAAAGATGAACATTATGTGTAATGTTTAATCTCTGTAATATTTTTCTGAGCAATATAAAATACAGTTAAGGTATTTACGGGCTAAAGGATCGTTCGTGTACGAATATATTTAACCCGGAGTTAAAAACATTTTACCACTTAAGGTAAAAACGACAAAGGACGGAGGGGAACGAATCTGGCCTTGACCGCACCCCGCGGTGAAGGGTGTACTGCACCCCGCGGTGGCCTGCGTCACTCGACAGTTGCAGTGCAACTTGGCGGAGCTACTTCGTAGGCTTGGTGACTCGCTCTGCCTACTCCCTCTAGCTTGTACAGCTCATGGTACATGTGTCCAGCTGGTGTACAACTCGCCTGGCCTATTTAATGAGGCAAGGAGGATCAAAATCGAGCCACAAGTCAGCTGCTGCACCATCTCTTTCCTTCAGAAAACACCATTGTTGAGGCAAGCTTTGAAGCTTCGTTTGAGAGCTAATCCGACCCCTTTTGAGAGCGATAAGAGGTGATCATTAGAGGTGGTATACGGCTTAAGAAGGTGGGAAGACAAACCAAGAACAAATCGAAGTCGAATCGATCGATTTGGGTAAGTAATTCTTCCCGAAAACTTGCTGAACTTTGCTTCTGTCATGGCGCCGCACCCTGCGGTGACTGACCACCGCACCTCGCGGCAAGCATGGGTCTGTGTGTCTTGGGTGTTGGTTCTTGGGCAAAGCTTGGACCCTTCGATTCTTATTCTTTTAGATTCATATATGTAGATATTGAATCTAACTTAGGGTCTCGGTATGGGTCATTCCTTAGGGATTTGTTATCCAGGATTTGTCCCAATTTCGGACCCAGGAAACCGTCGTCTCTAAAGCTTGTTCAAACTTTCGTCTGATCTAAGGCAAGTGGCGGTTCGCTCTTGCTCATCATTCCATATTTCCATTAATTATCAATGGTTTGATTGTTAATTAATTTGGAATGATTTACTATTTTGTTGGGAACAGTTTTGATAAATGATATGGATTAAAATATGATATTATAATAGGTTGTATATCTGTTAGAACAACGCTATTATAGATATATATTTTATGAGGATTGCCGGGAGGGCAACAATATGAAAAGAATATGATATTATAATAGGTTGTATATCTTCTAGAACAACGCTATTATAGATATATATTTATGATATTAGCCTGAAGGGCTTTGATATAATTATTACTGTGTTGAACTGTTTAGTTAGCACGAGTATTCGTAGGAGCGATGGACTATTCGAGGTCCAGTCGTTTCTTAATAATGATTAATGGTGCAAAGGGTGATAAACCCAAAAACCATTTGGTGGGTCATGACCGATCTCTATACTCGGGTATAGAGATGGTGGCACTTAACTGATGCTACAAATCTTGGGATTTGTCCCATTCAGGAGTATGTCCCTCATGGCGAAACATATGTCCTATATGTCCCTCATGGCGAAACATATATTCAATATATGTCCCTCATGGTGATACATATATTTAAAAGCCTATAACGTGATGCGCGTTTTGGAATTAAATAAGATAAGTGTCATCGTAGCACATGATTAATATACCTTGGGCGAGTAGTGCAGCTAAGTGTAGTGCAGCTAGGAAAGCTCGTCTTGACTTTGATCAGAGTACCGTTCTCTTTCCAATCTGGATTCGCGTTAAGCGGTGAGGTTGGTCGTGAACTGAAACATCAAGTCGTTTTTGAACGCTTGTATGATTAATTAATGTTCCCCAACATTTGTCATGCTTTCCGATAAGACTCAATTCATTGGAGTCTTCTTTTGGGTTGATTGTTGTGAGACTTGGTCTTTCAGAATCTTCTCTTGTTCATGCCTTTTCATATATTCCAGTAGGAGTATGATGGTTGACTATCATCATCGGTTATTATTCGAGAAGCGATGAGTCTAACCTAATATGACTGCTTCGAACCACTCAGCTTTATACCCTTGCATAGTCTTTCATTAGACTAACCAACCGTAATTGTTCTCTGCATGGTTCGCTGATGTCATCCATTCGATTCGGCACATCAGATAGGAGTCCGAGAAATAAAGGCTAGAATGACTATAAAGGCAAACGGTGTTTTAATGGTTTATCAGGCTACGATCCTTGGCGGGTGATCTTTATGATCAAGACCCATGTATTTATATCTACAAAGACTTCCGCTAAATACTTTGTTTTGTCCTATGGGGATTGGGATGTAATCCCCAGACATAGGTTTTAATTAAAGGTTTTGACGTTTATATCTTAACCGTTGTTTATGAATTGTGTTTAAACCGGTAAAGCCTGGGGTGGCTTCGGTGTGGAAACCGAGGTCACTGGCAGTAATACCTTTCCAAATGGGTTAAAATTTGGGGATGTTACACATATAGGGTGACTCGAGTTCTGAAAGGTGGGACAATTGAGTTATGGCATAAGAACTCTGGAAAGTTCAAGGTGCAGAGTCGTCGATTGAAGCCTGTTGTCACATCTGATCCGATCAAGCAGGGCACCACCGACCCTCCTGATCCGAGTACTTAAAGTTGATGGAAGGTCAGGCTAAGGACCTTAAACAAGCGCTTCTTGGGAGGCAACCCAAGGTATATATTTCTTCCTTCTTCTAAATAAAAAAAACTGAAAAAATGTTGTTCGAGAGCATCACACGGCCTGTGCGGTAAAACGCACAGCCGTGCACTCTTGTTCTCAATTTTCATCGCTCACTTCGAGAGCGACGCACAGCCTGTGCACTCAAGTGCACGGCCGTGTGGTTTTTCGTTGAAAAAAAAACATATTTTTGCACAATTTGAGAGCACCGCATGACATGTGCATTAAAGTGCACAACCGTGCGTTTTTAGTAGCTGTTCAAATTTTAATTTATTTTTCCAGTTCGAGAGCACCGCACAGCCTATGCGGTAAAACGCACAGCCGTGCGTTTTTCCCGGAAAAAAAACGCAAAACGAAGAAAAAAAAATCCTGCATTTTTTTATTTATATCTTTCTTTTCTTTCTCCTTTTCCCTTTCTTTTCCCCTCACCCTAATTTCCTACCAACTGCACCCTCTCTCTCACGCTCACCTCTCTCACGATCATCTCTCCCTCACCACTCTCTCACAAGTCACACCCACGAACCACGCCCTCGTGCCCAGCCGCGCACCCAACCGAGCCGCGCGACCTGCACACCACCACACCGAGCCCATATCCAAACCCACCCTTCTCTCCTCTCCTCCCCTTTGTTTCAAGGCATTATGGCTTCACGTCCACCGCATCATGCCCAACTGCAGCAAGGTGTTGATCGTACCGCTATCAGAACATGTTTGGGTACCCCTTTGACCCGAGCGCCCAGTACCCACCACCACCTCCTCAGTAGACTTCCTCGGTGAGTTTCTTCTTCATCTCATTACTTTCTCTACATTGGGGACACTGTAGATTTTAGCTTGGGGGTTGACTCACTACTAGATTGACATGTTTCCTTTTGCATTTGCATTTAGTGTTAGTTTTCCATGTTTTTTGTTATGTTCGCATGCATTGCATTGTTGGATGTTGGATTTGACTCCATTTGCTTCTTTCCCTCTGGTTGTTTTCCTTGCAAC
The DNA here is from genome assembly GCA_027886185.1 of Rheum nobile. Taxonomy (NCBI): domain Eukaryota; kingdom Viridiplantae; phylum Streptophyta; class Magnoliopsida; order Caryophyllales; family Polygonaceae; genus Rheum; species Rheum nobile. The sequence goes on along the minus strand of WOAB01000563.1, from coordinate 11,026,048 downwards.
GCATGCTTTATGAGTCCTCTTAACATGTTTTGGTTGTTAATATCGCAATTGCATTATGTGCATGATTATGAGCGCTTGAATGTTTGACATTTGGCTGGAGCATGTGACCTTTGATTGAGATGTGTTAGGACCAATACTCTAGACAAGCGTCCTAGTGAGCTTTTGAGCCTTTTATGGACTATAATTTCATGAGTCCTCTTATTTCTCTTGTGTGTGAATATCTACTTGTTTGCTAACTCTAGAACTTCCATTAACATCTTTTTCGAGGCTACGCTTATGATTTATGTACATGACATTAATATGATTGAGGCATTATTTCATATTAGCCATTCATCCTTGACCATCCTATATATGTTTTCCTCTGCTTGAAGCCCATTTGTGCCTTAATTGCCATTTCTTTGGAAGCTCCACAAAAGCATACCGAGCCTAATTGTTCATCCTACCCATCCGGGGATTATGATAGTTGATTTGTTTTGCTAGAGTGGAATTGAGCCAAGCTTGGGGGAGGTTGCATATGTTAGTGGTTGGATGTGATGCTAATATTTTGTCTCCTTTTTTTTGCTCCGTCTTTCTCTAAAAAAATAATAATAAAATAAAAATGAAAAAATTAAGTAAAATAAAGAGGAGCAAGGAGACAATCTAGTATAGCTGAGTTTTGTTGTATGGGTTTGAAGGACAAAATTGGAAGTGAAGGATTGTTCTAAGCTTGGTGTCGTATTGTAAATTCGTTTCTCCGGATTTAGCACCACATGGCCTAAATATATCCCTACCTTGATCCTATACATTGGCCCCATTACAACCTTGAAAAGACCTCATGATTTTTGTTGTGTGCATGATCTCTAGTAGTGGAGATTAAGAACACTGATGCAAGCCTATGGTAGTCTAGCATTCAAAGTGGAGAATTGAGCGAAATACAAACCTAGACACATGAGTGGAGCGACTTATTTCTTTATCCTGGTGAGGTTTGGGGTTGAGGAACTATCTACGTTTTTTTGTCACTGGTCGCAAAGCATGTCATGATAGCACTTGTCTTATGTTTGACCTCTCATGATCATTGTTCGTTTATCTTTTGGATAGAAACAACCTTAACATATTTTGTGGATTCATTGATTATGTACTTGCTCGAGGACAAGCAAGGGTTAAGCTTGGGGGAATTTGATGACATCCAATTTGTTACACGTTTAGGACATGCATTTGTGTTTAATCTAGGTTGTTTTATGCATTTTGTGTTGCATTTATAGCTAGTTGCATTGTTTTCTTTGTTATGGAGGTCTACACTAGAAAATGTGTGTTTTCAGGTACTTGGGTGGATTTTTGGAGTTGTCTAAGGATGCTGCTGGAACCTCGGATGTCATCTGGAGGCTAACGGGACGGACCATGACGAATTTGGGTCGGAGGCGAACTAAAACAAGAGGCCGTGCATTTTGGATTGAAATTCCAACAAGGGGCCGTGTGTTCAATCGCACGGCCGTGCAGGCGGTGTTTTCTCGCTATTTGGTTGTGCACTTTTTTTCACGGCTGTGCGTTTTTCATTTTGCTTGTGCGTTTTTTGCACAGGTTGTGCGTTTTCATTCCTATAGGATTTGGTCGTGCGTTTGACCGTGCGTTGTTCGCACGGTCAAGGCACAGGCCGTGCGTTTTACCCGGATGATTTTATTTTTAGAATATGTATAAATAGTTCATTTTAGGTTTTTGGATAAAGGATCTTTTGCCACTTTTTTCTAATTCTCTAGACCTAGTTGTTTGTCTCCCTTGGAAAGATTGCAACTTTGGAGATTGTTCTACTGGATTCAAGACTAAGTTCCTCTTTCTCTTTAATCTTGTTTATGATTTCCATCATCAATATGAATTCTTTGGTTGATCTTGTAATTATGTCTAGCTAATTTCCATATTTCTAGGGTTGGGGTGATCCCAACTATGCGTAGGTAGACTTGTTTCATATTTCCCTGAATGGAAGTCTGAAACTTTGTTGATTCATTCCTAGATGCTTTAAGCCCGTATTAGCTTAAGCGAATTGGATCCTATTAGGGTTTGCAACCGAGAGATAAAAACATTAATAGGTAGTCAGATAGAGTTTGATACCGAGAGGTAATAACTTCTATTGGAATCCTAGGAATTGAACCTGAGATTTTATTATTGCGAGAGCGTCTTAATTTCTCCTGTGGATTAATAACTCTCATAGAAACCCTAAGATTAGGTTGGATTTAGCAAGTCACGAGAGTGGATGTTAATTCAGTTTGACCTTAGATTCTAAATGACCAGAGGGTCTAGATCTCGATTAACAAGTCGTGAGAGTGGATGTTAATTGAATCTAGACACATTTACTATCATCCGAGAGGAATTAGTAATTACCTAAGATAATTACCTTCAACAAAGACAAACTAAATTCAGACATTTATCTAGTTAAGTCTACTGAAGCATAGTTACGGGGATCCCTTGCCTTGGAAACTTTCCCTCCATTGATTACAATCATCACTTGCATTTGTTTCTCAATTTTAGTTTTTAGTTCAACAAACTTCACAATCTTTTGGCTTAGCTTACTGGTTTAAGATACAATCGATACTACATAGTCCTCGTTGGGAACGACACTTGAAAAGCTACAACTGAACTCATATGCTTGTGGGTAGGTTTTTGTCCTATCACAACCTCACTATTGTTAACGTAATAAATAAGATCTGGCACTGTCCCTGGGATATTGAAATTTTAATTTCTGATATCATTTGTCTTTTACAACTGTTTTCTTCAGTGCATGTTTGTCATGTCTTTCGAGAAACAAACATTGCGGCAGATTGCATCGCAAAGCTGGGTCAACAGAGTTCTTTGTAAGACATTCAAGCAAATTTAGAACTTTTAGTTCTCATCCGTAAGGATGCTATAGACTGAGAAACCGTATCTTCTGTGGTTTCCGGTATAATTTTTACTGTATAAATATATATATATATATACTACTACTACTACTAAAGCCGCAATTATCTCTCCTACGTGTCGTTCATCTAAGTATGTCACATCATCAAATAATTATGTACATTTACTTATTCACCCTTATTCTATTCACAATTTATTTTATCTTTTATTTATATAAATTTCCTAATTTACCACCCTAAAATATTTTCCATTTACATGATTATATATTACTTTTTGTTACACATATTCCAACTTCAAATTATTTTAATTTCCTTAATTGTTTCACGAATTAATATCTTTTTTACCTATAGAGTATTTTTATTATAATGAATATGAAATATATTACTTTTCTTTTACTAATTCTATGTGTCACATACTAAATTAGTGTTCATAATATAATATGTATATAGAATATAAATGGTCCAACGATGTAATTAAAGTAGCATACCATGCATAATGTCAAAGTATTTAATTTGGATCTACGTATTAAACAAGTTAGATCATGTTTCCTATTTTTTTAATCAAAAATAATTTATTATATGTATATAGATACCAAATCGAATTAGTATATAGTTACCAAAATTATTTTAATGTATCCTTAATATATAGATTAATGTAGGCTGCTTGCTTGCTTTATGCAATAATTCGATCGATCACAACTTTGAAGCCAAAACAAGTTCTATGGGAGTTGAAAACGACATCAGAAAATGGAAACATTTGATGCTAAGATACATATATATATATATATGTGATGGTAAATGTTTGCCCACAGAAATGATTAATGGAGTAGGTTTTATGTGTCGTGCGTATTCGTACATTCACACTTAAGCGTCCATTCTTATCTAATCCGTTATTTAAAAATAAATCATTTTTTAACATAAAAATTAAATATTCTATTTAATATTTGTCACAATTATAAATTAAATTACCCAATTATAAATCTTAGAAAATATAAACCATAATCTCTTATAAAACCAAAAAACAAACATATATTAGTGTAAACTTATTAGAATATATATATTAAAAAAATTAAATAGTAATATGTTTTGTCCCATACCTTTACTAATCAAGCTCTTTTTTTGGTTAAAATTTATTAATCAAGCTCTGGTATGTGAAAACTGAAACCCTACCTTCTAGAAACTATCAAAGTATAAGTACACCTATATACATGTTTGTTCATTTGCTTTTTTATTATTTTTAATCGTTTAAATTTAAAAAAAAAGTTGTTATATGTATTTTCTTAGATTAATACAAGTTGGTCAATGTACACGGTGGTGGAACTCGGATCAATATACTTACCTTACTTTTTTTATTCTATTAAATTTATTTTTTAATGTACAAGATATGAATGATAGCAGCATGCCTGAAGAAATTAAAGTGTTCATTGGGAAGACTTTTTTATTCGTGATTGATATTGATGAGTTCAAGTTGTATAAACATAGTCGTTGATTCACTATTTCCAATATGTCTGACGATCAAACTTTAATTTTTGAACTCAAAAAGTTGATTTCGGATACTCAGATATTTACTATATTGTTCTCATATAACATATATAACACAATATTATATATTTCATTAACTAATTACTTATACACTTATATTTAATATTTCATAACAATGTCAAACCTCTGTCGTCTGAGCCCGAACACTCAATTGTGTCGTCCAATGAAATGCTCACTCCTTTCAAGCGCTCCAGTGACAGCCTATTACTAGAAGATGGTAATGAAGAAGATGGTGCAAAAGACCAACTTTCTACTTCACATATCAATAAATTGGTGAAGAAAGAGGATAATTAAGCTAGTGTGTTGCACATGACATTCAAGTTATTAATTCTTACATAAGACTTATTCTATGGTTTTCACTTTATCAACATTATTATCATACAATGTTTTCTTATTTTGGGAGATTTATTTGATTTCATCGTTATTATTATATGACATTATTGGTGTAAAATTTTGTTGATTTTATTTTATAATAATTAATTACTATTATTTATTTAATATTATTATATACACTTTTTTATTACAAAAACTCATGCAAATCACGAATCAATCTAGTAGTAATCTAGTAAACCGGGAACACAAAATGCGCTCATATTATGCAAACCCATATTTCTTACACTCACTTTTTCCTTATCACTTACTAACGTTCATATATATGCATGTTTTATATACATATCATCGTACAACTTCTTAATTGCAATTTAATGAGCCCTTGAAATTTGGACTTATTTGCATGTTAAGTTTAACTTTTTGAGACCAGCTACACGTAAGTTAGATAGGAAGTGTTTTTACCATGCTTTTACATATACATAGTTTTTGACATCCTGCTAAATAGTAATACGATATTAAATCACGTAACATGTATAGTATGATTTTGAATGATTTACAAGTTCACGACATGTAAAAGATATATCTTGCTATTAAATATTTTGCTTCTTAATAGATTTTCATCTATTTGTTTTTCTACTCTTACAACTTTTCTACTTTTAAAACTTTAACATTACTCATATTAATTAAAATATTCAGTTTGGTACTAGTATCTATTATTGTACTAGTAAATTGATATGTTATATTTATTTATAATTTTGTAGTATCGATCTATATGGCAAAAATTACTCATAGGGAGTTCGACATCATCTATCAGGCGATAAGTACTTTGAATGGAGAAAATAATACCGCCACTCAACAACAAAAGGCCAAAGTCAAAGTCTTTCTTCATCACCATATACATGAAAATGTGAATATTTATTATTGGAAGACTTGAAGGAATTGTGGGAGAACCTAAATGATTCAGAAATCAAAAGAACTAGTGTAGTACCCGTGCCTTGCATGAGATTTGTTTATTTTTCTTATATTTAAAAAAATAGTATATCAAAATTATATATTTAATTTATATAGAATTGTTATAGAAGTAGATGAATGATAATATAAAAAAGAACTAATTGAATAAAAAATATTAAAGAGATTGACAAAATATTATCGAAAGAGAGGTCGTTACCATTTATCGTGTATTTTCAATAAACTATATTATATTAATATATAATATACAAATTTGGTCAATATTTTAATATTAAAAACTATAAGTGATAATATTAGTTAAATATAAATATGTGTACTTATAGCAAAATTCTAGCTTTAAAAGTGATTTGTTGAAATGCTATATTAAAAATATGTTAGTTTAATATTAATTATTCAAAAATATCAAAATATCAATCATATTAGCTCAAAAATGAAAAAATGAAAAATAGAAATAATTTAATGACTAATTGTAAATCATAATCTAAAAACATCAAAAAAATTGAAATAAAAAAGTTTGAGATAGTTAGAATATACCAAAGGTTATTTATGTTTGTTATGATGAGTTTAGTTAGATGTGTATTTGTATTTAAAGAGAAAAAAAGAAGTTTTTAAATTCATTTTTTTTGGAATAATTGAAATATACGTTAAATAAGAAGTTTTTAAATTCTCGTTTTGAAAATCATTCCCTAAAAAGTAATGCTTAAACCCTTTTACAGAATATTAAAATTCATGATATAATCACATCTAACAAAATCCTTCTAAAATTAAGTGCTTAACCTATGCCATAATCATAGTTTTTAAAAAATGTATCTAACACGTTCTTAATTATTTTATGGTGTAAAAATTGTCATTGGAGTAGTAACGTAGTTAATACGACGATTTATATCGAAACGAAGAGTGAAATTATGATAAGATTTGCCATGTTATTAGAATTAAGATAAAATTGCCATGTTCTTAAAAATAAGATTTGCTAAAAAATAGTGGGATTATGATTTATTTTATTCTAATAACAAATAAAGATTAGATTAAATGGGAATTGTTACATTTAACAATAAAAAAACATCACTAATATCGTATATTAAATTAAAAAGTTTGGATGGTTAAAATCAAATTTGATAATCAAGTAAATAAAATAAAAATAATATAAGATATATTATTTAAAATTAAAATACTTGATTGGTTAACATTAAACTTTGTTAATTTTTATAATTTGACATATAAGTAATGTGGGTCAGAATCTTTTTGGTGATTCAAAAATAATTGGTGGAGAGACTTTTAGCCATTATATAATTCAGACACTTTTCTATGTGCCTTCTTTTTTTGGTGAAATTTTTCTATGTGCCTTCTTTGACGTGAGATTAGTAGCTTATGAAGTGTAAAACATACATGGTGGAGAGACTTTTAGCCATTATATTTTTCTTATTAATGATTGTACGAATTGTATTGAGATTTTTTAATATTTTTGTTTCACGTTGGCACTGGGTGACAATGTTAGTCAATAATTACATTAAATCAAGGTAAAATCTAATTAAAATATGGAGTATAAACTAAATCACGGGACAATTGAATTAATTAATTAATTACTTAGTGAGAAGCTTAAAATTATTACTTTTTTAATTTTAAAACAGAATATACATATATGATAATATAATTAATAATTATCTTGTTTAACAAAGAATATGGTATACAAAGCTATAATAGATTTATTAATAATTTTAGTTTAGGAATTATCTTAATGTTTCTGTCAAATTATTTGAAATAAACTGATTGTAAAAAATTAATTGTAATCAATTGAAAATGGTTATTATTATCTAGTTTAAATATATATAAAACAACCTTTAAAAAATAAGGTAATTGCTTGTAACTTTAAAAGCAATCTTTAAACGTAATCAAATCTAAGTGAATTAGTAACAAATTTTGTTAGGATTATTTGCTAATATATTAAAATATTTATTGAATAAAGTAAAAATATAATAAATTAACACTTTAATATTGTGGGTCCAAAAACATTATGAGAGTTCAAACGGAGAGAGCTTTAATATATAGTTATAGATTTTATAGCATGAATGGAACTCTCTAAGGGTTGACCAAGTGACACTATTAATTACACATGTTAATTATATGAGATGTCAAATATTACATACAAACTTGACCAAGTAACAAAATTTTCACATAAACATAACTTCTCCTTTAACATTTAGGGAGATGTTAGTTATTTTTCTTATTGGCTCAAGTAATCAACTCATCATTAAAATTTTACATTTTAAAAAAAAAAATACAATCAACCAAGAATTACATCATAATGACTCATCCTAAATAAAAAGCGAAATAACAAAGTAACAGCAAAACCATAAAACACTTTGTATTACAAAAATAGATTTCAGATTATAAAATAAGTGTTTTGGGGCTTCAACTAGAACACTCAAACCTTGACTCGGAATCAGAAGGCAATGGAGAATGCAGAACAAGTGTAAAGAGAAAACGAGAAAAAAGAAGAAGCAAAGAAGAAGCTATGCTCAGTTTTCTCTCAGATTAATGTGATTTTGGATCAAAGGGAGCTCTACCAGTCGCTAGAGAGCAAGGATGGAGATCCTGAAAATCTCTCAACAAAGAGGCGTGAAGGTGAAGCTCTGGCCATCTCTAGGATTTTCGCTGACTTAAGTCTTTATAAATACAATTCCAAACAAAGCCTTACACAAAGGTAAACTAGAAAAGGGGCAGTAAGTAAAGGGTAATATTGTCCAAAAAATCAAGTTATAAGTGCGCCTAGTAATTTTTATACTACTTAACCTTTTTCCTTCATAAATTGAAGCCTAGAGATGATTTTTTTTTGTCCGCATAGTATCCGCGCACAACAAAAAGATCAGGGATTTATCAAGATAATGCATTAAATTGAATTAAATCATCAATTTATGACATATATTTTAATGTATTAAAATAGGAATCCAAACGGACCCCAAATTATAATTGCGCCTAGTAATTTTTGTGGTGCGCTGATACTATACGAGTACAAAAGGCTACAAAATCATAATTACCCATAATATAAGTTTATTTAACTTTTTTTTGGTAATATATAATGTCATTATTTATAATAAGGTAACTTATCAGCACCCTCTTTCGATTTTGAATGCTATATTGCTAAGCTGCCTATTGGTTCTTTAATTTGTTGAACAAATCATCTTGTTAAAATTCCGCTTTATTCTCATTGTAGTTTAACAAATTACTCTGCTTAAAGGCTTAGAGCTCAACTTGATCATACACATCATAATGAATTATTACAATGACAAGCTATTCATTCATTCTTGCTTATTCACATTTGAATTTGCTACAAGCCTAGCTACAGCATATAAAGCTCAGCAAGATCCTCCAGGGACTGATCAGGGCCAAGGCTGTTGGGATCAGCATTTTCGAGCATCCACAAGAGGTGATCGAAAAGGACCACTTCGCACTTGATGGAGACGCGTTCTTGGCCATCAACACCACGTTCGTTTTCATCTCCGCCATGCCTTGACCTGTCGATAAGGGCATTGATCAAGGGGTGTCTTAGGTACTTGGTGTCGATCACATAGCGCCTTCTTGAGCTGCCAACGTAAACCGTCTCTCCTCTTCGTTCCTCCTCGTTGCTAGAGCTGCAGTAGCATGAAACGCCGCTCTTCATTTGGCTTGATAAGCTCTTGCACTTCCTTATCAACACATTCAGCTTCTTCAACTTCATTGAGATTCTCTCCTAATGCAGTGTGTGTGTGTGGTGTGTGCTATTTGTAGTGCTGGAAGAGTTTGGTGTTCAGTCGTTTTCGGTTTGTAGTATGCTTGATAGGTGCATTTGATGATGATGAATTGATGATGTCCTTAAAGGCCAAAGTAAAACAATCAACATGAGTGTGGAATGCAGATTACTGATTTGGTGAATGCACTAAATCATGTTTCTCTGAATTGCCATGGAGATAAAGCATACAAGAGTTCCATGAACATGCATGCTCAATGCAATACAGTTTTTCTTAGGACGCAAACTAGTAACTTCATATCCAAATGAGTGCAACATGGGTATCAAAACAAAGCAATTAATCATCAGTTGGATTCAAATTGAACATGGTTTAAACTATAATCCACTAATTCCCATTATGGGAACAAAAAGAAAAACTTTGATAAATGACCCTTGTATTTGACCCCAAAAAATCAGGAGTTCTTGAATGTTAAGCTCAACAAATTTCATGTCTAGTCAGTCCCCAGCTGAGAGTTGAGCTTCAGTGCTGAAAGTAGTTGGCTTTTGGTGAATAAAGGAGTCAACACTCAACAACAATGCATGTGCAAAACATTGTCCCTTTGTTTAAATCATTTTGCTGCTCAATCAGAAGAATCCATAGGGGGGCCTAAAGAAGGGTACTGGGTTCTATTCCTTGTGAGGTTGTCTTCTTTTGATAATGTATGGTCAAATATTCTCAATTCTTATGATTAGATTCAACAACATTGTTAATTATTTCACAATGTTAAACAATACTATGAGCTTGTAAACTATGTCTTTTGAGAGAATGTCAAAATTTAATAACTTAGCTCGGTGTTCACATGGACCAATTATCATGTATCACAACACCACAAATTGCACAAAATTTGTGTAGTTCATAAAGTTATACAAAAAGAATCAGGCCTATGTGGTAAATATTAGAAACTCTATGGGAACTTTATTGTCAATCCTGCCATGAGCATGTATGATGAGTTTTACCCTGAGCTCTGCACTGGCTACTTGCTACTGATTGGAATGCATAGAAGGCCATGTGCATCGGCTCTAAACGTTGAAGCGGAACAGCATAACGTCTCCCTCTTGAACAACATATTCCTTCCCTTCCAATCTCAACTGAAAAATGATCCAAATGACTTCAATTGACAGTTAAAATATTGGATTTTATACATAAAAAAAAAAAGAGTTTATCTTAAAACCCGAAATATGTCTGAACCCAGAAAACCTCAAATCTCAAAGTAACCCAGCTCCTAAATGATCTATCAACCGGACCTAAAATATCAGAATTAGGGAAGAGTACCTTTTGATCCGGTAACTTAAAGACTAATTGAACTTAAAATGACTCAAGTTTAAAAGCTACGTGGTTTGTCTGCCCTTAGAAGGTTAGGTAACATATTGCATTTTGTTAACAGGATGCAACTGCAAAATGGGTATGAACATAACTACATAAGTGAGGTTCACGGCCTTAAGGATATAGCATGTCATCAAAGAACTTGACAAGGAGCGAACCTGGAAATACTAGCTTCATATTTATATAAAACGCAAATAGATGTTAACGAATCACATTTAAAACAGGGGAATGGGTTAACAAGTGTCAATAATTGTAGACATCAGTAGCCATGCCCCTTTCACGATTGAATCTAAGTTCGATAAGCACACAAACACCAACATATAAAGTAACAGGGTAGATGTGGTTGTTTGTGTCAAAAAGTCGATTCAAACAACCAGTGCATTTTCTTTCAAATTACTGTTGTTTTGAGGAAAAGGAATCAATAGATAAATAAAAAAGCTAATCAAACTTCACTTTCAAGAGATACAAACTTACAAGTCCTTTCTCCCTTGCACCAGCATAAGAACCAGCAGCAACATAATCATCATAAGCCACCTAGAAATCAGATTGAATTAAAAACTAGTTGTTAATAACGAACAAGGACGAACAAAATGTCCCAAAAGAACACGGAAAATGCTCATTGCCATATAAACACTAGAAACAGTATGTCGCTACTAGTTCTAACTTCAATCTCTTATGCTTTCTACATCACTTCTATAAATTTGGACAATCCCTAGGGTATTCACAAAGTTTAACTTTCTTTCAATCTTAACATATAGTTTGGTCAGATCCATTACCCACAACAAATTGGTGGATGGTTAGATATGTAAGCCTTAAAACTGATGGGGCTAGAAGAATGAAGATAAAGGAAACTTGGAAGTCCCCTACGACTTTATTGTTTTGGTTTAAAAATACTAAATTGGATATCCATTGGGTAAAATCTTAATCTTCAGATGGATCCTACATTGAATACCAACTGATAAATGCTGTAAAAGAAATACCCTTTTTATTATAAAATCTGCATAGGATATTAAAACGCAAGCGAAAAAAGATAAAGAACGGTCCATGTGCTTATATCCAGCAGAGCTACTAGTCCCACCAGAAAGAACCTATCTTATTAATTGCACTCCCATCCATTATGGCATATGTGATTTTATCTTTACATAGATGCTAGCATTCTAGCAATCATAGGAACCAAGTAATAACCATTGAGCTCTCATCTATGGGATGGTCATGAGTTCAATTGCCCTACCTCAACATTCAGAAACCTGATTAATGTCATGCATAAATCGTCATGCTTAGCACAGGATTCAAAAAACACTGATGATTACCGTCTCAGCTCGAATAAACCCCTTCTCAAAGTCGGAATGAATAACACCAGCAGCTTGAGGAGCGGTCATTCCTAGATTAAGAAAAGTAACAACAAAAAGCATAAGATATTAATACTTGCAATCTGACTACTACGGCCACAAATGTTAATTGGTTAATTAGCAAAACTAGATATTATGATCTTGAGCAATCTAGTAATAATGTTGATCGCTTAGTTGCAGAATATTAAAATCAATCTAACATTGAAGTTGTCTCTTCTACTAGCAGAAAACTTGAGACTAGAGAACTTAATTAACTTTAGCTTTCAGAAAGAAGACAAGTTCACTGTGGAAATAGACCATTGGATTGCTTCCAACACTGAGATAAAGGATGACGTGAACAATGCTAACATCATATGTGCCTTTTCATTCTTAATAGATTTTAAAAAAAATCCTACAAAAATTAACTAGATTTCATTTTTAGTAGTTCACTTATTCCAATCTTACCAATTAACATGTAACACGTTACATCCATTTATAATGCGTGTGGCCACTTTTGGGCTCAATAATAAGGTTTTTGCTTTTATGGACTTCATATGAGAAATGGAAGGCAAATGATGAAGAAATTTCACCTGCAAGTATCGTCCATGCCTTAGTCTCCTGCATATGAGGTGAAATTGTAGCTTCAGTTGGTCAAAATGTACATATGTGTAAACATTTCAATAAAAATCATAATCACTGCTCAGACCTTCTCTCCAGAAGTAAAGTAAGTCCGCAACCCCAGAAGGCCATATGTTGCTCTAATGAGGTTTCCAAGACCACTCTCATCAACACCAAGAGACTTCAAGAATTCTATTCGTTCTTCAGATGGAAGTTCGGTAAGTTCGGACTCAACCTGCAAAAACAACTCATTGAGTTAGGCCTCTGTCACAAATACGAGATGAAAGACATATAAGACTATGAAATGGTGACATGAAGCACAGAAATGAGCAGAAATGAGCTCCAGGGTCTACCAATATTGTTCATCTAACCACCACGTGTTATAAGGATTTTTTTATAGAGAATATCCAACCTGGGCAGAGACAGTCACAAGCCCAGATTGCAATTCAGTTGCCAGATTGTTCACTTCTTGGACATAGGGGTTATTGCCAGGATCAGCAAGATCAGATTCGGCAACATTGGCCACATATATCATTGGTTTCATAGTAAGAAGACAAAGATGTTTTATTGCGTCTTTTTCAAAATCTGACAAATCTACTGATCGTGCAGGCTTTCCATCCAATAGTGACTGCTGGATCCTTTCTAATGCAGTTTTCTCTGCTTCCTCCTGAGATGACAAAAGGTAGCAATCAAATATCTAACAGCATCGGTTGTACAGTTTATCGCACAGATCACCAAAGTATGACAAATATTTCTGCATGATAACTGGAACATATTTTACCTTGACTTTAGACTGTGAGTCTTTCGATCTACCTTTCTTGAGCTTCTCTATCCGCCTCTCAATCTGAAAACTTGAATTGGCTTAAATTTAGTGAAATCAATATAATAACAAGCTAAGATGCAGGAATAGTAACTGATGGGCATGGGAGTGACTAAAAAGGAACATAGACATGTATTGACCTTGAAGCAGGCAATATAAACACAAATTCCCTTCACAAAAGGTGACTTGCACACCCCACAAGTTCATCACTGATCTTTGATGACATGAAGAAGAAAAGTTTGCATTTCATTTCACAGCAGAAAAATTATAAAGCTAGCATTTTTTCTTACAATAAGTCAAGAACTCAATATCAATCACCAGTTTCACCACAGCGAGAATTTTACTGTGGTTCAGAATTAGTACATAGATGAAGACCATGTCAAAAGTAACCCTTCCAGCAGTCAGCAATTCATAAGCATTACATTATAGCTGCTGCACACCCAAGTATGATCTGAATCATACAGACACGAAAGATCCACATACAATAGTTATTTACTGGTACAGAAAAAGCTATAACTGCCATACCTGGTCCAAATCTGAGAATACTAGTTCCAAGTTGATAACGTCTATATCTGCTTTTGGATCGATTTTTCCATTTACATGAATAATGTCATTATCTTCAAAACATCGAACAACCTGTTCAAACAAGGTTCAGCAAAGAAATCAAGGATGAGTTATGGGCTTGAAGCATGAAAAGGACATCTTTACAGCCAATTACATGTCAACTTGACCAGCTACCAAAAGTTTGATAAAAGTTTTGAGCTTGGAGGATAACTTTATAAGTACCTGAAGGATGGAGTCAACTTCACGAATATGAGATAAGAACTTGTTGCCCAATCCCTATACCCAAGAAAATGCATCAGGCTAAGGAAAATTGGGCTTAATATGGTGCATAAAGGAAAAGGAAATTCCATGGTTGGTATAAGTAAGCTATTGGCTATTGCAATGAGGATAAATGCTAATACCTCTCCCTGGCTTGCACCCTTCACAAGTCCAGCAATATCCACAAATTCAATAGATGCAGGAACTGTACGCTCAGATTTGCTAAGATTTGAAAGAACTTGTAATCGGTTGTCTGGTACAGCAATAGCCCCTACATTTGGCTCTATTGTGCAGAATGGAAAGTTGGCAGCCTGAGCTTTTCCATTTTCGACCTGTGAAGTTTAATGTCAGACAACTTTCATGTTCTACACACCAAAAGGTCAAGAAAAGAAGAATCAACAACAACAAAATCTTTTACAAATGATAAGCCTTATGCAAAGTTTAACTTTGAAGGCATGAAGAGAAATCAGGAAGAAGAAAAAAAAGCAAAATCATTAGATTGCATAATGCTTGCTTAAGGCATTCACATTTATATGTCTGTGATTACTTAGTCTTCTGCAATCAACTACATTGTCACCCTATCTTTGAAATCATTTATTTGAGTTACAAAGCACCAGTGGCTAAAGGTTTAGGTTGAAGTCTAGGTAATAGTAACCTCATAAGGTAATAGAGTACCAAGCTATATTACCAGGTAATTCACAAATGAATACAAACAGCTGGACCCTTTCACTTGTACCCCATGACAACCATCACATGTATACTTGCACAGAAGCTATGCTAAAAACAGGTTCCTGCATGTGATGTGACCTTCTACTAGAGTAGAGGCTAATTTCAGGAGAAAGGAGCAACGGACAATTCTCCCCTTGCCTAGATGGGAACAAGTTCTTCTAGGATGTGCACGGCTAACATCTCCATCTACCAGGTCGTACACTCTTTTACTAGTCAAGGAAAATTTGATTTGAAATGATATTACAATTTTTTTTCAGTCAAAGACTCAAAGATATTTCTATTAATTGGAGCAAACAATTATGCACCTAGAAGTAAATTCAAAGAATAAACTGATTTAGCTCTAAAGCATGTCAAGTACAAACAGAGAATTCCATGCTGCAAGACTCGTACTACCAAGTACAAGCTGCTTGACTTCAGAGAATAGACAAACACAATGTTGAAATGATTATGAATTTATGAGTGTCCTTATTTTCAGGAAAAACTGTAATCCTGGGCTCCCACCCCTTTGAGGAATTAAAGCAAACACCTAGCGAGCATACATTAGACTACAACTAGATACACATAACCTACAAGTAGAATTGAACTAAAATGCATTTCCCCTACCCTTATCCAAACAAGCTATCTGCAGCTCTCAAGCAACGTGATTCTAAAAAGAGATTCAAAGAGCGCAGTAAACATTAAATAAAAAAAGAAAAGAAAAAGCTTACGACGGCATTGAAGAGAGTTGATTTGCCGACATTTGGAAGACCAACAATGCCAGCTCGCAAGCTCATACTGATTTTCGGTGCAGAAGAAGAAAGGCTCCTTCTCACAACAACGAAGTGAGAGGAATCCTTGATGCCCGCCCAACTGAGAGAATTTGGCATGCCAAGAAATGGCGATTTCAGCGTACATCTTCCCACGGCAGGCATGAAATGGTGGCACGCTATTCTCGCCATTCTTACTTGGTTTCGGAGAGAGGAAGAGAAGTGGGGTTTATCTGCAGAATTGAGAGGGAAAGGCCACAAGAATGAATGATGGGGTTTCAGCACCGAGTTCTTACTCTCCGTTGGTGACTACTGGGTGTCATTAACTATAATATTTCCCCTTGGAAAAGAAAGAGAGTGAATTTTTTTAAGAAAAAAAGGTAAAATATATAGAAATGTTATAAACTTTAATTCATTTATGAAATTTATCACAATTCAACCAATCTACTATATAACTACTAAATACAAATACTGACTAAGTCACGTGGCGCTCCCACAATGAGCCTGAATTTTACGCTGTCACGTGACGTCACGGTATTGAATTGAACACGTGACGGTCTGTGATTTTTTTAGTTTTATTTATTTTAAAAAATTATAGTAATCCAAATAACAAGGAGTAAATACGTTATTTTGTTTGCCAAAATTGAAAGTATTTTCACTATGATCGATATCTGTTTAATTTTGGTAAAAATATCTGCAGTATAACGCCATGCATGTATTAAATGAGCACAATTATAAAATAATTTTATATTGGAAAATTTACATATAGGGTACTGGTAGCTCAAAATTCTTAACATATTAATGGATCGTGTAGATATACTAGGGTTTTGTATACAGAAGTTATAATATACCGTCTAAATTAATATTGGTTTGATTAGTGCACCCAAAACATTAATTTCTCATAGTTTACTACTTTTCTATAGTTATTTTGATTGAGAACCAAATCTACTATATAACTACTAAACGCAAATATCGACTGAGTCATATGGCGCTTCCAGAATGAGCCCGAATTTTATGTTGCGTCACGGTATTGAATTAGACACGTGGCGGCCTGTGGTTTTTTTAGATTTATTTATTTTAAAAATTAAAAAATTATAGTAATAGAATCATATACTTGTCATACTAATATTATTTACAATAAAATCTTTCCAAAATATACAACAAAATATTTTATAATATTTGTATTATAAAATATACTCTTACCTTATATATTAATATCACAATCTTTTTTCCTTCTTATCTGTCAATATTGCATATCCAGCATAATATTGATTAAGTACATTCTCTTATCATATCTGAGATAATTTAATATCTTTACTCTTACTCTATTAATATCATATATATGATATATGATCCTTTTTAATCTAATATGTCATTAAATATTTAAATATCCTACCTAAAACAGCAGAATTAAGAATTGATTGTTGTCGGGATATTCATCCAGTGAATTTTGAATATGTACGTGCGTTCTAGCTAGCTTACCAATAGAGATCCACAAGAAAAAAATATTTTTTTAATTGTTACGCGGTAAATTTCCTATAATGATGACGTCATTTGACTTTTAGGTTATCTACTCAATTTACTTATGAGATGGTGAGTTAGTGGTTGAGGATAAACAACGGCATTCCAAATTTATTTATCAGTTAGCGTGATTCGTTATTGAGCAAATATTTATACATATACTCACACTTACCAATACATATTTTATTATGTTTTTGAAATTAAAATGCATGTGTACGTCCGTGTTTTTAAAGTCATTCTTGTCAGATAAACTGGAAAGACTTGACAGTTTGATTAGACTAGCCTACTAATTTACTATATAATATAATCTACTATATAATAACTAAAGCGGAATACCTGCTAAGCCACATGGTGCTCCTACAATAACCCAAAAAAAAATTTGCCACGTGGCGTCACGATATTAATTTTGACATGTGACAGTCTGTGGGTTTTTAGATTTAAATTAAAAATCACAAATTTGGAGTATCCTACAGTTACCTTAAATTAAAGATCAGTCGGAATAAATTTATATTACTTTATTTCCTTAATTAATATATTCCCACTTTATTCTCGGTAAGCTAATATATGCAGATTTGATATGAAATAAAAATACCGACCAACTGTATGATTTTGTAAAATACTAGACATGCATATCTTATACAAAACCAACACAAATGTGCAATGTACCTAATATATGGAGATTTGCATATGCACGGCTGGTTACAAAACCGTGCAACAGATGCAATGTACCTAATATATGGAGATTTGCATATGCACGGCTGGTTACAAAACCGTGCAACAGATGCAATGTACCTAATATATGCAGATTTAGCATAAAAAACTCAATCTGCTATGCTATGACAAATAGCACACAAACTAAACCTGGTGACAAATACACTTTTGTAACCAAAACAAATGCTGCAAAATTTAACCTACTGGAATGAACAAAAAATGAACATGTTGCAAAAAATTAGCCTGATACACATTTCTAAACCAAGAAAATTCCGGCAAATTTGAACCCGTTGGATTGAACAAAAAAAACATGCTGATTGAACCACAAATGAACTTGCCCCAAAAAATGAATTTGTTACACTTTCCTAACCAAATAAACTGGATTGCCCAAAAAAATAACAATACACTTTATTAAATGCCTCAAAAGTATAACAAATCTACAATTTCCAAAAACAACCGTACAGATTTGATTACAAAAAATCCAACTGCAATATCTGCACAATAAAATCAAAACCCTAAATTCAACATTAATAAATGATATTCCAAATATACTGCAGATTTCAAAAATGTAATAAAGGATACCCAAAAGTCAGCAATATACTACATATCCATGTTTTTCATAAGTGTAAAACCAAATATTTTGATCCTTTCAGCACGATCTTGCAACATAAGTTCAATGCTTTTAGGGGTTATAAAACTACAACTCCTCCCACAATATCAGTACAAAACAGTTGAACCATATCAAAACTACGGTTACACAATCGGTTGTTCATCATTTAGCAGGTATGTGGAAATAACTAAACTTATTTGTTTGCAAAGATATTATATACTGATTATTATGCACTGATTGATGAAAATAGCCAAACTGAATACTGATTATAATATTATGTATACGATTTAGGTGTTTGTTAATATTAAGTAGTTATTAGAAAACTGATTACAAACTAATTTTATTTCCTAAGTCTAAAATGCACAAAGATGAGTTTTGTAACACCCCCAAAACTTAACCCTTTTGAAAAGGTATTACCGCCAGTGATCACAGTGTTCCTTTCCGAGATCACCCAAGGCTTTACCAAATAAATACAATTTATGAAATGCAATTGATACACAAAGATCAAGCATTAAATTCCAAAACATAACATTGTTGAGGAAACAAGAGTTACGGGATTACAACCCAATCCCGAATAGGTCAAAACATAGTTTAAACCAAACACAGCGGAAGACTAAGAAAGTAAGTTACAATCGGAGTTATTGTCCAAAGGATCATAACCTGATTAAAGAAATAATTAAAACATTCAAAAACCACCGCCGACTCCATAGTCCTTCTAATCTTCTGAGCTACTTCTTAACTGATGTGCCGAATCGAACGGATGACACCAGCCAACCATGCAAGGGAAAACATTGGTTGGTTAGTCTAAATGAATAGACTAGCAAGGGAACAAAGCAGAATGGTTCGAAGCAGTCATATTAGGTTAGACTCATCGCTTCTCGGATAATAACCGATAACGGTAGTCAACCATCATATTCCTACTGGAATAAACAAGAGGTATACACAAGAGAAGATTCTGGAAGACTGAATCTTCACAGAAATCGACTCGAAAGAAGACTCCAACAGAAATGAGTCTTTAAGGAAGCAATGACAAATCTGGAAAGTTACAGAATCATTCAACCATGATTTAAAACTGACTGAGATGCTTCGGTTCACGACCAACCTCATCGCCTACAACGAATCCAGATTGGAAAGAGAACGTACTACATTCAAGTCAAGACGAGTTTTCCTAGCTGCACTGAACTTAGCTGCACTACTCGCCCAAGGTGTATTAATTATGTGCGTCAAGGTAGCACTTATCTGATTTATGTTTCAAAAACACACATCACGTTATAGACTTTTACATGTGTACCCCACCAATGGGACGACACATCTTAGTATACGTTTCATCGAGAGTGACGTATACCGAAAGGTTTGTGACACCAGCTAAGTGTCCTGTCTCTACACACATGTGTAAGAGACCGATCATGATCTTAGAATAGTACCAGATGGGGACGAGCCACCCCGATACCAGATTATAAAGAAACGACTGGACAGAGTCCGAGTAACGTTCCTATCTAACAGTACTAACTAAACAGTTACATCACCACCACATTTACAGGATAAATCCACATAAAGGCCCGAAAGGTGATCACAGATAATAGCGTTGTTCTAACAGATATACAACCTATTATATGATTTTCAAAACAGTTTATCAAAACCGTTTCCAGACAAACAGAATATTCATTCCAAATTAATTACTCAGATAACTACTGATAATTAATGTAAATATGGAACGAAAGAGCAAGAGCGAACCGCCACTTGCCTTACTCCGCAGAATAGTCTAAAGACGTCACTGGATTCCGGGCTCGACACGGTATAGTTCCGACAGCACAACAACCTTCGAGTCGACCCATAAAAGGAACCATAAGTTAGATCCGACATAAACAGTACGAATCTAAACACGGCGAAAGAACACGAAAGGAAAGACGCCACGACGACAACCGACCAAGCCAAAGCCACGAAGGCGTTCTGGGCACTGGCGGCGGTCGCTGTTCTTGGCGGCGGTCGCCGTATTCATCACGACGGTCGCCGTGAAGAACACGGCCGACTAAAACGAGAGAAAACTCACCCAAAAACACGAGCGGTTCGGCCTCCTTCGACTAGCTTTGGCTTCTAACCTCCAAGGCTAACCAAAAGCTTCACAAAGGCACTCAGGAACCACACCAAAGCAACACCGGCGAGACCTTCAAAAATTCCGGCGAAGGCACAACTCCGGCGAGAGGCAATTTTGGCAGAGGTTCGGTGTTTGGGATGGCTCAAATCTCTCCCCCAACACCCCCTTTTATAGCCAAAGCGTCTGGAGCACGAAGAAGATGGGCCTACAGCTAGTTCGGCGCTCGCCGGAAATCGCGTCGACGACCATCGGGCAAGGACTGCCGGACAACGATGACTGCCGTTACGGTGGGCGCCGTAATTTACGGCGGTCGCCGTGGCATGACACACCAGCTGCCTCCTCGAGCGTTGGGACGGCGGGCGCCGTGACTTTACGGCGGTCGCCGTGCTTGGGTCTCACGACGGCGGTCGCCGCGACTTTACGGCGGTCGACGTGACACCTTTTTCCCGCCCGTTCAGCTTTGAACGAACATGACATTAAGCCGGGATAACAATTATCGTACGCAAACGACAATTAAACTCCAAGGCACCTTGTCTGTATATTATTTCACTGAGAAAAATATTACAGATACAGAGCACATTACAGAATGTCTCAAGCTACCTGAATTAAATCCGACGTACACAACGGGTACCCGGGAAAATTCCATAATTCCCAAAATAACCTTACAAAAATACGGGGTATCACATCTCCTCCCCCTTACAAGAAGTTTCGACCCCGAAACTTAGGTCGAGAATAACTCGGGAAAACGCCTGAGCATATCTGACTCGGTTTCCCACGTCTCCCAAGTAACTTCTTCGGTCCCTGACTTGGACCACAGCACTCGTACCAAAGGTACGATCTTGTTGCGCAAATGTTTCTCCCGACGCTCCAAAATGCGCACGGGCAACTCTTCATAAGTACCATTAGCTTGAATCTCGATGTCCTTGTAACTAAGCACATGAGACTCATCTGGCACATACTTTCTGAGTAAAGACACATGGAACACGTTATGTACCGGGTGAGCCGATGGTGGCAACGCCAAACGATACGCTAGAGATCCCACTCTATCCAAAATCTCAAATGGTCCCACGTAGCGAGGGTTAAGCTTCCCACGCTTACCAAATCTGAAAACTCCTTTGGAAGGCGACACCTTGACAAAAACCTTGTCACCGACCTCGAACTCGACAGTCCTGCGCTTCCGATCTGCGTAGGACTTCTATCGACTCTGAGCGGTCAACATTCTTTGTCTGATCAAAGCAATGTCTGAAGCCGTCCTTTCGACCAACTCTGGTCCAAGCAGAATTTTGTCGGCATTATCGTCCCAACAAATCGGAGATCTGCATCTGCGACCATACAAAGCTTCAAACGGAGCCATCTTGATTGTAGCATGCCAGCTATTGTTGTACGTGAACTCAATCAGACTCAAGCTGTCCTCCCAGCTAGTCGGACGATCGAGCACACAAGCTCTAAGCATATCCTCCAGAGTCTGGATGGTCCTTTCAGACTGGCCATCTGTCTGAGGATGAAACGCTGTACTAAACCTCAACTCGGTTCCTATAGCCTTATGAAGTTCCTTCCAGAATCTTGACATGAAACGGCCATCTCGGTCCGATACAATGGTCTTAGGAATGCCATGTAAGCGGACAATCTAGCTTTTGGGTTTCCCATGTGGTCTTGATGGCTATGAAATGAACACTCTTCGTAAGCCTATCCACAATTACCCAGATAGCATCTCTCTGACTTCGAGTCTTGGGTAGCCCAGTGACGAAGTCCATGGAAATGTCCTCCCATTTCCATTCTGGCACGGGGAGAGGTAGCATCTCACCACCTGGCCTGCGGTGTTCGATCTTGACCTTCTGGCAAGTTAAGCACTTTGCCACAAAGTCTGCTACGTCCCACTTTATGTTTGGCCACCAAAACTTCTTCCTGAGATCCTTGTACATCTTGCTAGAGCCAGGATGCACAGAATAAGCAGATGAATGAGCTTCTCTCATCACCAACTGACGAAGACCTTCTGTGTCAGGCACACAGATCCGATCCTGAAACCAAAGTGATCCATCATCCTGAACCACAAAACTGGGAGCTTTCCCATCCATCACTTCACTGCTTAACTTTACCAAGATGATGTCATCGACTTGCTTTTCTTTGATTTGATCCAGCAGTGTAGCCTGAATTTCCATCATACTCAGGTACCCTCTACGCTGGTCATACAAGACTTCAATGTCACATGACTCTTGGTTTAGCTTGGTCTGAGCAGTAAGCAACGCAACCACAGTCTCGTGCGTTGTCTTCCGGCTTAGCGCATCAGCTACTACATTAACCTTGCCCGGATGATACAATAACTCCATGTCGTAGTCCTTGAGCAACTCTAGCCAGCGGCGTTGTCTCATATTTAACTCCTTCTGAGTAAATATATACTTGAGACTTTTATGGTCAGTGAAGACTTGGCATCTTATACCGTAGAGGTAATGCCTCCAAATCTTCAGCGCAAAGACAACCGCTGCTAACTCAAGATCGTGGGTCGGATAGTTTTCTTCGTAAGTCTTGAGTTGTCTAGATGCGTAAGCAATGACTCTGCCCCTTTGCATCAAAACACAACCAAGGCCACACTTGGAAGCATCACTATAGACCACATAATCGTCATTCCCCTCTGGGAGTGCTAACACGGGTGCCGAGGTCAACCGTCGCTTCAACTCCTGGAAACTGACCTCGCACTTGTCATTCCAGACAAACTTCTTGTGGACTTTGCGGAGTAGATTGGTCATCGGTAGAGCGATCTTTGAAAATCCTTCTACGAACCTTCTATAATACCCGGCAAGTCCAAGAAAACTGCGCACCTCTTTCACGCTCTGGGGCTGTGTCCACTTAGCCACCGCTTCAATCTTTTGGGGATCAACCATAACCCTATTTTTATTGATCACGTGGCCTAAGAAAGCCACTTCCTTCATCCAGAATTCACATTTAGACAATTTAGCATAAAGTTAATGTTGTCTAAGGATCGACAAGGAAATCCGTAGATGTTCCTCGTGGACTTCTTCATTCGGAGAATAGATCAAGATGTCGTCTATGAAGACCACCACGAACTTATCCAAGTACTGGTGAAAACATCGGTTCATCAAATCCATAAAGACAGTTGGAGCATTTGTAAGCCCAAAAGGCATCACTACGAACTCGTAATGACCATATCTGGTCCTAAACGCAGTTCTAGGAATGTCCTGCTCACGAATCCTGAGTTGATGATATCCAGATCTTAAGTCGATCTTGGAGAACACCTTTGCTCCCTGCAATTGGTCCAACAAGTCATCAATCCTAGGCAAAGGATACTTGTTCTTGATCGTCACCTTGTTCAACTCTCGATAGTCGATACAAAGTCGGAATGATCCGTCCTTCTTTTTGACGAATAAAACCGGGGCACCCCACGGCGATGCACTCGGCCTGACATAACCTTTATCAAGAAGATCTTCAAGTTGATTCTTCAACTCTTGTATCTCAGCTGGAGCCATCTGATACAGGGATTTGGAAATCGGTGACGTACCAGGCTCGAGATCAATAGAAAACTCTACGTCACGATTTGGGGGTAATCCTGGAATTTCTTCCGGAAAGACATCCGAAAATTCCCTAACTATAGGAATATCAAGAACCTCAGGTCCATCCTTCTTAGGCGAATCCAAGTAGCAAAGGTACCCGACACATCCTTGTCGTAGTAGTTTAAACGCAGCCATCGCATTGATCAGCTTGCCGTTATCAGCGTCATTTCGACCTTTGAACTTGCACACGAATTGGCCCCCGGATGACACCGTCACCGTTCTTGAACTGAAGTCGATCACCGCCTTGTGACGCGTCAGCCAGTCCATACCGAGAATAATGCCGTATGGAGCCATGGCTATGCAGATTAAATCTGCCTCGAATTCCTTACCCTGAATGGTAATCGGAAAGTCGGACAAATGCTTGGTTCCCACCAAACGTTCTCCATTAGGAAGATTAACGATGAAAGGGTCGCACGAATCGTTGCACACTAAGTCTAACTTGCTAACACAGCTATCCGAAATAAAGGAATGCGTAGCACCAGAATCAAACAGAATGCACACTGAAGTAGAGTGAAGGTATAGAGTACCTTGAGCAATCGGAGCGTTGGGTCCATCTGCCTCACGCATCCCGTACAAGCGTTGGCCCTGACTTCCAGAAACAGCTGGGGCCTTTCCCTTGTTCTGAGCAGTCGTCTGCACTGAAGGGCTAGGAGTCTCGGCAGGCTTAAACCTAGGTCGGTTGCTCTGATGAACTGACCCTTGCTACGACTCTACTCCCTTCTGCTTCCCCTGCTTGCAGAACTTTTGCAGATGACCATCACGTCCACACCCAAAGCATGGCCTCCTCTCCTTCCGACACTCAGTGCTCTTGTGCCCAGCAGTACCGCAGTTATAACACTGAACTGAACTCCTGGTATGCCCTGACTGCTGAGTCGATCCCCCTTGCGTCATCTCCGTCTTAGCTATGCCGGATTTGGCGAAGTTAGACGGTGGCGCAGGGCGCTTAAAACCACCTCCCTGGTTCTGATTCTGCATCGACTTCTGTCGGTTGCGCCTCTTGGTCGACTCCTCGAGAGTTACCTCCAGCTTATAGGAACAATCCACATACTGCTCCAAGGTAGAGCATGTGTGGTGCACCATTAATGGCTTGATATCCGGGTTCATCCACTCGTGGAAGTACCAGATCTTTTGAGCCTCGCTGGTGATCTCGACAGTGGAGTACTGTAGAAGATGGTTGAACTTAGATGCCAACTCGGTCACTCTCAGACCATCAGTCTGAGGGTACAAGAACTCTTTATGCTTCTCCTCTCTCATAGCACGAGAGAAAAAGCGATCAACCATCTTGGTCTTGAACATCGACCAAGTCAACACTGGGCTCTCAGCCAAACCAGTGCTCTCCCACCACTCGCTAGCCTCCTCCTTCAGCTGAAGAGACGCGATATGGACCTTCTCGGCCTCCGTACACTCCACGTTCCTGAACAGCCTCTCCATATGGGAGAACCAATGAGTCACTGCCACTGGCTCCCCTTTCCCGTTATAGCAGTCGGGTCTCATGGAAGTAATGGTCTTAAGAGCGCGACCATAGCTGTCCCTCGCCCTAACGGCAGTCTCCTGAATCACAGGGTTTCTGGGTTCCACAATATCAGGAATCGCTGCATGAATAGGCACTTCTTGTGCTTGAGGCGCACTTGGTCTCAAGACATCTGTAATAGCCTGCATCACGATTCCACGGATCGTCTCAACAGCTGCAGCGTCAAACAACGTCGGCGCCTGGGTCTGATCCTGACCTTCACGCCTCTGCTGGACGCGAGACTCAGACTCGTGTTCATCCTGAACACCTCTTCCTGCTGGTCTGGGGTTTTGGCTAGTCCCAGCACCGGCTCGAGTCGAGTTTCTCGTGCTTCTTGGGTTCACCATCTGTTTACCGATCCAATTCCAAGCATTCAATACATTAATATTATGCAACATACTTATGCAATATATCAATATAAATAAATCACTCAGAATAGATCAACTTGGTATTTTATAGATGAACCTTCAAATTCTTACACAAGTTACACATAAGTTTATCATTCGAGCGTTAGGACAACATTGCTCGAAGATAAAAGTGTTTCTCAAAGTACTTGCCGCAATACTGAAATATTACACAAAGTACAACTTGGAAAACTAAGAAACGAACTACTACGATAGGCAACGCCACTCCTCCTCAAGGCGTTCCAAAACGTCTCCCATACGACTGGCTACTCGTGCATGGTCTCTTCGGGCTAGGCTCACCATCGAGCTCTGGAGATGGGTTTCGCACCCTGCTTGACCCTGAAGCACATAGTCCTAGCTCAGTCATGGAAAAGTATGGGTCGTCCATGACTGGTCCTCCTATTCCAGCCCTCCTCTGAGTACTGGCGATCAGCTCATCCCTCTGACGCTGCTGTTCTGTGGAGATTACCTCGCTCTGGCGGAGAATCTCCTGCAGCTCGGATTCCGACCTCCATCTCCTTGGAGTAGGGATAGGCTGAGATTCCATGTCACTTCTCCCAATACCGTACTCGGTATACAGTGCCTCCCAATCAGCTTCTGACATGGGTGCGTACTCTGGCACTGGTGACAATCCTGTACCGGGCTCCTGATTCTGCCCTCCAAGGTCCAACTCTGGATCCTCTTCTGGATCATCCTCTATGGGATCCTCATCCTCGGGATCATCCTCGATGGGATCCTCTTCCTCGGGATCATCCTCGATGGGATCCTCATCCTCGGAATCATCCTCGATCAGATGCTCGTCCTCGACAGGATCTTGCTCAAGCATCTCCTCTTCCTCCTCCTCATACTCGATCTCCTCGGGAATTGGTCCCAGCAGAAAGTCGTCTTGGTAAACCCCTTGTTCATACCTTGACAACTCGTCTTCCTGCTCCCATTCCTGTACTCCCTCCACCCTTGGTGGCGGCACAGGTGCAGGTCTAGGGACCATAGCATTCCTGGCTACAAGGACAACCGACTCGGGGAGAACGTGCTTGACGTCTTCGGGTGGGCTACTCGGGCCTCCAACCTCGAAACATCGCTGAGGTAACGGAAAATCTAGCCTCGGCTGATCCGACTTGGCGTCTTCCGACCCCCTACCAATAGAAAAGCATACACTCATCCTATCGAACAATAAGGAAGGAATTAGTCTTTCTAGACATAGAAGCAAGCTTACTATATCAGACTATAAAGAAGACATGACTATGAACGGTATTTTTAAATTCTTTTCAGAATGAAAATTCAGAGCCCTCTTTAAAGCATTTTCAAAAACGGATAATTGATTTATAAAATCTCAAACCCGTTTTAAAACTTTTGGCTCTGATACCACAACTGTAACACCCCCAAAACTTAACCTTTTTGGAAAGGTATTACCGCCAGTGACCCCAGTGTTCCTTACCGAGATCACCCAAGGCTTTACCAAATAAATACAATTTATGAAATGCAATTGATACACAAAGATCAAGCATTAAATTCCAAAACATAACATTGTTGAGGAAACAAGAGTTACGGGATTACAACCCAATCCCGAATAGGTCAAAACATAGTTTAAACCAAACACAGCGGAAGACTAAGAAAGTAAGTTACAATCGGAGTTATTGTCCAAAGGATCATAACCTGATTAAAGAAATAATTAAAACATTCAAAAACCACCGCCGACTCCATAGTCCTTCTAATCTTCTGAGCTACTTCTTAACTGATGTGCCGAATCGAACGGATGACACCAGCCAACCATGCAAGGGAAAACATTGGTTGGTTAGTCTAAATGAATAGACTAGCAAGGGAATAAAGCAGAATGGTTCGAAGCAGTCATATTAGGTTAGACTCATCGCTTCTCGGATAATAACCGATAACGGTAGTCAACCATCATATTCCTACTGGAATAAACAAGAGGTATGCATAAGAGAAGATTCTGGAAGACTGAATCTTCACAGAAATCGACTCGAAAGAAGACTCCAACAGAAATGAGTCTTTAAGGAAGCAATGACAAATCTGGAAAGTTACAGAATCATTCAACCATGATTTAAAACTGACTGAGATGCTTCGGTTCATGACCAACCTCATCGCCTATAGCGAATCCAGATTGGAAAGAGAACGTACTACATTCAAGTCAAGACGAGTTGTCCTAGCTGCACTAAACTTAGTTGCACTACTCGCCCAAGGTGTATTAATTATGTGCGTCAAGGTAGCACTTATCTGATTTATGTTTCAAAAACACACATCACGTTATAGACTTTTACATGTGTACCCCACCAATGGGACGACACGTCTTAGTATACGTTTCGTCGAGAGTGACGTATACCGAAAGGTTTGTGACACCAGCTAAGTGTCCTGTCTCTACACACATGTGTAAGAGACTGATCATGATCTTAGAATAGTACCAGATGGGGACGAGCCACCCCGATACCAGATTATAAAGAAACGACTGGACAGAGTCCGAGTAACGTTCCTATCTAACAGTGCTAACTAAACAGTTACATCACCACCACATTTACAGGATAAATCCACATAAAGGCCCGAAAGGCGATCACAGATAATAGCGTTGTTCTAACAGATATACAACCTATTATATGATTTTCAAAATAGTTTATCAAAACTGTTTCCAGACAAACAGAATATTCATTCCAAATTAATTACTCAGATAACTACTGATAATTAATGTAAATATGGAACGAAAGAGCAAGAGCGAACCGCCACTTGCCTTACTCCGTAGAATAGTCTAAAGACGTCACTGGATTCCGGGCTCGACACGGTATAGTTCCGACAGCACAACAACCTTCGAGTCGACCCATAAAAGGAACCCTAAGTTAGATCCGACATAAACAGTACGAATCTAAACACGGCGAAAGAACACGAAAGGAAAGACGCCACGACGACAACCGACCAAGCCAAAGCCACGAAGGCGTTCTGGGCACTGGCGGCGGTCGCTGTTCTTAGCGGCGGTCGCCGTGAAGAACACGGCCGACTGAAACGAGAGAAAACTCACCCAAAAACACGAGCGGTTCGGCCTCCTTCGACTAGCTTTGGCTTCTAACCTCCAAGGCTAACCAAAAGCTTCACAAAGGCACTCAGGAACCACACCAAAGCAACACCGGCGAGACCTTCAAAAATTCCGGCGAAGGCACAACTCCGGCGAGAGGCAATTTTGGCAGAGGTTCGGTGTTTGGGATGGCTCAAATCTCTCCCCCAACACCCCCTTTTATAGCCAAAGCGTCTGGAGCACGAAGAAGATGGGCCTACAGCTAGTTCGGCGCTCGCCGGAAATCGCGCCGACGACCATCGGGCAAGGACTGCCGGACAACGATGACTGCCGTTACGGCGGGCGCCGTAATTTACGGCGGTCGCCGTGGCATGACACACCAGCTGCCTCCTCGAGCGTTGGGACGGCGGGCGCCGTGACTTTACGGTGGTCGCCATGCTTGGGTCTCACGACGGCGGTCGCCGTGACTTTACGGCGGTCGCCGTGACACCTTTTTCCCGCCCGTTCAGCTTTGAACGAACATGACATTAAGCCGGGATAACAATTATCGTACGCGAACGATAATTAAACTCCAAGGCACCTTGTCTGTATATTATTTCACTGAGAAAAATATTACAGATACAGAGCACATTACAGAATGTCTCAAGCTACCTGAATTAAATCCGACGTACACAACGGGTACCCGGGAAAATTCCATAATTCCCAAAATAACCTTACAAAAATACGGGGTATCACAAGTTTATGAACACATATTTTTAAATGACCGAGGATCTGTTAAATGATGTCCCCATTTCTAGCATAATCTCATTACTTATTGATTTAGTTTGATCATTGCTAGATAGTTAAGTGTTGTGCCTTTCAGAATGTCTGACGTCTTTTGGTCACTTTAGCTACTCTTTAGTTACTATTTAGCATGTAATAATAATTTTATATAATTATTCTTCTGGTCACTTTAGCTATTCTTTAGCATGTAATAACAATTTATTAAAGCTACTAAACTGAATTCATTTACTACACTGGATAAGGCACAAATATTAGAATAAACTAAAAGATTATAATGTTTGACAAAACTACGGTTATAAAAGATTCTTTAGCATGAAATAATGTTTGACTTTGCAATACTTACTACACTGGATAAGGCACATATATTGTAATAACATTTTGTCTCTTTAATGAGTAATAAAAGATAGTCTTAATTTTAGTATAGGAGGAATACCTTTAGATCTTTCAGTTTAGGTTAGGGTTTAACTCTTGGCTTATGTGTCGAGTACAATCCCACATGGAATTCCTATAACAAAATAAATAAGTTAAGTACATAATAGATTTAAAAATTAAATTAATATAACATGATGTTAATTTTAAAGATAAATAACCATGACCTGAAAGTATATCTTGAATCAGAATAAGAGATGTATCCTGGATTTCATATGTTGAAACCTGTAATTGGAAATTATTTAAAATCAGTAATCACACTACCAGTTAATTGAGATAAAGATAGGCTAAATTTATATGGTACAAGCACTACCTTGCAGAATATGATTCAAAGTGAACTTCACATTCTGATAATCTGATTTCCAGTTCAGAACCATTTAAAAGTATAGGGTATATTTTTAGATCTATAAGAAACAGTTTGAAAGTCAGTAATTATATTATAAGTTAAGAAGCAAAAAAAAAAATCTAAATTGAAATGACAGAAGGACTACATTGCATACTATGATGAACATGAAATTCCCAATGTAATATTTTTTTGTTATCAAGGACAACTCGTGTGCTCACATGCAATCAGAGAGAGTAAACAATTGCAAAGAATATGTGATATATGGTAAGTTTATCTAGAAAATCACGTTATAATTAATATTTATTTTTTTATTCATATTTTTAAATATGTCAATTTAGTTTTATGAAATTGTAAATATACCTATTGGGCCAATTAGCCCATTAAATGTTAGCATCATAAATATATATACTTATTTTATGGCCCAAATAGCCCATTAATAGTTTAGTAATATGAAATGTTACATTTTTTTACTATGCAATTTTTTAATCTGTCTTCTTTCAATCAAATGTTTTTACGAATCAATTTTTCATTATAGCCAAGCAATCATACTATACTTCTCAAATTTATGTAGCTAAATGTATAATATTTTTGAACAATTAAATCAAGGAATACAAGTGATTCATATCAAAAACCGAAATATCAATGTTTACTTAAGAATTAGCACCCAATTATATCCAAACTCCCCTTGATTATTGTTTGTTCACATTTTATTGAATAAATTCATTCGATGATTTCAAACGGAAGGGATGGCCAGAGTTATAGATAAATATATAAACACAAAGACATATTGAGAGAGAATGAGACTCACGAAAATGAACCATGCTTGGTTCGGACAACTTCGGACTTTGAGTTCAGAGGAAAACTCTAGATGGGCTTCAGAACTTGCGAACCATATCTTCTTTCTCTGAGAAAATTAGGGTCTTGGGAACCTTCGAGTAGCAACTCCAGATCTACTCATCAAGCCGTTTTTTTCCTTTGCATGTTACAGAAAAAAAGTTGAATAGATGTTTTTCCTTGGATCTGACATAGATAGTCGGTGGATCTGAACATGCAAAGGAGATTAAGCTTTTTTTTTCCGGATATGTGAGCTCTAGATCTCCTTTTGGAGTTTGTTTAGGGTAGATATCCTTCATTGGGTCAAAAAACTTGGATTTGTAATCTTTAGATCAGAGTGTTTGTTGAGGGAAAAAAACTTGGATTTGGAAGATTTATAAAAATAAAGAGAAGCAGATTGTGGACGTAATTTCCAGAAAAGAAAATATGAAGAAAATCCTAAAAGCTTTAATATGTAATGAGAAATGGAGATGTAATTTGAAAGAAGCAAAAAGGAAAGAATGTTCTTCACTGTTGAACATAAAAGAGAGAGAGGGACACCGAAACGGAAAAGAGGCGGAAGAGAAATGGTTAGGGTTTGTCCGATCGGTGGGTTTTGTATTTTTTTAAATACAAATAATTAGAAAATGGGCTAAAGAACTAGGCTTGATCTATAATGATCAGCTGAAACTAATTGGGTTTTAAGCCCATTTATTATATATAAAGGTCCTAATTGAAGTCAGGCATGTAACTGAGCTTGATTTAAAAATATGAAGCCTATTATTAACCCAATTCGATGTATGTGTTATTATTTTCAGCCTATTTCAATATTATTTTGGCCCATATGTCCATTTACTATTTATAATTTTATTTTTAATATTAAAATAAATATTTAGTATGTACAAAGTTGTATTATTTAAAAGTGTTTATATATTATTATAAACTTAAAATAAATGATTAGTTTATATATTTATTTATTTTGTCTATCCCCATATGAAAAACTACTTAGCCAAATTTTTACTATTAATAAAGTTATGGAGAGTTCCATCTCTTTTTATATAATATAATTTTTTAATATCTTCAATATTTGTATTCAGTTAGTCATTTTTTATATAAGAATTTCTCTACTTCTATAATAGTCATTAACTATATATTTCTATATGAATGAAATATATAATTTTAATATACTATTTTTACAAATGTAAGAAGAAATAAACAAATCTCGTGCAAGACACGGGTACTACACTAGTATATTCAAAGCTCAAAAAATGTACTTCCCTAAAAAGGCAAAAGTGAAATTTCGGAAAAGAGGTAAAGTATTTAGATATAGTAGAAACTTTATTTATGAAATTTAACCCAATTCTTCCCTAAGAAAACCCATTTTTTCTAAAAAAAAAACAATTCAAGTAATATATTTAAAGTTTAATTCCAAATTTTAAAAATACTACGTACTATTTTTATATTATTAGCTTATGTAAATCATTGTTTGTATAAAAGTGTTTGGATTGAATGTTCCCAAGTGCAAATCATGTAAAATTAAAAGGTCCCTTCTCAAAAACATAACTTTGAAAAATTCGTTAGGACTTAATCAAGCGAATAAAAAGAACTAATCAATCTTACAAATTTCTCATATTTGAGTTCTATAAACAAAGGTTCACACAATATTAGAAGGAGCTCGTAAGACAGTTTTCTTACGCATTAAAAAAAACTTACAATTGAAGGTGATAATCTGTCCATCACTAATTCTATTAAAAGAATTTGAAAAATTCCTCGAGGAATTTGGACAGTCATATTAGACATACATTTCTTAATGAATTATTTTGATCATGTCTCAGTTTTTCATTGCTACAGAAAATGTAGGATCCGTTTGAATTCCAAATAAAAAGCATTATCTTGCATTAAATTAATGATTTAATGCAAGATAATACATTCTAATATGAAATCTAAACAGACCTGTAATAAGGTCGATGACTTTCTCGCTACACACAATGTTAGTCCTAAATAGTCAAGACTTTTATTCGGGAACTTATGAAGACTCGTGCTTCCTCATCTTACATGTATTTTGCCATACTAGAATTTATAAAAGAAAATTCTAGATCTGGTCTTATTTGTAAAATCATTTGTTTAGGTATGGCATTTACCTAAAAACTAGCCTAGTGTTGTCTTGTAAAAAAAGGTTGTTGTCAACTTGCAAGAGGAGTGATGTACTTGATTTTTTTATAAACAAGATTGAGAAAATTAAAAAAAAAAAAGAAGGTGATTTAGAAGAAAATAATGGTGATTTAGACGAAAAAAATGGGTGAGTTCTGCACAGAATCACCATTACATCATATTTATAGACACGTAGTTGGTTAGTTTAATGTATTTTCTAATTTGTTAAAAATATAATCAAAAAATCAAACCAATTTTCATAATTTACACACCATAACATGTATGAAAAAGCTTAAAACTTTATTTCTTTTCATATGACATGATTACTCTATGCATCATTTAATCAATTCAATTTTTTTAAAAAAAATAGGTGAAATATAAATAACACACCATTTTGATATCAAAATTTGCAAAATTCATACATAAAATGAGATAAAATGACTCTTCCATGACAATTAATATAAAAAATTAAATTAGTATACATTTATATTTAAACTACCATATATAATAACAATATGGTATATTTGGACTTAATGGTATACAAAATACAAAATAAAATAAAATTTATCAAATATATCCAAAATGAGTGTCTACGGGTAGAGAAAAATGTAACTAGAAATACAATAATTTATAAAAGGTTAAAAGGGTCAATTATGTGATTTTGAATAAATATATACGAACTGCCAAGAATAAATCTTGACTGTCGATGTGAGTCACACATCACGCGAACTCTGAAGGAGTTGTTTGGGCTAACGCGCAAAACGGGCCAAAAATGCTCATTTTGATCCAAAACGCCGCGTTTTGTTTCGATTTGGGCAAAAAACGAAAAGTTGAACCACATACCCTCTTCCAAGGATCGATGTTTTGTCGATTCTCCAATTCTTTTCTTGGAGGGTCGAATGGAGCTATGCTTAAACGCGCCCTTAATTGAATTGATCTTCCAAGGATCGCTTGTTTAATGGGCAAATTTTTTTGCGCGCCCTTAATTGCAACCCCCTTGCTTTTGTTAAAGTCGGTCCCTTGAATTGTCATTTTCTTGGGACTCATGGAGGGGCTTTTAGCTCATACTACAATATTTTAATAAAAAAAATATAAAACCCCTTTAAGAGACTCTTGATAAAGGTACTCTAATATTTTATATGTCCAAGGATTGGTATATTCTTACGATAAACCTGCTCTATGACTAAAAAAAGGTTATATTGTTTTATCAAGACTACTACATTGGACTCTTTAATAACCTTAATAATAAAATGAGTGATGACCACTACCAAGACAATTAGAGGAGAGATCTAAAGAAAGAAAAGATGATTGATAAACTAAATCCATGCACATAAGAGTTTAAACTTCATAATTGCTATATCATTTCGGGTCTATTTGGTATTGATATCAGGATATCAGGTATGTATATGAGATATCAGTCGTATCCATATTTGTGTTTGGTATATCCTGATATCAATATCAACTGATATCTGCTGTTTGGTATGAGTAGATATCGATATAAATGATATTAGAGTAGTATTGGAGTGTTATTTTGATATCTTTCAGAAAATTGATATATCAAACATATCACTCACACTCATACCCATATTTGATACATTGATATCACTTATACCCATATCTTGATATCCATACCGATACTCATATCCGATATCTCATATTTTTGATATCGATATCA
Organism: Rheum nobile; assembly: GCA_027886185.1. Classification (NCBI taxonomy): domain Eukaryota; kingdom Viridiplantae; phylum Streptophyta; class Magnoliopsida; order Caryophyllales; family Polygonaceae; genus Rheum; species Rheum nobile. The sequence goes on along the minus strand of WOAB01000563.1, from coordinate 10,990,563 downwards.
AACGAGCCCTTCATTCTAGGTTAATAGAATGCCAACAAACGAAAAAAGATGATTGTAGCTGATTGGTATAATCTATTAAGCAATGACTATCACATGTTCCAAGAAATATTTACAATAGAAAAACAAAGAAGTCTATGTCAAGCATTTAAGGTTACTGACTTACAGTTATATTTTAGGCATGATTTAGAGTTAGGTTATGATTAGGGTTTTATGTTAAGATTTAGAGTTATGCTTAAGATTAACATTAGGTTTTTAGGGTTTACGATATCGATTTAAAACAAGGGTTAGAATTTAATTTGTATGGTATTAGGATTCTTTGGCGTTTAGGGTTTTAGGGTATAGGATTGGGATTTTTCAGGGTTTCAAGATCTAAGGTTAGGGTTTAGGGTGGTGGTGTGATTAGGTGGTTGTTTATAACCGTAATTTCAATATCAAGATATCAAACCCATTTTATCAGTAGTCACACCAATTCTTACGAGTGCTTACAACTAATTGTCATGTTAAGAGGACATAAATAAATTACAGCTCGATTTCGCTCTACTCTGATCCCCGTAACTCCAAAAAAAAAAGGGAAAATTTGCACACAAGAATTTTTATGTCCAGCATGGCTTTTTATCTGCCAATGAATAGCGCATATATTTGGAACTTTTAAGTCCGAGTTAGAAAGTGCGCTCATAAAATTTGACTTTTTAACCCAGACTTTTGTGAAAAAATCCATTTATTTTGACATTTTAACCCGGACCTCTGAAGGTTTGGGTTAAAAAGTAGTTGTATGCGCCAAAAAAATATAAGTTTGACAAAGGGGGAATTGTTTATTCATAAACAATGAAACCTCCTAAAGACCATAGAGGAAAAATGAACATTTCCATAATCCCTATAACTTTAAAAAGTGTACATTTGATAGGGGGGAGAAAATTAATCTTCCTAAAGACCATAATGAATGTTCTTTTTCCATATTAATGATAGTCAACTAGTATTACTTTCCCAAAATGTGACAAAAGCCCCCGATTGCTCGCAAGGGAAACTGCAATCTGCGAAGGTACATTTTTAAATTCCCCTCAATATGCAAACCCAAAGAGAATCATCAAGCATCGCTCTTAATTTACACTATAACATCACCTCCTATCGCGCCGCTGCCTTCTATCATGGTCTCGTTCATCGTACCCACCTGGGCTTCTCCTACGTTCCCGCTCTTCCTTTCTGCTTCTGTAACTGTCGTCTTCTCGTTCTTTATCTCTCCTCCTATGGCTCCGGTCATCTCTATCCTCATACCTATCCCTGTCCACACTCTTCCTTTTATACCCTCCATCATAATCTGCACTCCTCTTTCTGTCATCTCTTCTATCCTCCCTGTCTTTGCCATTATCTGCATCTGCTCTGCTATGCGGATCTTTGTAATCCTTTCTTCCATGTTCTCTGTGGTGGTCTCCTCTTCTTTCGGTCACTCTCTCATCATAGTCCCGGTCCCTTCTGCCTCTGCTGTCCCTGTTAGTTCTTGTATCCCGGTTCTCTTCTCTATGTTTAGTGCCTTCGGGAACTCTCCTGCTCGGTTCGTTTTTCCTGCTACGGTCATCTCGCTCGTGTCTTCTCTCTTCGGGTTTTGGGCTTCTTTCATCTTCATCAAAAACCATGTCATATCTGCACCATAATGCAATGTCAGAGACGAGGTCTCCAAGATTATGAAGGTTTGGGGAGCTGCCAATAGGTAGATTAGTGATGGGATAATGTTGTTATTTATGGACCACTAAGAGCTCGTTCGGCAGTAAATATATAATACAATATGTTTGGGGTTAACCACATGATAAGCTCTTTTAACCCTTTTTACTTAGAATTCATTCTATCACACTACTGGGACTTCTCCAATTACAAGGAGAAATCCATTTTAATAAACAATCTCATTATAATGAATTTTAATGATGCACCGAACAAGGCCTAATAACTCACAGCCTAACTGTAGCAGTTAAGAGGGGGAATAAAACATACTTGGCATTATTTTCACCACCACGCTGCTTGTTGTCATCTTTCAGCTCAAAATTACGTTGATTAACAGTTGAAATTCCAGGGCAGTCCTTAGCAATGTGATCAATAGACCCGCATTTAAAGCATCCCTGGCCTGTGACAATTTCAAATTAAAATATAATTCTATACAATATTCTTCATCATAAACCAGCAGCACAAGAAGAGAAGCAGCCTAAACATTACCTTGTTTGCTACCCTTGCGTCTAAACTGATTCCACAGCTTTGAAACACTTTGACTGAAGTCGACTTTTATTCTCCTATCATCAATTAGAGCATTGTCCATCTGCAACAGTGAATACAATTAGCTCTAATTTCATAACCAAAGTGTCCAAGTGTCCAACTATAAGCTGATTACTGATACTTAAATGTTCAGTTCAGGGTAGTTGAATTGCATAATATGTTAACTAACCTAGTTGTAAATAGCTTAAAATCTAAACATATATGCAGAGTTGCAGGCATCTTCAATACAAAATCAATATTTTTCCATCAAACAATCAAAGTAATAAATTTTTATCGGGATGAGTTCTATAAGGGAAAATGTAGAGGTCAAAAGTTCCTCAAAAGCTACATCAGCAGATAAAATCAAATTTAACATGTAAACAACTTTGTCCAAAAAGCTTAAGCTATTGGGAGAAGATAACGTAGATACTATCCTAATACTTCTCTTCTCAACTCTTCTGTTTGCAGAGAATTAAACCTCATGCTAACACTAAAAATACTAGCTCATGCACATGACAGAAAGGACACTGACTCCAAAGACTGGACTGGGCATGAAAAAATGAACAAGTGCAATATTAGGAAAAAATAAAAAGTTCAACTAGTAGAATCGATAAATTTTAAAAAATCAAGCTTGGATATAAGAATTAAAAAAATCTAATTGTCGTTCCTGTGTACCCTTTATGAAGAAGTTGAAGAGTTCAACTAGTAGAATAGACAAAATATAAACAGTTACTTTATCAGATAGCAATATAGCATATAACACAGTTTTTCACCGATAAAATTTCCCTCTTCCATATATTTCAAATTATTCTTCAGGTTCAAAAAGAAAATGATTTCCCCGCTCATCATGAGAGGTGAGAACAGAGTTTGGTAAATCTGAAAAGCAATAATAACAACCATAATATCACAATACTCTGTTCTTAAGAAGTCTCAACATGCAAGACTTTCAGTAAAATACCACAAGGAGTAAAGTAAGTTTATTTCTTATTCAGAGACTAAAACTAATAAGAAAAACAGATATCAGGCTATACCTTCTTATATGCCTGAATACACGCCTCCTCATCCTCAAATTCTGTCATGAAAAGAAGGAAAAGTATTACAAAACAAGCATTATAACTATTGATGAAAGATAATAAAACTAATTATTAAGTGACTTCAAGCAATATTGTGAGGTTGTGAGGACCTCTCTCCTGCCCTCCAGTGAGAGCTAATCAAGGTTACATCTTACCTATGAAGGCATAACACAAACTGTCCCCAGTCTTGAAATCACGAATAATTTCAGCCCTGTCATCAAGTTAATATGGTCAGTATTCATCTCAATAGTAAGATAAATTAGTGTACAGAAGTTTAACTTCAATGTAAATTACATAAGAACTTACGATGTAACATTTCCAAAGCGTGAAAAGATAGTGTGCAGGTCTTCGTCCTGGATACATCATATGACAAGAAAAGACGGAAATTTAGAAAAACAAGTCAATTAAGGACACCAAGCAGATTATGAAAGCATTGTTAACCAGGAATGCTAGGACAAAAATGTATCAGCACTTACTTCAGTAACAGGATTAAGCTTACAAACAAATAGCACATTCTCTGGCGGCTTTACATCCGCATCAGGAATATCTCCTATCTGTAATCACAGACAAACAAACAGCTCTTCCATGTGAATAGAGGAATGTATTAAAAGAATCAGTCACAATAAGCAGTGGAACTGATGCAGAGAAAATTGACTTACACTTTCAAGTACGACAGCTCTTGAATGAGCTTCCTTTTCTCGAATAACATCCTCAAGCTCTTCAGCATCCAATTGGTCGTCCATAGGCACCCAATCATCCTCAAGCCTAACCTCATCATCAACCTAAGCAAAAAAAAGTCTGGTGACTATTAAAAATGCAAACCAAAAGAAAAAGAGATAAAAAAAGACTAGTAAGTAGGGAAAGAAACAAGATGATCAAATTACCTCATCTTTTGGTTTTCCTTCAGGTGAAGCATCTGGAATAAAACCAGCAAGCTCAGGAGGATCTTCAAAAGGATCATCAAGTATATATGTGTGCTTGATTCTGTCAAAAATACATGAGTTATATACAGTTTTTTCCGCATGATAAAGATGTTCATAGTGGACAGCCTCAATATTGATAAGCCCATACCGTATATTCTTATATGGTCGCCCTTTATCATCCACATATGCTTCATTAATCCTTTCCAATGTATCAAGACCTTCTGCAATCTCACCAAAAACCTGAAATGGCATCTAGTTAGGTGAGGCTGCAAGTGCACATAGACAGAAAGACATACAGCCTTCCCCGAAAATCAAAAAACAAGGTTCCACATATCGTTCCTATCACTTACAGTGTGTTTTCCATCAAGATAGTCAAGATCTCCCCTTAGTGTGAGATAGAACTGCACAGACAATAACTTCATGAGCTCAAGAGAAAAGTAAGAAATAAGCAACCCAAACTACAGACAAGTTAAAACAAATATTGGTTAAAAGACAAGTTATAACAAAGACTGGAAGGAGCGGGGAGAAATACAAGAGAGAGAGAGACATGCATGTCTCTAATACCTGGGATGCATTAAGGTCCTCCCCTCCACTAGCCATGGCAATCATCCCAGTCTTAGAATGCTTCAGATCAAGGTGAATTTCATCTTTGAAAAAGCGAGCTTGATCACCAAATAAAAATCTAAACAAGAAAAGAAAAAATGAATGCATATTCATTTTAAAGAAAAAGGCACAACATAATCATTTATGAACCAAAAAATTTGAACTGTTGAAGAAAGTCTGTCAAGGATTCAAATGGGTATTAGATGGGCCATTCCACATTAATGGAGCTCACACGCACACAAACCCTCAAGACCTTCCACTTTAAGTATACGATAACGTGAGCCCACATGAAACACATCTTATATATTATGCAAGCATGGAACTTCTGTAACACTAGTCCACCATCCCTAATTAGCCCCACTCTGATCAGAGGGGGGAAAGAGCCTCTGATTCAGACACAGCTTGTATATAATACCCTAAACCCTTAAGACAAGTAAACAACACAAAAAATTCCCTTCCCTTGACCAATTCAAACAAACATAAACCATTTCCCACTGACTCTATCTTGCAGATTTCCTGAACCTTTCATATTCCTCATATTATAATGGTACAAGAATAGCATTCAGAAAACCCTAAAAGCAGATATGAGTTGATTTATATCACATGTGAAAAAAAGAGAACTTCCAGTTAAACTCTTTCAGCAACCAAATTGATGTTCCTCCTTGAAATTTATCTCCAGATAAAGATAAAATTCGCAATCAAGCCAAAAGCAAGGTAAGGCTTACCTGTAAACAGAATCACCACCGCTACCAGTACCAGTTGGGTCACCCGTCTGGGCAGTGAAATCCTTCTGAACCGTATGAAACAGGCAGCCATTGTAGTACTTGATTCTGCTCACATGCCAATCCCCAGGGGGCAAAAAATTCGAATCAAAGATCAGCACCAAGTATCATGAAAACTACACATAACATAAAAAACGAGCTGTGAACAAAAGAAATTACTTGCAGAGTTTCAAGAAATTCTTGCAGGTGAGCGGGCAGCGATCAGTGTAAAGGTCTATCACAATTTCTCCCAGGCTCGTGACCACCATGACAGACATTTTCCGGCTCTGTTTACGCCCGCGAGAGAACACGCCATTCAGCCAAATGAACAAAATAAGTCACAGTCGAAGGAACAGGTATCAAGAGACGATAAAACTTGTGAATTGAAAACAAATACTCACCTTTCAAATTGAAACCCTTGCTCTCAAACCTGTCAATGATCTCGCGAACCTGAATTTGAACAACAAATAAAAATCAACAACTCCCTTTATTTCTCAGGAAAGAAAGCTAAAACCCTCATAACTTGTACAGTTTAACTCAATACTTTTGGCTGGCGGAATGAGCGAAGGTGCGAGCAGATCTGGACGACGATGGAGGAAGCGGCGCGGCGAAGGTGGGTGGTGAAGGCGAGGCGAAGTTGACGTAGAACTGAAGAAGCCACTGAAGTCCGGCTGTGACTTTTTTTTGGGAAGGACAGAGATAGGGTAACAGCGTCAACTATCGTCTTCTACCCTAAACTATTACTCCTTCTATCTCAAATAATTCTTCACTTTTGTTTTTATACACTATTTATATTTATAATTGAAGAGAATCTTTGACATTTTTTTCAATATATAAGAAAAAATATAGTCACGTGGAATCTTGTTTGATTCGTCTTAACGAGTACTTTGATAATATCAAAAAATTAGATTTTTTATTAATATATAATTAGAGATATTAACGATACAAAACTTGCATCGACAAGTGTGTCCAGTCAAAGTAGGAAGAACTATCTCGGACAAAGAGAGTAGTATACCTCATTTAATAGTAATTTTTATAAGTGTACTCTCTATAAAAACTATTAGTTGGACCGTGTTTCGCACGGGTCGATGGTAAATTAGTTTACGTTGATATAAAATTGTAAGTTTGTGGATTTCTAAAGAAGTATTAAAGTGAAAGTATTTGGCATGTTATAAGGTATGGAGTTTGGATTATATAGGGAGGTTTTTTTAGTATAAAGTGAGAAACTCTTATATCCGTTGGATTAAGTTTATCAAAAGACTGATATTACTCATACTTTTAATATGGGACGGTGGCAAACTTATAAATTCTCCTACTTTTTATTTTGTTTTCTCCTTTTGCCCCTCCTTCTCCGGCCCTCTCTATGTGCCTCCCTCTCGAATAGGAAACCCAAAGTCGTCATTGACAATTTGTTGTGTTTGCATCGTTGCTTCACTCTTTGCGTCATGGTTCAAGGTGATTCGTTCTCCTAATTTCGTTGATTTTAATTTGTGTACGAACTTTGTTATTTTCACACCTTGCTGTATTGCTTTTTCATGTTCAAATTAGGTTTGTTTGTGAATTAGGAATTTTATCATTTAATTTTGTGATTGTCTTTCGTTTGAGTGTAATTATTGCATTTACCGTCTCTCCCTACTTCCTCAATTCAATATGGATCCCTTGCACGAAGTTCTCAATGTCAGATTCTATCTTTTTTGCTTTCGTTTGTTGGTTATTGTGGTATGCACTTCAGATAATATTTTTTTGTTTTCGTTCTGTTTATAATTGCAGCAATTGTACCTTATATGTGCACTTCTACGCGTTGTAAATATTTTCTACCGGAGCTTCTCTTCCTCTATTGTATTTTTGTTCATTCCTTGGAAAAGTTGTTATTCTTGCACCAATTATACCTTATTTATGCACTTTCATATATTGTTTATATTCCAATTGGGGCTTCTTCTTCCTTTGTTATTGATTATGTTGAATTGTTAGGGTGTGTTTGGTTGTTGGAGTTGGCGCCCAAGTATGAGTTGTTAGGGGTTAGGGAACCCCAACCCGAAACCCAACTTTTAAGTTATGATGGATGGTCATTGACATGGATGGAGGTTGGAGGGGACTATTTACTGGGGTTGGGTCTTGAGTTGCTCGTTATGGACCATCAGTTGGCATAGTAGTTTCATATTATGAGGTTGTCAAGTAAGCTCTGTACGAAAGGCACCTAAATAGTTGATAGTTGATTTTAGCCTCTTGCAAATGCAGTCATTCTTTTGTACATATATGTAATATTCCTCAATTTTTAGTTAAAATATTTGAGTAATTTTTTCCGACCTTCGTTCAGTAATTATTTCGCTTTCAGTGGAGTTCGGATTTTCCGTAACTTTCATGATATCCGAAATAATTCCTTGAGTGGTATAAAATACATTTAATGTATTTTCGAAACTTAGAATATTTATTTAGATACAAACATATAATTTCTGGGGTTTAAAACACATACCAAATTTTATCTAGTGCAACTTGTGTCCACCGTCTCCTCGTTCCACGTTCAAATCTTACCCCTGAAGTCAAATCTTATCAAGTTGCAAACTTACCTTGCAAGTATAATTTTATCCTGTGCAAATGGTGCCACGAGTTTTCTCCCTTGTGCTAAATCTTGGCACGATACTACCTCCGTGTAAACATGTCTGGGCAGATGTCAATTCTTTTGACAGCAAGCTCTCTCCTTGAGCTATATATATAGTTGGACGAATGGAAGGCTTAAGGACAGCCAACCACTCCCTCCTTCCTCTGTTTTTCTTTCCTCCATTGATGAGCTTTTTGAAGCTTAGTTGAGTGAGATTTCGAGCTCCCTCTTGAGTGTTAGGAGGTGTTCGTGAGTAGTATTAGGAAGCTTAAGGAGGTTGGAGATCAAACCCCTCTTCCTCTTGTCTCTCCTCTGTCCGAGCTCCCTGTCGAGCTCCTCTGTCTCGGCTACCGCACCCCGCGGTGAAGGGAGTGCCGCGCCCCGCGATGCTACTGCTTCTCCCCGTCGGCGTTGCTTCATCCCCGGCGTCAAGAAGCACCGGCGAAGACCCAGCGCCTCCATTGTTGAAGTTGTTGTTGAGCTTCTGTTGTTGTTATTCAGGGAAGAAGAAAGCAAAGGAAGTGGGCCCCCCTTAGCTTAATTAGCTTTTTGTTGGGACGATAATTCCAATATACCTTCCGGTCCAAATTTAATCCGAAATTATTCGAGCGGTATAATTTCGATTCCCTTTTATCCGTATCTGTCTTTAGGAAAATTCAATTAATATTCTTATGATTTAAAATCATAAGAATTTATTGAATTTAATTCATTGAGTTAGTCCAGACAAATTAATTGAGATTAATTAATTTGTCATGAGCGGGATCGCGTGTGGACTCGTACTCTGCTAGGAATATTCTGAAGCTTAAGCCCATAATCCTTTCCCGTTCAGATTTAACCCGGAATTATTTCAGACAAGTGGCGGTTCGTTCTTGCTTAATTATTATATGTTTCATTAATTATCAATTGTGTAGTTGTTAATTAATTTGGATGATTTCTTGTGCATAGTGGGAACAGTCTTGTTAATTAATATGATTAAAATCTGATATTATAATAGGTTGTATATCTGCTAGTATCAACGTTATTATAAATATTTATTCTGGATATTAGCTTTGATGGCTTTAATGTGATTTGTTGTTGTGTTGAACTGCTTAGTTAACACCTGTAACTTTGATATGATTTATTGATATGTTGAACTGCTTAGTTAACACTTGTATGAATTGATTTAATGCTCCCCGCCCTTGCTTAGTCTATTCTTTAGACTAACCACTTTATTTGTTATCTGCTTTGTTGTTTATTTATCTGCATCGTCATGGTGGTGTCGTCCGTCTGTTTCGGCACATACAGGTCCCAAAAGGCTAGAATGACTATGAGGATGAACGGTGTTTTGACAATGTTTTAATCAGGCTATGATCTTTGGGCATTGACTATTAAGGTCAATACTCTTATAAATTATTTTAAGTCTTCCGCTGTATTGTAATAACTCTGTATTTTGTCGCATTTGGAATTGAGGTTCCGCGGCAATGATTTAAATGAAGTTATGATGTTTATATCACACTTGTTGATTATGATTTGTGTTTAAACCGGTAAAGCCTGGGGTGGCTTCGGTGTGGAAACCGAGATCACTGGCGGTAATACCTTTCCAAATGGGTTATAAATTTGGGGGTGTTACAATCTCGTACCAACACACAAGTAAATTAAGGATTTTTTCACTCCGGTGATGATCTCTGAGAGCTGTTTCCTGGATCCGAAAGAGAGTACTTGGGTTCCTCCAATAACTAAAAGGTGTAAATCTAACGGGGGTTCGCGGTGGTGGAGGAACTGGATCGTAAAAAAGAGGGATTCTAGCCAATTGATAGGATCCTTTGATCAATCTAGAGATCGCTTGGATTCCATCAGGAATGCGGATTCGGAATATCACACATCTCTCAATCAAAGGGAGATTCAACAGCGAAAAGAAAGATCGATTCCTTGGGATCCTTCCTTTCTTCAAACGGAAGAAAGAGAGATAGGATCAGGCCGATTCCCGAAATGCCCCACGAATATCAATAATGTACGGTAACAAAGTTTTTCAACTCAAAGAAGCAGGAGTTGTAAATATGTTGATCAAACTTATCAGTACTAACAATGGCATAATGGTGTTGTTCCAAAGAGTTATGTTGATTTAATTTTTCCATCTCGAAGGAACCCAAAATGTATGTTTTATTATGTTGCACAAAGAAAAGAAGGAAAAAAAGACTACAAAGTTGCAAGTTGTTTGTATAGAATATGTTTCATATTATCCAAAGTAAACTGAAAATCTTTAAAATACTTGTTTCAATTTCAAAGTTTTCCCTAGTCTTTTGCCGCCAAAAGTTACATGAATGGAGCAAATTGCTAAGGAAAATGAGAATTGGATTAAAAACATAATAACACTGGGCAGAATTGATATCCATCAGACGAAAAGGATGTGCAAATACCATTACAAGAATAAGAAATAAAGAGATACTAAGTCATGAAACACCTCTAAACCAAATCCCAAAGAAACCCATTAAAACTACTCTTTGTTTGAAATACAACCACAAGGCAAATGAGAGATACTGCAACTAATGGTTACTAATTTGTCTTCAGAGAATGGAAGTATCAAGAAGGTGAATGAGGTATGTAAGCACCAAAGCCACCAACATCATCATGTATCATGTATGCAATCCCTTGATCCACATAAGTTCCTAATATGCCAAAAGTGTAGATTAGATACATCATGGACCCAAAACAAACCAAGGTAAAGTTTGTTTACAAAAAAACTCGGTATAAAATAACAAAGTAACGATTTTCCTACTTTCCTTTATGGTATGGAAAAAGGAATTAATATCACAACCATAACAGTAAGGAGTTTCGATTAGGAAAATATAAAGATAGAAAGACAACTATCATAATTGCACATATATCTCTTATTAAAGAACTAGTATACATGATTCGTGCACTTTTTAGATATCATTTCAGTAAAGTCTTTTTATAGAAGATTTTGCTTATGCACTAGATAACTCTTAATTATGCACATACAACTCTTGTTAAATCACTCCTATACATAATTCATGCAGCCTAAGCATCGATTCAATATTCTACTAGTTTTGTAAAAGATTTGTTTTATGCACAGATAAATCTTAATTATGCACAAACAATTCTTATTCAAACACTATATAATTCATGCACTCTAGAAATCAATTCAAATAAAGTCTTTGTAGAAGATTTGCTTATGCACAGATAAGTCTTAATTATGCACCGACAACTCTTTTTAAAACACTCTTATACATAATTCATGTATTGTGAAAATATGCACATGTTATAGTTATGTATGCATTGTGAAAATCAAACCATGCACTTTAAGTTCACACTATTTAGTGTACCTTATTTCCAAGAGACAATAACAAACTCACATAGTCTACTCGTTTAATTGAACGTCTTTCAACACATGAACCCTATAAATCTTTATTCAAAGAAACTGAAGCATACAATACATGAACTCTAATTACGAACACATTAACCCCAAATCTGAACATGTGAACCCTAAATTTGAACACACAAACCCTAACCGCATCATCGAGCGCACATGATCTAAATTTTAGGAGTGTTGTAGAGATTTTTTACCTTGTTTTTGCTTTCCTTCCCCTTTCGGAGTTTTGCCGTCGCTCGCTATTTCACTTGTTCGAATTCTCGAGTCTTCAACAACTTTTGAGAGGAAAGATGGAGGAGAGTGGAGATGAATGATGATTTTGGAGGCTAGCTTTATTGATTTCGAGCTGGAGATTTGAAAAGGATTGGAGACCGGATGCAGATTTGATAGTCGACTTGAGAGCGGGAGATTTTGGGCTTAATGTTTTTGAAAACCAGAGAAGAAAGAGGGGTGAGGGTTGTTTTGTGTTAGTTTTAGAAGGGTAGGGGTTTTGGGTTATTTACGACGTTGTGCCATTGAAAAATATTGAATATGAGAAGCGTATGTTTGTTTAACTTTTTTTAAGATATCGCGTGCTTTAATCTCAACCATCGAATTGACTCATCCAATAGCTCTAATAAATCCTCACTTTATACATGAGAAAATGTATGCATCGGAACCACACTCGTATGGTATGATTGTATTAACAGAATATAGTATTCTTAGTTGATAGTTTTAAATGTTAAAGACATAAGGTTAGTTATTGGGCCACTTTAAAAAAATATGTTATATTTAAATAACATTTTATTATAAACTATGCACTTAAAATCCCCAAAAATGGAAATTAATGTGGAAGCCTAAATTTATATTAGTTTGGAACATACATTAATTTTCATCATGGAAAACTTTGAAGTGTAACCACACATTTTGTAAACTAAATTCATTTTAAATGTGAGGGTGGTTTTATATGTAATCATAAATTGATATTGTCACTTGGTTAGGATTAATCTATTGCAGTAACATTGATTAATTTACAAAAGATAATGCTATATTTTTGTATTTGAAAGGGAAGAATTATGTTATATTAAATTCAGGTAAGTTATAGTAAAAATGCATGTTAAATATTTTTTAAATTAAAATGAGCTACCAATTGCTTTTAATGTAAATGAGCAATAAAGTAACAAATCTAGTAATATTAGTATGTCAGTCTCTTTTATGCATAGGATTAAGTATTCTTTTTGGGTAGGTCGTGTTTCACACGCTTAAGAAACCCTAGGCTTTGTTACCCTTCTCTGCAATTGAATGTTTACCCCCTAAAGTTCCATCTACTTTCCCCGATGTAACTCTATAGTGGAAGAAGAGTTGTGGTGATATTGGTGGTCCTGTTCAAAGGAGTATGTCGAATCAATGTGTGGTTCGTTGAAATAGGTACGATTAATTGTGCTGATTTAGGAAAAAGGAACCACAACAGGCGTTCCGCTCCCAGCAAGCAACTCGCTCTCTCCGGCATAGCTACTATGGCCACCGATTATATTGCTTGTGCTTCATCTACATCCTAATTTTCATCCTCTCGATGCTCCTCCTCAGCGCCATCGTCGCATGTGTGTTCAATGTCCTCTACAACCCCAAACACACGCCATTCTCCGTACCTTTGTCAAGATCTTTGAATTCAACCTTTTCGTCCCCTCCAACGCTGGCGCGTTCTCGCACCTCACTTCCAAGCTCGACTTCATTCTTTTAACTAAGAACCCTAACTAGAGGATCCTTATGTTTTGATTTTTTTGCCCCAACTTTAAATGTTTTTCCTATCCCTTTATACTTATGATTATTATATTCAGGATCCGAAGTTTGTATTAATTGAAATTGTTTCTATGTTTTATTGCAAGAATTGTTCAATCAAAAAGTTATCCCTAACACATACGTTTTCAATAGTGTAATTCCTCCACAAATATAATATTTAGATTTTCGGTTTTAAGTAGTTTGAATCTTCTAAAGAACGTACACCTTACTTTGTTGAAGTCTTTTATTCTTCTTTATATAGTTTAGTTTTCAAAATGAAGTTGAAGAAGTCCTTTGCTTCTCTTTCGTAGATAGCATATGTAGGGAGTGTATGGATAGATTTCAAGAGAGTTTTACCTCTACAAATTTGTTGTAATCCTATTAAGATTGGTGTATTTTGGATGGATCTATCTTGTCTCTGACTTTCTCATTTTCTCTTCCTTTTTATTCCATCTCTCTCTTTGCCCCTTCTCCCTCTGTTTTCCCACTCAAAATATTATAATATGTGAAGCCTTTATTGAATCTGCATGACAACTTCTTATAGATTTTTCTTGTGTTTTTTGCACTATAAAACCAACATCTCTAATTAACTTGTTAATTATACTGCCTATATTTTTCTTGTTTTATATCCATGAATATTTTTTTCCATCACAATTAAATAAGTGTAATTATTTTGTCCATGTACATGTTTTTATATAAAATCATTCAATTTGCAATAATTGAAGAACAATGATGAAACTGAACACATAAGTTAATTATGTTGTATTATACAAACGTTAGAATAATTAAACTCTTTCCTATATACCATCTATCATCATCTATATCTTCTAATTAGGCAGAAAATATTCATTTCTACATTGCAGATATAATTGTTTCAAGTCTCTTTTCCCTCAAGTATTCTAAATAATTGTAGAAGATAAAATTTATATACACTTCATATACCCACATCTTTCTTATTTGCTGGTGTTGTAGATCATGTACAAATAAATCTTGGGTGAGCAGGTGATTTGAAACAATGATATATAATTTTGTTGCACTCTCCTTACAACAATATAGGTGGTCACGTTAATAGGGTGACATCATACATTTTTATATTGTTGCATGGATATCTTGTCTGCCCTTTTATATTATTGTACATTTGGCCTTCTTCAAGCTTAGCCATAAAATAATCATAGAAGTACAATGGATAGCACTTATCATAGACATCAAGTATAGTGACGATATTGGCTCTCATTTTTAGTAGTGCTTGTATGTTAGTTGGCACTCTATCTCTTTCTTGCAAATATCAATTACAAACCGAACCGTACATATAAAAAAAAGAAGACGAATGAAGTAAGTGAAGTGGGAGAACACGTACAATCTCGAAGGATTTATATATGTGAAGGAAAAACATTGATATAAACCTAGCAAAATTCACGGGTATCAAGAGCAGGAGGGATTTCAAAGTGCCATAATCTCCCAACAGATCCGACCAAGAACTTGGTACAAAGAAACTCCTCGGCGTATTCCCTCTCGACCTTGCGGTCCACGTCATGCAAGAACACATGGGTGTGGGCGGAGCCCTTTCGGGCCCGGGCCATGACGGCAGCCGAGTAGATGGCCGCCATCCTCCCTGGGGCGGCATCAAAATATCCTTTGGGAGCATCGATCATGATCAGATCCCACTCATTCTCGTACACCTGCTTCGGCAAGTTATCCAGTGCTAACCTGCAACGAGAGTTGCCGCGGAGGAAGGTTCTAGAAGGGGAGCAGTCGGGCACGTTGCGGTACGTTTCCAAAAGCGAATTGGAGTCTTTGAGTTGTGTGCGGTAGTTGACGGCGTAGGCGTTGACGTTAGGGGCCTGCTCGGACATGGTCCGGACCCACTCCGGATCCTCTTCTAGAAACAGGGTAAGCCCGCCAGGATTGAGCGCGGCCCACATCACAGAGTCATGGCCCAGCCCAAATACTAGGAAGTTGCAAGGGGCCCGCGACAAGAGGACGCGGAGAGATATCGAGATCTCGTTGTGGTTCTGTTGGGGGACGACGCTGGAGGTGGCATAGTGAACGATCGCGGACGCCATCTGTTGGGAGGAGGAGGAGGAGGCGGCGAATGAGCTGCCGAAGGGGGAGGGGCAGAGGAGGGAGCGCTCGCCGTATTGGAAGAAGGCGGAGATGAGGAGGGCCCCCGCCAGGAGAACGGTGATGATGCCCATGGACGCCGCCCATGGCTTCTCAAGGGCCTTCTTCATCATCTTCTTAATTACTCAACCAAATTCTTGCTATTGCTATTGTTGTTGTTGTTGTTGTGATCCTTTCCAGACAAGAAGGATACGTTGGATTCATGGAAGAGCGTCCTATGCGCTTAATTCTTCCAATTAAATCTCCCCATTCCATGTTCTAAGGATCCAGGTCAAGACTAAACAACGTATTTACTGGACTAGTAACCATGCATAATTACAAATTGACTTTATGTTAATTCTCCACGTACGTACTAGTTATACACGTGTTACGCATGAGTTTTTTTATTTAAAAAATTCCAATATTTTTCATTGCATATAAGACAATGTTTTTACAATTATAAGGTCCTTTCGTATATTATCTAAAAATCGGTCACAAAAACAAAATTATAATGAAAACGTGTTTTATTATTAGTACTAATGTGCAATTCTATTAATAAAAATAATATATAAAATTAAATGACGTGTTTTAAATAAGGAGAATTAGTAGTCCATATTCCATTTTAGAAACTCCTTTATAAAAATACTCTAGTTTTTACAATGTTGTATACATGTCTAAAATAATTAAAATTATACACAAAATTATAGTAGCAAATACCCAAACTCTAAAATAGGGATTTTTTTTAAAAAGGTAAATTCTATTTCCATTTAAAAAACATAATAATAAATTTTAAATATAAAAAGTAAAATAAAATAACCCTAAAATTATTTTACCCCAACCTCTTTCATTTCATCCTCTTCTCTACAACATCCTCTCACCCCAACCCCTTTATTTACCCCTAGACCTCACCTCCCCTCGCCCTCTCGCTTCGTCGCTCGTCTCGCCGCCTCGCCGCTCGCCTCGCCGCTCGTCTCGCTGCCTCGTCTCGCCGCCTCATCACCTCCCAGATCTCCTTGTCCTCCCTCTGCACCGAGGGGTGGAAGTCATTCTCATCCGCTCCAACAAAATCGACAGGCAACGAAAGTTAAGGATTCTACTCCTTTAAAGGATGGAGGTGGAAAAAGAAAGAAAAAAGTTGAGGTGCAAGTTGATGGAGTTGAAGTCCGGAGTCCATCGAAGCAACAAAAAAGGTGCAAGGGAAAAATCAAAGAGGCCACATTCAAGGGGTATGTATATTTTCGTTTAGGCATTGCATGTGCATAATTTGACCTTCGAATTTGGGGATGAACAAGCTAAGTAGCAAATTAGGGTTTAAAATGTTGGCCTAAAGTGGATTCGAAAATTAGGGTTTAAAAATAGGCTTAAAATTTACACATCAAATTTGGAGATAACAATCTAAGAAACATATAAAGAGGGGGAATTTGACTAGTTATAGTCAAATTGAAGCTTTTCTAAAGTGGGCAAAACATAAAATTGGGCTAGAAATTAACCTTGTTGTGGAGAAAATTGAGAATGGGAAATTCAAAACTGGGTTCTGGAAAGAGACGCGAAAATGGGTTAATGGAGAAAGCGAGTGTGATAAAAGGAAGTGCCTGTAACACCCCCAAATCTGAACCCATTTGGAAAGGTATTATCGCCAGTGACCCCGGTGTTCCTTACCGAAGTCACCCAAGGCTTTACCGTTTAAATACAAATCATGAAGTACAATGATACAAAATGATAACTTTATTCATATAAAACATGAGTCCCGGGATTACATCTCAATCCCGAATAGGACAAATACAGAGTATAAACAAAGTACAGCGGAAGTCTTTAAACAAGGTACAACGGAAGTCTTATAAAAGATATTACAAAAAGGGTTGTGATCGAAATGATCACCTGCCCGAGGATCTCAACCTGATTAAAAGATAATTATTAAAACATCCAAAAACAACCGTCGTCTTCATAGTCAATCTAGTCTCCTCATATCTTCGTTCTATCTGATGTGCCGAATCAGACGGATGACACCAGCCAACCATGCAGAGAATAATTACGGTTGGTTAGTCTAAATGAATAGACTAGCAAGGGTACAAAGTAGAAGGTTCTAAGCAGTCGTATTAGGTTAGACTTCTCGTCTCTCGAATAATAATCGAGTACGCTTGTCAACCACCATACTCTACTTGAATATGACAAAAGGCATGCACAAGAAAAGATTCTGGAAGACTGAATCTTCACAGAAATCAACCCGAAAGAAGACTCCAACGGAAGTGAGTCTTAAGGAAATATGACAAATCTGAAACGTTTAAAGAATCAGACATCAGTGATTTCAAAGCTGACTTAGATGTTTCGGTTCACGACCAACCTCACCGCTTACAGCGAATCCAGATTGGAAAGAGAACGTACTCTGATCAAGAGTCGAGACGAGCTTTCCTAGCTGCACTATTTACTTAGTTGCACTACTCGCCAAAGGTATATTAATTATGTGCACTCGGTCACTTTATCTTATTTAATTCCAAAACGCACACCACGTTATAAGCTTTTAGATCTATCGGGAACTAAATCCCTAAGGCGGAGTTGACTCGGGAACTAAATCCCCAAAGTCGAGTCTATTCAGGAACTAAATCCCTAGGGAACTAAATCCCTCGGAGTCGATTCAGGAACTAAATCCCTACAAGCAGAGTTGACTCGGGAGCTAAATCCCAAGAGTCGAATCAAGAACTAAATCCCGCGGGAACTATATCCCTAAGGCGGAATCAGGAACTAAATCCTTACAACGGCACTAAAGAAGAATGGTAGGAACTAAATCCTAACCACCGGGTTATCAAGAAACGACTAGCACTCGTACTGAGATACACAGTAGCGTTCCTACGAATACTCGTTCTAACTAAACAGTTACAAACGCAGCAATAATTCATCTCAATGCCCTCATGGCCAGTTACAGATAAAATAGCGTTGTTCTAACAATATACAACCTATAATAATATTTGTATTAATTCACATATATATATATATATAATAACGTTGTTCTAGCAGATATACAACCTATTATAATATCATATTTTAATTTCCAAAACAATTAACAAAACCAATTCCAGATAAACACAGTAATCATTCCAAATTAATTACTCAGATAAACAACTGATAATTAATGTAAATATGGAACGATGAGCAAGAGCGAACCGCCACTTGCCTTAATCCGCTGAATTGGAACAAGCCTAACGACGACGGGATTCCGGGCTCGACACGGGTATAGCTCCGACATCACAACAACCTTCGAGTCGACCCATAAAGAAACCCTAAGTTAGATCCGACATAACAACAACACAAATCTAAAGGAAGACAAAAGGATACGAAAGGAACGACGCCTGAACAACGACCACCCAAGGCCGAGGCCAAAAGAAGTCACGACCTTCTGACGGCGGTCGCCGGGTTCATCACGGCGGGCGCCGCGTTTATCACGGCGGTCACCGCCGAGAACACGGCGGTCGCCGCGGTGAGCCCATAACAGAACGGCGAGGGCAGAAAACTCACCAAACACACGCGAAACGCTCCCCTTTGGCCTTGCTTGGGTTCTGACCTTCAAAGGCAACCAAGAGGCTTCTCAAGGGCTACTGGAACACACCAACAACACGCCCGGTGATCACCACTAAACTCCGGCGAAGCAAGCTTTTCCGGCGAGAAGAGATTTGAGAGATTTAGGCTGAGATTTGTGCCCAATCTGACCCAAAACCTCCTCAATTTATAGCCAAAGCACAAGGGGACACCATGATGGTCTACAACGAGGCGGAGCAAGGCTAAATCGGCGTGTCAGAGGCTCGCCGGTGACTTCTGGGTTTTACCCGCTAGCTAGCTCGCGGCGGGCGCCGCCATTCACCTGGTCGCCGCCTCACAAAACCACTACGGCGGGCAACTTATGGCGGTCGCCGCCCTTAATGCGGCGGTCGCCGTTTTCTGGTCTTCGCGCCCAACTAGAAGACGAGGGCACTGTTGCCTCGAGCCCTTCGCGGCGGTCGCCGCCTTAATTGCGGCGGTCGCCGCCACCGTGGCTTTGCCCTTCTCAGCTTTTGGACGATATCGACTTAACTCGGGATAAAAATAATCGTACACGAACGAGTATTAACATCCAAAGCACGTCGTCTGTATATTATTTCGCTGAGAAAAATATTACAGAGATTGAGAACATTACAGAATGTCTTTCTGTCTCCGAAATTAATCCGACGTACCAAAACGGCGCTCGGGAAAATTCCAAAATTCCCAAAATATCCTTACAGAAATACGGGGTATCACATCACCTCCCCCTTAAAAGAAGTTTCGACCTGAAACTTAGGTCGCAAATAGCTTGGGAAGACGTCTGAGCATATCTGCTTCGTTTTCCCAAGTAACTTCTTCTGTCCCAGACTTGGACCACTGAATTCGTACCAACAGTACGATCTTATTGCGCAGATGCTTCACACTCTGAGGCCGCTTCCAATACTACTACCGATTCTGTCTTCTGGGGATTAACCATAACCCCATTCTCATTGATCACATGGCCTAAGAAAGCCACTCCTTGATCCAAAGGTCGCACTTAAACCACTTTGCGTACAACCGACTTGGTCTAAGGACTGACAAAGCAATCCTAAGATGTTCCCCGTGAGCTTCCTTGCTCGGAAAAAGATCAAAATGCCATTGATGAAGACCACCGTGAACTTATCCAAGTACTGGTGAAAACATCGATGTACTAGATTCATGAAAACTGCTGGAGCATTCGTAAGTCCAGATGGCATGACTACAAACTCGTAGTGACCATCTCTCGTCTGAAATGCAATCCTCGGAATATTTTCCTCACGAATCCTGAACTGATGATACTCAGATCTCAGGTCGATCTTGGAGAAAACTTTTGCTCCATGTAGTTGATCCAACAGATCTTCAATCCTTGGCAACAAATATCTATTCTTGATCGTGACTTTATTCAACTCCCGAAAGTCAAAACAAAGTCAAAACGGTCCATCTTTCTTTTTGACAAATAAAACCGGGGCACCCTCCCCAAGGAGATGCACTCAGCCTTATAACTTTTGTCAAGAAGATACTCGAGTTGCGTCTCACGGCGCTCCAGAATGCACACTGGCATCTCTTCATAAGTACCATTTGCCTTATGGATGGCCCATTTAATTTTGGACCTAAAGCTTACTGCCAACTCAGGCCTCTAGTTTCCTCGAAACAAGATCACCATACAAGACATCAATCATTGTATGTCTAACCCTTATATTGCTTCTCTAAAGGAAGCCTCATAACGGATCTCAAAACGAAGCTTCGAATAGGTCTTCCAGAATAATACCTATGACTTTGTACACTTGGCTTTTCAAAAGCAAATCTTAACCATGGGTTCTACACTGGTCGTAATAGAGGAAACAAGTTCCCTATGAACTATCCCTCTTATACATTTCCCTTCTCAACAGGAACCATCCGGTATGGTGCCTTCGAGGTCGGCGCGATACCTGGCTCGAGATTAATTATAAACTTCACGTCACACTACGGGGGTAAACCAGGAATATCTTCTGAAAAGACATCCGAAATTTCACAACGATCGAAATATCAAGATCTGAAGGTTCATCTTTCATGGGCGGATCCAAGTAGCAAAGGTATCCGACACAACCTTGTCGAAGTAGCTTAAACGCAGTCATCGCCTTGATAAACCTGCCGTTATCAGCGTCATTCAAACCCTTAAATTTGCATACATACTGGCCCCCTGATGACACCGTCACAGTCTTCGAACTAAAATCGATTATCGCCCCATGACGCGTCAGCCACTTCATATCGAGAAAATTATCGTATGTAACCATGGCTATCCAGATCGAATTCTCTTCCAATTTCTTACCCTAAATGGTAATTGAAAATTCCGACAGACGATTGGTTCTCAACCAAACATTTATATTAGAAAGAATATTTACAACAAAGGGTTTACAACCTAGTTGCAAATAGAACTTATCTTACAACCATCCAAAATGAAAGACAGGGTAGCACCCGCATCAACAACAAACCAACAAAAGTAGAACGCAGATACAAAGTACTCTAAGCATTTAGAGCATAGGGTCCATCCGCCTCACGCATCACGTATAGGCGTTGACCTTGGCTTCCTGAAGCCACTGGGGCTTTCCCCTTGTTTTGCGCAGTTGTCTGCATTGAAGGACTAAGGGCTTCCACCAGACTGAACCTGGGTCGGTCGTTCTGATTAACAGACCCCTGCTGTGACTCAACTCCTTTCTGCCTCCTCTGCGGACAAAATGACTGCAAGTGTCCTTCCTTTCCACAAGCAAAGCACGTTTTCTTCTCCTTCGGACACACATTACTCTTGTGCCCGTAGGTACCACAGTTGTAGCACTGGATCAGATTATTACCCTGACCCGAACGTTCAGACCCATCCTGAGTCATATTCGTTTTTGCTCGGCCCGATTTAAAAAAATCAGATGGTGGAGCGGGACGTTTAAACCCACTTGCCTTAGGCCGGTTCTCCACTTGTCTCTGGCTATCACACTTCTTGGTCGAATCTTCCAGAGTCACCTCTAACTTGTAGGCTGCATCCACGTACTGCTCCAAAGTCGAGCATCCGTGATGCACCATCAATGGCTTAATATCTGGGCCCATCCACTCATGGAAGTACCAGATCTTCTGTGCCTCACTAGATATCTCTGGTTCGGCATACTACAGAAGATGATTAAACTTAGTGGCAAGCTCGGTCACCTTCAATCCATCCGTCTTAGGATACAAGAACTCTTTGTGTTTCTCCTCCCTCATAGCTCGAGAGAAGAAACGATCTGTCATCTTGGTCTTAAACATTGACCAGTTCAGAACAGGTATATCAGCTAAGCCGGTACTCTCCCACCATTCACTGGCTTCCTCCTTCAACTGTAGAGAAGCTATGTGAACCTTCTCCGCTTCGGTGCACTCCACATTACGGAATAATCGCTCCATGTGGGAAAACCAATGAGCCACTCTGACTGACTCTCCCTTTCCATCGTAGCTGTCGGGTCTTATAGAGTTAATGGCCTTTAGTGCTCGGCCATAATCACCTCTATTCCTGACCGCTTCTTCTTGGTGTACAAAAACAGTTGGCTCCTCAAATCTAGGAACCATTGGAGGAATTGGCACAACTTGTGCCTGAGGCGCGTTTGGTCGCATAATATCAGCGACTGCTTGTATTACGATTCCTCGTATTGCTTCCACTGCTGCAGCATCAAACACCACTGGAGCGTCGGCCTGAGCTTGGCCATTGCCTCCTGGATTGTTATGAGAAACATACTCGTGTTCCTCCACAGGGTTCGCAACATTCCTCATACTTGGTCTGGGGTCATTGCTCGGCCCATCACCAGCACAGATAACTTTCCTCGTGTTCACCATCTGTTTACCGATCAAATTCCAATGATTTTATCACATTAATATCATTCTAATATATTTATCGTAATAAAATCAACTTAGAATAGATCAACTTGGTAATTTTTATTGATGAACTCAACCCGAGTAACTGGGTTCTACAACCTCAAATCACAGCGAGGGAACTGAGAATTCTAGCCTTACTGGAGATGGTAAAACCACCTTGGCTTCTCCCGGGTTCCTCTGAAGAGAACAGAATGCACCCATATCTAACGGGGCAACGAGAAATGAATTAGTCTTTCTAGATATAGAAGCAAGCTTACTATATCAAACTGTATAGAAGACATGACTATGAATGGTTGAAAATGAAAACACCGTTTTTATTTTTAAACTCAGAGCCTTTTGAAAATACCTTTCAATCGAAAATGAGTAAATGGTTCTCAAATACCCAACCCGTTTTAAAAACTTTAGCTCTGATACCATAACTGTAACACCCCCAAATCTGAACCCATTTGGAAAGGTATTACCGCCAGTGACCCCGGTGTTCCTTACCGAAGTAACCAAAGGCTTTACCGTTTAAATACAAATCATGAAGTACAATGATACAAAATGATAACTTTATTCATATAAAACATGAGTCCCGGGATTACATCCCAATCCCGAATAGGACAAATACAGAGTTTAAACAAAGTACAACGGAAGTCTTTAAACAAGGTACAGCGGAAGTCTTATAAAAGATATTACAAAAAGGGTTGTGATCGAAATGATCACCTGTCCGAGGATCTCAACCTGATTAAAAGATAATTATTAAAACATCCAAAAACAACCGTCGTCTTCATAGTCAATCTAGTATCCTCATATCTTCGTTCTATCTGATGTGCCGAATCGGACGGATGACACCAGCCAACCATGCAGAGAATAATTACGGTTGGTTAGTCTAAATGAATAGACTAGCAAGGGTACAAAGTAGAAGGTTCTAAGCAGTCGTATTAGGTTAGACTTCTCGTCTCTCGAATAATAATCGAGTACGCTTGTCAACCACCATACTCTACTTGAATATGACAAAAGGCATGCACAAGAAAAGATTCTGGAAGACTGAATCTTCACAGAAATCAACCCGAAAGAAGACTCCAACGGAAGTGAGTCTTAAGGAAATATGACAAATCTGAAACGTTTAAAGAATCAGACATCAGTGATTTCAAAGCTGACTTAGATGTTTCGGTTCACGACCAACCTCACCGCTTACAGCGAATCCAGATTGGAAAGAGAACGTACTCTGATCAAGAGTCGAGACGAGCTTTCCTAGCTGCACTATTTACTTAGTTGCACTACTCGCCAAAGGTATATTAATTATGTGCACTCGGGCACTTTATCTTATTTAATTCCAAAACGCACACCACGTTATAAGCTTTTAGATCCCTCGGGAACTAAATCCCTAAGGCGGAGTTGACTCGGGAACTAAATCCCCAAAGTCGAGTCTATTCAGGAACTAAATCCCTAGGGAACTAAATCCCTCGGAGTCGAGTCGGGAACTAAATCCCGCGGGAACTATATCCCTAAGGCGGAATCAGGAACTAAATCCTTACAACGACACTAAAGAAGAATGGTAGGAACTAAATCCTAACCACCAGGTTATCAAGAAACGACTAGCACTCGTACTGAGATATACAGTAGCGTTCCTACGAATACTCGTTCTAACTAAACAGTTACAAATGCAGCAATAATTCATCTCAATGCCCTCATGGCCAGTTACAGATAAAATAGCATTGTTCTAACAATATACAACCTATAATAATATTTGTATTAATTCACATATATATATATAATAACGTTGTTCTAGCAGATATACAACCTATTATAATATCATATTTTAATTTCCAAAATAGTTAACAAAACCAATTCCAGATAAACACAGTAATCATTCCAAATTAATTACTCAGATAAACAACTGATAATTAATGTAAATATGGAACGATGAGCAAGAGCGAACCGCCACTTGCCTTAATCCGCTGAATTGGAACAAGCCTAACGACGACGGGATTCCGGGCTCGACACGGGTATAGCTCCGACAGCACAACAACCTTCGAGTCGACCCATAAAGAAACCCTAAGTTAGATCCGACATAACAACATCACGAATCTAAAGGAAGACGAAAGGATACGAAAGGAACGACGCCCGAACAACGACCACCCAGGGCCAAGGCCAAAAGAAGTCACGACCTTCTGACAGCGGTCACCGGGTTCATCACGGCGGGCGCCGCGTTTATCACGGCGGTCGCCGCTGAGAACACGGCGGTCGCCGCGGTGAGCCCATAACAGAACGACGAGGGCAGAAAACTCACCAAACACACGCGAAACGCTCCCCTTTGGCCTTGCTTGGGTTCTGACCTTCAAAGGCAACCAAGAGGCTTCTCAAGGGCTACTGGAACACACCAACGACACGCCCGACGATCACCACTAAACTCCGGCGAAGCAAGCTTTTCCGACGAGAAGAGATTTGAGAGATTTAGGCTGAGATTTGTGCCCAATCTGACCCAAAACCTCCTCAATTTATAGCCAAAGCACAAAGGGACACCATGATGGTCTACAACGAGGCGGAGCAGGGCTAAATCGGCGCGTCAGAGGCTCGCCGGTGACTTCTGGGTTTTACCCGCTAGCTAGCTCGCGGCGGGCGCCGCCATTCACCTGGTCGCCGCCTCACAAAACCACTACGGCGGGCAACTTACGGCGGTCGCCGCCCTTAATGCGGCGTTCGCCGTTTTCTGGTCTTCGCGCCCAGCTAGAAGACGAGGGCACTGTTGCCTCGAGCCCTTCGCGGCGGTCGCCGCCTTAATTGCGGCGGTCGCCGCCACCGTGGCTTTGCCCTTCTCAGCTTTTGGACGATATCGACGTAACTCAGGATACAAATAATCGTACACGAACGAGTATTAACATCCAAAGCACGTCGTCTGTATATTATTTCGCTGAGAAAAATATTACAGAGATTAAGAACATTACATAATGTCTTTCTGTCTTCGAAATTAATCCGACGTACCAAAACGGCGCTCGGGAAAATTCCAAAATTCCCAAAATATCCTTACAGAAATACGGGGTATCACAGTGCATTGGCTTTGGACTCTTGGAGGGGTTTTACAGGCTTTTTCTTGGAGGTTGTGAATTGGTTTTGTGATAGATGTTGATGTCTCATCCATGTATTATGATCGATGCATCTACCTTAGTAGTAGCACTCATCAATATTGTTCCCAAATTATAGTACCGTACAATACAACACATAAGCTCACTTAACGATGTTCTCCAACTATCAGAAATTTGGTTGAGAATTCATGTCTACATCAAGATATCTTCATAGAAAACTGTACGTAAGCAGTTCCACTTGCAATTGGTCAAAATACTCCCATAATTTATTATATATAAGGCATCACAAATGATAATTAGATTGAAATTACTTAAATTAGTTCAATGATCTAAAATAAAAATTTAAAATGTCTTGAGACACAAGCATGCAACATATGTTCAAATAGAATGATAGGTCAATCAAAAGAAACTTGTATCACTATTAAGAGGAGACTGGAATCATGAACACTTGTGTATTCTCTCCTCCATGTAATCTCTATGAGTCTCCAAGAACTCCCACATCTCCTTTAATTTTGATAGATGGACAATATATAATTAGATAATATGCTCGAAATATTGTTCCCAAATTAGTCATTAGGGAGAGGATGTAACAGTTAAGACATCGTATTTTCGTGTTTTTATTCATAGAGTTTGCGTGTTCGATTCATGTTCGTTGTTTGATAAATTTGTTCAAGTCAATCTATAAATCTTAGAGACATAGGAAAAGCCTCTTTGTACTAATTAAGATTGATGTATTACCATGAATTGATTTTTCCTACCAAAAAATAATAATAATTGCCGATCTCTAGCTAATTGGATGAATTGAGTGCTGAGCTAGCTAACTATCAAACCTACCAAAAGGATAAACGCGGCCTGCTAAGACCACACAATATACATATTTATTTCTTGTCCTCCTGAATGAGTCTATTAAAATTCAAAGTGTTCAAAGGAGTACTTTGATATGAATCTTTTTCCTTCACTTTGATATGAATCTTTTTCCTTCACTCTCTTCCTTTTTGTTTTAGTATGGGAACAACATTTTGCGTAACCTGCTTATATAAATATGAATCTTTTAACATGCCTATATAGATACCAATTGCTCTAGTTCTAGAACAGTTTTCCCAAATTCTTGCCATCAGTTAGCTTGTCCCCTTTTGTCCTATTTCAGTTTGCAAGATTGATAATTTCTTTTGGACACTTACTGGAGAGTATATAAATGCATGCCAATCAACTTAGGAACTGACTCCTTCAATTTATGTATTTTGCTGATTAACCTTAGCCTTTGTCACGTGGCAACAATATTCTCTCATTGTGTTATGGTTTTGAGAAATTTTGGTTTCCAAACTCTTAGCCCTAGTATTCATCTTCAACTTTTGAAGTTGCTCATGAACTGAGTCCATGACTAGTTTTGTTATCTTGACCTTGTGTGTTTCTCCAGTACTCAACATGGTTTGTGAGCCACCTTGAATCGTTTCTTGTACGGGTTCTCTTTCATAATGATTTGAAATGTTTATTTTTTCATTTGTTTTTGTAAATTGAATATCAGTTTCCTAAAGAGGATTCCTTCTACGGAAGAATCAATATCAATTGTCGTCAATTTTTTGTTCGTGAGATTGAGAACCGACTCTCATCTACAGATTGACAAAAGATTGAAGATGGGCTTCCTCTAATTTTGCTTATGCCGATAACACAAGAGCTTCCTCTAAGTTTGAAGAACTTTAGTCCATTGGCTAAGCTGCAAGAAATAAGGGATGACCAACCTTTTAGCGTGAGTCATGTTACTGGTTTGACATCAAACTAGCGGGGGTAAGTGAACACAATTATGTGGTTCTTAGGTTTAAAATTCATACTATTAACAAGTGAATTGGTTGTGCAAGGGTGATTGTGAGGTTTACGCTCTCAAATACATTTATCTATTAAGTGTTGGGATGGCTGACTTGTCTGTTGTTGATGACAACTACATGGATGAATATCAGAGTTATTTGGCACTGAGTGTGTGGAATTGCAAATGGGATTTCCCTTGAATTCTGATTGGGATAATTTATATGTATTGAACTTTCAAGTACAGTTGTTTGTTTTGCTTGTGTTTGTCCAGGATTATGAGGGTCTAATTTTATGCTATGTACCCTTGTATCAGTTTTATCATACTTTAGATTATGTTACTAATTGAGGGTCTATTTTTTAGACTATGTACACAGTTCTTTATTTCATTAGGATGTGGTGTTTGGATTATGTATTTACTTTGCAATATGACAGGATGAAAATCCGTGTTGATGAACTGAAAACTAAAAGATCAAGTTTGTGATTGACAAGACGTGGTCTAGATAGAAGGATGAAAATCATGTTATTGCAAAGAATAGAATCTGTATCATGAACGGGAATATATTCTTCCTCCGAAATCATATAGGTTGTTCAACAGAAAATGATTTTTATCACGTCGTTCAATTACAATATAGTGTCTTGTTCACTAAACTACCATTTTTAAAGTGACAGGGTAGTTTTAATAGGGTGATCGGGGAGCTTATGACAGTTCACTTCGATCCCAAAAGACAATTCCGTGAAACATTTAGTATGATTAACAGATGAAATAGTAGTAAGATGAAAATCATGTTGTTCAATTTGAACCCTATCATTGCTTGTTTATCAGAATATTTGTTTACACTAAAAGGATGGTTATAGTTTGATGATCGAATTATGATGTAGTAAGATGAAAATTATGATCATTTTTGAATTGGAGTCTTTTTCAGTTTGACAGGAGGAGAGCCACCATGTTCTTCAACAAAGTAGAACAAGCTTGGTTTATAAAAAATATGTTGTCAACCTCATAGATAATTTCAACTTAAATTTCATTGAATAAATAAATGAAAGGAGAATTTTGTTGCTTGAGCATAAACAACCATGAATGCAGCCAACTATAACTTTCTCCAACTGAATCTTTTGCTAAGTCTTGCCCTATCAACCACGCTCAATTTTCTTTCAATATAAAGCTTGCGTAGAGCTCTATAGGCCACACTCCTTCTTTCAACAATTTTGTATTGAGAAATTTGTAGGCTTCAAGATCGTCATCATCACTAACATTGAAAGGTGGGAAGCATTCCACTCATCGGGGACACATACTTCAGTTGA
This sequence comes from Rheum nobile, assembly GCA_027886185.1. NCBI lineage: Eukaryota > Viridiplantae > Streptophyta > Magnoliopsida > Caryophyllales > Polygonaceae > Rheum > Rheum nobile. The sequence goes on along the minus strand of WOAB01000563.1, from coordinate 10,961,570 downwards.
AGATCGTACCTTTTATAATCAAAGGTCATCTTCTCGACAATCTTCTTCTTAAGGGCATGAAACTTTACTCTTTCTGACACCACAATTACTTCTGTTTTTTTGTGTCCTTCATATGACTACTTATCTCCCGAAATCTTCCATTCACCATCGGTAATCAACGTAAGTAAATAGTTACTTTGAGCTAACAAATACACAAACACATCAACATGGGAATATTACGCCCACAGTAACATTGAAAAACAATCTATTAGGATAATATTTGTAGTGCGACATGACCAAAACTTATCCATGGGTGCTTCCATGGAGATTACAACACAACTTCGAAAAAAAATGATGAAATCAATGGTGTAAGAGACTGTCAGGATTTAGAACAAACGCTGACAGGAAGATAACAATATTTTTGATAAAGATTCACTGAATCTGTAGTTTCCATCTTTAATAATCTTTAGTTTCTATCATTAATAAAAAAAGCGAAAACCAATTTTTACGATTTTTTTTACTACTTTATAATTTTCATTTGAGTTTCTTTTAATAAAAAAATATTTATTTTTCTGATTTTTTGTTTTAAAAGAAAAAAGAAAATAAAATTTATGACAAAAATACTGAAATAGACATGCTTTGTTATTTTGTTGTTTATGGAGTATTTCTACAAACTTTGTAAAAAAGTAGAGTACCCATGCAAATTCACCAATAAATAATTAAAAAGTGATTTGATTAATTTATTCGATAAGAAACACAAAAGAAAGCATGAAAGGTTTGAATTTTATATAGATAAGCAATCACAAATATGTCAACTGCATTGAAAATGTACATCGTTGCACAACAAAGCTCCATCTCGCCATACATGAGTACCAATATATCGAGGAATGTTTTACAAGTTAGAATAAAATTCAATTGTATTTATAATTAGGCTACATTATATCCATATTAAAAAGATGATAGCCTTATATGTAAAGCAAAACCTTCTAAGAGAGTCATCCTATATCTATGTTGTAATACTTTTGACATGTATTACACGAGAGTGGTCCTATCTATGTTATAGATCACTATTATCCTTTGTTGACAACTTTGTAAATGGTAACTAGCTAAACATTCAACTAAATGAGCAAATGATTTTTATTTCCTCGTTATATTTGACTACTTAGTCACCTTTCTTGTAAAATTGTAAATTTATATTCTTTTATTCATCCATCAACATATAACAATGGAGAAGAAAAACATGTACCCACCTCAGGCAAGTAGAATCACTCTTAATAGAAAATATAAATATACATGTATTTTAATATTTTAATGACTGTTCTTTTCCATGTAACTTGCTTGGATCCTTCATATATTTATTTGTTTATGAACATCTATGAACTTAAAATTATATCCACCAAAATATAACAATAATAATATAAATTATAGGCAAAGGTTCATGTGAGAATGAACGCAGATGTGAGAATGTAAGAATGTCAGATGTGTATAGATTTATGAGTGTATGTCATGACTTTAATTGGTGGGTGGAAACTCATGTACATACATGCAAAAATCCATGCACATCACAATATATGCATGTATTTTTGCATGTATGTGCATTTTTTTATTATTATGTGTGTGATTATGTGTAAGTTAAAACTCATGCAAATACAGACAAAAAATCATGCACACCTCAAGACGTGCATGTGTTTTTGCTTGTACGTGCATATATTTTTTACTATATATGTGATTATGTATAAGTGAAAACTCATGCACATACAAAACATTAATGCACACCGTGTGATGTGCATGAATTTTTGGTTGTATGTGTGTATTCTCACGTTCTCACCTAAGCGTCATTTATCACTAGATCTGCATCCTAAATTATATATGTTAGATGAAGATACAGTTGGAAATAATAATAATAAAAGAGCCCATAATGAACATAAAAAATAATTTACCAAACCTCAATTTTGTTGGCAGATCAAGAATAGATAGAGAAGATTAAGGGCCTGTTTGGTAAGTATGGAGTAAAATCGAGTGAAAGTGGAAGTTGAAGTAGGAGTTGAAGTGGAAGTAAAAGTTGAAGTGGAAATACGAGTTGAAGTTAGAAAATGGCGTGTTCGGTAAGTAGTAATTTAGACGAGTTGAAGTTAGGTATTTGTGGTGTGTAATTACCAAAAAGGGTATTAACATTTGGTGAATTTACATGTGCACGTGAGTATTAGGCAGCAACACGTGATGCCTTCACTGATGCTTCATCTGAGCTGTGCTTCCTTCCTCCCAATATCCCCAATTCTCAATTTTTAGGGTTTGCCCTAGTTTGGCGGTTCCACTCCTGAATTCGAAGGCAACTCCCATGTAATCACATTCTTCCTTCCTTCCAATATCGAAGGCAACTCCCAGGTAATCCACACTTACCCTAGCAGCGAGCGACCAAAGGTTTTCTTGTTCCTCCTCAGCATCTTTCTCTAGTTGATGGTCACGATTATTCTCTTGTGAACCCGAATAAACACTATCATCAACTCCAAGTAGGGAAAGCGGAAGCGCACTAGGATCCATACTTGGTGACATGACATGCTTTTTCGTTGCAATAATTTGGCCAAACACGTCATCCCACAAATCACTCAATCTCAGAAGAGCTGGGCACAGGAATATTCCGCGACCGCGGAAATGGTTCCGCGACCGCGGAAAAGTCCAACACGCCAACGTCGCGTCGTCTGCAGAGTGACAGAGTCTCGTCGTCCGTGCCGCCGTTGATCGTTTGACTCGCCGTTGATCTGGGCGGGGAGGGCTCCTCCTTTGGGCTATAAAAGGAGGTCGATTTGGGAGGTTTAGGGGCACCCAAATCTGAGATCCCTCTCACTCTCTCTCTCGTTTCCATAGTCGTCGGAGTTTCGAGCTCTCATCGGAAATCTTCGAAGTGTCGCCGGAGGCCTCGCCAGGAGTAGTAGCAGCCTTGGAGTGGTGCATTGGCGGCGCAAGGAAGGCTGGAGTCGAAGCCCTCGCGAACCAAGCCCTCTCGCATCGTCGCCGGTGAGTTTTCTCCCTTCGGAGTCGCCAGAGTTCATGGCCGCGACTGCGGACATGAACTGCCTCGATCGCGGCAGTGACAAGGTCGGCCGCGTCCGCGGCCGCTGTCATGACACTCGCGGTGGCCTTGTCCTCTACGGCCGCGACCGCGGAGTCCCAGCCGCGACCGCGGATTGCTCTGGCAATCACGATCGTGGACTTGGGCATGCCGGTCTCGGTTGGGACCTTCGTTCTTTCGATTTCGTTCGTTCCTTCTTAGATTCGTATCATTTTATTGTCGAATCTAACCTAGAGTTTCGTTATGGGTCATCGTCGTAGGAATTTGTAATCCGTCTTCCGTTCCCGTTCCGGACCCAGAAACCCGTTGTTGCTCTATCGTTCGTCTAGATTAAAGGCAAGTGGCGGTTCGCTCTTGCTTATCATTCCACGTTTCCATTAATTATCAATTGTTTAATTGTTAATTAAATTGGGATGAACTATTGTTTTCGTTTGGGAACATATTTTATAAATGATACGATTAGAAAGTGATATTATAATAGGTTGTATATACTGCTAGAAACAACGCTATTATATATATATATATTATTGCCATGATGGTATTGATATGGACTATTGTGTGATTTTAACTGTTTAGTTAGAACGAGTATTCGTAGGAACGCTATGTGCCTTGCGAGGTCTAGTCGTTTCTTTATAACTGGTATTAGGAGGATTTTTCGCTAGTACTTTCTCTAGTCATGACTGTACCCTTACTCAGGGTAGGTGCACAACAGCTGGTGCCGCCATTCGGGATTTATTCCCTTCGATATCTCTCGCGATGAGATGATATATCTTAAAAGCTTGTAACGTAAATGTACGCTTTGTCACTAAAACAAGATAAGTGTCGTTATGCACATAATTAATGAACCTTGGGCGAGAAGTACAACTTGGAACCTCGTCTGGACTTCGATTAGAGTAAGTCCTCCTTCCAAATCTGAATTCGCATTACGCGGTGAGGTTGGTCGTGGATCCAAATGGTCAAGTCTTTTTAAACGCTTGTGTGAAGTTATAATGTTCCCGAACACTTGTCATATTTTCCGATAAGACTCAATCTTTTGGAGTCTTCTCTTCATACGTTTCCGATAAGACTCGATCTTTAGGAGTCTTCTCTTGATCATTCTGTTTTGTATCCTTCCGTAGAAGTATTGAGGTTTACTATCGTCATCGGCTTTCATTCGAGAAGCGATGGGTCTAACCTAATACGACTACCTTAGAACCTTTCTGTTTTACCCTTGCATAGTCTTTCATTAGACTAACCAGCCGGTTATTTTTCCCTTGCATGGTTGGCTGGTGTCATCCGTCTCATACGGCACATCAGGTAAACTTCCGTTTCGTGAAGGCTAGAATCTGACGATGAAGGCAGATGAAGTTTTAAGAGTTTTTATCCAGGTTGAAGATCCTAGGTGGGTGATCGCTTCGATCAAGACCCTTATGTTATTTATTTAAAAGACTTCCGATGTATTAAACATATTCTGTATTTCTATTGTATTTGGGATTTACGGATGTAATTCCGAGACTTTGGTTTAAATACAGATTATGATATATCGTATTATCAATATGTTTTATGTTTTGAATGAATGGTTAAGCCTTGAGTGGCTTCGGATGTGAAATCTGAGGTCACTGGCGGTAATACTTTCAAGGAAATATTTGGGGGTGTTACAGATTTGGTATTAGAGTCGATTTTTTTTAAAAAAAAACGGGTTGGGTTTCGAATCGTCTTACTGAAAGCAAAGATTTTATCAACCGTTTATCCGTTTTGAACTGAGAAAGTTGTTTAAATTCAAAAAATTTGAATTTCCGAATAAAACCATACTTGACTAGAAAATGTGTTGTTTTGAAATCTCTGCCGTTCTAGTCGTGCCTTCTTTCCAGTCTGATATAGTAAGTTCGCTTCTATATTTAGAAAGGCTAAACTCTTTTCTCGTCGCCCCGTAGGTTATGGGCGCATTCATCTTTCATCGGAGGAACCCGAAGGAAGCCGAGGTGGCCCCGCCATCTCCAGTTAGGCTCGAGTTCCCGGTTCCCTCTCCGTGCTTTGAGGTAGGGGATCCTAGTTGCCCACCCGAGGAGGTGAAGACCGTACTCTCAGAGTCGGTGGTATTGGTATCTGACAAGGCTGAGGTTCCCGAGGCGGAGCCTGAAACAGACCCAAGGGAGGATACTGAGGAAGATGAGGAGTCGGCGCAGTACCTGAGAGGGTACTACGACGACGACTTCGAAATTGAGGAGGATCCTGAGGAGGACTCGGAAGAGGATCCGAAAGAAGATCCGGAGGAGGATCCGGAGATGGAATTTATCTTTCCGAGTCCGGCGTCGCCACTTGAGCGGGAGTATTCGCCATTGTCTCCTGCCACTTGGGAGGCACTTAGTGGTGAAAGTACTGCCAGGAGGAGGAGGCCAGTGATGAGTCCTGACTCGCGACATGTGTTTCGCCAGTGTCAGATGACTTCCTCTGAAGCGCATCGCCTGGTGGACGAAGCGGTTGAGAATGCTCGTAGGAGGGCAAGGCCGTGGGAATCGATGGGTACACCGAGGGTGGTCCTGACCCAGCAGGCCAGGCCTAGGCCCCAAATGCTGGAGGAGCGACTGGAGGAGTGGTCGAACGCCCTAGACGGCATGGAGGAGAGGACATACGAGGCTGAGCTCGGTCTCTCCCGAATGCTTGTGGACGTCCGCGAACTCCAGGAGTATATCCGCCAAGCAAGATTGCTACTTGACCCTTTGTACGAGGTGAATAGGGCAGACTTCCAACCAGGATTTCTGGAGGAGTTTTGCTACCCACCGGGATCTGATGGGGCTGGACCAAATGTTCCCATGCCTAGGGAAAGGCCGAGGGCACCAAGGCCGAGAGGTGAGCCGTGTGCTCCAGGGCCGAGTAGGTCCAGAAGTCCGACACCAGACCTCGATGATAGACCTCGTGCGAAGAAGCAGTGTATGAGAGTTTCCGAATATAGGAAGTTTTTCAGGGCACCATGATGGGGGCTAGTGTTAAGTTTATCAGTCTTCTTTTCTAGTATTCCGGTTGTTTAGTTTTGATAGCATTGTATTCTCCAAGCAATTTTTCCTTGTCGCTTGGAAGAATTTCCGATGTAACCCTTTCAAACTCAGTTTCAGTTCATCAATGAAGGTTTACCAGTTGATCTATTCCGAGTCAATTTTATACGTTATGCATGTTGAGATGATATTAATGTTGCAAAATACTTGGAATTTGATCGGTAAACAGATGGTGAACACAAGGAACACCATTCGTGCTGGTGCTGGGCCAAGCAACAATCCCAGACTGAATTTGGGGAATGCCGCGAATCCATTGGATGAGAACGAGTCTGTTTCTCACAACAATCCAGTGGGCAACGACCAAGTTCCGATCAACGTTCCAGTTATTTTCGATGTTGCGACAATTGAGGCTATTCGGGGGATTGTGATGCAAGCAGTCACCGATATTATGCGACCAATCGCGCCTCAGGCACAAGGTGTGCCAATTCCTCCTGTGATTCCTACATTCGAGGAGCCAGCTGTCCATGTACCCCATGAGGATGCGGTCAGGAACATAGGCAATTATGGCCGAGCACTGAAGGCCATTAGCTCTATGAGGCCTGACAGCTATGATGGGAAGAGAGAGGCAGTCAGAGTGGCATATTGGTTCTCGCACATGGAACGACTGTTCAGAAACGGCGAGTGCACTGAAGCGGAGAAGGTGCACATTGCTTCCCTTCAACTGAAGGAGGTGGATAGTGAATGGTGGGAAGGCACCGGTCTAGCTGATCACCCTGGACTGAACTGGGGAATGTTTAAGGCGAAAATGACTGATCGATTCTTTTCCCGAGCTATGAGGGAAGAGAAGCATAAGGAGTTTCTCTATCCGAGGACGGATGGATTGAAAGTGACTGAGCTTGCGTCCAAGTTCAATGACCTGTTGCAGTACACTAGGCCGGAAGTGTCCAGTGATGAACAGAAAATCTGGCATTTGCACGAGTGGATGAATCCAGACATCAAGCCACTGATGGTACATCACGGATGCTCTACTCTGGAGTAGTACGTGGACGCTGCCTATAAATTGGAGGTGACTCTGGAGGAGTCGGCTAAGAAGCGCAATCGCCAGAGACCGGCACAAAGCCAGCCTCAGGCAAGTGGGTTCAAGCGACCCGCGCCACCGTCAAATTTTGCCAAGTCTGGCCGAGCTAGAACAGAGATGACTCACGGAGGGTCTATGCAACATTCGGGTCAGGGCAAGAATCCGATCCAATGCTACAACTGTGGTACACCCAAGCACAAGAGCAATGAGTGTCCGAAGGAGAGGAAGACATGTTTTGGCTGCGGGAAGGAGGAACACTTGCATACATTTTGTCCGCAGAGGAGGCAGAAGGGAGCTGAGTCACAGCAAGGGTCTGTTAGTCGTAACAACCGACCCAGATTCAGACCAGTGGAAGCTCCTAGTCCTTCGACGCAGACAACTACACAGAATAAGGGGAAAGCCCCAACTGCTTCAGGAGGTCAAGGTCAGCGACTCTACGAGATGCGTGAGGCTGATGGACCAAATGCTCCTACTGCTCAAGGTACTCTATACCTTAATTCTACTTATGTGTGTATGCCTTTTGATTCGGGTGCTACCCATTCTTTCATCTCGGAAAGTTGCGTAAGTAAGCTAAGATTAGTATGCAATGAGGCTTGTGAGCCTTTCGTTGTGAACCTTCCCAATGGTGAACATTTAGTTGGAACGAAGCGTCTGTCAGAATTTCCGATTACCATTCAGGGTAGGAAGTTCGAAGCAGATTTGATCTGTATAGCCAGGGCTCCATATGACATTATTCTCGGTATGGACTGGTTGACGCGTCATGGGGCGGTGATCGATTTTAGCTCAAGGACTGTTATGGTGTCATCTGGGGGCCAATTCGTATGCAAATTCAAGGGTCGTAATGACGCTGATAACGGCAAGCTCATCAATGCGATGGCTGCGTGTAAGCTACTTTGACAAGGTTGTGTCGGGTACCTGTGCTATCTGGACAAGCCCAAGAAAGATGATCCTTCAGTTCATGATATTCCGGTCATTCACGAATTTCTGGATGTCTTTCCGGAAGAGATTCCCGGTTTACCCCTGATAAGCGGTATTTTACATAGCACAACTAGTAGTTATTAGCATAGTTTTGTGGAGATTTTGGCTCGGTTTTGGAGCTAAGTCGATGCTTGAGGTGCGGAGCTACATTATGATTATTTGGAAGCACTTGCATGTTGAGGACGAGGCTCGAGGTTTCCTTGGCGAGAAGACGCTCGAGGAGCCGGGCTGACATGAAGAGACGACGTTGAAGCTAGGAGAAGCAGCTTGACGCGGGCCATGGCGACCCACCGCGGGCCGACGCGGGCTGGAGCTGGCTGACGCGAGCAGGCGGCGGCGGGTGGACGCGACTGGCCGCGAGTGGCGGCGGGCGGCGGCGATCGCCGGTGGTCGCGTTTTTGCTCCAGGAAGTTCTGATCTTTGGCGAGGCGAAACGGTGAGCGGAAGCGATCGCGTCCGGTCGCGTCTCTGGCGTTTCTGAACTTTCCCGATTTCCTTTTTGGCTTGACGTTTTGTTTTCCCTTAATCAATTCAGACGTTTTGTTTGTCAGTTTAGGTTAGATTAGCACGTTTTTGGCAGACATTCATCTATCCATCACCATTCCCTCTCTCTCCTCTCATCATCTATCTTTTCCATCTCTTTTCTTTCTTTGTTTTTCTCAAGAACGTTTTTCTAGTTTTCTCCATGATTTTGGATTTCGTGAAGAACATGAACCGGAACTAAGACCCTTGTTTTGCCTAGCGTGGAAGCACTCGATTAATTCAGTTGTAAGGTTTTATCTCTTGTTCGTCCCTTTGGATTTTTGTATTGATTTCCTTGAGCATAATTCGGATTTCTATATTGTTGGCTAGATTGACATCCTAGTTCGATTTTATAGTTTTCTAATTGCTAGAATAGGGATAGACGGTGGAATCCTTAATCACTTGTAGCAACCACAATTGTATGAAATTGGTATATTGAATTCAATTGTGAAAAGGAAATTGATTTGCATGTCATACTTGCGGTGTTGAGTCTTTGCTTGCAATCCATTATTTCTTATGCCCTATGCTATTGATTGAATCAACTTAGGAGGTCTTCTAGGTTTTCAATTAGTAAGTATTAGCAAGACCGGTTGGATTGTTAATATACAAAAAATCAGAATTGGGACAAATCCATAGGATTATGATGAACATGAAATGAACCGAATTGCAACTTGGTTAATTGATGTGTGGAAACTTGCTAGGTGAAACTCTTTCTCCCATTGTTTAATCTGATTTTTGTGCTATTGCAATTGAGTAGTTTTAGTAGAAAACCAAATCCCCCCCCCCATTTGTTCTTTAAAGTTGATAAATTAGTAGTTACATTGAAATTGACATTTTAACTCCCTTGGGTACGATTCCCTACTTGCATGCTATACTCTAGTTGCATATTAGGATTACTTTGATAGTGTGAACGACTGAAAATATGCTATCAAATTTGGCGCCGTTGCCGGGGAGTTAATATTTGTTCTTTTCTTTGTAATTGTTTGTTTGTCAACCCTTTGGTGTGAACCATTTGTATGGTTCACACCCGTGCTACTGATTCTTTGATTGTTGATTGTGATCCAGAAATTGAGCGGACATTTTTAAGGAACCGAAGAGCAGCCCGTGATTTGTTGAACCAAACTGAGATGGGTGACCGGACGTTGAGACAGCTTACCGCTCCTAACTTGGAGCAACAGCCTTTGGCTATAACTATTCCTGAGTTAGCCGAAGGAGTGAATTTTGAGTTGAAGGCAGGATTGATTCATGAGTTGCCTCATTTTCATGGTCTTGCTGGAGAAGACCCGAACAAGCACTTGGCGCAATTTCATGCGGTGTGTTCTAGCATGAAGCCAAGAGGTGTCACTGCCGATGCCATCATGTTGAGAGCATTTGGATTCACCTTGAAGGATGCTGCAAATGATTGGCTATATTACCTTGCTCCGGGAAGTATTACGACATGGGCTGAAATGAAGAAGGCTTTTCTCGAAAAATACTTCCCGGCCACGAAGTTGAATAGCTTGAAGAGAGCCATTGCCACCATTGAACAACAAGGAGGCGAGAGCTTGTACGGGTATTATGAGAGATTCAAGCGGCTATGTGCAAGTTGCCCATATCATGGGTACAATGATCAAGATCTCATTCTATACTTGTTCAACGGACTCTCGGATGAGGAACGAAGAATGGTGAATGCCGCTTGTGGAGGTAATATTCTGAACAAAACTCCTCCCCAAGCTTTTGAGATGTTTCAGGAGCTATCTGAAGGCTCCAGGCAATTTAGCAAGAGAGAGAGTCTCAAGGCTGTGGGTTCCTCCTCAAAGATTGAGTCTGATGTGAATGAGCTGAAGGAAATGATGAAGTGCTTCATGCTGAATGGCACTCCGTCTCAAGCCCGACCATGTGGAGTTTGCAATGAAGTGGGGCATCCAAATGATCAATGCCCTACTCTTCAAGAGTCAAGTGCTGAGGTGAATGGTGTTGGAGGATGGCAACCAAGACCCAAGTATGATCCATTCTCTAACACCTACAACCCGGGGTATAGAGATCATCCAAATCTGAGGTGGAGTAATCAGCAAAATGTTCAAAATCCTCATCTCTTGCAACCACAACAACAACAACCGAGGCCACAATACAACCCGAGACAAACCATGTCAGCTGAAGACATGATCAAGTCATTGGCCCAGTCGGTTATGCAGAAAGATGCTGAAACAAAGTCTTCCATTCAGAATCTTAAGAGACAAGTGGCACAAATTGCTCAATCTGTGAGTAATCTAGAGGCTAATGTGTCGGGAAAATTTCCGTCACAAACGGTAGTCAACCCGAGGGAGAATGTGAGTGCCATTACCTTGAGGAGTGGGAAGCTATTGAACCCTTATGCTGAGCAGGGTGAATTGCAAGACGGTTCTGAGCCGTGTGAAAACAGGAAAACGCGATCTCACGCGACCTACCGCGATCGCGGTTTCGACGATGAAGAATCACTGGAACAACGCCGGCGATCGCGGTCACCCGCCGTGACTCGCGGTTTCATTCCAGTGAGCAGCCAAGAGGATTCCATGGAGCGCCGGCGATCGCGTGGACCCGCGTCCACTCGCGGTTCAGCGCCAGAAACCACCAAGGAGCCCCGGCGATCGCCCTCACCCGCCGGAGGTCGCGGTTTGGCGGCAGAACTCCCAGCTCAGGAACGGCGATCGCGTGGACCCGCCGTGGCTCGCGGTTTGAGCCCAGATCTTGTCGACGAGTATGTTCGCCCGAGCTTTCCACCGCTTTGCTCTCAGAAGCCGGTCTCGCCTTTCCCTGAGGCGTTGAAGGACACTAGAAGACCGGAGAGTGACAATGAGATGTATGAGACCTTTAGCAAGTGTCAGGTAAACATTCCTTTGCTAAAATTGGTTAAAAGTATTCCTAGATATGCTAAGTTTTTAAAAGAAATTTGCACTATCAAAAGGAATCAAAAATTGAAAGGAAAACAAAAGGTCAAAATTAGTGAGCATGTTTCCGCGGTTTTTCAAAAGAAAATGCCTAAAAAGTGTGGTGACCCGGGTAGGTTTAGCATTCCATGTGTGATTGGTGATACTAAAATTGAAAATGCTATGCTTGATCTTGGTGCATCTATCAATGTTTTGCCTTTGTCCTTGTATGAATCCCTAGGATTAGGACCTTTGCATGAGACCGGTATTGTTATTCAACTAGCTGATAGGTCTAATGTGTATCCTAAGGGAGTGGTTGAAGATGTACTTGTTATGGTTGGTGATTTGATATTTCCCGCTGATTTTTTTGTGTTGGATATGGAGCATGACAAAGATGCGGCCCCTATGCTGTTAGGTAGGCCTTTCATGAAAACAGCACAAACTAAAATTGATGTTAATAGTGGGAAATTGACTATGGAATTTGATGGGGATGAAGTTGAATTTAACATCTATGATATGAAGCCCGTTGTTGATTCCTCTTTGAACTTTGTTGATGTAATGACTCCTAACCCTTTGGATGAGTTACAACCTATGATTGAGGATTCTAACATGACAGCTTTATTGGATGAGAAGGGAGAGTCCCCTAACTCTCTTTTGGGCATTGGCCCCATTGTGCTAACTCCGAGCAAGAAGCTTTTTTCTTCTTCTTTTGTGCAGGCCCCGGAAGTTGAGTTTCAACACCCCCCTGATCCATCGAAGTATGGGGGGAAGGCAACCAAGAAGGTAAAGATGGAGGAGCCACCGAAGGAGTCAACTACCAAGAAGCATGGTCTAAGGTTTAAACCTTTCCATGAATGGTTCAAGAAGGAGGTGCTCAATGAGAGGGTTCCTAAAGGACCCGATGATATAGATTGAGGTTGTGTGAGTAGTATGTCGAGCCACGACAATAACTAAGGCGCTTCTCGGGAGGCAACCCGAGGTTTGAGATGCTTTATTTTATTTTTTCTTTTTGTTTATTTTTTAATTGTCATTTTTAGTGTTTTTGTGGTTAGGGAAGGATGCCCGAGGCACAGGTTCAGCTACAATCTGTAGCCAAAACCGCTGTAAGTCTTTCTTCCTTTCTAAAAAAAATAAAATAAAAAAATAAAATAAAAAAAAATCCTTGGATGTGCGGAAAACCCACAAGGGCCGCATAGGTAATAAGAAGGTGACTCGCTCAACCCCAGGTTGAGGCAAAAATGAGTCTTGGAGTGATGCGAGATTGGTGTTCCCCGAAGAAGAGCTTGTGATTGTAGGTTGTAAACTACGATCACGGGTTTGTGCTTAGCAACCTTCCGGAAGTTGGTGATTTGCTGAATTCGCCATTCATTTTTCTTCTTCTGTGGATCTTCAATTTCGGCGTTCTTCCTTGTTACCCATTGTTTTGGATGAGCTGGACATTATTGGATCATCATTGAGCTCATCCCACTTCTACTACACCTTGTGCTTCATTGGAGGGAGACCATCCGGTCTCGTATGTGAGTCTTCTGTTTTCTTTCCCCCCGTGCTTTTACCTTGTCTTTCATTCCATTGGGGACAATGTCATGTTTAAGTATGGGGGAGAGAATGTATTCACATGTTTTATGGTGTTGTGCACTTGTGTATGGCTGATGTGTATGAATTTTTGAAAAATTTGAAAAAGAAAAAGCCAAAAATATGAGAAAAAGGCAATCAAAATCCTGGGATGAGCTGAAAAGCTCAGGTAAAAAGCAGGTAGTCCGACCGACTCTAGGTTGGTGCAAAAATGGACTTGAGTGATGTGAGCAACATGTGAGATATCTAGCAAAATGAGTGTGAGTGATTTAGGATTTTCTTGCTTGGCGTTGGTGTCATAAGAAGAGGTGTTATAAGGAGTTCGGGTAGGATCACTCATGGAGCGATAAGGAGATAGATTGGAGTTTATGCATTGCTCATTTTTGATTGTTTGGAGGTGAAGTGTTGAGTCTTGTAATTGCTAGTTTCATGTTCTTCCTTACTTCCTGAAACCTGTGTGCTGATTGGAGGAGTGAGTTTTCTTTTAGCTTACTCGAGGGCGAGCAAGGTTTAAGTATGGGGGATTTGATAAGCGGTATTTTACATAGCGCAACTAGTAGTTATTAGCATAGTTTTGTGGAGATTTTGGCTCGGTTTTGGAGCTAAGTCGATGCTTGAGGTGCGGAGCTACATTATGATTATTTGGAAGCACTTGCATGTTGAGGACGAGGCTCGAGGTTTCCTTGGCGAGAAGACGCTCGAGGAGCCGGGCTGACATGAAGAGACGACGTTGAAGCTAGGAGAAGTAGCTTGACGCGGGCCATGGCGACCCACCGCGGGCCGACGCGGGCTGGGCTGGAGCTGGCTGACGCGAGCAGGCGGCGGCGGGTGGACGCGACTGGCCGCGAGTGGCGGCGGGCGGCGGCGATCGCCGGTGGTCGCGTTTTTGCTCCAGGAAGTTCTGATCTTTGGCGAGGCAAAACGGCGAGCGGAAGCGATCGCGTCCGGTCGCATCTCTGGCGTTTCTGAACTTTCCCGATTTCCTTTTTGGCTTGACGTTTTGTTTTCCCTTAATCAATTCAGACGTTTTGTTTGTCAGTTTAGGTTAGATTAGCACGTTTTTGGCAGACATTCATCTATCCATCACCATTCCCTCTCTCTCCTCTCATCATCTATCTTTTCCATCTCTTTTCTTTCTTTGTTTTTCTCAAGAACGTTTTTCTAGTTTTCTCCATGGTTTTGGATTTCGTGAAGAACATGAACCGGAACTAAGACCCTTGTTTTGCCTAGCGTGGAAGCACTCGATTAATTCAGTTGTAAGGTTTTATCTCTTGTTCGTCCCTTTGGATTTTTGTATTGATTTCCTTGAGCATAATTCGGATTTCTATATTGTTGGCTAGATTGACATCCTAGTTCGATTTTATAGTTTTCTAATTGCTAGAATATGGATAGACGGTGGAATCCCTAATCACTTGTAGCAACCACAATTGTATGAAATTGGTATATTGAATTCAATTGTGAAAAGGAAATTGATTTGCATGTCATACTTGCGGTGTTGAGTCTTTGCTTGCAATCCATTATTTCGTATGCCCTATACTATTGATTGAATCAACTTAGGAGGTCTTCTAGGTTTTCAATTAGTAAGTATTAGCAAGACCGGTTGGATTGTTAATATACAAAAAATCAGAATTGGGACAAATCCATAGGATTATGATGAACATGAAATGAACCGAATTGCAACTTGGTTAATTGATGTGTGGAAACTTGCTAGGTGAAACTCTTTCTCCCATTGTTTAATCTGATTTTTGTGCTATTGCAATTGAGTAGTTTTAGTAGAAAACCAAATCCCCCCCCATTTGTTCTTTAAAGTTGATAAATTAGTAGTTACATTGAAATTGACATTTTAACTCCCTTGGGTACGATTCCCTACTTGCATGCTATACTCTAGTTGCATATTAGGATTACTTTGATAGTGTGAACGACTGAAAATACGCTATCAACCCCTGAGTCGTGACGTAGAGTTTACCATTGATCTCGAGCCTGGTACCACGCCAATCTCCAAGGCACCGTATCGGATGGCTTCAGCGGAGATGCAAGAGTTGAAGAAGCAACTCGAGGACCTTCTTGAGAAATGATATATAAGGCCGAGCACATCACCTTGGGGCGCTCCGGTTTTGTTCGTCAAGAAGAAGGATGGATCGTTCTGACTTTGTATCGACTATCGAGAGTTGAATAAAGTCACGATCAAGAACAAGTATTCGTTGCCGAGGATTGATGATCTGTTGGATCAATTGCAAGGAGCAAAAGTCTTTTCCAAGATCGATCTGAGATCTGGTTACCATCAGCTCAGGATTCGTGAGGAAGACATTCCGAGGACTGCTTTCCGGATGAGGTATGGCCACTATGAGTTCGTAGTCATGCCATTTGGCCTTACCAATGCTCCGACGGTCTTCATGGATATGATGCATCGATGTTTCCACCAATACATGGATAAGTTCATGGTGGTCTTCATCGACGATATTTTGATCTATTCCCCGAGTGAGGAGGCTCACGAGGAACACCTTCGAATCACCTTGTCAGTCCTTAGACAGAATGAGTTGTACGTAAAGTTGTCTAAGTGTGACTTCTGGATCAAAGAAGTGGCTTTCTTAGGCCATGTGATCAATGAGGATGGGGTTATGGTTGATCCCCAGAAGATTGAAGCGGTAGCCGACTGGAAGCGGCCTTAGAATGTGAAGGAGGTGCATAGTTTCTTAGGACTCGCTGGATATTATAGACGGTTCGTGGAGGGATTTTCTAAGATCGCTCTACCTATGACCGGTTTGCTCCGCAAAGTCCATAAGAAGTTTGTTTGGGACGACAAGTGCGAGGCCAGTTTTCAATAGTTGAAGAAGTGTCTGACCTCTGCACCAGTGTTAGCGCTACCAGAAGGAACTAATGGTTATGAGGTCTATAGTGATGCTTCAAAGCATGGGTTTTGATGTGTACTGATGTAGAAAGGAAAAGTTATTGCGTACGCATCTCGGTAATTGAAAACCTATGAGGCAAACTACCCGACGCATGATCTGGAGTTAGCAACTGTAGTATTTGCGTTGAAGATTTGGAGGCACTATCTCTATGGTGTGAGGTGCCAAGTCTTCACCGATCACAAGAGTCTCAAGTACGTGTTCACTCAGAAGGAGCTGAATATGAGACAACGTCGCTGGTTAGAGCTACTCAAAGACTATGACAACGAGTTGCTGTATCATCCGGGCAAGACTAATGTAGTAGCCGATGCATTGAGCCGGAAGACGCCGCACGAGACTGTAGTGGCTCTACTCACTGCTCAAACCAAGTTGAACCAAGGGTTGTGAGAGATTGAAGTCTTGTACGATCAGCGTCGAGGATACCTGAGTATGCTTGAGATTCAAGCTACGCTACTTGATCAAATCAGGGAGAAGCAAGTTGACGACGTGGTCTTGGTAAAGCTAAGCAGTGAAGTGATGGACGGAAAAGCTCCCGGATTCGTGATTCAGGAGGATGGATCACTTTGGTTTCAGGACCGGATTTATATGCCTGACGTTGATGGTCTTCGCCAGTTGGTGATGAAAGAGGCCCATTCGTCAGCTTATTCTATACATCCATGCTCTAGTAAGATGTACAAGGACCTCAGGAAGAAATTCTGGTGGCCCAACATGAAGTGGGATGTAGCGGAATTTGTGGCGAAATGCTTGACTTGTCAGAAAGTCAAGATAGAACACCGTAGACCAGGTGGTGAGTTACTACCTCTTCCAGTGCCAGAGTGGAAATGGGAGGATATCACTATGGATTTCGTCACAGGATTGCCAAAGACTCAGAGTCAAAAGGATGCGATATGGGTAATCATTGACAGGCTCACGAAGAGTGCTTATTTCGTGGCTATCAAGTCAACATGGGGAACCCAGAAGCTATCAGAAGTGTTTCTACACGAGATTGTCCATTTGCATGGTACACCAAAGACCATTGTATCGGATCGTGATGGTCGATTCATGTCGAGATTCTTGAAGGAACTCCACAAGGCCATGGGAACCGAGTTGAGGTTTAGTACTGCGTTTCATCCTCAGACGGATGGACAGTCTGAGAGGACCATCCAGACATTGGAAGATACGATGAGAGCTTGCGTACTTGATTGTCCGACTAGCTGGGAGAACAGCCTAAGTCTAATTGAGTTCACGTACAACAATAGCTAGCATGCTACCCCATTCAAGGCATTGTACGGTCGAAAGTGCAGATCTCCGGTTTGTTGGAATGAGAATGCCGACAAGGTTCTGCTCGGACCAGAGTTAGTTGAAAGGACTGCCTCGGACATTGCTTGGATCAGACAGAGGATGTTAATAGCTCAGAGTCGACAAAAGTCTTATGCAAATTTGAAGCGCGGGAATGTCGAGTTCGAGGTTGGTGACAAGGTGTTTGTTAGGGTGTCACCATCCAAGGGTGTGTTCAGGTTCGGCAAGCGTGGGAAGCTTAACCCTCACTACGTGGGACCGTTTGAGATCCTTGACATGGTGGGGTCTCTAGCGTATCGTTTGGCATTGCCGCCGTCGGCACATCCAGTGCATAACGTGTTCCACGTATCCTTATTGAGAAAGTACATGCCAAATGCGTCTCATGTGTTGAGTTATGAAGACATTGAGATTCAGGCAAATGGTACCTACGAGGAGATACCTGTGCGTATTCTCGAACGCCGTGAGAAGCAGTTGCGGAGCAAGGTAGTACCATTGGTACGGATTCTTTGGTCCAAGACTGGATCTGAGGAGGTTACTTGGGAAACCTGGGAGACTGAGGAGGATATGCTTAGCCGTTTTCCCGAGCTGTTTTCGGCCTAGTTTCGGGGTCGAAACCGTTTTAAGGGGGTAGTGTTGTAACGCCTCGTTTTTTTGGTTTATTCGGCCAAGTTTCGGGATCGAAACTTCTCTTAAGGGGGAAGTGATGTAATAGCCCTCATTTTTAATAAGGGTGTTTGGGTAATTTTCCCAGCCCTCGTTCTGTAATCGTGTCGCTTTCAGAGAAGTTCAGATTTTCTGTATCGAGATTTATCTTTGTAAAATTCTCTGAGGGATATAAAATACATTCGTCATATTTTAGGGGCTTAGAATATTTGTTCGGGTACAAATATATATAATCCGAGGTATAAACCCACGCCAAACCTTTTCCCGGGCAAACAGACGAGGAAAAGGCAATTCCACGACCGCATCAGCAATTCCGCGACCGCGGAAAAATGGCTCTCAGAAGAACTGGGCACAGGAATATTCCGCGACCGCGGAAATGGTTCCGCGACAGCGGAAAACTCCAACACGCCAACGTCGCGTCGTCTGCATAGTCTCGTCCTCCGTGCCGCCGTTGATCGTTTGACTCGCCGTTGATCTGGGAGGGGAGGGCTCCTCCTTTGGGCTATAAAAGGAGGTCGATTTGGGAGGTTTAGGGGCACCCAAATCTGAGATCCCTCTCACTCTCTCTCTCGTTTCCATAGTCGTCGGAGTTTCGAGCTCTCGCCGAAAATCTTCGAAGTGTCGCCGGAGGCCTCGCCGAGAGTAGTAGCAGCCTTGGAGTGGTACATTGGAGGCGCAAGGAAGGCTGGAGTCGAAGCCCTCGCGAACCAAGCCCTCTCGCATCATCGCCAGTGAGTTTTCTCCCTTCGGAGTCGCCGGAGTTCATGGCCGTGACCGCGGACATGAACTGCCGCGACCGCGGCAGTGACAAGGTCGGCCGCGTCTGCGGCCTCTGTCATGACACTCGCGGTGGCCTTGTCCTCGACGTCCGCGACCGCGGAATCCCAGCCGCGACCGCGGATTGCTCTGGCAGTCGCGATCGTGGCCTTGTGCATGCCGGTCTCGGTCGGGACCTTCGTTCTTTCGATTTCGTTCGTTCCTTCTTAGATTCGTATCATTTTATCGTCGAATCTAACCTAGGGTTTCGTTATGGGTCGTCGTCGTAGGAATCTGTAATCCGTCTTCCGTTCCCGTTCCGGACCCAAAAACCCGTCGTCGCTCTATCGTTCGTCTAGATTAAAGGCAAGTGGCGATTCACTCTTGCTTATCATTCCATGCTTCCATTAATTATCAATTGTTTAATTGTTAATTAAATTGGGATGAACTATTGTTTTCGTTTGGAAACAGATTTTATAAATGATACGATTAGAAAGTGATATTATAATAGGTTGTATATACTGCTAGAAACAACGCTATTATATATATATATATTATTGCCATGATGGTATTGATGTGGACTATTGTGTGATTTTAACTGTTTAGTTAGAACGAGTATTCGTAGGAATGCTATGTGCCTTGTGAGATCTAGTCGTTTCTTTATAACTGGTATTAGGATGATTTTCCCCTAGTGCTTTCTCTGGTCATGACTGTACCCTTACTCAGGGTAGGTGCACAACAGCTGGTGCCGCCATTCAGGATTTATTCCCTTCGATATCTCTCGCGATGAGATGATATATCTTAAAAGCTTGTAACGTAAATGTACGCTTTGTCACTAAAACAAGATAAGTGCCGTTATGCACATAATTAATGAACCTTGAGCGAGAAGTATAACTTGGAACCTCGTCTGGACTTCGATTAGAGTAAGTCCTCCTTCCAAATCTGAATTCGCATTACGCGGTGAGGTTGGTCGTGGATCCAAATGGTCAAGTCTTTTTAAACGCTTGTGTGAAGTTATAATGTTCCCGAACACTTGTCATACTTTTCGATAAGACTCAATCTTTTGGAGTCTTCTCTTCATACGTTTCCGATAAGACTCGATCTTTAGGAGTCTTCTCTTGATCATTCTATTTTGTATCCTTCCGTAGAAGTATTGATGTTTACTATCGTCATCGGCTTTCATTCGAGAAGCGATGGGTCTAACCTAATACGACTACCTTAGAACCTTTCTGTTTTACCCTTGCATAGTCTTTCATTAGACTAACCAGCCAATTATTTTTCCCTTGCATGGTTGGATGGTGTCATCTGTCTCATACGGCACATCAGGTAAACTTTCGTTCCGTGAAGGCTAGAATCTGACGATGAAGGCAGATGAAGTTTTAAGAGTTTTTATCCAGGTTGAAGATCCTAGACGGATGATCGCTTCGATCAAGACCCTTATGTTATTTATTTAAAAGACTTCCGCTGTATTAAACATATTATGTATTTCTGTTGTATTTGGGATTTACGGATGTAATTCCGAGACTTTGGTTTAAATACAGATTATGATATCTCGTATTATCAGTATGTTTTATGTTTTGAATGAATGATTAAGCCTTGGGTGGCTTCGGATGTGAAATCTGAGGTCACTGGCGGTAATATTTTCAAGGAAATATTTGGGGGTGTTGTGTTTCGATATCAGTATGTTTTATTTTTAGATTTTTATCTTCTATGAATATCACTATTGTTTGGTGTTTGTTGTGTTTCGATAATGATGGTATTTATGTATGAACTTATTACTTGGTGTTTGATGTATTTCAGACTTTATTAGTTCTTGGTGTTGAAGACTCTTATTATCTTTGTGTTTTCCTAGTGCAATATTTCATTACCATTGTTATTATTATATATGTCGTTATGTAGTTACGTTATTAATATTTGTTATTGAAGATATCTTATATTTTAAGTTTGTAATTTTCAGTTTATGTCTTGATCGAGTATAATCCGAAGACATGGATCAACCACTTGGCCCGAGATGAAAGATGTCTAGACGTGAGATACAGAAGAAGTGGCTTCCTAGATGTCAAGTGTTGTTAGAGACGTGTGTGCGTCTCTCAGCTGCATACCATGTTAGGTTTATTCACATGGTTTCTTGTTATGATTCAGAGCTCATGGGGTACATGTGGATGCGCCAACTGATGGACTCTGCGTCAGATGTTAGATGTATCAATGCATTTTGGATGGAGATGCATGTCCTTTAATATCTTTGCGATGAGCTAGAGACCAAGTGCGGGCTATTACCTTCACACCGTATGTCCATTCTGGAAAAGGTTGGGATTTTCCTTTACATTATTTCAGTTGGGTTGGCTAATAGAGATGTATGTGAGCGGTTTCAGAGATCAGGCGACACCATTAGCCGTGTGTTTCTCTAGGTTCTAGATGCAATGGTTGACAGGCATAGGGGTTTTAACAACTTCGTACTTAACCTTATAAAACCCCGTGATGCAAATTTCACTAACATTCCAGCAAAAGTGATGAATGAGCCCCGATATAGTCTCTTTAAGGTATGAATTATTACTTATATTTTCAATTTATTGCCAAGTTGAACCAACCATGTCGTCTAATATTGTTACTGAATTCATTTAGGGTGCTATTGGATGTATTGATGGGGTTCACATTGAATGTCGTGTGCTTGAGGAAGAACAATTTCCTTATATATGTCGTAAGGGGTATACTTCATTCAATGTAATGGCGGTGTGCGACTTTGATATGTACTTCACATTTGCATTAGTCGGGTGGGAAGGAAGCGCCCACGACACTCGGGTGTTGGACCATGCTTTGAGCTATCCTCACATGAACTTTTCCCATCCTCCATCTGGTAAGCCATGATCAATCGTCATCTATCCTTACTTTAAAAATAACTTATATATGTGTTATCATGCAAATTTTCCTTACATATTGACATATATGTATGAATGGGTTTGCATTTTATTAGCGTCTCTTTCCTATATAAAATATATCATTTTTTATGTTTAATTGTTCGTAGGTATATACTACTTAGTTGAAAAGGGATATCCAGACAGAAAAGGCTATATGGTGCCCTACTCCAAGGTAAAATATTACCAATCTCAGTTCATGCGAGAGGCTCTGAAAAAATATTTGAGAAGGATTTAACCGAGTCCATTCTTCTTTGAGGACGACAATTGAACGGTGCTTTGGTATTTTGAAGAAGAGATGGAAGATATTAAAAGGCAAGCCATCATATGATATTCCCACACAAATCGACATCATTTGTGTGTTTTGCACTGCACAACTTCATACTAGAACATAAGCTAAATGATTCAATCCTAGAAGAGGATGATGATGATGATGAAGATGGATTCAAGTTTGACACCATGGATTATAAAGGCAAAGACAACGACCCCAAAGGCTACATGAGTGGCATTCGAGATGTCATTGCTAAACAGATTTGGGATCACAAGAATATATATTTGGCTGGTCTGTAATTCGTAGGATTACGAAGTCTAGTTTTTTGTAAACAAGTCTAATCTTAAAACATTACTTAAATTAATGAGGGGATACCTACGTCATTCTCTATTTTGTATGGCGGTTAGGGTCTTATGTATATTGATCATGGATGATTTAGGTGACTAGCTTGTGATTTTGGTGGGTAGATTTTACACATGTCTAGAGGTCGTGTTGGTAAGTAGTGAGTACTTGATGAGTGATCATAATGTGTATGTCGTTGTCATTGTTTCAATATGTGCATTCAACACTTCTAAAGAAGGATTATGGTACCACAAAAACAAACAACTCAACAATAATGACATACGAAAACATAGCTAAAAATGTACTTTTGTTTCTAAAACATTTATAAACTTTTAAGTGCATTTAATAAAATGTTAGTATTGTTACAATACTAACGTTTGAAGTTGTGCAATAAATTGATTCAACTATGAACTCAATGACCCTTAATGATGGATGATACGTTTGAGGACGACTTCAATGGTTTGTGACCATAGCTAAAAATGTACACAAGCTCAAGTAAAATGAGATGATCATTCACTACGAAACATAGCTAAAAAGGTATAAACGAGATGATCATTCACTATGAAACAAACATACAAACGCACAACAAGATGATCAAGTACATTACGAAGGAAAGAAACAAACACTTCAAAGATACAAGTACCACAAAAGAAAGCAGAAAGAGAATCATACCGACAATGACATACCGATAAGTATCACACATTGAGTTCATAGTTAAAAATCCAACCATTATCATTACCATACCGATGAAGGTCCTCAAAGAAACTAATCTAGTTGGATGACAGCGGGTCTCAGACATAGCCAAATATGACCGTTCCAATGAAGGTGAAGCATGAGATGATCATAACCGACAATGATATTGTTGTAGTTGAATTCCCCAAAACTCACTTCATACATACCAAAGTCCGGGTGTCGTACAACAGTTCCATACCACCATCCGTCACGATTCCATACGTCTACGTGTTGCCCTATCTCGTAATAGCGTAGAGTTCTATAAGGAGGTATGTGACACAACAACCCTCATGGGACTTGTTCTACAAGGGGACCCGAGCGGTCGTTAGTCATCAATGATTCGTATTTGACACGGTAGAATCCAATCAATGGTAAGACTAAGGATATATTGACGGTGTGATATGAACCGAGCAATCCCTGTTCCACTCCAATGATTTCAACTCGTTCCTCTAAATGAATTGTCTTGCCATTTAGGAAATCTAAAAACATTACACAATAGTAAGACTTGTTTTATATAATGTGGGGCAATAAAAGTATATATTGAAGTGGAATACAAACATACAAAAGTGTATACTGACAAAACATATATATTGTCGGCGAAGACAATGTTATATAGGAAATTGTTATTGATAAATCTTACCAGATTTGTTGCCGGTGGTGTGAATCTTCTCTTGTCTTTTGGCCCTTTGCCCAGAAAAGCTCCAAATTTAGTGGGTGCAAGATAGTTAAGTCTTTGTACTTGAATGGAAATGTCCACAACAACATATATATTGTCAGCCAATGCAACTACTCCCTTGAGTAACTTGTCATATGCATGGGTAAGGAAAGAGTTTTATATTAACATTTGTATACTAAAGGACAACACACCCCTAGACTAGGTTCCATAGTGCAACACACAAGTAGAAGAATATGAAGTGAAGACTAGACATTCACTTTCACGTGAAGCATTGAGAAGAAGCAAGAGTCGGGTGTGAAGAGACATGGCATCAGATCTCGTGAAGCACAAAAAAACAAGCCTCTTCTAACCATTATCACATGAGTCTGCTGCAAAATAAGTGGCTTGGTGAGTTGTGTTATCAAGTTGTAGGATCGTGATTGTTAGATAAATAACTAAGGAACTAAGAATACCAATTCTCAGTTCCCTTCACAGCGGAAATAAACAATCAAACACAAATGAACGAGTTCCTTATAGTGGAAACCTTCGATTGCCAACTAGCAATCTAGGATAAAAACCACTACCTTTCTTCCGAAAGGATTTTAAGGTCTACTTCTTGATTTCTTATCACTTCGGTTACAGCTTATCCTAGGAACAAACACACAATTTCTTTGTCTTACACACAGTTAGACAATCCTAGATAACTTAACATAAAGTATAATCAATCCAAGAAGCAGTCCTAAGCACTAAGGAACTAACTCACTTACAGTCACAGGAACTAGCACACAGCTCTTTGATTCCTTGACTGGTTTCTCTTGATCTTGTTCTGATTTGATGATCTTGTTGAGAGCTTCACACTATGATATTTGCTATGGAGTGTGATTCTTGTAGTTGTGCTTAAAGATAATAGCAGAGCTTATCTTCCTTATACAGTGTATTCTCGAGGTTGGATCTTCTCTTGGTTCCCACAGATCAAGCTTGCCCTAGGATGTGTGGTGATCCTTGATTCACGCTGTCTTTGACATATACCAATAACCTAGGCAGCTCAGAATCCACTTTGGTTGGTCAACTGCTTCAGCCAAGTCTGCCAAGTCGTTGTCCAACTCCTTTCGTCCGAGGTTCAACAATCTGGACACTTGGGAACTGTCCTCTGGATGGTGACAACTTTATGATAGGTCACTTTCAACAACCTTTGTCCGAGGTTCGGCATTCTAGGCATCTTGGAGTTTTGCTCTGGATGGTGACAGACTTTTGGAAGCTTTGCTCAAGTCGCTTTCACCATCTTTTGTCCGAGGTTCGGTGTTCCCATATTTCTCGGGAAAAGCAAAGTCACGTGTTGCATTTCTGGGCACACCTGAGTTCCTTTGGCTTGCTTCTTGGTTTCTTTGTCTTGTTTGACTTCCATGGTTTCAACAATTGTCCTGTGGTTCCTTAACACACATCTTTGAGATAAAACATTAGTATCAAAATATTTATCATCTTCAAAAGTAGAGAAACTGAGGAAAGAAACTCTCAAGGAAACCGAAGTTCCAGAGTTCCGTTTCCTAACAATTTCCCCCTTTTGATGATGATAAATATAAGGAACCTGGCAACATAATAAGAACATGAGATTCATGAGAACAGTTGAGCTAAGAGATTTACAACTTTATAAAATAATGAGAGAACATTCAAAAGTTGCAAATTCCCCCTAAGCAAATGAACTAAGTTATTCGAGTTCCCCCTCAGAAGTAGAACGGGTTCAGATTTCCTATAAGTTCAATAGTTCCAAGAGTTCAAGGTTCCTATCCATTCTCTCCCCTTTTGACATCATCGAAAAGATTAATTTACTTATCAAGTATAGGATATCAATGTGAAATAAACAATTACGTTAAACCCATGACAGTCACCATAATAGAAACTTAAGGCAAAGAAAATTGATGCATTAGAAACATTACCAAAATAGTTCATTAATCATTAAGGTCAATACATTGTCCAGAGATGCATAGTGGAAAGAGGAACAAAAGATCACAAACAGCTTGACAAAGACAAAATAAGGATAGAAGAGGAGAGTAGGACCCTAGGGAACTACTAGCACACTGTGATGTTATAGCACTGGGAACTAGGAGAGACGTTACTATGGCAGCGTAGTGGCCTCCGCTTCAGTTTCCTTCATTTCTGCAGTTCCTTCACCTTGCCTGTGGCCTGATTTGCTTCAGTTGCATCCTCCCAGGTTTTCTGAAGCACCTCCACCAGACTGGAAACAACAGCTCTAGTTTTCCCCAGTTCATTTACTTGATCACGGAGGGCAACTGATATAGCATGGGAACCGTCTGTGATAGCTTTTTCAATACGACCCAGAGAAGTTAGGATCACAGAGGAGTCTTGAGTGGGGTAGAGCGGTGGCAGAGAGCTTGGGGAGGCTTGAGAACTTGCCTTTTCCTTAGGCGGATCAGCTTGTGTTTCAGAGGGAGCGGCCTGGTGATCTTTGGTTTTGAGTTTTCTTACTGTGGTGATGGTGAGGAACTTGTTGTAGGCGGTTTCAGGGAAGTCATCAGGATATTGGTTGAGCATGGAGAGAAGTTGTTTGATGAGATGAGGGAAGGGCAGGGTATGAGATTCATGAGACTTATAGAACTGCATGTGGGCCAACACTATCCGGGGGAGATCAACTTGGTCACCGGACACAATCTTATCCATGAGAATTGAATCAGTGATGAGAACCGTGGCTCTATGCTCCTGTCTGGGAATCAAATTTCTGATGAGCCAGAAGTGCAACATCTTGTTGGAGATAGAGAGCCCCTTAGTTTGCAGGCTCTTTGGAGTGTCGCCATCATAGAGCTTGGTTACCACCTCAGTCTTGGTTTTGTAGCCTTTTCCTTTGGGTCATGTCTTCTTTTGGTGCAAAATGTCAAAGCCTGACCTGTGCTCAATCCCTAGAGTGGAGGCAATGATGCTGGGGGACAGAGGATACATAGTTCCCTTCCATTGAATGATGACCTCATTGCAGGGAGAGTTTTCTTTGGCTGGCACAAAGGTCATACACTGGTAGAAGAGGCGCACGACTTCGTCGGAGACTGAGAAGGGTTCCACCAAGATCTGGTCCCATCCTTGGTACTGGAGCAGAGAGTGAAACTCACCGAGGGATTCACCGAATTGATCTTCATCTTCGTCCTCTAGGGTTTGGGTCCAGAACTCCGTTCCGATAATGAGAGGCTTGAGTATCTTCCTCTTAGAGAAGGAGGAAGACACTTGTCCCAGAGAGGAGGAGGAAAGGGTGGTGGATTTGGGACTTTTTGAGGCAGGATTGTAAGGAACCAAGGCTTGGGAACTGCGCGAAGTTTGAGCCTTGTGGCAACTGAGGGAGCAGGGTTAGAGGCAGGTTTGGATTTAAGGCTTGCAGGCGACGACTCTGAGTTGTGGATCTCCTGGGTGTCCTTGTCCGGAGAGGAGTCGTGGGAGCCTCCTTCTGAGACGGTGTGGGTAGCAGATGTGGACACAAGAGGGAGTTCCTTTACTTTCTCCTCAGCTTGCTGGGCTATAGGGTTTTGAGAGGGGGTGACATTAAGGGATTTCGAGGATGAGGCTGTTTTCTTTTCTCTGAAAGCTTTGAGGAGTGCAACTTCTTCCTCATCCTGAACAAGATTAGGGTTAGGGTTTTTGTCGGCCATTTGAGAAGCTGGGGTTTTTTTAGAAGTGAGAAATAGAAAGGGAGAGTTTGAGAGAAGGAGAGAGAGCTGGAGAGAGCAAGATGGAGAGCTTGGTTCAATCAACAGGAGCCCTTTAATAATTGTTGAGTGTTGTTAGAGCCGTTGGAGAGATCGAGCCGTTGAGAGAAATATTGGGAGATCTGAAGCATTGAAACGGCTCTAAGGATTTGCAGCCTTTTGAAGTTGAACAGTCATAAATTCAAAGCTCAACCACTCAGAGATGGAAACTGTTCCCGGGTGATATGACATGTCTGACGTCTGAGATTTTGCCATAAATGTCGTCTTGGGACGAGCAAATTTCTTACTAGCCGTTTAGAAGGTAGTCCAACCTAGTTCCTTTCTGGCGATTTTTTTTAGTGTGCTAGAGGGATATATGGGAACTTTGATGTGGGTTTTAGAACATGGAACCTGAAAGTACGTTCCCATACAAGAAATCGGGGAAGACCATTTATCGCATTACCCAATAATTCCTAGAGAGGGTTAAGAAGAGGATCATAGGGAATTAGATTGTGCAATGAGGCAAGGGAGGGTCATAGTACACAATCATCATTTCGGCTTGTATTGTTGGGTTAGAATATGATCAGATTATGACTTTTGGGCCAACAAAGAAACTTGGACAATGATTGAATTTTAATAAAAAGGAACATCCAAGGAGAAGAACTCGAAAAAATTGTCAAAGCCTTTTGAGTAACCATTATGGATATGAGGGTCTAACGCAAGAGAAATAACACTAAGATTCCAAGATTGAATAAGTAAAAGATCTAAACTAGTCAATCAAGGGAACTGGAAAGAAACCTTTAAACTAAAGTCACTGCTATGTTATAAGAATCATTCCCAGTTCTAATCTAAGGTTCTCGAAGGGAACTCTATTCAAGGCTTTGGTGAATATATCTGCAACCTGATCAACATGATCTCTAAGAAAATGATGTCTGATATCTATATGCTTGGTCCTAGTATGATGCACATGATTCTTAGAAATGTTTATAGCACTGGTGTTATCACAAAGAATGGTAAGAGGACCATAGGACATACCGAAATCCGTAAGTTGTTGCTTTAGCCATAAGAGTTGGGAACAACAAGAAGCGGCTGCAATGTACTCATATTCTGTGGTGGAGAGGGAGACTGAGATTTGTTTCTTTGAGCCGCATGACACAAGGCAAGGGCCTAGGAACTGTGCCATTCCAGAGGTACTCTTTCTATCCACCAAGTATCCAACATAATCAGCATCGGTGAAACCTATCAGCTCAAAGGGACACTCTTTGGGGTACCAAATGCAGAGTGAATCAGTTCCCTTGAGATACCGGAGTATCATCTTCACAACAGCTAAGTGTGTTTCTCTTGGACAGGATTGAAACCTAGCACACAAGCCAACAACAAACACAATGTCTGGGTGACTAGCGGTTAGATACATGAGAGAACCTATCATACCTCTATAGAGCTTTTCTTCCACAAGAGGACTGGAGTGATCTTTGTCCAAATGGGCAATGGTAGATATGGGAGTGGAGAGAGGCTTGCAGGACTCCATTTTGAACTTTTTCAACAGTTCCCTGACATACTTTTATTGGTGAATTTGTATGTCATCTTTCTTTTGGGATATTTGCAATCCGAGGAAGAAGGTGAGTTCCCCTATTAGACTCATTTCAAATTCACTGCTCATCAAGTCTTTGAACTTATCTACAAGGGACATGTTAGTGGAACAAAAAATGATATCATCAACATAGATTTGAACCACTAAGATGTTACCTTCTTCTTCTAGAATGAAGAGAGTCTTGTCAATGATGCCACGCCTGTAACCATTGGAGAGTAGGAACTGGGCAAGACGATCATACCAAGCTCTAGGGGTTTGCTTGAGACCATACAAGGCTTTGTCTAGGAAATAGACATGGTCTGGATGATCACTGTCTTCAAAACCAAGTGGTTGCTTGACATAGACTTTCTCTTGAAGAATGCCATTGAGGAAGGCGGTCTTTACATCCATTTGGAATAGTTTGAAACCCTTGTGTGATGCGAAGGCAATCAACAACCTTATTGCTTCAATCATTGCCACTGGAGCATAGGTTTCATCATAGTCAATTCTTTCTTGTTGATTGTATCCCTGAGCAACAAGCCTTGCTTTGTTCCTAATCACAACTCCTAAATCATCGAGCTTGTTTCTGAAGACCCATCTAGTTCCTATGATATGCTTATCCTTGGGGCGGGGAACTAGATGCCATACTTTGTTCCTTTCAAACTGATGGAGTTCTTCTTGCATGGCTTGAATCCAGTCTGCATCCTTCAGTACTTCACCTATGTTCTTTGGTTCCATAATAGACAAGAAAGCATTGAAGGCAAAGAAAGTTAGATGTTCGAACCTGACTGGAGGCTTGATGGTTCTCCTTTCTCTATTTGGAGCTAGAGCATTTGATGTGGAGGTGTTTTGATTTGAACATTCAGCTTCAGCTTCTGTGTTGGGATCACCTTCTCCATTGAAGAACATGTGAGAGGATGAATCATTGATGTCTCCACAGGTGTTGTCTTCATGTTCATGGTTCCCAGAAATGGATTATTGTTGATTATCCGAGGGAACTGGTGGAGGAACAAGTGGGGGATTTTGTGCAGCAGGGAAGGAACTGGGTGGTGTGATGTCTTCATCTGGATCTTCTTGAGGAGGTTTGGGAAATGGATCTTCAAAGGAACTGATGGTGTTCTGCACATTTCTACCAAGTGATTTTTTATTAAAAATAACATGAACACTTTCTTCTACTTTTTTGGTCCTTTTGTTGAAGATCTTGTAGGCCTTGCTGCTTGATGCATATCCAATGAAGATCCCTTTATCACTCCTTGGGTCAAATTTGTCAAGATTGTCCTTCCCATTGTTGTGCACAAAGCATTTGCATCCGAATACCCTCAGATGTGAGATATTGGGAACTCTTCCTCTTAGGAGTTCATAGGGTGTCTTCTCTGTGATTGGGCGAAGCATAGCTCAATTAATGATGTAGCAAGCTGTGTTGATTGCCTCAGCCCAGAATGATTGAGAGAGTCCACTTGAGATGAGCATAGTTCGAGCCATGTCTTCTAAGGTTCTGTTCTTCCTTTCTACTACTCCATTCTGTTGAGGAGTGTATGGTGCAGAGAAGTTGTGATCAATGCGATGTTCACTGCAAAAGTTTAGAAATTCTCCATTTTCAAACTCGGTACCATGGTCAGAACGGATAGAGTTAATGGAACAGTCGAGAGACTTTTCTAACATGGGAACCAAATCCTTAAAACGTCTAATGGCTTCACTTTTGGATTTTATGAATATTGTCCAAGTAAAACGAGAGAAATCATCGACGAGAACAAAGATGTACCTGTTTCCTCCTAGGCTTTGAACTCTCATAGGTCCACAAAGGTCCATGTGAATGAGTTCAATAGGCCTTGAGGAACTTACCACATTCATGGATTTGAAGGAATTCCGAGCTTGTTTCCCTCTTATACAGTCTGAGCATGGTTCCTCAGATTTGCCACTTAGCTTTGAAAGGCCTCTGACTAGCTACTTTGAGTGTAGCTTTTGGATCAATTTGGTGCTAGCATGACCAAGACGTTGATTCCACAAGTCTGTTTGATCATTCACAGTTGAGAGACATAGTTTCTCCTTGGGAACGAAGGATGGGTCAACAACATACACATTGTTGAGCCTCTTACCTTTTAGGATGATTTGCCCCGAGGAGTCTAGAACAGTGCATTCACTTGACTTGAATCTAACTTCGTTGTCTCCTTGATCACACAGCTGTGACACACTAATTAGATCAAAACCAAGATTATCAACAAGGTGAACTTTATTTACCTTAATGTGGTCATTGAGATTCACAGTTCCTATTCCACAGATTGTCCCTTTGCTTTTGTCTCTAAAGGAGATGTTCCTTCCTTGGATGGGTTGAAGATAGGTCATTTGATTTCTTCTTCCGGTCATATGGCATGAGCAACCGCTATCAATGTACCATAGTCGAGGTTGCCTCTCTTCTTTCTGCACACAAGGGAACTAAGACTTTTGAACCCAGTGAAGCTTGACTTTACTGTGGGAATTAGCATTGCGAGTCTGTGAATGACCAGGGAACTGGTTCCTTTCATGGTAATAAGCTCTTTTCTCATTTTCAAAGTTTCTTTTCTTAGGACAATCAGTGTTGTAATGACCATTTTTGTCACAATAATAACACAAGCGATTGTAAACAACATGTCCATATTTTCCTTTTCCTGGCCTAAACGATTTCTCAGTTTTTCTTTTGTTGAAATCAACATTGTTTCTAACCTTACCATGAGCCATGTCCACATACTTTTTGTGAGCAAAGGAATTAGTGAACCATTTATCTTCAGGAAATGCTTTCTCCTTTCCCTTAGGTTCCCTCTTTGGACTTTGAGAAATTTCATTGAGATGCTTGACAACCTCAGCCTTGTTCTCAAGAACCATGATCTTCTCTAATAGGAGTTGATTCCTATCTCGAGAGGTGGCAAGAGTAGTATTGAGGTTCTCATTCATCTCAACAAGTTCTAGTCTAGCCTTTTCATCTTCAGTATCATTATTGGCCTTGTTATCAACATATCCAATTCCATGACGTTTTCTCACAAAGACAGTTTGATTGATCGTTTTTTCATTTATAGAGTCAGTGAGAATGTCTAACCTATCAATTATAGATTGAAGCATATCGTTTCCAGGTAGGTTATCATGCATAGGAACTTTAACAGAGTCTATACTAGTTTTATCGCAAGATTTGTAGATTTTAAGGTGACTAGCATGCACATTTCTAATGTCAATGAGTTTGGAGTGGGTTTCAGCTAGGTCTTTCTCAGTTTCATCAAGTTTCTTACTCCACACAGAATTCTCAACAGTCAAGCAAGCAATTTCATCTTCACAATCATCAAGTTTTTGTTGAAGAGAACTGGTTTCCTTTCCTACTTTCTTTATGATCTTTAGAAGTTGTTTCTTATCACAATCAACTAGAGTTTTTAGAAAGTCGTTAGAAGTTACCTCAAGGTCTTCTGAGTCGCTTGAATCTCCTCTCGCCATGAGACATCTTCTTCCAGAGAAACCACTCAGATCCAGTTCCTCATATGAGTCTTCTCCCCATGAGGCCACAAGAGCCTTCTTCCTCTGAGGTCTTTCATCTTCTTTGGAGTCTTCCTTGTTAGGACAGTTCTTAGCGTAGTGTCCCTTTTCTTTGCACTCATAACATGAGACTTCTTTGAGATCTCTCCTTGGTCCATTGTGAGAGGAACTGCCCTTTTGGAACCTTCCCTTCACGAAGAATTTTTTGATATTCTTTGTGAAGAGAGCTGTAAGTTCGTCCTCCTCTTCTTCTAGGTCTGAGTTCTCCTGCTCCATCTCAAGTCTTGAGAAGGCTTTGGAGATCTTGAGGGCAATTCCCTTCTCCAGTTTCTTATCGACATTGGCTTTGATGTGTTCTCCTTCTTCAACCTCCAGTTTCCCTATGACCTGAGTCAAGGGAAGAGATTGGATGCCTGGAGTATTCTTCATGATTCCCTTGATGAGGGTGAACTTAGAGTTGAGTCCATTGATGACCACCAGTGACTTGGAGACTTCATCGAGGTTGACTCCAGCCGCTGTTAGCTTTCCAATCAGCCTGTTGAACCGAGAGTAATATTCTGAGATGGTTTCAATTTCCATCATTTTGAAGGTGTGGTATTCTCCTTCCAAAGCAAACTTTCTGCTTTGCTTTAGTTCGTCACTTCCTTCATGCATATCCTTGAATGCCTTCCACATTTCCTTCGCCGTCTTGATGCCTATGACTTTGTCCATGTCTTCTCTGTCCAGTCCATTGAGAATGAACTGTCTGGCCTTGGCATTCTTTTCCATGATGACATAGTGCTCAGGTTTCCAGTCTTCTTCCTTCTGGGTGAGATCGACATAGCCATCTCCATTTTCGACTATCCTCCAGCATTGGTAGTCGTTGGTCTTGATGTGGCTTTCCATGCACTTTTTCCACCATGTTTCTTCTCCCTTCTTTCGGAGATGTGGCTTGTTGGTGGAGATTTCGAGCTCAAACTTGCTTGGATGAGACATGATCTGCAAACTTAACAAAGATCTAGAGCTTTTCCTGCTCTGATACCAATTGTAGGATCGTGATTGTTAGATAAATAACTAAGGAACTAAGAATACCAATTCTTAATTCCCTTCGCAGCGGAAATAAACAATCAAATACAAATGAACGAGTTCCTTATAGTGGAAACCTTCGATTGCCAACTAGCAATCTAGGATAAAAACCACTACCTTTCTTCCGAAAGGATTTCAAAGTCTACTTCTTGATATCTTATCACTTCGGTTACAGCTTATCCTAGGAACAAACACATAGTTTCTTTGTCTTACACACAGTTAGACAATCCTAGATAACTTAACAGAAAGTATAATCAATCCAAGAAGCAGTCATAAGCACTAAGGAACTAACTCACTTACAGTCACAGGAACTAGCACACAGCTCTTTGATTCCTTGACTGGTTCCTCTTGATCTTGTTCTGATTTGTTGATCTTGTTGAGAGCTTCACACTATGATATTTGCTATGGAGTGTGATTCTTGTAGTTGTGCTTAAAGATAATAGCAGAGCTTATCTTCCTTATATAGTGGATTCTCGATGTTGGATCTTCTCTTGGTTCCCACAGATCAAGCTTGCCCTAGGATGTGTGGTGATCCTTGATTCACGATGTCTTTGACATATACCAACAACCTAGGCAACTCAGAATCCACTTTGGTTGGTCAACTGCTTCAGCCAAGTCTGCCAAGTCGTTGTCCAACTCCTTTCGTCCGAGGTTCAACAATCTGGACACTTGGGAACTGTCCTCTGGATGGTGACAACTTTATGATAGGTCGCTTTCAACAACCTTTGTCCGAGGTTCGGCATTCTAGGCATCTTGGAGTTTTGCTCTGGATGGTGACAGACTTTTGGAAGCTTTGCTCAAGTCGCTTTCATCATCTTTTGTCCGAGGTTCGGTGTTCCTAGATTTCTCGAGAAAAGCAAAGTCGCGTGTTGCATTTCTGGGCACACCTGGGTTCCTTTGTCTTGCTTCTTGGTTTCTTTGTCTTGTTTGGCTTCCATGGTTTCAACAATTGTCATGTGGTTCCTTAACACACATCTTTGAGATAAAACATTAGTATCAAAATATTTGTCATCTTCAAAAGTAGAGAAACTGAGGAAAGGAACTCTCAGGGGAACCGAAGTTTCAGAGTTTCATTTCCTAACACAAGTCTTAGCCAACATCAAGTCATTGTTTGTATTTTAGCTATCAAAATAAGCATGCAACACTTATATAGGTTCACGTGAATGTAGAGGCATGCCCAACAAAAGCATGCAAAACTTGTATTTTATTTCTTATTTAGGTTATATTAGAAGAATATAGTCCAAAACTCAATTTGTTAATATTTTTTGGTTAATATGTTTGAAATACATAGGTTTAATACACTATTACTCTATGCACAACTAATAATCCATTTGGTTATTTAAACCTTAAACCCTAATTCTTAACATGTGAATGATGCAATATTTTAAACATGTGAATGATGCAACTTTGTTGGATTATAGATGGGGATTGTCTACAATTGAATAAGGTGCACATGAACTGAGACCAACTCAGTTTAGGCTCCCGGAAGCGCCTTCTCGATGTTAAGGAGCCAAGTTTCATGAATACGAGCATTTACCAACTTTGTTAGTTGTACAAAACATAGACGTTACACAATACGATTAGTCCCATAACAAATGATTTTCCATCCAAATCAAAAGTTACACAACATAAAGATAAACGTGTGATCAACATAAGCTAAACAACATAAAGATAAACGGGTGATCAACATAAGCTAAACAACATAATTTAAGATAGAGAATATAATTTGGATAGAGAACATAAAAGAGCCGAACAAACAACTCCTTATGCGTAGAAGAGCCCAGCCTAAAACTCCTTCATGGTGGGATTCATCATGTCTTATGCGTAGAAGAGCCGAGCACACAACTCCTTCATGGTGGGGGTCATCAACTTAACACGAAACGTGCGGAATCTTTCCTCCATCTAAAAGAAATGCATTCACATCTAAGAAATATTACCAAATGTATTTGTTAAGATCATAACAATAATCTCCGATCTAGATTGAAATTACTCACCCTCAACTTATTGTCCCACCAATCGTCATCTCATATTATAGCACTAATTACGTCGTGACACTCAACATCGCCAGACCGTTCAAGGCTCTTCCATAAATTCCATTTTTTCTTCAAAACATCAAACTTGTTCCTTAACACTCTAACATTAGCATCTCGGCCCGTAGCACCCTTAAACTCATCATGTATGATATTCCATGCGAAACTCTTGTAGGCCCTATATCGCTCATTGTGTCGTAGGCACACCTCGACCAAATCTTGATTGTCTTCATCATTCCATGGGAAAAAAGTCCTCCTTGCTCCTATGCGCAAACAACAATATTTAGTAAATATACAAGACATACAAAATATGCACTTGGTATCATGGATAAACACGTGATATTTTACTAAAAACTAGAGGTAGAAATCTTATCTGACATTCTTCTATTAGTATGTTTGTATGTTGTAAAGTAGAGATATCTTGTCGCCTTATATAGGGTTTGATGGAATACAAATGGATGAAAGGCCTTATATAGAGAGGTGAGGCCGAGAGCTTGTGACATTTTGTACATAGGCTTTTTTTGTGTGAATATCTATTTTCAAGTCAAATTCAGAATAAAGTATAAACTATATGTAAAGATGTTTACTATTATACCAATATGATAAAACAATCTTATATAACAACAAACTACACATAAATACAAATTACAAGAACCATCAAAGTCATTGCAACCAACATACTTATAAGGTCTCGACCATTAGAATAAAAGCCCCAAACATACATAAACATTACAATACATAAACCCAACCATACATAAACATTACAATACATAGACCCAAACATACATAAACACTACAAAAGCTTTAAGGTAAATTCCTTGAGGTGTATAGTGTAGCAAAATGATCACCCAAATTGTTAACAAAGGTGATTCCCCGAACATTTCCCCTAAACCTAAATCAATTACATAATGGCATAACGGATGATAGAAAACATAACAACCAAGACGAGAATAATAGTAACCACCCAAGCATAATATAACATCATCCTTGAAGAATTAGAGAGCTCCATGTGTGCAACGAGGATGGTGTCACAGTGTAACGCTAGCTGAACGTTTGAAGTTGCTACTGTAGATACATGCTCCGCTAGTTCTTGGTTCTCATCATCCAGATGCGACACATTTCCACGCTCTTCTTGTAGTTGAATGCTAAGTTGTTTACATATGACCCTTTCATTGTTAACATCCAATTGAAGCTCCGCCACATGTCCTCTGAGTGCCTTGGCAGCTTGTTGCATCAAGCGTGCACGCGGGGAATTTTCTACTCCGGTGATAAGGTCATCAAACCTTGTCACATCATATTCCTACAAATATGGTTTTGATACACTTATTGAAGACAAATATGGTTTTGAGACATCATTCCTAATGCATAAATTCAGGAACAATCACAACACATCTAGTTTGCATCATATATAACAGAGTTTGCATCAAATTTGCATCAACATCTATATAACTTCCCCCCCCCCCCCCCCCCCCCCTAAAATCTAAAATTTGTATGATCAATCACAACACATGGATATAAAGGGTTTACCTGCCACCAGTGAAGCTCCTCTGGTATGCTGACATTAGAGCTATTGGGGCTGTAATCGGTGAGTGTTTCTAGCACCTCTCTTGGGAGCCCAACATTATACTCCTCTTCATTTGCCAAATTCTTCACTCCATTGTTGCATAGAGAAGAAGCTAGATGGGTAAGAATTCAAGTGCCTGGGAGAACCTACTTGACAAAATACAAAAATAAAGTGCATACATAAGCAATTACATACATATATATTCCTTTTTATTTCACACAGAACATACAATTTTGAGAGATTGTATGCTACCTCAGTGCCTTTTATGTGAAGTCTGCATGAACATACAAATACAGAACATATCAAGGTTGCAAACTTAACCTTTCATGACCCTAAAATGACAACAAAACTTTTTATAATTATCACCGATAAACACAAACACTCATAACCATCAACAAGCATAACCATCCACAATTCTTACTTAAAAACAAGACAAAACAAACAATGGCATTTCATCAAACACCTAAAGTGCACAAACACTCATAAGCAATAATACTCATAAAGTTCAATGGGGTTACTACAAGACAAAACAATGGCATTACATCTACTGAAATTAGGTTATGCAAATTTCATAATCACACTGAGAAATGCAATACTTGGATTAACAGATGCAAAAATTGGTGGGTTTTAAAGAACTGGAATTAGGGTTTTAAGTGGGTTAAAATTGGAGGGTCATACAAAGAAATTTCATACTAATAAGAATGAATCTCCGATTAACATATTCTAATTACACTTCAATTTCATACTCGGATTTACAATTGTAAATATTGGGGGGTTTTAGTACTGAAATTAGGGTTTGAGTATGCGTCCAAATTGAGGGGGGTTATACTGATTCCAACAAATTTGAGTAATTTTGAGACCATAGACACTTACCTCACTTGATGTCAACTTTTTACACTTCAAACTGGAAGAACAATCTGGAAGAGCAAATCAAAAGAGCAATATGGAAGAGCAAAAATGAGTAATTTTCGAGCCTGGGAGTAGAGACAAGAGGGTTGGAAAATAATGGAAGAGAGGGATATAGCTCGTGAAGCTTGCCTTCACAGTGGGATCAACAAAGGCAAAATGATGAATGTCTTCCACTTCAACGCGAACAGTTGCTCACTTAGGGGAGGGGGAGGGAAGGGTAAGGAAATTGGTTGTGAGGGAGATGAAGTTCCCTAAACCTCCACTCCCTTCTACCATATCCTTGCTTCCACTTCATGCCAACGATGCGCCGAACGGGCCACCATAAGCAATGAGAGAGATGAAGTTCCTCCTTCAACACCGATACTGCCTCAAAAATTACAAACCAAACGACCCTAAAATGAAAGTGTATGATTGATGGAATGAGTGAGCATTTAAAGCGTAATGACTCACGTCATTACATGGTGATGAAATGATCACATTCATTCTATTCTATCTTTTTTTTTTTTTTTTTCAATTCGTTATAATTTAATATTTATGTGTATTTTTTTATATAAAAAGGTATTATGCATCTTTTAAAAATCAGTTATTTCGTTACTGTTACCAAATAAATTTTGAGTTCACTTACCAGATAAAGCACTTGATCCTCAATATTGATATGTTTTATTTGATAAGTGGTACTGTATTAGTTTAACGAAATTACAGGTTTTATGAAAGAAATTCAGTTGGATAAATGGTATTATCACATAAACTGAAAGAAAATAAAATAATTTTCGTCTTCTCTCATCACGGAGACACCAACCACAATTCGTCCAGCTCTACTCCAGTGCGGACGTTCTATTTCTCTTTCATAGGGTTCTCCTCTCGTTCTCTCTCCTCCTCTGCTCCACCTTTCATCTCAAAATTTTCCATCACCGGAGAAAACCCTAACGGACCAGAGGAGGAACGATCGAACCTCATCACCTAACAGCGTGAATTTTGCTTTCCGAACTATCAGTTGTAAAGCCTACAATATTTTAGCTTGTCGGGGTTTTTGAAACTTTGATTCTTCTCCGGTTTAGAAATTCTCTACCTGTTGTTTGTCTCACTAGGTCCTTGTTCCGCGCTAGATTTAGGGTTTTGACAGATTCCTTGTATTTCCAGCTGCTTGTTTCGTTATTGTCTCCTTGGTTCGAGCTGGTATCTTATCCTGATGCAATAGTTGCTAGTTCCTGTACAGAATATGAACGAATTTATAGGTGGAAGTGGTTTTCCGGATGCAAAGGCATTTGGTCAGAAATCAACGGAAGGTCCGTGTCTGTATCCGATCTCTCATCTCCTTCCACGCGTTCTTATTCTTGTATCTTCAATCTGAACTTTATTTTATTGGATTTGTTTTTGAATCTAGTATATGCTTTGGAGTGTGAATTTTTAAGCGAATTTATCAATTTATTGCTATAAGTTTCTAAGCCTTACATTTGTTTTCTTCTTTCGGTGTAATTGTCAAATAAGGGGTGAGTTCCTAAGTTTCAGTAGTAATTATTTCATTACTGCTTTTACTTCAGATTGGGGATTGATCTGGTTGCGTACGTTGACTCATTGAGTAAGAACTGTTAAATGAATACTACAGTTTCCTCTATGATGAGCTTTCTTTAGCTGTAATAATTGGAGAAATAACGGTGGTTTTAAATCAGCACTATCTCTCAGCCCGGTTGTTTCACAAAACACGTGCACATTGCAGTTATGCATGTTTTCACATTTTTTGGTTTGGTTTGGTTTGTTTGTATATGTATATAAATGCAGCTATTTTACTTTGAATGCGTATTATTCAAATCCAGAACTTTTGAGTTGCTTAGTAGTAGGGTGCAGTGAATTATAGTTTATTTTGATAAAGATTTCATGACTATACCATCATAACCCGACTTTTTACGATGATTTTCTTTTTATAGTATATATTTGATAAGAGTTGAAGTATCAACTTTTTATCTGTTTCGTAGTGCAGGTGATACAATGTTTGATTCGTCACAATATGCATTTTTTGGTAAAGATGCTGTAGAGGAAGTTGAGTTAGGGGGATTGGAGGATGAGGAGGAGTTGCCTTCAGTTGAATTTGATGACCTAAACAAAGGGGATCAAGAACAGGTTGCTGCAAATCTTTGCCCGCCTTTCCCTTTTATTGTCTATTTATATTGAAAAAATTCCATGTAAAAATTTACAAGTATGCTATAATAATTTGCTCTGACTTCAAAAGGTCGTGAACAGCTCCCGATGACTCATTTTCTTGCTAATTCCCTAGCTTATCTGCATCTTTGCCAGTATGTCCTTGCAAGATCATATTTATAGCCATAGGATGAACGTAGATAGGATCATAGGAACTATCTAGGTTTGTCGTGTCTGTTATTCCCTTTTTCTTTTTCCCTCATTAAAATACCTTCTTAAAATATATTTCTTGGCTCTATATTGGTGGGCACAATTTGTACAAAGCTCTTCTTCTTCTTCTAGTTGGAAGCTTCTTGTTACTTATCTTGATTTCTATAAGCGTTATGTAGGTTGAAGCTGCATTCGACTCACATATATATGCATTTTATGCAGGATTTTGGTTTTGAATCTTTCAATGAAGCTGACGATCTTGCCAATACTTTTTCAAAGGTTGGTTAATAACTAGAGTCGTATTTCTAATCTTGAGTTATTTACCTTCTTGAATATCCAGATTTCAGAGCTTGCTTGACAGTCTGATGTATTTCTAACCTTGAGTTATTTACCTTCTGAACAGAAAATAATTATTTCTATCAGTTAGTTGAATCGTACCCAAACATCTATCATCTGTAAAATCTCGCGTAGTATTGATTATCATAATATAGCATCTAGTATATATCTGTTTCATATTGTAGTGTCATCAAATTGGTTGTTCAAATCACGAGATTGCTTTGAATAAATCTATCAAGTATCAACAAAATATTAACCAGATAAGCCTAACATGAATGTTATGTTTCAGCAATGTCTTGGAGTGGGATAATGTAAGAATTTGATACTTCTATAATGGAAAGATTACTCTTACACTTTTTGCAATATTTCTGAATTAACTCTAAACTCTTTTGAAATCTGTATCCTATATAGAATTGTATGTACAAGGCCTTAACGTAGCAGAAAATTACTTTTGCATTAAAATGTGATTTGCATCCATATTGGTTCATGTCTTTGTTGAGTAGACAATCAACTGTAATAGAGCCACAATCGTGTAGTATTTTTGTTGTCTGTAATTTACGATTTTGGGAAAAGAAAAGATAATAGTGTTTTTAAGGATATTTTGTTGTATTTTAGGTTAAATTTTTGGAAAAACAAATCTAAGATGATTGTCATGGAGAGTTAATTTACCAATCATCTCTTAAAAATTAAACTAATTTCATTTCCATCCCTGTTACGGTATTATCATATGGCCCCATGATATTTTTTAGATCATTTGAGTATCTTAAAGTTCGCACACGACACATATTTTGAAATCTTATTTGTTCTTAAATTCACACTTTTATCTTGTACTTGTTAAATAAATTTAGAGAAAACATTAGCAGCTTATGACGTGCTTAAATGATTGCATTTAATATTTTTTAACTTTCTGTTGTGGTTGGTTGATTTCATCCTAAGCGTGTTGTTCAATTGCAGTTAAACAGGGTGGCTAGTGGACCAGCAAGAATACCCGGACTTGCTAATGATAGGGTATCCAGAGAAGGTGAGTAAATATATTTTTTCAGTTTGACACTATCTTTACATGAAAACTAGTTATGATCAGATATCTCAGGTGCCATCTTTCTTGAGATTCGATTTTTCTTTTTTACGCGGTTCCTTGGATGCATTTGGACAAATGTCCTAGAGTTAACTAGTCTATAGTACTAGAGCCTTTAATTGCTTCAAGCAATGTTCTGCACTTGCCTATAGGCAATAACCTGTGGCATTTAACTTTGCTTTCTCACCCTTTATTTGCTTGTTTCCTTTTGAATTACAGCAATACCCTTAAATAAGAAGAAATGTTGAAGCTATATATAAGATAATCTTGATTTTTGTTCTATTTTTTGTTTTCAATTTTCATTGGATGTACTTGCCTCTGTAATAGTCTTGCATAACGTATGATAGCTTTTAATATAGAAGATAGTTTGCCACGATGTTTTGAAATTCTAATCTGAGAAATGGGAAATATACAAAAGAAAAAGTGTTCAAGAATTATGCACAGTGATGCTCATCTATGTGCTGTTAGATTTGTATCGTATATTGTTTTTTTTTTCCTTTTCTCTGGCGGTTGAATTAAAAACAATTAAATTTCTACTGTTGGAAGTTCAAC
Organism: Rheum nobile; assembly: GCA_027886185.1. NCBI lineage: Eukaryota > Viridiplantae > Streptophyta > Magnoliopsida > Caryophyllales > Polygonaceae > Rheum > Rheum nobile. The sequence continues at coordinate 10,919,374 of WOAB01000563.1, read as the reverse complement.
AACATTGCCTCAAAACATAGCTGGTAGCCTGTCTTGCTGGTAAATATTCATGTTTGCTGGTAAATATACGTGCGTGAATAAATTGATATCTCTTTGTTCGGCCTTAAGATAAGCAAACTGCCAAGAACGGATGAAAGAATACTGTCTAAACAAATCCCAATCCACTCGGGTTTTTATTTCTTATAGTTGGAGGAAAGATTATTTGGATAGTCTTTTTGTAGAGACAAAGGAGTCGAAAGGTTTCTCTTGTTTGAATGAAAGAAAGGCCAGATGAAAGAAGTTTGCTTCCTTATGCCTGCTTGAAGGGATATAGTTGATGGGATTTGCATAAATTGAAGCTCCATTTTAATCCTGCGTGTTCTCTTCCCTCCTTCTGCAGAAAAATTATCAAATAATTCTATCCACTGCTTTGTTATCACCTGGATTTGTTATTATTCAGTAATGGAGGGTGACTGACTAATGTCTAATTTTTTTCCTTTAAAGTTGTTTTCTAATTTGCAGTTGATAATGGTTATACAATTTTTTCTTACTGCTGCTGCTTCAGGTTCATCTGCTGCTCAGTGGGCAAAGGAAATTGAAAACTCTAGCATGTATAATCGTCACTTATATGATGCTGAGTATGTACCTGAAGGGAAAAATTGGTCATCACAGCCTGCGCAACTTGACCCAAGGCCATTGTTCAGGACCTCATCATACCCTGAGCCCCAGCCCCAGCAACAGCATCAACATTTTTCAACTGAACCAATTTCAATGGCCAAGTCTTCCTTCCCATCATACCCTCCTCCTGGAGACATGCCACTGAATGCTTCACCAAACAACCAATTCCATCATCCAAATTTTCCATATGTTACTGGAAGCAAACAGATGGCATTTTCACAAAGCAGGTCAGACCTTCCTGGTCCTCCATTTGGATTACCACATAATTCACATGTTGGGAATACATCTCAGTTCTCTTCTGGCAATTCTGTCAATGATGGACCTCCTGGTCGATGGTCAAATCAAGCAAACGTGTATCATGGAGATCATGCCAATCTTTTGAAGAACATATTGCCTCAAGAATTGCCTCATCATAATGGATTGATGCAGCAGATGATCAGTCAGCAGCACCAGCAGCAACAACAACACAGATTACACCATCCAGTTCATCCCCATTTCGATCACGTCTCTGGGATGCATTCACGTATGCATATTTCACACCTTTCTGGGTCTCCGCCTGTAGTGAATAGGTTTGATGGTATGCCAGGGATTCCTCATATGATGGAGCAAAGACCTAATTTTCTACAGCGAAATAGACAGTATCCCCAACGTGGTATTAGTAACAGTAGCCTAAGGGGTGAAAGTATTTGGTCGCAGTTCAGATCAAAATACATGACAGCTGAAGAAATTGAAAACATCATCCGAATGCAGCTAGCAGCAACATACAGCAATGACCCATATGTCGATGACTACTATCATCAAGCATGTCTTGCAAATAAATCTTCTGGGGCAAGATTGAGACGCCATTTCTGTCCAAATCTTCTGAAAGAACTTCCTCCACGAGTTCGTCCTAGTGATGAACCCCATGCTTTCCTCCAAGTTGAGGCATTGGGAAGAATTCCATTCTCTTCTGTTCGGAGGCCTAGACCACTTCTTGAAATGGAACCTCCAAGTTCATCTGGTTCTGGTGGTGACCAGAAAGTTGCTCAGAAATCGCTTGAGCAGGAACCGATGCTTGCAGCAAGAGTTACTGTTGAAGATGGTCTTTGTCTCCTCCTTGATATTGATGATATGGATCGTTTTTTACAGTTCAATGAACTTCCTGATGATGGCGCTGTACTAAGACAAAGACGGCAGTCTCAGCTGGAGTGTTTAGCAGCCTCATTTCAACTTGTGGATCCATTAGGGAAATATGGGCAAACAGTTAGGCTAGCTCCCAAGGATGATTTTGTGTTCCTACGGATAGTTTCTCTTCCCAAAGGTCGGAAACTCCTCTTGAGGTACCTTGAGAAACTCTCTCCTGCTGATGATCTTCTTCGCATTGTTTCCATGGCCATTTTTCGTCATTTGAGGTTCTTGTTTGGAAACCTGCCTTCTGATCCCGCCATAGTTGAGACAACAGTTGGTCTTGCTAAAGCTGTGGCGTCACATGTTCTTAATATGGATTTAAATGCATTGAGTGCCTGCCTTGCTGCAGTTGTTTGCTCCTCAGAACAGCCTCCTCTTCGTCCCATTGGAAGCTTTGCTGGGGATGGGGCTTCCGTAGTCTTAAAATCCGTGCTTGAAAGAGCAACTGACTTGCTCAGAGATTCCCATGCGCTGAGTAACATGCCTAACAGGGCTTTCTGGCAGGCATCCTTTGATGAGTTTTTTGTTCTTCTCACAAAGTATTGCATCAGTAAGTATGATAGCATTGTGCAGCCATCGCCAATGCAGGCCTCTTCTAACTTGGCTGCAATTGAGGCAGATGTGGCCAGAGCTATCAGGAAGGAGATGCCAATTGAACTGTTACGGGCGAGTCTTCCTCATACTAATGATCACCAAAAGAAGCTTTTGATGGATTTTGCTCAACGTACCGTTCAATAGGCAAGGTTAGTAGCTCTTATTAAGCTGCTCATTTCATTATGAAAACTTGTTCACAAGGAGATCTACTACCTTGGAGATTAAGAGACGGGCATGAACTATGTGGTGTAGAAAACACAGCACAAGCTTTTGAGTGAGTCAGCAGAGACAAGAAAGTGAAAAAAAAGAGATAAGGCTTTGTACCTTTTCATCCTACCATAAAAAAATTGTCTATGGGTTTAATCTTTTCTGCATTTGCGTATTGCCTAGTGTAGGGCAAAGTCAGTTTGAACCAGCTTGAACAGGAAAAGCTTGGAAGGAAGTGATTTTGTGGGTCGATTACTTGGAAACTTCATTGATATCATATGGTCTTTGTACATTTTGGTCCGTATGGAAGTATTTTCTCTCTTTTTTATTGTCAGTTTGCAAGTCCTTTTTTCGCCTGTTGAATCTGTTGGGAAATTACCTTTCCGTAGCATTTCTTGTGTTCGGATGATCTTTGATTTTGCTGTGTAGATAACATGTGCTTATTTTCTTTCTCATCTCTGTTTTTCATGCATCTTATGCTTGGTTTATATGATTTCATTGTAATTTCTTGAAACAGTGCCATATATTTCACTTGTCCAACCAGCTCATGTTATATATAGATTCCGATTGAATATTATGGTTCAGTCAACAGATTTATTGAGGTTTCTGGCTTTGTGAGTTTGTTCCTCTTACAAACACCTTCCCTGGTGAAGCAATTGGGATGATATGTTGGGTTTAGGCTACAATATGAATTCAGTGCGACACTCCCAACATTTGAATTGGACTAAAATCGATTTATACTTGCGGCTTGAGTTTGTAAATTTATATTCACTTCAATTTTCAACTTATTGCGAGTTTGGATTGATTCCGGTTTTATTAGTATTGGATACATGAAAATAACAAACTAATTGAGGAATGTTTGGTAGCTACATTATGAATAGCTTCATGTAAAACGGCTAGTGTTAAGTGTAGAAGCCATTTCAAATTTGAAGAATTACTGTGGCTTTCAATTAGAAACATACTATATTATAACCTCTAAACTAAGCTCTCTGTTATGTATTCTTCTGTAAAATTATCATAAGAAACATGTACTCGTATGCAGACCAAAACCCTACATGATAAATCCTACCCAAAGAATTATATAGGTAACCCAGAACTGCAACAATACCAACAAAAAGGGCAGGGGAAAAACAACCCTCAGTACTTCACCTGTACAAAACCACATACTGGCTCAAATCTCATCTTACACTCCTCTCTTGGCAGCTTTGAGATAGCCTGACAGAGGCGACTCTAATCATGTCTATCAGTTCTTCGTCCAGGCAATCAAGGGCCCCACTTTCACGTAGGCTGGGGTAATAGGGCCCCGCGGCATTAGCAGCAAACTCAACCAGACTCCATTGACAAAACTCAGCAGATATTTGGAGGATTTTGACAGCAAACTCAGTTGCATTGTCAAGAGAGGAGGCAACAATTTCAGAACAGCCTGTGTGAACTTCATCCAACATCCAGTACTCAGCCAGCCAGCAGAGCTCTATGTAAGGCTGCAGTTCAGCCAGTTTCGCTTCTACGTCTGTGTTATCCCACAAACAGCCAGATGTGATGGGCTTCGGGAGTTCACCGGAGTAAAACCAAATGGCTAGCTTAAGCAGTGCTTCCAGGCTTACAGGAACTCGTAATGTTTGTGAATGGCTGCAAGCAGAGAATACAACAGTCATATAACAAACACATATACTTGAATTGAGTCAGGTGGGTCAATTGGACTTGGATAGCTTAGTTTCGGATTTGGGTCATTACTGAACTCCCCTAAGTGAGTCGGGTTTCTTAGGTTAGGTCAGGTTTAAAAGGTTTACATGGAAGATTGGGTCTGTTTGGATTTCGTAAGATAATGCATTAAAATGTTTAAAAGGTCAGGTCAGGTCAGGTTTAAAAGGCATTATCTTGCATTAAATCATTAATTTAATGCATTATTATAGAAATCCAAACGGACCCTAAAATAGTTTGGCAAACATGTATTGACCACAAGAAAATCTGGACTCAAGACTCAAAAGTCAAAACTGTGTTTATTATGCTTTTATTTGCGTAAAGCAATTGATTTCCAGTTCTAATCTCTTCTACAATGTAATAACCTCTTCTACAATGTTCATTATATCATGTCTCTAGAATCCACTTTGTTCACAAAGAAGGTACCCATGAACATGGATTGAGGGTGAAATGCAATCTCAGATCTCCATATGAAATATGAATCCAAAAGCTAAAGATGAGAGAAGGATTAGATACCTTTCCTGCATTCCTGATAGAAACAAGGCTCGCATGTACTCGCAACTTGACAATAATACTATTTTATGGGCATGAATATGTGGTCCTGACAACGAGCATAAACTGCATTTCCAGTCTTCACATTTGGTTGATTTAGCTTCCAAGATGATGTCCCTGGAAAAACATAAGAGTAGAAGTCATTGATACTCCTGATTTAATGAATATCACTACTCAGCTATGTTTGTACACATACAATGAACAAATTATATACATAATCAACAAATAGATATCTTACGAAAAATCAAGTCCAGATGGTCCAAGTGCCGGAGTAAGATCAAAGGTAGGAAAAGGATCACCCCATTTAGGCCTTTCTCTGCTGAGAAGATGCAATAGAAGTTGCAAATTACAATGTCTGGCAAATATTTTCAGCTTCCTCACGAGTTCTTCTTCGACTTGTACATAGCCTGCATAGATGAAATCCAGCAATTTCTCAAGAGCCTGACGGTCCACCTGAGCTGATAAAGTGACTTCTTTATGAACCCTCAAGCTGCCATCTATAACTTGTTCGGCAGATGTGAGATGGCGTCTTTTCTCTATATCAGGCATTTCTTGAGGGGGCAATAATGATGGACATCGAACCAACAGGACAACACCATGAACACTCAAGCATTCCCCACTTTTAAGAAGCATTCTGACATCAGCTATTTCTCTCTCACCTAGTGCTGCCTCAATTCTTTTAGCAAGTTTACTTGTAAACCCGTACACTCCGAAAAAGCTAAGAAGATATGAAGCATGCCATCTCAATCCCGACGAATTAGAACTTACTGAAATGCATTGGAGATCGCTGATCAATTGCTCTTTGTTATAAGCTGTCTGTCCAGCAAAAATGTCCATCTGAACAACCTCAGAACATGAAAGCTTTAACAATTCAGACAAAGACCACAAAGCCAAAAGCAGAGGAGCTTTTGTTCCTTCCCACTCTTCATTGTCGCCTCTACAACAGCTTTTCTCATCATTAATCCCTTGCAAATTGGAGGTCAGGCCAACTCTTTGACTTTGAAAAGAGTTGTCCATCCATCGTCTTATAAAATTCAACAAGACTTTTATCCCTCCATCTTCAATAACATTCTTGTAAGAAAGAGGCATCCCCGAATAACATGCCAAACCAATCATGTTGATACCAATCTGGAATTTATTTGTAATGAGTGAATTGTTTGTTGATGAAGAAAAGTTTGCCGTGCGTACTAAAAGCTTTACACAATCCTTCCCTTCAAGCTCAAGTACTTTGGCCAGGACTGATTTTGCATGAGATGCAACAAACTTACAAGGTGAATACACCATCATCAGAGTTGCTTTGGCTGCTGCGACAATCCAGTATATGTTGGCTGGATCAGCATGAATAGTTTGACGCTTTCTACCAATTGACTCCACAAAGGCCAGGCTATGATTTCATATGCCAATCACATATAAACATTGTGTGCATAAGTCCTACTGGAAAGGAAAAGCAATATATAAAGTTTAACAAGAATTGCAATCATATGATGATAATTACCACGTCATTGTGATTAAGATCTTCAGATATAGCTTACTTCGAAGCATATTGGGAATGCACTCCACATTAGAAAATGCTACAAGCCACCCAAGAGCGCCCCAGACATATGGTCTCAGAACAAGAAGAAAATTTGTATCAAGACCTTCCTGTATCACATTGATCATCTCTTCCAGTGAAAGTGATTCTTCCAGCATATGGATCCTCTGGGAGTTTACGGTGAGATCAAAAAGAACTTTCTCAATTCCATATTTCCATAAAAGATCATGATGCTTGCCTGGTTGCCGAGTTATTAGAGCCAAACTTTGACAAGACTCCACCAGCAAAGACATCTCTTCAACAGATATTTTAACAGAATTCATTGTCCACCCAGTCATTCCGCTAACAATGGACATGGTTACAGGTTCAGAATACAATCTCAACATTTTCGAACATCCTTGCTCACTCACCTGATCAATTGTTGAATAAGCATTATAAAGTCTGAATGAATCTGAACAATCACAAAACAAAAGGAACTATTGCAGAAGAAACAGATAGTTACCGTAATGGCTCTAAAAACCCTGATTGCTTGAATGCGAATAGAATGTGGATAACATTTTCCCATGCAGTCCACGATCACTTCCAGCAGATCTTCATCATCTAGAAGTCTTTTAGCCCCACATCCACATAGAGCTGTCAATTGAAACATCTCACTTCACTTTGGATAAGCATGAACATAAGAGGTGATTATGCCATGCAGAAATAAGAGCGGCTGCTCTACCATAAACGAGTGAGTACCTAAAGCGGAGAACAACTGGAACATAGCAACTTTGAAAGAAGAATCAAGCTTGAGACAGAAAGCCTTGAGGGTTTTCATCAAGTTATCATCACGCCAAACGGGATACCTTGATGAAGGCCACCTCTGTAATATAGCACTCAAAAGGGCAGTCATCTCCAGAACATATTCAACTGTCTTGGCTCCATCAGGAAAGTGTTGTAGTTTACTGATAATTTCAGAAACTGCATCAGTTCCTCTCATAATTTCCCAGACCCTTTTCTCGTGTTTAGCACTCAAATTTGAAATAATGAGTTTCAAAGCAGTTGCACAATTAATAGCAACTTGTGATTGATGAAAAGATAGTAAAGATGCCAAGGGATGGACAAAGTGAACATGAGGTTGCAAGATTGAACTAGGTAAGATACTGACCAACTTCAGTGCAACTGCAGAAGTCATGTCTAGCAGAGCCTCATTTTTTAACTGAAGGATTCCTTCCAATGCCCGGAGGATATCGGGAATAGAGTCCTGAAATAGTAACACCATAACAACGACTATTGAGATTAATAGATCAGGAACCACAACTACATATGTATTAGTAAGAAAAAAGTCTTACAAAAATGAGGAAAGAGAACGCCAACGAGAAAACAACATTAAAAAAAAGAAGAGCATTGTCAGGTTAGAGGTGTTGTCTAACTTAGAAGGTCCAAAAATAATGCTGCAAACTATTTAGTATCATTAGAAGAGATAGCACGTGATGATCCGCAACTCTCCTTGTACTTTGATTTCTCTACCTTCATCATCTAAGCACGTGCAATCTTAATAGGTCTTAATTCCTAAATATAAAAGCTGTTGGGGATGGGGGTAGATCGATCAACTACGTTAACAAGTACAATTAACTTTGAGCTGAGTCAGCTGACTCTGATTTGGCCATAGAATAAATTTGTGCATGAATGTGCTGATTTATAACACTGAGAATTTCATAGTAAACTACATAGACTTCTAGTTTGTCATTATCAGGACATCGACATAAAAATATGGGTAGCAAGCTGTTGTTCACAAAACAAATTAGTAACATCTGGTTAAGCTACCAAATTCAACATACAAACCAAATTAAGGGGTTCAAACTCACACATTACATCCGATAGCAGAAGATACATTTTCTTTTACATTTTTCCCTTTCTTTTTGTGCTATGAAATTGTCCTAACAGGAGACACCCCAGCAAAGATTGATGAAATATGAAATGAAGTGAATATCCAAACAAACAATATAATTTGCAGGGCATAAAATCTGACACACAATATTGTTCTTTCAGCTACCTTAACATGTGGAAGTTGGATAGACTCTGAGGAAATTCCATCAAGAAAAGAAGATATTGAGCGAACTGCTAGCCTTTGTATCTCAACATCACTGGACCACCACTTCCTTTCTTTATTGTCTGAATTTCTGCTGGTGCACAAGCAAATCAGAACTCGTCAATTATCAGAGAAGCATCAGGGATCACAATAATAAATACATTCTATAAACAAATTTGACTAAGCAAAACTCCTGGAAAAGGTTGAAAGGAATAGAGAAGCAAAACTGGATTTATATCTTCAAAGTTATCCATTTACTAGATTGAGATGCCGTCAAACAAGAAAAGGATAGTTGTGAACGCAATAAAGCAGTTGAAAGGACATGACATGAGCATAACTTCAGTATAAGCCAAATTCAAACCGGTTAAGAACAATCATGACTAAATAAGTGTATGAAGATAGGCTTTTCAGCCAGTCAAGCATTGATCTTTAACTCCTATGGAAATGCAAAACTATCTGAAATTATTGAATTTCCCCCTCCTAGTACTGAAATGGAGCTATTATTCCCCATTCTACAAGCTAATCGATCACCACATACACACTAATGATAAATCATCCAAAGATAACCCTTGTGCACACAGTTTACAGATTCCATGAAAATCAACAGAACCCAAGAAACAAACCTCGCAATCCACAAAACCCTTGAAACCCAATTAGCTAACAACCTTCAAAATTACAGCATTAGGGGAGAGAAAAAAGAACAGAAGAGAAGATAAAGACCTGAAACCGAGCTCAAGAGCATGGTGGAGACGCTGGTGGAGAGTAATCAAATGGCCGCTTAAGCCTTTCTCTCTTGCGCCCTTCTTCCGGTTCATGATTGGTGCCTTGAAGTAATGAAATCTCTTTCTTAACCTTAAAATTGGGGGAAAATCTTTGAGAAGAAATTCAAATTCAAGGTCTTTCGGGTTCTCCGTCTTCGAATTTAAACTTCCCCAATCGTTTCGGGGGTCGATTACACCGCCAGAACTTGCCGACTTGAATATATGTCGGAAAACGTACAGAAATTACAGCTGGGTAGATCCAAGATTCTCATTAAACTTCCCCAATCATTTGTGTGATTTGTAACGTAATTTTTTGTCTTTGTATTTGACTCGTCCCGTAGATCGATTAAGACTGCTCTATGTAAGAATTTGGATATATAGACAGAAATTTAACATATTATCTGCACCCGACGGATATTCAAAAAAATTGATCTGAAAAAATAAACAAAAACCCGAAAAAACATGGGTGAAATCGGATTTCGGGTGATCGGGTGATGAATTGGGTCAGGTTCAGATGATTGTTTTTATTCACCGACCTGACACGATCACCCGACCGTTACCCAACCCGAAAATAACCCGAAATATATATTATATATTTTTATTTTAAAACCCAAATATCTTAGTATAAAATCAAACCCTAATTTCGCCCTCCCCTCCCACTTCTTTCTCCCTCAGTCGCTTCCTCTGTTTTTCTCCATCGCTTCTGTAATAACCCTCAATTTTAGTAGGGGTATTTGAGTAAAATTTTCAAACTTTCGTTTTGTAAGCAAGACGTGTTAGGCATGTTCTGTAACCCTGTAAGAACCATATGAATGTGTGGATACGCATTTAATGAAATATATATGGGTTCTAATTATTGGAGGGTTGCTAAAATCGGAATTAAGCAAGACCCGCGATCAAGGCTCGAGAGCCGCAGGCACGGTTTTGGCAAAAGGCCAAACCGCGATCGCGGTTTTGAAACCCCGATTGCGGCTCTCTACTTCGTCTTCTTCCTCCTCTTTCCCAAACGCCGACGATCGGCATTTCCTCACGTTTTTCCGAGCGGCGGGAGCTGGATCGGTTGGCCTCCTTGGCATTGAGTGCGGAGCTCCATTTCCTAGCCTATAAATAGGGCTCGGAATTGGCCTTCTCCTCCACCATCTTCTCCATCTCTTCTCCTCTCAATCTAGTTCGCATTGTTGTGGTGTTTGTCGCCGGAATTGTTGTCGCCGCCTCGCCGAAAGCCGAGGTCGTCGCCTTTGTGAAGTTCCTAGAGTGGTGGTAGTGCGCAAGTGTCCAGAAAGCGAAGATCCGTGTCTCGTCGTCGTCGGTAAGGCTCCGAAGTTTGATTTAAGCTCGTGTCAGGATGGAGTCCCGCGACCGCGGCTCCATCTACTGCGACCGCGGCTGTGCAGAGGCCCGCGATCTCGGCCAAGGCATGGCCCGCGATCGCGGCCCCTTCTGCCGCGGCCGCGGCTTTGCCCAGCAAGCCGCGATCGCGGCTATGCTATCCGCGACCGCGACACTGCCATCTTTCCTTCATTTTGTTTCGTCTTTTTCGTACCGTAACTAATTAGGGTTTTGTTCTTAAAACTCGTCTCGTATGCGTCGTCGGGTTGAAATGTGCTCGTATCCATGGCTGGTTGTGCGGATTGGAATCCGACCCTATGAAATGACGATAAAATTCAACGGGAATTTTAGTAGGCAGCCGTGCACAAGTTCAAGTTCCCGGATTCGGACCCAACTCTTCGTTCGTCTAGACTAAGGCAAGTGGCGGTTTGCTCTTGTTGGTTTATTCCATATTTTTCTTGATTATCAATTACTTAATTGTTTAATTAAGTTGGAATAAAATGGTTGATTGTGTTTGGGAACCTAAACGATAAAATGTTGTGTTAAAAAATATGAATTTATAATAGGTTGTATATATTGCTAGAAACAATGCTATTATATATAATTCTACATGATATTACCATAAAGTGATAAATGGATTTTGGTGTGGATTTATATGTGGACTTACATGCTTAGTTAGCACGAGTATTTGTAGGAACGCTATGTACCTTACGAGGTCTAGTCGTTTCTTTATAACAAGTATTAGGAAGTTTTTGCCCCAGTACTCCTGGTCATGACTGTACCCTTATTCGGATATAAGTGGTAGGTGCACTTAGCTAGTGTTAATATTCGGGATTCATCCCAAAGATATCTCTCGTATCGAGATGATGTGGATTAAAAGCGTTAACGTGAATGTACGTTTTGAAAGTAAATAAGATAAGTGCTTTTGTGCACATAATTAATATACCCTCGGGCGAGAAGTACAACGTGGAACCCACCCAGACTCTTGTTAGAGTAAGTCCTCTTTCCAATCTGGATTCGCAGTACGCGGTGAGGTTGGTCATGGACCCAAATAATCAAGGTCGTTTTTATAAACCTGTGTGAAAACTTAACGTTCCCAAACAATTCTTCATATTTTTCCTAAAGGCTCAATTCCGTTGGAGTCTTCTTTTGGATGCATATCTTCTTCTATCATTTCGTGAAAGTTCCGGGTTATGTATCGTTCCTTCGGTTATTATTCGAGGGACAATGATAGTAGACAGTTACGATCACTAGAACCATTCTGCTTGTACCCTTGCATAGTCTTTCATTAGACTAACCAACCAGATTTTTTTTTAGGGGAAGGTAAATTCGATTATGTAAGCCCCTACAAAGAGGGAAGCAAAGCAAATACAACGATCACGGCATAAGTGGACAAGCACGCAGGCCTTCCAACACTATGCAAAAACCCAGTGTAGCTGGAGAAGCATGCAAGCCATCCAAACTACGCAAAGACAACAAAGCTACAAAGTCTCAACCATACAAGGAGGAAATCTATCATGAAGTAAACGGAAAACATGAGTGATGATCAAGCGAGCCACAACCTCCTTGGGGATAAGATTAGCATCAAACACACAAGCATTCCGGGCATGCCAAATGAAATAGACCGTCGCCGATAGAGCAAACACACGAGCGCGGGCAAGACACCCGGGGCCGCGTGTGTGCCGCCGGAGCCAGCGCAAGGCACGCCGCACCGAGGACACCGCAGCGGGAATCATGAAGCGAGCTCGAACCTCACGCCATATGCTACTAGAAAACGGGCACTCAAAGAGCAAATGCTCATGAGTCTCCAACTCCGCCCCACACAAGCGGCAGCCCGGGTCAATATCAAGGAAAAGAAGCCTATCATAAGTGGAGAGCTTACCAAGGTTAGCAAGCCAAAGAATGAACATATGCTTAGGAGTGTTATGAGCCGGCCACACCTCCTTGGCCCAATTCACAACCGGTCTCCTATCCCGAATAGCCTCATAAGCCAGAGCCACTTTGAAACGCCCCATCTTGCACCAATCCTCCAGAGTCTCCTCAGTGCTCAACTCCCTACCTTCAAGCTCAACAATCAAATCCCTAGCATGAAGAATGCCCTTAATCAAAGGCGAATCCCGTTTGTGAGGCACCCACTCAAGAGGTTCCACCACACTAAGATAACGGTGATGAACCCACCTCACCCAAATGCTATCACGCCGGCTCAAGATATGCCAAAAGTGCTTAAGCATAAAGCACTTGTTCCAAGCTTCAAGGTCCAAGAGCCCAAGACCCCCTTCCTCTCTCGGAACACAAATATCCACCCAAAGGACATGAGGCCGCTTCCAAAGGAAACCCCGACAAATGCCAATCAAACTATTAAGGACGCCAAAGGGCATTGGCAAGATGGAAAGCCAAAACCCTTCACAACCTTGGAGCACCGACGCAATCAACTCTCTTCTCCCGGCAAAGGAGATGCTCTTCTTAGCCCAAGCATTGAGGTACCCACTAATCTTATCAAGGAGAGGCTTGTAGTCCATAACCCGGAGACCGTGAGGGCTAATAGGAATGCCTAAGTACCAGAAGGGAAACACACCAACCTTGAATCCGGTGGAAGCTAGAATGGGCCCTCTCTCATGGTCCGGAACCGAGGCAAGAAAAATGGAAGACTTCTCCACATTAACACATAATCCGGACATAAGCTTGAATTGCTCCAAACAATTCATGAGCACACCAATCGAGCCCATATCCCCACGGCAAAAGAGCACAACATCATCGGCAAAGATCAAGTGGGAGAGTCTCAAACTTTCACAATGTTGGTGGAAGTGAAAGGCGCTCCGAGCGGTCTCCTTTTTGAGGAGGCGAGATAGAAGTTCCATGCAAACCACAAAAAGGAGAGGAGAGAGAGGGTCACCTTGCCTAAGGCCCCGCTTGCCCGGGAAGAAGCCTTGAATACCTTTGTTGATCTTGATAGAATAAGAAGCCGAGCAAACACACTCCATGATCCAAGCCACAAACTTAGGAGGAAAGCCAAGGTGAACAAGCGCAAACCGAAGGAAATCCCAAGAGACCGTATCATAAGCCTTGGCAAGATCCACATTCAAGAAGCAACGCCGGGTCTCTCTCTTAACATTGTACTTCCTCAAGAGCTCTTGGACCAAAAATATGTTGTCCGACATCAACCGGCCCTCCACAAAAGCATTTTGAGCCGGATCAATGAGGGAGCCAATAAACTTCCCAAGCCGAAGAGTCATGATCTTGGAGATGAGCTTGTAGATCACATTGCAACAAGAAATGGGCCGAAAATGAACCACACGGTCCAGAGAGTCCACTTTGGGGATGAGGGAAACAATAGTATGATTGAATTGCCGGAGAAGCTTACCATTGACAAAGAACTCCTTAACCGCCGCACACACCTCGGGCCCGGTAGTGAGAATTTGGCGGTGAAGCCATCGGGACCGGGCGACTTGTCATCTCCCATGGACCAAAGAGCCTCCTTGATCTCCGAAATAGACACCGGGGCCTCAAGAAAAGCACCCTCCTCCTCGGACAATCTAGGGCCACTAGCAAAGACACTCGGCATCGACAAGGCCACCGGGACCTCCGAGCCAAATAAACCCTTGAAGAAGGCCACAAACTCCCTCTCCACCTCCTCCTTGGACGAAGAACGGCTCCCATCATTTTTGGTGATGAAAGGAATGTGATTCCGGCGCCCATTAGCTCTCATCAAAGAGTGAAAATACTTGGTACAACGGTCACTCTTGAGGACATACTTGGCTTTAGCATGTTGCCCGAGGAAACTAGCCTCTGCATCATTCAATCTCGTAGCCTTGATTTTGGAAGCCTCCACCAACCGCCTAGCATCCGGGGAGCCCGGATTCAACCGAAACTCCTCAAGGGCACGGGAGAAGTCGAGGTTGGCCTCGGTCGCCCTAGAGGAGATGTGGCTAAACTCCAACTTGTTGAGGTTCTTCAAGGGACACTTCAAGCCAAGGAGGAGTTTGGCAAGCCAGAATTGGTAGGAGCCTCGGTGATGAGTCACCCACCCTTCCCGGATAACCTCCTTGAACTTCGGATGATCGGCCCACATGTTGAAAAACTTGAAGTACTTCTTGCCATTCCCGGAGACCCTACGCAAGGACACAATGCCCGGCTTGTGGTCCGAGAGATGCCACATATCCGGAAAATTAGAATGACAATAAAATTCAGAATTTAGCCAAGAATGATTTACCAAGACACGGTCAATTTTGCTCCACACGGTATTGTTGGTCCAAGTGAAAGGGTTGCCACTAGAGCTTGGAGAATCCACAAGCCCAAGGCGCCGACAAGCATCAACCATGTCCTTGCTCTCATACATGGAGACCGGGGCCCCATTGAACCTCTCCTCCTCGGCCATAACGCAATTAAAATCACCCATCACAAGCCAAGGTAACTCATGAGCCTCAAAAAGCTCATCCACATGCCCCCAAATAGCCCGGCGTGCCACCACACTATGAAGGCCGTACACAAAACACACTCCAAACTTCTCCCCGGTTGTCTTGCAAGTAATAAGGCAACCAACATGTTGGGTAGACATGCCAACAATCTCAACATCAACACAACTAGCATCCCATATGACAAGAATGCGCCCACGAGAATCAAGTTGAAAATTTGAAGAAAATTCCCAACCCGGGGCCACAAGGTGCACTAACTTAGCAATATCAAAACCACCACATTTAGTTTCAAAAATACCACAAATCTTTACCTCGAAATCACGAATCACTCCAAGCAAGCCATTTTGTTTCCGGGCTTGGCCAAGCCCTTGAATGTTCCATGCGAGGACCTTCATGAGGACACCTTGTTTTTGTGTCCCCGGGTTCTCCTAGAGGTACGGGTGGGAGCCGAATCCTTTGGCCATTTAGGGGCAGCCGGGAGACCAATCACTAGGGGCCTAGACTCCGCCAACTTAGCCTTCTTCTTTTGTGATCTAGACACAACCTTCACGAAGGGAGACTCCTCTTCCTCCTCATGGCTATCTCCGCTATCATCCCCGGAAAGATTTGAAAGCTCCACCTCCCCATCCTCCACATCATCATCACTAGAGGCCACAAGAGACCCATTCACAATTCCATTTGAGGACTCAACCTCATCATCGGCATCCGAGGCCATGGCATCCGATGCATTGTCATCTTCCACACTAACATTGTCCTCATCATCCGAGGCATAGGCATCCGAGGCACCCTTAGTGACATTGGCATTCACGGCGCCGACAACCCCGGTCATATCATCATCCAAGTGAGGGATCGCATCCTTCAAGGCATTGTCATCCAAGACACCATCAACCCCGACAACCTTGTCAACACTCTTGGCGATGCCCTTGGGAGCCTTGGTAACCTTCTTGGTTTTGACACCCACGGTTGCCTTCTTCTCTTTGAATGAGCATCCTTCGTCATCATGCCCAAAGGAACAACATCCCTTACAATACAAAGGCTCGTTTTCAACAAGGAAGGAGCACGCAACCGAATCCCCATCATCAAAATCAAGGCTAACTTCCCTAGTAATGGTCTCGGCAAAGTTGATTTCAACCAACACTCTAGCATACGAGCCTCTCTTCCTACTATCGGTCACGGGGTCCATGAAGAGAGGCTTACCGACATGAGACGCAATACGACCAAGGATCTCCGGAGTCCAAAAGATCTTGGAAAGCCCAAAGATGCGAACCCAAAGAGGGATAGTGGCAATATCACGCCGGTTGAAAGCAAATTTCTCCGGAATAAGCTTGAGGATCATCGGCTTTCCATGGATAAAATAGGGGCCACCTTTGAGCACCTTAGCTTGATCCTCCTCGGTTTCAAATTGGAAGATCATCCAACCTTCTTCCACCCGGTATCTAGCCTTGACACCCCAAGCTTTCATCATGTCCACGATCAAGAAATGGCTCGGTTGATAGCCCACATATTGGCCAAGGAGAGACCACCCCCACACGGCTTGCATGGGAAGGCCCTCGGAGAGCTTGATGGCGACACGGTTGGACGAGGGCTGCGTGAAGGCAAGCTTGCCTCCAAGGCCAGAATTCATGAAGATCTTCTTGGAACCGGAGGCCCACGCATTTGGTCTAGCAACGCCGGCACCGGGACGGGCGGCGGCGGCGGGAGCCTTGGCCGCGGCGGCGAAAGACATAGGGGCGGAGCCACTAGTTCCAACATGGCCGGCAACATTCAATGGGGGGTTCAAATTTTTAAAGGAGCCGTTAGGAGCACCTTGGGACACGGCTGCATTCATGGGAGGCTTAAGCACGCCCACCTCGGAAACATGCCCACCATTAATGCAAGCATCAACATTCACACAAGCCATTGAACTTGGCAACGACGCATCACCAGCCACCAACGCCGGGCACGGAGGCTTGGGGTTGGGTAGCGTCGGAAAACCAGCAAGCACCACCGGGCAGGGCGGCGCAAGGCCAGCCGGCGCCGGGAACACCACATCACCATCGGAGCCACCTTCGGAAAGAACATCTCTTCCATTTTGAACAACTTCTTCCAATCCAATGCCAACAACATCACCAACCACAGCCAGGGGCTTGCACACACCCACATCCAAGGCATCCATGGAGGCGGCCAACTTCTTCTTCTTCACGCCACCCTTGTCGCCATTTGCACCACCCAAGGCGGCCAAATCCGAAGAAGCAAGGTACTTGCAAGGATCCGAAACACCACGAGAGGGAGATTTCTTCTTCTTCCCCATGGGAACACCGGAGACCACACCAAAACAGAAACAAAGGAAGCCAAAACGGAAAGACAAGAGGGGAGAGGAGACCGGGACACAAAGGCAAACAAAACCCTATCGCCGGAGAAGCAAGGCGTCGGGCAAAAGGACGAGAGGGGAGGCTCCGGTTCGGTGGTGGCTCGTGAGGAAACCACCATGAACAATGGACAAGGAGCTCGTGAGGAGCACCCTTGCCGGAGCAAGCCGGAGAGGAGGATGGACCTCGCCGGAAATCGCCCTTAGAATCGCCCACAAAAGAGAGAGTTTACAGCACACTACACTGAGAGCTCTTTCTTGATCAACCAACCAGATTTTATTCCTTGCATGGTTGACTGGTGTCATCCGTCCTATACGGCACATCAGAGGTTGACCCCCGACGACTGAAGTAACCAATCGAAGAGAAGGCTTGCAGTTGAAGTTTGCGTTTTAAGAAGTAATATTTCCAAGGCGTGTATGTTTAATTTGAAATAAATGTAATACATAGTCGTGTAATTAGGACTACTTTAAAAGAGTCTTCTGCTGTAATTTAAAAGTTTTTCGCTGTCACTATACTTTGTTGTAAAACCGTCCTTCTCATTTTACGAGAGGAATCTTAATAAAATGTTGAGTTTTATTCATTTAAAATGTCTTCCGTTGATTATTCTTTCGTTATTTAATATTTATGTATTTATTTAAGCTTAATTGTTCCGATTAAAGCCTAGGGTGACTTTGGACATTAACGTCTGAGGTCACTGGCGTGTGGCACTACTGACATAAGTCGGGGGTGTTACAGCTTTTTCACTCCCTACCCCATCTCCCATCTCCATGGATGCTCCATGAGTGCCACCTACTCCTAGCGTTGTCTCTTCCCTAAGCGCCAGTCCTTCTGCTCGTCGGCTCGACCCTCCCCGATTCATCACATGTCTCCTTCTCCATCTCACATCCGCGCAACATCGGCAACTCCGTCTCTAAGCGCAGCGCCACCTCCTCCCCAAAAAAACTGTGTGAGTAACTGAGTTTCTTACTACTCTCTTCATCTTTTATAGTGCCTTGTTTGTTTATATGTTTAATTTCGTCTGTTATTTTCAATGGACAACATGTGCTTTAATGTTGATATAGATTTTAATTTCCATGAACGAATAATGTTTGTTAAGTTCTGTCAATTTGTTCCTTTGTAGCTTGGAGCAAAGTGAAAGAAGCTGAACGGAGCAAACGCCTGCATAAATGGTACATCTCTTCTGCTTGATATAGTTTAGTAACTGACTAACTCCACACAATGTTAACATGTCGTGTGTGCTGTGAAACTTCGATAATGTTCAGGGACATGACAATGTTACAAACTTACATATATATTCTATTGAGAACACGGTTTTGGGATTGATTTTGTTGCTTTAACATGATTAAAAGCTATGGAATTTGATCATGTGAGAATGATCATTATGGTGTAAAATGAGAATGATCCTATAGTCCTTGGATGGAAACAAGTTCAAGGGCTTGGATCAAACTTTCATTAAAGAGGGCATGTGCCATGCACATGACCCCTTGGTCAAACTGCCCTTGCCGGACTCCGGCGGTCAATGCCAGCGTTGACCGGCCAATTTTTTTTTTCGGGCCAAAAATTTGTTTTTTTGGGACGAAAATTTCATTTTCTAGGCCAAAATTTTCTATGCACATTCCTTGCTAAAGTTATGCACATTCCATCAGAATTTCATGCACTTTGAAAAAAAGAGCAATGCATGTTAAAAAACTAAATGAATTTCACATCTAGTACAAAAATAAATGCACAAGTTAACTATTCTATGTGCACATACATGCAAGGACTCATGCACTTCAATATTTATCCACACATGGTCTAAAACTCATGCACATTTTCAACACAAACCTGATATATCTCATAGTGCAAATTAGGTGCACAAACAAGCCATTATTCATGCACATACCCGCATAGATGTAAGCACTTCACACGTAATGCATTGGATGTGCATGCATATTGGCTTGAATGTGCATAATGTTTGCATTGTATGTGCTAGTATAGATCATGTGCACATACAAGCCATTATCCATGCACATACATGCATAGACGTATGCACTGAATGTGCATGCAAAATGGCTTGAATGTGCATAATGTTTGTACTGGATGTGCGAAAAAAATCTAGGCCCCGAAAATAAACATTTTAGGAGGGAAAAAACCTTGAACGGTTAAAAGTGCATGAAATCTTGCGTGAATGTGCATAATTTTTGCACTAAATGTGCATAGAAAATTTTGGGCCGGATAAAAAAAATTTGCCCAAAAAAAAAGTAACCGATTTTACGCCGGTCAAAAGTGCATGAAATCATGTTGGAATGTACATAACTTTTGCAAGGAATGTGCATAGAAAATTTTGGCCCAGAAAATGAAAATTGCATCCTAAAAAATATTTTTTTGGCCTGAAAAAAAAAAGAGGCTGACGGTCAACGCCGGCGTTGACCCACTTAAGTGGTCATGTGTACATGACCACTTAAATGAAGCTTTTATCTCCACCCTTGGATGAAAGTCCATCCAAGAGTGGAGGTTTATTCTCAATTTACACCATAAGCCCCATTCTCACTTGATCAAGCCCCAAAAGCTATTGGCATTTTCATGTAACTGAAAATTGCATGAATGTAAATATGACATCTTTTGTTTTGCTTCCTATAAGCCCTCAGTTGTTGTTGTTCTGGGCTTCATTGGGTGTAAGATAATCCTTGATTTCTTTTTTGGGTATTCTTATTTCTATTTATTTTCCATGTTATATATCTTTGTGTAATGTCCTCACATCAATTGTAAAACAACATCTTTTTGCAGGATACCATGTATCTACTGAAGCATCTCTTGGTTTTGTGGTCACAAATCTTACAGTGGGGTTGATCTTGAGTCTAATATAAGAATTGCATAATATTAGAAATTAGATATTAGCATTTGAAATGATTAGTTTCATTGAGAGGTAAGAATAGAAAAGGTTCATGGCTTAATAACATTGTGAAACATGAAACAAAACCTTTTTTACTCCTTAGGGTACTTGTGTGGATGTTAAGCATAATGAATGTAAGTTAATTATTTTATTTACTTATATGTTGTTTTGGGGCGAAAAAGATCGAACCGACTTGAATCGCTTTAAGAAGGGCAACTAGACAACAATAAGATGAGTAATATCTAAATAATCCAAATCAACTTAACAATCAAGAGAATGAGATTAAACGGATGTAATATAAACTTATCTCTCTGGAATGAGAGACTAATCAAATATAGAAATTTAGTTGTCGGTCGCTTCAATGTTGGAATAACAGACTGAGCAAGAGAATGATCTGTTGTTTTGAGTAAAACAATGGTAGAACAATGATAGAGGGTTGCTTGAATTGAGTAAGAATGACAATGTGTCGTTACAAGATAGTTTTCTCTATATTTATACAAGTTTTTCGCTTGAATCGGTTGGCAAATCCGTCCGAGATTCATGGAAGACGTTATCCTGCACGTGGATTGGTTAAAATCGTCCGAGATCTGCGAGAGTCGTCAAGCTGCATATTGGTCGCTCCGAAATCTGCAGAGGTCGTTGCTCTGACCACTGGTCGCCCCGAGATCTCTAGAGGCTGTAACTGACCGAACCAAGATTTCTGGAGGTTGCTTCTGACCAGATCTTCTAGAAGGCAACTTTTGTTCAAGCTATTGGGCCGAAAAAATGAGGCCCAACATATGTCATGTAATCTAGTTTAATTGTATTTGAGTTAATAATATCCTAATTTATTTGGTAGGTTTGCTTTTCGAGGGAGCATTATCATATACGGATGAAGATTCAACTTCTCAACTTGTTTTGAATGTTTTGTTGACTTAATTTTGTAGGTTGATGGTCTTGAATGTTAAGGAAGACTTGTATTATTGATTATCTTGTTCAATATGAGATGTCTTGGCTCCAATTATTATGAATTTTAATTGTCATTTAACCATTTTGTAAGTCAAATTTTATAATGAATTATAGTTAAAGAAGTTTACCCGAAAAGTTACCCGACCCACCCGATCACCCGATGGATATCGGGTGGACCGGGTTCGGGTGATATGACACTCGGGTGCGGGTCGGGTGACCGGTTTCAAAAATTGGGTCGGGTGGTGGATGTGGTTCACTCGTCCACCACCCGACCCATTGCCATCCTTAATCATTAGACTTAGAGAGGTCAATGCGGTGGGGATTCCCAATTATCCGTGGGGATTCTCCGCTATAGGGTGTGATGGGATTTTAAATAAAGACGGGAGTAGGGATGGGGCAAAAAACACATCCTTGCGTGGGGATGGGGACGGGGACGATGATAGAGCCCCTACCCCACTCCCCGCCCCATCCTCGTCCCCGTCGGTATAGATGGCTCGCGTTTCGGTGGAACCGGAGCACCTCCCGTTCCGAAACCGGAAAAAAACCAAAACCAGAATCTACTCGAACCGAAACCGGATAAACCTCCTATATCCGGTTTCAGTTCTGGTTTGGCAAAACCCAAAACCAAAAAACCGGAGATTTACCCGGTTCTCAAGTTATATATATATTTTCTATTTTAATTTTTCTGTCAATTTATTTTATAAGTCAAATTAAGTTAAATTTTAAGTTTAAGTCTTAAAGTATAAATCTTTTAAGTTTAAATAAACGTTCACATTATCATTATTTAAAAAAAGTAATGTTTTTATATATTTATTTTTAAAAATATTTATTCTTTTTTTTATATATATAGAAAGTGTGTTTTTTCCGGTTCAGGAATCGAAACCGAAACCGGAACCAAAACCGGATAAAATCGAAATCGGAACTAGACGAAACCGAAACCTCCGATTTCAAATTAATTCGGTTTCGGTTCCGAAACCGTGCCATCTCTACCCGTCGGGAATCCCCACGACTATCTCCATTGATAATCCCCATGCTATCGTCCATTAGTTTTCCCACGAGATTACCTATTGAATATCCCCATTTAGAAATTCGATGAGATTTCTCATGAGAAATTTTCATGGGTGAAGTCAGAAGCATGCGGTATTTTTTCATATTTATAATTTATAGTTGGTAATTATTTTTTTTTATTTGAAAAAATGGTGTAATATACATTTATAAGTATTAGTACGCATGTACTAAGAGATTTTAGGAACTTGTTTTTTGTTGAATTCAACTCAGTTATTATATTGTTTTATTTTGTTTGACAATGTAGATTAATTGCATAATCATAACAGGAAAACAAGTAAGAAAAATTTTGTGGGGGTTAAATGGGGATATTTATGGGGAAGTAGTTTGACTATAAGCTAGTGGAGAAATGACATGAATTTCCATGGAAAGACCCGAAACAAATGTTAATTGAGAAAAATTAATGTGGACATGGATTTGGTGGGGACAGGGACAATTTTGCTCCCCACGCGGGGATGAGGACGGGAAGTGCTTTTCTAAACAGGGATGGGGACGTGGATACTACTTCCCACCCCGAACCCGCCCCATTGACATGCCTAATTAGACTTCAATAATATTTCAATTGGTGTTTTAAGATTAATTTTTTTATCTTAAATTTTTTTCGACATATATTCTAAAGTTTTGGGTTTATTTACTGCGTAACTAAATTTCTCCATTATGTGTCCTTGTTAGAATTGATCAAATCCAAGCCCACCAAATGAGTATGATTCGACTCTTAAAATACCCAAATCCATATCTGAACCATCCTGGTTTGAATTCCGAAACAACAACATCCCATTTTCGACGTATGTTTTTACAATCGGGATGATTCGAATATGAATTTAGGTGTTTTAGGGATCAAATCCTACTATTCTAAGGTGAGGAACACAATAATGGGCTTGAATTTAATCAATTAGAAGTTAGAACCAAACGGATACCGATATGCAAAAGTGTTATTACGAAACAAACAAATCCAAAACCTTAGAGACACTGAAAAAACTAAACTTAAAATTACGCTCGAATGATAATGTCAATGAATAATCCCAAAAAATGTGTTGAATAGTTTCATCACTATTAAGATGAGTACTAGATAAATCAAACTCAGTGTCAAGTGAGAATTAAGTTGAGGAGAGTTGGAATTTATGAATACTTGTGTACCATGTTAGAAATAATTGTGCACCATTTAAATAAAACACAAGTGTAAAATTAAATAAAATACAAGTGCGTCATGTCATAAATAAATGTGCACCACGTTACAAGCAATTGTGCACCACATTTCATGTATTTGTGCAATTCATTGTATTTACAAAAATACAAGTGCACTACTCAATAAAAATCGGGTGCATAATTCAACATATTATGGTGCACTTTTCAACAGACTTTGGTGCACAAACTCGTATAACTTGGTGCATAAACATTGTTCACTGCTATTGTACTTAGAAAAAAAACAAGTTCATTACTCAATAAAATTCTAGTGCACAACTTCACATATTTTGGTGTACTTTTCAACAGATTTTGGTGCACAAATTCGTACAACTTGGTACACAAGACTAGTTCGCATTTAATTAAGAGAAGTTATCATTTTAAGAACAGTTCTCACCAGATCTGTTTACTCATTATACATATTATATAATATGGAAAATGTTCATGTGAGAATGAGCGCTTATGTGAGAACGTGAGAATGTCAGATGTGCATGGAATTATGACTGTATGTACATTACTTTGGTAGGTGAAAACTCATGCACATACAAGCAAAAATTCATGCACACCTTAAGATGTGCATGGATTTTTGCATGTATGTGCATAAATTTGTGACTATATGGTGACTATGTGTAAGTGAAAACTCATGCACATTGATGTGTATGAATTTTTGCCTGTATGTACATATATTTTTTTTTACTATGTGTGTGAGTATGTGTAAGTTAAAGCTCATGCACATATAGACAAAAATTCATGCACACATCTTGAGGTGTGTATGTATTTTTGTATGTTTGTGTATATAATTTTGACTATATGTGTGACTATGTGTAAGTGAAAATTCATGCACATACAAGCAAAAATCCATGCACATCACAAGATGTGCATGAATTTTTGCTTGTATGTGCGTATTCTCACTTTCTCATCTAAGCGCTCTTTCTCACCGGATCCGCATCCATATAATATTATTATAGACACCTTTTACTTCTCGAATTGATAATGTATGCACAAACAAATAAATTATTATATATACAATTTTCTTTTTCCTAATATACCTTTCTGATTAATAGATACATATTTTCACAATGTACAAAACAACAACCAACCTAGTGTAGTCCCGCATGAACATGGTATGGGGGGTCAAGATGTACGCATCCAGTCCCCGACTACGTCGAGCGGGTGTTTCCCTGAGACCCAGTCAAGAGTAGAGTAACAGTTACATGAAAAAATGCAATCCACTAAGAAAACCCACCATAAAACACACAACCTACCATCTACCCATCCCCTACCCTTATCTTCTCCTTCCACATATTTTCACAATGTCACCACACTAAATTACCTAATCAAGCACTATAGTACCCTTACCGTAATAAATGCTTCTATCATTTTCATATTTCATGTGTTGAATGCTTCTTTGCATTATGCTTTATCCTTTTTAGATGTTGTATTGTTGAGTTAGGAGTGTGGCAATCTCCCTTTTGATCGATGATTATTTAGTCAATTTTTACTATTAACAAAGCTATAGAAAGTGTCGTCTCTCTTTCAATAATTTTTTATTAGTTTTCTTTATTTTTTCTATTTTTTATTCTCTTTTATTTTAAAATCCACCAATTTATTTCTAGGTATAGAAATTTGATTTCAATATATTATCTTCATATGAAACTTATTCTTCTTTGTCACTTGTTTATTAATGTGCACTTATTATTTTACCATCCTTATATTATAATATTATTTACATTATCACTCAACTCATTACATTATATTTTTGAATCAACTAAATATATAGTTTATGTATGATTTTTTTGGTTTAAATATGAGAATAATAAACAAACCCCGTACACGACATGAGTAATAAGCTAGTTTAAGCAATGGAAGCATGGATATCGAGGATGAATAAATTTGAACGACACGCTATTTGGACTAACTGACTAAGTGATAGGGTGATAATGTACTGATGGAGATTTAGATAATGATAAGACGGATGAATGTCTTGTAGACATGTCAATCAAGACGATCAGGTCGGACTCGAGTTTGGTCATTTCAGGTTTAGGTTGAGTACGAGTTGGGTAAGTTCAGGTCAAATTATTAATATGTCAACGGACGGTACATGTTGATCCAACGGGATAAGAGTGTTATTTAATTAATTATTCGTTTACTATTAAAATATTATTAAATAGTAAAAATATTATATAATAATGTCTATATGAATTAGAATTATATGAAAACAAAGAACGGTATTAATTATTTATAAAATTTAGATTAGATCACTGAAATCGTAGTTTTATTCTAATTTATTAATGCTTATAATATTAACTGATAAGTTATTAAATCCAAAAAAATGGTACAACATTAGAGAAGTTCTTTTTTAAAATGCTTAAACATAATAACAATATTCATATCTCATTTAAATTATATATTATTTTATATTTTGCTAATATTTCGCATTTACTTGTTACTCGAACAGGTTTAGGGTTGGTCGGGTTCAGACCATGCATTCTCGTGTCAGATTCGGTTCAGTAATTTTGGGTTATTAAAATTCGGTCGAGGTGAGGTCGGGTTTGAGTGCGGATTTTTCAGGTTGGTAAGATGAGTTCGATCATATTTTGAGCAACTAGATTTCCGCAGATCTGTTTTCTAAAAACATATTTGTTTTTTAATTAGTGATTTTTTATTAATGATTTAATAATTTATGTCCTTTGGGAAAAGCTTAATAAGCTTGATTTGGAAAGATTCTATTAAATTTTTATAATTTAAAAATTTTATGAATTGTTTTTTGGTTCAAGTACAAAATTTACATTGTTCACAATATGTGACTGTAATTTAACTAAATAGGATAATAGTTTAGAAAAGCATGCTCCTAGCCTAGGTTAGAAGGACCATTTTATCAAATTTACCAATAGTTATAGTAAGTGGTGGAGCCAGAATTTTTTCGAATGAGGGACAAAAGATTTTAATAGATTTTGGGGTTGGATGTTACATTTTGTTAAACGGACTTGGAGGAGGTGTGTAGTCGTTGGCGACCCGACAAGTGAGATGAAGTTGGCCTACAAACATTTTATTGGAGGGTTGGATGTGCTAAAATACTGAATAATCCGATAGAATAAACAAGGTGTGTCAATAATGTATAATAGGCCTTGTACAAACAATAAAATGATATCTTAGTCGTGATAAATTAAATATTTTAATGATTTTAAAGTCTAATATTTATTTTTAGGGAAATACCGTTTGATATCCCTATGTTTAAGGTTATTCCTGATGGTGTCCCGTATATAAAAAATTTCCTATTGATACCCCGTAATTTATAACTACTTCGGTCCGTGTCCTTAATGTTAAAATTCCCCAGTTTTATGTTAGTTTATTTAAAAAATAAAAAAATAAAAACACAAAAATAAAAATAAAAACACAAACAACAAATTAAAATGATAAAATTCCCTCTTTTAACTTTCACCCACTTCTTCTTCAACATCACTCACAAGTCACACCCCCGACCTCTCCTACTATGGAAATTGGACAAGACTCTCCTACTATGGACAAGGCCGGAGGCGAAACGACGTTGGGAAAGGCCGCCATAAGTAATAACTTCTTAAGAAATCATTATATTACATTAGTATAAACTATAACTCTCGACTTCTTCATACTTCATGCTATAACATAAGTATAAAGTTCAAATTATAACTTCATAAGACTTCGTCATATCACATTAGTATATAGTATAAGTAATACTTGCTTAATAAATCATAATATTACATTAGTATAAACTATAATTGATGAATATTGTATAAGTATAAGGTATAAAAATCTTAAAATTACAATTAACATTATCATAAAGTCCAAATAAATGCCTTAAAACACGAAAAAACATAATGTAACCACTGTGCGTTCAAAGTTAACGCACATCACATTGGGCGGGCCCAAGCATATTGGGCTCAAATTAAGGCCCATATTGTGCGTTAAAAGTTAACGCACAGGACCCGCCCAAACGATCAAACACGGCCTTTAGAAAAATCAGACCGTTTATGCGTTAATTGTTAACGCACAAACGATCATTTTTCTAACGACAGAATTTGCAGCCTATATATACACACGCCCATTTCCTTTCACTTCCACATCCAAACACAACATTCAACTCGTCTATAAAAAACGCATGTTGCCAACTCTAATACTCACATCAAGCGACGCCGTGTAAAGCTTCTTCTAGGGTTCGCGAGCTCCGAATCTGCCGTGCAGAGGAGAAAACTCGACCCCGCGAGGGATTATTCAGCTTTTCGGTAACATTATTCATCTTTTTTGGCTTTAGTTTTTGCAAGAGTTTATAGCTTGTGATACAATATAATTCATAGTTCAAATTCGGGATACCAAGTTCATAGGAGAGGATGGCTTCGTCGTCCAACAGTGCACATGCTCCGGTTACAATGTGCGAGTGCAATTTTTCGGTCGTCATGTACACTTGCGACAAACCCAATCACTACAAAAGAAGGTATCTTGCATGGAAGGATTACATCCCAATGGAGCGGGATGGTACAATGAGAGTGATGTGAACAACCCCTGAAGTGTCGTTAGCAACGCAGGATCTTTGATTCCTCAAGCTTGTATTTGAAGAACTTCTCTTCCGTAGCCAAAGTGATGACTTTCATAGGGCTAAAGAGATAGCCTTCAAACTCGTCAAAGAGATGATAGAGAGATCAAAGTGATGATCGTGAGACACCGAAGAGACGGTGTTTGATTGCTCGAAGCGACGAGCTACGGGATAGTTGATCCGTGGGATCGAAGGGTTTGATGTTGAGAATTCAAGGAAGGAGCGTACTCAACTTTACTACTCAAATTCAACATGACTTATTGAATGAAAAACATGAATATTTAAAGGTAATTTCGTGCCCTAATGGCTTGTAAAATAAGAAATCTATCTAATCTATCTAAGGCTAAAGATAAGGAAATAAAATAAAAGATATAAACTTGCTAAAGAAGCAATTAGGAAACCAAACAATCTTGAATCCTAATTCTTCTTATCTCATCCTAATGAAATAGAAAACTAATTAATAATGCTGAAAATAAAGATATTCTAACAAGGAAAATCGGATATAATCTTATCTAACTAATCTAAGTAGATAATTCCCGCTGGAAATTGCACAACTCTCAGTAAAACTCAATTTTGACCATCTTCTTGTTGGAATCTTAAATCGACGTAAACTATGAAGTTGTAGATATTTGAATCAGCTTTCCAACACATCTTGAATGATCACGAGATCAATTTTCTAGCCACACTTATGACCGTTTTACCGAATACTGTCCAGAACTAAATCGCCAGTAACAATTCCCCGGTCGCGGAAAACCTTATGTACTCCTTGAGCCTCTTCCTTGAAGGCCTTTGATTAATCCTCCCATGCATGTTGCTATCAATCTCCCCTTCTTGACTTCGAATCGTCCCTGATTCGACGTGGATGAAAAAAGAAGCGTCAAGTAGAGAGACACGAACATCCAGAAATAGCAAAGGAACAAGTTGTGCATCAGCCTCGAATAACATCAAAGTTGTCACCTTTGCGGCTGAATCTTCTATGATTGTGGTGGGAGCGAGGTGTATAAGAACAACAATAGAAGCCTCAAGCTTACCCGATACGAGCATTGGTTGCGGAAGCGGTGATGAGTGCGGCGGAGGGGCCGGTGAAAGGCTGTGTTGTGACGAACAACCATCAAGGGCCGGGGCGTCGACGACCTCTTCCTCTAGAAGCTCCGTGTCGGGCACGACCGTGGGAGAGATGAAGATTGGCTCGGCGGGCGCAATGGGCACCTCTGCGGACATGCCGAGTAGAGTCGCGATGGGCCTCGTGGTAGGTGCGATGAAGGCCGGCGCGACAAGGACAACAGGCTGCAGGGAGCACGCTAGGATGCACTCGGTGGGCTGTGGAGGGCGCGCTTGAACGCGCTCGGTGTGGACCAAAAGTTGGGGCCTTGATTGACTTCTGGTGCGCTCCGCATGGGCCTGCGCGTTGAACTCTGCAGCAAAATGTCGAGTCATGTGGAACACGAGATGCGCCCATGTCTCAACGGGATGTTGACGACAATGCCATCGATCATCTTCAACCCGGTACCACCAGTCGAGGGCGTAGCCGGTGAAGCATTGAATGTCGACGTCGTACTGCTCATACTCGTCGTAGTCTCGCTGGCTGAAGTAGTACGCCATATGACGGGTCCATTCAAGGAACAAGTCAGGATCATCATGCCCGGCAAAGCATCGACGACGAACCCGGGTGTCAGGTGGATACGCCATGTGAAAGCATAGGCCGGATCTTCCCGCGGCGGCTAGGGTTTGGCAACAACACTACTTTCGAATTTTGCCCTTTTGGTGGGGCAAACGAACTCCAATTTGGACGAATTTTATATGCTTGGACTCGTATCGAAAAGATATACCGGATTCTGGAAGAAAATTTCAGAAACAAGAAAACAAATTCGACCGATATCTGGGCAGAACTGAGAACGTCTTGGCGTCGTTGCAAGCGATGTCGGTGGAGAAGTGCGCGGCCTACTCAAGACCGAGTGTAAGCACAGTATCCACCATTGAGAAACCACAATAAGAGAGAAGAACAAACTTAGCTTGGATAGGCTTTGATACCAGTTGATGCGAACAAGCCCTGAAGTGTCGTTTGCAATTCGTAGGATCCTTGTCTCCTCAAGCTTGTAGTCGAATCTCCTCTTGCGTAGCCAAAGTGATGACTTTTCTAGGGCTAAAGAGATAGCCTTCAAACTCGTCAAAGAGATGATGGGGAGATCAAAGTGATGATCGCGAGACACCAAAGAGACGGTGTTTGATTTGCTCGAAGCGACGAGCTACGGGATAGTTGATCCGTGTGATCGAAGGGTTTGATGTTGGGATTCAAGGAAGGAGCGTACTCAACTTTACTACTCAAATCAACATCACTTTATTGAATGAAAAACATGAATATTTAAAGGTAATTTCGTGCCCTAATGGCTTGTAAAATAAGAAATCTATCTAATCTATATAAGGCTAAAGATAAGGAAACAAAATAAAAGATAGAAACTTGCTAAAGAAGCAATTAGGAAACCAAACAAGCTTGAATCCTAATTCTCCTTATCTCATCCTAAGGAAATAGCAAACTAATTAATAATGCTGAAAATAAAGATATTCTAACAAGGAAAATTGTATATAATCTTATCTAACTAATCTAAGTAGATAATTCCCGCTGAAAATTGCACAGCTCTCAGTAAAACTCGATTTTTACCATCTTCTTGTTGGAATCTTGAATCGACGTAAACTATGAAGTTGTAGATCTTTGAATCAGATTTTCAACGCATCTTGAATCATCACGAGATCAATTTTCTAGCCACAGTTATGGCCGTTTTACCGAAGACTGTCCAGAACTAAATCTCCAGTAACAATTCCGCGATCGCGGCTATGGCTTCCGCGGTCGCGGAAAACCTGTACTCCTTGAGCCTCTTCCTTGGAGGCCTTTAATTAATCCTACCATGCATGTTGCTATCAGAGAGGGTGTCGTACCTTTAAGTGACTTGATCCACCGTATGACGACAATGTTGCCAAGATTATCAGAGAATTGATGCTAGAAAGAAACGAGCTTAAACAGCTAAACCAGACCCTTTCAGATTCAAATGTGAAGTTAAGGAAGCATATATATTATCGGGGTTTTCAAATTGATTGATTTTATAAGAAATGACCTTAGATCGGTGCTTATTTCAGTGCTTATTTCGAGTTCTATGTTTATTTTGAGTTTTATGCATGTTGATTTCCAAGTGTATGATTTCCAAGTTTAGGATTTGCAAATGGTAAGATTATAAGAATTGACCTTAGTTTTCAGTGCTTATTTCACTTTCTATATTTATTTTGAGTTTTATGCATGTTGATTTCCAAGTGTATGATTACATAAGTTTGCAAATGTATGACTTCCAAGTTCATGCTATGCAAATGGTAAGATTATATTGCATTACAAATCAAACGATTATTACATCAACTACTTGTAATGTCGATCAACTACACCAAATAATCTGGATTTTGACCGGCTGCCATGTGGCATTCCTTAAACTCCTGCAATTTCAAAGCATACAATCCTTCCCACCACAGGATTCTTCGATCGCAATGTCTTCGCCACGCATGCGTAATGGGTGGTAATGGAGAGTCATCACTTAGCGTCACCTATACGAATACAAACAAAAAATACGCAATTAGCATACACGAAATGATAACTCAACATCGAAGCACAAGTAGAGATACTAAGCATTACCGGTATCCAGTGGTTGTGATCCCCTACGTGTGCTATCGCCGAAATTTGTGAGGGCAGAGCGAGGCTTGGTCCAGACGGCCTTGTTGGTAAGCACAATAAAGGGTACTGAGATAAGACGACGACAACAACATTATACATCGTGGCAAACACTAAACCCATGAATGGCATGTCAAGCCAATAATCCTTGCCGCAAGGGGTCTTTATATAGTTACTTTGAACCATTAGATCATGCCATGACTCTGGATCTCGTGTAAGTTCTCGTATCAACTCCCACATTTGTCGGTTGGCATGCAACTCCTTTGCCAACGCGCTACGGATCAAGG
Source organism: Rheum nobile (assembly GCA_027886185.1). NCBI lineage: Eukaryota > Viridiplantae > Streptophyta > Magnoliopsida > Caryophyllales > Polygonaceae > Rheum > Rheum nobile. Next base: position 10,887,411 of record WOAB01000563.1, on the reverse strand, counting down.
GATATTGACCCTCACTCATCCCCTTAAGTACAACCAAAGACCGATATCCACAGTGTCCGTCTGAATGTACATCCATAACATTGTTAATGTATCCAAACCAGAAGTAATCGATATTATAAACCCCAAAGTCCACCCCTAAATGAAGCATGGGTTCTTCAGGCCACTCCGAGGGACCGACTCCCACATGATCGGTCTCGACGTACATCTCTTCAACTTGTGATTCTTCTGGTTGGGGTTGGGATTGCATGTCCTCAGCGTCGATCACCACGAAACTTGCTTGCTTTCTGGGACGGCCTGGCCCTTTCACCTTCTCCTTTGCCTTCTCCTTTCCCTTTCCCTTTGCCTTCTTCTTCTCAGACTTTAGTAAGTCTTCTCTTACGTACTCATGCAGGCTCTTTTCCCTAGTAGGTGACCCCTTTGCCTTGTTCTTCGCACCACTTGGCCTTCCCTTTCTACAGACGTCCGTCGGCTCCATAAACGTATGATAGGTGTTATTTCATACACCTTTACTAGCAGTTATTAGCATGATTGAGAGGAGTTTATGAGTGGTTTTTAGGCTAAGTCTGTGATCCAGAAGTTATGGAGAGAAGTGAAGATATCCCAGGATTTACAACTTAGATGGAGCTGCTGAAGCATACATGGAGAAGACTACCAACACTTGGTAGTAATGAAGAGCAGCAGACGAGAAGAAGATAAGAAGAGGAGTGGGCGACTTCACCGCCCCGCGCCAGAATCACCGTGACCCGGCGGTGGTTCTCAGAGAGGATTGAAGGGTCGCGCCAGAGGAAGCCACCGCCCCGCGGTGGGAGCCTGACGCCCCGCAGTGGATCTCACCGCCCGCGGTGGCCGTGTTTAACGCCGCGCGTCTGAAGACAATTATTTCCTTTTATTGCTTTCGGACTTTGTTTTTATTATTTTGTTTCCTTTGTTATTTTCGTTAGTTTTAACCTAGTTTTCCAAAAACCTATATAAGACTTCTTTCTAGGTCTAGGTTAGGAGACACGTCCCAGAGACACAACTTTTACTTCTACTATTGTTATCATCGTTACTTTTCTATTAGGTTTTCATTCTCATCTGAATGGAGAACTAACTTCCCCTTTGTTCTGCTAGATGATTGAAGCAATACAGTTGATGGGTTTGTGAGGTTTTTATTCCTTGTTCTTATCCTTATAAGTGTTGTTTTGATTCTCTTGGTTAGATTGATTATTGATTTCTTGTTGTTCTTCATAGCCTGATCAACTAGGTTGAATACTTTTTATCAATTGCTAGGATTTGCATATAGGGGTTCCGAGTGCATATCTAGTGGCATACACGATTGTTGCGTATAGGGGTTCCGAGCGCGCAATCGTGAGTGAGAATCATTTGCATTTAAATAGTAAGGTAGCACCTTCTATTTGCGTGTATCCTATATCCTTATGTGCATTGCTATTGCTATGTTAGTGGTAAAGTATACCGACAACTGTGAGAATCGGTGGTATTTTCCCATTGACAAAGTAATAAGTCTATCGACAATTGTGAGAATCGATAGTACTTAAGATCAGGGTGGGAACAACTATAAGGATAGTAAAAGAACTTGGATTGAATAAATTTCTGTGATCAAATTGCATCTCTGTATTATGGATCTCGCTCTAGTAGGACTACTTTCCCCATCATATTTTCTCAACTCAACCAAACTTGCTTGCTTTGTTCTCTCGTGATAACTAAAACCCCCTTCTTGTTACTTGTCATTCATAATTGCATACTGCATCAGATCTTCCCTGTGGGTTCGACCCTTACTTGCTTACTATACATCTATTTAGTAGGTCCGTTAGGATATTTACTTTGACTAGGCTAATCAACGATATTTGCATTGCGCATTTCTAGCCCGTCAACGTACTATGTCCCGGATGCTCCAAGGCCATGTACAAATCACTCACTTGCCATAACGTGGCTTTGTTCAAAGTTCGGCCTTGCACTCTCGACCACATCTCACTCAATCTCAACTCTGGAACGGATATCGGAACACTATCGTCAGCAAGCGCAAATGTTGTTGGATCCTCTTCCTAATACAAGTCCTTCCAGAAGTCGTGAATGTCATCTGGAGTGAGAGTTGTCCTCGTAATGATGGCATTTGCAATATCGTTGACGCACGACAATACAAGGCAGTCTCTCACCTAGTGATCGTCGCATACTTCTGAATAGTCCTCCTTGACTATCCGATCATACATGGCCAACAACAAATCAAAACACATATCCAGCACTCTGCAAAAGAGCCTTGAAAACACCATTCGTGCAAGCTCCGGAAACCTTGGATCATTGAACTCCATTGGTCATGTAGACAGTGAGTTGCTCATGGTCGTCCTAATCGTGTCGATTTGAAGAATGATTGCATGGTGGATCCTCACGGTCACTCTGTTAAAGCCGCCTTTGCTAGACCCCACAATATCTTTCAACACACGATGCATCCCCTCAACCCTATCAAAGCGGAGACATTTCTTGCCTTAGTACGACTTTCAGACCCAATAGTAAAAACAATCAACTACACAATGTTCAAAGGATACCTGTTTGAAGTCCTCATGAAGAAATGAAGAGTGTAATTCATCCACGCTCTTACTATGCTTTCCTTGTAAGGAGTCAGCCATTCCCTCTCGACGTATCCAACAAGGCCGCTCTTCCACGACGTCCTCAATGCTCTGAGCCTCTCCTCGTACCTTTCCTCGGTGGTCGAGCAAAAAAGTCCCCAGCACTGGTTTGTAAACATATCGACTTTGGCATTGTCTTTTATAACCTTGTCGGCATGTGCCTTGATGTTGTTTCTAATATGGACCCAACACAAGAGATGTCTTACCGGGGCATCTTCGAAAACTACCTTAATAGCTTTGATGAGAGCCTTTTCACAACCGGTCATTATAGCCTTTGGCATTACTCCCAACTGCTCAAACAAGTTCCGAAGGGCCCTCACTATCCATCAGTAATGGAAAAACTTTTCTGCTTGGGTGAATGCATATGCAATGTTGAACGTCTTGTGAGTGCAGATAAAATCAACAATCTCCACCAAAGGCATATCATACCTATTCATAGACATAAGAAATAAACGTACCAATATTTAGTGAATATAACTAATCAAAATGTAGCACATAGAAAAATAACCAACTATTATTAAAATGTATTACATACTTATTTGTCTTGTATGTGGCGTCAATGATCACCACGTTCGGAAACTTCTTCAACAACCGTAACGACTCCGGGTGAGCAAAAAACAAGATCTCCACCTTGTCCCTTTTCTTCACATTCCTAAGAGGATAAAAAAGATACCCGTTCTCTTTCAAAAAATGAAGGGACCACTAGGTAACCGTCAATTCCCCATGATCCTCGTAATGGAGCTTCTGCAAAAAGTTGGTAATCTGCTTCATTGATGTTACATTTCCCGGAAAGTTTTTCCTCAACTTCGAAACAATTTCTTTCGTAGTCTTCCGACCATCGCCCCATCTCCTAGCCATGACCTCCTCCTCCTGGGTCATTCGACCCATGAATGCATTCCCATGAAAGCTAGTCCGAAGCATGTGGTTGTGGGTGCCATGTATAACATTCAAGACTCATCTTTCAGTAAGACACCCTAGCTCGTTTTTCAAACGGCACTCATATAGCTCGAATCTACAACCGCACTTCTTTGATTTGCGTTTTTGAATCCTTGGAACCGGCAACCCGGATTTTCTAGATTAACTTTCGGCCTCCCAGATCTCGGTTCACCATATCTATCGCATGTCAAACTAACTACGTACGGATTTGAGGTACGTTTCACTACAACTATCATCAACTCTTTTGCTCTAGCTCTCGCACATTCAACCATTTCATCCATACTCTCCCAAACTAGGCTAGTACGAAATCGTTCTCCATAATCTTCCCCCTATAATTATTTTTGATTTATGGATTATTATAGTGTCTACAATTATAACAAACTAAAATGGAGTTTTATCTGTTGACTGGCTACTCTAAAGAGGCTTCCTACAACAGCTAAACTGCACAGATGGGGACTGGTCAGGAATCCGGGCTGCTCCTTATGCTTGAGAGGTGATGAAGATGAGGATCACCTCTGGTTTGGCTGTTTTGTTGTTGCAAACGTTACAAATAAAGTCTTGGAATGGCAGGGTATTCATACTAGGAAACATAATCTTATTGAATGGTGGGATTAGTTTGCAGCTTGTGATAAAAAGGAGAATAATATCTACTTGTCTAAGCTGTTAGCTCTCATGGCTGTTGTCTACTTTATCTGGCAGCTGAGAAATGAGGTAATTTTCAGAGGAGCCAATGTGGATGAGGAAGTTGTAGCTACAAAAATCATCCAAGCCTATAAGTTCAGAATTTTTCACAAGCTATCCTTGAGTGGTAGGAGAGGAAGAGCTATGAGGAGGAGGTTAGGCCTTTGATTGTCTGTTTTTGTCTTGTGTTTGCAGTAGCTTTCTTTTGTGGGGTTTGACTATAGGGTGTGTTTTGAGAGAGGTGTTGTGTAATCCTTTGGACTCTTTGTTCGTTTGTTTCAATAATATTTCTTAACATTTGGCTAAAAAAATTATAACAAACTAAAAATACAACAAATTTGCAAAGTTATTAATTCATAACCTAAACCATGATTTTTTTGCTAAACTATACCATACCTAATATCAATTGTTGATGGCTACAACAAAATTGCAATATCATATTAATTCATAGCCTAAATCATATTGATGGCTACAATTCATAATAACTACTTCATACACAATTAATTATATGTGATATTTATACATATAATTAAGACATAAATCATTACTCAAACAGAAATTAATTCAACACTAATCGTGAAGAAATCGCCGCTCAGATCCCAAACATCTCCTTCGTCTTCGCAACCCGACATCCAAGAGTCGTTCAATTCTTATTCTGCTTCTTCATCTTCTCGAGCTTATACCCAATCGCATTCATCATCTTCTCGACTTTGTATCCAATTGTTTTTCTCACTTTCATCACTAGAACAATACATGTTGAATGTTGTGTTTGGATGTGGAAGAGAAAGGAAATAGGCGTGTATATATTTAGAATAATATAGGCTGAAAATTCTGCCGTTAGAAAAATGACCGTTTGTGCGTTAACAATTAACGCATAAACGATCGGATTTTTCTAACTGCAGAATTTTTCAACGACTATTTGGAACAATAACTATGCGTTAAGAATTAACGCACAGTTACTGTGCGCGTTAATTCTTAACATGCACTGTAATTGGGCTCCAATTACAGGCCCATCCCAGTTACATGCCCAATTACAGGCCTAGCCCAGCAGAGTTGTGCGTTAAGAATTAACGCACAACTCTGTTGGGCGTTAAGAATTAACGCACAACTCTGTTGGGCGTTAAGAATTAACGCACAACTCTGTTGGGCTTTTTTCCTCTTTTTTCCGCTTTTGCCCCTTGGACTGCTAACATTAACACAAAAAAACTTACCTGTTAGTTTTAACGCACAGTTTCGTGTACATATCGACAATTTTTCATATGCACATAGAGACAACCTATATATAATGCTATAGCTACGGTGGCACTTTAGGGAAATGAGCACCAATTTGGTGTTTGATTTTTTTTTGACAAATTTTGGGTTTGAGTTTCATAAACTATTAGTAGTTGATTTTTAGCCATGGTTGTAACTAGGCACACTGTGCTTCGAAAGGTCGGGGGTGTGAATGATGTTGAAGAAGAAGTGGGTAAAAGTTAAAAGAGGGACTTTTATCATTTTGATTTGTATTTTGTGTTTTTATTTTATTTTTCCTTTTTTTATTTGTTTTTCCTTTTTTTTATTTTTAAAACTAACAGAAAAGTGAGAAATTTTAACATTAAGGGCACAGATCGAACTAGTTATAATTACGAAGGTATCAACAAGAAATTTTTTAAACACGAGACACCATTAGAAATAACCTTAACCACAAGGGTATCAAACAAAATTACCCTTATTTTTAACATAAAATTTGATATAAAACACTTGTATATTGGTATAAAATTTAGCCTATATTTAAGAACCATCATAGTAAATATTATCTACAACACTTGTAAACAAAAATATAGTGAGTTAAATAATATTTTAATTAATTTTGAAAAATAGTACGTTGTGTGTGGTAATTCTATTGTTTTTTGGTCTCTTATACTGTCTAAAATTGATTATTTCTTAAACAAAAAACTATATATTGCATGCTTTCTTTTGCAAAAATGTTAACTTCTTCCTGCTTAATTAAATATTGAATAATGAATTATTATCATAAATTTAAGAAATTAATATGATATTTATAGATTGATGCATTCTAACATACACCTTCCAATTCAACTACTATATAATATTAATTGCATTGAATTTGACACAAGCTAAAAATAAGAGGCTGAGAAAGTCGTTTAGCTAGGGGACTCGAACACAGAATTGGAGAATTAACAAACAATCTACTTATTAACCAAAAAAAAAAAACAATCTACTTACCAACTGCACTAGCTAAGCGTAGCGCAACATAGTGAACTTGATTTTATATATAAATATGTAAGACCATGAGCCCCCGTCCCCGCCTTGACTCCGCCTACGGTTATAGTATTGTTAAATCTAACAAAACCCAATTCCTAATAGCAATACTAACCATTTTTTAATATCAAAAGAAAAAGTGAACAGTCATTTTCAACCTAAACAATATGATGCTAATCATCATTATTATCATTTATCATATGATCATCATCTGGAGAATCTACATTTATGTAAATTTCTATTAGGTAAACTCCACGTTAGCAACAATCGGCCAGATAGATCGATTCTCTACGATTCGGATACTCGGCTATTTGAATGTTTTTTTTTTGAAGGTTTAAAAGAGATTTGTATTAGAAAGCGGGGGATATACAGCAAGTCAACACCAATGAATTCCTAACAAAAGACTCTAGGACAGACTAACAAAAAGCCTAAGAGCTCCAGAAAACCAATATGAACAAAAGGTCAATAACCAAAAGTCAGCCATTCACATATAGGCTATTAAACCAAGAGCGAGTACTAGCAGAGTTCTTGTGTGTCAAATTCCACCTCGCTAAGATGCAAATCTTGGTTAAGGCAATGATTTCAAAAGCTCTAACTACTGCATGTAAATGTCAGTGTGCTAGACTATATATGACCAAAAAAGTTAAATACCTATGACTTCATATATATGTACGTACGTCTTGCGTTATTGTAGACATGGGTTAATGATGTAACAGTTTTACCCATTAACTGAACCATGGATATACTACTATATAGTATACTGATGATCGACTGGAATGCAATTGACTGCTACAAAGTGAAAGGGAAAAACATATTGAAACAAACCCAAAAACGAACACCTTTTATTTATAAGACAAAGGATTCGAATACAAGGTAATTGAGTCTCAAGTAGAACACCCAAAACCCGAGCCATGGAAAGGGCAAAAGCAAGAGAAAGTAGAACACATATAAAAGAAACATGAAAGTAAGCAAGCTTAAGGTCATTTCTCTCTTCTTTTCCTCTTTAGTTTGAATTTGTCGACGAAGCTCATAAGTCGTCTGAAAGCACAAGGGAGAAAACCTAAAACAGCTCTCAGCAAAGTGATGTTGCAAGTGATAAAGGCGCCTTTAGGGTTTTGCATTTCCTTTTGTATGGAGATATAGAAGACACAACAGCGTAGTTTCCTCAGAAGTGTTCAAGTGAAATGGTTAAGGCTAGCACCACATGGAGAGTAGTCGGCCTCCAGAAAAATGTCTTCCGATTTGGCCCATTACATGTAAGGCTCGAGGCCTTATAAGTGTCAGTCCATGCCAACGCGATGACTGAAGGAATTGTGTCCTTTAATCAAAGGTGCAATTACTGATTATGAAGTGAGACCATTTATGGAGATATTTAATCCGATGATTTTAGGTAGTCATAGTGCTTTGCTAGAAGCCAACTATGATTTATAGACTATATGTTATATAGTATATCATAAAGTCTATTGCTATTGTTACCGGGTCCTACGAGGTCACACCCTTAGAGTTTAGACTGGATCAGATTGTTGGGAGACATATTATATAAAGTATATAATATAAAGTTATATAAGATATAACTTGGGAGATAAGTCTTGTTAATAATAAAGTGTTATTATTAATAATAAAAGAAATACTTATTTAGAAAATAAGATATCTACACATGACAATATAAAAAGAGGGCTTTTAGGAAAAGCCCATAACCCTAATTTACACCAAGAAATACGGTTGCCTCCTTCTCCCTGGAGCTCTCTTCGTTCGTCTTCGTTCCTCGCTCTAGCAACCGAGTCCCAGGCGATCCAGATCCTAGCTCGGGTGGACCAAATAGAGGAGTCACACGTGAGGCTCTATTCTCTCCATTCCAGCAGATTGAAACACGCATCAAAAGGTATTTGATTCTTCCTATCTATGATCTATTTGGTTTATGCATGAGATCCTTGGTTAAATGTTAGGAAAACGTTTCCTGAAATTCCGCTTTACGCATCTAAAATTCCTACAGTGGTATCAGTTGCCTCTTGCATAAATTGATTAGATCAAGTTTCAAGTTTTAAATTTTGATGCATGTTCATAATTGTCTTGATTCAAATTAAGTGATATGTAGATTAAATTTGCATGATTTAAAATTAGATTTTGATCGATTGGATTAACAAAGTCTAGAACTTTCAATATGTATATGCATGTAAAATTGATCTACCCATTTTTTATTCATATGATTTAATTATGCAAGAAATATGATTTTTTGACATGTTTAAATCATTAGATGAAGATTTTGATTTTCATAAAATGGATCAACTACTCAAATTTTATTTTTGTTAAATTCTGAATTTGTATGAAATTGTTCATCAGATGGATTAGTCAAGTTCAGTGGTCATGCGAATTGTTGGGTGAATTCATCAGATGAATTAGCTTTAATTGTTAATGCACTGTTGATTTGATTCTCTCCATAAATAACAATATCTTGGAAAGCGGATATGAATTGTTTGAGACGGCATGTTCTGCTCTAGATTGTTCGAATATCATATCCACTTGATTTTATAAGATATAAAATTCCACTTTATTGAATTTTTCGGTTGGATCAGCAGAACTATTGCTATTATATGAATAGCAATTCTACAGAATTGTTCGTTGGTGTTGGTCCGCCGAGTTGGCCCGCAGGGGCTGCATGGTTCGGTGGTAGCGGGTTGGTCCGGGTTTGACTCGGGCGCGATTCGGTTCGGTTGGGTAGATTTATTTAATTGGATAATATTTGATATTATCTAAATTACATAATTTCCTAAAAGTTGTTAGGATAGATTCTCACTAGATTTAGATAAGGATATTTGATATCTTATCTTGTCTATGCATATCTTATCCAATAATGCATTTTAATGATTAATGCTATATATTGATTTTAATTTGAATTAAGAATTTGATAATAAATTATTTATATCATGAGATGATTTTTTTTTTGATATAGTTTTATTTAAATTGGTTAAATCGGTTATTACTATTAATTAGATTAATATTATTTATAATATTTGATATTATTATTGCATGCATGTTTTATGATATTATGATATTATTCCTTGCATGAGGTGACTAGTATGGCCCACATTAGGATATATAAATACGGTCTGCGTACCGTTATGTTTTTCTTGTACACGATCTGCGTATCGTTATGTATTTTTGTAATTTAAATTTCTGCAAGAGAGTTTATTTCAATTATATGTAAGACAAGAAGAAGAAGATCCTAAGAAGACCAAAGGATGGAGATTCATGGAGGATACTAAGGATGGAGATCCAAGAGTAACAAGAGCCATGAAGATTAGATCTTTAATTTTGGTTTTTAGGGGCCATACTAGGATCACATTTAATTACTGCATTACTTGAATGCTTTATTTCCCACTTTGCATGCTTACTTGTTTGTTTATGCTATTTTGTTCACTAGTAAATAAACAACCATTGTATGCTTAAGTCCCTTAACAGAATATTGAGATCATGCCTTTCCATATCATAACCATGAGGCCCTTGGGATTCGTTGGATAGTTTTCGCCCTAGCGAGGTGTCCTTCCTTGACCTTGGGATAGTGCGGGTATGTCTAATAGGGGCATGCTGCCTTGGTATGGTTACACTCAACAAGAGACCAAAAGGCTCAGTTTTGGATCTTGAGGCATAAGGATGAGTCTTACATAAGATGTGACCATCAACCAAGAGTTATAAGGTGTTATAATTAGTAAAGGAGTTTACTTACCTTGATTACATGAGACTTGGGGAAGTGCCCTAGTACGCTCGAGTTTCATCTAAGATAGGATCTTGGAATCATTTTACTCACAAGGGACAATTTAATTGAGTAGAATGTGCAATAACTTATTGTTTATAGTTTGTCTAAATTTTAAGTTCTTGCATGTCAAGCATAATTTATCTGCATGTTTTTTATTCCGTTTTGTAGTTACTATGTCTTCTGAACACCTCAAATTCACTCTCAGCTCAATAGTTGAGAAAAATCGTTTGAACGACACAAATTTCCTTGATTGGGAAAGACATATGAGAATCAGTCTCAGGTCTGAGGGACAGGAGGATGTCCTTGAAACCCCCATCCCAGAGTTGACTGCCACCTCATCTGATGAGAAGAAGGCAAGTCACAAAAACATGGAAGAAAAGAAGAGGGGAACAGTCTCCACTTCAAGTATTTACGTTACTGAAATCCTATCAACCAAGTCTCATTCTTGGATATTAGATTCAGGATGTGGTTCTCACATTATTTCGAATGTGCAAGGACTAAGAAATAGGAGACGGTTGCAGAAGGGTGAGATAGATCTTCGTGTTGGAAATGGAGCAAGAGTTGCTGCACTTGCCATTGGAGATTATAGTCTACCTCTACCTTCTGGCTTAGTTTTAGAACTTTATAATTGTTATTTTGTTCCATCTATTACTAAGAATTTGATTTCAATTTCAGTTTTGAACCTTGAGGGTTATGAATTTGTCATTAAGGATTGTTTTTCCATTTATAAGAATGACACTTTCTATGCTCGAGCCCATGTGAGTAGTAGTGGACTATACATGTTGGACCTCAAATCTGAAATTTATAACGTTGATACAAAGAGGCAAAAGTCGAATATAAGTGAAGCCAATCTATGGCACTGTCGCTTGGGTCACATTAGCATCAAACGCATGAAGAAACTCCAAACAGTTGGTAGCCTAAAGTCATTTGATTTAGAATCATTTGAAACATGTGAGTCATGTCTGATGGGCAAGATGACAAGGTCACCTTTCACTGGTATGAGTGAGAGGACTACTGAGCTCTTAGCTCTCATACATACCGATGTATGTGGACCTATGAGCACAGAAGCTAGGAGAGGCTATCGATACTTTATTACATTTACTGATGATTTTAGTAGATATCGGTATATCTACTTAATGAAGCATAAATCTGAGTCCTTTGAAAAGTTCAAAGAATTCCAGAATGAAGTTAAGACACAAACAGGCAAGAAGATAAAGGCACTCCGATCAGATCGAGGGGGCGAATATCTGAGCCAAGAATTCGACCATCACTTGAGGAGTTGTGGCATTTTGACACAACTGACTCCACCAGGCACGCCACAATTGAATGGCGTATCTGAAAGGAGGAACATGACATTGTTAGACATGGTCCGCTCAATGATGAGTTTTGCTGATCTTCCTACATCCTTTTGGGGATATGCCCTCACCACTGCTGCGTTCACACTAAACAGGACTCCGTCACGATCAGTTGACAAGACACCACATGAGATATGGTATGGAAAGGTTCCTAGCTTGTCATTTCTGAAGGTCTGGGGATGCGAAGCTTATGTAAAGCGTTTACTATCTGACAAGCTAGCACCAAAATCAGACAAATGCTTCTTTATAGGTTATCCCAAGGAAACAAGGGGATATTATTTCTACAATCCCGCTGAGAACAAAGTGTTTGTTGCTCGAGATAGTGTCTTTTTGGAAAAGGACTTCTTTTCCAAGAAGCCAAGTGGGAGAAATGTTCAGCTTGATGAGATTCAAGCTGAGCAACAAACCCAACAAAGTGAGGACATAGACGATGTCATTGAGGAACTTGACTTTGGGGGCGTACCTTCTCAAAGGGAAACTGCCCAGATCCAAGATGCAATTCCTCAAGTTGATGAAGCACCTGAGGTCCCGCATACAGATGTGGTCAACCCAGCAGCTGAAATCTCTCCTATTGTTGGACCACATTGGAGATCAGATAGGCTAAGGCAGCTGCCTAGGCGTTATGAGGATTACGTCTTGACTGCTAGCATTGACGTTCTACTTTTAGAGAACGGTGAGCCTGCGACCTATAAGCAAGCGATGGCGGACCCCGACTCCGAAAAATGGCTGGAAGCCATGAAATCCGAAATGGACTCCATGTCTGAAAATCAAGTATGGGACTTGATAGATTTGCCTGATGGGGTAAAACCCATTGGATGCAAATGGGTCTTTAAGATCAAGACAGACAAGGATGAAAACGTTTCTGTCTATAAGGCAAGACTAGTTGCCAAAGGATTTAGACAGGTTCATGGTACTGACTATGATGAAACGTTCGCACCGGTCGTTATGATCAGGTCCATTAGGATACTCCTAGCGATTGCCGCTTATCATGATTATGAGATTTGGCAAATGGATGTCAAGACCGCTTTTCTAAATGGGTATTTAGAAGAGGATGTATACATGATGCAGCCAGAAGGTTTTGAGGATCCAGAAAACCCTAGGAGAATATGCAAGCTTAAGAAGTCCATTTATGGACTTAAGCAAGCATCCAGGAGTTGGAATCTTCGTTTTGATGAAGTGGTCAAAAAGTTTGACTTCATCAGATGCGAAGAAGAGCCCTGTGTCTACAAGAAGTTTAGTGGGAGCAAAGTGGCCTTCCTAGTTCTGTATGTGGATGACATACTACTCATTGGGAATGATATTCCTATGCTGGAAACAGTTAAGGAGTGGCTTAAGAAATATTTCTCAATGAAGGACTTGGGAGAGGCTGAGTACACATTAGGCATTAAGATCTATAGAGATAGATCTAAGAAACTTATTGGTCTGAGTCAGGGAACTTATATAGATAAGGTCCTTGGGAGATTCAATATGATGAACTCTAAGAAAGGGTTTTTGCCTATGCAACATGGCTTACATCTCAGCAAGAGCCAGTGTCCTAGGACACCTGGTGAAACTGAGAGGATGAGCAGGATTTCCTATGCCTCAGCCATAGGATCCATCATGTATGCAATGACTTGTACTCGCCCAGATATTGCATTTGCTTTGAGCATGTGTAGTAGGTACCAATCAAACCCGGGTGATGCACACTGGTGTGCAGCCAAGAACATCCTAAAGTACTTACGAAGGACTAGGGATGATCTCTTGATATTTGGAGGTGATGACGAGCTGGTCGTCAAGGGCTATACTGATGTGAGTTTCCAGACAGACAGAGATGATTTTGAATCTCAGTCTGGATACGTCTTCATTTTGAATGGAGGAGCCGTCAGCTGGAAGAGCTCGAAGCAAGGGACAGTAGCAGATTCTACAACGGAGGCAGAATACATTGCTGCTGGTGAAGCGGCTAAGGAAGCTGTCTGGATTAGGCAGTTCATAGCTGAGCTCGGTGTCGTTCCTAGCACTACTAGAGCTATTGACGTCTATTGTGACAACAATGGAGCCATTGCTCAAGCCAAGGAACCTAGCTCTAGCTCCAAGTCCAGACACGTTCTGCGGAAGTATCACTTGATCAGACATATCGTTGATAGAGGTGATGTGAGGATGTGCAAGGTGCACACAGACGACAACATTATAGACCCTTTGACCAAACCCATGTCCAGGCCCAAGCATGACAGTCACACTCGGGCCAAGGGACTCAAACACATCAGAAAGTTCTTTTGAGACATTGTTTGTTTTATGATAAACCTTGTTTATTGTTATTACAGACAGTTATGCTTGACTTATATATGAGTTTCATATTATTATTTAATCATTGCTTGGGATTAGATAAAGTATCCAAACAATTTAATAGTTATCAAATGGGCTCATCAAAACTGTTTTGGTGAATGAAACCCCATTAAGTGAACTGAAATTATAAAATTGTTAGAAGTCCATGGTCTAAGTTGTTAACTTGGATACAAATGACTTAATCAAAGGACCATATGTGAGATTGATTGATAACACCGGGTTTCATGTGTTATAGGGACATGGAGATGTCTAATCGATTACATAGACGTGTATACCGATACGCATCGGACAGACCGATCTTAGGATTTCTCGGGACTTTACTGCGGAGTTCTAGGATTATTCATGATTAGTGAGTTCCTTAGACATGAGTATGATATAGTTATCATTTGACTGCTGGTATGTCTTTGACGCTGTCAAACGCTGACCGTAACAGGCAGTTATAAATGCAGTGATTGGGATTGCCAAAAGTTGAGTGGGAGCTGTAGTCTTACAAGATTGAATATGTCCTCCTATTCCATGTATACCATGATACATTTGGAAAGGATTGGTATCTCGGCCACTTGAAGAGTGAGAACTGTGAAAACGCATGGCCATGCTCAGATGGATTATTAGTAATCATCTGTACTGACAGTTTGATCTCAAGAGTTCAAGAAACGTATTTGGCGGTAAAGATGAGTTTCATCATATAGTCAAATAAGACACTAAGTGACAAAAGAATTTTAACATTGCACACTTGTTTTAAGGACAAGTGAGACATTGAAGGAATTGTGTCCTTTAATCAAAGGTGCAATTACTGATTATGAAGTGGGACCATTTATGGAGATATTTAATCCGGTGATTTTAGGTAGTCATAGTGCTTTGCTAGAAGCCAACTATGATTTATAGACTATATGTTATATAGTATATCATAAAGTCTATTGCTATTGTTATCGGGTCCTACGAGGTCACACCCTTAGAGTTTAGACTGGATCAAGTTGTTGGGAGACATATTATATAAAGTATATAATATAAAGTTATATAAGATATAACTTGGGAGATAAGGCTTGTTAATAATAAAGTGTTATTATTAATAATAATAAAAATACTTATTTAGGAAATAAGATATCTACACATGGCAATATAAAAAGAGGGCTTTTAGGAAAAGCCCATAACCCTAATTTACACCAAGAAATACGGTTGCCTCCTTCTCCCTGGAGCTCTCTTCGTTCGCCTTCGTTCCTCGCTCTAGCAACCGAGTCCCAGGCGATCCAGATCCTAGCTCGGGTGGACCAAATAGAGGAGTCACACGTGAGGCTCTATTCTCTCCATTCCAGCAGATTGAAACACGCATCAAAAGGTATTTGATTCTTCCTATCTATGATCTATTTGGTTTATGCATGAGATCCTTGGTTAGATGTTAGGAAAACGTTTTCTGAAATTCCGCTTTACGCATCTAAAATCCCTACAATGACATCCCATGGGGTCACCCATTCTAATACTATTCTTGTCCTAGCACGCTTAAGTTCGAAGTTCTTTGTCCTCACTTGAATCCTAAAAAATGAAGAGCTCTTGTTGACATGGGTAACACCTCAATCCTTGACGCCTCATTAAAGCCCAAAGACTGCTCTCTTGGTCGAGTGACCGCCATTCAGGCCAAGTCCACTCGTAACCTAAAGTCGACTCTGATACCATTTGTAAGGCCTAAGGCCTTACAAGCGCTATATCAAGCCAACCCGAGGAATTTCCATAAGGTCACCCATCTTGGTACCACTCTCGCTCTAGCACGCTTGACTTCGGAGTTCTTTGCTCTCACTTGAACCCTGAAAAGGAAGAGCTCTTGTTGACATGGGTAACACTTCAATCCTTATAAACCAATCTTAAGTCTGGGGTGTTACAAACTCCTCCATTTACACCTCTTGATGTCCTCGTCAAGGCCCAAAGACCACCCTCTGGGTCGAGTGACCGCCCTCTAGGTCAAGTCCACTCGTACCCCAAAGTCGGCTATGATACCATTTGTAAGGCTGTGACCTTAGAATATGTGGGTAAAATGATGCCAAGTCATCCATTTAATGCTTGTTTATGGCTGAAGGGAAAAGTGGGTTGTTGGTATTTCCAAGACATCCCACATTGGAAAATAAGAGGTGAAATTACCTTCTTATATATACCTTCCCTTGAAGGCCAAGTAGTGAGTTAGGAGAAGAGAGCCCCTCACGCGCGCACCGCCACAGCCGTTCGTTCCGGTCCGTGTTCGTGGCGGGTGGGGGTGGGTCTCTTTTTGTGGGTTTGCTTATTATTTGGCGGATAAAGGGCCAAATGAATTATGGATTAACATTGGCGATTGATCTTCCTTAATCTCGTTTTCACTACATCGTCTTTAAAACAAAGATTTTGTTATGACTAAACTAAAACCAAATTGATGTTGTTTTAATGGTGGTTTGATCTTGTGATAAAGAAGAAGATTTTGGGATTTATTATTGATTTCGTGGTTAATGGAAAAGGAGCAAATCAAGGGATTTTGTATGTCTCCTCTTCCTTATAAAAGGGTTGTCTTTCTTTTCAGAAAAGACACAAAAACAAATATCACTTCTCTGTTTTATAAACACATAAGCAATCCTGCCCTTCTCTTACTGGTCTGTGTTCTTGAGATCCCTTCCTTCTTACCTGAAGTGCACATATTCGAGGAAAATTGTCCTAACCTTGGGGGGCTTACGCCATCTCTGACTTGCACCATGTCAGGGTGATTTGCTTCTAAGGCAGTGGCTTGTACCATGACACAATAACGAGGCTAAGTCTACATCAATTATCGACCTACATTTCAATCTTTGTTCGAAGTTCTTGTCCCTGTGATGATTCTATACTTACAAGAGCGCCATCGTGGACTTCCCAGGAGGTCACCCATCCTAGTACTAATCCCCCCCCTAACACGTTTAACTTCATAATTTGTTCCCTTACTTGAACCCTGGAAAGGAAGAGCTCTTGTTAGCATGGGGTAACACTTCAATCCTAATAAACCAATCTCAAGTCTAGGGTGTTACAAACTTCCCCACTTAAAATTTTGACATCACCGTCAAGGCCCAAAGACCTCCCTTTGGGTCGAGCGACCGTCCACCGGACCAAGAACACTCGTAAACTAGAGTTGGTTTTGATACCATTTATAAGGCCCCAAGGCCTTAGAAGCGCCATCCCATGCCAAGCCGATGACTTCCGAGAAGGTCACTCATCCTAGTACTACTCTCGTCCTAACATGCTTAAATTCATAGTTCTTTGTCCTAACTTGAACCTTGAAAATGTAGAGCTCTTGTTGAAATGGGTAATACTTCAATCCTTATAAACCAGTATTAAGTCTGGGGTGTTACAAACTCCCCCACATAAACCCTTGACGTCCTCGTCAAGACCCAAAGACCACCCTCTAGGCCAAGTTCACTCGTGACCCATAGTCGGCTCTGATACCATTTGTAAGGCCTAAAGTCTTAGAAGTGTCATCCTATGCCAACCTGAAGACTTTTCATGAGGTCACCCATCCCGATACTGCTCCCATCCTAGCACGTTTAACTTTAGAGTTCATTGTCCTCACTTGAACCCTAAAAAGGAAGAACTCTTGTTGACATGGGTAACGCTCTAATCCTTATAAAGGATCACAAATCTAGGGTATTACATTACAAGGGTCCAAAGGTTATATAAATGGAGAGTCCAATACACATGAAATCGACAACACATGCTATAATCGACCCCTCAACAATTAACCAAACTTAGGAGATTACACAAATTACATAATTCTCAACACAAAACATATTCAATCTTAAATATATACCCAAAGAATTTTTTTAACAACATATATAGTACAATCGTTAAGATATCTATATATATGTAATCATGCTTAACATCAAATTGAAACAAGGTTGTCCCTTCTAGCTTTAATGATGATAAACACCATTAGATTTATATTTTGGTCGTTCCCATGAGTTTTAAGTTGAAGATCATGTTAGAGAACGACGGAAACGAAATGAAACAAAATATAGAAGAGAGAGGGACATCGAGTCAACAAAGAAAACAAGCGCAAGGCCAAGGAACAACATGACAAAGTTTTTGCATTATGTTGTGAAGCGAAGAAACAATGTTGGGAACGGAGTAGAAAATGACGATATACAACACTGAGACTTTGTGAGAAGATTAATCAAATATGAAAACGAGATCTTCATGACGATAGTATTTGGTTAAGTCTTATTTATGAAAACTCTTCTCTTTTAGAATAGCTTTAGTAGAGTTTATATTTATGGTAAATAAAATAATTAGATGGAAACAATATCTTTGAAGTAGGCATGTGTTTGGCCGAAATCAAAGATAGAATCAAATTGAGATCTTTCCTAGTTCTATATATACATTGAGTCTAGACTTAATTCGTGTACGTAATTTGGAGTTTTCAAAGGCATAGAAAGAAGAACAAAAGTAAGAGATTTTAAGTTTTTAATTGAGTACTTGAGATATATAGGGTTTCATCATTACTTGTGTTATTAGGTTGCTTACACTTGCTTAAGGATTAAGGTTAGATCTAAGAATTTTGTGTGAACTAGATTGTGAAGTTCTTGCTCGCAAGATTGTTTGTAATTCGATTAATAATACAATTAGATGTTTGAAATCCTAATAGGCTTGAGTATCATTCGTAATGAATTGTGTCTCAATTGTCACTTTATTTTATTATTATATTTCGCTGCTGACAGAACAATTACATCATTCCCTAAATTAACATACATGATTCAATAAAACCAATGAATTCCCCCTCGAGATTATAAGGTATGGATACCTATGCATTCAGAGAGGTGGGTTTAGGTAAAATGAATTTTATGGTAAAACAGAAGTACTAATAAAGAGCATTGGATGAAGAAAAATCAATGGTCAGATTTAAAGTTGAAATAGAGGTGTATGGGGTGAATCACATGTGATTATAATTTTGGAATCTAATTTCCTAAAATTAAGGAGATGATTATTGATTATTTTTTTTTAAAAGAAAGGATCTTATGAGAGAGAATTATGTTGATTTTATGAGAGAAAATTAAGGAATATTTTTATATGTAAATTCCAAATATTTAATTCGTTCTTTTATTGCTTCAACCTTTGTTTCTTGAATATCGCACATGTTAGTATGAATATCTCTGTTTAATATGTGAATATTTTAGTTTCTTAAACACATGAATATTGCCACCTAAAACATGAATATATCAACACTAGGTAATACGAATATCACACTCAATTATATGAATATCACACTCATTTATATGAATATCACACACAGTTACATGAATATCACATTCAGTTACATGAATATCACACTCAGTTTCATGAATATCGCACTCGATTACATGAATATCACCACCCAAACCGTGAATATCATCACCGAAATCGTGAATATCACACCGAAATCGT
Source organism: Rheum nobile (assembly GCA_027886185.1). Taxonomy (NCBI): domain Eukaryota; kingdom Viridiplantae; phylum Streptophyta; class Magnoliopsida; order Caryophyllales; family Polygonaceae; genus Rheum; species Rheum nobile. Next base: position 10,868,080 of record WOAB01000563.1, on the reverse strand, counting down.
GAATATCAATCACCATGTAATACCCCTCATTTTGGTAAGGGCATTTCGGTAATTTTTCCAACTCCCGTACTACTAGTCGGATTATTTTTAGAGGAGTTCGGATTTTCTGTAAAATCCTTGATCTCCGTAATAATTTCTTGAGTGGTATAAAATACATTCGATGTATTTTCGGGACATAGAATATTTGTTCGGATACGAATATATTTAATCCGGGGTTAAGACCCATACCCATAATTCTTCCCGGACGAAAGAGGGTGAAAGAGGCAGGATTTGGCCTCCACCGCGCCTGCGGTCATACCCACCGCACCCGCGGTCAGAAATGGCCTTCACCGCACCCCGCAGTGAGACCCACCGCACCCGCGCCGTCATCATTACTTTTCTGCTTCGCCGAACTTTGACCGTCGTGCGCCTGAGCTGCTTCGCCCCTGTCGGAGCTGAGGTGGTGAGGCGGTGGGGGAGCTGGTTGCTTGAGCTCCTTGCTTGGCCTATATAAGGAGGGGACTTGGAGGAGGAAGCCATCTCAATCTCTCTCTCGTTCCATTATCGCCGGATTTGCAAGCTTTCTCCGGAGTTGTCGCCGGAGCTACCATAGGAGGAGGAGGTACTCTCAAGGTGGTGTTTGGTGACCCAAGGAGTTTGGAAGTCGAAGCCCATCCAGATCGAACCCCGTCGTGTCGATTCCGGCGAGTTTCTTCTCCGTTGTGTCACCGCTGTAGCTCGACTGCACCCGTGGCAGAGCCGCCGCACCCGCGGTGTGCCTGGGCGCTTGTGGTTGTGGCTTGGGCTTTGTGATCTCGTTTAGGATTTCCGTTCTTTCGATTTCATTCGTCTTTCCTTAGATTCGTATATTTTATTATCGAATCTAACTTAGGGTTTTGTTATGGGTCGTTCCGTAGGGATCTGAAATCCGAGTTCTGTCCTCGTTCCGGACCCGGAAACCCGTTGTCTTTGAGCTTCGTCTAATCTAAGGCAAGTGGCGGTTCGCTCTTGCTTATCATTCCATATTTCTATTAATTATCAATTATTTAATTGTTAATTAAATTGGAATGAATTACTGGTTTCGTTGGGAACAGTTTTCTTAAAATGATACGATTAAAAATGAATATTATAATAGGTTGTATATATTGCTAGAAACAATGCTATTATATCTGTTATTACCGTGATGGTATTGTTGTGGATTTTTATGCAAACTTGAAATATAGTTAGCAGTGGATTTTATGTGCACTTGAGATATAGTTAGCACGAGTATTCGTAGGAACGCTGCTTACCTTGAGAGGTAGCCGTTTCTTTATAACCCGATGGATAGGATGTTCAAGCCCTAACATCGTTTCTCTAGTCATGACTATCCCCTATCCGAATATAGGGGAGGTGCGCTTAGCCGGCGTCAAACCTTTAGGGATTTATTCCCAACTATATATCTCTATATCCTGATGGATGAGATGATTATGATAAAAGCTTATAACGTGAATATACGTTTTGGAAGTAAATAAGATAAGTGCCGCTATGTACATAATTAATATACCCTCAGGCGAGTAGTGCAGCTAGGAAAACTCGTCTAGACTTTGGTCAGAGTAAAGTTCTCTTTCCAATCTGAATTCGCATTGTGCGGTGAGGTTGGTCGTGAACCGAAACACCAAGTCGTTTTAAAACGCTTGTGTGAATTATAATGTTCCCAAACATTGTCATACTTTCCGATAAGACTCAATTCGTTGGAGTCTTCTCTTCATATGTTTCCTTAAGACTCAATCTTTCAGAGTCTTCTCTTGATCATACCTTTTCATATATTTTTTGTAGAAGTATTGAGGTTTACTATCGTCATCGGCTTTTATTCGAGAAGCGATGAGTCTAACCTAATACGACTACTTAGAACCTTTCTGTTTTACCCTTGCATAGTCTTTCATTAGACTAACCAACCGGTTATATTCCCTTGCATGGTTGGCTGGTGTCATCCGTCTCATACGGCACATCAGATAAACTACAGTTCCATGAAGGCTAGAAACGACGAGGAAGGCAGATGGAATTTTAAAGATATCAGGTTGAGATCCTAGGCGTGTGATCGCTAAATCAAGACTTTTGTGTCATTGATTTTAAAAAGACTTCCGCTGTAATATATTTTGGTTGTATTTGGATTATGAATGTAATTCCGAAACTTTGATTTAATCCAATACTATGACATTTCGTATTATAAATATTGTTTTATAATTTGTATAAACTGGTTAAGCCTTGGGTGGCTTCGGATGTGGAATCTGAGGTCACTGGCGGTGATACCTTTCAAGGATATATTTGGGGGTGTTACAGATCTGGTATCAGAGCCGAATTTTTTTTTCGGGTTGGGTTTTAAAATGTTTTGCGGGAAACAAAACTTTTATAAACCGTTTACTTGCTTTGAAACTGAGAAATATTTTCGAAGGCTTTGAATTTCCAAATAAAATGATATTCTACTGTTCTAGTCGTGCCTTCTTTAGTCTGATATGGAAGCGAACCTCTATATTTAGAAAGACTAAAATCTCTTCTCGTCACCCGCAGATTATGGGTGCATCCTTTTCTCTTCAGAGGGATTCAGAAGAAGCCGAGGTGGCTCCGCCATCTCCAATGAGGCTTGAGTTTCCAGTTCCCTTGCGATGCTTTGAGATCGGAGAATCTAGTAGTCCACCCGAGGAGGTGATGACTGTACTCCCTGAGTCGGTAGTGCTAGTGTCCAATAAAACCGAGGTTCCTGTGGTAGAGCCCGAAGAGGAGCCAAGGGAGGACACTGCGGATGAGGGTTATCCGTCAGAGTACGCAAGAGGGTACTACGATGATGACTTTATGATCGAGTCGATTCCCAAGGAGGATCCAGAGGAAGAGGATCCTGAAGAAGATCCAGAGGAGAATCCAGATGAGGACCCCGAAGAGGACCTCGAGGATCAGGGCCACGAGTCTGATGGCTTAGAGCGCTTATTGGTGGGCAGCGAGGACCCGGGGATGGAGTTTATCTATCCAAGTCCGGAGTTGCCGCCTGAGCGAGAGTACTCGCTATTGACTCCAGCCAATTGGGAGACACTCTATGCTAAGTTTGGCATCAGAAGAAGGAGTGATCTACAAAATGTATCTGAGGACTCACAGCCTATTCCTGCTCAGAGGAGGCTGAGGTTGAGCCCTGACTCACGAGAGGCACTTCGCCTGAGTCATATGATTTCCCCTGAAGAGCGCCGTCAGATGGATGAGGCGGTTGAGCATGCTCGAAGAAGGGCAAGGCCAAGGAATGAGCCACGTGCTCCAGGACCGAGCATGGTGAAAAGTCCATCACCACATTACGATGGTAAACCCCGTTCGAAGAAGCCATGTATGAGGAGCTGTGATTACATGAAACGTTTCAGGGCGCCATGATTGGGCCAATGCTGATTAGCAGTTTCTTTTCTTGTATTTCAGTGTTCGTTTTGTTAAGAACCTAAGTCTCCGAGCAATTTTGTCTTGACGATCGGGAGATCCCTTTTGTAGAACTTATTAGCTCAGTTTGAGCTTATCAATGAAAATTACCAAGTTTGATCTATTCTAAGTGATTTTATTACATTGAGTACATTGGAATGATATTAATGTTATAAAATACTTGGAATTTGATCGGTAAATAGATGGTGAACACAAGGAACATCATTCGTGCTGGTGCTGGGCCAAGCAATAACCCCAGACCAAATGTGAGGAACACTGCGAACCCTGTGGATGAGCACGAGACTGCTTCTAATAACAATCCAGGGGGCAATGACCAAGCTCCGGTCAACGCTCCAATGGTATTTGATGCAGTAGCAATAGAGGCTATTCGGGGAATTGTGATGCAAGCATTCACATACATTATGCGACCAAACGTGCCTCAGGCACAAGCTATGCCAATTCCCCCAACGGTTCCTAGATTTGAGGAGCCTAATATCCATGTACCCCAAGAGGTAGCGGTAAGGAATAGAGGCGACTATGGCCGAGCACTGAATGCCATAAGCTCTATGAGGCCTGATAGCTATGACGGGAAAGGAGAGCCAGTTAGGGTGGCATATTGGTTCTCACACATGGAAAGATTATTCAGAAACGTTGAGTGCACTGAAGCTGAAAAGGTGCACATTGCTTCCCTTCAGTTGAAGGAAGTAGCCAGTGAATGGTGGGAAGGTACAGGTCTTGCTGGTCACCCTGGTTTGAACTGGGGAATGTTCAAGGCAAAGATGACTGATCGTTTCTTCTCCCGAGCTATGAGGGAAGAGAAGCACAAGGAATTCCTCTATCCGAAGACGGATGGATTAAAAGTGATCGAGCTTGTGACCAAGTTCAATCATCTATTGCAGTATGCTGGGCCGGAGGTGTCCAACGAAGAGCAAAAGATCTAGCATTTCCACGAGTGGATGAACCCAGATATTAAGCCACTAATGGTACGTCACATATGCTCTACTTTGGATCAATACGTGGACGCTGCTTACAAGTTGGAAGTGACTCTGGAGGAGTCAACGAAGAAGCGCAATCGCCAGAGGTCAATGCAGAACCAGTCTCAGGCGAGTGGATTCAAGCGTCCCGCGCCACCGTCTAACTTTGCCAAGTCTGGCAAAGCAAAAATGGATATGACTCAAGAAGGGTCTACACAGTAATCGGGTCAAGGCAAGAATCCGATCCAATGCTACAATTATGGTACACCCGGGCACAAGAGTAATGCGTGTCCGAAGGAGAAGAAGACATGCTATGACTGTGGAAAGGATCGCCATGTATAGACGTTCTGTCCGCAGAAAAGGCAGAAAGGGGCTGAATCACAACAAGGGTCTGTTAGTCAGAACAATCGACCCAGGTTTAGACCAATGGAGGCTCCTAGTCCTTCAGCACAGGCGACTGCACAAAACAAGGGGAAAGCCCCAGCTGCTTCTGGAGGTCAAGGTCAACGCCTTTACGAGATGCGTGAGGCGGATGGACTCAATGCTCCAATTGCTCAATGTACTATATACCTTCATTCTACTTCTGTATGTATGCTGTTTGATTCGGGTGCTACCCATTCCTTTATTTCGGAGAGTTGTGTTAGTAAGTTAGACTTAGTATGCAACGAGGTTTGTGAACCTTTCGTTGTAAATCTTCCTAATGGTGAACATTTGGTTGGAACCAAGCGTCTGTCAGAATTTCCGATTACCATCCAGGGTAAGAAGTTTGAAGCAGATTTGATTTGTATAGCCATGGCTCCATACGACATTATTCTCGGTATGGATTGGCTGACGCGTCATGGGGCGGTAATCGATTTTAGCTCAAGGATTGTGACGGTGTCATCTGGGGGCCAGTATGTATGCAAGTTCAAGGGTCGGAATGACGCTGATAACGGCAGGCTTATCAATGCGATGACTGCGTTTAAGCTACTTTGACAAGGATGTGTCGGGTACCTGTGCTATCTGGACAAGCCCAAGAAAGATGAACCTTTAATTCCTGATATTCCGGTCATCCGTGAGTTTCCGGATGTCTTTCCGGAGGAGATTCATGGTTTACCACCGTATCGTGACGTAGAATTTACCATTGATCTCGAGCCTGGTACCGCACCGATCTCTAAGGCACCGTACCGAATGGCTCCTCCTGAGATGCAAGAGTTGAAGAAGCAACTCGAGGATCTTCTTGAGAAAGGATATATAAGACCGAGTGCATCACCTTGGGGCGCTCCGGTCTTGTTCGTCAAGAAGAAGGATGGATCGTTTCGACTTTGTATCGACTATCGAGAGTTGAATAAAGTCACGATCAAGAATAAGTATCCTTGCCGAGGATTGATGATCTGTTGGATCAATTGCAGGGAGCAAAGGTCTTTCCCAAAATCGATATGAGGTCTGGTTATCATCAGCTCAGGATTCGTGAGGAAGATATTCCGAGGACTGTGTTCCGAACGAGATATGGTCACTACGAGTTCGTAGTCATGCCATTTGGACTTACAAATGCTCCAGCAGTCTTCATGGATCTAATGCATCGATGTTTCCACCAATACTTGGATAAGTTCATAGTGGTCTTCATCGACGATATTCTGATCTATTCCCCGAGTGAGGAGGTTCACGAGGAACATCTTCAGATTACTTTGTTAGTCCTTAGACAGAATAAACTGTACGCAAAGTTGTCTAAGTGTGACTTTTGGATAAAAGAAGTTGCTTTCTTAGGCCACGTGATTAATGAGAATGGGGTTATGGTTGATCCCTAGAAGATTGAAGCGGTAGCCAATTGGAAGCGGCCTCAGAATGTGAAAGAGGTGTGCAGTTTTCTAGGACTCGCTGGGTATTACAGACGGTTCGTGGAGGGATTTTCTAAGATCGCTCTACCCATGACCGGTCTGCTCCGCAAAGTCCATAAGAAGTTTGTCTGGAATGACAAGTACGAGGCCAATTTTCAAAAGCTGAAGCAATGTCTGACCTCCGCACCAGTATTAGCGCTACCGGAAGGGATTGATGGTTATGTGGTTTATAGTGATGCTTCAAAGAGTGGTTTGGGATGTGTGCTGATGCAGAGGGGCAAAGTTATTGCATACGCATCCCGACAGTTGAAGACTTATGAGGCAAACTATCCGACACATGATCTAGAATTAGCAGCGGTAGTTTTTGCGCTGAAGATTTGGAGACACTATCTTTATGGTGTAAGATGCCAAGTCTTCACCGATCATAAGAGTCTAAAGTACGTGTTCACTCAGAAGGAGTTGAATATGAGACAACGTCGTTGGTTAGAGCTACTCAAAGACTACGACATCAAATTGCTGTATCATCCGGGCAAGGCTAATGTAGTAGCCGATGCATTGAGCCGAAAGACGCCGTACGAGACTGTAGTGGCTCTACTTACTGCTCAAACCAAGCTGAACCAAGGGTTGTGCGAGATTGAAGTCTTGTACGATCAACGTCGAGGATACCTGAGTATGCTTGAGATTCAAGCTACGCTACTTGATCAAATCAGGGAGAAACAAGTTGATGATGTAGTCATGGTGAAGCTAAGCAGTGAAGTGATGGATGGGAAAGCTCCCGGTTTCGTGATTCAGGAAGATGGATCGCTCTGGTTTCAGGACCAGATCTGTGTGCCTGACGTTGATGGTCTTCGCCAGTTGGTGATGAAGGAGGCCCATTCGTCAGCTTATTTTGTATATCCAGGCTCTAGCAAGATGTACAAAGACCTCAGAAAGAAATTCTGGTGGCCCAACATGAAGTGGGATGTAGCAGAGTTTGTGGCGAAATGCTTGACTTGTCAGAAGGTCAAGATAGAACACCGCAGACCAGGTGGTGAGTTGCTACCTCTTCCAGTGCCAGAATGGAAATGGGATGATATTGCTATGGATTTCGTCACGGGGCTGCCAAAGACTCAAAGCCAGAAGGATGCTATATGGGTAATCATTGACAGGCTCACAAAGAGTGCTCACTTCGTGGCTATTAAGTCAACTTGGGGAACCCAGAAGCTATCAGAAGTATTCCTACACGAGATTGTCCGTTTGCATGGTACTCCAAAGACCATTGTATTGGATCGAGATGGCCGATTCATGTCAAGATTCTGGAAAGAATTACACAAGGCCATGGGAACCGAGTTGAGATTCAGTACTGTCTTTCATCCTCAGACGGATGGACAGTCTGAGAGGACCATCCAGACCTTGGAAGATATGCTAAGAACTTGTACACTCGATCGTCCGACTAGCTGGGAGAACAACCTGAGTCTGATTGAGTTCACGTACAACAACAGTTGGCATGCTACCATAAAGATGGCTCCATTCGAGGCTTTGTACGATCGAAGGTGCAGATCTCCGATTTGTTGGGATGAGAATGCCGACAAGGTTCTGCTCCGACCGGAGCTAGTCGAAAGGACTGCCTCAGACATTGCTTTGATAAGACAAAGGATGTTGACAGCTCAGAGTCGACAAAAGTCTTATGCAGATCTGAAGCGCAGGAATGTCGAGTTTGAGGTTGGTGACAAAGTGTTTGTCAAAGTATCGTCATCAAAGGGTGTGTTTAGATTTGGTAAGCGTGGGAAGCTTAACCCTCGCTACGTAGGACCATTTGAGATCCTTGATAGAGTGGGGTCTCTAGCGTATCGTTTGGCATTGCCGCCATCGGCACATCCAGTGCATAACGTGTTCCACGTATCCTTGTTAAGGAAGTACGTGCGTGATGAGTCTCATGCGCTGAGTTATGAAGACATCGAGATTCAAACAAATGGTACCTACGAGGAGATACCGGTGCGTATTCTCGAACGCCGTGAGAAGCAGTTACAGAACAAGGTGGTACCATTGGTACGGATTTTATGGTCCAAGTCAGGAACTGAGGAGGTTACTTGGGAAACCTGGGAGACTGAGGAGGTTATGCTTAGACGCTTTCCCGAGCTATTTTCGGCCTAGTTTCGCGGTCGAAACCTTTTTAAGGGGGTAGTGTTGTAACGCCTCGCTTTTTTTTAGGTTATTCGGCCAAGTTTCGGGTCGAAACTTCTTTTAAGGGAGAAGTGATGTAATACCCCTCATTTTGGTAAGGGCATTTTGGTAATTTTTCCAACTCCCGTACTACTAGTCGGATTATTTTCAGAGGAGTTCGGATTTTCTGTAAAATCCTTGATCTCCGTAATAATTCCTTGAGTGGTATAAAATACATTCGATATATTTTCGGGACTTAGAATATTTGTTCGGATACGAATATATTTAATCCGGGGTTAAGACCCATACCCATAATTCTTCCCGGACGAAAGAGGGTGAACGAGGCAGGATTTGGCCTCCACCACGCCCGCGGTCATACCCACCACACCCGCGGTCAGAAATGACCTTCATCGCACCCCGCGGTGAGACCCACCGCACCCGCGCCGTCATCATTACTTTTCTGCTTCGCCGAACTTTGACCGTCGTGCGCCTGAGCTGCTTCGCCCCTGTCGGAGCTGAGGCGGTGGGGGAGCTGGTTGCTTGAGCTCCTTGCTTGGCCTATATAAGGAGGGGACTTGGAGGAGGAAGCCATCTCAATCTCTCTCTCGTTCCATTGTCGCCGGATTTGCAAGCTTTCGCCGGAGTTGTCGCCGGAGCTACCATAGGAGGATGAGGTACTCTCAAGGTGGTGTTTGGTGACCCAAGGAGTTTGGAAGTCGAAGCCCATCCAGATCGAACCCCGTCGTGTCAATTCCGGTGAGTTTCTTCTCCGTTGTGTCACCGCTGTAGCTCGACCGCACCCGCGGCAGAGCCGCCGCACCCGCGGTGTGCCTGGGCGCTTGTGGTTGTGGCTTGGGCTTTGTGATCTCGTTTGGGATTTCCGTTCTTTCGATTTCATTCGTCTTTCCTTAGATTCGTATATTTTATTATCGAATCTAACTTAAGGTTTCGTTATGGGTCATTCCGTAGGGATCTGAAATCCGAGTTCTGTCCTCGTTCCGGACCCGGAAACCCGTTGTCTTTGAGCTTCGTCTAATCTAAGGCAAGTGGCGGTTCGCTCTTGCTTATCATTCCATATTTCTATTAATTATCAATTGTTTAATTGTTAATTAAATTGGGATGAATTACTGGTTTCGTTGGGAACGGTTTTCTTAAAAAGATACGATTAAAAATGAATATTATAATAGGTTGTATATATTGCTAGAAACAACGCTATTATATCTGTTATTACCGTGATGGTATTGTTGTGGATTTTTATGCAAACTTGAAATATAGTTAGCAGTGAATTTTATGTGCACTTGAGATATAGTTAGCACGAGTATTCGTAGGAACGCTGCTTACCTTGAGAGGTAGCCGTTTCTTTATAACCCGGTGGATAGGATGTTCAAGCCCTAACACCGTTTCTCTAGTCATGACTATCCCCTATCCGAATATAGGGGAGGTGCGCTTAGCCGACGTCAAACCTTTAGGGATTTATTCCCGACTATATATCTCTATATCCTGAGGGATGAGATGATTATGATAAAAGTTTATAACGTGAATATACGTTTTGGAAGTAAATAAGATAAGTGCCGCTATACACATAATTAATATACCATCAGGCGAGTAGTGCAGCTAGGAAGTAGTGTAGCTAAGAAAACTCATCTAGACTTTGGTCAGAGTAAAGTTCTCTTTCCAATCTGAATTCGCATTGTGCGGTGAGGTTGGTCGTGAACCGAAACACTAAGTCGTTTTAAAACGCTTGTGTGAATTATAATGTTCCCAAACATTGTCATACTTTCCGATAAGACTCAATTCGTTGGAGTCTTCTCTTCATATGTTTCCTTAAGACTCAATCTTTCAGAGTCTTCTCTTGGTCATACCTTTTCGTATATTTTCTGTAGAAGTATTGAGGTTTACTACCATCATCGGCTTTCATTCGAGAAGCGATGGGTCTAACCTAATACGACTACTTAGAACCTTTCTATTTTACCCTTTCATAGTCTTTCATTAGACTAACCAACCGGTTATATTCCCTTGCATGGTTGGCTGGTGTCATCTGTCTCATACGGCACATCAGATAAACTGCAGTTCCATGAAGGCTAGAAACGACGAGGAAGGCAGATGAAATTTTAAAGAGTTTTATCAGGTTGAGATCCTAGGCGTGTGATCGCTAAATCAAGACTTTTGTGTCATTGATTTTAAAAAGACTTCCGCTATAATATATTTTGGTTGTATTTGGATTATGGAAGTAATTCCAAAACTTCAATTTAATCCAATACTATGACATTTCGTATTATAAATGTTGTTTTATAATTTGTATAAACTGGTTAAGCCTTGGGTGGCTTCAGATGTGGAATCTGAGGTCACTGACGGTGATACATTTCAAGGATATATTTGGGAGTGTTACACACCACTCAATTACATTAATATCGTCACCCAATTACATGAATATCATCACCTAATTACACGAATATCATCACGCACTTTCGTGAATATCACGTCTAATATCTTGAATATCATCTTTTACTCAACTTTTTTCGATTCTTCGATTCATGGTGGTTAACTATGGTTAGTGCAGTTGTAATACCCCTCATTTTAGTAAAGAGTATTTTGGTAATTTTCCAAACTCTCGTACTGTAGTCGGATTATTTTCAGAGGAGTTTAGATTTTCTGTAAAATCCTTGATCTCCGTAATAATTCCTTGAGTGGTATAAAATACATTCGATGTATTTTCGGGACTTAGAATATTTGTTTGGATACAAACATATAATTTCCGGGGTTAAAAACCATGCCCATACATTTTCCCAGACAAAAGAGGACAAAAGGCACAGAAATTGGCCTTGACCGCACCCACGGTCGGACCCATCGCACCCGCGGTCAGAATTTGCTTCCACCGCACCCGCGGTCAGTCCACCGCACCCCGCGGTGTCATCATTGTTTTTTTGCTCCACCGGCTTCGATCGTCGCACCGCTTGAGCTGCTTGTTCTATCCGGTCGGGGGCGAGGCGGTTTGGGGTGCTGCTTGCTTGGGCTCTATATAAGGAGAGATCTGGAGAGGCTTGAAGAGCACTCCATCTGAATCTCACTCTCAAATCCCTCTTGTTTCCATTGTCGCCGGAAAGTGCAAGCTCTCGCCGGTAAATTCTTCAGTCGTCGCCGGAGCTTTCGAAGGAGGAGGTGGTGCTAAGTGTCCAGAAGTTGGAGCCACCACGATTTGAGCCCCAACGAGTCTCCCCCAGTGAGGTTTTCTTCCTCGTCGTGTCGTCGGAGTTCTTCGTCCTCGACGACCGCGGCCGCACCCGCGGTGTGCCTGGGCGCTTGTGGTTGTGGCTTGGGTTTTGTGGTCTCGATTGGGATTTCTGTTCTTTCGATTTCGTTCGTCTTTCCTTAGATTCGTATATTTTATGTCGAATCTAACTTAGGGTTTCGTTATGGGTCATTCCGTAGGGATCTGAAATCCGAGTTCTGTCCTCGTTTCGGACCCGGAAACCCGTTGTCTTTGAGCTTCGTCTAATCTAAGGCAAGTGGCGGTTCACTCTTGTTTATCATTCCATATTTATATTAATTATCACTTGTTTGATTGTTAATTAATTTGGGATGAATATTGTTTTCGTCTGGGAACAGTTTTGATAACTGTATGTGATTTAAAAAGGAATATTATAATAGGTTGTATATATTGCTAGAAACAACGCTATTATATCTGTTATTTGCCTCGATGACATTGATGTGGATTATTGCTCATATGTTTTAACTGTTTAGTTAGAACGAGTATTCGTAGGAACACTATGTACCTTGCGAGGTCTAGTGGTTTCTTTATAACTGGTGCTAGGAGGATTTTTCCCTAGTATCCTTCGGTCATGACCTTACCCTTACTCAGGGTTTTGTGCACACAACTGGTGCCGATATTCGGGATTTATTCCCTTCTACATCTCTTGTGAGGAGATATTATAAAAGCTTATAACGTAAATGTACGTTTTGGAATTAAATAAGACAAGTGCGTTTATGCACATAATTAATGAACCTTGGGCGAGAAGTACAACGTGAAAACTCATCTGGGCTTCGATTAGAGTAAGTCCACCTTCCAAATATGAATTCGCATTACGCGGTGAGGTTGGTCGTGGACCCAAATAGTCAAGTCGCTTTTAAACGCTTGTGTGGAAATATTATATGTTCCCAAACATTTGTCATGTTTTCCGATAAGACTCAATCTTTTGGAGTCTTCTCTTCATATGTTTCCGTAAGACTCAATCTTTCAGAGTCTTCTCTTGATCATTCTATTTCGTACCTTTCTGTAGAAGTATTGAGGTTGACTATCGTCATCGGCTTTCATTCGAGAAGCGATGGGTCTAACCTAATACGACTACTTAGAACCTTTTTGTTTTACCCTTGCATAGTCTTTCATTAGACTAACCAACCGGTTATATTCCCTTGCATGGTTGGCTGGTGTCATCCGTCTCATACGGCACATCAGATAAACTGCAGTTCCATGAAGGCTAGAAACGACGATGAAGGCAGATGGAATTTTGAAGTGTTTTACCAAGGTTGAGATCCTAGGCGTGTGATCGCTAGATCAAGACTTTTGTGTCATTTATTTTAAAAAAACTTCCGTTGTATTAAGACTTCCGCTGTAATATATTTTTGTTGTATTTGGATTATGGATGTAATTCCGAAACTTTGATTTAATCCAATACTATGACATTTCGTATTATAAATGTTGTTTTATGATTTGTATAAACTGGTTAAGCCTTGGGTGACTTCGGATGTGGAATCTGAGGTCACTGGCGGTGATACCTTTGAAGGATATATTTGGGGGTGTTACAACAGTAGATAGAGTTTCACAGATGACGTCGGAGGAGATAATGCGTTGTGCGGCGTTAGTCATTGGAGGTAACGAGGGGCGGCGGTGAGGCGTAAGCACATCGACAACGATGAGAATCACTTCAAAGGCTGAATAACGACAAAAAAATCAGATATAACTATTTATATAGTAACGTACCCAAAAAAATTGGATGTGAAAACACAATTACGAGAAAAAAATCAAGAAACAACACAAATCATTGGAGGAATAAAGAGCAAAATCAATATCGTACCAATTCCAAAGATGCGGGCAACATGAAATTTAAGCAAAGAAGATACGCGTCCAAGTCCAGACCTACAAAGAAGATGTGAGCAACAAACTTCATATTTGAGAGGAGAACACATGCAAACTCCATATCATATAAAGAACACCAGATCTGACCGAAAACATTGCGTCGGGGACGAGAGCTTCGAACTAGTACTTCAATGGAGAATAAAGGGGAAGTGATTGAGGGGGAATGAAGAGTGTGGGAGATGGGAGCCATCATTGTTTAGGAGAGAGGAACAATGAAAGATTTTAGAGAGCTTGAAGTAACTCAATCAGTGGAAATTTACAGGGGAGACGAACAAAGACTAATTTTATATGAAAATGGCATTTGTGAATTATGAGAGAGGCTGAATTAGGAAAGTGAATATATCTTTGACTAAAACATCCCACAAAATCCGGATTTGAATATAATCTTCTATGTCACAGGTTTTTCTAATAAGATGCACCCTAAAATCTTGAAATCCAGCCCATTTAATATATATCATCCAACGGTTATGATTAATACTTCTGTTTTACCATAACTTCCTGTTTCACTAGAATTTATATCTGAATGCAGATTCAGATATAAGAGAAAGATCCAAAGTAAACAAGCACTATCTAATATCTATTTGTTATTGCCCTTCCATCTTTTTGTGAAAATTATTTGAAAAAGCATATAGAGAGAGGGAGAAATGAGAATGCTTAACCATCCTTTTCCAAGCGCATGATTTTCCATGTTGTGAAGCGAACTAGCCAAAGCCAAGGCCAACTAAGCTACCTCTTATATCTCTTCCTCCACTTTGAAAATGCCAACTAAGCTACCTCTTATATCTCTTCCTCCACTTTGAAAATTGGAGACAGACAAAACACAAAAAGACATGTCCATTTAAAGTCCTTTTCTTTTTGCATGTCAAAAGATGCCACCATCTACTCAACTTTTCAAGTGAACAATATTAGATTATAACAATGTATTGCCCCTTTTAGACTCTATAGTACTCAATCTTTCGCTATTTCTAGAGGTCACTCTGATATATAACAATTTTTTGATATATATGTCCAAAATCATACTGTAATTAGTGTAGTATCCGTGTATTACAAAGAATTTGTTTATTTTTTTTTACATTTTAAAAAATAGTATCAATTGATATAAAAATAGATAATGATTGTTATAGAAGTAGATGAATGTTAATATAAAGATGGACTAATTGAATACAAAATATTGAAGAGATTAACAAAATACATTACAGAAAGAAATGCGGAACTCTCCATAACTTTATTAATAGTAAAAATTGGCTAAGTAGTTTTGAAACTGGGATAGTCACACTCCTAACATCAATACTACTAAAACAATAAAGCATAATCAAAGTGATCATCTAATAGATGAAAATTTAACCCTAAACATAAAATCTCGTAAGATGTTCAAAATTGCTACAAATTATGAAAAACTTTATTGTATACTACATTGGTTGTAGTATTAGATATTTTTTTGTTTTTGTCGCATATCAAAATCTTCAAACCTTTCTTGCTAGTAACTCTTGATGATGCAACATAAAATTGATCATGAGTGAAAACAGGGTGTGTAAGATACAAACTGACATTTGCAAGAGATTGGCCTCGACTCTTATCGTCATAGCAAAACAGACACTCAAGGGAAATTGTATTCGTTGAAACTTGAACGAGTATGAAGTGTCTGGTGGTGACATGAGCATGCGAGGAATCAAAACTGTATGTCCATATTGTTGCCTGAAATAATTTTTTCTTGTATGACATGACTGTCGAGCTGTGTGGTTATCAATCTTGTCTCATTGCAAAAACCTGAAGACTAATCAATATTTCGAGCAGCATAATAGGGATCCCAACCTTAAGTTTTGGTACATGATTTGAGACACCAGAACATCTAATATCGTTCAAGCAGCCAAACGTATAGCACTTGCATCACTGTCTGCAATAAAACATGTCTTGTAAAGGTTATCTGAACTGAGATAGACTTTCTCATCACCTGGTAACAAAGAAAATATATAATCATTAATTCTATCTACCTCTTCATATTAATGATTTAAACTAACGAAGGTTTCAGTTTGGTGTTAAAAAAATTAAAATTGGAATATAAATGATTAAAAAATTAATCAATCTATATAAGAAAGAGAGTTTAGATTGAAATAAATGAATGGAAGGGGTAAAATTGATAAACTTTAGCTAAAATATCTAAAAAGACAAATAAATCTTAACACAATTTTGTCTAAAAGGACATGCTAAATCTTAACGAATGAGTATTATGCTTACATAAATGTGGACTAATAGTAATAAATCCTCAATTAAGCAATACTCCCTCCGATAGGAAATATAAGTGGTTTTATGTAAGTTTTGATCTATAATATAAGTTATTTTAATTTTCTAGATAACTAGTTAACTTTGTATTGTTGTAATTTATATTGAAATTTGGTTTTGTTAGCTTTTTCTTATCAAATTGTTAACTCGTTGGTTTAAATGGATGGTGTACAATTGGAGTTAAGATTGAGAAAGACTTTATAACAACTCAATTTGATTAATATCTTTTTAAATTTTGTGTTAATTTTTTAAAAGTTATACTTTAGATTGGAGTAGTATAATAACAGAACTTTTTAATTAATGCTTTCATGATCCCAATTCCCAATAGGTGGACCTTTAAGTAGGGAAATAAAACCCTATAAAATCTATACTGTATTACCGAATTTACTCATACTTTCGTTTTTGGCGTCATATGATTTTTTCTTATATTTTCACCACATTAATTTTCATAGTTTGTACGGGAGAGATTAATTAACATATTATATCCTACCTGAATTCGGTATATAATTTAGATAATTAATTATTTTACATAGGAAAAATTAAATAAAAAGTTAAGTCGTCTCACATATAACTAATTACATATTATTTCGATTAATCATTTTAGATGAAAAAAAATATTTTAAATAATGCAATGTGGGCACCAAGCTAGCTAATTGTTTGGATCAGGGTGCACAAGACATGAGTATCTAAAACCAAATTTATACTGTATATTTCACCATCTCTCTAGATCTGAAATATTTTTTTCTAGGTTTATATTTATAAAAATATCTTATATAACTCTGAATGGATATAAACCCGTTTCTTGATGATTGGATATTGTTCATTTTATACTAATAAAAATGGTAAGTTGAAGGGATTATATATTAATTGTGGATACTGGAACATGTCAAGCCAATGGAGTCCAACTGGCCTACACATGGAAAGTGGCCGGGCCAGAGAACATTTTCCATTGTTGGTTATCTTTATCCTTAATCCACTAAAGGAGCTATAGATCTTAGTCGCTAGAGAGTTGAGTTTCTAACTTTATTTATTAATTAAGTTTGAGCATTCTATCATTTAATCATTATTAGTTTTACATGATCCGTAACTTATGGGCAAGCAAGATACTGCAGGCGTTTCATGTTGGAGCTTTTCTACAACACACGACAGTACTCTGTTTAATTGTAAGGTTTTGATTAAATAATAAGGTTACGAATATGGCACTATTATTATTGTAAGGTTGAGGGAAATATTTCAGCCACCAAGCATTGTGCACACACATACTCCGAATATAACTATTACGTATTTTTTTCTAAACAAAAATGTCTGATATTTTTTTTTCTTCTTATATAAACTTTTATAACGATATAAAGATCGATCGATTTTCTAAACTATGTCCTTGGTTTATAGGTTAAAAACCTTATTTTGGAAAGATTTGTGGATATGAATTGTTTTGAGGTATTATTTTTTAAAAAGAATTTAAACATTCCTTTTAGGGTAACAAAATCTTGAAGGAAATATTACGATATGCCCTATATATGGGCATAAGTTAGAAATACCGATTAAAAAAAATTCGTGAATGTCACATGAGTCCAACAACCTAATGTGGATTGAAATTAAACTACCTAATGTTGGATTCATGGGTTTTGATAGTTACAAACCTTCATGTTTAATGTGTTTGTTGTGTTGTTTCAGGTTAAGGGAACATAAACAATTTTATGGTCGACCATCTTCAAGATCAAAACACATGAGAAGATGGATCTGGGCACTTGAAGATATGAAGAATCTTAGAAGAAGCTAAAGGAATGAAGGAAGTCATTGAATTGATCGAGATTGTGAGAAGTGGTTGAGGGAACAAAGACGATTCTGGAGTACAACGACCAATAGGATCCAACAACTATTTGGAGGTTGGTGTCGAGTAGACATGGAAAGTTGGAGATCTTGTCGAAGTATTTGAGAAGAAGCAAGAGCAAACTATGAAGATAAAGAAAAAAAACAAGAAAAAATCTATTTTAGAAAAATGGATCAAATTAGGTTTTGTAATTGTCAAGATCGAGAAAATAAGATTGTGGGTTGCGAAATCTATCTATGGTAACAAGATTTACTAAGTTATCATATGTATCTAAAACATGTAAACTTGGAAGGTAGATTATTTGTCTTGGAGAAGATGTTATATGATACGTTTTGGGCTCCCAAAACGTGACTCCAGATGGATCTAGGTAGGAGGCGGTCCGTCAAGTTCTTGGGCGTGTCTCGGCTATGGCCGAGTAGAACGAGGGCCCTCGGCTAGAGGCCGAGAACCAAGACGGCGTAGCGAAGACGTCGGACAAGTCGCGACACGAAGGGATCGATGGCTTGCGAGTGGGTGCGGATGGCCGGCGAAAGGTGGCGGCGGCGTGGCTGAGATCGAAACAACCCAAGCGGCGGGAGCAAGCTCGATGGCAGCCTAGGGTTTTTCAATTCAACGTAATCTTCATTAGCTCCAAAAATGTGGCTCATGTAGGAGCCAAAACAAGAGTTGGCCAATGGGCCTAATCCGAAGCTAATGGGTCGGCTCTCTTGGCACAAGAGAGGCCCGACACCCAAAATAGAAACTTGCCACAAGGGGCAAGTTTCAAATATAGTAACTACTAAACATAGTAACTTTCCACACTTAGAAATATTCTAAAAATAGAAACTGCTAATAACGGAAACCGCTAAAGAAGGAAACTTCTAAAAATAGAAAGTGTCTCAGAATGTCTCAAAATTGGCATGTGAACCTCACAATGCCAAAACAACTCAAATGGCACGAGAAGTGCCAGGGAAAAATCACTGAGCCTCCTTGATGGCCGCAGCATGGCCGATCGTCGCACAAAGGACGGCCCGGGGCGTGGAGAAGGGGGCGCGACTGTCATGCGCCATGGCCTTGGTCGTGATCGACTGTGTGGCCTGGGCAATGGCCCTGGCTTTGGATCTGGTGATTGGACCTTCGGTTCTGACACGTAGCATGTCATCCTCTTGGGCCTCGGTCAATGTGACGTCCGTGGGCGTATCACTCTCCCCTTCTTGGCCTCAAATCGTCCCCGATTCGTCAATGTCAACGCCCGAGGGCACATATGGGGTCAAGTCTGCCACATTGAACGTGGCATGCACTCCATAGTCGCCAGGCACCTCTATCTTGTGGGCGTTGGGGCCAAATGCCTCGAGGACTTGGAATGGGCCATTGCCGCGTGGATCCAGCTTGTTGCGGCGTTTGGCTGGGAAGCGCTCCTTGCGCATATGGACCCAAACAAGGTCACCGGGCGCGGATGTGGTGCGGCGCCGGCCCTTGTTGGCCTTGTGCTCGTACTGTCGGGTCCGCCGCTCCAACTGCTCCTTGGTCCTAGCGTGCAGCTCTTGTATAAACGCAGCCCGGTCCGCGACCTTGAGGTTATCGCCGTCGCGGAGAGGATGCAGAGTGAGATCCAATGGTGTGAGCGGATTCCGACCATAGACAACCTGAAATTGACTGAGGCGTGTTGCCGAATGCATAGACCTGTTATAAGAGAACTCAACACAAGAAAGTAAGTCCTCCCAACGGCGCGGGTTGGCCCTAAGCATGGCTCTAAGCAAGGCCCCTAAGGTATGGTTGGTCATCTCAGTCTGTCCATCTATCTGTGGGTGATAGCTAGTGGAAAATAGGAGTCTAGTACCCAACTTACCCCACAGTGTCCTCCAAAAATAACTCACAAACTTCACATCCCGGTCACTCACCATCGACCTAGGTATCCCATGCAATCTCACCACATGCTCAAAGAAAAGGCTAGCTATGTCCGAAGCATTGTTGGTTGGCCTACAAGGGATAAAATGAGCCATCTTGGAGAATCTATCTACAACCACAAATATCGAATCCCTCCCCTTCTTAGACATCGGCAACCCCATCACAAAATCCATAGACAAATCCTCCAAGGGGGCCGAAGGTACAGGTAAGGGTGTATAGAAGGAGGGGCTCGACCTAGACTTGGCTCTATGGCATATCACACATGCATTGATAAATCTAGTCACCTGCCGGGTCATATAAGACCAATAAAAATGTTCCTTAAGTATAGCTACAGTCTTAGTATCCCAAAATGACAACGGCCCTCATGTGCTTCTTGTATGAGTAGAGCCCTAATAGAGGACTGGGGAATACACAACTTCCCAACCCGAAACAAATACCCATCATCCAAAATATATCCCTCACACTCACCCCGAGATGCGCAAGTCTCATAAATAGATTTAAAGAAAGTATCATGCAAATACAAATATTTAATCAAAGAAAAACCGAGAACTCGTGCATCGAGCTAAGTTAAGAGAATATACCTGCGAGAGAGCGCGTCAGCAACCACGTTCTCCTTGCCCTTCTTGTGGAGAACGACAAAGGGAAATGTCTCCAAGAATTCCACCCAGCGAGCGTGGCGTCGTCCAAGGTTGGATTGATGCCGCAAGTGGGTGAGGGCCTCATGTCGCTGTGGATGACGAACTCCTTGGGCCACATATAATGCTGACGGGTCTTCAGCATACGGATAAGAGCGTACAACTCCTTGTCATAAGTCCCATAGTTGAGCGTGGCGCCAGTCAGCTTCTCACTAAAGTAGGCAATGAGTCACCTCTCTTGTAGTAAGACGTCACCAATCCCGAAGTGGGATGCATTATACTCGACCTCAAAGGTCTTGATGAAGTCGGGCAGCTGTAGTAGTGGGGCGTTGCAGAGCTTGTCCTTCAGAGTCTGGAAGGCAGCCTCGTGTTTCTCAGTCCAGTCGACCGAGGCGCCTTTCTTGGTGAGCTCATGCAACGGTGTGGCAATGCTGCTGAAGTCCCTCACAAAACGTCTGTAGAAGCCAGCCAAACCCAAGAAAGAGTGAACCATAGTGGGGGTAGGCCACTTCTGAATAGCACGGACCTTCTCTTGGTCCACACGCAGTCCATCTTTGGACACAACAAAACCCAGAAATACAGTGGTGTCGGAGCAGAAGACGCACTTCGCTAAGTTGGCAAACAAATGCTTGGTGCGTAGACACTCCAAAACCTGTCTAAGATGGTCCACATGGTCTTGCAAACAACGTGAGTAGACCAAATTATCATCAAAATAAACAACGACGAACTTACCCAGAAAACGGCGAAGGACGTGGTTCATAAGCCTCATGAAGGTGCTCGGAGCATTCGTGAGACCGAACGGCATCACAAGCCACTCGTAGAGGCCGTATTTCGTCTTGAAGGTGGTCTTCCACTCGTCGCCTTCCTTTATCCGTATCTGGTGGTAGCCACTACGAAGATAAATCTTGGAGAACATTGTGGCTCCATGTAGCTCGTCAAGCATGTCGTCGAGGCGGGGAATAGGGTGACGGTACTTGACTGTAATTTGGTTGATCGCCCGAGAATCGACACACATGCGCCAGGTGCCATCCTTCTTCGGCACCAATATCACTGGAACAACACAAGGATTCAGGCTCTCTCTGACATAGCCTTTGTCCATCAGCTCCTGGACCTGCCTCTGAAGCTCCTTCGTCTCCTCCAGACTAGTGCGGTACGCTGCTCGGTTAGGCAATAAAGCACCCGAAACCAGGTCGATCTGGTGCTCAATGCCTCGGACAGGAGGAAGGTCGGGAGGAATATCATCCGACATCACATCAGCAAACTCCTGCAAAAGAGAAGACACAACAGAGGGTAGATCATCGAAGTCCTTGGACACGGAAAGACACATTGAGGGATAAACAATAATACAATGAGAACTTCCCTGAAAAACCTGGGTGAGATCCCGTGGATGCGCCATCAACAATTTGTGCTCGCATCGACCCTGCAGTGGAGGAGGCGCAGCAGCAAGGGTACGCTGGTGTTTCAGCGGGCGGGAATGCGGTTGCGATGCATGCAAAGGCGGGGCTGCGGGTGCGTGCCCTTTTGCCACAGCAGGCGCGGTCGCGTTGGTGCGCTGGTCACTTGGTGAGGCGGTGTCGACGCGGCGCTCAGCATTGGCAGCGATGCGGGCATCGTCCCGTGCTTTCTCTCGGCTTTGCTCCACCTGGTCATGTAGGATCTCCTGGGGCGTCATAGGCAATAAAGTCACTTGCATACCCCCATGCATAAAGACGTTGGTGTTGAGGAACCCGTCATACACCATCTTCTTGTCGAACTGCCAAGGTCTACCAAGTAAAAGATGAGTAGCATCCATAGACACAATATCACATAAAACTGAATCCTGGTATTGACCAATCTGAAATGTGATATGGCATTGCCTGTTTACCACATCACCCTTACCTTCAGAAATCCACTGAAGACCATAGGGCTAAGGGTGTGGCTGCGTCGGTAATTGAAGGTGTTGGACGACCTTCTCATTCACTATGTTGCAGCACGAACCACCATCAATAATCACACTGAGTGACGCTGTCTGGACCAGGCAGCGGGTATAGAAGAGATTCTCTCACTGGTCCATCAGGGCAACCTCCTTCACCGTCAGGGCGCGCCTAGTGACAAGGCTCAGCGGAGTGCCGACATCCAAGTCATGTGGCGCGCAGGTGTAGTCGGCGTCGTCCTTAGCATCCGCAATCTGTCCTGGCGTAGGATCCTCCTCGGCCTCGTCATCAAATGACTCGTATCCAGTTGCCTGCATGTAGAGGACCTTCTTTGGGTTCGAGCAATCTCTCTGGATATGGCCGTGACCATCACAGCGAAAACACGTCTGGTCACGGGTACGGTCGGCATGCTGCGGGGGCAGGTTTACTGCGGCGGGTAGTGCAGTAGCGCGCGGCGTGTCGGTGGCGCGGTTGGGGCCGCGGTTGGCCGTAGGCTAAGGGTACCTGGGCTGCACAAAAGAAGAAGCAGGAGCAGGGAAAGTAGTAGATGAAGGTCTAGAATCATACCTGTGAGACAAAGTCTGGGGCGAGGGGGCCTGTCTGCGGCGCTGTAGCTGCTGGTGGATCAACATCGCTGTATGTGTCAGCTAGTTGAGGTCCCGTATTGGCAGGAGCTCCAGCTGGTCACGGACATTGGTGTTCAGTCCACTCAAAAACCTGGTCCGCAGTGTAGAAGCGGAGATGCTCATGCCCGCCTTGTAATACAGATCTTCGAGCTTTGCGAAAAACTCGATCGGCGTCTAAGTTCCCTGGCGAGCGAGCGCAATGTCCATCCGCATGCGGTTCTGGTAGTCGTCCGGGACATACTTGCGGCGCATGATGAACATCAGCTGGTGCCACTGCTCAATAGGCTCAAGGCCTTTTCGTTTCCTGTCTGTACAGAAACGATGCCAACAATTTCGGGCAGTGCCACGAAACTACAGAGTAGCAACATCGACCTTCTCGTATGCCTCATACTGACAGTGTCGCAAAGCGTGTACTGTAGCCTACATCCACTCTAAAAACACAGCAGGATCATAATCACCATGAAAATGCTCTATAGTTACCTTGATCTCGCGACGACTGGCATAGGGGTTGGGCCCGGGTCGGCGCGCAACGAAACGCTGATCTGTATGATCTGTGTCCGGATAGGGCTCATCCAGGTCATCATCGAAATCATCAAAGTCGTCCTAAACGACGGGGCGATGTCGACGCTGGCGACGACGAGCATGGTCCTCGGCGCCGGGGTGCACGCGTACGACTGGCTGTCGGACTGGTCGTCGCGGTGGCGTCAGAATCCTTGGTGGGATGTAATCCGGGGGAAACTGCTGGCTCTCAACTGGATCGCCCAATGGTGGATGAAAGTTTCCCGGATTGGGGACACCTGCAACCTCAAAACCCTCCTCATCATATTTTGTAAAAACAATGGGTGTCACATACCTGGGATGCGGTGTGGAACGCGGAACAGTGCTGAGATCGCGGCTGGTCATGGGGCGCGTAGGCGTCGTTTGTGGTTCCCGGCCGCCGGCTTGGCCGCGAGCTGCTCATAACAGGCAGCTACCATAGACCTGTATTCAGCTTCAGCAGAAGAGCGGGAAACCGTAGGTTGCTTCTTGGTTTTCCAAGAGACTGGTGATTCACCTAAGCGAACAAAATATCCTGTAAGAGAGCGTCTGGTGAGGGGACATGCAGCCCAATCACTATCGCAATAAGCCGTGAGTTGCAAGGAACTATGGCGTGACAAAATAAGACCTTGTCCAGGATGACCCTTGATATAATGGAGAACACGAGTAGCGGTGATGCGAACAACCCCTGAAGTGTTGTCTGCAACGCTGGATCTTTGATTCCTCAAGCTTGAATTCGATTCCTTCTCTTCCGTAGCCAAAGTGATGGCTTTCCTAGGGCTAAAGAGATAGCCTTCAAATGCGTCAAGAGATGACGGAGAGATCAAAGAGATGATCTTGAAACACCGAAGAGACGATGTATGAATTGCTCGAAGCGACGAGCTACGAGATAGACGATCCGTGGGATCGAAGAGTTGACGTTAGAACTCAAGGGAAGGAGCGTACTCAACTTTACTACTCAAATTCAACGTAACATTAAAACTAGGGTTCCAGGGTTTATTTAGCAACAAAGATAATAATACAAATATAAGAAAACTTTGGAAATAAAGACGTCTAAATGAGCGCGCATGCTCGTTTACGCGGTCGCGGAATTACTTCCGCAGTCGCGGAAAATTGTTTGAATTAAAAAGCCGTAGCAAATCCGCGGTCGCGGAAATTACTTCGGCGGTCGCGGAAAATACGCTGAAAAATACCAAGTTTCAGGAACATTTCCGCGGTCGCGGAAATTCTTCCACGGTCACGGAAGACATGCACAGCTCTCAGTAAAACTCGATTTTGACCATCTTCTTGTTGGAATCTTGATCCGACGTAAACTATGAAGTTGTAGATCTTTGAATCATCTTTCCAATGCATCTTGAATCATCACGAGATCAATTTTCTAGCCATAGTTATGGCCGTTTTACCGAAGACTGTCCAGAACCAAATCGACAGTAACTATTCCGAACTTGCACAAGACTTCACCCTTTGCTTGAGCCTCTTCCTTGTAGGTCTTTGATTAAGTCTCCCATGCATGTTGCTATCAATCTCTGCTTCGTAGTTGTGAAGCGTCCCCGCTTCGTCCTCGTCGTCAGAAGCAGGAGGCGTATAAGGAGAAAGATCAGCGACGTTGAACGTAGGATGCGCACCATAGTCATCGGGTATAGGGGGCAGTCCCTCGGGCAGCTCCTCGGGCATCACATCCCCAAGGTCCTGCAAAAGAGAAGTCACGGTAGGGGGTAAATCAACATGATCTTTAACAGTTAAAAGACACGCGAAAGGAACAAGTAAAAAGCAAGGAAGACGTCCCTGAATTATTGGAGAGACATCCCGGGACCGGGCTAAGAGAAGCCGGTTCTCGCATTTGCCGTGAATGTCGGGTTGTGGAGGCGTCTCAAACGTGAAGTACTGGATCACCTTTGTATTGATGATGTTGCGGTAACTCCCACCATCTTTGTTGGCGGTAATAACGCTGCGTGGAACCAAGCCAATAGGCACGTTATCTTGCTTGTCCATAGAGATGCATATGTAGTTGTCCATCTCCTCCTCCTCCTCATCGTCGTAGGTGTCAAATATCGGTCCGGCATCGGGGGTGTCCTCATCAAAAGACTCGTAGCCGGAGGTGTTCGAGAAGAGGACATTGAGAAGGGGACCCTTGCGGTCCATTGGCCGGCTAGTTGTGACCGGAGGGTTCAACATTGGGTTAGCCGTGGGCCACTTCATGCCACTCATGGCCCGACGAAGGTGCTCATTCTCGGCAGTCAGCTCGGCCAGTTGGCGGTGAAGTGTGTCAATGTGTTCATAAACGAAGTCCATGTGTCCGGGGCTTCGATTGCCCGTAGAAGGAGAGTGGCTTGTCGTAGGAACCTCCATAGTACCTATACAAAGCATATAACACAAGGAGTAAGGTGCACCAAGCAAACGAACAAGTCCAAGCCAAGTCTTTGTCTCAAAAGTGAACCAAGAAATTTTCCGCTGGGCGTACTAATTTTGGTTGCTCGTGAGGAGGGAGAGGCTTGAACGGAAGGCAACAAAGCAAAAACTAGCAAATCAAATCCCAAACAACACACAAAATTTCTAAGGTCAAGTAGATCAAAATAAGTTTTTCAGAATTAATCACAAGAGAGTTGAAAATTTTCTTTGCCCTTTTCAAGAAGAGTTGCGTAGAGACATGAAAGAAGAGAAGATGGAAGATCACCGTATGGCGCGTTCTTTGCCTTTTCTATTGTTTCTTTTGTGTGAGGCTTCCGTCTTCCCAAACCTTTTTGTTTTGTTTGATGGAAGGTGAGAATAGTATGTATGTTTTTGTTTATACGGTCACACTGTTTTTTTTTTTTTGATATGATGGCGAGTCAAGCAAGAAAGAACCACACAAGCAAGTGTAGGAGAAGAAAGAAGAGACAAAGCAACTATGAGGGAATTAAATCGAACAACTAATCTAACAATTAATCCAAAGATGAAGCAAAACTTGATCAACAAGAAACAAGGAAATCAAAATATGCAAATAAGGAAACAAGATTTGCTAGAGGATAGAGTTTAGGGCTGTTGGAAAAGTAACCAAAAACCTAAAGGAAAATAGGGTTTCAGCCGTGAGAGGGAGAGGGAGTGGAGGACGGAGTGGTGGTGGCGGACGATGGTGGTGGCGGCGAACGGTGGTGGTGGGAAATCCGGTAATGGTGGTGGTAAGAAAAAATTTCCAGGGTTTGTGAGCGGAAAATTTCAAAGAATCACAATAAGAGAGAAGAACAAACTTATCTTGGATAGGCTCTGATACCAGTTGATGCGAACAACCTCTGAAGTGTTGTCTGCAACACAGGATCTTTGATTCCTCAAGCTTGAATTCGATTCCTTCTCTTTCGTAGCCAAAGTGATGGCTTTCCTAGGGCTAAAGAGACAGCCTTCAAACGCGTCAAGAGATGACGGAGAGATCAAAGAGATGATCTTGAAACACCGAATAGACGATGTATGAATTGTTCGAAGCGACGAGCTACGGGATAGACGATCCGTGAGATCGAAGAGTTGACGTTGAAACTCAAGGGAAGGAGCGTACTCAACTTTACTACTCAAATTCAACGTAACATTACAACTAGGGTTCCAGGGTTTATATAGCAACAAAGATAATAATAAAAATATAAGAAAACTTCGGAAATAAAGACGTCTAAATGAGCGCGCAGGCTCGTTTCCGCGGTCGCGGAAAATTGTTCGAATTAAAAAGCCGTAGCAAATCCGCGGTCACGGAAATTACTTCCGCGGTCGCGGAAAATACGCCTAAAAATACCAAGTCTCAGGAACATTTCTGCGGTCACGGAAATTCTTCCGCGGTCGCGGAAGACATGCACGGCTCTCAGTAAAACTCGATTTTGACCATCTTCTTGTTGGAATCTTGATCCGACGTAAACTATGAAGTTGTAGATATTTGAATCAGATTTCCAACGCATCTTGAATCATCACGAGATCAATTTTCTAGCCATAGTTATGGCCGTTTTACCGAAGACTGTCTAGAACCAAATCGACAGTAACTATTCCGAACTTGCACAAGACTTCACCCTTTGCTTGAGCCTCTTCCTTGTAGGTCTTTTATTAAATCTCCCATGCATGTTGCTATCAAGCGGCTTGCCAGTGAGCCTTCTTGGGACTCTGTATAAATTGGGAAAGAATGTGAACTGAGTAGCTGAGCTCGGGTCTAGTAATAGTCAAATAGATCAGGCGGCCAATCAGGCAACGATAGTGGTCTGCATGTGCATACTCCGGCCCCGTAGCAAGGCTAAGATCATGATTTTGAGGCAAAGGGAAATCAGCAAGTTTGGCCCCAAGAAGGCCGACTTCAGACAAGATGTCAAGTGCATACTTGCGTTGGCAAAGAAATAAGCCATCCTTGCCATGGGCAATCTCAATCCCCAAGAAGTACTTCAAAACACCCAAATCCTTCATGTGAAAACACGAGTGCAAATAATCCTTGAAACGAGTAATAGAGGCGGAATCATTGTCTGCTATGATCAAGTCATCGACATACACTAAAACATGGATATGAGTAGTATGACGAATATAAGAGAAAAGTGAGTAGTTCGCATACGATTGCTTGAAACCAAATTTAACAAGAAAAGAGGCGAGCTTAGCAAACCAATTTCGCGGCGCTTGTCTGAGGCCATAGAGTGACTTACGAAGCTGACAGACCTTCCCGTTAGGAGCTGTATATCCAGGAGGAGGACGCATATACACCTCTTCCTCTAGATCTCCATGAAGAAAAACGTTGTGCACATCCATTTGATGAAGTTCTCGACGCTTAATAGCTACTACAGACAGAAATAAACGAACCGAGGACATCTTAGCAACCGGAGAAAAGGTCTCATTAAAATCAACCCCTTCAACCAGACAATTTCCAAGGACAACAAGTCGAGCCTTGTACCGCTCAATAGTGCCATCAGATTTGTATTTGATGCGACAGACCCATTTAGAACCCATGGATTTCTTATCAGGGGGCAACGATTCGAGGGACCACGTCCCATTATTCTCCAAAGCAGCAAGCTCGGCAGACATGGCAGCCCGCCATTCCGGATGACGGACAACCTCAGTGAAAGAATATGGCTCAATAGTGGCAGTAACAGTAGCCAAAAACTCCACATGTGAATCTAAAAAATTGTTACAATGAACAAAAAATGCAATAGGATAGAGTGTACTTGAGGATGGCGTCAGAGTAGGTGAAGAGGCAGCAAAGGGGGGGGGGGGTCTTGGTAGGTAATAGTATGACACACAAAGTCATGTAGGCGCGTTGATGTCTGACGAGGGCGTTCGCGCGACGAATGGCCAAGTCGGAAGACAAATCAGATGCGGAAGCAGATGAAAGTGGTGGAGCTGGTGAATCGTTGCTAGGCAAAGAAGTAGGAACTAAGGGAGGAGAACTCCCTCTGTCGTCCACTGGATCAGTAGCCGGCGTCGGGTCAAGCGACATAGGGACATCAAACACACCCTGGTGAGCAGCTAACTCAGGCTCAGGAGACGAGAATTGTTGCAGCGTTGGCTCACAATAGGGAAACTTGTCCTCTTGAAAGACAACATCCCGAGACTCAAAGAAAATCTGGGAGTCAAGATCAAAGAGGCGCCAAGCCTTTTTGCCAAAGGGGTAACCAAGAAAGACACACCGACGACTTCTCGATGCAAATTTGTCACGATCTCGGGGAATGACAACAGCGAAGCAGAGGCAGCCAAAAACACGAAGATGAGCATAAGTAGGTCGCTTGTCAAACATCAACTCATAAGGGTTCTTTCCATCAAGAACCCTAGTAGACGTTCGATTGATCAAGTAAGCAGCAGTAAGAATGCATTGTCCCCAAAAATGAATAGGAAGAGAAGCCTGAAATCGGAGAGCATGGGCGACATTAAGCAGATGGCGGTGTTTGCGCTCAGCACGACCATTCTGTTGCGGCGTAGTAACACACGACGTCTCAAAAAGAACGCCAATAGTAGCAAAATAAGCCTGAAGGGGAAGAAACTCCGTACCATTGTCAGCCCAGAAACACTTGACTGACTTGTTGAATTGGTTTTGAGAGAAAGCACAGAAATTCTGAACCAAACGAGGCACCTCGGTCTTGTGTGCCATCAAGTAAACCCAAACACAGCGGGAATAATCATCGACCAAAGTAAAAAAATACCGAGCACCACAGCTAGAGGGAATGCGATATGGCCCCCAAACATCAACATGAATAAGTTCAAATAAATCAACCGCTTTATTACTGCTTAACGGAAAACAATCACGAGTTTGCTTAGACTGAATACAAACTGAACAAGGATCAACTGAATGTAGACCAACTTCACTAACTTTTGGTAAACGTAAAAGTAATGGATAAGCAAGGTGACCCAAACGTTGATGCCAAAGCCCTGTAGACGTCGCTGATGTAGCGGCCACTCATCCAGATTTGCCGACGCCGGTGCAAAGCCAAAAGACCCCATCCCTCGCTTCACCGACCCCAATCACCATCCTCGTAGTGCAGTCCTGAATGACACATAGTTTGTCACTAAGAGTGACGAGCAACCATAACTCAATAATCAAGTGAACAAAATAGATCAAATTGCAAGTAAAATTTGGAACAAGCAAAACATTGCGAATTTGCAGGGAATCGCCAAGAACCGCAGTGCCAGCCTGAGAGGCAATGGACGTCGACCCATTAGGTAGTACAATAGTAGAAGGAGAAATAGCATGAAGATTTTCAAGAATATGCGAGTTGCCGATCATATGATACGAGGCGTCGGTATCAAGAATCCAGCGAGCCGAAACCTTACCCATCAACTTGTCCTCGGATGTGCCTTTGTAAGTTTTCAGCATTTCAATCATATTGTTCCACTGATCATCAATGAGAGCGGGAGACAAGGTTGTGCGATCTTGAGAATTGAGAGACACATGAAATGAAGGTGGTGAGGCAGGGCTGTGAACAACATTAGCAAGGCCAGACGACCCACGACCTGGAGGAGGAGGTCGTGAAGAAGGGGCTGCTGCAGTACCCCTGTTGCGACCATTCGTAGCAGATGAAGACGAGGTCTCTCCTCGTTTTTGACGGAGCTCCTCCCACCAGTCAGGGTAGCCGTGGAGCTTGAAGTAGAAGGCAACCTCATGTCCCTGACGACCACAATGGGTGTAGGTTGGTCGATCCGAGCGATGGGTAGTCAGAGCGACCAGAGGCTGGCTTGGAAGAAGGACGACCTTGTGCAGCAAACGCGACCGCGTCATTGCGAGCGGCCCTCTCCGTTGAGATCGTCTTGTGGCGTTCTTCCCAAACCACAAGAAAGTACACCCGATTCAGACCGGGCAAAGGATCCTGAGCCAAGATATGGGATCGCAACGTCCCATAAGAATCATCATCAAGGCCCATCAAGAATTGATGGACCATCTCTTCCTCACGCTCGGTTTGAAGAGAAGACACCCATGGATATTTGCAGCCAGCACAAGTGCAACGCCGGGGCTTGAGATATGTTTGAAGTTCGTCTTGTAGATGCTTAAGGCGTCCAAAATAGACAGCAATGGCTTGCCCGTTTTGTTGACAACGAGCAAGTTCGGTTTAGAGTTGATGAACTCTAGGAGCGTTTCCAATGGAGAAATGCTGCTGAATTTCGTCCCAAAGGACCTTCACAGTTTCAGAATAAGTTAAGGAGGACCGAATAGATGGATCAACAGATTGAAGAATCCATCCCACCATCATAGAATTAACACTGCACCAATCTTCATAAGCATCGGTGTTGCCATCAATGAAGGGAAGCTTACGGCGCGCACGAAAGGCGTTCTGCAGGGCCTGCTCTCATTCTTGGTAGTTGTCGCCTTTCAAGACCACGGGAATAAGCTTCATACCCGTATGATCTGAAGGATGAAGGTAGTAGGGAAAAGTCATGTGCAAAGCACCCCATTTCGCACCGGAGACGGAGTCATCAATTGCCATGGATCACTAGTTGAAAAAAAAGATCGAACAAAGTAAAATTAATTTAGAGGATCGATGGGTGCGGAGGAAAAATGCAGGAGGGTAGGGTCGTGTTTTAGGTTTGTGGCTCTGATGCCATGAGAAACAAGTAGCAACAACAATAGGCAAAATTTCCTCTTGGGATTTCATTGATATGTACAAGCATATATTAGGGTTGAGCACCGGTCCAAATCCGGACCCGGATCGGACCGAACCGGACCCGAAAGTCCGGAAATCTCTAGACCGGAGACCGGACCGGTTCTAACCGGTCCGGTCTAAATTTCCGGGCCGGCCCAGATTTTGCTCATCCCTAGCATATATACAAGAACATAAAATCTCTCCTATAAGAGCATCCTAAAATCAAGGGAAGAATATTAACAAACTAGGAAATATATATACAAGAGCTATTTTAAAGGCAATAAGGATAATATCCTCAATAATAACTAACTAAAATACGAGTTGAAGTTTAAAACAAAATATTTTGGATATTAAAAACTAGTTCCAATGTGTTTTATTTCTATTTTACATTTTTTGATAAAATTGATTCCTATTTATTTTTTCAATTTTAAACAATTTAAACAACTACTAAATTAGTAATTAGTTTATTTTTCCCTAACAAATTTCAACCGATAATTACTTAAACACCTAGTTTAAATAATCATCACTTACGCTCTAAACCACATAACACATTAACACCACTGTGCCAGATATCTTATGAGCTTAAATTTAGCTTGTAAGTTAAGTGTTCCAACTATTATTCTCCCTTCTTTGACTTCATCTATAACATGCCAATTAAGTACCCTTACTTGCGATACTGGATAATCTTATTTATTAATTTTGTCCATATTATAAATATGATTTAAAAATATCAAATAGAAATAAAATGGTTTCAATTATTATATTTAAAAAAGACAATTCCAATTTATTAGAATCTATTGATGATAATTTAAATTATGTTCCTTGAACATATATCTTTTTTTTTTTTGAAAAACAAAGTACTAAAAAATGGACTGATCGATGGAGCTAGCCGTTAGGTGGAAGAAAACGAAGAAACTTACTAGCTAGGTGTCATGAACAGGGAAGAATGGCTGACTGATACAAAATAAAATAATTTAATTTGGCCAAAAATAAATAATAGAATTTATATTTTTATAAGCCGGCCATTTTTCTTCCAGACTTCGATCAATTTATATCTAATTCTTATTTTTATATATATAATATATATATATATATTATATATACGTCAATTACATCTGATTCTTGGTTGGTTGATCATTTTTTGTTATATTATGTATTTTCAGAAATATTGAAATTATATAGAAAGGTCGTCTCGCATATAGATTAGGTAAGAAAAATGATACGAAAGTACTATATATTGCATTTTCTATTTTTCCTAAACGTTGTGGTTCTCTTGTAAGTTGTTCTCTGTAATTTTTCTTTTTCTATTGTTGACAGACAAAGAATATTTTCTTATGAAAAGAATCCCTAAATCTTATCGCGTCCTTTTCATTGTAGTTTATCAAGAAAATGTCTCCTATTGAAAATGTTATATTTTCTTAATTAAAACTAATTCATCAAGGACGAAATTATTTAAAAAAAAACACGTATTTTTTGGGAGAAATACGAGCAGACGCACATACATGTCTTTTTTTTGAAATTGCTAGCACATACAACACGAAAATCATGCACAGTTTGCACATATATATAGACTTATTTTCATGCACATACAAGTAAAATCTATGCATTTTGAAACTCATTCACATGAAGTTAATTGGACACTTAGGTGAGAACGTGGGAATGAAAACATACAAGCAAATATTAATGTGCATATAGGCGTAAACTTGTGCACATTCTAAGAAGTGCATAATTTTTTGCCTATATATGCATGAATCTCCACTTAAACAAAAACAAACTAATATTCATGTGTAACACCCCCGACTTATGTCGATAGTGTCATACGCCAGTGACCTCAAACTGTAAAGTCTAAAGCCATCCTAGGATTTAATTGGAACAATTAAGCTTAAAATAGACAATTAAACATTAAAATAATAGTAGAGTGAATAGCGAAAGACTTTTAAGTGAAACTCAACCTTTTATTAAAATTTCTCTCGTAAAATGAAAATGACGATTTTACAACAAAGTTAAATTACAGCGGAAGACTTTTAAGTAAACCCTAAATACATGACCGATTTATATATGTATTACAACTCTTTAAGAATATTAAATCAGAACTACACGCCTTAATATTACTTTAAAATAACAACCTTCAACTGCAAGCCTTCTTTTCGATTGGTTACTTCAAATCGTCGGGGACCAACATCTGATTTGCCGTATAGGACGAATGACACCAGCCAACCTTGCAAGGAATAAAACCGGTTGGCTAGTCTAATGAAAGACTATGCAAGGGTGAAAACATATTGGTTCTCGTAGACGTATATAATCACTACCCTTGTTTCCCGAATAAAACTCGGTAAACGGTATATGACTATAGACTTCTACCGAAAAGAATGAAGAGGTATGATTAAAGATAAGACTCCAATGAATTGAGTCTTAAGGGAAAATTACATGAATTTGTTTGGGAACATTATATTATCACACAAGGTTTTAAAAATATCTCGTTGAATATTTGGGTCCTCGACCAACCTCACCGCATAATGCAAATCCAGATTGGAAAGGAGACTTACTTTAGACAAGAGACTAGGCGGGTTCCACGTTGTACTTCTAGCCCGATGGTATATTAATTATGTTCAAAACGACACTTATCTTATTTAATTCCAAAACGCACATTTATGTTAAAGCTTTTAAAAACATCTCGTTGAATATTTGGGTCCTCGACCAACCTCACCGCATAATGCAAATCCAGATTGGAAAGGAGACTTACTTTAGACAAGAGACTAGGCGGGTTCCACGTTGTACTTCTCGCCCGATGGTATATTAATTATGTTCAAAACGACACTTATCTTATTTAATTCCAAAACGCACATTTATGTTAAAGCTTTTAATCCACACCAATCTCGCAATGAGATATAGAACATGAGACGAATCCCGAATTTTGGCACTAGCTAAGTGCACCACCACTTATTGAAAATAAGGGTAGGTCATGACCAAAAGTATTAGGGTATTTATCCTCCTAATACCAAGTTATAAAGAAACAACTAAACCTCGCAAGGTGATGTGACCCTGCCTCCCATGCCGGCCCAAGACGAGGACAAAGCCATGACCGTGAGCTCAGAAGAGCCAAGTACGAAGACCGCGTTCTTCGTCATACTCCTCGCATCTGGAACAAAGTCCGCGATCTCATTCAAACATCTCTATCCAAGACCAAAGATCGCGTGCCTCAACGCGTCTCTCATCAAGCGACTCAATGTTGAACGCGATCTCTTTCAAGCGACTCAACCTCCAACAATGCTGGTCGCGTTCTATCTGAAGATTCTTGCATTCAATGCCTTTAACGCGTTCTTTTGAGATATTTTCTATATTTGGTATTTCCCGCTTTGATTTAGATAGCTTCCTTTTATAGTCTTTCTATCTTTTAGGATTTGTGCCTTTTGCATGCTTGCATGGGCTAGCCCTTAGGCTCGTTTCGGCCCAAGCCCATTAGGTCTTGGCCGAGATACATTGTCTATTTAAAGCCTCCCTTGTTATTGTTATTTCTTACGTTCAAATTTAATCAAGGTTTCAAGTAGAGTGTTTATCCTCCTTCCCTTGATCGGACGTCAAACCCCTCTATCTTCGCATCCCCTTCCCTCCGCCGCCGACGCTACGGCAATTGCTTGATCTTTCAAGCCAAGTCTTCCTTCGCATCTCCCTTCCTCCGCAGTCGACGCTACGACACCAAAGGCTTGTCTTTCAAGTCACCTATCCCTCATCAAATCGCTTCCGCCATCGCTTTCCATTCTTCCACCAATCGCTTCCATCGCCACCAACCCCGCGTTGTCGCCATCACTAGCTCGCCTTGACACCCGTCATCACCTTCGCTATCATCGACGTCAACAACTCCGGCCGCCCATCATCGCGATCATCACCACCGTCCACCGCATTCCACAGCAGATTGATACGACAGAGTGACTTTCCAACCAAGACTAGATCCAAAGCTGTCACCTTTGACAATTTGGCTTGTCATCGATGAGGCAAGAACACATCACAAGGTAATAGCGTTTCTACGAATACTCGTGCTAACTAGCAATTATTATCCACACCAAAGCACAACAATCCACACCAATTATTATCTAGCACCCTATAATAATATATATAAATATACAAGGGTATAGCTAGCATATATACAACCTAATAAAAAAGTTCATTTTACACAACATTTTATACACACAAGTTCCCAAACGAGAAATTAAGAATATTTATCTCAACTTAATTAAGACAATAGATTAATTGTCAATTAAGAAAAATATGGAACAAATTAGCAAGAGTGAACCGCCACTTGCCTTGAATTACGGAGAAGAACGAACGACGTTTTGGATATAGTTGCTTTCGAAAAGCAAAACGGCAATTATTATTTTATCCCTTTATGGTATAGCGAAGGTGATGACGGGTGTCAAATTTGATAAGTTTTATCTAAATTATAATTAAGATAAGGTTAATAATAATTTAGACCATTATTAATTTAATGAAATATATACTTATGACAATTATTATTTTATCCCTTTATGGATAACATAATAATTCTTATGACCTTTATTATTATTTAAAATTATAAAATTACACTCTTTGTTATATTTCTTTATTTATTTTCATACTATACTTTTACAACTCACATGATAATTTGTAACAAAATTATCATAACCCAACCTTTAAACCTAAGTTGATGAAAATTTAAATTACTCCTCAAAAAGGAATAAAATAAATTTCATAACTTTTATTTTTATCAAACTAAAATTACCATTTTACCCTTCTCATTTAAGTGAGATATTACATCATGCACATATAAGTACAAACTTCTGCACATTCCAAGAAATGCATAACTTTTTAGTTATAGGTGCATGAGTTTTTACTTAAACAAAGACAAACAAATATTCATGGACATACAAGCACAAACTTGTGCACAGTCTAAGAATTGCATCAGTTTTTACTTGTATGTGCATGAGTTTCCACTTACACAAACCATATTGACTTGTGTGTGCATGGATTTTGACCAGTATGTCATCCAAAGTCTACTTGTCTACATCATTTTTCTGGCTTAAAATGTGCATGCGTTTTGAACTATATGCGCATTATTTTTAAAGTGCATGTAATTTGTACTAGGTTGCATGAGGTTTCACTTACGTATTTTCTAGAAATAAGAATGTATGTAACTTTGTGTAAGTGAAAGTTTGTGCACATACAGTCAAAAACTTCATAAGTGAACAGTAATACAAAGATTTACTGCGTGAATAGTAATGAACAGTAAACGAAATAGTAACTATACTGAAAAACATGAAAACTAAAAGTAGGAAGAGAAATTAGAACTGAAAACTTAGGACTTTTATAAGATCATAATAAACTTATAGGGACTGTTGTACAGGACTATTGTTGTAACTTGAAACGATTTTCAAAAGCTTGAAGGAGCTCCAGAGGAAGGCTTCTAAGCTTAAGATATTTATGTGAGTTTCTCAACACATGAGAGTCTGAAATCGGATGTCTCAAAACAACTGAGGACTTTGCCTTTTATAGAGAAGGGGGAGAGTCTAAGTTTCTTTGTCCGTACCAATTTTTGGTACTATTTCTTCACGGGTGGAGTCTTCTATTGTGATTGGAGCACTGAGCTGGTTTTTTCTGTCTTCTTGTCTTGGGTGGAGTGCTGAGTTGGACTTTTGTCTTCTTTTCTTGAGTGAGGTCTTTTCTTCTTGTGAATGGGTCTTTTGTCTTCAACTACAAGTGGATTTTTCTTAATTTTCGCAGAAGGTGGAGTCTTTGTTGGACTTTTGCTTGCTGCAAAAATGGTGGGCCTATTCTTCTGATGGGCCTGTTCTTCTTTCCTAGTTTTTGTAATGGGCCTTTAATTCATTGTGTCTTGATAGTGGGCCTGTTCTTCTGATGGGTCTGTTATTTGTGCCGGAATGCTGAGCGAGTCTTATGGGCTTATTGTCTTGTGATAGGCATCTGAGCCTTTTGATTTATTGGTCTTTTCTTCTTGGTCTCTTCTTGTAGTGGGTCTCTGAGCCTTTTGTTTTGTTGGGCTCTTCTTCTTTCTTGATAATGGGCCTATTGTCTTGTGAGATCTTCTTCTTGGGTATTTTATCAAAGTAACAAGATGTTCAAAGGAGATAATCTAAAAACAGGTTAGATTATCCCCTCCGAAACGAAAACATAAAATGAAAACATAAGAACTTTTTTCTTTTTTCTTTTACTCTCCTTTTTTTTTTCTCTCTTTTTTTCTTGATTGTGCTAGATGTCTCTATGAGTGTCGGGAATGCTTATGTCATCCCAGTCTTCTGTGTCAAACATGTCTTCATCTTCTTGTCTGACTTTATCCTCTAGAGAAATGAATTTCCGCTAATCAGCAAACTGGCCGTCTCCGCTGAATGGTAGCCATATTCTCCATTTGTCTGAAACCCAGATTTGTGTATAATGTCCTTCTACTATCAATCTACACGCCTCCCATCCA
Source organism: Rheum nobile (assembly GCA_027886185.1). Taxonomy (NCBI): domain Eukaryota; kingdom Viridiplantae; phylum Streptophyta; class Magnoliopsida; order Caryophyllales; family Polygonaceae; genus Rheum; species Rheum nobile. The sequence goes on along the minus strand of WOAB01000563.1, from coordinate 10,830,379 downwards.
TTGTAGAGGTATGCATGTTTGTAGAATAAGGATACGTCTTGGTGGCGCCTATAGAGCTCATGTTCTTTGTGTATTGTAAAGTTGGTGGGCTGTAGACCTATCCAGTCTCTCCAGTCTTCATCCTTTCAAACACCATGGGAGAAACATATAACCTTTTTTGACGGAATCATGGTGAATTCCGTTACTTTTGGGAGAGTAGCTTGGACATAAGCTACTGTTGGGCCAAAAGTTGCCATGTTACTTCCTATCAACAGGAACTTTTCTCCAAATGCCCGCAGGGTCTCTTCTATTCTTCCTTCAATATTGGGTTGGAAACTGATACTGTGGATCATACCTAGGTGGAAGAATTTTAGGATAAGGTCTTTGGGCATGGTGCATGTGTTTAGGTATAGGAGGATTTTAAGAAGTCCGCCTGTCATCATTGTTGGGCCCCCTACTATTGGTTTAATAGTTGAGAATTGCCGAACAGTGATTCCCTTGAATTTCCACCCCGGTTCCCTGAAATACATCTGGATAAGCTCTTTCTGAGCTTGTATTAGATCTGCCAAATGGCCTTCTTATGTTTTTTGTATTAGGACCTCTTTTCCCTGGGGCCAAGCGTCAAGGAGTGGTGTAAGTGCTTCTTGTGCGGGTGTGTCGAGGAGACGAGCTTGAAGATTCTTCCAACGTCTACCTTTAGCAATGATTAGTTGATCATTCAATTCTTTTTCCCTTTTTTCCTTTTCTCTTATCACATTTCCATTTTCATGGAAGTGGATACTGAGTGCATTTAAGCACTGTAACTTTTTTTTAGCTGCATGGGAAATAGTAGGAAGCCGTCAGAGGTTATTCAGCAGACCAAGCTGTTCTGTAGAGAGCAAAAGCCCCTGTAGAGGTATGAATTTGCTGTTGTCTGTGGCTTGGGAGGAAGGTGAGGAAAAAATCTTTTCCTTTCCTTTGTTGGAGGGAGTTCTCATTTTTAGAACCTGAAAATGAAAACAAGTTAGAAATCTCTGTTTGTCTGTAACTCTGTAAGGATAGTAGGGGTTTAAAGCCTCAAGTTCTTTTGTAATCAGATTTAAGGTTCTACTAAAGGAAGCAGACTGTAGAGTGGGTATATCATTATGTTCAACTGCTGCAATGAACTCAAAACTAATCTTTTTACCCATTACTGTCGTATATAGGCCAAACCTATCAACCGTGAACGGACAAATTTGTGTTAGGAATGGTGTTCCTAGGATTATTTGTTGGTTTAAGCCTTTTATCAGAATGAAGGAGTTGTTGAAGCAATGTTTTTCATTACAAATAGAGGCTTTAGGAATCTTGTAACTAAGGTTCATACGACTACCACTAGCATCAAGGATTTTTTCATGACTCTTGTGGTAATATTTTGAAGGAATTAATCCTTCACAGATGCAGTTTAAATCTGCTCCACTGTCTATGAGAGCAACTGTAGAAAGAATGAAGTCTTCTATTTTTATGGTAATATGAACATACCATTTTTGAAAGTTGATTTTGTTTATAGCTGCAATAAAAGAATCTTCAAGGAGGGGAGATTCTTCTTCATTTTGTTGAGAACGGGGGCTGGAGTAAGGGTTTTTAGAAAATTCTAGATGAGCTATTCTAGCTTCAAGTTCAAGATCTTTGGTCTCATTTAGTAACAATAAAACATACGATTAAGATAAATAGTTCCTAAAACGTAACTAATTATGGCTCTACAATTTAGGCGTATGCTGCATAGAGGTTCTAGTTCATCTAGCTCCCCAGTCGTCCATAGTAATGAAAATCTGTACGAAGAAAATAATAATGATTGGAATATACCACAACAGTCTATACAATCCATTTATAGAATAGGATGAACAGACTTTAAAACAGCTCTTAGTGTAAAGAGTCATGAAGAAACACTCAGTCTTGACAAAGAACAACTGACTCTTCAATTATTATCCTCCATAGCTATTGATGAATATTTAAAAAAGAACTATAGATATATCCACATAGGACTAATTCAAGTTGCTCTTAAACCTTTAGCCAGATTAGGCATAGACACCCCTGTCTTTATTGCCCTTAGAGACGACAGACTCCTTTCTTACAAAGACTCATTAATTGCAGTTATACAAACCAACATCTGTAATGGCCCAATCTTCTTCAACTGTTCTCCAAATTTTACAGTTGATATGACAGACCCTAGAATCAGTAGTACTCTTACTCTTGATATTAAGCTCCTTAAAAAGGGGTTCAAAAACCTTTCTAAAAACATTGTCATTATCTACCGACTCCATTACAGAGTCCTAAGTTCCTGCACAGATCCTAAGTGTATAGTACCTCCTGTCCCTAGAGGAGAAACTATCCTCCTTAAACTAGAAGCTGAGAGATCTACAACTTTCACTCCCAAACTAATAAAGTGGGAAGATATTACCATACCAGAAGCTTTGGAACTAAAACATGATTGTCCTCCGGATGATCTTGAAAAAACAGAAATTTCCCAGATAGAAGAAAGTGGTGATGGTAGGGTCCTTATAAGATTTAATTCCACTAGATCTTTTAGACCTATACCTAGAAATCCCCATCCTTTCCCTGTAAGAAACTCTTTTTCAGAGTCCCTCTATACTGCTAGAGACCATTCTATAAAAGACCATTCTGTTAAGGTTGAATTCAGTAGTCCCATTCCTAGCCCTGTTATTGAACAAAATAGAGATGAATCTTTTCCCTCTTCACCTACTCAGAGTGATATGGGAAGATACTCCTCCATAAACGTCATCACAAAAATAGACTTTACAATAGATAAAGATTATCTAAGAAGAGACTTTGATTCCATTGAAAACAGAATCAAGAAAGTTTGGTTCATGAAAATAGACAAAACAGTCAGAGATAAAATAAGAGAACTATGGTATTCCGATATGGAAAAATATAGGATCAATATCTTGTTCTTCACATGGTTTCCTAATTACCTTAGGATTCAGGGAATAGAAAACCCTTTAGAACAAAAGTCCATAGATGTCCAAACAAGGTTAACACAACTATTCTAATCAAATCCTCCACACTATAGCTGAACAAGTTGAATTAATACATGATAAAATCAGTACTGAAACTATCAAATTCCCTAAAGACATCTCTAGACCTCATTTTCAAATTCAGGGAATAAAAAAAGAAATTATCAGTAACACTTCTCTTAATCCTTCTCTTAGTCTCATGGAATTAATTGATCAAAAATTAAAAAATGTTACGATTAATTGTATCGAGGAATGTAACAATTGTTCCAACACAGACTCAAGCAGTTCCTCAAACAACTCTGAAAGAGAAAATAGCCCATCTGGTAACAAGGCAATAGAAACCTTGCAGACCTGCTTTGAGGAAAATCCCCTTACCATTAATAGGATAAGAGATAACCATGATAGGCCTCAGGCACACAGAAAAATATTCAGGAACACGGACACTAGGAACTTCTATCCTAGACCTACTCCTCCTGACCTTCAATATGAAGAAAGATCTAAGTTCAGATCCACGGATTATAATGGACAATCTATCTATGAATGGAATATAGATAGTAAGTCCGAACATGAAATACTTAATACCTTACAAGAAATGGGTATGGCTAATGTAGCCTATACGGTTGGTAGAAAAGACCCCAAAACTTGTTTTTCACTTTTAACTACTGGATTTACAAGCCAACTTAGAAACTGGTGGGATAATGATTTATCCTCCTTTCAAAGAGAAGAGATCCTAGATTTTACCAATGATAATGGTAAACCAGAACCTTTCCACCAACTTATATACACCATAAGTATGCACTTCATAGGCAACCCCAGAGAGGAAATCCAAGCCAATAGAGAGATCCTTTCTAACCTAAGGTGTAAGACCCTTAGTGACTATAGGTGGTATAAAGACGTTTTCCTGTCCTATGTCTACAAAAGAAATGACTGCAATAAGGGATACTGGAAAGAAAGATTTGTTACTGGTCTTCCCAACTTATTTGCTGATAGGATAATCCAGAAAATAAAAGATGAAATTCAAACAGAAGAAATTCCTTGGAAAGATATGACCTATGGCCAACTAACGGCTTTTGTCAAAAAAGAAGGGTTAGCCCTTTGCTCCGAATTAAAAATTCAGGCCAAATATGATAGAGAAAAAGGATCTAGAAGAAAAGAACTAGGTAACTTCTGTGAGGCTTTTGGCCTTGCCAAAATAGAACCCCCTTCTTATAAATATAAAAAGAGTCATAAAAATAAACATAGAAAGTTCGATAACATATATGAAAGACCTAGTTACCCACCTAAAAGGAAATTTCAACCAAGACAGACTAATAAAAAGATTATCTGTTTTAAATGCGGAAAACCAGGCCATAAGGCAGACAATTGCAGTCTCAAACAAAAGATCAATGAAATTTGTCAGGATGACAGTACCCTAAAAAATAAACTCACTAAAATCCTTTTGGAGGATTCTGAGAATGAATTTTATGTCCCTGATACTTCAGAAACTGAGAATTCAGGAACAACCCAATTCTGTAATGTTATCACCAAAAGTGATAAAAGAGAGGCCCTTTTAGAACTTATTGATACCCTTGAAGATCCTCAAATAAAACGAGAATACTTCATGAAGCTAAAATAACTAATATTTAAAGAACAACAACCCCTACTTGAAGAACTTTTAGCATATCCAAAATTATTAATAAAAAGTCACCTGCTAAGATATTTTCCTACATTACCTTGAAAGACCTACAAGCTGAAGTCAATAAAGTCAAAAAAGACATAGGATCCCTTAACAAACAGTTATTACTAAATGAGACCAAAGATCTTGAACTTGAAGCTAGAATAGCTCATCTAGAATTTTCTAAAAACCCTTACTCCAGCCCCCGTTCTCAACAAAATGAAGAAGAATCTCCTCTCCTTGAAGATTCTTTTATTGCAGCTATAAACAAAATCAACTTTCAAAAATGGTATGTTCATATTACCATAAAAATAGAAGACTTCATTCTTTCTACAGTTGCTCTCATAGACAGTGGAGCAGATTTAAACTACATCTATGAAGGATTAATTCCTTCAAAATATTACCACAAGAGTCATGAAAAAATCCTTGATGCTAGTGGTAGTCGTATGAACCTTAGTTACAAGATTCCTAAAGCCTCTATTTGTAATGGGAAACATTGCTTCAACAACTCCTTCATTCTGATAAAAGGCTTAAACCAGCAAATAATCCTAGGAACACCATTCCTAACACAAATTTGTCCGTTCATGGTTGATAGGTTTGGCCTACATACGACAGTAATGGGTAAAAAGATTAGTTTTGAGTTCATTGCAGCAGTTGAACATAATGATATATCAACTCTACAGTCTGCTTCCTTTAGCAGAACCTTAAATCTGATTACAAAAGAACTCGAGGCTTTAAACCCCTACTATCCTTACAGAGTTACAGACAAACAGAGATTTCTAACTTATTTTCATTTTCAGGTTCTAAAATTGAGAACTCCCTCCAACAAAGGAAAGGAAAAGATTTTTTCCTCACCTTCCTCCCAAGCCAAAGACAACAGCAAATTCAGACCTCTACAGGGGCTTTTGCTCTCTACAGAACAGCTTGGTCTGCTGAATAACCTCTGGCGGCTTCCTACTATGCCCCATGCAGCTAAAAAAATGTTACAGTGCTTAAATGCACTCAGTATCCACTTCCATGAAAATGGAAATGTGATAAGTGAAAAGGAAAAAAGGGAAAAAGAATTGAATGAACAACTAATCATTGCTACAGGTAGACGTTGGAAGAATCTCCAAGCTCGTCTCCTCGACACACCAACACAAGAAGCGCTTACACCACTCCTTGACGCTTGGCCCCAGGGAAAAGAGGTCCTAATACAAAAAACAGAAGAAGGCCATTTGGCAGATCTAATACAAGCTCAGAAAGAGCTTATCCAGATGTATTTCAGGGAACCAGGGTGGAAATTCAAGGGAGTCACTGTTCGGCAATTCTCAACTATTAAACCAATAGTAGGGGGCCCAACAATGATGACAGACGGACTTCTTAAAATCCTCCTATACCTAAACACATGCACCATGCCCAAAGACCTTATCCTAAAATTCTTCCACCTAGGCATGATCCACAGTATCAGTTTCCAACCCAATATTGAAGGAAGAATAGAAGAGACCCTGCGGGCATTTGGAGAAAAGTTCCTGTTGATAGGAAGTAACATGGCAACTTTTGGCCCAACAGTAGCTTATGTCCAAACTACTCTCCCAAAAGTAACAGAATTCACCATGATTCCGTCAAAAAAGGTTATATGTTTCTCCCATGGTGTTTCAAAGGATGAAGACTGGAGAGACTGGATAGGTCTGCAGCCCACCAACTTTACAATACACAAAGACCATGAGCTCTATAGGCGCCACCAAGACGTATCCTTATTCTACAAACATGCATACCTCTACAATGGATGGGAGGCGTGTAGATTGGCAGCAGAAGGACATTATACACAAATCTGGGTTTCAGACAAATGGAGAATATGGCTACCATTCAGCGGAGACGGCCAGTTTGCTGATTGGCGGAAATTCATTTCTCTAGAGGATAAACTCAGACAAAAAGATGAAGACATGTTTGACACAGAAGACTGGGATGACATAAGCATTCCCGACACTCATAGAGACATCTAGCACAATCAAGAAAAAAGAAAAAAGAAAAAAGAGAGAAAAGAAAAAAGAAAAAAGTTCTTATGTTTTATGTTTTCGTTTCGGGGGATAATCTAACCTGTTTTTAGATTATCTCCTTTGAACATCTTGTTACTTTGATAAAAGACCCAAGAAGAAGATCTCACAAGACAATAGGCCCATCATAAAGAAAGAAGAAGAGCCCAACAAAACAAAAGGCTCAGAGACCCACTACAAGAAGCGACCAAGAAGAAAAGACCAACAAATCAAAAGGCTCAAATACCTATCACAAGACAATAGGCCCATAAGACTCGCTCAGCACTCCGGCACAAATAACAGACCCATCAGAAGAACAAGCCCACCATCAAGACACAACGGATTATTGACCCATTACAAAAACAAGGAAAGAAGAATAGGCTCATCAGAAGAACAAGCCCACTATTATACAACAAGCAAAAGTCCAACAAAATTAAAAGACTCCACCTTCTGCGAAGGATAAGAAAAGATCCACTTGCAGCTGAAGACAAAAGACTCCACTCAAGACAAGAAGACAAAAGACCAGCTCAGCACTCCACTCAAGACAAGAAGACAAAAGACCAGCTCAGCATTCCACTCAAAGACAAGAAGACAAAAGACCAGCTCAACACTCCACTCAAGACAAACAGAAGAAACCAGCTTTGTGCTCCACTCACAACAGGAGACTCCACTCGTGAAGAAATAGTACCAAAAATTGGTACGGACAAAGAAAAATCAGACTCTCCCCTTTCTCTATAAAAGGCAAAGCCCTCAGTTGTTTTGAGGCATCCGATTTCATACTCTCATGTGTTGAGAAACTCACAGAAATATCTTAAGCTTAGAAGCCTTCCTCTGGAGCTCCTTCAAGCTTTTGGAAATCGTTTCAAGTTACAACAATAGTCCTGTACAACAGTCCCTGTAATATAAAGTCGGACCTTGGTAAACAGTAACTAAAGGCGTAAATAACTATAATACTACAACCGGGGCGAAATGTTGCCTAGTGGCTCTGATACCAAATGAACCCAGGTAATCTAAAGTAAGGAAAGGTGTAAGAAGAAGACAGTAAAGCAGAACATAAGTGAACAGTAATACAAAGATTTACAGTGTGAATAGTAATGAATAGTAAACGAAATAGTAACTATACTGAAAAACATGAAAACTAAAAGTAGGAAGAGAAATATGAACTGGAAACTTAGGACTTTTATAAGATCATAATAAACTTACAGGGACTGTTGTACAAGACTATTGTTGTAACTTGAAACGATTTCCAAAAGCTTGAAGGAGCTCCAGAGGAAGGCTTCTAAGCTTAAGATATTTCTGTGAGTTTCTCAACACATGAGAGTCTGAAATCGGATGCCTCAAAATAACTGAGGGCTTTGCCTTTTATAGAGAAGGGGGAGAGTCTAAGTTTCTTTGTCCGTACCAATTTTTGGTACTATTTCTTCACGGGTGGAGTCTCCTGTTGTGATTGGAGCACTGAGCTGGTTTTTTCTGTCTTCTTGTCTTGGGTGGAGTGCTGAGTTGGACTTTTGTCTTCTTTTCTTGAGTGAGGTATTTTCTTCTTGTGAGTGGGTCTTTTGTCTTCAACTACAAGTGGATTTTTCTTAATTTTTGCAGAAGGTGGAGTCTTTGTTAGACTTTTTCTTGCTGCAAAAATGGTGGGCCTGTTCTTCTTTCCTAGTTTTTGTAATGGGCCTTTAATCCGTTGTGTCTTGATAGTGGGCCTGTTCTTCTGATGGGTCTGTTATTTGTGCCGGAATGCTGAGCGAGTCTTATGGGCTTATTGTCTTGTGATAGGCATCTGAGCCTTTTGATTTGTTGGTCTTTTCTTCTTGGTCTCTTCTTGTAGTGGGTCTCTGAGCCTTTTGTTTTGTTGGGCTCTTCTTCTTTCTTGATGATGGGTCTATTCTCTTGTGAGATCTTCTTCTTGGGTCTTTTATCAAAGTAACAAGATGTTCAAAGGAGATAATCTAAAAACAGGTTAGATTACCCCCCCGAAACGAAAACATAAAATGAAAACATAAGAACTTTTTTCTTTTTTCTTTTACTCTCCCTTTTCTCTCTTTTTTCCTTTCTCTCTTTTTTCTTTTTTCTTGATTGTGCTAGATGTCTCTATGAGTGTCGGGAATGCTTATGTCATCCCAGTCTTCTGTGTCAAACATGTTTTCATCTTCTTGTCTGAGTTTGTCCTCTAAAGAAATGAATTTCCGCCAATCAGCAAACTGGCCGTCTCCGCTGAATGGTAGCCATATTCTCCATTTGTCTGAAACCCAGATTTGTGTATAATGTCCTTCTGCTGCCAATCTACACGCCTCCCATCCATTGTAGAGGTATGCATGTTTGTAGAATAAGGATACGTCTTGGTGGCGCCTATAGAGCTCATGTTCTTTGTGTATTGTAAAGTTGGTGGGCTGCAGACCTATCCAGTCTCTCCAGTCTTCATCCTTTGAAACACCATGGGAGAAACATATAACCTTTTTTGACGGAATCATGGTGAATTCCATTACTTTTGGGAGAGTAGCTTGGACATAAGCTACTGTTGGGCCAAAAGTTGCCATGTTACTTCCTATCAACAGGAAATTTTCTCCAAATGCCCGCAGGGTCTCTTCTATTCTTCCTTCAATATTGGGTTGGAAACTGATAATGTGGATCATACCTAGGTGGAAGAATTTTAGGATAAGGTCTTTGGACATGGTGCATGTGTTTAGGTATAGGAGGATTTTAAGAAGTCCGCCTGTCATCATTGTTGTGCCCCCTACTATTGGTTTAATAGTTGAGAATTGCCGAACAGTGACTCCCTTGAATTTCCACCCTGGTTCCCTGAAATACATCTGGATAAGCTCTTTCTGAGCTTGTATTAGATCTGCCAAATGGCCTTCTTCTATTTTTTTGTATTAGGACCTCTTTTCCCTGGGGCCAAGCGTCAAGGAGTGGTGTAAGCGCTTCTTGTGCTGGTGTGTCGAGGAGACGAGCTTGGAGATTCTTCCAACGTCTACCTGTAGCAATGATTAGTTGTTCATGCCTTTTTTTCCTTTTCTCTTATCACATTTCCATTTTCATGGAAGTGGATACTGAGTGCATTTAAGCACTGTAACATTTTTTTAGCTGCATGGGGCATAGTAGGAAGCCGCCAGAGGTTATTCAGCAGACCAAGCTGTTCTGTAGAGAGCAAAAGCCCCTGTAGAGGTCTGAATTTGCTGTTGTCTGTGGCTTGGGAGGAAGGTGAGGAAAAAATCTTTTCCTTTCCTTTGTTGGAGGGAGTTCTCATTTTTAGAACCTGAAAATGAAAACAAGTTAGAAATCTCTGTTTGTTTGTAACTCTGTAAGGATAGTAGGGGTTTAAAGCCTCGAGTTCTTTTGTAATTAGATTTAAGGTTCTGCTAAAGGAAGCAGACTGTAGAGTGGATATATCATTATGTTCAACTGTTGTAATGAACTCAAAACTAATCTTTTTACCCATTACTGTCGTATGTAGGCCAAACCTATCAACCGTGAACGGACAAATTTGTGTTAGGAATGGTGTTCCTAGGATTATTTGCTGGTTTAAGCCTTTTATCAGAATGAAGGAGTTGTTGAAGCAATGTTTTTCATTACAAATAGAGGCTTTAGGAATCTTGTAACTAAGGTTCATACGACTACCACTAGCATCAAGGATTTTTTCATGACTCTTGTGGTAATATTTTGAAGGAATTAATCCTTCACAGATGCAGTTTAAATCTGCTCCACTTTCTATGAGAGCAACTGTAGAAAGAATGAAGTCTTCTATTTTTATGGTAATATGAACATACCATTTTTGAAAGTTGATTTTGTTTATAGCTGCAATAAAAGAATCTTCAAGGAGGGGAGATTCTTCTTCATTTTGTTGAGAACGGGGGCTGGAGTAAGGGTTTTTAGAAAATTCTAGATGAGCTATTCTAGCTTCAAGTTCAAGATCTTTGGTCTCATTTAGTAATAACTGTTTGTTAAGGGATCCTATGTCTTTTTTGACTTTATTGACTTCAGCTTGTAGGTCTTTCAAGGTAATGGAGGAAAATATCTTAGTAGGTGACTTTTTATTAATAATTTTGGATATGCTAAAAGGTTCTTCAAGTAGGGGTTGTTGTTATTTAAATATTAGTTCTTTTAGCTTCATGAAGTATTCTCATTTTATTTGAGGATCTTCAAGGATATCAATAAGTTCTAAAAGGGCCTCTCTTTCATCACTTTTGGTGATAACATTGCAGAATTGGGTTGTTCCTGAATTCTCAGTTTCTGAAGTATCAGGGACATAAAATTCATTCTCAAAATCCTCCAAAAGGATTTTAGTGAGTTTATTTTTTAGGGTACTGTCATCCTGACAAATTTCATTGATCTTTTGTTTGAGACTGCAATTGTTTGCCTTATGGCCTGGTTTTCCGCATTTAAAACAGATAATCTTTTTATTAGTCTGTCTTGGTTGGAATTTCCTTTTAGGTGGGTAACTAGGTCTTTCATATATGTTATCGAACTTTCTATGTTTATTTTTATGACTCTTTTTATATTTATAAGAAGGGGGTTCTATTTTGGCAAGGCCAAAAGCCTCACAGAAGTTACCTAGTTCTTTTCTTCTAGATCCTTTTTCTCTACCATATTTGGCCTGAATTTTTAATTCGGAGCAAAGGACTAACCCTTCTTTTTTGACAAAAGCCGTTAGTTGGCCATAGGTCATATCTTTCCAAGGAATTTCTTCTGTTTGAATTTCATCTTTTATTTTCTGGATTATCATATCAGCAAATAAGTTGGGAAGACCAGTAACAAATCTTTCTTTCCAGTATCCCTTATTGCAGTCATTTCTTTTGTAGACATAGGACAGGAAAACGTCTTTATACCACCTATAGTCACTAAGGGTCTTACACCTTAGGTTAGAAAGGATCTCTCTATTGGCTTGGATTTCCTCTCTCGGATTGCCTATGAAGTGCATACTTATGGTGTATATAAGTTGGTGGACAGGTTCTGGTTCACCATTATCATTGGTAAAATCTAGGATCTCTTCTCTTTGAAATGAGGATAAAGCATTATCCCATCAGTTTCTAAGCTGGCCTGTAAATCCAGTAGTTAAAAGTGAAAAACAAGTTTTGGGGTCTTTTCTACCAACTGTATAGGCTACATTAGCCATACCCATTTCTTGTAAGATATTAAGTATTTCATGTTCGGACTTACCATCTATATTCCATTCATAGATAGATTGTCCATTATAATCCGTGGATCTGAATTTAGATCTTTCTTCATATTGAAGGTCAGGAGGAGTAGGTCTAGGATAGAAGTTCCTAGTGTCTGTGTTCCTGAATATTTTTCTATGTGCCTGAGGCCTATCATGGTTATCTCTTATCCTATTAATGGTAAGGGGATTTTCCTCAAAGCAGGTCTGCAAGGTTTCTATTGCCTTGTTACCAGATGGGCTATTTTCTCTTTCAGAGTTGTCTGAAGAACTACTTGAGTTTGTGTTGGAACAATTGTTACATTCCTCGATACAATTAATCGTAACATTTTTTAATTTTGATCAATTAATTCCATGAGACTAAGAGAAGGATTAAGAGAAGTGTTACTGATAATTTCTTTTTTTATTCCCTGAATTTGAAAATGAGGTCTAGAGATGTCTTTAGGGAATTTGATAGTTTCAGTACTGATTTTATCATGTATTAATTCAACTTGTTCAGCTATAGTGTGGAGGATTTGATTAGAATAGTTGTGTTGTTGATGTATTTTCTTAACATCTTCTAAGGTAGCAGGACTGTTATCTGAAGTACCAATTCTAGGATTTTTAAAGGGTTCAGCAGGGACCTCCCCATCTTTTGTAATAATTTTTATTCCTTGTAAACGAGGATGAACACTTTGTGTAGATCATGAGGGTAAAAGATTCCAAGTCTTTGTTAACCTTGTTTGGACATCTATGGACTTTTGTTCTAAAGGGTTTTCTATTCCCTGAATCCTAAGGTAATTAGGAAACCATGTGAAGAACAAGATATTGATCCTATATTTTTCCATATCGGAATACCATAGTTCTCTTATTTTATCTCTGACTGTTTTGTCTATTTTCATGAACCAAACTTTCTTGATTCTGTTTTCAATGGAATCAAAGTCTCTTCTTAGATAATCTTTATCTATTGTAAAGTCTATTTTTGTGATGACGTTTATGGAGGAGTATCTTCCCATATCACTCTGAGTAGGTGAAGAGGGAAAAGATTCATCTCTATTTTGTTTAATAACAGGGCTAGGAATGGGACTACTGAATTCAACCTTAACAGAATGGTCTTTTATAGAATGGTCTCTAGCAGTATAGAGGGACTCTGAAAAAGAGTTTCTTGCAGGGAAAGGATGGGGATTTCTAGGTATATGTCTAAAAGATCTAGTGGAATTAAATCTTATAAGGACCCTACCATCACCACTTTCTTCTATCTGGGAAATTTCTGTGTTTTCAAGATCATCCGGAGGACAATCATGTTTTAGTTTCAAAGCTTCTGGTATGGTAATATCTTCCCACTTTATCAGTTTGGGAGTGAAAGTTGTAGATCTCTCAGCTTCTAGTTGAAGGAGGATAGTTTCTCCTCTAGGGACAGGAGGTACTATACACTTAGGATCTGTGCAGGAACTTAGGACTCTGTAATGGAGTCGGTAGATAATGACAAAGTTTTTAGAAAGGTTTTTGAACCCTTTTTTAAGGAGCTTAATATCAAGAGTAAGAGTACTACTGATTCTAGGGTCTGTCATATCAACTGTAAAATTTGGAGAACATTTGAAGAAGATTGGGCCATTATAGATATTGGTTTGTATAACTGCAATTAATGAGTCTTTGTAAGAAAGGAGTCTGTCGTCTCTAAGGGCAATAAAGACAGGGGTGTCTATGCCTAATCTGGCTAAAGGTTTAAGAGCAACTTGAATTAGGCCTATGTGGATATATCTATAGTTCTTTTTTAAATATTCATCAATAGCTATGGAGGATAATAATTGAAGAGTTAGTTGTTCTTTGTCAAGACTGAGTGTTTCTTCATGACTCTTTACACTAAGAGCTGTTTTAAAGTCTGTCCATCCTATTCTATAAATGGATTGTATAGACTGTTGTGGTATGTTCCAATCATTATTATTTTCTTCGTACAGATTTTCATTACTATGGACGACTGGGGTGCTAGATGAACTAGAACCTCTATGCAGCATACGCCTAAATTGTAGAGCCATAATTAGTTACGTTCTAGGAACCCAGGTAATCTAAAGTATGGATGGTTTATGATTGGTGTCTTTCAAAACCGTATTGGACTTGGCATTGGTCTTGTCAGGATCTGCGGCTATCTCCTTATGGAGACTCACTTGGTGCCCAGACTTTGTCAAGTTTCCAGCATTGTAAACAGTAGATTTGGGGGGCAGATTAGCTTGGTTTACATTGTGTGCAACATCCTTCTTTAACCAGACCTTCTTAGGGTAATGTTTAGGCTTAAACCGATGACTAAATTCCCAGTCATTTCTTCTATGGCATTCCCCAATGGCATGACCAAATACAAGGCATTGGTCACACTTTGCTGGCATCCATTCATAGTGAGCTGTCTGCACAACCTCTTCACCATCTTCTCCCACAAATTTGATCTCCTTGCGTAAAGGTGACTTAGCACTAACTTCGACTAATATCCGAGCAAAGGATAATCTTTCTTGAGTTTGAGTGACCTTGTCCACATACACAGGCTTGCCAAGAGCACTTCCAATTTTCTCAAAAAATTCCTCTTCCCAGAACCGAACATCAAGGTTTGGCAGGTCAGCCCATACTTGAGTTGTATCAAAGCAGGACGGATCGAACTTGGCACCCTCACTCCACCGCCTAAGCACAAGTGGTTTAGTACCTCCAACGAGCTAGGGGCCTTGCTAAAGCACCCACAGCAAGTCCATTTCATCTTCGAATCTGAAGATAAACACTCCATTATCATTCAGTGAGATCTTTGGATGCTTGATTCCCATCCATCTAGCCACCACAAAGCTTGACATCACAAAATAAGAAACCTTGGCTCCAACAACCATTCCAATGAGGCTCAATTTCCATTTAGCAGTAGAAACTTGAATGTCCTTTTTTGTGAAGTGAATTATGCCATCAGCAATACCCTCCACAAAGTTGAGTCTCCTACCTGTAGTAACTCTATTACCGGCTAGAGCTTCACTATATAATGGTTTGGCACCAACATTGACTCCTCCTTCCCTTGATCGGACGTCAAACCCCTCTATCTTCGCATCCCCTTCCCTCCGCCGCCGACGCTACGACAATTGCTTGATCTTTCAAGCCAAGTCTTCCTTCGCATCTCCCTTCCTCCGCAGTCGACGCTACGACACCAAAGGCTTGTCTTTCAAGTCACCTATACCTCATCAAATCGCTTCCGCCATCGCTTTCCATTCTTCCACCAATCGCTTCCATCGCCACCAACCCCGCGTTGTCGCCATCACTAGCTCGCCTTGACACCCGTCATCACCTTCGCTATCACCGACGTCAACAACTCCGGCCGCCCATCATCGCGATCATCACCACCGTCCACCGCATTCCACAGCAGATTGATACGACAGAGTGACTTTCCAACCAAGACTAGATCCAAAGCTGTCACCTTTGACAATTTGGCTTGTCATCGGAGGCAAGAACACATCACAAGGTAATAGCGTTTCTACGAATACTCGTGCTAACTAGCAATTATTATCCACACCAAAGCACAACAATCCACACCAATTATTATCTAGCACCCTATAATAATATATATAAATATACAAGGGTATAGCTAGCATATATACAACCTAATAAAAAAGTTCATTTTATACAACATTTTATACACATAAGTTCCCAAACGAGAAATTAAGAATATTTATCCCAACTTAATTAAGACAATAGATTAATTGTCAATTAAGAAAAATATAGAACAAATTAGCAAGAGTGAACCGCCACTTGCCTTGAATTACGGAGAAGAACGAACGACGTTTTGGATATAGTTGCTTTCGAAAAGCAAAACGGCAATTATTATTTTATCCCTTTATGGTATAGCGAAGGTGATGACGGGTGTCAAATTTGATAAGTTTTATCTAAATTATAATTAAGATAAGGTTAATAATAATTTAGACCATTATTAATTTAATGAAATACATACTTATGACAATTATTATTTTATCCCTTTATGGATAACATAATAATTCTTATGACCTTTATTATTATTTAAAATTCTAAAATTACACTCTTTGTTATATTTCTTTATTTATTTTCATACTATACTTTTACAACTCACATGATAATTTGTAACAAAATTATCATAACCCAACCTTTAAACCTAAGTTGATGAAAATTTAAATTACTCCTCAAAAAGGAATAAAATAAATTTCATAACTTTTATTTTTATCAAACTAAAATTACCATTTTACCCTTCTCATTTAAGTGAGATATTACATCATGCACATATAAGTACAAACTTCTACACATTCCAAGAAATGCATACGTTTTTAGTTATAGGTGCATGAGTTTTTACTTAAACAAAGACAATCAAATATTCATGGACATACAAGCACAAACTTGTGCACAATCTAAGAATTGTATCAGTTTTTACTTGTATGTGCATGAGTTTCCACTTACACAAAGCCATACAGAATCAAAACTTATCCACTTACAAGCAAAAACTTGTGCACATTCTAGAAAATGCACAAGTTTTTGACTGTATGTGCACAAACTTTCACTTACACAAAGTTACGTACATTCTTATTTATAGAAAATACGTAAGTGAAACCTCATGCAACCTAGTACAAATTACATGCACTTTAAAAATAATGCGCATATAGTTCAAAACGCATGCACATTAAGCCAGAAAAATGATGTAGACAAGTAGACTTTGGATGACATACTGGTCAAAATCCATGCACACACAAGTCAAAACCTATGCAAATGTCATATCATGTGTGCGCGTTTTTTTCTTCAAAAATACGTATTTAAAAAAAAAACGACTATAGCATATTTTATTCTCAATTCTTACTCTATTAATCTTTCGTACAGGACACTTTCCCTATTTATATAAGTATGAATATTCAAAATATGAAAATAATATGAATTATAGAGGATACCTCGCTCAATGTTGGCGAACTCTCAATAACATATAGTTGCCATTTGCCCACAATCATGCCCACATATATATATAATTGATAGCGCTCATCATATAATAATTAATGTAAACTAGTAAATTTGGAGAAAAGACGAAATGAACAATATTAATATAATGAAATATGACGATTCGAAAAAGAAAAAGAAATATGACGTTATAATATGCAAAACAATTTGGTACACTTGTGTAGCTTAGCTCACGTGTATGTTTAATCTATCTTTTAGTTCTCTATATAATATTTTTTTTAGCTCTTACGTACAAAGAACTACCGAACGAAAATTTAATTTGTACATTTAAACATATTCTTTGTAATTTGTAATTTTGCATCATGTCTCGTCAACCAAAATTTCTTATTATAATTGCAATTGGTAAATGCCTAAATTTTTGTAAGAGGGATTTGTAGAAAACCACCCGTTAAATAGGTCATTTTACCTATAACCACCCGTTATACAAGTAATTACTTGTGACCACCCCTTAAATCCATTCCGTTAGCAAAGAGCCACCCATCAGCCTATTCCGTCAATTTCCACCGTTAAACCCTATAAAATTACCCATATGCCCCTCATTTTTTTCCGGTTTGCCCGGTTCTTTTAATTTTCCACTGGTTTGGTTTTTAAAATATTAAAACCGGTTTGGTCCGGTTTAGAGCTGTCAATTTTTAACCCGACCCACAAACCCGACCCGACCCGACCCGACCCGTGTTTTCTGGGTCGAGACCCGACCCGAAACATATTGGATCAAAAGTGACCCAATCCGTTCGACCCGAAAATTTCTGGGTTGGGTCATTGACCTGTTGGGTCATTACAAATGTGTTTTTATTTTATATATTAAATATTATAATATATTTTGTTATTAAAATATTATATAATAATTATTTTTTATTTTTTTGTTTTAATTAAAATATTATTTTAATAATTATTTTATAAAATTTTGAAATGGCGCTCTCGACCCGTTGGGTCGACCCGAACCCGTACCTGACCATTCAAAATATTAAAACCGGTTTGGTCCAATTTAGAGCTGTCAATTTTTACCTGACCTGCAAACCCGACTCGCGTTTTCTTGGTCGAGACCCGACCCGAAAAATATTGAGTCAAAAGTGACCCGACCCGTTCGACCCAAAAATTTATGGGTTGGGTCATTGACCCGTTAGGTCATTATAAATGTGTTTTTATGTTATATATTAAATATTATAATATATTTTGTTATTAAAATATTATATAATATTTTTTAATATTTATTATTTTTTGTTTTAATTAAAATATTATTTTAATAATTATTTTATAAAATTTTGAAATAGCGCTCTCGACCCGCTGGGTCGACCTGAACCCGTACCTGACCATTCAAAATATTAAAACCGGTTTGGTCCGATTTAGAGCTGTCAATTTTTTACCTAACCTGCAAACCCGACCAGACCTGTGTTTTCTGGGTCGAGACCCGACCCGAAAAATATTGGGTCAAAAGTGACCCGACCCATTCGACCCGAAAATTTCTAGGTTGGGTCATTGACTCGTTGGGTCATTACAAATGTGTTTTTATTTTATATATTAAATATTATAATATATTTTGTTATTAAAATAATATAATAAAAAAAATTATATTGTTTTAATTAAAATATTATTTTAATAATTATTTTATAAAATTTTGAAATAACGCTCTCGACCCACTGGGTCGACCCGAACCCATACCTGACCATTCAAAATAAAAAACAATTGGGCAAAAATTAAAATAAGGGGCATATTTGTAATTTCGCAAGGGTTAACGGTGAAAATGGACGGAATGGGCTGATGGGTGACTCTTTGCTAACGGAATGGATTTAAGGGGTGGTCACAAGTAATTACTTGTATAACGGGTGATTGTAGGCAAAATGGCCTATTTAACGGGTGATTTTCTACAAATCCCTCTTTTTGTAATCCATGACCTCGTGATTGAATTTTATTTTATTTTTTATAACTAATCTTTGTAACTTTAGTTACAATTCATTATCTTATGCCAAGAATATTGTCTTGTTTCTTTTTCTAGCATATATATATATATAGGATTAGCTTCATGTGAGGAGCAACCTTAGGGTGAAACGTGAGGAGCATTATAGGCCATTCATTTTAATATTACCATACACTCTACCACACTCAATCTCGGTCAATGATCAGCGTTGACCGGTCAACGGCCATTTTTTTATTTATTTTTTATTTTATTAATTATTATTATTATTACTTTTTTTATACACGTTTTCATTATAAAATTTGTATGAAAAGAATTGAACAATTAGTTCTTAAAGTTGAACAATTGTATGTTTAAAGTTGCACAATTAAAATTCGAACAATATTAAAGTTGAACAATTGTATATGAAAAGTTGAACTATTGTATCTTAAAGTTGAACAATTTCATTTTATAGTTCGACAACTGTGTTCGCTATGTGTATAAATTTGAACAATTGTCTCTTAATGTTGAACAATTTTAAATAATTTTTTAGTTGTGCATGACCGTTTTTGCCATTTTTCTATTTTTATTTTCCTACACATTTAGGATTTAGGGTTTATGTTTTGAACATTTTTTAGTTGTATTATGTTTATATTACATTATAAACAAAACTTCAAGTTTATTTGACAATTGTTAAAATTTTAATGAAGTATTGTCCAATCTATCTTTTGTTATAAGTTTGAATTTTCATGCAATTTAAATTGTTCAACTTTTCTGATTCATTTGTTCAACTTTATATATTGTTAAAAAAGTTGTTCAACTTGTATGATACAAATTTTCAAATTTAACAGAGAATTTTTAATTTTTTTAGAAACAATTTTATGAGGAAAGCGTGTAATGAATTAAAAAAAAAATGTTTTATCCTGAAAAAAAATTGGCCAGAAAAACAAAAAACAAAACTAACCATTGCTTAGTCAAAACAGATGTGTAATTATAAAATAAAATTATTCAACTTTAAGATACAATTGTTCAACTTTTTTGGTATAATTGTTAAACTTTATATATTGTTCAGAAAACATTGTTCAACTTTTAACATATAGTTGTTCAAATTTAATAGGGAATTGTTCAACTTTTTTAATTATAATTTTATGATAAAAACGTGTAGAAAAACAAGAAAAAAAGGAAGAAAAAAATTTGCCAAAAAAAAAAACTAAAATTTGCTTAGTGAAACAGTCTAACCATAAAAATGAAATTGTTCAACTTTAAGATACAATTGTTCAACTTTGTTCGTACAATTGTTCAACTTTGTTCGTACAATTGTTCAACTTTGTTCGTACAATTGTTCAACTTTATATATTGTTCAAAAAACATTGTTCAACTTTTAACATACAATTGTTCAAATTTAATAAGGAATTGTTCAACTTTTTTAATTATAATTTTATGATAAAAACGTGTAGAAAAACAAGGAAGAAAAAAAGGAAGAAAAAAATTTGCCCAAAAAAAAATAAAAATAAAATTTGCTTACTGAAATAGTCATCTAACCATAAAAATGAAATTGTTCAACTTTAAGATACAATTGTTCAACTTTTTGGGTATAATTGTTAAACTTTATATATTGTTCAAAAAATATTGTTCAACTTTTAACATACAATTGTTCAAATTTAATAAGGAATTGTTCAACTTTTTTAATTACAATTTTATGATAAAAATGTGTAGAAAAACAAGGAAAAAAAGGAAGAAAAAAATTTGCCCAAAAAAAATAAAAAATAAAATTTGCTTAGTGAAACAGTCGTCTAACCATAAAAATGAAATTGTTCAACTTTAAGATACAATTGTTCAACTTTGTTCGTACAATTGTTCAACTTTATATATTGTTCAAGACAATTTGTTCAACTTTTAATATACAATTGTTCAAATTTAATAGGAAATTATTCATTTTTTTAGAAACATTTTTATGATGAAAATGTGTATAAAAACAAGAAAAAAAATATATTAAAAAAAAGTTTTTAAAAAATAAATAAAAATCTAAACAAAAGTCAGTTTGACCGGTCAACATTGACCGTTAATCATTGACCGTTGACCGGTCAATGGTCAGATGTTGATCATGGGGTGTGATTGTGTGTGAGAGGGTGTATGTTTGCTATGATGGATGTTCCATCATAGCCTTCCATTGTCCCAAAATGGTTGGCTCTCATTCCTCCTCACGTTTCACCGTAAGCATCCGTTTCACCGGAGCCTGACTCTATATAGTATATATATATATACATATATATATTTTAGGATTTGTAATATATGCCCTAACGTTAACATCTCATATATCGAAACGTTATATATTAGATCTTAGTATTATTTCATATATTTTTTTAAAACAATTATTTTTAGTTTTCCACATCAGGAATTTGGATCATATGAGGAGGGGGTTTGGAGTATAAAGTGGGGAGCGAGGATATCCGTTAGATCTAGTTGATCATATGGTTGAGAATGTATCCAAATTATAGCTGAAAAGATGGCATTTTTGCAAATACTTTCACTGTTGATTTTTTTTTTCATTTCTACCCCTCCTTACTCATTCTTTTGTTCTTCATCCCCAGTCGAACTTGTGTTCGTTCTGCGTTGTTGTTAAATCTTCTTCTCCGACCGTTCTCCGCCATTTTAGAACCTCCTTGTTTCGAATCATTAATGCAATTTCACCGTTTCATTCTTCTCCCTCTATCAAATCGAGACGAATAAAGGTATTTATTCATCAAGTTGATTTAGGTTTTTAAGTTATTTGTTGATTTAGGTTTTTCTCCAATCTCTTGTTATGGATCAATTGGTTTTGATTCAGATTTCTATGTGAATTTGTAATTAGCATATCAAATTTATCATCTATATTGTGTTTCCTAGTGTATGAATTCGTTGGGACTTTGGTGATTTATATTTTTGTGTTTTTGCTTTTAAGGTTGTCCGACATGGTTGGTCTCTTCGTATTTGACTATGGAACTTTGATTTCATTAATTGGGCAGTTTTTTTATTTCATTAGTTGTGTTTCCTAGTGTATGAATATGTTGGAACTTTGGTGATTTAAACTTTTTGCTTTTAAGGTTGTTCGCCATGGTTGAACACTACGTGTTTGTTGGAACTTTGTTTTCATTTATAAGGCTGGTAGATTATGCACTTTAATATATTTATTGATGCACTTTTACTACCAATGCATGCACTTATAAACAACCAATCATGATAAAAAAATTATGCAGTTTTTAGATGTTCGATGATGCACTTTGAATGATTATTTGTGCACATTTACATACAATACACGCACAATTATCAACAACACATATATGTAGATACTCGTGTTGACACTGAATGAAATACTTTTGTGCACTTATTGTCGTTGTTATTTGTAGATGCTTTTTTATGTTTATTTGTTGTCGATCCCGCTATGTTGAATGCAATAGGTGTTGACTCAATTTGGAAGAGCCTTGATAGGTTGAATGTACTAATTGTCAAGATGGATGAGATGAAGTTTGTTGCTTGCAATGCCAAAGTGACCCCTGCATATGCGGACCACTTGTACAGTGCCAGTACTAAGGAGATGGTAGGATTAGGAGGTGATGGAGAAATCATGTGACTCAAACCCGAGCTCTTCGAGACAATTGCTTAGAGAGACAACATGGGCTTGGGGAGAGAAAATGGATAGAAAGAGAAAGAGAATATCAAGATTTCAAAGAGAAGCGAAAGAAACTGAACGACAACTCCTTATTGACATGGATTTCAGAGATTTTGGCCTAATTGTAAAATTTGTCTGTTTTTTATTACTATGGAGTTTGAACCAATTCGAGCTTGTAATCCCTTGTTTTGTCGTTGTGATAATAATTTTGATATTGGATCCACTCGATCATTGAAGTTCAACACAAAGTTTCATGTGCATTACTCTATAAATTTTAATTTGATTACTTTGGTACTCAATATGATAAGATCATGTCATTGGTGATTCTATTTTTTTGGTCAATAAAGCGGGCCTAGCCCGGAAAAAAGGTGTTTTATTAGCCTGAAATCAAATGGTACTCAGAAGAGGATGCCAAATCCGCATCATACAAGGACATAATACAATCCGGAATGACATCATAAGAACGAAAATCCTCAGAAACAGAAAATGAAAATTGAGCAAGTTCATTAGCTACTACGTTATTGATACGCATGTATGTTTCACACGAACCCTCCATTTGTTATTATCAATCAGACGCTAGCACCGTTGAATAAAAAAAGAGTCAGGGTGAGTAACGAGATGTCGGAGGCCAAGAAGATGACATGCCTCCAAATAGTCGCACTCCACAATCAGCCTAGAGAAGCCCAAGTCTAGAGTCATACGAAGACCATGGCATATCGCCATTAACTCAGCAGAAAGAGCAAGACCATAGGTATTGGAGAATATAAAAGCATGGATGAAGTGGCCACCATTATTGCAAAAAATTATGCCCCCACTCGAATCGCATGGGTTACCTTTCGAAACACCATCCACGTTCAGTTTAATCTATCCCATAGGAGGCAAAGCCCAACAAGACCGATCAGTAGCAAGTTGCATTGTTGCATTGTTGTGGCTTTTAAGCTTCATAATTTAATGAATGGTTCATACATTGCCCAATTAACATTTTACTTTATCAAAACGCGTGGAATAATTTTAGACAAATGATTTTACCAAAGACATATAAACTCTAACATTTTGTGATCCATATAATTAAAGTAAATATACAAGAAACGACATATACACTTGACAAAGTTACACTAAAGATTTAACAACTTATTTATGTACTTTAGATAGCTAGTTATGCACTATCATATACAAGACATGCACTTTAGATATCACAACCATGATTTGGAGCCTATGAGGGATTCGAACTCATATTCATGTGTATCAACACAGTGCTCTACCATTTAAGCTAATAGGCTATGGCAAAATCAAATATTTGGACCTATACCACTTGATACAAAGCACATTCAAAGTTGAATAGAAGCATTTATCACAAAATTAGCCGAGAATTCATCTAACTGTTTACTTATGCACATTTAATATCAATACATTCACTTCAAGCATTTAATTGTGCACATTAAATAACAAACAATATTATACACTTCAAGCACTAAAGTATGCACATTTAATATCATGACATGCACTTTAGGCACTTAGATATGCACACTTAGAGACATGCACTTTTAAGCACTTAATTATGCACATCTAATAGCAAGAGATCATTGCACTTTATACACATCTATTATCAAGACATGCACTTATGCAGTCTTACAACATAAACCTGATTGAAACATGCTTTCAGTTTTGCACTAGTTTTTGCACTTTTTTCAAATCTAATATGCACATTCGCAAACTACATATGAACTTGTTAAACATAAGTATGCACTAGAATTTGACAGATAACAATATGCAAACATATCACTTCACAATACACATAAGAATATTCAGATATACCACTTCAGAGTATATATATGTGAAGTATGCACATGTTATAGTTAGTTATGCATTGTAAAGATCAAACCATACACCTCAGGTTCGCACTCCATGTACCTTATTTTCAAGAGGTAAACACAAAATTTTAGATCCCACTCGACTAGTTGAACGTGTTTCAACATATGAACCCTAGAAATATCTATTCACTCAAGCTGAAGTATCACGACACATGAGCCCCAATTTTAAACACATGAAACCTAATTTGAACATATTAACCCTAAATCTAAACACGTGAACCCTAAATCACATCATTGAATGAACACAAACTAAATTTTAGGTGTAGAGTAAAGGAGTTTACCTTGTTTTTGTTTTCCTTTCTCTTTCGAAGTGTTTTCTCTGCTCGTCATTTTGCTTCTTCGTTTGCTTCAAATCGCATAATCTTCAAGCAATTTTTGAGATAGACGATGGGGAGAGTGAAGATGGATGAGATTTTCATTGGCGATTTTGAATGAAGAAGATGGATATCTGGGAGACGATTTTGAGAGCTAGTGTTTTGAAGGAATGCATTTTGAAATCAGGTCAGCTTATGGGCTTGGGATTATTTTTGCTTTTATGGGAAGGGTAATATTTTGGTCATAATTACGACACGGTGCCACTCTAAATGAATTTAGATGGAGTGTGCGTGTTTTGTTGAGATTTTCAGCTTGCTGATGTGTCCTAATCGTAGCCATCGGTTCAGCTCATCCGACGGCTCTAAAAATTACCCACTTTACACGGTTACACCTATCATTATATACAAACTAGAACCAGACTCTCTAAATCAGTATTCTTATGATATATTTTCAGGGCACATGTTAAAATATTTTTTCCTTGTCAATTCTTGTTTAGTTTAATAACTATTAAATGTCCAAGATTACAATTTGAATTTCCCACTCCACTTACCGATCGATGTATCATACAAAGAACAATTTTCACTTTCGTACCCAACTTTAGGCAAATTTCAAAATTGGCATAATTTTACTTGATATTCATTTTGTTTATTATAAGAGACTTAAATAACTATATTCCGACTATTACCATTTTTTCCTTCCCTTATATCATCACCTATTGTCACCTCAGTTGCATTGTTCCTTCTTATTCGTTATTCTCATCTTTTGGATATCTTTGAATTGAAAAGTACATTATATTACATAAAAAAGAACATATCACATGACGAAGGCCATTTATTTCAGGACTGAGAATGCACGACAGTCGTCCATTCCTATTTCATCAAATGGTTGAGAATTTAGATGTGTTTCCAGTGTGTAGTAGCGCATGTCTTTCTTCATCCTCTCATTTGTCTAATTGGAGCTCGCAAGCAATAATCGATCGCTTTTTCCGTTTCACTGGGCTGAAATCTCGTCGTTTTCACAAAGATCTCCTTGCTAGGGCATGTTTCATCGATTTTTTACAGAGATTTTAATTAGTTCGATTGATTTTTTTTTATTTTTATAGAGTTTAAAGTTATGCTTTTTTTGATTTTATGTAGATTTTTTTTATTTTCGATTGTAGATTTGAATTTTCTTGGAGTTTTGTACTGAGATCTATCAATCTTAAGGATTCATTATGGCTTCAAATACTTTACTTAAAGTCCTGAATTTTTTTAAAGGTTTTATTTTTATCATAAACGATTATTTTGTGTAGTGTTAAGGTTGTTAAAACACGTGTGAATACATAGTTGCAAATTTGTGAATACGTAGTTGAAAATGTATGAACACGTAATAGAAAATGCATGAAGACATAACTATTAATTATAAAAACATAGTTGCACACGTATTAGCACATAGATGAAAACATAGTTAACAATATACGAACACATAGATGAAAATATATGCACACATAAACACATAATTAACACTACATAATGTCATAAACACATAGATGAAATGCACACATTCGTTTTTTTACATATGCAAACATAGTCTATATTATATATTTATATGCACACGTAGTTAAGTATGAACCATAAACAAAGATTTGATGTGTGTTACATTGTTGTAATGCACAATCATGTCAAACATTGAACACATAGGCAAAAAAGTATGAACACATTGACATATATGAACACACAAGCAAACACGTGTTATAGTGTTATAATGCACAAATATGTGTCAAACATATGAATACATACGCAGACAAGTATGAAAACATAGATATACATTTTTGGTGATGCATTATAATGCACATTTACGTTAAACATATGAATATATAAGCAAACTAATATGAACACGTAAGCAAATTGATATGAACACATTCATCTATTTTGAATAACTATTTTAGCTATGTACTCACAAATTTTGAGATGTGTGTGCATACATAATTGTTTGTGTGTTCACTTGCCATAACCTACGTGTGCATATGTTTTTAGAATAACGTGCATCGATATAATTTTCTGCTATTGTAATTCAAGTTCACTAGTTTAGTAATATGTATTAACATATATTCTCATTAGTGTTCATTTGTTCTAACTATGTGTGCATTCATTTTAGAATAGTCTAAACCATTATAGTAATTTGTACTTTCTTAGATATGTATTATATTTTGAGTTATATATGCATATATGTTCGTATATGTGTTCATTTATTTTAATCTATGTGTGCATATATGTTTGTCTACGTGTTCATTTATTCTAATCCATTTGTGTATCAATGCAAGTTTGTAATATTGTAATTCTTGTTCATAAGTTTTGTGTTTTGTGTTCATAAATATAGATATATGTATATTTTCATATGTGTTCATTTATTATAACCTATGCATGCATCCATTGTAAATAGTCAAAATCATTATCGTTTGTGCTTTCTTTATGCACACATAATCCAAAATCGATATCCTCACAAAATTCATGACCAAATCGATGGTTTCAATGCACACACAGTTAATTTCTCATGCATTTTACATCCAAAAGCGTGTTCACAAGATCTAATGTACAAAATTGATGTTTTCAATGCACACAACAAAATAGCTAGGTTTTTATCACCACCAACTAGATTCAATATCTAGAAGACGTTCCCATATTTGAATGGAATCAAAGAATCGGTTACAAATATCGAACAAATTTGTAAAATATGTAGTCTCTTTGAGGTTTCTCTCTGGTGCGTTTGTCGAATCGAATAGAATGAGGGAGAAGATATGCAAGAACTCGAGGAGTAGAATCATCGCCCTAAATTAATAAAATCACCTATGAAGGAGTTAAGTTTTGAGAAATATGGAAATAAGGAAGAAGTTGGAGGGTTTTAAAGCGGGTGATGGGGTGTGACTTCATAATCAACACGTGTGTCAATTTTTTCCTTTTCTTGGGCTTTTTAAACGCGTTTTTGGACCAATGATAAAAGCCTGATGGTCGACCCACATAAATTGTCAATCCGCATATAGGCGTTTTTTCTCTCATAAACCGCACCCTATATAATAATATATTAAATTTTATAATACAAGATTATACATATTGTAAACCATTCCAAATGCACCTAGATCTTACTTTCCCTTATCTCTTTACCTTCATCACCGCCAAAACAAGACTACAAAGACTATGGCTCTACACTTCTACGCTCTACACTTCTACTTAAACCGTACATAAAAAGATGTTTTTATGTAATGTTGTTGGTTTATGTGCAATGCCCAATCACTACCTAATGAAGGAGATAAATTACGAAATATACAACACGTACGAACCATATACAAGGGTTCTAGCTTGTTCTTATTGTTGTACGTGTTGTCTCGTGAGTAATGGTATCTTAAAAATATATGTTGGATTTGTAAATCAGAATCTTAAAAAAGACATGGTGTGTTTGGATTACGCATTATAATGTCAAAAACTGATATTATAATGCCAAAAACGACATTATAATGCCAGTTTTTGACATTATAATGCGAGATAATGCGTAATCCAAACACACCAAAAAACTAATTATAAGTTGATTTAGTATTTTTAGTGTTAGGCCCGATATCGAGAGATTTGCGTTTAAGGGTCTATTCGGCACATGACTTATCATGACTTATCCTCCCAAATAATTCTCTGAAACTTAAGTCCACCCAAAAAACGCGTTCGATATGTTCCCGACTTATCGAGACTTATTAAGACTTATTTTAACTTATTTTTGGGAAAAAAATAAGCCACAATTCCCAGCTTATCTGAAATTCCTCTCGACTTATCTCGAATTTTCCCTGAAAATTGCCCCATGTACCCCGATACTCCTCCTCTCGTCTGTGTTCTTCTCGTCGTTTGTTCTTCATCGTCTCTTCATCGTCTGTTCTTCATCGTTCTCTCATCGTCTGTTCTTCATCGTTCTCTCATCGTCTGTTCTTCATCGTCTCTCCATCGTTCTTCTCCATCGTCATCGTCACTCTCGATCGCTGGCAACCTTCGGAGTCACGCTAGGCGACATCTTCTTCCCTCGCAGCGTGTACGAATCGTCTTTCCTATTTGCTCATCTCTTCTGTTCTTGATCCTCCATCTTCTAGGGTTTTGTCTGTTCTTCACCGCTCGTTGTTCTGTTGTGTAGATATTTGATTCTAGGGTTTCATCTGTTATTCAGCATCTAGGGTTTCGTCTGTTTTTCAGTATCTAGGCGACATCTTCCCTCGTAGCAGGTATGAATCATCTTTCCTATTTTCTCATCTCGTTTGGTCTTGATCCTCCCTCTTCTAGGGTTTCGTCTGTTCTTCACCGCTCTTTGTTGTGTCGTGCATATATTTGATTCTAGGGTTTCGTATGTTCTTATGCAGAATGAATGGAACATTGGTGAGTGTGCTTACGAGTTGTGTGCTTCATGTGAAATCTGATCCATTTGTGTTGAATGGATGGTTTATGAGTTATGTGCTTCATGTGAAATCTGAATCCATTTGTGTTGAATGGATGGTTTATGATTTTTGTGCTTCATGTGAAATCTGAATCCATTTGTGTTGAATGGATGGTTTATGATTGGTGTGCTTCATGTGAAATTTGAATCCATTTGTGTTAAATGGATGGGAGTGATACTTATGAGTGGTTTGCTTCATGTGAAATCTCATCCATTTGTGTTGAATGGATGGAAGTGATACTTTCATGAGTATGTTCAATTGATTTGGGATATTGGCATTCCCTTTGGTGATATGAACGTCACTTCTATACTAGATAGCATTTGTTTCCTGATGTTACCAGTTTCCTTTGAGAGAGGTTTTCTCTTTTGTCCATATCTTTACATGATGGTGTAGCTAGTTGTAGCTTATAAATGGTTGTTCAACCTTAACATACTTGTCTCTGAATACTTGTAATGATGTGTTTAGAAATGTTCAAAAAATTGTTTGTCATGAAATTTCCCTTTGTATAATTTGATCAAATCTAAAGAGATTTGATGGCCTTGGAGATTTTTTTGATGTCAAGTAACACAAAAAATTCTATTAAGATGTACTGCTATGTGTGGCTCATGTATATCACTGAACACATGGGAGTGATACTGCTATGTTCATCTTTGGTTTTCTGGGTTTGATGAATGTGGGTACTGCATAATTTCTTTTGGGTGTAATGTGGCTGCTGCATAATTTTTTGGCTGACTTGAATTTCGACTCAATTGCCATATCAAAATCAGTGTTATGCGTAATTGCTTGTGTAATTGCATGTGTGGCTCTGTTTCTGGGTTTGATGAATGTGGGTATCTTTTGAGTTTGATGAAAAGGCTAATTGTGGTCTGGTACTGGTTACATGGCATAATTGCATAATTGCTTGCTTAGTCTGGTACTGGTTACATGGCATAATTGCTTGCTTGGTTGGTCTGGTATTAGTTACATGGCGTAATTGCTTGTATAAAAAGCACAATTCTATAATCAAAAACTGAACAGAAGCACAATTCTACTATCAGAATGCTTGTTGTATGTGCTATAATGGTCATATGCTTTGGTTGACTTTCTGCAGTTATATTGCTAGTGCTTTTTGTATTTGACAGAAGCACAATTTTTTGTTGACAGAAGCACTAACTTTATGTTCTTCAACTTGCAAGTTTTGGTAGATAATTAGTATGGTTTTTCCATTCACAAGCGACGATAGTAGTGAAAATTCATTCATTGATCCTTATTTTGAGGTAATGTAGTATATTAGCAATTATAGCAATTGAGTTGAGAACCTCTATTGTCTGACAATTCTGACTTATTTATTTGCACTTGTAGCAATTTGACATGAGCAGGTATGATGACATAATCTATGGTGTCCAAGAAACCGAGCCTAGGGCAAGGTTGTTTCAGGAGATTGCTAGGGATTTGAGGGATCAATCCCGAAAGGAATAAGCTAGTCACACACAGGAAGTGACAGATCTTAAACGACAACTTCAACAAGAGCTCGCAAATGTCGATTACTTGGATTGTTGCTACGAAGAACAGGCTGAGCGTGTACGTGGATTAATTGAGGTTGTTGATTGTTTGCAAGAAAGAAGGGATTATATGGTTGGGTAGTGACTACTATTCTTGTGTTTGTGTTGTTGTTTTGAGGGGTCTGTCACTTGTTTGTTGATTAGTATGTCTCTTGGATTTTGTCATTTTGCAATCATCAACCCATGACTTGGCATGTAGTATTTATAATAGGTAGTGGAATGCAGCTAAGGGATTAGAATGCATGTGAGTGAGGGGCCTACCCTCCTCCTTTATTAGGTTCATATTCGTGGCATGTATTATTTGTATTAGGTAGTTGAATGCAGTTGTGCACTACAGAATGCATGTGAGTGTAGGCATCTACCCTCATCCCCTCCTCTCCCTATATATATGTATGACTCTTTATTCATCAACTTCATAACTTGACTACCATATCGTTCCCTCCTCTCCCATTTTCGTAAACAATTTATAATTTCTTGTAGCTCCAAAATGGTGAGCTCAAAAGGGATTAAACCGCTATGTTTCTTGCTACGTCGGAATATATCACTTGATATTACAAACATCAAGTGATATATTCTGACTTATGAAAAAACAAAACGATACTTCAAGACAGCAAAATGGAACAACAAACAATAGGTAATTTTATTTTTTAATGTGCACCTTACTTATGAAACAACAAACACAAAAGATAATGTTGTATGAAACCAATATCTGAAAAATGATAAAACAACAACACAACCAACATGCCTTCAAAATCATTGTCTTCCCCTAAAGTTATGACAAGTGAATTAACCCAAAGAGGAAATAAAACTACATCATCAAAAACTTACAATGCAACCTAAAGTTAAGGCCCCTGAATTTGGGTTTAAAGTTTAATGCCAAACTAGTACAACCACAATCTTTTATTCTCCCATATCTCACGTGCGATTGCGTTACGAACGCTACTCATGTCTTCGGGGTCATTGTATTCCCCTTCATGTTCTCGTCCCCTAAATACTTCATCATCATCATCGTCTTCAACAGAATCATTGAGTTTGTGTTTTAGTATGAGTTGTGCAACCCAAAAAACACAATGATAAATCAATTTGATCGGCAATGCTATAGGATGGCATATGTGTCAGAATCTTCCATCTCTTCTTCAAGGCACCAAAGCAACGCTCTATGGTGACCCACAATGAAGAATGAAAACGATTAAACCCTTCTCTCTGATTTTTTGGCGCCTCCCTCCCAAATTGAGATTTGTGGTAGTTCACCTTAGAGTATGGTACCATATATCATCGTCTGTCTAGATAACCTTTGTCTACCAAATAATATATGCCTGAAAAATTAGCAAGTTTTAAATAAATTAGAAACAATTTAAAGTTTGAGGTCAAGCTAGTACTCGGTGAACCCTACAATTGTTACCCGGGGGGGGGGGGGGGGGGGGGGATGCAGAAAGTTCATATTTAAACTTTTCACTGCATGGTCAAAGACGCGCACATCATGTGCACTACCTTCCCAACCAGCTGAAATAAATGCGAAATACATGTCGAAGTCACACACAACCATTACGTTGAACGAGCAATATTTCTTTCGTCCAAAATAAGGAATATGTTCTGCCTCAGGAATAGTCGCGTTCATATGGACCCCATCAATATAGCCAATAGCCCCCTACAATGAAAATATATAAATTATACCCTAAATACAATGGAATGCAAAGTATAGAGTATAATATAATACCTTAAAAACACGATATCTCTCTTGTGATAGGAATTTGGCTAGAATTGTTGTAAAATTCTTGTCACGGGGTTCTAAGAGGGTTTTGAAAAATCCGTTGTAGTTTTGTTTCCTCCTAGCTAGCGACTCAAGTACCTGATGGGTTATCCTATTAATCGTGTACCTGGATCTTTGAAAACGCTCACAACAAGTTCTGACTGCCATTGCTTGTGCAGTGATGGTAAGAAAAAATCCTACCTTCTCTATAATGGTAATATTTTTTGAAGGTCGTAGCCCGTAGTTGTCCTCCAACTCATCGCACAAGGTTAGAAAGACATATGTTTCCATTCGAAAGGCATTAAAACACCTTACATCTGACGATGAGTCTAAAATTTCCCTCATCCCATCAATTTCGAAGTAAAACAAGGGACTTTGTGGACAAACCTCGTGTAATAAGCATCTTGAAGCCGTAACTGTGTCGTCAGCAGCAGTTGTAGACGTGGGCCCCACTTTTGAATCTCCTCCAATCTCCTTAACTCAGCCTTGTTTTTGTTTTGCTCTTAGTCCATGACTGTAACATTAACAATTGCCTTATTAAACTTAAATTAAAAGGAGTTCAAATATATATAATACATCATATAAAGCTTAACAAAGTACACAAACACATCTGTCTAGAAAACTGAAATTGAAAAGGAGTTCAGGGTACACAAACCCTACAACAACACATGAAATAAAACCAACATCAAATGAAATAAAACAACCCATGAAGTGAAACGACGACATCTGGAAATCCTAAACCAACATCAAATGAAATAAAACCACATCATCAAACCCACACTACAATTCATTTTGGCAGGCATAGTCTCATCATCTCATACTCGTGATTCAGCCAAGCAACCTTATCCTCATCGTCTTCCATAATCATAAATATCTAACGCCTCTCCTCCTTTGCTAGCTCCGTAACTGTATAGCACAAGACCCGTGATTTGCGCTCCATATATCCTCCAGTAACTAGCCTCATCAACTCCTTAAACGCATCCTTAAATTTTGGCATCTCATAAGCAAAGTTTGAACTGCCAATGTCACCCCTCATAAGAGACAACATCTGGCTACTGGTTTCATCAACCAATGCCTTGTTTTCTTTGTACGCTAAAGCTGTAGGTGTTTGCTTTCTACGTCTCTTTTTAACATTTTCGAGTGTCGTACTAGTGCTCTTTGCCTTGGCATGCAACAACGGTATCACCTGTTGGGAACTAGGGGTTAATATGTCTCTCTGAGTGTTGTCCAGCACTGCATCTTTCTCCATTTGCCGCTCCAATGAATCATCTGAGTTCACTTCATCATCGACTTCCAGAAATTCATTCATAGAGACCAGAACAGATTCTACATCCATTGGCGGTGCAACAACATTCTTTCCAGTAGCAACTATTTGGCCAAACACATCATCCCAAAGGTCACTCATCTCCATAGAGGGCGCTTTCTTTATGAACTGGTAGAATCTCTCCTGCAAAATAAATGCATACAAATAGGAAAACAATTCAATATTATGATGAATAATATAAAATTTAATACTTTTAGCTAGTTAATTCTATACGTACCCCCTTTTGAAGTTCCCTCCAAGCATCGTCATCCATGATCAAACCAGTCTCATGGTCCCACCCTGCACCGGTGACCTTGTACCTCAAGTATGACCAACTACTCCATTTTTTCTTAAGATGGTTGAATTTGTTCTTTGTAACTTTTACAGATACGTCTTTTCCAGTTCTTTTCTTAAACTCATCTACAAAGGTGGGCCAAGCAAATGTAGTACTATAACCATTTTTTGCTTTGGAACCCCTTTATCACACTAAAAAGATAAAACAATCCTTATTGCTCCATATGACAGTCTTCTCCTTCTCCTTTCCTTTTGCCTGACTACTTTTCGACATCTGATAGACCATTACAAGTTACAAACAAGTGCAATTTTTTCAGCAAACAATTCATAAAATGTAGAATAAACCAGAACTCAGTACAAGTCTAGATGAAGAGAGCTACAAACCGAGATCACAAACACTACATCATGCAATTAACAGGAGAACTAGAAACCGAGATCACAAACACTACAAACCGAGAAGTCAGGAAAATAACTAGTCATATACCATCAGTTCGTAGAGCACTCAAAAGAGGAAAATAACTAGTCAGTTTATGCCTTTGAAAGGTTCAGAAATTATACACAAGCAATCGGTATCATCTTTCTCCATTTATACCTTGCAATGCGCATAAACCCAATCGAAATTATACACAAGCAATTAGCCTGTAGTTAGCCATTTTTATACATTCAATTACACAAGCAAGCCCTTTTAATACAAGCAATTACACCAGCAAGCAAGCAATTATACAGACAAGCCAGCCTTGCAGTTAGCTCTCTTGTCAACCACTGAGTACCAATTTTTTTTCCTAAACATCAAGTCATCCAAAACCCAATACCAGACCAAGGAAAACCAGTATTAGGAAACCAATCGAAAACCATGAAACCAATAATAGTTATGCAGTACCAGACCAAGCAAAACCAATCGAAATTATGCAGTACCCAACCAAAGAGAGATGAGATTATGAAGTACACACATTCATCAAACCAAAAACCAGTACCAGACCAAGCAAAACCAGTACCCACATTCATCAAACCCAGAAAACCAGTACCCACGTCCCACATTCATCAAACCCAGAAAACCAGTACCCACATTCATCAACCGACGTCGTAGATAGTCGGGGGTGGCTCTTACCTCTCGCAGAAGACGATGCTCGACGTCGGAGATAGTCGCGTCTCTTCCCGGCTTTTCTGGGCGTTGCTCTTCCCGGCTATGCTCGTCGGAGAGGGGCTTGGACAAGGCTACTACAGGCGCCGCGAGAGGGGCTTGGAGAAGACAAACGAGATGGGAAATTGAGAACCCTAACAAAGGAGAGACGAGAAGCTGGGGAAAAGATGAGTTGGGAATATGGTGTCACGTGCAATGCACGTGATACCCTTCTATCAAAATAAAATGAGGGCAGCTTTGGTATTTTATTAACAATTTTGCTCTGGATAAGTCGTGCATACCAAACACATTTTCTTACTTCAGTCGTCGGTTTCAGCTTCAGCTCAATTCAGCCCCCAGCTTATATACTCAGCTTCAGCTTCACCCCAGTTCAGCCCATACTTCAGCTTCAGCCCCAATAAACCTCAGCTATACCAAACATACCCTAAATCCGTTAAACGACAAAAATGAAATCTTTTGTGAGTGACTATGTTTACGTGGATAAAAAAAAGTATCGAAACATTTCAAAAACGAAAAAACATCAATTTCAAATTTATAAAAATTTAATCGTAGAGAAATGACGTATCTTATATGTTATTTAAAAAGTTTAAAAGAGTATAATAATAATTTCTCATTAAATCGATCAACAAATCATCCCAAGGTCCAATTAAAAAATTACTAATTAGCAAAGCATTTTAATTCTAGCAATTTATCATCTAGTGTATATTTGTAAGTTCAATACTCAAAGTTGTTTTTTTTCTCCTCTAAGATCTAAACTAACCCATCTAAAACAAAAGTAAGATACTAGAAGTAAATTCCTGGAGTTATATGTTGGGCATCCGATCCGGATTGGCGAACCGTTAATATTTTAATGTATGGACTGTGGATCGGACTGGACGGATACGGTCCGGTCCGATCTGATCCACGGTTCGAACTGGGAAGACCGGATTTTATAATTTTCGACATTTAAATTGTTTCATTACAGTTCGGACCGTAAAAATTACGCCCAAAATAGTAATGGATTTTTTTTAAAAAAAAATTACGATCCGACTAGTCCGAATCGTAAAAATTATGGTCCGGTCTACTTTTGTCCATCCTTAGCTTGAAGCCTTGAAGAAGTCGAAACTTGAAAGGAGGTATGAAACCTAGGAAGGAGTCGTCGCCTCACTGAAAAGAGGACGTAGGAATTGCCACCTCGTCGAAGCCGCCGCCTAGCAGCTTGAAATTTTGAAAGAAAAGAGAAGGAAGAGAGGAATTAGGCGTCTTCAGTAGACATGTCAAACGGGTCGGGTTCGGATTTAAGCATATCGGGTTGGGTTGGATTTGGGTCGGGTCAGAATTTGCGGGTCAGGTATGGGTTCGGGTCGACCCAGCGGGTCGAGAGCGTCATGTCAAAATTTTATTAAATGATTATTACAATAATATTTTAATTAAAACAAAAAATAATAAATCAAAAAAATTAACTATTTAATATTTTAATAACAAAATATATTATAATGTTTGATGTATAAAATAAAAATACATTTGTAATGACCCAATCCAGAAATTTTCGGATCGAACAGATCGAGTAACTTTTAACCCAATAATTTTCGGATCTGATCTCGGGCCAAAAAAACTGGAATCGGGTCAAATTTTGAGAGGCATTTTCGAGTTTCCGTATATTTTCAAAACGGTATACCTATTTTTGTGTTTTCTGATATCAAAAGTGAGCGAGAGCGTCTACCGCTTCAATGAGCCACACAATGAAAGTGGAGGTGACAGTCACCCGACCGAAGGGCATGGCTACTTTCTTCCCGGCACCCCACACCCCACAACTCCTCTCATCTATATGCACTGTCACTTTGTCACCCTCACCCCCACCACTCTCCCTTTGATTCCCCTTTCTCCCCCACATCACACCGCTCTTCCATCACCCCCCGTGCACGTTAGCATCTCCCCATGAGATTTTCATCACCACACGGAACCACCACCGAAATTACTATTTTACCCTCAACCTCTCCCCAAAATCCACTCTATAAAGCAACCACTCCAATCTCTACCTTGTTTATTTTAGCTGAAAACTCACACCTGAAGACAAACCAAAATTATTACATTCGGTCGCCGGAATCCTCTTCACCTGCGATCGGGATCGGAATAAGCAAAGCTAAACTTCCGATTGCGTTTCCTTGGGGT
Source organism: Rheum nobile (assembly GCA_027886185.1). Taxonomy (NCBI): domain Eukaryota; kingdom Viridiplantae; phylum Streptophyta; class Magnoliopsida; order Caryophyllales; family Polygonaceae; genus Rheum; species Rheum nobile. The sequence goes on along the minus strand of WOAB01000563.1, from coordinate 10,793,268 downwards.
TTTAATTGAGCTCTGGGAAACAACGGACTGGGAATGATGGGGTTTTGCATTTGTCCGTTGGAGTCCCCGGCGAGGTTGCTTTGGAGCACAAGCTTCTTCCGCCATAAGCTCATGCTCTTTTGATACCGTTCTCGATCTCCGGCTTCTCGATCCCCCTCTCTTTCCCGTTCAACTCGATCGAATTAGTTGTAATTTGGCTCCAAAAAGTATACTATTAGTATAAGAAAATTTGTTTTGGTTGAGATCTGGATTGTTAGTTATGGATTCAGGTCGGCTTTACTTTGATCCTTCTTCTAGCCATGGCGGCAACATGCTCTTTCTGGGGAACGGAAGCTCCGGGTTTCGAGGTAGATCTATAGGAAATTTCTGTTTTATTTGCTAATTCATGCAATTCAAAACGATTTTTCGTTCCCTTTAGATGTTTGCGTTGAATTGCTCGATGATTGGATTGTAAGGGTTTAATGATTTAATGGTAATTTTTTCCTGTCAAATCATGTAAAATAAAGGACGATGCAACAAGTTATTTTTTTTTTTTTTTTTATTCGTAGGTCAAACTCTGATGATGAATATGGGGGATTCACCGAAAAGGCGTCCATTCTTCACGACGTCGTCGGAGGAATTGTACGACGATGAGTATTACGACGAGCAGTTACCTGAGAAGAAGCGTCGCCTCACTGCAGATCAGGTATGAGCACGATCATTCAGTTGACTAAAATCATACAGAAATATTTTCAACAATTGACTTTAGCTTTTCACAAATCTGAAAAATTGAAACAAACTAAAAGTCTTTCTCAATCCCCAAATCACACAGCTGGCCTTTCGGATGTTCTAAAGAATCTATTTCTGTATATAGTAGCACAACTTTGAATTAGCTGGTAAAAGTTGCACATCTTTGGATATGACTTTTTTTGTGTAGTTGATTTGATGCGTACAAGCTATGCTATTAAATTATATTCTTTCCAAGATGACATGTTGTCAATATCATCGATCAAATGGAATCTCAACCTTATCTGGCAAGCACTGATTCGGAGAGAATATTAATTAATTTAAAGACTATTCCATTTGAATAGTATCTCACATCTTTTTGACACTGTTTTAAATCTGTATGTTGTATTGGTATCGTATCACAATCTATGTGAAATGTCTGTATGGAATTGTACACTATCTAGCCCAGAAATTGAATCGATCTGGAACGTCGTGTAGGTGGTGATGTTGGAGAAGAGCTTTGAGGAGGAGAACAAGTTGGAGCCAGAGAGGAAGACGCAGCTGGCAAAGAAGCTTGGGTTGCAGCCAAGGCAGGTGGCGGTGTGGTTCCAAAACCGACGAGCTCGATGGAAGACAAAGCAGCTTGAGAGGGACTATGATCGCCTGAAGTCCTCCTATGATTCTCTCTTGGCTAACTATGATAGTATTATCAAAGATAATGACAAGCTCAAATCTGAGGTACTTCCTCTTCATATATCATGCAAATATGGTTTGTTTGTGATTTATGTCATATGTTTACCAATTGAGAAGCTATTTTGATCTTAAAAAACAACCTTTGTTATTATAGCTAGCTATTTTAAGCTTTAATTTCCCCAAAAATGAATGAGATATGAATTGAATCCGAATGATTATGATCTTTTTTATATTAAATGCAATTGATACTATGAACACAAGCTATATAAAACGTTGGTTAAAAATGTATAATGTAAATTTTGATAGAACAATATTCATAAATCATAACCTACTAGGACAAGCCTCTAGTTTTACAGAAGTGATTTTGACTATATATGTAGGTACTCTCGTTGACTGAAACCCTCCAAGCAAGAGAGGTTAATGGGCCGCTAAAACCAGGCCCAGGCCCATGTGTAGGTCCAAATCTCGCGGGTCCATTTTCAGTTGATCCGGCCCAACAGTTGAGTACCAAGGCGGAGGATCTCTTGAGCTCAGGCAGCACAGTAGGGAGTGCAGTGGTGAACGAGGACATGAATCCACAGCTGGTGGACAGCGGTGATTCCTACTTCCCGGGCTACCCTCCGTGTGTGGGGCCCATCGATGCGGTCCAGTCTGAGGAGGATGACGGGAGCGAAGATGGCGGAAGCGGGTACTTGTGCAACATGTTTGGGGCGGCTGGTGCGCACGATCCGAACCAGGATGTCGAGGGGTTGTCATGGATATGGTCTTGAATCTGCTGAATGCTTCTTCTGATCATTTGAGGAATCTAAACAGATGCTTAATAAGTTGCTATGTATAATGATATTATATGTGATGTGTAATGTGCTTTTATGATGGCCTAGTTTGGTTAAATTGTACTATGATGAGACTAAGGTGATACGTTAATTAATAAGTGCAGTATATTCGAAAACATATGCTGTATGATTAACCTACAATCAGACCTATCGATCACGAGGTTACCAAATTCGAGAACTCCATTGACCATTGTTCATGTTAGTGCTTTTTGTCGTTTCCCACACATATGTTGTATGATTAACCTAAAGACCTCCCCGTTTAAGAAACTTTTCTTCTGTAAATTAAGGAGATTTGGAGAAGTTATCAGTTATCTGCCAACTTTGATAAATCGTTTTCTTTCTTGCTTAAATTGACTCTTATAAAACCAATTTCGCTCAAATTCTCCTCAATTGTTTGGACAGTTAAGAAAACAAAGCACAAAAGAACACATAGAGTTATTTATGCAGTTTGGACAAAGTCTTATGCGTGTCTGCAGAGTCCTCAAGAGGGGAGGCTCACTCAATCTACTAGACAACTCAAGGCCAATGACATTTCAGTTACATGCAAGCACTCATAAAACAAAGCAAAGAACACTACAACAGAGAAGAAGCGGCACACATGTCAAAAGAAGCAGAAGAAGAGCTAGAGAAATGTCCCCTAAAAGGACAACCGCAAAGCTTGCTCCCAAGCTTCACACCGCCATGCCACCATAACGACAAGGAAGGCTCTCACGAACACTCCTCTCTTTCTTTGTGGTCTTCTCTCTCAGACTCAAACTAAAGCTTCGAGCAACAATGGAGTCGCCAGGGATTCTCTCTCAGAGGAGAGAGCTCTCTAAGTTTTCCATCGCAACTAAGGAATAATGAGCAAGAGTGACAACACTTAGGGTTTGAGAAGAGGCTATATACCTCCTCCAATTAGCCCAAACATGTGAAACATGGGAAGCAACGGATGAACAAGCCCAATAACCAAGACCAGAGCCTCAAGTGCCGGCTAAAGTGACTTAGCCAATCATGACTCACTAGTACAAAATGTAGGGCCGCACCGCGGATTTTTTACACATGGAACCGCGTAATTGCATCTGTGGTTGTTCTCGGCGCGGTTAGACACTCGGACCACGTATTTCTGAAACCGAGGTGCAAAACACCGACCGCGGTTATTTTAAACTGCGGTCTGTTTTTTTTTTTTAAAAAAAAAGGAAGACCACGGTTATTATGTTAACCGCGGTCCGTATTTTAAATGCATGTTTACCACGGTTGTTGAGGAACCGCGATAAACATGCATTTAAAAAAAAAAAATACTGAATTCTTTTATGGCGTTGTACATAAACAATTTTTATAGCACAAAATGATATCGGTCATACAGAGTAATTGAGTTTGAAACTTAAAAGGCCTCTGAGAATCTTAATCTTTAAGCAAGAACTGTTTGGGCTTAAATTGTGCAAAAAAGACCTTCTAACATACTGATTCTAAACCCTCAATTATCTTCTAGGATTATCATACGAACAACCAGTTTATGAACACAAAACAGATGCAGTCGAGAGCCTCGACAACTATGTCCTGCAGAGGAACCATTGTCGTCTCGAACATATCTAGCCGCGCCTGGTTAGCAAACTCTCAGACGGACATCCCTTGCAAACACACAAATATATATGTATATATCATCTCAAATGATTTGCAAATAATGCTAGAAATCTTCTAAGCTTTCTCCTTGAAGATTAAAATTCGAAATGACTGAAAATTTTATTACCTTCAAGGAACTCCACCATCCACCTCAATCCATGGGTTCACACCCTGCAACAACAAACATCAGTATATATATCCAGCCTGAAGCTGATCTAAGACAAATTATGAACTAAACGCATCATATACCTTCTCTACACACATTCCTCTCAAGTCTGAAATTTTCTTTACTTGGCTCTCGATGAAGCTCTGACCACCGAATCCAGGATTCACATACATAATCAGGACCAGATCAACCACTGTTATGAGCATGCAACGATTTTTGGTGAATTCAATAAAATGTCACATATACCTTCTAGAATTTGAATGGCGTATTACTAGTTTAATTAATATAGGATAGGAATAAACTTTCCACTCCCTTTTATGCATACATAGCCTACACATGTATATTACTCTTGTGTCGTTCTAATTTATGAAACAGAGATTTGACAGTTGGTATATTATTCAGGTAAATCAAATGAAGAGTTTAGCAGAAGTCATGTCCTTGAGAAATAAAATCATCTTACAATCAAGCACATACTCCACTGCACTTAATGGGGTTCCAGGGTTTAGGACAACTCCAGCTTTAGCTCCCAAACTCTTGATCTGTAACAAATAAGATGGCAATGTAACGGCAAAAGCTATCAGCGTGCCTCTACGAAAAGATGAAGATAAAGGAAGACAAATAAACAGGTAATTATCTGAAGAAATTCATTTTTTTTAAACACTTATAGTGGCATTGAGCACCAAGTAAACAAGTAAGTTGATCTTATACTATTATTGAGCACTTGTACCATAAGAGAAAGTTGAACTAAAAATGAAAATCCTGATGTTAGGAACGTTCAAAAAAGCGAGACGCTACAGATGCAAATTGAAGTGCAGAGAAGGTTGCATGAGCAGCTAGAGGTATGTGACACACTTTAAACCAAGTTGCAACAGATGAGACTTGGTCATAAATCATAACTAACATGTAACAAAGTGTAAAGGCTTGGTCATAAATCATAACTAACAGCAAAAAAGTAGTTGTGCATGACATATACAGAGCAGCTAGAGGTATGTGACACACTTTAAACCAAGTTGCAACAGATAAGACTTAGTCATAAATCATAACTAACAGCATGTAACACAGGTGTAAAGGCACTTGCAGTTGAGAATCGAGGCGCAAGGGAAGTACCTAAACGCGGTCCTAGAGAAAGCTCACGATAAGCCAGGGAAATAAATCGTTGGCACGGACGCACGGTTGGATTAGAAGACGCTAAGCTCCAACTTTCCAAATTGGTCTCCAGAGTATCAAGACAATGCTTGAACTTCACATCCAATGGCCAGCCGGAACAGAGTCATGAATTGCTATTCACGCAGCAGACGCAACCACAAGGAACCACACCGCAACAGATTGCTCAATCGAAGGCTTCCAATAACATCGAAAGCTTTGCAACGCCAACTAATTTCACATGAATAGAATGACCATTTGCTCAATTGACAACTGATTCAGCTCAGGCATGATCACATGAAGATCTGTTGCATATATACATTGTCAGAAGATGTATCCTATGTATTAGAAATTATCAAATTGCGAATCTCCACACGTTTTTTTCGTATATCAATCGATCTAAACCCTAAAAAGAACGTAAAAGATGTGATTTTCGAAAAATAAATTAAAAGAGAATTTGATTCACATAATCAAGAAATAGGACCAATTTCACCAAAACAAAACCCTAGAAATCGATCGATTACCTTGCGAAGAGTCAATTTAAGAAAACAATCGGAAATTAGCTGTCAACATGATCTGAATTTTACCTTTAACTCGGTGGATAGATGGAGAACCAGAAGAAGGGGAGAGTTGCGAGCTCGATCGGTGAGGATGAAGAACCAGAAGAAGAATGGGGGCCAGATCTTCGGAGATCGGTGCTTGCCCTTGATGGTGACAAAGAAATGACGCCGAAAGTGGTCGATAGAGTGGGCGGGTCGAGTGAATTCGTCAGCGCGGTACCGGGATCTCCAAACAATGGAGGCGGCTTTGCAGACGGGCGGCGGTGAGGGAACAACAAAGGGGAAGGTTAGGGGAGACTAAAATTGTTGATCATTTTTTTTCAAGTCTTGGGAACAAGATGAAAAGCCGATAATTTTTTTTATTTCAAACGCCTTACACCACGGTTCTTTCATCAGAACCGCGGTGAGAGTTTTCTGTTTAAAAGAAATTGCTTAGCACCTCGGTTTTGTACGCATAACCGTGGTCCAAGTTTTCTATTATACGGAGAAAAAAACTGTTTTCCACAGTTTATTTTAAAACCGTGATCCGAATTCTATACTCACCTCGTGATGTGACTGAGTCCCATCAAGGGAAGCCTAGTGAAGGTCAAGTGTGTCAAGACGAGCCACCTCCCGAGGCCATCACTAGGGCTCGAGCCAAGCACCTTCACCTTCAAGAGGAGCTCAAGAAGGGCCTTACTTGCTTGGAGACCATATCACACTTTGGAGGAATAGGCCATCACATTGGAGGCCTCGGCCACACCACTTTCTTGTCGGCCACACCGCCGGACATCACCATTCTTGAGGCGCGACCGAGCCATTGATTGGCTAACATGATTTAATTGCTTTTGTTGGGTTTTATGACATTTTTAAGACTATAATTTAACATTTGGCAAGTGTTTGCCTTATTTAGCCGCGTGGGGGCCATTAGGACATTAGATGTCATTTGCTTTTAATTCCCTTGACATTAGATGCCATTTGCTTTTAATGCCCTTGGCATTAGATGCCATTGCTATTAATTCTCTTGACATTAGATGCCATTTGCTCTTAATTCCTTGACATTATATGTCATCGCTTTCAATACCTTTGGCTGCCTATTAAGGCAAGGATTGACCAAGAATGTAGCACCACTTGAATTCTGAAAATCCAGTTACGTTTTGGCAGCCAAAAACGTTCTTCCTCTCTTCTTTCCCAACGTCATTTTCCTCTTCTTGATCCTTGTGTGTAGCATCAATGAATTCACCATTGTTGCTTATTCAAAGTGCGTCATATCTTGAAGGAGTCAAACAATTCAGCCCCGATCTAAGTTGGTGAGTCATATCCAACCTAGAAAAAGGCATATCCTCCCAAGCCATCTTCATCATCCATTCGATCATCCACATCCATAACATTCATCTCGTCGAATTCCTTCCCGGAACTTTCAGCAACCTCTCAGTAAAATCAACACAACTTTCTACTCCTTGATCCGATTGCGCTCAAATTTGGAGTCAATCAACTACACGTCCAGATCTAACTCTGGGATTTGGAATCATCCAATTTGGAGTTCGGAGCCGAGATAATGACCCCATTGAACCCAGGGCAGATTTCTGGAAGTTGTTGACGGTTCCTTGGAGGTCTAGGGGGCTTGCCTTGCACCGCACCTTCATTGATCCTTAGTCTCATCACGTGGTATCAGAGTCACGCAAGGTACATCTCTAACTTCTGGTTTTTGGCTTACATCTAAGTTGGTGAGTCATAAGGTTAAGGTTTTTTAGAGATTTTTCTGTAACTTTTTAAAACCTAGTAGAAACCTATTTGAGTATTTGGTGAGATAAACTTTTTTAATATGTTTCAAATAAAATTACCAAAAGGGTTGTTTTTTTTTTTTTTTAAAAATAACACTAGTATGAGATTGTGGATATTTTGGGAATAAAATTATAATAACCTTGTCAAACCTTCATAACCTTTCTCTTAGGAGGTTCCTATTTAACCTCCTCAAAAATCTCAACTTTCTAAAAAAACTTATATTGCCAAACACATAAAAAGATAGATTTTGAATAATACAAACCTCTAATAACCTACGCCGAACACAGCCTAAATCTGCCCATACACAATAACATTTTTTTAAAATCGCTATACATTTTTCTCAATATTTGTACTAATAATATATGATCGATCACCCACTCGACCAATCAAAAGTCAATTAAACCTAGAAATGATGTATTCTTAATCCGGCGTTGTGTACTTATTCAAATATACAAGTGATGTAATTTTTTTTGATACAGTAAAAATTAGACTGGAAACCACAAAGAGACGGTTTCTCGGTCTATAACATCCTTGCGGATGAGAACTAAAACCTCTAAATTAACTTGAATATCTTCCAAGGAACTCCGCTGGCTCAGCTTTGCGATGTGGTTGGCTGCAACGTTTGTTTCTCGGAAGACATGACAGATCTACACTGAGGAAAACATTTGTAAAAGACATAGAATATCAGAAATTAAGATTTCAATATCCCATGGATAATGCCAGATCTTATTCAAGACATTCACAATACTAAGGTTGTCACATTCCAAAAGGATATTTGAGATACCCATTTCGTTAGCTTTGATTAAAGCATTTCTGACCGCTATGGTTTCTGTTTTAAGGGGGGTTGATATACCACACTTTTCACCAAAAATAAATAAAGGTTCACCCTTATCGTTACGGAAAATAAATCCATAGCTAGACTCACCATTCGTTTTTGTAGATCCATCTATATTTATTTTAATTATTTTATCTGGGGTTTTTTTCCATTTTTTCAATATACGCCTTTTCAAATTAGACTTTCTTTTTGTGGAAATGTGATATTCCAAACAGTCTGGATTCCATGTTTTAGTTTGATTCCAATTGTTGATTTGATTGTTTATGTAGCGCGGTACATCTTTTTTAGTATCATTGTCACTATTTGTTCTGCCGAAACTTTGTTGGTTTCTATAAAACCAGATACCCCACCAAGAAACTGCAAGATCAGTGAATTGTGAGTTGTCTATTTTATTTATGGTTTCTTCAATGATCTCTTCTATTTTTTGTGTGCCAATAGTTAAATTGCTTATGCTTCTATAAGTTTTCCTGTTCATTTTTTCAATAGTTTTTAGTGTATGGCTACACTGGAATAGTATATGATTAGAATCTTCAATTGGTGAGTTACAACGAATACAACCTTGTGGGATTGCAACTCCTTTTTCAGCTAGTCTTGATTTGGTTGGTAAGCCATTTCTTATAACTTTCCACATAATTTTTTTAACTTTTGGATAAGTGTCTAAATTCCAGATCCATGAAGAGTCATGTGCAGTATATCTTTTCTTTTTTATGATCATATCCATAGCAGATTTGGTTGAAAACCAACCATTTTTACTGGTTTCCCAATACATTCTGTCATGAATGTTATTTATAGGTATTGGTGTAGAGATTATCTGTTTTACTAATTCCTCTGGTAAATTCTATTCAATCATTTCTGTGTTCCATTTATTATTTAGAAGCATAAAATCTGCTACTACAGCATCCTTATTTTGTATGTGTTGCATATCAATGGTTTCGCAAAGAGGTGTATTGCGCACTCATTTATCAATCCAGAATTTAATCGTTTTACCATTTCCTACTTGCCATATAAGTCCCATTTTGAATTCGTCCATGATTTCACACATTTTGGACCATTGCCATGAGCATTGTCCTTTCTTTGTATATTGTAAAACATGTTCAGTTTTTAAGTATTTTTCAGTGATAGTTTTGACCCAAAAATTATCTGGTTCAACCAAGATTTTCCAAATTAACTTAAATTTCAGGGCTTTATTTATATCTACTGATTTCCTCAATCCTAGGCCTCTGAGATTCCTAGGTTTGCATACTTTATCCCATCCTATCAATGGTTTGTATGTATGGTCTTTGTTCCAGAAAAAACTTCTGTTGATTTTATCGAGTTCATTATGGGTATGACTGGGTAACATAAAATTTTGCATCAAGAAGTTTTGTCGTGACTCAAGATTTGCTTTAATTAGAGTTGTTCTCCCTGCTTGAGATAGGGAATTGGCCTTCCACTTTGTTAATTGTTGTTGTGTGCTTATTAGCAGATCACCAAATGTACTGGAATTGACTCTGCCATTAATAATAGGGCATCCTAGATATTTGTCTAGGGATGTCATATTTGTAATTGTGAGTGTTCCTTGTATCGCTTGTTTTTTGCTATTTGTTACTTTCTTTGTAATGTGGAAAGCAAATTTATGATAATTTACTTTCTGGCCTGATATTTTGCAGTATTCGTCCCGGATATTTTTAATATCCTTATAGTTTTCTAGTTTTGCCTGAGAGAATATCATAATATCATCCGCGAAGGCCAATAAAGGGATTTGAGTCCCAAGTCTAGAGATTTGGAATCCAATAGGGTATCGCTGCCTATCCGATTCTTTTTGCAATCTTCTTGCTAAGATTTCAGATCCTAGAACAAAAAGGAAATGAGATAGAGGATCTCCCTGTCGTAGACCTCTAGTAGGTCTAAAAATTTATGTTGGTCCATTGTTAACCAATACCGAAAAGGACACTGTCGTTATACATTCTCTGATCCAATTTATAAATTTAGGATGAAAACCAAATTTCTCCATGATTTTAATAATGAAGCTCCATTCAGTTCTGTCATATGCTTTTTCCATATCTAATTTTATTGCCATAAAACCTTCAGTTCCTTTTTTTGATTTAAAAGAGTGAAAAATTTCATGGGGTATTAGTATATTATCTTGGATGGCCCTGTTAGCTATGAATGCACCTTGAAGCGGGTGTATTAATTTTTCCATTGTATTTTTTAGTCTAGTTAGAATTTTTGATATTATTTTGTAAATTGTCGAACATAGGCTAATCGGTCTATAATGGTTAGTGGAATTTGGGTTATCACATTTTGGTATTAGAGATATAAATGTATGATTGATTTGTTTGAGTAGCCTTCCTGAAAGAAAGAAGCTTTTCACAGCTTGAATTACAAAAGGGCCCACAATATCCCAATATTTTTGATAAAATTCAGCTGTCATTCCATCCGGACCTGGAGACTTGTTTGTACCAATGTCAAATACTGCTTTCTTAATTTCATCATTCGTAATATGTTTAGTTAATTCTTCGTTATCTTCTAAGGATATTTCATTGTGAATAAGTTCCAAATTTTCTTGTAGTAGTAAATCACTCGTCTCTTCACTTTTAAATCTTTTAATGAAATTATTTCTAATTTCATTTATGATATTCTTTTCACCAGTAATGGTAGTACCTTCTTGGGTTTTTATTTCCTTAATAATTTTTCTATTTCTTCTACCACTTGCAATTTTATGAAAATAGCTCGAATTAGTATCTGTTAGTTTTATGTGTTTAACTTTTGCTCTTTGATTCCAAAAAACTTTTTGAAAGTTTAGAAGTTTTTCTTTCTTGTCAATTAGTCTTTTTTGTTTCTGGATTTCATTAATATTTGCATTAGTGCAAATATTAATTTGAATATCCAAGAGTTGTTTCTCTATGTCCTTTAGTTGATTAAAGACATTACCAAACGTCGTTCTATTCCAGACTTTTGCATGCTTCTTTAGAAGTTTTGTCTTTGACACTAGATCATACATCCTAGAGCCATGATAATTTGATCTCCAGGATTGTTTAACAATATTTCTGAAGTCGTTCCTTGTCATCCAATTTTTTTCGAATTTAAAAGGTTGGTTCTTGAAAGAATTAGTCGAAGCTAGATCAATTGATATAGGGCAATGATCTGAGCTTGAGAAAGCATAGTTTCTTGTATAGATATCAGGATACCATTAAAGAATTTGATGATGAATTAAAACTCTGTCTAGTTTTTCATAGATATTGTCTATTTCTATTTTGTTTTTTCTCCAGGTAAAGGCATTGCCTTGGAAAGGAATGTCAAATAATTCACATTCATTTTTGAAATGTCGTAACCTTGTAAATTTTGTTAAAGGTAGCAATGATCCTCCCATTTTTGCAGTTGAATCTTGTATTTCTCTCAAATCACCCATTACAATACACGGGTGAGAACTATTTTTAATGTAGGTGATTATTGTTTCCCAGAACTCATTTTTTCCTGCTTCATTTGGTGGAGCGTAAGTAAGGATTATCATTATTTTAGTGTTTGTACTTAAGTTAGAGTACAGAACGCTAATAAATCTTTTTTCAATCTTGTCTATTTCCAGTAGTTCATTAACAAGTTGATATGTTTTCCACATAACACAGAGTCCGCATGCGAAGCCAATTGCCGGGACACAGTAGAATTGATCAAATCCTGCTTTTTTACATAGTTTTTCGTTAGGCACTTTGTTTGTTCTTGTTTCAAATAACGCTAGTAGTTGAATTCTTTCTATTTTACAGATGGATTCTAAATCCATCCAAATAGTTTTTTTTTTCCAATTTCCCGACAATTCCAAGTGGAGATCTTCATAAAAAACCAGATTTTTTATTGCCCCATATCCATTGACATTGAGGGGTCTTTGAACAGTTTGTCTTATCTTTCCACGTGACATTACTGTCATGGAAAAGGTTATTTTCCATTGATGTTGAAATGAAATAAGGTTCAGTTATTTGCTGGATTTTCCAATTAAATTTAGAGCAATAGTCATTTTTTATTTGTATTTGGTTTGTTTTAGGATTATAGTAACTACTAGCTTCTCCTTGTATCCTTTGTGAAGGATTGGTATTACAACCAATCTCATTACTAAGAGCTAATACCGACTGAAACCAATCAATATCTTTGTTATGGGGCTGTTCATCCCATAAGATTAAAACGCCGGCTATGTAGTGCTGCCAAAGCATTCTAAATGAGTAAGCATCAATACAGGAAAGCCATTGTATGTAGCAAGGATTTTTACAGATTGTGACACCTTTTTGTCTAGGATTGCTCTTTGTAGCAGAAAATGTCACACTAACACTACAAAATATTTTTTCCACATCAAAGTTAAGTGCTAATTGTTTTTTTCTTGATCAGCAAGTAGACAGACACCCCCTGTTTCAAACAGAAGTTGATGACCAACCATACTTGGTTGTCACTTAGTCTTTTGTTGAAACTCCTCAAAATAGGAGACAAGGGGTATTCTTTAAGGAACAAGTTTTCAGAGTACTGAATCCGGATGCAGATTTCCACCTTCATATCATCTCTGTAAGAGCAACGCTGGAACTATAAGTATGTCATCCATACCTGATGGAAACAACATTTAAACTTTATTTCACATTTGTCAGCATGTACTATTAAATTGTTCCAAAAAGTGCACAAATCACACTTATCCAGAGGATATAACCTCGCAACCAGCCACCAGGGTTGTTTGTTCAATTGTTCAAATCTGATTTCTTGTTTCTTTTTCAATTTTTTGCATGATACTGGTTTATTGACTATAAAGTCAACTCCATATTTCCAATTCCGATTGTTCAATTTGTCATAAGTTTTTTGTAGTCTAAATAGCATCTCATGGTTTACTAGAGCACTATCAAAATCATATTCAAGAGTGTGTAAGGGATTCCTTACCTTAAGTAAGTACCTTTTATAAATTCTTGAATGAGTGGTTCTCCAGAGAGTGTTACTGTTGGATCGTTAGAGTTACATCTGAGGGAACAAAGGCTTTGTTCCCACAGAAGGCACATCGGATTAAAAACAGCAAGAAAGATAATGAATGAACTCACGATGTATAGTGGAAAGCCTGATTAGCAAAACTAGCTTCTCAAGGAAAAACCACTACCTTCAAGCTTCCGCTTGAGAGGATTTTAAAGCGTGTACTTGTCTTATTGATTTCTTGTTCGATTACACTTGTATCCTGGACTTCGACCTCTAAACAACCAGCTAGACTCGAAGCCTCTTCTACAACGATGAATCCGAACTCAACCCTCAAAGACTCACACACACTTCACTCTCTTTCTTTTCTCTTCTCCTTCTTTTTCGTCGTTCAAAGTCGTTCTTCGTCGTTGTTAGAAATGAATCCCCATTTCACCTAAATACAACTTCGGCTAAACCCTAATCAAACAAGATAAGATGTTCTTAAAATGGATTACTAGAAGATAGGATTTTATGTTAAGAATAATATCATAACCGATCATATTGATTAAGGAAGGAATTCCTTAATTAATCTAATCGGAAAGGATATCAAACTTCTCTCTCCAATTTCTTATCTAAGGAAAGATTCCTAGGATAACATGGATCGGGCTTTTCTCTCTCCGTATCTTCTCGATCCGGTTTGATCCTTGGAGCCGAAGTCTTCAATCTTTTACCGCGTGTGCTTCTTGATTTGTTTCCATAATCAACACGCTGGATTTCTTCTTTCCATTCGCAACTTCGATCTCGTTCGTCACTTCAGTTCCTTGCGAGGTAACAAAGCACATGAAAAGAACTTTGTTCCCTCTGCGATCCTTCACTGCAATGGTTCCCTGAGATAACTGTCTTTGTTCCTGAAACACTTAGTATCCATATCAGTTGAATGTTTGTTACCATCAAAACCTAAGGAATTCAACAAATTCCCCCTTTTTGATGGTGACAAACACCCTTGACAATAAAACATATACATACAAGACAAAGACAGTTATGAAGAGAAAGGTTTCCCACTAAGATACTGTTAGTTCCCCCTTAGTTCAGCAATACGTTTTACCTGTTCTGTTCCCCCTCAACCAATTCTACCTATCATATTCCCCCTTTTGGCATCATCAAAAACATCAGTAAAGAGTTAGAGAGGAAAAATTCAAGGCCAGATAAACATAAACACCCCTAGTCATTAATTAAAAAAAGAACTTAAAAACATGCAAACACCGCCAAGACAGACAAAACATCAAAACATAGTCAAAATGCCACACCGGGCACACAAACCAGATAACAAGAAAAACAACTAAGAGGGAGTAGATGGGTAAGGGAACAAAAGAGGGGTAAGGACAGCAGGTAAGCGATCATGCATCACTGTGACCAGCCGATTGAGTTGATGCGTGATGAGAGATAAGCGCGCGCACATCTGCCATGAGACGTCTCACATCCTTGCAAAGACTTCTCACATCCCTCCCCAGAGACAAATTCTCGTTCAGTTCCCCCTTAGAGCTGTCGACCTCAGAAACCTCCATTGCCTCAGAATCCTCGACTGCCTCAGAAGCTGCAGGGGCACTCTCAACCTTCACCCAGCCTTCATCATCTTGAAGAACAACCTACATCTTGTGCAGGTTACTGGCGTCGAACGGGCGGGAGAAGATGCTCATGTCCTCCGACGGGTTGTACACTTTATGGTACTCAAGGATTTTCTTGACAACCCGTGGGAAGGGAAGAGCGTGCTGGACAGTGTTCCTGGCGTGGGCCATGTGCTGCATCAGAATCTTCGGCAGGCAAATGGGCTCCTTCTTCAGCATTAGGGACAATAGGACAATGTCCAAGATTAGAAGCCGGTTTCTCTTCTGTCCCCTTGGCGTGATGTTGCTGATGAGGAAGTGGTACAACACTCTGTTGATAGTGGACATCTCTGAGATGTCGAGATCAGCACTCCCCTGAGGGTTCTCAATACCAGCAACAACCAACACAACCTCTGAGTAGGCAAAGTCCTTCGGCCACCTTCCTTTTGGGTATTCCCCATACCCTTCATGTGGAACGCCCAGAGCAACACCAAGCTCAATACTTGAGAACATGTGGACCTGCCCTTCCATCTTGTAACTCCCCAGAACAGCGTGGGGGCGGACTTCCATCGCGTAGGTAGAGTAGAACTCCCTTAGCATCACCTCATCCATCTCCTCTTCCTCCACAAACAGATTGCCCCATTTTTGGGTCTCCAACAGATCATGCACCCCTTCCAGATGGTTCTCCAGTAGGAACTCAGGGATGACTCGCAGCTCCTTGACCACCGACTTGTGGCTCATGTCTTTGACATAATCAGCCGCCACCTTTCCTTTGGCTTTGGCCGGCTGACGACGTTGGCTTTGACGGACAGGAGCGGCAGACACCTTGGCTTTCTTTGCTTTGTTCCCCGAGAGGGGTACTGACTCCTCATCGGAGCTGACCGTTATCGTCTTCTCAGACTTCCTCTGAGAGTGTGTCTTCCGCTTGGAGGATCAGGCAGTCTTCACCCTGCCAGAAGTCTTAGGAGCCTTTGGGGGCTCCTCCTCATCAACTTCCTCAACCAGTTCCTTGTTAAGGTCTCGCACAACCGACTGAATCTTCTCCTTCACAACAAAGTGCTCCTCAGCTGTGACCGGGGTCTCTTGACGGGGCATCTCCTCATCAATGGGGTCGGGGTGGGTTAGAGAGGAATGGACTTCCTCTATTTCAGTAGTGGAGATGGCGGTTGGGACGGCTGGAGAGGTTTTGGGGTTAGGGTTTTATGGAGCGGGGTCTGTGTTTGGGGCTACGAAGGGGACCATGGCGAGTTGGTCCTGGGTTGGTGATGGTGGAGGGGTAACAGTGGTGGTTGCTGGAGTGGTAGAGGTGGAAGGTAGGGATTGGGTAATGGCGGCGAGGAGAGCGGGGTCGATTCCCATGGAGGACAGTTTGGTGAGGAGGGTTTGGAGGTCTTGGGCGATGGTGTTGGGGAGGTTTGAGTTGGAGGCCATTTTTGTGAGAGAGGGAGAGTTCTAGGAAGACGAGAGACAGAGAGGAAGGGAGAGATTGCTTGAGGAAGATAAGGAAACAGTGAGGAGGAGACTTACCCGGAGACTCCGATTTATAATCTTCACCTAATCTTCTAGTGTTTCCAAAGATAAATTCAAATGTTTTCAGTTTCCAACAGATAACAATTGCAATCTTCCAACTTTCCAAAATAAAATCAGAATCTCGTCCAAATCCGACTTAGCCAGCCGAATTACCCTTCCCAACTCCTTTCCATCAAATCAACCCTAAATGCTCAACGCGGCCCAACATAGACTTCCATCATTACACCCTGTAAACACACGTCACCACAACCTGCAAGTCACAGAAGCCGAATCGTTTTCCCGCCAAACCAAAAAGTAGTAGGGTGTGATGTTGGGGGTTAGTTACCAGAGAGGGTACAAAAGACCATCACACCAAAATCTATGATATTTGCGATTGATTTTTACATCATGCCTGAGGAGTCTCCAGTTGTGGATGATAAGAGGGGCTCATTGGAGACTTCAAACATGGCGGTCTAAGTAAGCTGTAGAATCTACTATCATTTGGACTTATGATGAGGGAACAAAACATCAAGTTGATTCTTTTGGGTTGAAATAAAGCTGATTCATGTGACAAATGATGACATAGAAGATCATGCACGACATTCAGTACATCAAGGAAGTAAAAGCACATATTCAAGTCAAATGTTTAATTAATACCCAAGGAAGAGAATGCATATCAAGACATGAAAGTTCATCTTTCACCATTTACCACGTAATCTAGCCAATCATCGAGGAAACACAACAAATGGACATGTAGTTAGGGGAACAAACCAGGCTTCGTATGGAACTGAATGTAAAGTTCTCCAACAGGTGTCTTAATGAGAAAACTGGCGTCTGATTCTTTGTTCCACGAGATTCCTTGTTTGCCAATCTTTCTCGACACAGTGATGTCTTTTCTAGATGTACATGGTACCTGAATTTTCAAACAAGGAACAATTTAGTCATTAAGCCTTTATCCACATCTCCATTTCCTTTACCTTTGCCACCAGGCCTTAGAGTCTCAGTTATTCCTGCAGAAGTGAGGTGAGACTCGCTTTGTTCCCTGTCAAGTAACTGACCCTTGTACGAATGAAATACCGGGAACTTTCCTCACTTTATCCTGCACAGAAAGAGTTAGTTCTTGCGAACCCAGACAAGCTTATGCTTTCTGGGCACAGGAGCAACATATCTAATCTTAGGAGGTTCAGTCTTCATTTGCTCTCTAGTAGTGCGAGCAATCTCCTCATTGTGTTGCTTGAGAAGACACTCTTGCTTGTAGTGACCAGAGTGTCCATAATACCAACAGACTCTGTGGCACTTTAGAGCTGCATACTTGCTCTTACCAGGCCAAATTGTTTTGTTAGCAATCCTTGAATAAAAATCAATATTATTGGAATTACTGCTTTGAGATTGCTTCAACCAGATGGCATGAGCCTTCTGTCCATGGTACCAAGCCTTTCCCTCCTCAGTCGAGTTTGAACAGTTTTTGCCTTTGTTCCCTTTGAAGGAACCTTCCTCCTTTTCTTTTATAGACTGTTTTCCTTCGACTTTAGAGCCTTTTTGCTTGGTTCCATCAACAGGAAGTTTGGGTTGATAGCCAATCCCAAAGCGAGGTATTTCCTTTGACTCAGTCTTCTTTTCATTCTTGGCTGCAACAAAGACAATACCTTTTGGCTTGTCCTTCTGTTTCTCACTGAGTTTGGTTAGATCACTAGAAAGTTTTGCATTTCCTAGTTTCAACATTAATGACTCAGCCTCAAGTGAAGAAACAGAGGACTCTAGAGACATAATCTTTTCAGTGAGTTTGGGACACTCAGAGCAAGAGTTTGAAGAGGAGGATGAACCTTTCTCAAGCTTGAGCACTTTGTTTGCCCAACCCTGATTTTCTTCGATCAAACCTGAGATCGATTCATCTTTTTCTTCCATTTGCTCACTGAAAAGACTATTCTCATGAACAAGTTTCTTAATGAGAGATATCAAGCTTTCTTTAGATTTGCTTTTTAAGCTTGATACGAGATCAGATTCAGTTACCTCATCGTTGAGTAGATCTCCCTTTGATTCATTTAGTTCTTCAATGGCCATCAAGCAGACATCCCTGGAGTGTGACGAATCTTCGTCATCTGAGTCTGAGTCTCCCCAGGTGGCAACCATTGCATGCTTTCCTTCATTTGCTAGAGGCATTCCTGCCTTTTTCTTGAAGCAGTTTCTGGCCATATGTCCCTTGTTCTGACAGTGGTATGATGTGACCTCGTCTACCATGACAGCTACAGACGAGGAGGAGGCTATGAGTCTTAGGTCCTCAGGTCCCATTACTAGAGCACGAGCCAAAGCTATTCAAGCTGCGACTCAATCACTGGTGACCAGACTCGTAGCAGGTCAGGGACGTCCAACTACAGATGAGGGATCCATTCTGAGTTTAGTGACAGTTGGGACGTCTACACAGTCTGCAGAGATCCCGGAGCTTACAGAGTAGAGATATTGATCGTTATTCGCCTAGTTATCGATATTTCTGATTTATGACATTTATCAGTATTTTTCCCGGATATTATTTATTATTATTTTCAGCATTTTTAGGGAGTTTAGGAGGTCATTTCTATACTTAGAATGACCGAAATTCCTTAGGGTTTTTTTTAGTATTTTATTTGTTTTATTTTTAATCTTTTTGGTTAAGGAAAAGGAAGTCTTCCTTTTACTTAACCTAGCTTGTAGCCCCCTTTCTTCTTCACGTTAATTATACAGACTTTATTGTTGAGAGAAACTCCAATTGAGCCTCCATTAACGTCCTCCTTGATTCTCTTGGTTAAGCTTGCTCCCTCGCGTTTCTGCCATTAATTCCTTTAGATCTAGGTCGAGCTTGCTCCCTTCGTCTATTCCGCTTCCAAAACCTCCACCTCTTTCCAGCCCTAATCTGGTCGTGCACATCACCTCACCCTACGGCCAACTCCCTCAAATCCTATCGCTTCCGCAATCGCTTCCGCCTCGTCGTCGTCTTGCAATCTCCATCAACGCAGACGCCTATTCAAGGAGTTGTTTCGCCCCACTACGGATTCATCACGATCTCATCCGGGACTTGAGACCTTCTTCATAGCAAGGTCACATCAACTGGCATCAGAGCCTTCGAATCTGTAAGTCGAATCGATTCCTTGCTTATCACAACCTTATTTTCGTGTCAAAAATTCCAAATTTTTTTTTTCCTGCATTTTTCGTGATAATTCTGACTAATATTATTCAGATCTATATTATTATAGTCGAAAATTTAAAAAAAAAAAAAATTCTCTTCAAGGCCGAATTATTTTAACCTAAAAAAACATTGTAGATTTGCATTGAAAACTCGTCTTTGGTGTAAATCTCTCAAAAAATTCGTGTGCTTGCTATTTAGAGTTCTTACCTTGTCCCCTACACACAACAATTGCTCTTTGTGTTGGTAATTTGGTGATTGAATTTTAGATCTAGATTTGCATGCATAGAGGTTGAATTGTTGTACTTGACCTTTTTGCCATTAATCTGCGTCTTCTTTGATCTCCTTCTTTCCAACTTGAATCAATAGAGTGTGTAGTAGTCTAGAATATTTTTTTCAGAATTTTTTGAGTCCGGATCTGCGCAAGAAGGCTTCGTTGAAGAATTTTCGCCGTTGAAGATTAGGGTTCTTGAGTTCTTGTTGCAATTTCTTTAAAAAAAAAAAAAGGCTGAGATCTTTCCTTGTAGAAAAAGCCAGATCTGAAGATTGCCAAAAAAAATTATCAATCAAAAAAAAATTAAGGCAATCACAAATTTGTAATTAGGGCAAGTTCGTAGGGCACCACTTGTCCTCGGCGCCAAGACAAGCCCGGTGTCGGCGCATCCGAAGCCAAGACACTCGCGACTTCGGCGCCCAGCTCGCCGCGTTCCTCGCGCGCGCGCCCAGCGACACGCCTTTCTATCCCGGGTGTTCCCTGATCCGGGTTAAAATCCCCCCGCCCAGCTCAACGAAGACGGAGCTCCCAGATCCGGGTTCTTTTCGTGGGTCCGAATTTCAAACCCTACGGAAGACCTTCGGTATTTTTTATTTTTATTTATTTTTAATTTTTCTTTTTGTGTCGATTTCTGCTTTCGCTTTTTACAGTTGTCCTTCTGACTTTGGTGTGAGTTATCCACTTTTGTTAGTTTACAGCTGCTTAGCCGGGACGCCTAGGTTCACGCCGGATTAAATTCTGTGCCTACCGTTATATCCGGGCGACAGCAGTTGAGGTTACTGTAGGGGTATTAGATTGCAGGGATCTGAGTCCTTTTATTTTTTTATTTTTTTTTATTTTTGTGTCGGTTTCTGCATTCACTTTTTTACAGTTATCCGTCTGACTTTAGCGTGAGTTATCCGCTTTTGTTAGTTTGCAGCTGCTTAGCCGGGACGCCTAGGTTCACGCCAGATTAAGTTCTGTGCCTACCGTTATATCCTGGCGACAGCAGTTGAGGTTTCTGTAAGGGTATTAGAGTGCAGGAGCTTTTTGTGAGAAAAGCCGAACTTAGGTGGCAACGTGGAGAGATATAGGGTGCGCAAAGCCAAAATAAGGTAATCGTTGCCCTATCGTTATTGATTCATTTTCCATTTCCTCTCTCTCTCACTGTCTTGGCTGTTATAGTCTTGTTGGCATATTAGGCTTATATTGCTGCAATTTATATCTACAATTTGTTTGCTGAGTTATCGCTGCATTTTGTGATTGTTGTGTGATTATCCTTAGCCTTCCCGCCCTCACGGCCATATCAGCCTTGCTTTTAGTTGTGATATCTTGGTAGTTCGACTTCTCTTTCGTCTCTGTTGTTTTGTTTTTGTTTTTTCCTTTGCTCTGTTGGGGTTTCTGTTGTCTTTTCAGGATAATGGTGAACTCCAATGACGGACAGGATACGGGTCGGGTCGATCAACTGGCTACTGCCATTGAGCTTTTGGTGGCCAATCAACAACGTTCCGACGCCGCCATTCAGAGCAACGCGGCTGCCATCGCACGTTCCGAAGAACGTTCCGAAGCCAATTTTGCCGCCATGCGTGACCTGCTCAGTAGAGTGATGCCCTCTCCGTCACCGAACAACTGTGACGACCAGAGTACCCTAGCCCAGAAGCAGAAAAAGGGCAAGGGCGTTCTGATATCCGATCCTCCTACGCAGCATCAGCGGAAAGGATCGCAAAAAGAGAGTAGCGCGTCGAAGAAGAAGGTGCGTTCCAAATCAGTCCAGTTGACCATTCCTGAACGCAACTCTCAGGACGAGGATGAGCAGGACGATGATGAGTCGTCTTCAGAGGAGGATGAACAGGTAGATGACAGTGCCGTCAAACGCCAGAGCAGACGCACAGAACTACATGCTTCCACCAGCAAGCACGGGAAACCCTCCGCAGCTCGTCCAAG
Organism: Rheum nobile; assembly: GCA_027886185.1. NCBI lineage: Eukaryota > Viridiplantae > Streptophyta > Magnoliopsida > Caryophyllales > Polygonaceae > Rheum > Rheum nobile. The sequence goes on along the minus strand of WOAB01000563.1, from coordinate 10,771,607 downwards.
TCGACAACAGGTAAATTCTGAAACCTTCAATGTCCATTCTTTTGCTGACCATCAGAGTACTGTTTCTCCTGTTGAGTCAGATCCAGATGAAGGGTTCCCAGAATTTGATCTTGAGGATGAGGAAGAAGGGGCCTATGGATTTTCTGCAGGTTATCACCCGCCCCTACAGGACCCACCAGAGCAGCAGCTTCATCGTACAGGTTGGGTTCCTCCTCAACAGCAGCCACAGAATCAGGCTGCTTATTACGCTGCACAGGGTTATCCACAGCCATATCAGCAGCAGCATGTTGCCGGTCCTCCACGAGCGCAGCGACGGCAACAACCACCAGTTGGACAGCAGCGGCAGGGGCCTCCACAGCAGAATCTCTATGCCCCGGCTGCAGGCCCACAGCGATACACACCCCCATCTACGTATCACCAAGCAATTAAGGTAAAAATCGAACCCTTCCTTGGTACTTATGATCCTTCTACTTTCATAGATTGGTTGCAGAGTACCTGCCATGTTCTTCAACACTATCAATTTGAGGAGCATAAGAAGGTGGAGATCGTCACCTTGCATTTCCAAGGAGCAGCGCGCACCTGGTGGAACCGACTGGTCCAACAGCATGCACGCATGGGGTGGGCACCTGTGACAGAGTGGCAACAGCTAGTAGCGCTCATGACGCGCAAGTACGTGCCGACAACATACCGAGAGGATATGAAGACGGCCATTGCACTTGCTACTCAGGGTCGTGATACGCCACAGGAGTTCTTTGCTCGCTTAGAAGACATGTACTTCAAAGCCGGGGTAAGTGTTACTCCTTCTACTCTACGTACACGTTTTGTCACGGGTTTGTCACAGCCGTACAGGGATCAGGTTGACGTTCTGCCAATCCGAGACCTCAACAACGTAGTACATACTGCGCAGAAGCTCTATCTTCAAGCGCAGCGACGTCGACAGCAGCCTTGGCAGTCTTCGTCTTCTCCCTCACCAAGGTATACCTCGAACCCTGTCAATTCTTATCGCACTAACTCTTCTTCTAGTTTTGTGCCTAGACAGGATCGTACAGGTATTGCGTCTACTACGACGCCGCGGCCGGCGCCCCCTTCTTCTGCGCACCGACAGCCATCGGCCTCTGCTGAGACAGGCCGTACAGATCGTTCCAGCGGTCGAGAGTGTTACAGATGTGGTGGACGAGGACACTATCAGAAGGACTGCCCCAATCAGAAGCGTGTCCTCTACTCCGCCAAAACTGAAGACTACGAGAGCCTCTCGGATGAAGAGGAGAACGTCCCGGAGGAGTCTGCAGAGCTGACTGATGAGGTGATCAGGCCGAGCGACCATGATACAGACGTCATGCATTATGCCTTGGTCACCAGACGCGTCCTCAGCGTCAAGGAAGGAGGTCCGCTTGACCAAAGGGAGAATCTGTTTCATTCCCGGTGTCGTATGAAGAATGCATCGCTGAGTCTGATAATAGATGGCGGGTCGTGCTGCAACATTATAAATGAGAGAGTCGTCCGCGACTTCAATCTTCAAACGCAGCCACATCCTCAGCCCTACGGTCTGCAGTGGATTTCAGACCAACCAGGTAACAATGTTTCTTTACAGTGTCCCGTTACTTTTTCCATAGGACCATATACAGACACTGTTTTGTGCGATGTTACCGCCATGGATGCCACCCATATTCTGTTAGGGCGTCCTTGGCTTTTTGACCGTCGCGTCTTCCATGATGGGTTTTTGAACAGCTACATGTTCACTCACCATGGAAAGCGCGTGACGCTCTTACCTATGACTCCGAATGAGATTTTACAGGACCATGCTATTAGACAGCGGAACAAGGATATACATGCTGCAAAGGACGCTGGAATACCCCCTCCAGAATCCCCTACAGCTTTGCAGCAGAGTTCCCAACAATTTCCTGCATCGTCTTCTTCGGGTTCACAGGGCCCTTCAAAACAGGTAAGTGACCAGTCCATTAGTCTTAAATTTCCTAACTTTAGTGGTCATGGTCAGCAGGTGCCTTCAATTAAGGATTTAGGGAAGGGCGCTGTAAAGGGTTCTGCTCATCAGAAGAGTGGAAAAGTTAGTTCTGCGCTGCAAGGCACTTGTGAGCAGCGGCTTCTCTTGGCGCGACGCCGGAAGGTTTCCAACGTCATCCAAGGCAAGTCTCCCTGTTTCCTACTCATTGCTCTTCCTACTGCCCTACCTGTTTCAGAGTCCGCACTCCCCTCTTGTATTTCATCCATTTTGCAGGAGTTTCAGGATGTGATGCCGGACGAGTTGCCAGATGGTCTCCCACCACTTCGTGGCATAGAGCACCAGATCGATTTTGTCCCGGGAGCTACTCTTCCCAACCGAGCTGCCTACAGAACTTCTCCAGAGGAAACAAAGGAGTTGCAAAAGCAGGTGCAGGAACTGTTGGAGAAGGGGTATGTGCGCGAGTCTCTTAGCCCGTGCGCTGTTCCCGTCATATTGGTGCCTAAGAAGGACGGCTCTTGGAGGATGTGCGTGGATTGCCGTGCCATCAACCAGATCACCGTCAAATACAGACATCCCATTCCTCGCCTCGACGACATGCTTGACGAGCTACATGGAGCGCAGTTCTTCAGCAAGATTGATCTGAAGAGCGGCTATCATCAGATTCGCATGAAGGAGGGGGACGAGTGGAAGACGGCTTTCAAGACGAAGTATGGTCTGTATGAGTGGCTAGTCATGCCATTTGGACTGACCAATGCTCCTTCTACGTTCATGAGGCTGATGAACCATGTCTTGAGAGCTTTTCTGGGTAAGTTTGTAGTTGTCTATTTTGATGATATTCTTATTTACTCTAGGACTTTAGATGACCATGCTGAGCATCTTCGCCTTGTTTTAGAGTGTTTGAGAGTAGAGAGCTTATATGCCAATCTTGGCAAGTGTGTATTTTGTTCTCCTTCTACAAACTTCCTAGGTTTCGTCGTCAGCAAGGACGGCCTGCAGGTGGATGCAGAGAAGATCCGCGCTATCCAGGAGTGGCCGACGCCAACTACTCCTACTCAGGTACGTTCTTTTTTGGGTCTGGCTGGTTTTTATCGACGGTTTGTTCGTGATTTCAGCACTATAGCCGCCCCATTACACGAGCTGACCAAGAAGGCAGCGTCTATCACTTGGCTTCCACGGCATGATGCTGCTTTTGCCGCCCTGAAGGATGCCTTGTGCCACGCGCCACTGCTGCAGCTTCCTGACTTCACCCGTCGGTTCGAGGTGGAATGCGACGCTTCTGATTTCGGCATCGGAGGTGTCTTGCTGCAGGAAAAGAGGCCGATTGCCTATTTTTCAGAGAAGCTGGCAGGTGCCCAGCTGAACTACCCGACGTACGACAAGGAGTTGTACGCGCTGATTCGGGTTCTGAAGACGTGGCAGCACTATCTGTGGCCTGCAAAGTTCGTGATTCACTCAGATCATGCAGCTCTTAGTTATCTGCGCAGCCAGACGACTCTTAACAGACGCCACGCTCGCTGGGTTGAGTTCATGGAGACGTTCCCCTATCTCATTGTTCACAAGAAAGGTAAGGAGAATGTGGTAGCCGACGCCCTTTCTCGCAGGTACGTCCTCATTACTCAGCTTCAGTCTCAGTTATTTGGGTTTGCATTGCTCAAGGATCTTTATGCTGTTGATCCTTTCTTTTCTACATTCTTTGAGCAATGTAAATCCACTGGTCATGAACATGCTACGTATTTCCTTGATGACGGATTTCTGTACAAAGGTGGGAAGCTTTGCATCCCTTCATCCTCTGTCAGAAATTTGTTGATTGAAGAAGCACATAGTCGTGGTCACTTTGGCGTGTCTAAGACGCTGGCAACACTTCGCGAACACTTCTTCTGGCCTAAGATGGCCAACAATGTTACGAAGTATTGTCAGAGTTGTGTGACATGCCATAAGGCTAAGGCCAGGTCTAGTCCGCATGGTCTCTACACGCCTCTGCCGATTCCAGCTGGCCCGTGGGAAGATCTATCCATGGATTTTATCACTGGGTTACCTCTGTCTCGGCGTGGTAGAGATTCTATATTTGTGGTCGTAGACAGGTTCTCTAAGATGGCACACTTCATTGCCTGTAAGAACACTAGTAACGCCACTGACGTTGCTAATTTGTTCTTCGACAATGTCGTGAGACTGCATGGTATTCCGCGCACTATTGTTAGTGATCGGGACACCAAGTTTGTCGGCCATTTCTGGAGAACCTTGTGGGGTAAGCTCGGTACTAAACTCCTATTTTCTACGAGCTACCACCCACAGACGGATGGTCAAACAGAGGTGACCAACCGCACTCTTGGAGCCCTCCTTCGGACGGTTCTGAAGAGTAACCCACGCAGGTGGGAGGACTTACTGTCTACTGTGGAGTTTTCTTATAACAGGTGCAGGCACAGCGCGACTAAACTGACCCCGTTCGAAGTTGTCTATGGACGGAACCCGATGACGCCGCTGGACTTGACTCCCTATCCTCGGAAGGATACAGACAACACCACAGCTGACAGATTGGCAGATCACATCAAGGAACTGCACACTCGGACGCGCAACCAGCTGGAGCGCAGAGCAGCAGATTATGCGGCCCAGAAGAACAAAGGACGACTCAGGATTGTCTTTGCTCCTGGCGACTTGGTTTGGCTTCACTTGCGGAAGGAGCGTTTTCCTTCCAACCGCGAGTCTAAGCTCGACCAAAGGGGTGATGGACCATTCCGTGTTGTCAAGGCCATCAATGACAACGCCTACCAGCTAGAGCTCCCAGACAAGTATGGTGTTCACCCAACCTTCAATGTTGCTGATCTATCACCGTACGTGGAGCCAGCGTATGATGAGGGTGAAGCGGGGACGCTTCACACTCAAGTGGGGGAGGATGATGTGACCTCGTCTACCATGACAGCTGCAGACGAGGAGGAGGCTATGAGTCTTAGGTCCTCAGGTCCCATTACTAGAGCACGAGCCAAAGCTATTCAAGCTGCGACTCAATCACTGGTGACCAGACTCGTAGCAGGTCAGGGACGTCCAACTACAGATGAGGGATCCATTCTGAGTTTAGTGACAGTTGGGACGTCTACACAGTCTGCAGAGACCCCGGAGCTTACAGAGTAGAGATATTGATCGCTATTCGCCTAGTTATCGATATTTCTGATTTATGACATTTATCAGTATTTTTCCCGGATATTATTTATTATTATTTTCAGCATTTTTAGGGAGTTTAGGAGGTCATTTCTATACTTAGAATGACCGAAATTCCTTAGGGTTTTTTTTAGTATTTTATTTGTTTTATTTTTAATCTTTTTGGTTAAGGAAAAGGAAGAGTCTTCCTTTTACTTAACCTAGCTTGTAGCCCCCTTTCTTCTTCACGTTAATTATACAGACTTTATTGTTGAGAGAAACTCCAATTGAGCCTCCATTAACGTCCTCCTTGATTCTCTTGGTTGAGCTTGCTCCCTCGCGTTTCTGCCATTAATTCCTTTAGATCTAGGTCGAGCTTGCTCCCTTCGTCTATTCCGCTTCCAAAACCTCCACCTCTTTCCAGCCCTAATCTGGTCGTGCACATCACCTCACCCTACGGCCAACTCCCTCAAATCCTATCGCTTCCGCAATCGCTTCCGCCTCGTCGTCGTCTTGCAATCTCCATCAACGCAGACGCCTATTCAAGGAGTTGTTTCGCCCCACTACGGATTCATCACGATCTCATCCGGGACTTGAGACCTTCTTCATAGCAAGGTCACATCATGGTAGCACACGACATCTTTTAGGTCTTTGTTCCCTTCGGAGGAACTCGACGAATCCTTGTTCCGAGACCAAATCTTCCTCATGGCTCTTGTGATGAGCGCAACATCTTCATCACCATCTTCATCTTCATCTTCATCTTCGACTTGAGACAAGTCAAAAGCCCTTTCCACCTTTAAGGCAATGCTCTTCGCCTTCTCCTCTCCCTTCTTGTTCAGCTTGTGATTATAGACAGAGGCATTGCTTTCCAGCTTAACAACAACCTCTTCCATGGTAAGAGTCTTGAAATCCGTCTGAGAGTAGAGAGCAAGAGCAATGGCATCCCACTGAGAGTTTAGGCCTTGCATGAAGTGATGAGTCAGTTTCCAGTCTGGCATTGCTTCACCAAGGAACTGAAGTTGACCAATTAGCCCCTGGAATCTGGAGTAATACTCCTGAATGTGTTCATCTTTTCCCTGAGAGACTTGGTCGTACTCCTTTATCAGAGAGAGAATTCTGTTCTTCTTGGCATCTTGATTTCCTTGATGAAGACGCTTCAAAGCATCCCAGATTTTCTTGGCAGTCTTGTAACTCATGATTTTCTTGAGATCCGAGGGAAGAAGAGCCATGTGAAGGATCTTCTTAGCCCTGTTGTTCTTCTCCAACTTCTTCCAGTCATCATCGGTGTAGTCAACCTTTGGTTTTGGCTTAGTAGCATCTGTCTCATTTTTAATAGCCAGAGGTCCAACTTCGATGACTCGCCAGATCTGTCCATCAAGGGAACAAATGTGGGACTCAATTTGTTCCACCCACCAGTCATATTCTCATGCCTTCAGAATTGGTGGCTTCCAGAATGAATCTCCGATTGCATTGCTTGACGACGACATCTTTCCTGCAAATTCTATAATGAAAACAATCTAGAGCACCAGGCTTTGATACCAATTGTTGGATCGTTAGAGTTACGTCTGAGGGAACAAAGGCTTTGTTCCCACATAAGGCACAACGGATTAAAAACAACAAGAAAGATAATGAACGAACTCACGATGTATAGTGGAAACCCTGATTAGCAAAACTAGCTTCTCAAGGAAAAACCACTACCTTCAAGCTTCCGCTTGAGAGGATTTTGAAGCGTGTACTTGTCTTATTGATTTCTTGTTCGATTACACTTGTATCCTGGACTTCGACCTCTAAACAACCAACTAGACTCGAAGCCTCTTCTACAACGATGAATCCGAACTCAACCCTCAAAGACTCACACACACTTCACTTCACTCTCTTTCTTTTCTCTTCTCCTTCTTTTTCGTCGTTCAAAGTCGTTCTTCGTCGTTGTTAGAAATGAATCCCCATTTCACCTAAATACAACTTCGGCTAAACCCTAATCAAACAAGATAAGATGTTCTTAAAATGGATTACTAGAAGATAGGATTTTATGTTAAGAATAATATCCTAACCGATCATATTGATTAAGGAAGGAATTCCTTAATTAATCTAATCGGAAAGGATATCAAACTTCTCTCTCCAATTTTATATCTAAGGAAAGATTCCTAGGATAACATGGATCGGGCTTTTCTCTCTCCGTATCTTCTCGACCCGGTTTGATCCTTGGAGCCGAAGTCTTCAATCTTTTATCGCGTGTGCTTCTTGATTTGTTTCCATAATCAACACGCTGTATTTCTTCTTTCCATTCGCATCTTCGATCTCGTTCGTCACTTCAGGTTCTTGCGAGGTAACAAAGCACATGAAAAGAGCTTTGTTCCCTCTGCGATCCTTCACTGCAATGGTTCCCTGAGATAACTGTCTTTGTTCCTGAAACACTTAGTATCCATATCAGTTGAATGTTTGTTACCATCAAAACCTAAGGAATTCAACAGTTACCCAAGGCATAGACAAGAGCAAGGTAGCAAAGTAAGTGATCATATTTCAAATGCATACCATCCACATCACTCAGAGCAACAAAATGAGGCAGTAAGAGATTGAATACACAACATACATTCCAGAAAATTTTTTGCTTTAAAATTAATTGTTCAGTATTAGGATGATGCTTATGGTGGACAAAAGCAAGTTTATGCTGACAGGATATAAATGAAGTACAACAATGAAAGTAAGGGACACACTGCACATACTTAACCATTTTCCCATTATAAGGGTCTTGCCAATACAGAACAAAAGAACCAACAAGCCTAGAGTGGGGCTTATGGCTACTACAATTAATCCCAGGGCAAAGAAAGCAGATAGTAATCATGTGGATTCTATTACACCAAGGCATAAGATTCCAAAAAGAGATCAAGGGGTTACCCTTTTAGCTAGGATTTCATCTAAGGTTAAACCAAAATCCAAGACAAGATTACTAAACTTTAACATAAAATTATTTTTTCAGTTTTTTGGGACCCTTCAGTCCCGAGGTGGCGGTTTCTTCCTCTTAGGTCAACTTTTTGCGCTTGTTGTGTTCAGAGATGGCAGATTTTGGAAAAGCTGCATTATCATCTTCAGCAGTAGGCTTGGTTTTAGCCTTAGCAGATTTCCCCAGGAGAAGAGTATCCCCTGGAGCAACCAAGCCAATGCTCTCATCATCAATCTCTTTGCTAGGAATTTCTGCACATTCCACAAATTCATCCAACAAATCATCTTGCTCAATGAAATCTTCTATCTCACTCCCCTTAAGAGTGGGTAGCTCCTCCACAACCAGCACAGGAGTTGACCCATTTGGAGCCCCCAGGCATACCCCAAGAGTATCCTTATTAGGGTGAGGCAATGAAAATGGAGGAGTTAAACTCGGAGGGAGCTCACTGTTCATAGCACTTTCCACAGAATAAAGCACATCCAATTTTGCAGTAGTAACATTAGGAGCAGTAGAGGTTACCTTAGAACTAGATTTTTGATTCACAACAGAATCTGGAGTAATAGAATTCTTACCAAAACTCTTGTTCTCACCCATAGGAGAAGGGCCATCATGAGTCACCACAATAGGACCAATAACTTTGACAGAGGGATTGTTTTTTGCAGAAGGGCTTTTCTTCTTGGGAGGTATCTCCTTCCACTGGTTCTGTTCACTACTAGATGGTTCCTTTTCTTTCTTATCAAGAGAGTTCACATGGAGCCTTTGAAAGTTGAGCTGCAGCGACTGAGGTCGGGTATTTCTCAGTGGACACTTATCGAAGTTATGCTCAAGTGCCCCACAGTTTCCACACCCAATCGGGGATTCTTCAAACCAGATGTTGTACACTTTGGAATTGCCTTCCTCATCAGGTATCACAATGGTTTTGCATTTAATTTTGTTGACATCCACATTAATACACACTCGGGCATAATTTACTCTCTGTTTTTTCTCAGTAAAAGGGCCGAGCTTTATGAGGGTGCCAAAGTTGTTCATCTCAATAATAGTACTAATAACATCAAAGCTAAAAACTCAACTGGAAGATGAGGGATCCTGATCCACATATCCACAGTAGATATGGGTTTAGTAAAGGGATCAAAATTTGAGCACCAAGGTTTCAAGAGCACATGTTTCCCAAAAACATGGTAAGGGCGCCCCTCCCAAGCTTTTTTCTGATCAATAGGGTTGGCAAATCTAAGCTCAAACCAAAGGTTTGATTTTTCAAGAATCTCAAAAGAACCTTTTATAAAACGCCAGTCATTTTTGAGTTTTGACCTTAGTTTAAAGAAATCAGAGGGTTCACCAATGATATACCCAAGGAGAGAGGTCTCCTTGAGTTTCAAAATGTTTTGTCTAACCCCATAAAGTTTGGACAGATAGAGTTCCATATCAATATTATTTTTGGTGTGAGAATGGAGACTGTGAGTCTTAGACTTGTTTTGAGTGATAGAAGCACTCACTGGGTAAGGGGTTACCTCAGTTGTTTCCACCACAAAAGGTTCAAGGGACACTTTTTCAACCATATCAGAAGAGCTAGGATTTCCGGGAATAGAACAAAAAACATCTTTCATGGACTTCTTCCCCTTACCCATTGGATTGGATATAGGAAGAGCCAGGTCAAGCACACAATCAAGATGATAAAACCCAACAAGGCACCAGTTCACAAAGGCAGAATTAATAAAGTGAGATTTCGAAGGATAGTAGATGAGATTCAACCAGTCAAGCAAAGCACTTAAATAGACAATATCAAATATAAGCAGCAAAGCAGAGAAAATAGGAGAGAAGGAGAGAATACACCTTTGATTTGAGGAGGGCAAATCACCAACTCTACTCACACAGATTCGGGGATTGTTTCGAGGCACCCATCCCTCTGTAGCTAAGGGGCTCCGATTGGTTCCATGATATCCCAAACCATCCTTTAGACAGCTTGGTAGATCATGATAATCCGGGTAAGCCTTACCAGCCACCTTGTTACCAGTACAGAGTGCTTTAGCAAACCCTAACCAGTCAAGGCGATCTTCGCTCAGAAGGAAACTTCGAGAATCGAAAGGATAGAGGTTCAAAATCCACATGTTAGTAGTCAAGATCTGGAGCAGGTAAGCTGCAGACGTGTTTGTAGGGATTTAGATGCTTAAAGAGGAATTTCAGGAAAATGTTTCTCCTAACATCTAACCAAGGATCTCATGCATAAACTAAATAGATCATAGATAAGAAGAATTAATTACCTCTTGATGCGTGTTTGAATCTTCCTGGAATGGGGAGATTAGAGCCTCAAGTGTGACTCCTCTAGTTGGTCCACCCGAGTATGGATCTGGATCGCCTTTGATGTCGTCTGCTAGAACGAACGAACGAAGGAGAACTTGGCTTCACTTTGGGAGATGTTCGGCCGTGTACTGTTGTATGAGGAGAATGTAATTCTCTTATGAACTATGCACAGCCGTACTTCTTTTAGGAGGAAAGAATGTTCTGTTTGTTTTAATGAGAAACAAATCACATATATAAGATCATATCTTATCCTAATTGATGGATATAATATCTTTATATTATTTCCATATATCTTCTAATAAGATATCTTATTATCAAGTAATTATTAATGGTAACTTTTACCCATTAATAATAAAAGCCTATCTCCCAATATAAACCACATGAGCCGAAATCCATGTCTAACATGGGCTTTCGGTTCGGTTTGATCCAGCCCATAAACTCTAAGGGTGTGACCTCATAGGACCCGATAATAATAGCAATAGACTTTATAACATATAGTCCATAAATCATAGTTGGCTTCTAGCAAAGCACTATGACTACCTAAGATAACCGGATTATGAATCTCCATAAATGGTCCCACTTCATAATTAGTAATTGCACCTTTGATTAAAGGACACAATTCCTTCAATCTCCCACTTGTCCTTAAAACAAGTGTGAAATGTTAAAAATTCCTTTGTCACCTAGTGTCTTATTTGACTATATGATGAAACTCATCTTTACCGCCAAATACGTTTCTTGAACTCTTGAGATCAAATTGTCAGTACAGATGATTACTAATAATCCATCTGAGCATGGCCATGCGTTTTCACAGCTCTCACTCTTCAAGTGGTCGAGACACCAATCCTTTCCAAATGTATCATAGTATACACGGAATGGGAGGACATATTCAATCTTGTAAGACTACAGCTCCCACTCAACTTTTGGCAATCCCAATCACTGCTTTTATAACTGCCTATTACGGTCAGCGTTTGACAGCGTCAAAGACATACCAGCAGACAAATGATAACTATATCATACTCATATCTAAGGAACTCACTAATCATGAATAATCCTAGAACTCCACAGTAAAGTACCGAGGAGTCCTAAGATCGGTTTGTCCGATATGTATCGGTATACACATCTATGTAATCGATTAGACATCTCTATGTCCCTATAACACATGAAACCCGGTGTTATCAATCAATCTCACAATATGATTGTTTGATTAAGTCATTTGTATCCAAGTTAATGACTTAGACCATGGACTTCTAACAATTTTATAATTTCAGTTCACTTAATGGGGTTTCATTCACCAAAACAGTTTTGATGAGCCCATTTGATAATTATTAAATTGTTTGGATACTTTATCTAATCCCAAGCAATGATTAAATAATAATATGAAACTCATATATAAATCAAGCATAAATGTCTGTGATAACAATAAACAGGGTTTATCATAAAACAAACAATGTGTCTCAAAAGAACTTTCTAATATGCTTCAGCCCCTTGGCCCGAGTGTGACTGTCATGCTTGGGCCTAGGCATGGGCTTGGTCAAAGGATCTGCAATGTTGTCGTTTGTGTGCACTTTGCACATCCTTACGTCTTCTCTATCAACATAGAGTCTGCTAATGTCCCTTGCTTCGAGCTCTTTCAGCTGATGGCTCCTCCATTCAGAATGAAGACGTATCCAGATTGAGATTCAAAATCATCCCTGTCTGTCTGAAAACTTGCATCAGTATAGCCCTTGATGACCAGCTCGTCATCACCTCCAAATACCAAGAGATCATCCCTAGTCCTTCTCAAGTACTTTAGGATGTTCTTGGCTGTACTCCAATGTGTATCACCCGGGTTTGATTGGTACCTGCTACACATACTCAAAGCATATGCAACATCTGGGCGAGTACAAGTCATTGCATACATGATGGATCCTATGGCTGAGGCATAGGGAATCCTGATCATCCTCTCAGTTTCACCAAGTGTCTTAGGACATTAGCTCTTGCTGAGATGTAAGTCATACTGCATAGGCAGGAACCCTTTCTTAGAGTTCATCATATTGAATCTGTGAAGGACCTTATCTACATAAGTTCCCTGACCAGACCAATAAGTCTCTTAGATCTATCTCTATAGATCTTAATGCCTAGTATGTACTCAGCCTCTCCCAAGTCCTTCATTGAGAAATACTTCTTAAGCCACTCATTAACTGTCTCCAGCATAGGAATGTCATTCCCAATGAGTAATATGTCATCCACATATAGAACTAGGAATGCCATTTTGCTCACACTAAACTTCTTGTAGACACAGGGCTCTTCTTCACATCTGATGAAGTCAAACTTTTTGACCACTTCATCAAAACGAAGATTCCAACTCCTGGATGCTTGCTTAAGTCCATAGATGGACTTTTTAAGCTTGCATGTTCTCCTATGGTATTCTGGATCCTCAAAACCTTCTGGTTGCATCATGTATACAGTGTTTTGGGGCGAAAAGATCAATTAACCTAAATTGCCTTAGACGGGGTAACTAGTTGATCGAATAGTATAGAATAAATCCAAACCAAATAAACAATTAACCACGTATGAAATAGAAGCAAGATTGTATTATGATGTATTGATCAAGTGATAACAGAAATGAGTCGAAATACAACTTATCCTCAAGGAATAGGAGATCAAGTCTTGTCCGACCGGCTACTCTGATGGTTCGACCGTCTGCAATTGGATGATGTACCAAAGGAACTCAACGAGCACCAGTATGCTAGTAAGCTTTTTCAAGAGCTGAGTTGATGATTGTCGTCTAGAAACACGTGTCCTTTTGATCGTTCTTTCATGGTCTATTTATGGTGTTCTTTCCTTCGACCGTTACCGCTTTTTTGAGATCTCTCCATTTATTGCCGAACGTAATCTCTGGGATCTTCCTCTTAATGACACCCCTAATTCTGTACTTAAATTGGCTGCCGTTTGCTCAGGATCTTGAGTAGTTAAAGCTCTGGGCGAGATTCTCGAGATTGGTCGGATCTCACGCGTTTGAGGAGCGTCCGACGCCTTTCTTCAATCTTCTCGGCCTACTCCTTTACTTGAGTTTGGCCCAATTTGTTTGCATCGGTTCCATTAGAGCATGTTGGGCCTAACAATAGCCCCAAGTTGTTTTTGGGCTTAAGGTAGCCATGAGCGGGAGCCCAAACAACTTCCTCTCTGCATGATCTCCACCATCCGATCCGGGCGCAACAGGTGAGGGCTAACGTGGCGACGATCTCGCGGCGTGATGGGACATCTCTGCTCTTTTATGATTCCCTCCATAAATCCGAAGCAGGCTCTGACGGTTTCAATTCATCTTCCCTCTTTGCTCTCTGTCTTGGTAGGTTTTCTAAGTTTTTCAGAGAATTTCTCTCCGATTTCCCCCTCTCTCTGTCTTGGACATGGTTTTCAGTGATTCTTCCGAGTCGTCTTCCACCCACTCGAACTCGAGCAAGAACGAGCCCCCCCTTTTCCTACTGAAGGAGGCTGATGCTCTAACGGGGACGCTGACCGAGGCAGAACTGGAGCAGATCCTCCAAGTCGGAGGCTTCCCTCCTAAGACGGTCGCGAGGTTGCCGCACCCGGACGAGAGGGCCGATGCTCGTTACGAGGGGTGGATTTGCTTTTATGCCTACCCGTTCCGAATAGGACATAAGTTCTCATTTTCTTCCCTTGTCAGGGACTTTCTGGCGACTCTGGCACTTGCGCCGTGTCAGGTTATGCCCCAAGCGTGGCGGATCCTCAGAGTTTTGGATATGTTAAACTTGCAGTCGGGGGCTGCTTTATGGTATAATTACTCTTTGGGGTCGAAAAGCTCTTCTCGGGTCCAGTTGCGCATTCGTGAGGGTCGGAAGCCTTTGGTGGCTAATCTTGATGTAAACGACCGCGGATGAGGGTCGAAGTTTTTCTTCGTCGAGCGATCGTCTCTAGAGAAGGGGGGTGACTATTCGTTTTTGTTGTCGGAGTGGCGGGTCGAGAGTATGTATTTGACTTCTGTTTGCCAGTCATGTGTTTAACTTTTTGCTTACCTCTTCTTTTTTGTAGTCCCTGAAGCTGAAGACTTGGAAGTGGATGTTCAGTCGGAAGGCCTGACCAACATATTTCTTGGGATCCCTTTGTCGGAGCGTAAATTTGTGAACGTCAATCTGTTGTCCATCGCTCCCACTACTCAGGACATCATGTCGACTCTATCGTTGTCTCGGGTTAAGTGTAAGTCTTTCATTTTGAGTCATGTGTCTTCCATCGTGCGTTTGTATTTTGTATCTTACGTTTTGTCTGGTGTGTCAGCGTCTCCTGCCTGTCGGTCAAGCGCTCGCTTGAAGGGAGTATCCGGGAATGGTCTGATTGAGGAGAGGTTGGCAGCGGCTAGGGCCTCGTCGAGTAAATCGACGTCGGCCGAGTCGTCTCTTCCAGTCAAAGTCGGCACGAAAAGGAAGGCAGGTGTTTCTTCTGACGCCGGAAAGGTTGTGGCGGACACCTTAAAGAATAGGTTGACGGTCGCTCCTGGAATTGAGAAGATCGATTCGGTCGGGCGGTCGATTGCCGACTTATTCCATGCCCAAGATCCGTCTTTAAAGTCTGAGGTTGACGGCGTTTCTCCTTTAGACAGTATCGGCGAGGCGGGTTGCTCTACGTGGAAGGTAAATTGTCTCGTTGACTCTTAAGTATACCTATTTTCGTTGCATCGGCGGTTTTGAATTTTTGTTTTTGTTTCGTCGTTTCCAGACTTTTCAATTTCTCTTGGGTGCGTATTCCGGGGTTAAGAAGATGGTTGCTAAGGCCGAGGACATGGCTGCTAAGTCTGAGTCTGACCTGGCGTCCTTGAAGACCAAGGTGGAAGGGCCCGAAAGTCGTTTACAGGACGATGAGCACCATTTTACTAGAGAGTTAAAGACTTGCCAAGACGAGTTGGAAGTTTGTCGGAGGGAACTCAGCAAGAGTCAGACTAGCATTGAAGAGAGGGTCAAGTAGGCCAAAGTTGATGCTGGTCGGGTCGCAGGCGACGTAGGCGCTTTTTATGTGTTGAAGTCGCGTGTTGAAATGATTGAAGAATTTGAGGAGGGCAAGCATGAGGCCTGGGATCTGAAGGCAGAGAAGGAGACCATGGATTCCTTGTTTCCAAAGGGGAATCCAGGTTCGGAGTTGTTCCAGCTGGCCGACGTCAGAGAAGAGTCCCCAGATGAAAGCGTCGTTGAAGACGAGGTCCACTCCGGCGATACCGTACCGATCGAGCCCCAGCCTTCTTCCGACCCGACTCCTAATGAAGACAATGCTACGACCCCCGACTCTTGATTTTTTCATGAATGATTTGTGGTCCCACTTGTGCGTGGGAGAAAATATTTTTTGGTTTGGCGACCCGTCTACCATCGCGGGTCGCAGATTATGTTTTTTAGAATGTTTGAAGTCCTACTTGTGTGTAGGCAGACAATATGTTTTGGCGACCCGTCTACCATCGCGGGTCGTATGGATGTAAAAAAGTTACTCTTTTTTATTGACGTAATCTGTTTTACAAAGGGTCGACCTTGTTCCGTGTCTAATTATTTTGTCGGACTCTTTCAGAGGAGATGGTCGTGATGCCTTTGATTTGTGTCGGATTTGCCTGTATGCTCCGTCGAGTAGGGCTTTCCGCATCGTGTAAGAAAAAGGGAGGCCTGCAAGTGTATATGTTTATGTTTAGTCATGACTTAGTGTTATGCCGAGGAGGAAAGCAATATGTTTTCATCGCGTAAATGTAATAAGGTGTTCGACCTTATGTATTGTATAAGGCATGCGGTGTGCCGATGTGCCTCTGGTATTCATCTCCTCGTGTTCCGATCGATCGTGTAAATGTAATGTAAGCACTTTTGTGTGTGACTGGATCCAGCTTGTTTTTGTGATGTCCTGTACTTATGGTCACAAGAACGTACTCTTGCTAGATGTAAGTGTTAGGCTTACGAAATAGAATCGAGTTCGTAACAATGAATAACATACGAAAGGTGAGAGGGTTCTAGTGTCTTACCAGATGAAGTCAGAAGTGATACAACTTTAGGTGCATAGCGTTCCTGGTGAAGGATCATCCGAGACCTCACCTATGGCGCCCACAAGAGGAGATGGCCCACTCACAAGAGCTCAAGCCAAGCACATGCAAGAGGAGCTAGAGAACTTGGCAAACCTTCACGTCTCAAGGGAACCCACCCTCGTCGAGGACTTCACCAAACCTATGCTAAGGACCTTGGTGACCTTCCGAGCCAAGCCATGCGAGGGAGAATGAAGACGAGCCAGATTTGAGCCTCTGGAGGATGGCACGGTCTGTGGCACGGTTTGCCCAAACCGTGCATCCCCTCAGAACACCGTTTCTTTGCTCTCTGGAGTTTGGCTCAGTCTGTGGCACGGTTTGCCCAAACCGTGCAGCTCCTCAGAACCCCCTTTTCTGGCTGGGAAAGACCTTGTACGTAGGGGCCAGCTAGAGTCTTGTTTCTTTGTTGTTTTAGGTGTGTTTTAAGACTATTTTAGATACCTTTTATTTGGGCCTTTGTGGGTTTGTTTGGCCCATAACTCTAGGTAGTATTTAAGGTCTTTTGCTTGTCATTTGAAGGGACCTTTGCTGAAAATCAATGTTGCTTTGCACATGAAAACCGAGAGCTCCATGGGAGTGTTTCTCAAGTGTTGATTCGAACTAGCTTGGTTGTCTTGCGTTGTGTCAATCTCTTTCGAGTTGTTGGTGCTCGTAGGCTTCACAAGAATCCTTCTCGTGCTCTTGGGATACGTCCCTCGTTGTGTGAGATTGTAGAAGGAAGGGTTGGTTGTGCATTTGGTTTGGTTCTTGGTGTCTCCCGAGCTAAGGGTTTCTCCATTGCATCTCTCGGTTCTCCCTATATCCCTCTTGTTTATCTTTGTTCATTTTCAGATTTCTAACCTTGTGTTGTTTCATCTCTTCCATCTTCATCTTCCATCGAGTCCTTGGCGTCAAGATCGGGCACCCGCGGCTAATCCCCGCATCAGTTCCAACTTCTTGGGATCGGTTGCCCGTCTTTATCTTCCAGTCTATATGCTCCCTGTCCGACTACTTCTTTGATGAGGTAGGGACCTTCCCACTGAGGTGCGAGCTTTCCGTCGATCGGATTCTTGGTGTTTTGGAATGTCTTTTTAAGGACCCAATCTCCAACTTTGAAGACCTTGGTTCAAACGTTCTTGTTGTAACTTCTTGCAACTTGCTATTGGAACCTGACCATTCTAATTCTGGCTTTTTCCCTAGTCTCATCGATCGTGTCTAAGTTGTGTGCTAGCTCGACATCGTTTTGTTCATTCGTCTGGAGACCGTAACGGGCTGTCGGAACTAGTAGTTCGGCGGGAATGACCGCTTCGCTTCCGTAGACGAGTGAGAACGGTGATTGTCCGGTCGCGTTCTTTAGAGTGGTCCTGTCGGACCAGAGGATGAGGGGAAGTTCGTCTGCCCATTTTCCTTTAGCCCTTGTGATGCGCCCCTGCCTACCATGAATGCCACAGATGAAGAAGAGGCAATGAGCATTCGCTCAAAATGGCCAATCATAAGAGCACGCGCTAAAGCTATCGCCAACGCGACGCAATCCTTGATTGTTCGCGTCGTCGCCAGCCAAGGCACAATGGAGACCGCTGATGAGGCGTTGTCGTGACACCTAAACAAAATAATCCTAACAAACCTAAACAAGTAGTAGAGGCAAGAAAGGGTCGATCCCACAGGGAGGAAGTAATCAATCTATGTGTTTATAAGCATGCAAGGTAACAAGGGTTTTTTTGAGTATCAAACAGAGCAAAGTAAACATGTTTAGTTGACTTGAGAATATGAATGGGGAAAGTAGTTCCACTAGAACGAGATCCACAATACAGAGATATAAGTTGATCACTAAAATCTATTCAATCCAAGTTCTTTAACTATTCTTATGGTTGTTCCCATCCTGATCTTAAGCACTATCGATTCTCACAGTTGTCGATAGACTTATCACTATGTCACTGGTAAAGTACCTCCGATTCTCACATTTTTCGGTATACTTTACCACCAACAAAGCAATAGCAATATACACAAGGATATAGGATACATGCAAATAGAAAGACACCTTACTACTTAACATGCAACTGATTCTCACTCACGATTGTACGCTCGGAACCCTATACGCACAATCGTGTATGCCACTAGATATGCACTCGGAACCCCTATATGCAATCCTAGCAATTGATAAATATTACTCAACCTAGCTGGCCAGACTATGAAGAACAATGATAAATCAATAATCAATATAACCAAGAGAATCAAACCAACACACATAAGAATAAGAACAAGGAATATAAATCTCACAACCGAATCAACTGTATTGCTTCAAACGTCTAGCAGAACAAAGGTGTTTAGCTCTCCATGGATTAAAACCCTAGAGGCAAAATGAAAAACGAACTTCTAAAACTAAATTGTGTATTGTGTCTTGTGGCAACTAGGTTAACTAAAAAGTATTTAACCTAAATCTAAAAGTGATAAAATTAATAAAAGGAAATAACAATAAAATAAAACCAAAAATAAACAATCGAAATTGGGAAATTAATCCCGCATCCGGTTTCCTTCTCGTGCAAGCAGCTGCTCGGTGTCTCCATTCGCAGCCTCGGCCCATCTCAGCAGCAGCACATGCGGCGGCCCAACACCATCAACATCAACTCGCTGACATCGTGGCTGACGTCACTCCGCTTCATCTTCCGCTTCCAATTCTTCGACTTCAACACGCGGGAATTTTTCAATTGGGCTTTTCTTAATGGGCCTTCCGTCTTCACGTGGGCTTTTCTTCCAATTGTTTGGGCCTTTCCTCTTCACGTGGGCTTCTTCTTAGCAATTCAGCCCAACATCAACAACAACACGCGGCTTCTTTAATTAATTTAAGCTGCTTCGCCTCACGTGGCCGCGGGGCGCCAACTCCCACCGCGGGGCGGCATCCTTCTCTGAGACCCACCACCGGGTCGCGGTGGCATCTGACGCGGGGCGGTGAAACTCGCCCACTCCTTTCTATTATGCTCTTTATTGTGGTTCCTTCATGGATCTTCGTCGTCTCCTCAGGTGGTCAACTCCTCTTCCTCTGGATGTCTCCAATTAGCTCCTCCAGACCACCAAAACCACACTTCTAATCTCCAATTGTGCTCTAAATCCAACCAAATGGTGCCTCAAACCTGGTAATAACCCTTAGATATGTGCTACAAAATAGCACTTATCAACCGCGTTCTCTTTGAAGCGTCTCCAACCAAGCCCAGAGAACGCGTTCTCTGTCTGTCTCCTCTCGTCCATCCAATGAACGCGTTCTTTTTGAACTACGTGCAATCTTTCAGACATTAATTATGTTAGTTTTTCTTTGGGGCGTGTGCTCCACGCATGTCGCGTGGGCTGGCCCATTACGCGAGACTCGGCCCATCCGAGTCCCGCGAGCTAGTATAAAAGGACACCTCGTCCTCTGTAATTAGGTTACGTTCATTTTAATCAAAGCTTGAGTATTGAGAGCCATTTGCCTCCTCCCCTTTGATCGAACGTCAAAAACTCTCTGTCTTCTCAACCCCTTCCTCCGCCGGCGACGCTACAGCCACCACTCGATCTTCATCGAGATTATCCCTCCGCCGCCGATGCTACGGCCACCACTCGATCTTCATCGAGATTATCCCTCCGCCGCCGATGCTACGGCCAAGAACTCGATCTCTTTCGAGTCGTTCTCCTCCGCTGCCGCCTCCCATACACCGCGTTCCATGCCATCATCACCATTCCAACGCCACACGACTTCCCAAACAAGATCATCGATCCTTCATCACTAGTAGGAATGCATCAACTCGCATCAGAGCCTTGATCTTGTAAGTCGCTTCTCAAGTCTCACTTGTTCACGAAAATTTGTCTCCCCCATCTTACTTGCTTCCGCCATACTCGTTCAATTTTTATTTTTTATTTTTTTACTTTTCTTCATTGCTAGTCCTTTCGGTTTCTACAAGAGAATCTCTTGGCCGAATCCCTCTTGATTCACGTGCGAAACTAGTGTGATTTGTTTGCATGAAATCCGCGTAATTGATTGAGTGATTTGCTTAATTAATTGCTAAAATTTCGCTTGCATACTTACCATATTTGTTCGCGTTGACCATCAAAATCTGCATCAAATCTTTCTCTATCCTATCACGCAAATCTCGTGATTTCTTTCCTTAAGTTACTTAGTCGTTTATTTTTATTTTATTTTAATTAATTCTTATCCGATCTTCATTTAAGACTAAGATCTCGGATTTGAATTTCAAAATTCAAAAAAAAAAAGTCAAGTCGCATTTAAAAAAAAAAAAAAAAGACCGCGACTTTCAGAAACAAGAGAAGTAAAGCCAATATAAGGCAACCTTCTCCCCTCAACGGCTAGGCTCATCTTCTTAACCTTACCACCGTCTAGTGTCACGCGTATAACTGTGTCTTGTTTGTACGCGTTCTTTACGCAAGAGATTAAGACCTCTTTCTTTTGGTTTCGTTGCTTTTGTGCTTGCATATCACACTTGCTTTGCTTGCCTATTAGTCACCCTCAAGGCCAAAAGAACGCGCTAACCTACGTGAACACTTGGTACTTGTTGAGTGCTTACTTGTTCATTGGTTTTATATTGTCTTTTGTGCAATTTTACTCGCGATGGAAGGACATATTCTTATAGGTAGCCTCATGGGACCAACTGGTGGGAATGTTCAAGGAGATGGCAACAATCATCCCCTACAATAACAGATCACGCAACATGAGGTGGTGACAGTCACCAACCCAACACAAGACCCAATCCTGGCGCTTACAGAGGAACAGTGCGAGAACATGGAACTTAGGCGCCAACTTGCCGAGTACCAGGCCAAAGAACGCACCGCGCTGGGGCAACCAACACCAACCTTGCAAATACCCATGGATCCTCTAGTCGAACCGCGACAAACAGAAGCCGGGCCAAGCAAACAACGCGTTGATAAGGGCAAAGGACTGATGCCCTCGTCCTCCAACTTGCAACCATGCCTCAACCGGATCCAATCCGTCATAGAAAGCCGCCAAGGCTACGTCTTGCATCGAGACCGCTATGCACCAATAGCAACACCACTCCGCGATGAAAGCAATTCCGATCGCGATGAAGGGTCCCAAGGTGAGTACTCTGACCCTTATGATTTCAATGACAGGTACAATGCCAGAGGAACCAGACGCCAACAAGCACAGGCATCTACACCCCGGGCTGACAAACCAGGAAGAGAAGCCCACACAACAGGGCTACAGCGTCGCTCACACCGCGACAGAAATGTTGTGCCACGTCAGCACCAACAGGCCCCAACACCTGTCCCATTCAATGTGGACAAACACCTGGGCCACCATAGTGCGCACACTCCTCACTATGGATCAGAGGGCTACCTCTCACACACTCATCTCTACCAAGATGAGTTCGAGGAGTTCGATGATGAAGAGATGGAGGACTCAGGGATGATCAATCCAGGAAACTTCCACCTACCCCTCAGCGACCCGATGGAATTGCAAGATAGGCCGGCCGATTGGTTTCCCCCCGCTAAACTCAACCAAGGTGCAACCCGAACCAACGCGCCCGTCAACAGGCCCGACAACATAGAAAGAAGGCATGAAATGCCTTACGATGTTTGCCAAGAGGAGCCCTACCAAGGACATCAGCGCCGTCGACGAGCTCACGGGAGAGAGCAACATGATCCCTCTGACAATCATCGTGGCAACAATGGCGCGCGAAGGGGGCAGGTCCAATTCCAACAGGCCCAAGGCCCTCAATATGCTCGATTGGACATCCCAGCACCGCGCTTACAAAGACAGCGAGAAGCAACTGCCCTGAGGCTCAATCGCCACGATATTAAGGTAAAACTTGATTTCTTTTTTGGTGAATATAACCCTGCAGTGTTTCTTGAATGGTTGCAGGCCACAGAGTATACATTGATCTTCTGCCAAATACCTGAAGAAGACTACATCGCCGCCTCCACAGTCCATTTCCGAGGTGCCGCGAGAGTTTGGTGGCACAGATTTGTGGATGATCGCGTGAGGTGAAATTTGGTGCCCCTCACTAAATGGCACCAGCTCAAGTTCGTGATGACCCTCAAGTACGTGCCACAAGACTACAAAAACCAAATGCGCCTGGACATTGCCATGGCGAAACAGGGTTCGAAGACACCTCTTGAGTTCTTCTCGCAACTCGAGGACATGTACTACAAGGCGTCCATAAGCGTGGCTCCTTCCACGATGAGGAAGAAGTTTTTAAGTGGTCTCGACACCAACATCCGAGACCAATTGGAAATCCTTCCAATCAAGGACCTGAACACGCTCACGCTCACGCACACCGCGATGCAAGTCCATAATCAGATCGTGCGAAAGCGTCAAGGACTCTACCAACCCTATGGCCAAAGAAGGTATGACTCTCAAACTAGTCAAGTTCCTTCTGCTAATGTGCGCGGTCCTCCCCCAGGAAACAACGCGTCTACTCTGAACAGACCAGGAAAGACCGCGATAATACCAAGCAGTGTTCCACGCGCGCCAATACCAAAGGCTACACCAAACCAGGAACGCGCGCGTGATATAGAATGCTTCAAGTGTGGAGGCAGAGGGCACATCATGAGGAGTTGCCCAAACAACAAGAAAGTCCTCTTCTCCACAGCCTCCGCGGGTTATGAATCGTTTGAGGAGGAAGACGCCGCACTTGAAACAATTGATGAAGAGTTGGAAGATGATGAGGAGGCTTATACCTGTGAAGCCACCGCGTTACATGAAGGAACAGCCCTGAGCCTTGTCACACGACGTCTCCTAACTGTCAAAGAAGCAACCCTTGGTGATCAACGCGAGAATCTTTTCCACACGCATTGCTTGGTCAAGACAACGACTTTGAGCGTCATCATTGATGAAGGCAGCTGTTGCAACATCATTAATGAGAAGGTGGTCACTCATTTCAACCTACCAACCACTCCTCACCCATAACCATATGGACTGCAATAGATTTCCTCGAGTTCTGGTAACACTGTAACTCGTCAATGTCTTATTTCCTTTTCCATTGGTCAATACACAGACTCTGTTCTCTGTGATGTCATTACCGTGGACGTGACACACCTTTTGTTGGGGCACCCATGGCAGTTTGACAGACGCGTTCTTCACGATGGCTATTTAAACACTTATGTGTTTACTTACCACGCGAAACGCATCACACTCTTACCTATGTCGCCACATGAGATATTGCAGGACCAGGTTGAGCGTGATAGACAGAAGGCGCTTGAAGCTACAAAGAGCCAGACTACCAACAGCACGCGTTCGTCCACTGGAAACACAAAAGCTCACAAAGACAATGCGTCTCTGGAAAGAACGCGCTCAAAAGAAGGGTCACAGCCCACGCCTGGCAGCAACACTTTGCAAGAAACCTGTGACCACAGGCTTCTCCAAGCGCGGCCAAGTGACCTCACTGCACCTTTGAATGACAAGGCACCATGCTTTTTGCTCGTGCCAAGTCTATATACTCAAGAAACTCCCACACTGGAAGCCATGCCGCGTGAAATCACTGAGTTGCTTGAAGAGTTCAACGACTTGTTTCCAGAAGAGTTTCCATAAGGCCTTCCCCCTTTACGAGAAATTGAGCACCAAATTGACTTGGTGCTTGGTGCCTCCCTCCCCAATAGAGCTGCTTATCGCGCTGAACCAGATGAAACCAGGGAGCTCTAGCGCCAAGTCCAGGAACTTCTGGATCATGGATACGTGAGGGAATCCTTAAGCCCTTGCGCGGTCCCAGTGATCCTAGTCCCGAAGAAGGATGGCTCGTGGAGAATGTGTGTAGACTGCCGTGCCATCAATCAGATCACAGTCAAGTACAGGCACCCCATACCGCGCCTTGATGACATGCTAGATGAGCTACATGGCGCGACCCTATTCACCAAGATTGACTTGAAAAGCGGATATTACCAGATTCGCATGAACGAGGGTGATGAATGAAAGACCGCATTCAAGACAAAATATGGTCTCTATGAATGGCTAGTCATGCCTTTCGGCCTCACCAATGCGCCAAGCACATTCATGAGGCTCATGAACCATGTTTTGAAGGACTTTTTGGGGAAATTTGTTGTAGTTTACTTTGATGACATTTTGGTATATTCGCGTAGTCTTGAGACTCATGTTCAGCACCTTAGGCTTGTGTTAGAGTGCTTGAAACGCGAACAATTGTATGCCAAGCTTGGCAAGTGTCGATTTGCCTCCGATACTACAAATTTTCTAGGCTACGTAGTCTCCAAGGACGGCCTCCGCGTTGATGAAGAGAAAGTGAAGGCCATCAGAGATTGGCCAACACCCACAACGCCAACAATGGTTCGAAGCTTCCTTGGCTTGCCTGGCTTCTACAGGCGTTTTGTTCGCGACTTCAGCTCCATCGCCGCACCATTACATGAACTAACAAAGAAAGGCGTCGTGGTGATTTGGAAGGAAACGGACAACAATGCGTTGAAAGATGCCCTATGCAACGCGCCGCTACTTCAACTCCCCGACTTCAACAAACACTTTGAAGTAGAATGTGACGCGTCAAATGTGGGGATTGGTGGAGTGCTCCACCAAGAGAAGAGGCCCATCGCGTTCTTTAGCGAGAAGCTTACTGGGGCCACTCTGAATTACCCCACATACAACAAGGAGCTCTACGCGTTGGTTCGCGTACTAAAGACATGGCAGCACTACCTGTGGCCACAAGAATTCGTCATCCACTCGGACCACACGGCAATCAACTATCTGAAGAGTCAAGCACACCTAAGCTGCCGCCATGCTCGCTGGGTGGAATTCATGGAAACTTTTCTTACGTGGTGGTACATAAAAAAGGTAAGGAGAATGTGGTCGCCAACGCCCTTTCTCGCAGGTATGTTCTCCTTACTCATCTTCAGTCTAAACTTCTTGGCTTCGCTTTAATTAAGGATTTATATCTGCATGATCCTTTCTTTAAGCCCATTGTAGAACATTGCCTTAAAGACCGCGAGTTCGACACCTACTTCTTGAATGACGGTTACCTATACAAAGCAGGCCGCTTGTGCATTCCTAGCTCACCCATTAGGAAACTCCTCATCCAAGAAGCCCATGAAGGACGCGGTCATTTTGGGGTAACCAAGACCCTAGATTCTCTTCGCGAGCATTTCTTCTGGCCGCGCATGACAACTCAGGTGACGCGCTATTGTACTAGTTGTGTCACATGTCAACGCGCAAAATCAACATCCCATCCCTATGGTCTTTACACACCCCTGCCCATTCCCTTAGGCCCTTGGGAATATTTGTTTATGGACTTCATCACGGGTTTGCCTCTCTCTCGACGGGGTAAGGATTCTATCTTTGTAGTTGTCGACAGGTTTTCCAAAATGGCTCATTTTGTCGCGTGTAAGACCACCCACAATGCTAGTGACATCGCCGCGTTGTTCTTTGGCAACGTGGTCCGTTTACATGGGGTACTGCGATCTGTTGTAAGTGATCGCGATACAAAATTTGTAGGGCTATTCTGGAGAACTCTTTGGGGAAAGTTGGGAACCAAACTCCTATACTCCACCAGCTACCACCCTCAAACGGATGGTCAAACTGAGGTGACCAACCGAACCTTAGGAGCCCTGCTTAGGACGATGCTCAAATCCAACCCAAAACGTTGGGAGGACTTACTTTCCATTGTTGAGTTTTCTTATAACAGGTCCAGGCACTCAGCCACAAAGTTCACTCTGTTCGAAGTAGTGTATGGAAGAAACCCTATCACTCCGCTGGACCTGCTGCCGCGTCCTCTGAAGGACACTGAGCACCCCACCGCGGCCAATCGCGCCACGTTGATCTAGGAGCTACACCAAAGGACACGGGCACAGTTGGAACGCCGTGCCGAACAGTATGCCAAACAGCACAACCATGGGCGACGCCGCATTATTTTTGCCCCAGGCAATTTGGTGTGGGTCCACCTTCACAAAGAACGGTTCCCAGCTAGAAGGAAGTCCAAGCTGGCCCCACGTGGTGATGGTCCCTTCAAGGTTGTGAAGGCCTTTGGGGACAACGCATACGAGATAGCACTGCCACCAGACTATGGTGTCCACGCGACCTTCAACGTTGCCAACTTGGAGCCTTTTGTGGAGCCTGAGTTCGATGTTGGTGAAGCGGGGACGCTTCACAGCCAAGTGGGGGAGGGTGATGCGCCCCTGCCTACCATGAATGCCACAGATGAAGAAGAGGCAATGAGCATTCGCTCAGAAGGGCCAATCACAAGAGCACGCGCTAAAGCTATCGCCAACGCGATGCAATCCTTGATTGTTTGCGTCGTCGCCAGCCAAGGCACAATGAAGACCGCGTTCTATTTGAAGCGTCTCCAACCAAGCCCAGAGAACGCGTTCTCTGTCTGTCTCCTCTCGTCCATCCAATTAATGCGTTCTTTTTGAACTACGTGCAATCTTTCAGACATTAATTATGTTAGTTTTTCTTTAGGGCGTGTGCTCCATGCATGTCGCGTGGGCTAGCCCATTACACGAGACTCGGCCCATCCGAGTCCCGCGAGCTAGTATAAAAGGACACCTCGTCCTCTGTAATTAGGTTACGTTCATTTTAATCAAAGCTTGAGTATTGAGAGCCATTTGCCTCCTCCCCTTTGATCGAACGTCAAACACTCTCTGTCTTCTCAACCCCTTCCTCCGCCGCCGACGCTACGGCCACCACTCGATCTTCATCAAGATTATCCCTCTGCTGCCGACGCTACGGCCAAGAACTCAATCTCTTTCGAGTCGTTCTCCTCAGCTGCCGCCTCCCACACACCGCGTTCCACGCCATCATCACCATTCCAACTCCTCGCGACTTCCCAAACAAGATCATCGATCCTTCATCACTAGTAGGAACGCATCAATTGGCATCAGAGCCTTGATCTTGTAAGTCACTTCTCAAGTCTCACTTGTTCACGAAATTTTTTCTCCCCCATCATACTTGCTTCCGCCATACTCGTTCAATTTTATTTTTTTACTTTTCTTCATTGCTAGTCCTTTCGGTTTCTACAAGAGAATCTCTTGGCCGAATCCCTCTTGATCCACGCGCGAAACTAGTGTGATTTGTTTGCATGAAATCCGCGTAATTGATTGAATGATTTGCTTAATTAATTGCTAAAATTTCGCTTGTATACTTACCATATTTGTTCGCGTTGACCATCAAAATCTGCATCAAATATTTCTCTCTCCTATCACGCAAATCTCATGATTTCTTTCCTTAAGTTACTTAGCCGTTTATTTTTAATTTTATTTTAATTAATTCTTATCCGATCTTCATTTAAGACTAAGATCTCGGATTTGAATTTCAAAATTCAAAATTCAAAAAAAAAGTCAAGTCGCATTTTAAAAAAAAAAAACGCGACTTTCAAAAACAAGAGAAGTAAAGCCAAAATAAGGCAACCTTCTCCCCTCAACGGCTAGGCTCATCTTCTTAACCTCACCACCGTCTAGTGTCACGCGTATAATTGTGTCTTGTTTGTACGCGTTCTTTACGCAAGAGATTAAGACCTCTTTCTTTTGGTTTCGTTGCTTTTGTGCTTGCATATCACACTTGCTTTGCTTGCCTATTAGCCGCCCTCAAGGCCAAAAGAACGCGCTAACCTATGTGAACACTTGCTACTTGTTGAGTGCTTACTTGTTCATTGGTTTTATATTGTCTTTTGTGCAATTTTACTCGCGATGGAAGGACATATTCTTATAGGTGGCCTCATGGCACCAACTGGTGGGAATGTTCAAGGAGATGGCAACAATCATCCCCCACAACAACAGATCGCGCAACATGAGGTGGTGACACTCACCAACCCAACACAAGACCCAATCCTGGCGCTTACAGAGGAACAACGCGAGAACATGGAACTTAGGCGCCAACTTGCCGAGTACCAGGCCAAAGAACGCGCTGCGCTGGAGCAACCAACACGAACCTTGCAAATACCCATGGATCCTCTAGTCGCACCACGACAAACAGAAGTTGGGCCAAGCAAACAACGCGTTGACAATGGCAAAGGACTGATGCCCTCGTCCTCCAACTTGCAACCACGCCTCAACTGGATCCAATCCGTCATAGAAAGCCGCCAAGGCTACGTCTCGCATGAGACCGCTATGCACCAATAGCAACACCACTCCGTGATGAAAGCAATTCCGATCGCGATGAAGGGTCCCAAGGTGAGTACTCTGACCCTTATGATTTCAATGATAGGTACAATGCCAGAGGAACCAGACGCCAACAAGCACAGGCATCTACACCCCGGGCTGACAAACCAGGAAGAGAAGCCCACACAACGGGGCTACAGCGTCGCTCACACCGCGACAGAAATGCTGTGCCGCGTCAGCACCAACAGGCCCTAACACCTGTCCCATTCAATGTGGACGAACACCTGGGCCACCAAAGTGCGCGCACTCCTCACTATGGATCAGAGGGCTACCGCTCACACACTCCTCTCCACCAAGACGAGTTCAAGGAGTTCGATGATGAAGAGATGGAGGACTCAGGGATGATCAATCCAGGAAACTTCCACCTACCCCTTGGCGACCCGATGGAATTGCAAGACAGGCCGGCCGATTGGTTTCCCCCCGCTAAACTCAACCAAGGTGCAACCCGAACCAACACGCCCATCAACAGGCCCGACAACATAGAAAGAAGGCATGAAATGCCTTACGATGTTCGCCAAGAGGAGCCCTACCAAGGACATCAGCGCCGTCGACGAGCTCACGGGAGAGAGCAACATGATCCCTCTGACAATCATCGCGGCAACAATGGCGCGCGAAGGGGGCAGGTCCAATTCCAACAGGCCCAAGGCCCTCAATATGCTCCATTGGACATCCCAGCATCGCGCTTACAAAGACAGCGAGAAGCAACTGCCCTGAGGCTCAATCGCCACGATATTAAGGTAAAACTTGATTTCTTTTTTGGTGAATACAACCCTATAGTGTTTCTTGAATGGTTGCAGGCCACAAAGTATACATTGATCTTCTGCCAAATACCTGAAGAAGACTACGTCGCCGCCGCCACAGTCCATTTCCGAGGTGCCGCGAGAATTTGGTGGCACAGATTTGTGGTTGATCGCGTAAGGCAAAATTTGGTGCCCCTCACTGAATGGCACCAGCTCAAGTTCGTGATGACCCTCAAGTACGTGCCACAAGACTACAAAAACCAAATGCGCCTGGACATTGCCATGGCGAAACAGGGTTCGAAGACACCTCTTGAGTTCTTCTCGCAACTCGAGGACATGTACTACAAGGCGTCCATAAGCGTGGCTCCTTCCACGATGAGGATGAAGTTTTTAAGTGGTCTCAACACCAACATCCGAGACCAATTGAAAATCCTTCCAATCAAGGACCTGAACACGCTCACGCACACCGCGATGCAACTCCACAATCAGATCGTGCGAAAGCGTCAAGGACCCTACCAACCCTATGGCCAAAGAAGGTATGACTCTCAAACTAGTCAAGTTCCTTCTGCTAATGTGCGCGGTCCTCCCCCAGGAAACAACGCATCTACTCTGAACAGACCAGGAAAGACCGCGATAATACCAAGCAGTGTTCCACGCGTGCCAATACCAAAGGCTACACCAAGCCAGGAACGCGCGTGTGATATAGAATGCTTCAAGTGTGGAGGTAGAGGGCACATCATGAGGAGTTGCCCAAACAACAAGAAAGTCCTCTTCTCCACATCCTCCGCGGGTTATGAATCGTTTGAGGAGGAAGATGCCGCGCTTGAAACAATTGATGAAGAGTTGGTAGATGACGAGGAGGCTAACACCTGTGAAGCCACCGCATTGCATGAAGGCACAGCCCTGAGCCTTGTCACGCGACGTCTCCTAACTGTCAAAGAAGCAACCCTTGGTGATCAACGCGAGAATCTTTTCCACACGCGTTGCTTGGTCAAGACAGCGACTTTGAGCGTCATCATTGATGGAGGCAGCTGTTGCAACATCATTAATGAGAAGGTGGTCACTCATTTCAACCTACCAACCACTCCTCACCCATAACCATATGGACTGCAATGGATTTCCTCGAGTTCTGGTAACATTGTAACTCGTCAATGTCTTATTTCATTTTCCATTGGTCAATACACAGACTCTGTTCTTTGTGATGTCATTACCGTGGACGCGACACACCTTTTGTTGGGGCGCCCATGGCAGTTTGACAGACGCGTTCTTCACGATGGCTATTTAAACACTTATGTGTTTACTTACCATGCGAAACGTGTCACACTCTTACCTATGTCACCACATGAGATATTGCAGGACCAGGTTGAGCGTGATAGACAGAAGGCGCTTGAAGCTACAAAGAGCCAGACTACCAGCAGCACGCGTTCGTCCACTGGAAACACAAAAGCTCACAAAGACAACGCGTCTCTGGAAAGAATGCGCTCAAAAGAAGGGTCACAGCCCACGCCTGGCAGCTACACTTTGCAAGGAACCTGTGAGCACAGGCTTCTCCTAGTGCGGCCAAGTGACCTCACTGCACCTTTGAATGGCAAGGCACCATGCTTTCTGCTCGTGACAAGTCTATGTACTCAAGAAACTCCCACACTGGAAGCCATGCCGCACGAAATCACTGAGTTGCTGGAAGAGTTCAACGACTTATTTCCAGAAGAGCTTCCACAAGGCCTTCCCCCTTTGCGAGGCATTGAGCACGAAATTGACTTGGTGCCTGGTGCCTCCCTCCCCAATAGAGCTGATGATGTGTTCCTGCCTCCGATGACAAGCCAATTGTCAAAGGTGACAACTTTCGGATCTAGTCTTGGTTGGGAAGTCACTCGTCTCGACGGTGGAAGCGTTGGTGGTGATGATAGCGATCTGTTGGAAGGATGGAAGGCGATGGCGGAAGCGAATTGATTGAGGGATGGAAAACTTGAAGAGACAAGTCTTTGGTGTCATAGCGTCGACTGCGGATGAAGGGAGATGCGAAGGATATGTTTGCTTGAGATCAAGCGGTGTCGTAGCGTCGGCGGCGGAGTGAATGGAGATGAAAGGGATATGTGACGTTCGATCAAGGGAAGGAGGATAAACACTCTACTTAAGCCTTGAACTTTAATTTGAACGTAAGAAAATAATAACAAGGTTCGAAACTATAAATACTAGAGGCGAGACATCGGTTTGGGCCAAGTCGAGCCTAGTGGGCTAGCCCATGCAAGCATGCAAAGGCACACACCCGAAAATAGACAAACTATAAAAGGGAAACTAGCTAAAACAAGCAATAGCGCTAAATAGGGAAAGTGTCTCAAAACAGATAAGGCAAACGTGTTCTAAAGCGAGCTCTTCGAGCGAGCCCTTCAACGAACTCTTTGAACGCGCTCCTCAATGAGCTCTTCAAGCGAGCTCTTCTTCGAATGAACTCTTCAGCAACGAGCTCTTCGAACGAGCTCTTCTTCAGTGAGCTCTTCAGCGAGCTCTTTGAGCTCACTCTTCTTCGAGTGACGCGCTCTTCAATGCCCTCTTCTGCAGGCGCCATGCCTTCAACACACTCCTTTGGTGGCAAGGGCGACAATTCTTGAACCAAGGGGGGTCTCCAAGGTCTTGGACGTGTGGGGCTCGCCTGAGCCCGGCTTGGGTCGAGGCAAGGACACATCATACTCCTCCCCTTAGAATCGAAGCGTCCTCGCTTTGGATTGGCTGGGGCCAAGGAGAAGACATGCGCGGCGGGCAGCAGAAACACGATGGTTGGCTTGTGTCTGGCTCGTAGAACCCCTATGTTGATCAGGGAAGACTCGGGTTCAAGAGCTGGCACGACGTCGAACGCGGGTGCACTGAAACTAACCACCATGGGTAAGAACTTTGGTTTGCTGGGGCACGGATCAGTATCCAGGTGCACGGGTGCTGTCGGTGCCGGACTCGCTGGCGTGGCAATGGCCTCCTCAGTTGGCGTCGAACCTATAGGGGCAGCCACGGGTGCAGTCTGGGGCTCTGCAGTCGGTGTCGGTGTGGGTTCGCTGATGTTCGAGCCCGGATGTGACGCGGCCAACTCGGCTTGAAGGCGGGCCCTCTCGCGCAGTAGCATCCGGATCTCGCATTGCGCTGGTGTGAGCTCAGGTACAGTGGCAGCGGGTCGCCGGTCGTGTGTATGGGCCTGTGGTCGGAGCCGAGAAGGGGGAATCCAGTCCGGGTCAACGGCGCAGTAGTGGGTGCGAGGCCGGGTCCGTACACGGTAGCGCTCGAGCGTGTGGACCCGTGGTCTGAGCCAAGGAGGTGGAATCCAATCCGGGTCAACATCCCGGTAGTGGGTGTGGTGTCGTGGCTGGGGCGCGCGGGTGCGTTGACACGTTGGTGGAGGTGCATGGAGTCGTGGCGGCGGGATCCAATCTGGGTCCGCGTCGACACGAAGGTCGTTGTAGTACTCGGACCATCCGTTAACGTCGTGGCCTTCATAGTCCCAGCGGTGGTGGTGCCGGTAGGCCATGGGCTGGGTTCGGCAGTGGCTAGGTGCGGGTCACGGATCCGGTTGGGGGTGGGTTCGGCCGAAGGGGGCTAGGGGTTGTTCTGATTTGGGGAAGGGAAGGATAAGGAAAGATAAAAACTATTGGGTAAGAAAAGATCTTATCTAGTCCTAAAGATAAGGAAAGGATAAGGTGGTTGGGAAAAGATAAGGAATTTCCGAAACTAGGGTTGCTTGGGGCGGCGGCTAGGGTTTGGTCAGCGGAAAAGGGTTCGTATTTCGGCCTTTTGAGGGGCAAACAATGTCCGTTTTGGGCGAATTTTATATGTCCGGACTCGTATCGAGATGCTCTACAAGGTTATGGAAGAAAATTTAAAGAAAACAGAAAAACAATTTGGGCGAAATCTGGACAGAAGTCGATGGGGATTTCTTGTGGTGGCGGGAGCGGTTGTGGTGGGGGATAGACGTAAACTTGAGTTCGTGACTTACAAGACCGCTGGGCTCTGATACCAGTTGATGTGTTCCTGCCTCCGATGACAAGCCAATTGTCAAAGGTAACAACTTTCAGATCTAGTCTTGGTTGGGAAGTCACTCGTCTCGACGGTGGAAGCGTTGGTGGTGATGATAGCGATCTGTTGGAAGGATGGAAGGCGATGGCGGAAGCGAATTGATTGAGGGATGGAAGACTTGAAGAGACAAGTCTTTGGTGTCGTAGTGTCGACTGCAGATGAAGGGAGATGCGAAGGATATGTTTGCTTGAGATCAAGCAGTGTCGTAGCGTCGGCGGCGGAGTGAATCGAGATGAGAGGGATATGTGACGTTCGATCAAGGGAAGAAGGATAAACACTCTACTTAAGCCTTGAACTTTAATTTGAACGTGAGAAAATAATAACAAGGTTCGAAACTATAAATACTAGAGGCGAGACATCGGTTTGGGCCAAGTCGAGCCTAGTGGGCTAGCCCATGCAAGCATGCAAACGCACACACCCGAAAATAGACAAACTATAAAAGGGAAACTAGCTAAAACAAGCAATAGCGCTAAATAGGGAAAGTGTCTCAAAACAGATAAGGCAAACGTGTTC
Source organism: Rheum nobile (assembly GCA_027886185.1). Taxonomy (NCBI): domain Eukaryota; kingdom Viridiplantae; phylum Streptophyta; class Magnoliopsida; order Caryophyllales; family Polygonaceae; genus Rheum; species Rheum nobile. The sequence goes on along the minus strand of WOAB01000563.1, from coordinate 10,737,849 downwards.
TAAAGCGAGCCCTTCAGCGAACTCTTCGAATGCGCTCCTCAATGAGCTCTTCAAGCGAGCTCTTCTTCGAACAAACTCTTCAGCAACGAGCTCTTCGAACGAGCTCTTCTTTAGTGAGCTCTTCAGCGAGCTCTTCGAGCTCACTCTTCTTCGAGCAACGCGCTCTTCAACGCCCTCTTCTGCAGGCGCCACGCCTTCAGCGCGCTTCTTTGGTGGCAAGGGCGACAATTCTTGAACCAAGGGGGGTCTCCAAGGTCTTAGACGCGTGGGGCTCGCCTGAGCCCGGCTTGGGTCGAGGCAGGGACACATCAGCTGCTTATCGCGCTGGACCAGATGAAACTAGGGAGCTTCAGCGCCAAGTCCAGGAACTTCTGGATCGTGGATACGTGAGGGAATCCTTAAGCCCTTGCGCGGTCCCAGTGATCCTAGTCCCGAAGAAGGATGGCTTGTGGAGAATGTGTGTAGACTGCCGCGCCATCAATCAGATCACAGTCAAGTACAGGCACCCCATACCGCGCCTTGATGACATGCTAGATGAGCTACATGGCGCGACCCTATTCACCAAGATTGACTTGAAGAGCGGATATCACCAGATTCGCATGAACGAGGGTGATGAATGGAAGACCGCGTTCAAGACAAAATATGGTCTCTATGAATGGCTAGTCATGCCTTTCGGCCTCACTAACGCGCCAAACACATTCATGAGGCTCATGAACCATGTTTTGAGGGACTTTTTGGGGAAATTCGTTGTAGTTTACTTTGATGACATTTTGGTCTATTCGCGTAGTCTTAGGCTTGTGTTAGAGTGCTTGAAACGCGAACAATTGTATGCCAACCTTGGCAAATGTCGATTTGCCTCCGACACTACAAACTTTCTAGGCTACGTAGTCTCCAAGGACGGCCTCCGCGTTGATGAAAAGAAAGTGAAGGCCATCAGAGATTGGCCAACACCCACAACGCCAACAATGGTTCGAAGCTTCCTTGGCGTGTCTGGCTTCTACAAGCGTTTTGTTCGCAACTTGAGCTCCATCGCCGCGCCATTACATGAACTAACAAAGAAAGGTGCCGTGGTGATTTGGAAGGAAACGCACAACAACGCGTTCAACGCGTTAAAAGATGCCCTATGCAACGCACCGCTACTTAAACTCCCCGACTTCAACAAACACTTTGAAGTAGAATGTGATGCGTCAAATGTGGGGATTGGTGGAGTGCTCCACCAAGAGAAGAGGCCCATCGCGTTCTTTAGCGAGAAGCTCACTGGGGCCACTCTGAATTACCCCACATACGACAAGGAGCTCTACGCGTTGGTTCGCGTACTAAAGACATGGCAGCACTACCTATGGCCACGCGAGTTCGTCATCCACTCGGACCACGCGGAAATCAGCTATTTGAAGAGTCAAGCACACCTAAGCCGCCGCCATGCTCGCTCGGTGGAATTCATGGAAACTTTTCCTTACGTGGTGGTACATAAAAAGGTAAGGAGAATGTGGTCGCCGACGCCCTTTGTCGCATGTATGTTCTCCTTACTCATCTTCAGTCTAAACTTCTTGGCTTCGCTTTAATTAAGGATTTATATCTGCATGATCCTTTCTTTAAGCCCATTATAGAACATTGCCTTAAAGACCGCGAGTTTGACACCTACTTCTTGAATGAGGGTTACCTATACAAAGCAGGCCGCTTGTGCATTCCTAGCTCACCCATTAGGAAACTCCTCATCCAAGAAGCCCATGAAGGACGCGGTCATTTTGGGGTAACCAAGACCCTAGATTCTCTTCGCGAGCATTTCTTCTGGCCACGCATGACAACTCAGGTGACGCGCTATTGTACTAGTTGTGTCACATGTCAACGCGCAAAATCAATATCCCATCCCTATGGTCTTTACACACCCCTGCCCATTCCCTTAGGCCCTTGGGAAGATTTGTCTATGGACTTCATCACGGGTTTGCCTCTCTCTCGACGGGGTAAGGATTCTATCTTTGTAGTTATCGACAGGTTTTCCAAAATGGCTCATTTTGTCGCGTGTAAGACCACCCACAATGATAGTGACATCGCCGCGTTGTTCTTTGACAATGTGGTCCGTTTACATGGGGTACCGCGATCTATTGTGAGTGATCGCGATACAAAATTTGTAGGGCTATTCTGGAGAACTCTTTGGGGAAAGTTGGGAACCAAACTCCTATACTCCACCAGCTACCACCCTCAAACGGATGGTCAAAATGAGGTGACCAACCGAACCTTAGGAGCCCTGCTTAGGACGATGCTCAAATCTAACCCAAAACGTTGGGAGGACTTACTTGCCATTGTTGAGTTTTCTTATAACAGGTCTAGGCACTCAGCCACAAAGCTCACTCCGTTCGAAGTAGTGTATGGAATAAACCTTATCACTCCGCTAGACCTGCTGCCGCGTCCTCTGAAGGACGCTAAGCACCCCACCGCGGCCAACCGTGCCATATTGATCCAGGAGCTACACCAAAGGACGCGGGCACAGTTGGAACGCCGTGCCGAACAGTATGCCAAACAACACAACCATGGGCGACGCCGCGTCATTTTTGCCCCAGGCGATTTGGTGTGGGTCCACCTTCGCAAAGAACGGTTCCCAGCTAGAAGGAAGTCCAAGTTGGCCCCACGTGGTGATGGCCCCTTCAAGGTTGTGAAGGCCTTTGGGGACAACGCATACGAGATAGCACTGCCACCAGACTATGGTGTCCACGCGACCTTCAACGTTGCCGACTTGGAGCCTTATGTGGAGCCTGAGTTCGATGTTGGTGAAGCGGGGATGCTTCACAGCCAAGTGGGGGAGGGTGATGCGCCCCTGCCTATCATGAATGCCACAGATGAAGAAGAGGCAATGAGCATTCGCTCAGAAGGGCCAATCACAAGAGCACGCGCTAAAGCTATCGCCAACGCGACGCAATCCTTGATTGTTCACGTCGTCGCCATCCAAGGCACAATGGAGACCGCGTTCTCTTTGAAGCATCTCCAACCAATCCCAGAGAATGCGTTCTCTTTCTGTCTCCTCTCGTCTATCCAATGAACGCGTTCTCTTTGAACTACGTGCAATCTTTCAGACATTACTTATGTTAGTTTTTATTTGGGGCGTATGCTCCACGCCTGTCGCGTAGGCTGGCCCATTACGCGAGACTCGGCCCATCCGAGTCCCGCGAGCTAGTATAAAAGGACACCTCGTTCTCTGTAATTAGGTTACGTTCATTTTAATCAAAGCTTGAGTATTGAGAGCCATTTGCCTCCTCCCCTTTGATCGAACGTCAAACACTCTCTGTCTTCTCAACCCCTTCCTCCGCCGCCGACGCTACGGCCACCACTCGATCTTCATCGAGATTATCCCTCCGCTGCCGACGCTACGGCCAAGAACTCGATCTCTTTCGAGTCGTTCTCCTCCGCTGCCGCCTCCCACACACCGTGTTCCACGCTGAACGTAATCTCTGGGATCTTCCTCTTAATGACACCCTTAATTATGTACTTGAATTGGCTGCCGTTTGCTCAGGATCTTGAGTAGTTAAAGCTCTGGGCGAGATTCTCGGGATTGGTCGGATCTCACGCGTTTGAGGAGCGTCCGACGCCTTTCTTCAATCTTCTCGGCCTACTCCTTTACTTGAGGTTGGCCCAATTTGTTTACATCGGTTCCATTAGAGCATGTTGGGCCCAACATACATCCTCTTCTAAATATCCATTTAGAAAAGCGGTCTTGACATCCATTTGCCAAATCTCATAATCATAATAAGCGGCAATCGCTAGGAGTATCCTAATGGACCTGATCATAACGACCGGTGAGAACGTTTCATCATAGTCAGTATCATGAACCTGTCTAAATCCTTTGGCAACTAGTCTTGCCTTATAGACAGAAGCGTTTCCATCCTTGCCTATCTTGATCTTAAAGACCCATTTGCATCCAATGGGTTTTACCCTATCAGACAAATCTATCAAGTCCCAGACTTGATTCTCAGACATGGAGTCCATTTCGGATTTCATGGCTACCAGCCATTTCTCGGAGTCGGGGTCCGCCATTGCTTGCTTATAGGTCGCAGGCTCGTCGTTCTCTAAAAGTAGAACGTCAATGCTAGCAGTCAAGACGTAATCCTCATATCGTCTAGGTTGTTGCTTTGGCCTGTCTGATCTCCAAAGTGGTCCAACAATAGGAGAGACTTCAGCAGAAGGGTTGACCATATCGATATGCGGGACCTCAGGTGCTTCATCTAGTTGAGGAATTGCATATTGAATCTGGGCGGTTTCCCTTTGAGAAGGTACGCCTCCAAAGTCAAGTTCCTCAGTGACATCGTCTATGTCCTTGTGTTGTTGGATTTGTTGCTCAGCTTGAATCTCATCAAGCTGAACATTTCTCCCACTTGGCTTCTTGGAAAAGAAATCCTTTTCCAAAAAGACACTATCCCGAGAAACAAACACTTTGTTCTCAACGGGATTGTAGAAATATTATCCCCTTGTTTCCTTGGGATAACCTATAAAGAAGCATTTGTCTGATTTGGGTGTTAGCTTATCAGATAGTAAACACTTTACATAAGCCTCGCATCCCCAGATCTTCAGAAATGACAAGCTAGGAAATTTTCCATACCATATCTCATGTGGTGTCTTGTCAACTGATCGTGACGGAGTCCTGTTTAGTGTGAACGCAACAGTGGTGAGGGCATATCCCCAAAAGGATGTAGGAAGATCAGCAAAGCTCATCATTGAGCGGACCATGTCTAACAATGTCAACTTCTCAAGTGATGGTCGAATTCTTGGCTCAGATATTCGCCCCCTCGATCTGATCGAAGTGCCTTTATCTTCTTGTCAGTCTGTGTCTCAACTTCATTCTGGAATTCTTTGAACTTTTCAAAGGACTCAGATTTATGCTTCATTAAGTAGATATACCCATATCTACTAAAATCATCAGTAAATGTAATGAAGTATCGATAGCCTCTCCTAGCTTCTGTGCTCATAGGTCCACACACATCAGTATGTATGAGAGCTAAGAGCTCAATAGTCCTCTCACTTATACCAGTGAAAGGTGACCTTGTCATCTTGCCCATCAGACATGACTCACATGTTTCAAATGATTCTAAATCAAATGACTTTAGGCTACCAACTGTTTAGAGTTCCTTCATGCGTTTGATGCTAATGTGACCCAAGCGACAATGCCATAGATTGGCTTCATTTATATCATTCGACTTTTGCCTCTTTGTATCAACGTTATAAATTTCAGATTTGAGATCCAGTATGTATAGTCCACTACTACTCATATGGGCTCGAGCATAGAAAATGTCATTCTTATAAATGGAAAAACAATCCTTAATGACAAAATCATAACCCTCAAGGTTCGAAACTGAAATTGAAATCATATTCTTAGTAATAGAAGGAACAAAATAACCATTATAAAGTTCTAAAACTAATCCAGAAGGTAGAGGTAGACTATAATCTCCAATATCAAGTGCAACAACCCTTGCTCCATTCCAACGCGCAGATCTATCTCACCCTTTCTGCAACCGTCTCCTATTTCTTAGTCCCTGCACATTCGAAATAATGTGAGAACCACATTCGGTATCTAATACCCAAGAATGAGACTTGGTTGATAAGATTTCAGTAACGTAAATACCTGAAGTGGAGACTGTTCCCCTCTTCTTGTCTTCCAGGTATTTGGGGCAGTTTCTCTTCCAGTGCCCCTTAGCCTTGCAGTAGAAGCAATCGTGCTCGGTAGCCACCTTCACCTTAGGGGTGTTTTCCTTAGGTTGGACAACTTATTTGCCCTTCCCTTGGTACTGATGCTTCTTCTGGGGCCCTTTCTTAAACCATTTCCCTTTGACCATGAGAACTTCCTTCAAAGGGTCAACCATGACGTTCTGCTCAGCAGTTTTGAGCATCACGTGTAGCTCATTGAGAGTCTTGTTCATGGCTCCTATGTGATACATCTGCCTAAAGTGGGCAAATCCATCGTGCATGGAGTATAAGATCATATCTGTAGCCGTCTCAACATTGTAGGGGTTATCTAGTCTAGTCATCTTGTCAAACACGCCTATCATGTTGTAAACATGTGGCCTAACTGGTTTCCCTTTCTCGAGCTTGCTCTGCAATATGGACTTGAGGGTCAAATACCTCTCAATCATGGCCTGCTCCTTAAAGAGATCTCTAAGGTTTCTCATAATAGTATGAGCATCCTGATCCTCAAACATCTGTTGAAGAGCATGTTCCATAGCAGCCAGCATAAGGCAAGTGACATTCATTGCCTTCTCGCATATTGCCTTATGACGTGCCTTTTCCTCATCAGATGAGGTGGCAGTCAGCTCTGGGATGAGGGTTTCTAAGACATCCTCTTGTCCCTCAGACCTGAGAATGATTCTTAGATTTCTTTCCCAATCAAGGAAATTTGTATCGTTCAACTTGTTTTTCTCAACAATTGAGCGGAGAGTGAATTTGAGGTGTTCAGAAGACATAGTAACTACACAAAACGGAATAAAACATGCAGATAAATTATGCTTGACATGCAAGAACTTAAAATTTAGACAAGCTATAAATAGTAAGTTATTGCACATTCTATTCAATTAAATTGTCCCTTGTGAGTAAAATGATTTCAAGATCCTATCTTAGATAAAACTCGAGCGTACTAAGGCACTTCCCCAAGTCTCATGTAATCAAGGTAAGTAAACTTTTACTAATTATAACACCTTATAACTCTTGGTTGATGGTTATATCTTATGTAAGACTCATCCTTATGCCTCAAGATCCAAAACCGAGCCTTTTGGTCTCTTGTTGAGTGTAACCATATCAAGGCAACATGTCCCTATTAGACATACCCGCACTATCCCAAGGTCAAGGAAGGACACCTCGCTAGGGTGAAAACTATCCAACGAATTCCAAGGGCCTCATGGTTATGACATGGAAAGGCATTACCGCAATATTCTTTTAAGGTACTTAAGCATGCAATGGTTGTCTATCTATAAGTGAACTAAATAGCATAAACAGACAAGCAAGCATGCAAAGTGGGAAATAGTAAAGCATTCAAGTAATGCAATAATAAATAATTAAATTTGTGATCCTAGTATGGCCCCTAAAGAGATCTAATCTTCAATAGTCTTGACCTTCTTGGATCACCATCCTTCAGTCTTCATAGGATCTTCTTCTTCTTGTCTTACATATAATTGAAATAAACTCTCTTGTAGAAATTTAAATTACAAAAATACATAACGATACGCAGATCATGTACAAGAAAAACATAACGATACGCATATCGTATTTATCTATCCTAATGTGGGTCATACTAGTCACCGCATGCAATAATATCATAATATTACATGCAATAATAACATATAAAATTTCATCTAAATAAAACATGCTATTAATCCAAAATAAAAGCATAAACAATTAATCATATTAGCTATTTAATATAGAAACTGATTTCTCATTGCTTTAATTCAATTAAATTATGTATGGAATTAATATCTTATATTAATCATTAATTTGCTAAAATATGATGAATCTAATATTCCAAGATAATATTTAATTATGGTAACTCAAAATTTTACCAAATAAGATATCAAAATATCTAAAAAAAATAATTAAATCTTTATTTACCAAATAACATATCAAATATCTTATTGAATAAAACAAATCTAATTTATTAAGATAGAATATCAAATATATTTTCTTATTTTGGTAAATAATATCTTGTTAGGGTAATTTCTATCCAATTAGGAATTTTCCCTACAAACACAAAACCCTAATAACCATCAGCCGCGACCAGCAGCCGCGACCGCGATCGCGGGTCCAAAACCGCGATCGCGGTTTTGCTATAGCCACGAGCCAAGGACGATCAACAGCCATGACCGCGATCGCGGCTCCAAAACCGCGATCGCGGTTGTGCTATAGCCACGAGCCAAGGACGTTCAGCAACCGTGACCGCGATCGCGGGTCCAAAACCGCGATCGCGGGTTTGCTATAGCCCTCTGGCGGGTCGCCAAAAGCCACGAGCCAAGAGTACCAACAGCCGCGATCGCGGTTTAGCTATAGCCCTCTGGCGCCGTACTGCAAAGATGGTCCCGAACCATCTACACCTGATTAGTTCCGGTGTTTCTCCCACTTAAAAATTGTAACGTTTACAACTCTTTGGTAGGAAAACTTATGGTAATGGTTTTTCATAAAATTCAGCCTTTTTGATTCATAATTTAAGCATGAAAAATCAGATTTTACACGTTCGTTCATAATCCATACAACAAATTTGCATAAACTAATCAAAAGAATCGACTTTAGGGCAAAATAGCATGAAAATTTCAAAAAAATCAGCAACTATACCCATGTGAATAGACACGAATTTTAGCCTTCAAAAATCAAATTTTTTCGTTTTAATCATGCAAATTAATCCATACAATCAATCTCTACATAATTGAATCAAAATAATCATGAACATGCATCAAAATTAAAGACTTGAAATTTGATCTAATCAATTTATGCAAGAGGCAACTGATACCACTGTAGGGATTTAGATGCTTAAAGCGGAATTTCAGAAAAACGTTTATCCTAACATCTAACCAAGGATCTCATGCGTAAACTAAATAGATCATAGATAAGAAGAATTAATTACCTTTTGATGCGTGTTTGAATCTTCCTGGAATGGAGAGATTAGAGCCTCAAGTGTGACTCCTCTAGTTGGTCCACCCGAATATGGATCTGAATCGCCTTTGATATCGTCTGCACGAACGAACGAACGAAGGAGAACTTGGCTTCACTTTGGGAGATGTTCGGACGTGTACTGTTGTATGAGGAGAATGTAATTCTCTTATGAACTATGCACAACCGTACTTCTTTTAGGAGGAAAGAATGTTCTGTTTGTTTTAATGGGAAACAAATCACATATATAAGATCATATCTTATCCTATTCGATGGATATAATATCTTTATATTATTTTCATATATCTTCTAATAAGATACATCCTTATCAAGTAATTATTAATGATAATTTTTATCCATTAATAATAAAAACTTATCTCTCAATATAAATCACATGAGCCGAAATCCATGGCTAACATGGGCTTTCGGTTCGGTTTGATCCAGCCCATAAACTCTAAGGGTGTGATCTCGTAGGACCCGGTAATAATAGCAATAGACTTTATAACATATAGTCCATAAATCATAGTTGACTTCTAGCAAAACACTATGACTATCTAAAATAACCGGATTATGAATCTCCATAAATGGTCTCACTTCATAATTAGTAATTACACCTTTAATCAAAGGACACAATTACTTCAATGATGAATAGTGCCAAAAGGACGAGCCCCTTCCTGACTTTCCCCTGAAATTCCGGCCAAAGAACCGACGACTCCAAGGAGCCGTGAAGGAGAGTAGTGTGTTGTGAGTCTTCATCAGAAGCCTGGTTGTTCTGGTGATTGGATTGGTGGAGATTGGTCAGGAAAGTGATAGACAGCGGCCGCTTCTCAGCTAGGGTTTTGCTGGGTCGAGAAAAGAGTTTCAAAAAAGAGAGCGTTTTGGACTTCCTTTTACCATTCAATCAAGTATCCAAGTGATGTAATTTTATTACTGCAATCCAAGCATGTTTGCATAATAATGTTTATCAAATCTGAATTTGCAGAAAAAGGAAATATATCTCCCAGAGTGGTGCCAGCTATATCACGTTGATACAGCTAGCTTCATTGACATAAAATTGATCTGTATTTCATCTAATCACAAGCTTCAATTTCCCCATGAAACACAAGCTCTCAATTTCGAAGCTAAATAGTTAACACTCCAGCTTAGCTGTCTATCCACAACAATCAATCAAAGAATCCATTGAAGAAAAAGTAATAATTAGATGGTTGATGCATCAGCCGTTAGCGGTGCAGGCAAATGGATCGCTAAGGCGCTGATTCAAGAGGGCAAGTATTTGTACGGCGTAGAAGACCGTGTTCGTGCCCTTCAGCGCGAGCTGGAGTGTATGCAAGAGCTCCTCCAAGAAGTAGATGCGAAGCCCAGGCTTGTAATTAGACAAGACGGTCAACTCCGCATTTTCACTCAGCAAATACGAGAGTTGGCTTTTCGTGCGGAGGATATGATGCCATCGACACCTATGTTGTTGATGTGGGATCCAAGGTGTACAACTGTTGAAACTTGCTTGCCTTGCATCTCATTCTTATCCGGTCCACATGTTGAGAAAGGAGAAATTGAGGAAGCCAAGAAGAGATGTGAAGACTATAGGAAAGTGATGTCAAACACTTGTCAGCAACAAGGGAATATTAATATTGGATCAAGCTACTCGTGAAGCGCCTTACGGACCCAGAAGATGATTTCAAGGTTCTTGCCATCGTGGGAACTGGAGGTGCAGGTAAAACCACTTTAGCTAGCTTCCCAGATTTTCACAAATGATCACCAAATGTGGATCGCGGAAGGATTTATCACAAATGAGATGTGAAACCCTTGAAGATGCAGCAATGCGGTCACTTACTGAATTGGCTCAGCGCTACATTCTTCAAGTCGTAAAGAGAAATCCTCGAGGTCAAATTGACGAATTTCGCCTGCACGACCTTATGAGAGAGTTTTGTATAAACAAGGCTACTGAATATCACTTGCTTGAGACGGAAACTTCAATGTCTTCAGATATAACAACACCAAGCCAACCGAGAAGACTATCAATTTTCTCCAGGTATTTTATCAAGTATAATTTTTTTGAACTAAGTATCATCTATGTCAAATTGTATCAAAGGCTGAAAATTGATCAAGCAAAGAGAAGAATAGGAAGTAGGAAGATGAGGTCGAAAGAGAAGAGAAAAGAGAGCTTGATTGTTTTCGTTCAAGATTAATCTCATATCTGATACAATTTATGTGCTTTTATGTGGCACTCAATTCTTCACTTATTCAACAAGTCACATAACAACTTGATTTAATCACTAGACTTGAGTATTAAATGACGTGGCATTCCCTAATACATGTAGATGTAGAAGGAACGGTATAACGGTTCCTTGGACAGCGGAATATAATGACAGAAAACCAAAGTAACAATAACGACGTTCCTTAGAGAGGAAAACTCAATCAACCAACTAATTGACAGAAAAAACTTCTACCTCTAGGTTTCCCTAGTAAGATTTCAAATATCTACTAATGTTATTAATTCTGGAATTACAATCAAGCAAATCTTATCTCAACCTAATTCACTACTAGATATCTAGACTTCTTGTGTAACGTTCCTAACAACACCTTAGACACTCAAAACTCTGTCAAGTACTCAACTTACCAAAGCTTCGTACTTGCAAGTGTTTCTTCTCTTTTCTTCTTCTTCTCCGAATACTCAAGCTCTTGGAAATGCTACAGTCGCGTGTCAAATGAAGAACACGTCTTTCTTTACTTATAGTCTAAAATATCCTATTGATTTATCCTAGTTTTACTTAAGGAAATTAAATCAAATCAAAATATTCTAAAATAATCTCTTTACAATCTTTCCTAACAACTAAATCTTCAACAAACTCCTTCCTTGCGGTCCAAGTCGTTTCCTGAAGATAGCTAGTGCAGTTGGAAGTTTGATGTACGCAATGGTGTGTACACGTCCAGATATTTCACAAGCAGTCAGTGTTGTAAGTAGGTTCATGGCGAATCCTGGTAAGGCACATTGGAAAGCAGTAAAATCGTTATTGAGGTACTTGAAGGGTACTACTAATACCGGATTATGTTTTGGAGGAAATACATGTCAAGTTAGCGGGTTTGTGGACTCAGACTATGCAAGTGATATAGACAAACGACGATCTACCACTGGTTATGTTTTCAAGATATATGGTGCTCCGATAAGTTGGAGATCAATGCTACAAGCTACAGTTGCACTCTCAACTACAGAGTCTGAATATATGGCTATGACAGAGGGAGTGAAGGAAGCATTGTGGTTAAAAGGTCTTTTGTATGACTTGGGAATAACGCAGGATAGTGTGGATCTATGGTGTGACAGTCAGAGTGCGATTCACTTGGCTAAAAACCAGGTCCATCATGCTCGTACCAAGCATATCGATGTCAGGTATCATTTTGTTCGAGATGTCATAGAGGATGGTGATATTTCTCTTATGAAGGTACATACAAACGATAATCCCGCAGACATGTTAACCAAAGTTGTGACAGGAAGTAAGTTCCAACACTGCTTGGAATTGCTTCAGATTGGCCCTTGTTAAATTGCCCAAGAGGGACATAGTCCTTCGGGACGGTTACGGGTGAGGTGGAGACTATGTGGAGGACAAGTAGAACTACGGTTGGCTTGATCACGATCAAAGGGTACGTAGGCAGTCATAGTTACAATGATGCAGCCCAGATGATGAAGTCTATTACGCATGCGGGTTATTCTCGTATTCGTCCAAAATTTGAGGTTTTCAAATTATGTACGAGGTGGAGAATTGTGAGCATGCTATTTTGTTTGTGGTTGAAAAACAATAGCAAGTAAATAGGAAGATGTAATTTGTTATCAGTGAAAACAAAACCTTAACAATAAGAGATTTATATTTTAGTTAACGGTGATTAAAGCTACCAACTTTCCTATATAAGAGAGAAAAGAGAAGAAGGAAAAATTATCTTCAGAAACACAAAAGCACAAAGGAGCGAAAAAAGGTTTCATCTGCGATAAAAGAGTAAAACACAAAGAGAGGTTTATATTTCTTTGTAAGGGTATACACTCTTCTACGACAAGCTTGTGGTTTGTACAAGTTGTCGGATTCTTCCTTCATATAGTAACAAGCGTATCACCCCGAGGACGTAGGCAATTTGCCGAACCTCGTTAAATTATTGTGTGTTCATACTACTTTTACTATTTCCTATTAGTCGAATCTTTCGCAACTACTCAACATGAGCCTTGTCAATACTCGAATTCGTGAGCTTCCAGAGTCAATCAGAAATCTGCGAAATCTCTTGCACTTAGAGTATGATTATGGAGCGGCGGTAGTACCCAACGATCTTGTAGGTAAAATGGAGAATCTTAGACTACTGGATTTACCTCGTTGGCTAGAGAGAGGCTGCAACACATTGAGATTAAGAGGATCAAAGAAATTGCAGACGTTAAGGTGTGGTGCAGGCACATGGATGACAGAAGACCTACCCACGTTGAGCACCACCGTTGTAAACCTTGATATAAAGAATGTAATGGAGATTGAAGAGATGGAAGCAATTTACGGGTGTTTGAACATCTTGAAAGGCAGTCTTCTTACATTCAAGTGTTGGTTCAATGATGACACGGTGGTGGGCCTCGAGTTCGACGTCCTGGAGATACTTATTGATTGCCAAGCATTATGGAGCCTGGATTTATACGCTCGACTTCCCAACAACTGTACTATTCAGTTTCCTCCTAACCTGGTGAGCTTGAGTCTACGCTATAGTAACATTGGAGAAGGTGTCGATCTTATGGAGGTTCTTGGGCAACTTTCTAAGCTCAAGTACCTTTCTCTATCACGTAGTGCGTACTTGGGGGCACAACTAAGCTGTGCAGGCACTGCTTTTCCACAACTCCAGGAGCTTCACTTGATTCATTTAGAGGAATGGGGGATGGGAGGATGTGCTATGAATCATCTCGAGAAGTTGGAGATAGTTTCTTGTTCGGGATTGAAGAGACTTCCTAAACGTATAAGATCCATAATTACCCTCAAAGAGCTGGTCATCAGAAGGATGCCAGAAGAATTTTGCACCAGGCTGGGCTATGGAGATGGATATGGATACGGAGGATCAAGTGTAGTAGGAGGAAGAGGAGAAGATTATTGCATTATTCAACACATTCCTTCTGTCAAAGTTTATTGGCGCCGATAACTAAGCATTCCTGATCGATCCAAGCATCTCAAAACTAACTATCTGTTCGTGTTGACCTGGAGGCAAAGTACAAGCTTTTCAGAAACTGCTCAACCGATCGAGTTAAGAAGTTTGCGGTTTCTTAGAGAGTTTGTTGTGGCTTGTTTGGTGAATTTCGATTCCATTTGCATTTCAGTTGTTTTAAAAACAAATAAGATGCTGGCAACTGGTGCTAGGTCATCCAATGATATGGATTGATTTTGAAGTATCTCAAAACTCAGTCCATTCGTTCATGTACATGACGCAGTAGGAAACGCGAAGGATTAGACAGCGCTAAATCTGTATTGAAATTAAGTTTGCAAGCAACAAACTCAAAGGATAAATTCTGGAATCCACCAGAAAATAAGATAAACTCTTAGGGTTTTGATTGAATAAAAGATAACGACCTCCAACAATGAAAAAGTGTTTAAATACAAAAAACAAAATCCTAAAACGAAATTAAAGATAAACGGAATTAAAATATAAATTACTGAAAATATTAAAATGCTGATTTGAGGCCTGAAACGATCTCGGATGGCCTAAAAAGCCCATAAGTCACAGAATAACAGTGAGTTTGACCCTTTGGGCCGTTCCGCTTCCCGAAAACATATTATAATAGTCAATCGGACACCAAACACCAAATCTGCGCAAGATCGGACAAACCCTTGCGACGATCAACCTCCTCTTCAATGCGCGCAGCCAGCCTTCATACGTCACTACAATTTCATCTTTTCTTCAAAAAATCTTGTAACTTTGATTCTAGATTTATATTTTAGAGTGGATGAGCTTGAAGTTTGGAGCATGGACCCGAAATACTTATATATATGATAAAACATGTTGGATCATAGTTTATAACCCAGATTGGCTTCTGACGTCCGTGGCAGTTTACGTGTTGAAGGAAATGGGTTTTACAACCCGGACGAGTGACAAACCGGGTAAAAAACATGTGTTATGACTTGTGAATGAATGTTCAAGAATATAACCCGGTTCAGAGGAGGCCCGGGCTTTAAAGTTTGCTTCTGGAATTCCAATAGTTGGACTGTTTTAACCGCTCATTCTCTTTTCTCCAAGATATGTGGTACGTCCATACTCTATATACAAAGGGTCATATGTGTTGGCAAGGGGTAACGATCTTCATCGATGTACCGATTGATGGAAACCAAAGCTGAAAATACATGGAACACATCATTTCAAGTACGGTCTTGATTCAAAAAACCTAGAACAAGATCGGTGCAATTATCTTATTCCCGTATTGATTCCGTGCAACTCTTTAGGCTTTCAAATCTTTTTGGAAGAGATGTACGAGGGTTAAAGTACGATATTCGAAAATCGAATTTAATCTTATGCATTCCGATATTCGGACCATTGATTTGATCATCACGATCGTACAGGTATTGATCAACTATTCCTTAAGTTGAAGATGGTGTCCCGCGTCTATGATTTCATCACGATCGTACAGGTATTCCTCCCCAATAGACTTATTGGATCACAAGCTGATTAGTTGGAAAGGAAAACGTATGTACTCTAAGTTAACACATTCCTATACCACCACTAATAAACACACCAATTATCAAGTAACATGTTACATGCATGTTATCACTTAGGACCTGCTTGTTTGAACTTATGAAAACAGTATTGGAAATTAGAAAACGAATCTAGTCCATTTTTTAACATCATGATACATTGATAAAAAAAAAAAAAATTGATTTGTGGATCTAAAATTTATAAGTCAAAAGAAGAGAGAAAGAAACCGATTTCATCATTTTACAACTCACCCTTATATTGGCTTGGAGAAATAAATACCTTCATCATAGTGCCAAGATAAGGGAAAAAGAAAAAAAAAATCATCATTTTGATCAATGAATAATAACATTAAAGTGGACTAGATTCGTTTATTTACCGTTATCGTTTTCATAATTTAAATCAAACGGACCCTTAATCTAGACTCTTGGTGAATTTTTAGGGTGCGTTTGAATTTTATTAAAATACATTATCTTACATTAAATTGATGATTTAGGGTCCGTTTGGATAGACAAAATAATATATTGAATTGCATTAAATTGTAAATTTAATGTATTATCTCAGAGAATCCAAACGAAACCTTAATACAATTTAATATAAGATAATATATTCTAGTATAAAATCCAAACAAACACTTATCTACAAAGCTAGCTACTACACAACTCAAAAGATGAAAAAATAAAGAGACTTAACATTTAACAAAGCTTGTAAAACCAACACGACTGGATGATTAGCACATTGGTTCAACAAAGAGAAGTGACAAGGTGGCCTTCAACCTTTGGTTGAGCACGGTGTAGCCATATTTATTCATGTAACGTACACTCCACGGCTCCAGCCACATGATCTCTTTGTTGACATGCTGTTCAAGAAAATGCATATTAATTAATTAATATATCTTCCTTAGGAACAATACATCAAGAAACATAAGACATTATCATACAACAATCAAGTTAAAATAAATATTTTGATTATCTAATACGTGAAGAATAAACTATTAAGGAGCGTGTCGGTGTACGTACAATATATATATTATAATTTTTTTCGCATATATGATCTGTGTAGGTAATACGTTTGTCCAGACAGTATTTAAATGAAGCGCCGATGCTCCTTCAGCCTGGTGGTGGGGAACTTGCTTCCCTTACCCATAGGTCGGGGGTTCGACCTCCGAGAGCGGCATGACCCCCCCAATTTATTTGGGTGGGGTAAGGGGACTGCTTCTTCGTTTGAGAGGGATCCCGTTTCTAGCCTAATCAAAAAAAAAAAAAAAAAAATTAAATGAAGCATATTGGCGTGAATATGAGGAGTATCTCAAAAGCTCTATTAGAAGTTGTGGCATAAGTGTAACAGTTTGCTTCTCTCTTATGGAAAATGATTTCGAAGAAAATATAGCAAGAAAGACTTTTGACGACATATATATGCGAAAAAAATCATATGCGTACCTCACGTATTGGCTGATGTTATACGCACTATACATTTTGAACTTTCGCACTATATTTTACCACGCAAGATGTTGGCGTACTCCATATACCGGCGTAGTAGGCCAAATTAGTATAAATACGTAGGAATTTTTTAAAAAAAATATTAAAGCTTCTACGCCAGAATCTTGCGTACGCAAGATTCTGGCGTAGTGTTATTTTAAAATAAAAAATAAAAAAAGGCCACGCCAGAATCTTGCGTACGCAAGATTCTGGCGTATGCCTTTTAGGTTAAAATCGCAGCGTGGCTTCTTTCTCCTTCCTCTGTCTTCTTCTTCCTCTCGCAACGGCGGCGGCGAACGACGAAAAAATTTCGGTCTCCTTCTTCCTCCTCCTCAGTGCTTCCTCTCTTCACCATCTCCCTCTCTTCTCTCAATCCTTCTCTTTCCCTCAAAAAAATGAGCTCCCCGAGCTGTGGTGGCGGTGGAGCGGCTCCTGGATGTGGTGGCGCGACGGAGGAGCACAATTCGGACTGGTGGTGCAGGCGTCGTCGATCCTCGTGGTGGCGACGGTGGTCCTGGTGCCGGTGTTGAAGGCATGGAGCTCGGTGGTGGTGGCGTGGAGGCTGTTGGCGGCGACGACGTGGTGGCTGTTGGCGGTGGTGCTCCTGGTGGTGGCGCGGAGGTGGGGCAGGTGGTGGTTGACACCGCTGGTGGAGGCGGTGGGGCAGGAGACGGGGTTCGTGGGCGTCGTACCTGTGGCGTTCGTACCCGTGGTCGTGCAGCGTCCACTTCGGCTCCAGACGCGACACCTGTCGCGGTAGGAGGACGAGGAGGTTTACGACAGGTAAATTAAATTTGGCGTAAAATTTACTCTTTCATTATCTGTTAAATTTGAAAATTCATTACACGTTAATTTGGATTGAATACCTCTGAATTATTACGATAATAGTTTAAATTTAAAAGTATAAGTGCATATATATATTTGGGCTATATTTGTGTTGAAATTATGCTTGAAATATTTAGATAATTATTGTGCCCGAAACGTTTAGATTATTAAGAATGTAATTAGATCAATTTCAAATATAATTGATTAATTAAATTCATGCAATGATAGTATGTATGCCTTGATCGGTATATTAGTTTAAATTTTAAAGAATATAAAAGTTATCTAACAAAAAAATTATATTTAATTCAATATTAATGAAAGTAAATGATAGTAAATAATAAAATAAATAGTAAATATGCATAATTAATAATTCAATATTTAAAAAATTGTAAGTAATTAATTAAATATAAATATGTAAATATGCATAATTAATAATTCAATATTTAAATATAAATATAAAAAATTGTAAGTAAGTAATGAAAGTAAATGAAAGTAAATAATAAAATAAATAGTAAATATGCATAATTAATAATTCAATATTTAAAAAATTGTAAGTAATTAATTAAATATAAATATGTATTAAGTTATTATAAAACGTGAAAATTAAATAATTAAATAAATATTTACAAATATTTATATAAAATAAATATTTATAGTAATTTTTTGAATATATTGTTTTCAAATTTTGTAAAAAGGTCATACAGTAGTCGTTGCATTCCGTTCGACAACCGTACAAAGGCTCTCGTCTATTGGGACATCGACGGGTCACAGGGTCAACCCGACGCGGTGATGGAGCTACGGCGGATTTGGGTCCGCGCCTGGACGCTGCCCAGCCAGAGGATGCACCTCTGTCTGATGCTGGCGACGATAGTAGCGACACGTCCATGCCCGACGTTGACGCCGACGTCGACGCCGCTGACGACGACGCATTGGACGAGGAGACATTGACATCTGCATTGGAGCGTGATTACTCAGAGGGCATGGATCCGATCGAGCCCCCTCCCTGTTCGACGGCCGAGGATTTGGGGAGGGACGATACGCCCCCCGTTCGTGAGCCAGCGGGACCTGTTCCCGTTCGTGAGCCAGCGGGACCTGTTCCCGATGTAGAGGCCCCCCCTCCTCACGTGGCAGATGCGGACCCCGAGGAGGCGTGGATGCCAGGAGGTCCCCGATCGCGTAGCCTTCTGAGGACATATCCGACTCATGTCGATGTCGTTATTTGGACACATACACAGCGACTTGCGCGTGACCCTCCCGGATCACCTGTGGATCCCGATCCGGTAGGTTTTGTTTATTATTTTTTTATATAAAAAATCATAATACCATCCTTTATATTTTAATTTTGGGAATTCTGATCTGTTATGTATTGGCTTTCAGCTCATGAAGATCCTGAAGCCGTACACCCGTCACCCTCATTTATCCGCCATCCACCAGTTCCAGAGGGAGGAACCAAATTCGTGGTGGCCGCTTGCGCAGCGGAGCGGCATCACATCGTTGGGGTCGTTGGAGTTTCGTAGGATGGACCCCGTTCTCATATCGGCGTTTGTGGAGCGGTGGCATCCGGAGACGAGCTCCTTCCATTTTCCATGGGGGAGATCACGATCACCCTCCACGACGTCTTCCATATTTTGGAGATCCCCATCGATGGGACGGCAGTGGTATCGGATATGCCCGACCCCGAGATATTTTCCGCTACAGCGGAGATGCTTGGGATTGATGTATCTGTCGTCTCCCAGATGGCAGCAGGTAATAAGTTTTAAACATATTTTTCATTTATTTCTCCTTTTGTAATTAAATTGTTTTTGAAATCATCCTTTTTTTTGTTATATTTACTTTTTCAGGTGGCGGTTTTGCAATCAATACAACGTTGAAGAATCGTTGTACTTTATTATGTGGGGCGGCCCAGAGGTATATTTTCTGTAGTTTTATTAATATTTAGTTTCTTGGAATTTATGTTATATATTTAATAATTAAATGAATGCTACTAATCTCAGGAACGAGCGTCATGTTGCTTCGTTGTACTTGCTCATGCTATTGGGCAGTACCGTCTTCACAGACAAGTCAGGGCAGAAGGTGAAGGCGAAGTATCTGTCGCTCCTGCTTGATCACGACCGCACGGGCTGTTATGCTTGGGGTGTTGGTGTCTTGGCCAACCTATACCGGCAGTTGGGTATGGCATCGCGGGCCGAGGCACAGGGATTGGCCGGAGCATCGCTGCTTTTGAGGGTAATTTACATGTTTTTCAGTTTTAACATTATTTTTTGATATAAATGCAAACGAATATAAGATGTTTTGTACAGACGTGGATTTGGTCATATTTCCACGCATTCCGAGGTCATGCGTCACCTGACCTGGAGCACATGGGGGATTCACGGGCTGCAGCTCGTGACGGGAGGGAGGTTCCTCAGGGCAGTGACTCGGACCGCCTTATCTCTCTGCGTCAGGTTATGGATGCCATGCAGTATTCAGAGGTAATAAAAATAACTTTACGTTATATTTTTTTAATTATTCGATTATTTTTTTGCATCTGACTTAGTTACTTTTTTATTTCAGGTGCGGTGGCAACCGTGGGGAAAGCTGGACTTCAACGATCCGAGGTACGCTCCGTCGCTGTATCGAGGCGTCATCGAGTTTTTCGACGTACGTGAGCCGTACATGCCCGACCGTTGCCTCCATCAGTTCGGGTACAGACAATGTATTCCGCAGGCGCCGCCAGAGCCGAGGAAAGTTGTCCGACGTGCACGGCTCACGTCGTATGTCATTGAGTACGGGGATGAGCACTGTCGGTGGGATGCGGACCCGAGACCGCTGATCGAGCTGCATGGTCTTATCACGTCCACCTTCGCGTGGGATTGTGACGACGCATACCTCGATTGGATTGAGCAGATGTCTCATCCATATTTGGATTGCCGGTCTGTCCGACAGGATCCACACGCAGTCCCTCCACCTCCCCCGGCTTCTGCTGTCACGGTACGTCGGATGTTTGGATTTTCGGTCTGTCGGATGTATTATATTTAAGTTTATTTTGACACTCGTTTTGTAATACAACGCTCACAGCTGGTGGCCGGCGAGATGACGACTTTTCTGGCCCATCACGACGATTTGCCTCCCCATCTTACAGATCAGATGATCCGTTGGATCGAGTATCTGATGGGTGACGTGACGCCTTCGGCCCCTCCCATTCCACGCGCATCCCAGATATTCCGCGATTCGATGCACGAGGAGGGATCTGGTAGCGGGCGACAGCCGGACGCGGAGTAGTTTTGATATGTACTGAATTGTTACTATATTGTATTTTGGGAATGTGTATGATATATTATATTTTATTGATGATTATGGTATTTCGATTTGTTGATCTTTATGTATATTTGAATGGAATACTATATGATATAAGTATATTTGAATGAAATACTATATGATATAAGTATATTTGAATGGAATACTATATGATATAAGTATATTTACATGGAATACTATATGATAT
This sequence comes from Rheum nobile, assembly GCA_027886185.1. NCBI lineage: Eukaryota > Viridiplantae > Streptophyta > Magnoliopsida > Caryophyllales > Polygonaceae > Rheum > Rheum nobile. Next base: position 10,716,759 of record WOAB01000563.1, on the reverse strand, counting down.
AAGTATATTTGAATGAAATACTATATGATATAAGTATATTTGAATGGAATACTATATGATATAAGTATATTTACATGGAATACTATATGATATAAGTATATTTACATGAAATACTATATGATATACGTATATTTGAATGGAATACTATATGATATAAGTATATTTACATGGAATACTATATGATATAAGTATATTTACATGGAATACTATATGATATAAGTATATTTACATGGAATACTACATGATATAAGTATATTTACATGGAATACTATATGATATAAGTATATTTGAATGGAATACTATATGATATAAGTATATTTGAATGGAATACTATATGATATAAGTATATTTACATGGAATACTATATGATATAAGTATATTTACATGGAATACTATATGATATAAGTATATTTACATGAAATACTATATGATATAAGTATATTTGAATGAAATACTATATGATATAAGTATATTTGAATGGAATACTATATGATATAAGTATATTTACATGGAATACTATAAGAGCGATAAGTATATTTACATGAAATACTATATGATATAAGTATATTTGAATGAAATATTATATATTTGAATGGAATACTATATGATATAAGTATATTTACATGAAATACTATATGATATAAGTATATTTACATGGAATACTATATGATATAATTATATTTACATGAAATACTATATGATATAAGTATATTTGAATGGAATACTATATGATATAAATATATTTGAATGGAATACTATATGATATAAGTATATTTACATGGAATACTATATGATATAAGTATATTTACATGGAATACTATATGATATAAGTATATTTACATGAAATACTATATGATATAAGTATATTTACATGAAATACTGTATGATATAAGTATATTTGAATGAAATACTATATGATATAAGTATATTTGAATGGAATACTATATGATATAAGTATATTTACATGGAATACTATATGATATAAGTATATTTACATGAAATACTATATGATATAAGTATATTTGAATGGAATACTATATGATATAAGTATATTTACATGGAATACTATATGATATAAGTATATTTGAATGGAATACTATATGATATAAGTATATTTACATTGAATACTATATGATATAAGTATATTTACATGGAATACTATATGATATAAGTATATTTACATGCAATACTATATGATATAAGTATATTTGAATGAAATATTATATGATATAAGTATATTTGAATGGAATACTATATATTGGGCCTAATTGGGCCCGATTTCATGTTTTTTCAATTTTCCCCCGTTTCCTCCAAAATTTTCCATATTGGGCCCCTAATTGGGCCCGATTTCATGTTTTTTCAATTTTCCCCCATTTCCTCAAAAATTTTCCATATTGGGCCTAATTGGGCCCGATTGCATGTTTTTTCAATTTCCCCCCGTTTCTTCTAAAATTCTCCATATTGGGCCTAATTGGGCCCGATTTCATGTTTTTTCAATTTTCCCCCGTTTCTTTCAAAATTCTCCATATTGGGCCCGATTCCATGTTTTTTCAATTTTCCCCCGTTTCCTCCAAAATTCTCCATATTGGGCCTAATTGGGCCCGATTTCATGTTTTTTCAATTTTCCCCCGTTTCCTCCAAAATTCTCCATATTGGGCCTAATTGGGCCCGATTTCATGTTTTTTCAATTTTTCCCCTTTTCCTCCAAAATTCTCCATATTGGGCCTAATTGGGCCCGATTTCATGTTTTTTCAATTTTCCCCCGTTTCTTCCAAAATTCTCCATATTGGGCCTAATTGGGCCCGATTTCATGTTTTTTTAATTTTTTCCCGTTTCCTCCAAAATTCTCCATATTGGGCCTAATTGGACCCGATTTCATATTTTTTCAATTTTCTCCCGTTTCCTCCAAAATTCTCCATATTGGGCCTAATTGGGCCCGATTTCATGTTTTTTCAATTTTCCCCCGTTTCTTCCAAAATTCTCCATATTGGGCCTAATTGGGCCCAATTCTTACCATCAACATGAAAATATACATACAATATATTACTACATACATTACATTACATTAAACGTCAATACATAAAACATATTACAAGAGCGATAATCCCGAAATATCTTATGCGATAATCACTACATCGGAGGATCGGGTGGACGGTTACATCTTATGTGATAATCCCGAAATATTTGAAACCTCGCTTGAAACTGAGCATCCCAGCCATCTACACTTCGGTCCTTGAAACAACGCCAAGCATACGGAGGAGGGGGTACTGGACAATCATCCTTCAGCCACACCTACATACAAACACAAACACAATCACAAACTTTAACTATTTGTGCACATACTCCTATAGTTTAGTACAATAAATTATTTAGAAATAGTAAGCTTTATCGGTATGAAGTGGTTCCGAGCTCCTACATGGGCCATCGTCAATATCTTCGTCGGAGGGCCTAAGCTTGTATTACATGCCTTCATTGGTAGGCACAAGCAAGGACCATCCCAGGATAAGAAACATAACGCAACTTGATACGCCGTGGCAAACACCAAACCAATTAGAGGCATGTCGAGCCAATATTGCGAGGAGCAAGGACTTATGACATAGTTCACCCGGAATATAAGATCTTTGTAACTCGTTCCCGGTGCTAGTCTGGGCAGTATTTCCATGTACACATCTCTGTTGTCCAACAACTCTGCCGCTAGATGCATTCGAACCATAGGGTAATAATGCTCTTCGTACCCCATCAATACAGCTAGTGACCGATACCCACAATGCCCGTCCAGAATTACATCTTTCGCCTCCTTAATGTATGGGAACCAAAAGTAATCCACATTCCTAACCCCAAAGTTCACTCCCATATAAGTAATGGGTTGGTCAGGAAACTGTGATCCAAACGCTTCACTTTTATCCTTTCTAGGACGGACACGACCCCTACCTTGGGTACCTTGGCTACCTTGGGTACCTTGGGTCTCATTCTCATTCTCCATCTCCTTCTCCTTTTTTATCTCTTTTTCCTTATCAAACTCCTCTAACTCGGGTCCCTCTTGGTGGAATACTTTGTGGAACCCTTCGGCCTTCCTTTGGAAATGATACCCGTCGGCTCCAACAATGAGGATTCATGCGGATGCTCCAAGTCATGGTACAGGTCAGTGACTTGCAGTAACGTGGATTTTTCAAGGATCCCCTATTTCTCCTTCTTGTACAGTTCCTCAAGTCTCAGTTGTGGAATAGACATTGTTGCATCCTCCTCAATGGTGTCAGAACGATAACCCTTATCCCATTCCAGCTGCCTACAGAAGCGGTGGATCTCACTCGGCATGATCTGCCTCTTATCAACAATAGCCAGTGCAATCTCATGGATGCACGGCATGCCTTGGCATTCTCTCATCCAGTAATCGTCGCACTCCTCGTTGAAATCATCCATCTCTAACTGCTTATACATATCGAACAACTTCTTCAAGCCCCTTTCCGACACTTTATAGAACAGCTTCGTAAACACCCTTCTCATTTCTATTGGCACCTGGTTAAAATAAAGTGGTTTTTTGACCCGTGACATCTCCATGCTCGCCCTCACCTGCCCAATTTAACCTTCGATTGCATGGTGGATCCTCAATGCCATCCTGTTAAAACCTCCAACACTAGAATCCACAATATTCTTCAACACCCTATGCATACCCTCAACCCTATCAAAACAAAACAATGCATAGTCTTAGTAAGAAAGTATGACACCGACACCTAGGCCCAATAAACATCCCAGAAAATTGTAAAGTGTTACTTACCCGTTTGAAGTTCTCGTGAAAAAGTGAAGATGATGATTTGTCCACGCACTGACTATGTTTTCCTTGTAAGGATTCAACCACTGTTTCTCAAGGTATCCAACAAGGCCGCTCTTCCACGATTTCCTAAGTTGTTGGAGCCTCTCTTCATAGCTTTCCTCCGTGGTCGAACACCAAAGTCCCCAGCATTGGCCTCAAAAGTTACTGACTCTTTTCGAATCCTTCAAGATTGGACTAGCATATGCCTCGATGTTGTGTTTGATATGCACCCAACACAAAAGGTGTCTAACCTGATCCTTGAAAACTATCTGAATTGCATTGATGAGGGCTTTCTCTCGATCAGTCATTATGGCCATCGGCATTACTCCCGCCTCTTGAAACAAATACAGAAGCGTTTGTATTATGAATCCGTAATGCAAACCATCTTCCTCTCGCGTAAATGCATAGGCGATGTTGAACGTCTTGTTAGTGCATGTAAAACCGACAATCTCCACAAGAGGCATGCTATACCTAAGGATGAATGTAAGAAAACAAAACAGTATAAGCAGTTTTACATCATGTCATAACAACTATATTAAATTAAATTAAACATAAGGCCATTATATACCTATTTGTCTTGTATGTGGCATCGATGACTACCACGTGCGGGAATAACTTCAATAGATGCAGCGAGTCAGGGTGAGCGAAAAATAGGATATCAATCTCAGACGTAGACCGCTTCCTCAGAGGATGCACTTCGTACCGGTTTTCTTTATAGAAATTTAGGGTCCATTGGGTGACCGTCATTTCCCCACGATCCTCGTATTGCATCTTTCGTAAATAGTTGGAAACTTGTTTCCTTGATGTTACATTTTTGGGGTTGCACCTTCTCAACTCCGCAAGAATAACACTCGGCGGATTGAACTTCTCGCCGAACGTCCTCGTAATGCACTGCTCCTCAGGGGTCATTCGACCCATGTAAGGATGCCCAAGGAAGGTAGTCGGAAGCTTATGGTTGTGTTGTCCGCTCAACACATTCAATATCCATTTCCGAGTCTCTACTCCCACCCGCTTTTTCATTCTAATACCGTACAACTCAAATGTGCACCTAGACTTCTTCGAATGTCCTTCACGAATTACCACAGCCTCATTCGGATCATCTTCACTAAGTTTTTTCTTTCCCGATCTATATTCACCAAAGTTCTCGCACGTCAAACTAACATGTCGTTCATTACTTCGTCGAGTGACTAGAACCATCATCAACTCTTTGCCCCTATTCTGAGCCCAATCAACTAACTCCTTTCGGCTATCCCACTTCTTATTCGTACGAAATTCAGATCCATAATCTTTACCCTATTAATGTAAATACTAATGTTAAAAAACTACTATTTCTAACTACACATGAAATAATTAAATAGCACATACAATATTACATAACTATATATTCTTTTACGCCTCTATACACATGATCTAATTCACAATCGCATGCAATATTACTATAACTTATTCATCTATATAATGCGAACAGACAAGCCTTACGAAGTAAAAAATACTAACCACGAAATTGTTTGGGTTGAATTCTTCATCACTGCTGAAATATTCTTGATCGGTACTCCAATCATCATTTTTGGATATTGACATTTTGATAAGATTGTATTCGAAAGTGTGCAAAACATGGAGGATGTAGTTAGAATATATAAAGAGGGGTAATTCGACCGTTGGAATTATAGCCGTTGGCCACGCAAACATTTGGCGTACGCAATATGTTGGCGAGGAAGCCTAAAATTCGAAACACCAACGGCTATATTCCAACGGGCATTTTTTAGCCTCTATGCAAGGATCTGGCGTACGCCAGATCCTTGCGTAGAGGCTAAATACTTTTTTTTCCCTATGTATTCCTACGCCTATGTTTTTGGCCTACCACGCAAGTATTTTGCGTACGCCAAATACTTGCGTGGTAAACCGTAGTGCGAAAGTGCAAAATGTGTAGTGCGTATAGCGTAGGCGTTAGATAATCAAAATAGTTTATTCTTCCGAGTTTAGCTAGGTCGCCCTCAAGCTCCTTAAATACATCATATAGTATCTCAAAGTATTCATTGGAGTTGAACATCAATGCAACCTTTGTCCCACCGAGATGAAGATCAAACAACTCAAGAGCATTCGATGATTAAAAGTTTCATAAATTTGTTAAATCGGTCAATATTCTTGAATCAATATTGACGTTAAGGAAATCACAATATACCTCTCAATGAATTTGTTCAAAATTTCAAGCTCCTCAATAGTGCCAAAAGCATCATATATAAATGTCATCTAGAATGGTTAAAACAATATATTAAGCATTTTGTGAAAATCTTCCTGGCCATGGAGAACTTGGGTTCATAGAAGGTTCCTATGCTGAAGAAGTAAGCTTCAATTGGTCTAGATTTTGCAAAAGAAAATTTCTTCGTGAAGTTGAATCGATCTTTGGTTCCACCTAATTTATAATTAATTAGTTCAACATCAGACAAATGTTATATAGTAATTTAATTATATAAATGCAAGCACAATATATAATATGTAGTCAAGTCATGAATCAATACCTTGTAATCTCTTTGATTTCTTCCTTGTATAATGATTGAAGGAGATTGAATTAAGTCTAACTTGGCAAACCTCAGTAGACTTTTGTTGTGACAATGCTTTTCTTCGTACAAGGATATATAATGTCTAGATTCCAATCGTACAACACCTCTTTGAATCGGATACCTTAGAGTTCGCTTAATTTGTGGTACCAATGGATGATCAACAATGACCTTGAGGTGATTCTTGGTGAACTCTAAAGCCTTTTCAAGTATATCTTCTCCATGAGCTCTTACATATGCAGCTTCATGCAAGCATAGAATTGTTACCGGGTCCTCCTTTAATGATTCTAAGAAATTTCCCTGTGTTGGGATTAGATGCGTATAAGCGGAATTTCAGAAAACTATTTTCTAGTAACTAACAAGGATCTCATGCATGAATCAATAGGGATCAAGTAGAAGTCGAGTTACATACCTTTTGATGCGAATGGAAACGCTCTGGCAGAGTTTCAGTGGAGATCAAAAGCTCCAAGTGTGGCTTCTCTACTTGGTCCATACGAGTTTGGAATCTGGATCGCCTCTGGTGTCGTCTGCTAGAACGAACGAACGAACGAACGAACGAACGAACGAACGAAGGAGCGAACTTGGCTTCTCTACTGGGAGGGTTCAACCGTACACATCTAGAAGAGGAGTGAATGTTGTGTTTGTTTCCTTTGGTAACGATTACTTTATAAGATCGTATTTTATCTTTTGGTAATAGATATAATATCTTTATATTGTATCCATATATCTTCTAATAAGATATCTCCTTATCCAGTAATTATTAATGGTAACTCTTATCCATTAATAATAAAAGTCAATCTCCCAATATAAGCCTATGGCCGAAATCTCCATGTCCCACATGGGCTTTCGGTTCCGTTTGATCCAGCCCGATAACTCTATGTGTGTGACCTCATAGGACCCGATTATCATAGCCATGGACTTAACCCGATTAAGCCCATTAATCGTAGTTGGCTTCTAGCAAAGCACTACGATCCCTAAAATACCCGGATGATAAATCTCCATTAATAGTCCTATTTCATTTTCGGTAATTGCACTTTTGATTAAAGGACACAATTCCTTCAATCTATCACTTGTCCTTAAAACAAGTGTGCAATGTTAAATCTCTTTGTGTCTTAATGTCTTATTTGATGATATGATGACATCCATATCTCTTATCAAATTAATGTGTTTCTTGAACTCTCGAATTTGAACTGTCAAATAACGGATGATTACAAATAATCCACCCGAGCATGGCCATGCATTTTTCAGTTCTCGCTCTTCAAGTGGCCAAGACACCATTCTTGTCCATGCATCACAGTATACATGAAGAAGGAGGACTTCTCCAGTCTTGTATGACTATAGCTCCCACTCAATTTTTGGCAATCCCAATCACTTCCTTTATAACTGTTTGTTACGGTCAGCGTTTAACAATGTCAAAGACATACCAATCATTAAGAGAAACCATATCATACTCATGTCTGAGGAATCTACCAATCATGGTTTAACTTAAAACTCTTCAAGCCCTTTTGGAGAGTCTTAAGGTGGGTCTTGTCCTATATGTATCATCCATACATATCTATGTAATTGACTAGACATCTCTATGTCCCTATAGCCCATGAAACTTGGCTCTATCAGTCAACTTATAATACAGTCTTAAATGAAGTCGTTTATGTCCAAGTTAATGACTTAGACCATGGACTTTGAATAATTCATAACTTCAGTTCACTTAATGGGGTTTCATTCACCAAAACACTTATGATGAGCCCATTTACGAATTATAAATTATTTGGACATTTTATTTAATTCCAAGTAATGATTAAATAAGAATGAAAGTTGTATATCATATAATCAAGCATAAAACGTGTCTGACATTCATAAAACAAAGTTCATAATGTAAGACAATGCAATCTCAAAGCCATTCTCCATTGAGCTTGAGGCCCTTGGCCCTAGTATGACTCTCACGCTTGGGCCTAGGCATAGGCTTGGTCAGTGGATCTGCAATGTTGTCATCTGTGTGCACTTTGCACATCCTCGAACAACTAACTCGTCATCACCCCCAAATACCAAGAAGTCATCCTTGGTTCTTCTCAAGTACTTCAAGATGTTCTTGGCTGCACACCAATGTGCATCTTCAGGATTCGATTGGTATCTGCTACACATGTTCAAAGCAAATGCAACATCAGGGCGTATACATATCATGGCATACTTGATAGATCCTATAGCAGAAGCATAAGGGATCTTGCTCATCTTCTCTAGCTCAGCAGGTGTCTTAGAACACTGCTTCTTGCTGAGATATGTGTCATGTTGCATGGGTAGAAATCCTTTCTTGGACTCCTGTATTTTGAACCTGTCAAGAACCTTATCTATATAAGTTCCTTGACTTAGTCCAGGCAATCTCTTAGATCTATCTCTATAGATCTTGATACCTAATATGTACTCTGCTTCTCCTAAGTCCTTCATTGAAAAACATTTCTTTAGCCATCCCTTAACGGACTCTAGCATCGGAATGTCATTTCCAATGAGCATTATGCCATCCACATACAGGACCAAGAAGACCACTTTGCTCCCACTAAATTTCTTATAAACACAAGGCTCTTCTTCGCATCTGATGAAGTCAAAACTCTTTGATAGCTTCATCAAATCGAATGTTCCAACTCCTGGATGCTTGCTTAAGTCCATAAATGGACTTCTTAAGCTTACATATTTTCCTAGGGTCTGTTGGATCTTCAAAACCCTCTGTTTGTGTCATGTACACATTATCTTCTAAATATCCATTTAGAAAAGTGGTCTTGACATCTATTTGCCAAATCTCATAATCATAATAAGCGGCAATAGCTAGGAGTATCCTGATGGACCTGATCATTACGACCGGTGAAAATGTCTCGTCATAGTCAGTACCATGGATCTGTTTAAAATCCTTGTCAACTAGCCTTGCCTTGTCAACAGATACATTTCCATCTTTGTCTATTTTGAGTTTGAAAACTCATTTGCATCCAATGGGTTTTATCCCATCTGGCAAATCTATCAAGTCCCAGACTTGATTCTCAAAAATAGAATCCATTTCAGATTTCATGGCTCTAAGTTATTTCTCGGAGTCTGGACCCGTCGATGCTTACTTATAGGTGCCAAGTTCTCCGCTTTCTAAAAGCAGAACATCAAGGCTTGCAGTCAAGATAAAATCATCATATCGTCTTGGTTGTACCCTTGGCCTGTTTGATCTACGTGTGGGTTCAACAACTGGAGCATTTCCCACAATTATTTGTGGGTCGTCATTCGAACCTGATTCTTGAGGGATTGTGTAACACCCCCAAATCGTAACCCATTTGGAAAGGTATTACCGCCAGTGACCTCGGTGTTCCTTACCGAAGTCACCCAAGGCTTTACCGGAAATACACAAATCATGAAATACAAATGATATAAAATCATTGTAATATTTAATTAAATCATGAATCCCGGGATTACATCCCAATCCCGAATAGGACAAATATACAGAGTTAAATCAAACACAACGGAAGTCTTTCTTAAAATATTACAAAAAGGGTTGTGATCTCTATGATCACCTGCCCAAGGATCTCAACCTGATTAAAATCATTAAAACATCAAAACAACCGTCATCTTCATAGTCAATCTAGTCTCCTCATATCTGCGTTCTATCTGATGTGCCGAATCGAACGGATGACACCAGCCCACATGCGGAGAACAATGTCCGTGGGCTAGTCTAATGAAAGACTATGCAAGGGTACAAAGCAGAAGGTTCGAGTAGTCGTATTAGGTTAGACTCATCGTTTCTCGAATAATAACCGATAACGATAGTCAACCACCATACTTCTACTGGAATATATCAAAAGACATGATCAAGAGAAGACTCCAACGGAATTGAGTCTTATAGGAAAATATCCAAGAGAAGACTCCAAAAGATTGAGTCTTTCGGAAACATGACAATTGTCTGGAACATTATAGTTTCATATGTATATACATAACGTTAAAAACTGACTGAGATGCTTCGGTTCACGACCAACCTCATCGTATAATGTGAATCACCGCATGATACGACTCCAGATTGGAAAGAGAACGTACTACATTCAAGTCTAAACGAGTTTTCCTAGCCGCACTATTACTTAGTTGTGCTACTCGTCGAGGTATATTAATCATGTGCGAACCTACGGCACTTATCTTATTTAATTCCAAAACACACAATTACGTTATAAACTTTTAGGATCAGCTCGTCCCGAGACGAGAGATCTTTTGGGAACACTCCCAAGATTTGTGACACTGTTTAAGTGCACCACCTCTTCACCCGAGTAAAGAGGTAGGTCATGACCATCCAATTGGTATTAGGTGGGGACGAGCCACCTCTCTACCTGATTATAAAGAAACGACTGGACTCCAGGGCCTCAGTGACGTTCCTACGAATACTCGTTCTAACTAAACAGTTCAGAACAGTCAAATAATCATATTAAAGCCATCACGGCTAACATCATAGATATATTTCAATCTAGGTATATATATATATATAATAGCGTTGTTCTAGCAGATATACAACCTATTATAATATCCATTTTAATTTCCAAAGATAGTTTCATAAAACTATTCCCAAACATGAACAATGATCAATCCAAATTAATTAACAATTAAGCAATTGATAATTAATGGAAATATGGAATGATAAGCAAGAGCGAACCGCCACTTGCCTTAGATCCGACGAAAGCTTCGCACGTTTAGAATTAAAGGGTTTCCGAGTCTGGAACGGGAACAGATCCCAAATCGACCCCTTTAGGCTTCGATTCTTCTTGGTTCGAGTCTACCACCCTCTTAAGCTACCAACAAGCTCTAAGAACCTCCTGAAAACGGATCGAAACAAGGTCGAGATGACCACACAAATCGGGTTCAAAGTTCAGCAAAAATCATGAATTTCAGAGGTTGAAAACAGTGAGCTTCAAGGGTTTTCTTACCAACTTTCGATCGACTTATAGTTCGAATCGAGCTTGGCTAATCTTCTCACCCTTTTAAGCTACAAACCACCTTCAAGATTCAACTTCTATCTGCTCGAACGAATGACAGAATCGTTCACAACCCGAGCTCGAAGTTCAGCTCAGAGTGCTGATTTCTGGGTTTTTGACAGCAGAAGATGGTGAGGAGCAGACTTCTGGCTTCTCTCACGACTTCGCCTCTCCTTTTATAGGCAAACCACAAAGAGCCTTCTGAAGACAAGTATACCAAGAGGTGTCCAAGCTAGGCCAAGTAGCCCCGATGAGTCATCCAAGCTAGTTTCCAGCTGCCTCAAGTTGGCTTGCAAGTTGCTGAAATGTTTGCTGATTTTTGGCTAAGGCATGGGCCGAATTCCCACTTTGCCCTTATTTACCTTAAGTGGTAAATTTTACTTAACCCCGGGTTAAATATATTTGTACACGAACGATCATTTAACCCAAAAATACGTTAACTATATTTTATATTGCTCAGAAAAAATATTACAGAAGCCAAACATTACACAGAATGTTCGTATCTCTTCAAAATTAATCTGACTAGCAATATGGCTTAAGAAAAATTCAAAATTTATTCGTACAAATATACGGGATATTACATCACTCCCCCCTTAAAAGAAGTTTCGACCCCGAAACTTGGGTCGTGAACATCTCGGAAAAAGCGTCTACGCATATCCTCTCAGTTTTCCAGAGCAAATACTATTGTTGCAGATTCTAGATCATGCGTCGGATAGTTTGTTTTATAGGTTTTCAATTATCGCGATGCATATGCAATAACTTTGCCTCTTTGCATCAATACACAATCTAAACCATTCCTCGAAGCATCACTATCGACTATATAATCATCATCCTCTTTTGGCAGCGCTACAACCGGTGCTGAGGTCAGACACTGTTTCAACTTCTTGAAAACTGGCCTCGCACTTGTCACTCTAGACAAACTTTTTGTGGACCTTGTGGAGCAAATCGGTCATGGGTAGAGTGATTTTAGAAAATCCTTCCATGAACCGTCTGTAATGTTCAACAAGTCCAAGGAAACTTCGCACCTCATTCACATCCTGAGGCCGCTTCCAATCAGCTTCCGCTTCAATCTTTTGGGGATCAACCATAACCCCATTTCTCATTAATCACGTGGCCTCTAGGTGACATCGTCATAGTCTTCGAATTAAAATCGATGACCGTCTCATGACGCGTCAGCTAATCCATACTGAGAAAATGTTGCATGGAACCATGGTCATTCAGATCAATTCCTCTTCGAATCTCTATCCAAAAAGGTAATCGAAAATTCTGACAGACGATTGGTTTGAACCATACGTTTATATTAGAAAGAATATTTACAACAAAAGGTTTACAAACCTTGTTGCATACTTAAACTTACTAATATAACTATCAGAAACAAAAGACTGGATAACACCTAAGTCCACAACATAACACAGAGGTAGTACAAAAGACTAAACTTCGCTAGCCTTGCCGAGTACTTTAAGCAATTGGAGCATCAGGTCCATCCACCTCACGCATCACGTAAAGACGTTGACCCTGACTTCCAGAAGCAACTGGGGCCTTCCCCTTGTTTTGCGCAGTTGTCTGCATTGAAGGACTAGGAGCTTCTACTGGTCTAAACCTGGGTTGATTGTTCTGGTTAACAGACCCTTGGTATAACTCAATTTCTTTCTGCTCCCCTTGTCGACAGAACTTCTGCATATGACCTTCCCTTCCACAACCAAAGCATACTCTCCTTTCCTGCTGACACACACTGCTCTTATGCCCAGTTGTGCCACAATTATAGCACTGGATCGGACTCTTGTCCTAACCCGACTGCTGTGTTGACCCTCCTTGAGTCATATCCGTCTTTGCTTTGCTAGACTTGACAAAGTTAGATGGTGGCGCGGGATGTTTAAATCCACTTGCCTGAGATGGATTTTGCATCAACTTTTGATGATTACGCTTCTTCGTCGACTCCTCTAGAGTCACCTCCACTTTATAAGCTGCATCCACGTACTGTTCCAAAGTAGAACATCCGTGATGCACCATCCATGGCTTAATATCTGGGCTCATCCACTCGTGGAAATGCCAAATTTTCTGTTCTTCGCTAGACACATCTGATCCAGCGTATTGTAACAGGTGATTAAACTTGGTCGCAAGTTCAGTCACTGTTAATCCTTCCGTCTTTGGATAGAGGAATTCCTTGTGTTTCTCATCCCTCATAGCACGAGAGAAGAAACGGTCGGTCATCTTGGCTTTGAACATTCCCCAGTTCAGTCCTGGATGATCAGCTAGTCCGGTGCTTTCCCACCACTCACTAGCTTCCTCTTTCAGATGGAGAGAAGCAATATGCACCTTCTCAGCTTCAGTGCATTCGATGTTGCGGAACAACCGTTCCAGGTGTGAGAACCAATATGCTACTCTGACTGGTTCTCCCTTTCCATCGTAGCTGTCAGGTCTCATAGAGTTTATGGCCTTCAGTGCACGGACATAATTGTCTCTGTTCCTGACCACCTCTTCTTGATGTACTTGATCATTTTGTTCCACAACTCTAGGAATTACTGGAGGAATTGGCACGTCTTGTGCCTAAGGCGCAACTGGTCGCAGGATATCGGTGACTGCCTGTACCACCATTCCCCGAATTGCCTCAATTATTGTTGCGTCAAATGCCATTGGAGCATTGACCTGAGCTTGGTCACTGCCTCCTGAATTGTTGTGAGCAACAGACTCTTGTTCTTCCACAGGGTTTGCAGTATTCACCATCTGCTTACCGATCAAATTCCAAGTATTTTATACATTAATATATTTCCAATATATTTAATGTAATAAAATTCACTTGGAATAGATCAAACTTGGTAAATTTTCATGGATGAATTCAAACCGAGTTGATAGCTCTGACAACAAAGCCCTAGGAAATGGAATTGCTAAACTTAGCACCTATTCCTCTTCCTCAGTGTCCTCCCTCGGCTCTGTCTCAAGAACCTTGGTCTATCAGACACTACTCCTACTGACTCAGAGAGTACGGTCTTCACCTCCTCGGTGGACTACTAGGTTCTACAACCTCAAAGCATAACGAGGAAACCGAGAACTCAAGCCTATCTAGAGATTCTCCATCTCGGCTTCTTCCGAGTTCCTCTGAAGAGAACAGAATGCACCCATATCTCATGGGGCAACGAGAAAAGAATTAGTCTTTCTAGATATGGAAGCAACTTCCTATATCAGACCAGAGAGAAGACATGACTATGAACGGTTTGAAATTTGTACCGTTTTGAAAATTCAGAGCCCTTGAAAACATTTTCAATTTAAAACGAGTAAATGGTTTTCAAATACCCAACCCGTTTTAAAAACCTTTGGCTCTGATACCAAATCTGTAACAACCCCAAATCGTAACCCATTTGGAAAGGTATTACCGCCAGTGACCTCGGTGTTCCTTACCGAAGTCACCCAAGGCTTTACCGGAAATACACAAATCATGAAATACAAATGATATAAAATCATTGTAATATTTAATTAAATCATGAATCCCGGGATTACATCCCAATCCCGAATAGGACAAATATACAGAGTTAAATCAAACACAACGGAAGTCTTTCTTAAAATATTACAAAAAGGGTTGTGATCTCTATGATCACCTGCCCAAGGATCTCAACCTGATTAAAATCATTAAAACATCAAAACAACCGTCATCTTCATAGTCAATCTAGTCTCCTCATATCTGCGTTCTATCTGATGTGCCGAATCGAACGGATGACACCAGCCCACATGCGGAGAACAATGTTCGTGGGTTAGTCTAATGAAAGACTATGCAAGGGTACAAAGCAGAAGGTTCGAGTAGTCGTATTAGGTTAGACTCATCGTTTCTCGAATAATAACCGATAACGATAGTCAACCACCATACTTCTACTGGAATATATCAAAAGACATGATCAAGAGAAGACTCCAACGGAATTGAGTCTTATAGGAAAATATCCAAGAGATGACTCCAAAAGATTGAGTCTTTCGGAAACATGACAATTGCCTGGAACATTATAGTTTCATATGTATATACATAACGTTAAAAGCTGACTGAGATGCTTCGGTTCACGACCAACCTCACCGTTTAATGCGAATCACCGCATGATACGACTCCAGATTGGAAAGAGAACGTACTACATTCAAGTCTAAACGAGTTTTCCTAGCCGCACTATTACTTAGCTGCGCTACTCGTCGAGGTATATTAATCATGTGCGAACCTACGACACTTATCTTATTTAATTCCAAAACACACAATTACGTTATAAACTTTTAGGATCAGCTCGTCCCGAGACGAGAGATCTTTTGGGAACACTCCCAAGATTTGTGACACTGTTTAAGTGCACCACCTCTTCACCCGAGTAAAGAGGTAGGTCATGACCATCCAATTGGTATTAGGTGGGGACGAGCCACCTCTCTACCTGATTATAAAGAAACGACTGGACTCCAGGGCCTCAGTGACATTCCTACGAATACTCGTTCTAACTAAACAGTTCAGAACAGTCAAATAATCATATTAAAGCCATCACGGCTAACATCATAGATATATTTCAATCTAGGTATATATATATATAATAGCGTTGTTCTAGCAGATATACAACCTATTATAATATCCATTTTAATTTCCAAAGATAGTTTCATAAAACTATTCCCAGACATGAACAATGATCAATCCAAATTAATTAACAATTAAGCAATTGATAATTAATGGAAATATGGAATGATAAGCAAGAGCGAACCGCCACTTGCCTTAGATCCGACGAAAGCTTCGCACGTTTAGAATTAAAGGGTTTCCGAGTCTGGAACGGGAACAGATCCCAAATCGACCCCTTTAGGCTTCGATTCTTCTTGGTTCGAGTCTACCACCCTCTTAAGCTACCAACAAGCTCTAAGAACCTCCTGAAAATGGATTGAAACAAGGTCTAGATGACCACACAAATCGGGTTCAAAGTTCAGCAAAAATCATGAATTTCAGAGGTTGAAAACAGTGAGCTTCAAGGGTTTTCTTACCAACTTTCGATCGACTTATACTTCGAATCAAGCTTGGCTAATCTTCTCACCCTTTTAAGCTACAAACCACCTTCAAGATTCAACTTCTATCTGCTCGAACGAATGACAGAATCGTTCACAACCCGAGCTCGAAGTTCAGCTCAGAGTGCTGATTTCTGGGTTTTTGACAGCAGAAGATGGTGAGGAGCCGACTTCTGGCTTCTCTCACGACTTCACCTCTCCTTTTATAGGCAAACCACGAAGAGCCTTCTGAAGACAAGTATACCAAGAGGTGTCCAAGCTAGGCCAAGTAGCCCCGATGAGTCATCCAAGCTAGTTTCCAGCTGCCTCAAGTTGGCTTGCAAGTTGCTGAAATGTTTGCTGATTTTTGGCTAAGGCATGGGCCGAATTCCCACTTTGCCCTTATTTACCTTAAGTGGTAAATTTTACTTAACCCTGGGTTAAATATATTTGTACACGAACGATCATTTAACCCAAAAATACGTTAACTGTATTTTATATTGCTCAGAAAAAATATTACAGAAGCCAAACATTACACAGAATGTTCGTATCTCTTCAAAATTAATCTGACTAGCAATATGGCTTAAGAAAAATTCAATATTTATTCGTACAAATATACGGGATATTACAGATTGGTTCTTGTACCTAGACGACTTCCCTTTGGAAATTTATGCCTCCAGATACTGACATCTCCTCGTCAGCATCGTCCATGTTGACTTGTTGTTGGGTTTGTTGCTCATCTTGAACTTCTTCAAGATGAACATTTCTCCCACTTGGCTTCTTGGAAATAAATTCTTTTTCCAAAAAAGATATTATCCATTGCAACAAACACTTTGTGCTCTGTGGGATTGTAGAAGTAATATCCTTTGGTTTCCTTAGGATACCCTATAAATAAGTATTTATCTGATTTGGGTGCAAACTTATCTGATAGTAAGCGTTTTACATAAGCTTCACATCCCCAGATTTTCAGGAAAGACAGACTTGGAACTCTTCCAGTCCATATCTCATATGATGTCTTGTCAACAGTCCTAGATAGAATCCTATTTAGTGTGAACGCAGCGATTGTGAGGGCATATCCCCAGAAGGATACTGGAAGGTTAGCAAAACTCATCATTGATCGTACCATGTCTAACATGGTCTTGTTTCTCCTTTCAGACACACCATTCAGTTGTGGCGTGCATGGTGGAGCCAGTTGTGTTATGATCTCACAACTTCTCAAATGATGATCAAACTCCTGACTCAGATATTCACCACCGCGATCTGATCGAAGTGCCTTTATCTTCTTGTCAGTTTGAGTTTCTACTTCACTTTGAAACTCTTTAACCTTTTCAAAGGATTCAGATTTGTGCGCCATTAAGTAGATATACCCATATCTACTCATGTCGTCAGTAAATGTGATGAAGTATCGATAGCCTCTTCTAGCTTCTGTGCTCATTGGTCCACACACATCAGTATGTATAAGGGCTGGTAGCTCAATAGCTCTTTAACTTGTCACAATGAAAGATGACCTTGTCATCTTGCCCATTAGGCATGACTCACATGTCTCAAGTGATTCACAATCAATTGATTTGAGAATTCCATCTTTATGGAGCTTCTTCATATGGTTCAAGCTAATGTGACCCAAGCGACAGTGTCATAGATAGGATTCACTCAAATTATTCGACTTTTGCCTTTTAGTATTAATGTTATATAATTCTGACTTGAGGTCCAACACAAAGAGTCCATTACTCATGGGAGCATTGGCATAGAAAATATCATTCTTAAAAATAGAAAGACCTTCATTCTTAATGATAAATTCAAAACCTTCAAGATGCAAAACTGAAATCGAAACAAGGTTCTTAGTAATTGAAGGAACAAAATAACAATTATTCAATTCTAAAATTAAGCCAGAAGGTAAAGATATACTATAATCTCCTACGGCGAGCACAACAACTCTTGCTCCATTTCCAACGCACAGGTCTATCTCTTCCTTCTCCAACTGCCGCCTACTTCTTAGTTCCTGCACATTCGAAATAATGTGAGAACCACATCCAGTATCTAATACCCAAGTAGTAGCTTTGGTTGTTAAGATCGACTTCAATAACAAAAATACCTGAAGTGGAGCTCATAGTTCCATTCTTCTTGTCTTCCAGGTACTTGGGGCAGTTTCTCTTCCAGTGCCCCTTGGCCTTGCAGTAGAAGCAGTCATGCTCAGGAGCCACCTTTGGCTTCTCAGCTGCCTTGGGTTTGGCAACTTTCTTGCCTTTCCCTTGGTTTTGTTGTTTCTGCTTCCCATTAGGCCCCTTCTGGAACCATTTCCCTCTGTTGACCAAAATAACTTCTTTCTTATTGTCAACTTGGATATTTTGCTCAGCTATTTTGAGCATGTCATGGAGTTCATTTAGAGTTTTGCCAATTCCATGCATATGGTAGTTCATCCTGAATTGGGCGAATCCATCATGCAAGGAGTGTAGTATGATGTCAGTAGCCAACTCTTGGCTGTATGGGGAACCCAGTGCTGCCATTTGGTCAAAGAGACCAATCATGTCAAATACATGTGTACTTACTGGTTTTCCCTTCTCAAGTTTGCTCTCTAATATGGCCTTGTGTGTCTCATATCTCTCAATCCTGGCCTATTC
The DNA here is from genome assembly GCA_027886185.1 of Rheum nobile. NCBI lineage: Eukaryota > Viridiplantae > Streptophyta > Magnoliopsida > Caryophyllales > Polygonaceae > Rheum > Rheum nobile. The sequence goes on along the minus strand of WOAB01000563.1, from coordinate 10,697,810 downwards.
CTGAAACAGCACTTTCAGGTTGCCAATGACTGTATGAGCATCCTGACGTTCAAAGCTCTTTTGAAGGTCAAGCTCCATAGCGGCGAGCATAAGACAGGTGACATACACCGAGTTAGCTCTTATTTCCTTTTCTTTCGCCTTCTGTGCAGCAGAAGAAGCGTCAGTCAAGGTAGGGATAGGGGTATCTAGAACGTCCTCACGTCCTTCGGATCTGAAAACAATTCTCAAGTTCCGTTCCCAATCAAGGAAATTTCTTCCATTGAGTTTGTTCTTCTTAACAATTGAGCACAGGGTGAATTTCAAGTTATCGTTGCTAGACATGATATCTACAAATGAAGTAACATGTAGATAAGTTTATGCTTGACATGCAAAAGCTCAAAATTAAACATGCTTTAAAATTTAAGTAGATGCACATTTTATTCAAATTAAGTTTGTCCCTGGTCAATAAAATGATTCCAAGACCCTATCTCAGATAAGACCTAAGCGTACTTTGGCACTTCCCTAAGTCTTATGTGATCAAGGTAAGTAACATTTACTAATTATAACTCCTTATAATTCTTGGTTGATGGCCCACATCCCATGTTAGACTCATCTCTATGCCTCAAGATCTAAAATTTTGCATTTTGGTCTCTTGTTGAGTATAACCATGTCAAGGTTTATGAATCCTTTATATAGATCCACCCTCACTATCCCAAGGTCAAAGAAGGACACCTCGCTTTGGCAAAATCTATCCAACAAATTTCAATGGCCTCATGGGTTATGACATGGAAAGGCAATACCTCAATATTCGTTTAGGGACTTAAGCATGTAATGGTTGTCTATCTACTAGTGAACAAAATAGCATAAACAAACAATCATGCAAGACTTAAAATAATAAAACATTCAAAATGCAATAATAAAATGTGATCCTAGTATGACCCCTAAAAACCGAAATTAAAGATCTAATCTTCATGGGTCTTGTTCTGTATGGATCTCCATCCTTGGTACCCTTTATGGATTTCCATCATTGGTCTTCTTAGAATCTTCTCTTCTTGTATTACATAATTTTCTAAATAATCTAATTACTGAAATTAAATTACAAAAATACATAACGATACGCAGATCGTGTACAAGAAAACATAACGATACGCAGATCATATTTTCTATCCTAAAGTGGGTCATACTAGTCACCTCATGCAAATAATAATATCATAATATTAAATCATGTATGCAATAATAATACTAAATATTATCAATAATATTAATCTAATTAATAACAATAATCAATTTAAATAAAATTAAACAAATACTATTAAATTAAATAAGACATCTCATGAGATAAATAATTCAATATCAATATCTTAATTCAAATAAAATCAATATATAGAATTTATCATAATTAATCATTAAAATACATTGTTGGATAAGATATGCATAAACAAGATAAGATAACAAATATCATTATCTTAATCTAGTGGAATTCTATCCTAACAACTTTTAGGAAATTATATTGTAGATAATATCAATATTATCCAATTGAGCAAATAAGATCTTATCTTATACTTTTAGGAAACTATCCTAAAACCCAAAGTCTACCAAATCGGACCAAGTCGCGCCCGAGCCCAGCCCGGACCAGCCCGCGCCCACCGAACCCCGCAGCCACCTTTGCGGACCGACCCGTGCCCAGTTCGGACCAGCCTCCACCCGCGTGAACCACACCATGGTCCGCCTCTTGCGTGCATAACCGGATCCAATCCGGCTTGTATTGTGCGAGCCATGTGCGGTCCTGTAGGGACCATCCATGCGAGTCGGGTCGTACACCCAGTGACTGTGCTAGACCTGTGCGCGCCACTGCGCGACTGGGTCCAGCCGCGGTTGCACCGCTGCGTCGGGTCCGGATCCAATCCGGTTCGACCTTTTTTTTCAGAATTTTTTTTTCTCATAATTTTATGTATGAAACAATTTCATAAAAAAAATCAGAATTGTGGAAAAACAAAATTTAGGTGATTGATCCATCTTAAAATCAAAATTTTCATCTAATGATTCAAAACATGCCAAAAATCATATCTCTTGCATAATTAAATCATATGAATCAAGTATGGGTAGAATAATTTTACATGCATATTAGTTTATGAAGTTCTCAACTTTACTAATCCAATCAATCAAAATCACAATTTTAATCATGCAAATTAACCTACATATCAATTTACCACTTAATTTGAATCAAGACATGCATCAAAATTAACTCTTTTAAAATTTTGATCCTATCAATTTATGCAAGAGGCTCATGATACCACTGTTGGGATTAGATGCGTATAAGCGAAATTTCAGAAAACTATTTTCTAGTATCTAACAAAGATCTCATGCATGAATCAATATGGATCAAGTAGAAGTTGAGTTACATACCTTTTAATGCGAATGGAAATGCTCCGACAGAGTTTCAGCGGAGATCAAAAGCCCCAAGTGTGGCTTCTCTACTTGGTCCACATGAGTCTGGAATCTGGATCGCCCCTGGTGTCGTCTGCTAGAACGAACGAACGAAGGAGCGAACTTGGCTTCTCTACTGGGGGGTTCGGCCGTACACATCTAGAAGAGGAGTGAATGTTGTGTTCGTTTCCTTTGGTAACGATTACTTTATAAGATCGTATCTTATCCTTTAGTAATAGATATAATATCTTTATATTGTATCCATATATCTGCTAATAAGATATCTCCTTATCCAGTCTTTATTAATGGTAACTCTTATCAATTAATAATAAAAGTCAATCTCCCAATATAAGCCTATGGCCGAAATCTCCATGTCCCACATGGGCTTTCGGTTCGGTTTGATCCAGCCCGATAACTCTATGTGTGTGACCTCATAGGACCCTGTTATCATAGCCATGGACCTAACCCGATTAAGCTCATTAATCGTAGTTGACTTCTAACAAAGCACTACGATCCCTAAAACACCAAGATGGTAAATTTTCATTAATAATCATATTTCACATTCAATAATTGCACATTTGATTAAAGGACACAATTCTTTCACCTAATCGTCTAGAAATCTTTCCAACACATCTGCGTACGTATTAGATATGTATAAAATCAACGAATACGGATTCTGAGACATATATATTATGCGTGCAACATTGAGTATATTTGGTGAAGGGACGAAGCACACATACTCGATCTTATGTAGTGACCATGTTGTCTGAATATTCGAAACATAAGACAAGTATGGTAAAGGTTAAGACCGTTCTCTTTATGCGCCTCATACATTTGTTCCAAGCTCCCATCTATTATGTTGTCAAAATGGCTGGGCGTTCAATCACATCAACCAATTTGAGAAATTCAACGGGCTCTTCACGTATTTTCAGTAACTCTCTTCCAAACTCATCCTTTACCAATTTATGCTCTTGTTCAATCTTCATACGGATTTCCTACAATAATTAACAATATATAACAAATAGACATTATTGTATAAGAGTTTCATTCCACTCTAACCATACATAGATAAACTCGTTACAAATACCTAGCTTATTTTTTTTAACCCAAAATGTCTCTATGATTCTTTTTTTTTTCTTTCTATAAATGGTTAAATATGATGAGCAAAGTTATTAAAATCGCAATCCGGGTCTTAAGATCCTACGATCCATAAGCACTTTAACAATCCAGATCGGTATAGTGGATCGTACATGCATATAATCGTAAGTGGGATACTACGATCCCGTTGATTCCACATACCAATTCAACTTTATTTAAGTTAAAATTTAACAAATTTAATCGAATTTTCATTTTTAATTTGTTTAATCAATTGAGTCTTTTAGTCCTCGTTTATTATATGTACAATATTAGAAGACTCATTTTGATTTTTTTTACTAACTCAATCATACTCTTAGTAGTTGGAGTTCTAATATATAAAGTGTGTCGTATTTATTGTAAATCATAAAAGAGTTGTCTTCTATCTTATTTAAATAAATTAAAGATCCATTTTATTAATAATTCTTCTTTATCAATATAAACAATAAAAATATTTAATAATATTATTATTTAATATTAAACTAATCAATCAACGGTATTTTCAACATACGTTGTTAGTAAAAAAAATAAAGACCGTTGTTAAATTTAGAAAAAAAAAAGATGAATGATGAGTGACGATTCAATGTTGTTGTTGTATGTCTACTTTAGTTATTTATTTGAAATATCATGACTAAAAACAATAATTTATCTACATTAACAAATTTGGTTATCACAAGATATAGCCTTATATACATATTTTTATTGATTTTGTAGGATCTTATAATCCTTCGATTCGAAAGACTCCTTGCGATCCGATCCTAGCTAGGATCCCGATCCGAATAAGCTTGACTATGAGTGCATGCATGTAAAGTGTTGAACATTTACTATAGAAACTTGATAGGACACCAAAACTTATAGACTTCTTGTCGGAATTTTTTTTTTTTAAATGTGATTGAACAATATTGTAGCACGTAATTCCAATGGACTGATAGAATAGGGTGTGATGTCGAAATTAACTATTATTAAATATAAGATTATAATTTACCTTTTAATATAATACGGAGTAGTAATGTTCAACGTATCCTCGGATGTGGGACATCTCTAACAATAACCGATACAGACATATAAGGTACCTTTATTAATAGTTTAAAACAACTCAAATAATTTGGGTGAGATGTCTAGAACTAGCTAGTGACTACCAGCCTGGTGGAGTATAAAATCTTTCGAAACCATTATTTTATAACAATAGTCATAACATTATATATCGGTATCCCAACAGTTGTAGAATAAATAAATAAAACTATTAGCGAGATAATAGACCTCAAAAAGAGGTAGGGATAACTGGGTAAGAACATAGACATGGTCTCCGGCTTAGATATCAAATACTATGTAAGTTATGTAACCAAGCACCACTCGGCCTGTTGTGTTTCAATTATTCTGATTAATATATAATTCATTTATAATTTTTATCAGATAAGTACATATATTATTTATAATTTTTTCATCAATCAAAATAAATAAAACATTACTTGAGACACTAAAATGAGACAGGAGATTTGAACCGTCACTAGACCGGACATCTGTAATATAAAGAACCGGAATTCTTTATATTAAAGTTTAATGAATCTAAAGATAGTGATCGATGGATGGGAAATTAACATTTGGGTAATGTTAACGAATTAGCATGAATATATAAGCTAGCTAGTGATGAAGTGGGCGGATACCTCATTTTCTGGAGTGTAGTCGGAGAACTTTTTCAAGTTTTGATTCATCATTCGGTTTGGATGATAGAGTAGCCATAGTCCTCACTTTCGGACGGAACCCATAATCCTTAGAAGCTGATCTCGACAGCAATGGCCTCCCCAAATGTAATTTTTTCATCTTTGGAAGGGTAATAAAGGCAACAGCTTGCCCAGATGCAGGGACGACTATACTGCTTCCTAGAGCAGCCATGTCTCCACTAGTTTCTGAGACAAAATATATAGTTGTTTGGAATTAGGTTAAGAAGGGTGAAATGAAAGCCACAAGCTATATAGGGGTTGTGCTGTGTGTATCTGGAGTCGATCTCGATCATATATATTGGAATACCACCCTTGAAGTTTAATCGCTTAATCTATTTATTCAAATTTTATATTGATATTTTAATCAATACTTGATATTGGACTCTTAGGTGCTCTCTAGAAATTTCGACTTGGAATCCTCTTCACGGAATGGATTTAAAAATTTGATATCAATATAAAGCCGCGATCGAATTAGATTATCCGTAAGACAGCTAGAAGACCTAAGGTTGAGGGTGGGCTTGGCATTCGTCGCCCCAAGGAGATGAACTTGGCCTTGATTGGCAAACTGGGGTGGAGGCTTGTGACTGACAGGGTCAGTTTGTGGGCTTGGGTGTTGCGGGATAAATACAAGTTTGTTGATACTCATGATTTTCGACATATTTTGCCGAAGAAGGGTGCTTCTGCGGTTTGGAGGAGTATTGTTTGGGGCCTCAGAGAGGTGGTTGCTTTAGGGGTGTGATGGGTCCCGGGTGATGGGCGTTATATTCGTTTTTGGACTGATCGTTGGCTGCTTGCTACTCCGTTGTTTGATGTTGCCTCGGGTGCCCTTGATGCTTCTGATGCGGCGCGTCCCCTGCGTGATTATTGGGTGAATGGGGTGGGGTGGAACTGGGAGGCTTTGATCAACCTTCTTCCTGCTAATATTCGGCTTTGCCTTGCTTCTATGACTTTGTGTGGGTTATATGGTGTTTCGGATCAGATGGCGCGGGGAGGCACTACTATTGGCTCGTACTGTAGGGATTTTAGATGCGTAAAGCGGAATTTCAGGAAACGTTTTCCTAACATCTACCCAAGGATCTCATGCATAAACCAAATAGATCATAGATAGGAAGAATCAAATACCTATTGATGCGTGTTTCAATCTGCTGGAATGGAGAGAATAGAGCATCACGTGTGACTCCTCTATTTGGTCCACCCAAGCTTGAATCTGGATCACCTAGGACTCGGTTGCTAGAACGAGGATCAAATGCGAACGAGAGAGAGATTTGAGAGATGGAGGCAACCGTAATTTTTGAAGTGAATTAGGGTTATGGGCTTTTCCTAAAAGCCCTCCTTTTATATTGTCATGTGTAGATATCTTATTTCTTAAATAAATATATCTCTTATTATTAATAATAACTCTTTATTATTAACAAACCTTATCTCCCAAGTTATATCATATATAACTTTATATTATATACTTTATATAATATGTCTCCCAATAAACTGATCCAGTCCAAACTCTAAGGGTGTGACCTCGTAGGACCCGATAACAATAGCAATAGACTTTATGACATACTCTATAACATATAGTCTATAAATCATAGTTGACTTCTAGCAAAGCACTATGAATACCTAAAATCACCGGATTAAATATCTCCATAAATGGTCTCACTTCATGATCAGTAATTGCACCTTTGATTAAAGGACACAATTCCTTCAATCTCCCACTTGTCCTTAAAACAAGTGTGCAATGTTAAAATTCCTTTGTCACTTAGTGTCTTATTTGACTATATGATGAAACTCATCTTTACCGCCAAATACGTTTCTTGAACTCTTGAGATCAAACTGTCAGTACAGATGATTACTAATAATCCATCTGAGCATGGCCATGTGTTTTCACAATTCTCACTCTTCAAGTGGCCGAGACACCAATCCTTTCCAAAGGTATCATGGTATACATGGAATAGGAGGACATATTCAATCTTGTAAGACTACAGCTCTCACTCAACTTTTGGCAATCTCAATCACTGCCTTTATAACTGTTTGTTACGGTCAGCGTTTGACAGCGTCAAAGACATACCAGCAGTCAAATGATAACTATATCATACTCATGTCTAAGGAACTCACTAATCATGAATAATCCTAGAACTCCGCAGTAAAGTCTCGAGAAATCCTAAGATCGGTATGTCCGGTGTGTATCGGTATACACATCTATGTAATCGATTAGACATCTCCATGTCCCTATAACACATGAAACCCGGTGTTATCAATCAATCTCACATATGGTCTATTGATTAAGTCATGTGTATCCAAGTTAACAACTTAGACCATGGACTTCTAACAATTTTATAATTTCAGTTCACTTAATGGGGTTTCATTCACCAAAACAGTTTTGATGAGCCCATTTGATAACTATTAAATTGTTTGGATATTTTATCTAATCCCAAGCAATGATTAAATAATAATATGAAACTCAAATATAAATCAAGCATAACTGTCTGTAATAACAATAAACAAGGTTTATCATAAAACAAACAATGTCTCAAAAGAACTCTCTAATGTGTCTGAGTCCCTTGGCCCGAGTGTGACTGTCATGCTTGGGCCTAGACATGGGCTTGGTCAAAGGATCTGCAATGTTGTCGTCTGTGTGCACCTTGCACATCCTCACATCACCTATCAACGATATGTCTGATCAAGTGATACTTCCGCAGAACGTGTCTGGACTTGGAGCTAGAGCTAGGTTCCTTGGCTTGAGCAATGGCGCCATTGTTGTCACAATAGACGTCAATAGCTCTAGAAGTGCTAGGAACGACACCAAGCTCAGCTATGAACTGCCTAATCCAGACAGCCTCCTTAGCTGCTTCACCAACAACAATGTATTCTGCTTCCGTTGTAGAATCTGCTATTGTCCCTTGCTTCGAGCTCTTCTAGCTAACGTCTCCTCCATTCAGAATGAAGACGTATCCAGACTGAGATTCAAAATCATCTATGTCTGTCTGGAAACTCGCATCAGTGTAGCCCTTGACGACCAACTCGTCATCACCTCCAAATATCAAGAGATCATCCCTAGTCCTTCGTAAGTATTTCAGGATGTTCTTGGCTGCACACCAATGTGCATCACCCGGGTTTGATTGGTACCTGCTACACATGCTCAAAGCAAATGCAACATCCGAGCGAGTACAAGTCATTACATACATGATGGATCCTATGGCTGAGGCATACGGAATCCTGCTCATCCTCTCAGTCTCACCAGGTGTCTTAGGACACTGGCTCTTGCTGAGATGTAAGCCATGCTGCATAGGCAAGAACCCTTTCTTAGAGTTCATCATATTGAATCTCTCAAGGACCTTATCCACATAAGTTCCCTGACTCAGACCAATAAGTCTCTTAGATCTATCTCTATAGATCTTAATGCCTAATATGTACTCAGCCTCTCCCAAGTCCTTCATTGAGAAATACTTCTTAAGCCACTCCTTAACTGTTTCCAGCATAGGAATGTCATTCCCAATGAGTAGTATGTCATCCACATACAGAACTAGGAAGGCCACTTTGCTCCCACTAAACTTCTTGTAGACACAGGGCTCTTCTTCGCATCTGATGAAGTCAAACTTTTTGACCACTTCATCAAAACGAATATTCCAACTCCTGGATGCTTGCTTAAGTCCATAAATGGACTTCTTAAGCTTGCATATTCTCCTAGGGTTTTTTGGATCCTCAAAACCTTCTGGCTACATCATGTATACATCCTCTTCTAAATACCCATTTAGAAAAGCGGTCTTGACATCCATTTGCCAAATCTCATAATCATGATAAGCGGCAATCGCTAGGAGTATCCTAATAGACCTGATCATAACGACCGGTGCGAACGTTTTATCATAGTCAGTACCATGAACCTGTCTAAATCCTTTGGCAACTAGTCTTGCCTTATAGACAAAAACGTTTCCATCCTTGTCTGTCTTGATCTTAAAGACCCATTTGCATCCAATGGGTTTTACCCCATCAGGCAAATCTATCAAGTCCCATACTTGATTTTCAGACATGGAGTCCATTTCGGATTTCATGGCTTCCAGCCATTTTTCGGAGTCGGGGTCCGCCGTCAATGCTAGCAGTCAAGACGTAATCCTCATAACGCCTAGGCAGCTGCCTTAGCCTATCTGATCTCCAATGTGGTCCAACAATAGGAGAGATTTCAGCTGCTGGGTTGACCACATTTGTATGCGGGACCTCGGATGCTTCATCAACTTGAGGAATTGCATCTTGGATCTGGGCAGTTTCCCTTTGAGAAGGTATGCCCCCAAAGTCAAGTTCCTCAGTGACATCGTCTATGTCCTCACTTTGTTGGGTTTGTTGCTCAGCTTGAATCTCATCAAGCTGAACATTTCTCCCACTTGGCTTCTTGGAAAAGAAGTCCTTTTCCAAAAAGACACTATCTCGAGCAACAAACACTTTGTTCTCAGCGGGATTGTAGAAATAATATCCCCTTGTTTCCTTGGGGTAACCTATAAAGAAGCATTTGTCTGATTTTGGTGCTAGCTTGTCAGATAGTAAACGCTTTACATAAGCTTCGCATCCCCAGACCTTCAGAAATGACAAGCTAGGAACCTTTCCATACCATATCTCATGTGGTGTCTTGTCAACTGATCGTGACGGAGTCCTGTTTAGTGTGAACGCAGCAGTGGTGAGGGCATATCCCCAAAAGGATGTAGGAAGATCAGCAAAACTCATCATTGAGCGGACCATGTCTAACAATGTCCTGTTCCTCCTTTCAGATACGCCATTCAATTGTGGCGTGCCTGGTGGAGTCAGTTGTGTCAAAATGCAGTAGCTCCTCAAGTGATGGTCGAATTCTTGGCTCAGATATTCGCCCCCTCGATCTGATCGGAGTGCCTTTATCTTCTTGCCAGTCTGTGTCTCAACTTCATTCTGGAATTCTTTGAACTTTTCAAAGGACTCAGATTTATGCTTCATTAAGTAGATATACCCATATCTACTAAAATCATCAGTAAATGTAATGAAGTATCGATAGCCTCTCCTAGCTTATGTGCTCATAGGTCCACATACATCGGTATGTTTGAGAGCTAAGAGCTCAGTAGTCCTCTCACTCATACCAGTGAAAGGTGACCTTGTCATCTTGCCCATCAGACATGACTCACATGTTTCAAATGATTCTAAATCAAATGACTTTAGGCTACCAACTGTTTGGAGTTCCTTCATGCGTTTGATGCTAATGTGACCCAAGCGACAGTGCCATAGATTGGCTTCACTTATATTTGACTTTTGCCTCTTTGTATCAACGTTATAAATTTCAGATTTGAGGTCCAACATGTATAGTCCACTACTACTCACATGGGCTCGAGCATAGAAAGTGTCATTCTTATAAATGGAAAAACAATCCTTAATGACAAATTCATAACCCTCGAGATTCAAAACTGAAATTGAAATCAAATTCTTAGTAATAGATGGAACAAAATAACAATTATAAAGTTCTAAAACTAAGCCAGAAGGTAGAGGTAGACTATGATCTCCAATGGCAAGTGCAGCAACTCTTGCTCCATTTCCAACACGGAGATCTATCTCACCCTTCTGCAACCGTCTCCTATTTCTTAGTCCTTACACATTCGAAATAATGTGAGAACCACATCCTGAATCTAATATCCAAGAATGAGACTTGGTTGATAGGATTTCAATAACGTAAATACATGAAGTGGAGACTGTTCCCCTCTTCTTTTCTTCCAGGTTTTTGTGACTTGCCTTCTCCTCATAAGATGAGGTGGCAGTCAACTCTGGGATGGGGTTTTCAAGGACATCCTCTTGTCCCTCAGACCTGAGACTGATTCTCATGTGTCTTTCCCAATCGATGAATTTTGTATCGTTCAACTTGTTTTTCTCAACAATTGAGCGGATAGTGAATTTGAGGTGTTCAGAATACATAGTAACTACAAAACGGAATAAAAAAAATGCAGATAAGTTATGCTTGACATGCAAGAACTTAAAATTTAGACAAGCTATAAACAATAAGTTATTGCCCATTCTACTCAATTATCTTTTCCCTTGTGAGTAAAATGATTCCAAGATCATATCTTAGATGAAACTCGAGCGTATTAGGACACTTCCCCAAGTCTCATGTAATCAAGGTAAGTAAACTCCTTTACTAATTATAACACCTTATAACTCTTGGTTGATGGCCACATCTTATGTAAGACTCATCCTTATGCCTCAAGATCCAAAACTGAGTCTTTTGGTCTCTTGTTGAGTGTAACCATACCAAGGCAGCATGCCCCTATTAGACATACCCGCACTATCCCAAGGTCAAGGAAGGACACCTCGCTAGGGCGAAAACTATCCAACGAATCCCAAGGGCCTCATGGTTATGATATGGAAAGGCATGATCTCAATATTCTGTTAAGGGACTTAAGCATGCAATGGTTGTTTATTTACTAGTGAACAAAATAGCATAAACAAACAAGCAAACATGCAAAGTGAGAAATAAAGCATTCAAGTAATGCAGTAATTAAATGTGATCCTAGTATGGCCCCTAAAAACCAAAATTAAAGATCTAATCTTCATGGCTCTTGTTACTCTTGGATCTCTATCCTTAGTATCCTCCATGGATCTCCATCCTTTGGTCTTCTTAGGATCTTCTTCTTCTTGTCTTACATATAATTGAAATAAATTCTCTTGCATAAATTTAAATTACAAAAATACATAACGATACGCAGATCGTGTACAAGAAAAACATAACGGTACGCAGACCGTATTTATCTATCCTAATGTGGGCCATACTAGTCACCTCATACAAGCAATAATATCATAATATTATAACACATGCATGTAATAATAATATCAAATATTATCAATAATATTAATCTAATTAATAGTAATAACCAATTTAACTAATTTAAATAAAACCATATTAAATTAAATAAATCATCTCATGACATAAATAATTTAATATCAAATTCTTAATTCAAATTTTAAAAAAAAAATATATAGAATTAATCATTAAAAATGCATTATTGGATAAGATATGTATCAACAAGATAAGATATCAAATATCCTTATCTAAATCTAGTGGGAATCTATCCTAACAACTTTTAGGAAATTATATAATTTAGATGATATCAAATATTATCCAATTAGGTAAATAAGATCTTATCTTATAGTTTAGGAAATTATCCTAAAACGCCAAATCTACCCAACCGGACCGAGTCGTGTCCGAGTCAAACCCGGACCAATCGCTCCCACCGAACCACGCAGCCCCTGCGGGCCGACCCGGATCCAGCCCGAACCAGCCACCGCAAGACCGTGAGCCGAACAATTATGTCTGGGTATATGTTGATCCATCCGAACAACTATTAAATTTGAACCTGTTTATGATAATAGCAATAATCCAGAGCATTTCTTTAAATGATATAGTTGGATACCAACCATATTATATAACAATTCGAACACTACGTTAACGATTCGAACAATTCGAACTTTGGATCAACGGGACCGCATTTAGTTCAGAATTTTATGTGGTAAAAAAATCAGAACTTAACACCGCATAATTAGAACTCATCGAACAATTCGATGAAAAAAAATCAGATATTTATCAAAAATTAAAATGTGGGTAGTTGATTCATCTTTTGAAAATCAAAATCTTCATCTAATGATTTAAAATATGTCAAAAAATCACATCTCTTGCATAATTAAATCATATGAATCAAGTATGGGTAGATCAATTTTACATGCATATATGTTCATAAAGTTCTTCAATCTTACTAATCCAATCAATTAAAATCAGAATTTTAATCATGCAAATTAACCTACATATCAATTTACCACTTAATTTGAATCAAGACAATTAATGAACATGCATCAAAATTTAAAACTTTAAACTTGATCTAATCAATTTATGCAAGAGGCAACTGATACCACTATAGGGATTTTAGATGCGTAAAGCGGAATTTCAGGAAACGTTTTCCTAACATCTACCCAAGGATCTCATGCATAAACCAAATAGATCATAGATAGGAAGAATCAAATACCTCTTGATGCGTGTTTCAATCTACTGGAATGGAGAGAATAGAGCCTTATGTGTGACTCCTCTATTTGGTCCACCCAAGCTTGAATCTGGATCACCTAGGACTCGGTTGCTAGAGCGAGAATCAAAGGCGAACGAGAGAGAGATTTGAGAAATGGAGGCAACCGTAATTTTTGAAGTGAATTAGGGTTATGGGCTTTTCCTAAAAGCCCTCCTTTTATATTGTCATGTGTAGATATCTTATTTCTTAAATAAATATATCTCTTATTATTAATAATAACTCTTTATTATTAACAAACCTTATCTCCCAAGTTATATCATATATAACTTTATATTATATACTTTATATAATATGTCTCCCAATAAACTGATCCAGTCCAAACTCTAAGGGTGTGACCTCGTAGGACCCGATAACAATAGCAATAGACTTTATGACATATTCTATAACATATAGTCTATAAATCATAGTTGGCTTCTAGCAAAGCACTATGACTACCTAAAATCACCGGATTAAATATCTCCATAAATGGTCCCACTTCATGATCAGTAATTACACCTTTGATTAAAGGACACAATTCTTTCACGTACTCTGTGGCGTCGGCCTACAACTTGCTTTGCTTGGACCGCATGTCGGGACCTCAGTCTGGCTGCCTGTATGGGAGTGTTTGGCGGATTCGGGTTCCTGAGAGAATTTGTGTGTTTTTATGGCTGGTGATTAAGCAACGTATTCTGACCAATCAGGAGCGCTTTCGTAGGCATATGGTGGATGATGATGTTTGTCCGGTTTGTCATGGAAATGGTGAATCCATTCTCCATGTCCTTTGGGATTGCGCTTGCATTAAGGCGGTTTGGTGTGCCATTGTTCCGGCTCATCTTCTACTGTCTTTCTTCTCTCCCCCTTTGTTGGAATGGGTCTATGGTAACCTTGTTTCCTCCTTTTCCTTCAATGACAGGCTGCCTTGGTCGACTCTTTTCGCCTCGGTGGTGTGGTGGGGATGGAAGTGGCGTAATGATGTTGTTTTTAATGATGATGGGCCTCAACTTTTTCATCGTGAATATTTCCATGGCCATCAGGCGGTTGGCCAACACGGTGTGCGCATTAGGGGTCGTGAGATTGATGTTGCTTGCAGTAGGCCGGAGGTTTTGTGGACTAAGTTGAATACGGACGGGGCTTCTAGGGGTAACCCGAGACTTGCGGCTGCTGGCGGGGCACTTCGCGATGGTGATGGTAGGTGGCTTGGGGGGTTTGTCTTGAATATTGGTATTTGTTCGGCGCCTATGGCGGAGTTGTGATGTGACCCTGCCTCCCATGACGGCCCAAGACGAGGAAGAAGCCATGAGCCTACGCTCACAGGGCCCAGTGACAAGGTCTAGGTCCAAGGCCATCGCCGCCGCCATCGCGTCACTTATCGCACGCGCCGTCGCCAGCCAAGGAAGCCCAGAGACCAATCCAAGGCTCGTCGTCCTCGCCACCATCGGAAGTTAAAGAACGCGTTCTTCTGAAGACTTTGACACTTCGTCGTCTCACGCGATGATCTCTTCAAAGCCTTCACCGCGTTAATGAGTTTCACGCGTTCTTTTTAAGACATTATCTATATTTGGTATTTCGAGAATGTTTTAGATACTTTCCTTATTTATAGCGTTTTAGATAGTTTCCTTTTTAGTCGTTCTATCTTTTAGGGCGAGTGCCTTTTGCATGCTTGCATGGGCTAGCCCTTAGGCTCGTTTCGACCCAAGCCCATTAGGTCTTGGTCGAGACCCCTTGGCTATTTAAAGCCTCCTATGTTCTTGTTATTTCTTACGTTCAAGTTAAAGCTCAAGGTTTAAAGTCGAGTGTTAATTCCTCCTTCCCTTGATTGGACGTCACCCTTATCCCTCTCATCCCCATTCACTCCGCCGCCGATGCTACGGCAACCACTCGATCTCCATCGAGTTTATCCCCTCTGCAGTCGACGCTACGACACCAACGACTTGTCCCTTCAAGTAGTCTATCCCTCCATTCAATCGCTTCCGCCACCGCTTCCATCCTTCCATCAATCGCTTCCATCGCCACCGATTCATCGCGTTCTTCCGTTCGCGATCATCATCACCACGTTTCACAGCAGAACACCGGAGACGAGTGACTTCTCAACCAAGACTAAATCCAAAAGTCGTCACCTTTGACAATTCGGCTTGTCACAGGAGACAAGGACACATCAACTGGTATCAGAGCCCAGCAGTCTTGTAAGTCACGAACTCAAGTTTCACTCTTGTTCATGAATTTTTTTCTTGCCCCCATCTTTTACTTCGTATAAAATCGCGTGAAAAGAAGAGACAAACCATAAAAAAAAAACAAATCTTTGCTCACTTTTCGGTTTCTACAAGGTCCCACCTTGGCCGAAAATTTTTCTTGTTCCCCAAGTTTTGATGTGTTAGGTAATTTTATTATCTTGCATGCTAGAATATTTTGTTTCCTTATTTCATGCGTGGATAGAGTTTCCTTGTTTGCTAGATCTTGCTTTTTAGGTTGTTAACCGAATTTCCTTATATAAGATATCATCAAAATCTTATCTTCTCTCTCTTCTCTCTAACATCACACTTGTGATATTCTTGTTACTTAGACCTTTTTATTTTATTGTGCAAATCCGAAAAGATCAAAAGATAAGATCTCGGATATTAAATATATATATATATAATCCAAAAGATATTCAAAAAAAAACATTTCCAAAGTTAGGGAAAGCCAAAATAAGGCAACCCTAACCCACATCTGTCTAAGCTCATCTTCTATATCTCTCCACCGTCTAGGTCAAGCTTCCTAGAAGGTACTTTCTTGCTAATTAGGTTACTTTGTTTACGTTTGTTTTCGGGTTTTAATTTGTTCTTGTTTGTTTGATTGCAACTTGCTTGATACACCATAACTTGTTCAAGCCAAGCCGCCCTCACGGCAAGCCAAACAAGCCCTACCTACGTGAACTTTGTGACTTGCCTAGTGATTTGCTTGGTTGTTGGTCTTCGTTGTCTTTTGGTTCGTTTTTACTCCCATGTCTGGCCGTCTTGTTATAGGTACCATGACGATTGGACACAGTAACGAAGAACGCGACGTTGACAACACCACCCAAGAACAACCGATGTTGGCTCTACCCTAGGACCAACGCGTTCAATACCCCACACCACACGATACCATCTTAGAGTTGACAGAAGATCAAATATTGATCCAAGCTCTTCAACAAGAGGTCGCAGCCTTGAGATCTCAACAACCAGTGGTCCCCACCACGCCAACTCCAACCCCCCTGAGTGTTATGGACGCGCCGCCTCCGACTGGAGCCACCGACGCGGGTCCATCCAAGACGAGAGTAGACAAAGGCAAAGGAATTATGCCGTCTTCGTCTCAACATCAACCACAACTCAACAGAATGCAGAGTGTCATTGAGAGCCGCAAGGCTTCGTTCCTAGGACGGATCGCTACGTGCCCTTGATGATAGGTATGCCTCTCGGAGAACCCAGAAACGCGTGCCAGATTCCACACCACGCGATGGCCGACGTTGTCAAGCCGCCCAGGCCGACGGGACGCCGAGAAGACCAAGCCGCCGCGACACTGGACATCCGCGATGCGATGACCAATTGAGGACACCACCTACCCAACAACGCAGCCATGATGTCCGCGATCATCTTCGACACTAGAGTGTTCGAACACAGCGATACGGATCTGATGGCTACGCGTCGATCACACCCAATGACGAAGACGACTTCGACGAGTATGATGACGAAGAAATCGAGGACTCAGGTATGGTCAACCCATTTTTTTTCCACCCCCCTCTTGGAGATCCACTTGAATTGCAGGATCATCCATCAGATTGGACCCCTTCACCGCGTCTCTGTCCCCAAGGAGAACGCGTTCCAAACATTGGCGGCGAGCGCCGCGATGTTTTGTAGAGAGACAATAGACGCGACAACTACGATGCCCAGCCGCGAAGACGCCTATGCGCCCAGGGATGAGTTTGTCCGTGAAGATCGCGAACAACGCGATAGACACCAGGTTGGATGCGATAGACCACATGGCTTACTCGCCTTTGAGAACCCTCTCTATGACGCCACGCAAAACAATGCGTTCAACCCCGCAACTGACCAGCCTCGATACCCGCGACATCACGTCAAGGTAAAAATCGAGCATTTTCATGGTGAATACAACCCCTCTGTTTTTCTTGAATGGGTGCAGGCTATAGAGTACACCCTTCGATATAATCGAGTGCCACCTGAGGATCATGTCGATGCCGCGACGCTCAACTTCCGAGGAGCTGCCCGAGTGTGGTGGCATCGCTTCGAGGATGACTGCGTTCGTCGCCACAGGACACGAGTCACAGAATGGCATCAACTCATCTATGTGATGACCAAGAAATACGTGCCTCCAGACTACAGGAATCAAATGAGATTGGAGATTGCCATGGCTCGCCAAGGGTCGTTGACTCCACTCGAGTTCTTTTCCAAACTTGAAGACATGTATTACAAGGCCAACATCTCTGTTGCACCATCTACCTTGAGGACCAAATTCTTGAGTGGCTTGAACACCAACATCCGTGATCAACTAGAGATCTTGCCAATCAAGGATTTGAACACACTCACACACACGGCGATGCAAATTCATGCACAATTATCTCGCCGAAAGTCTTACACATATTCCACTGGCCAACAAAGGTATTCTTCTAACACTAGTGGATTACCTTATATTAATGTTCTCCCTAGTGCCTCTACCACAGCTGCGTCTAGCCAAGCCTCCAAGGCAAAGCCCGCGACGCCGAACACCGAGCCGCGTCAGACCGCGCCAAGACAGGCTCCAGTGCCCAACGATCGCGCGCGTGATATAGAGTGAATCAAATGTGGTGGAAGAGGACACTACAAGAAAGATTGCCCCAATGCTCGCAAGGTGTTGTTCTCCATGGCCGCCGCTGGCTACGAGTCTTGTGAAGATGAGGAGGCCACACTTGACGCGATCTTTGAAGGCAACGAAGAAGAGGACAAAGACACATATGACTGCGAACCCGCTTCTCTGCACGCGGGCACACCATTGAGCTTGGTGACGCGTCATCTCCTCACCGTCAAGGAAGCCAGCTTACGCGGTCAACGAGAGAACTTGTTCCACACAAGGGCTTTGGTTCAAACAGCCTCCTTGAGTGTTATTATTGATGGAGGATCTTGTGCCAATATTGTGAATGAGAAGGTTGTCAACCACTTCAAATTGCCTACGACGCCTCATCCACAACCTTATGTCCTCCAATGGATTTCTTCTAGTCTAGGTAACACAGTATCTCTCCAATGTTTAATTTCTTTTCCATAGGACAATACTGTGATTCTATTCTTTGTGATATCATTGTAATGGACGCCACCCATATTTTGCTTGGACGCCCATGGCAGTTTGACAGGCGCGTGCTCCATGATGGATATTTGAACACTTATGTGTTTAATTACCACGGGAAGCGCGTCACTTTGCATCCAATGTCTCCCCATGAGATCTTGTAGGACCAGGTAGATCGTGATCGCCAAAAAGCCATCGAGGTTACGTCCACTAAGTCATAAGAAAGTCCAGAAGCACTACAGAGGCAACACTCCTCCAAATCTGGCAACCCTTTGTCTTATACAGGCACTGGCAAGAAGAAACCCAACGCCACAACTGGGACACCGCGTGCCCCACAAAATTCGGGAAGTGCCTCTCCACAGTTCGACGCGTCGTTGCCACCACCGCGTCCTATGCAAGGAACCTGTGAGCAACGCGTTCTTCTGGCCAGGCCCAGTGACCTCACTGAATGTGTCACTGGCAAGGCTCCCTATTTTCTACTTGTGCCAACCCCGTGCATACCTGAGTCGTCGACGAACGTGCCATTGCCACCAGCGATCACGAAGTTGCTTGTCGCGTTCCGCGATGTTTCCCAGAAGAGTTTCCACAAGGATTACCTCCCCTGAGAGACATTGAGCACCAAATTGACCTTGTGCCAGGTGCTTCTTTGCCCAACCACGCTGCATATAGAGCTGGTCCATAAGAGACCAAAGAGCTACAGTGCCAGGTCCAAGAATTGTTGGATCGCGGGTACGTAAGGGAATCTCTTTCCCCTTGTGTTGTGCATGTGATCCTTGTGCCCAAGAAGGATGGAACATGGAGAATGTGTGTTGATTGTCGTGCAATAAACCAGATCACAGTCAAGTATAGGCACCATATTCCACGCCTTGATGATATGCTTGATGAACTTCATGGCGCGACACTCTTCTCCAAGATCGATTTGAAGAGTGGTTATCACCATATCAGAATGAAATACGGTGATGAGTGGAAGACCGCGTTCAAGACAAAGTATGGGCTCTACGAGTGGCTTGTCATGCCCTTTGGGCTCACGAACGCGCCCAACACCTTCATGCGCGTGATGAACCACGTGTTGAGATCTTTCCTTGGCAAGTTTGTTGTCGTTTATTTTGATGACATCCTTGTGTATTCACGGAGCCTGGAAGACCATGTCGATCACCTTCGCCAAGTGCTCGAGTGCCTTCGACACGAGAGCCTGTTTGCCAATCTGGCAAAGTGCTCATTTTGCTCCGAGTCCACGAACTTTCTGGGCTACATTGTGAGTAGCGATGGTTTACGCGTTCACAATGAGAAGATCGCGTCCATCAAGGACTAGCCCACACCTACAACACCAACACAAGTGTGAAGCTTTCTCGGCCTCGCGGGATTTTATAGGCGTTTTATATGCGACTTCTCCTCAATTGCCGCGCCACTCCATGAGCTCACCAAGAAAGGAAGCACAGTTTTGTGGCATGAGTCCCATGAACGCGCCTTCTCATCCTTGAAGAACGCATTATGCCAAGCTCATTTGCTCCAGCTCCCAGATTTCACCAAACACTTCGAAGTAGAGTGTGATGCCTCTGACATAGGCATTGGTGGTGTGCTACACCAAGAGAAGAGGCCAATTGCCTACTTCAGTGAGAAGCTCACAGGGGCGACGCTCAATTACCCCACCTACGACAAAGAGCTTTATGCCTTAGTACGCGTGCTAAAGACTTGGCAACATTACCTTTGGCCGCGTGAGTTTGTCATCCACAGCGATCACGCCGCGTTGAGCTACTTGAAGAGCCAAGCTCACCTCAATCGATGCCATGCTCGCTAGGTGGAGTTTCTGAAGACATTCCCTTATGTCGTTGTTCACAAGAAAGGGAAAGATAACATTGTTGCTGACGCGCTATCATGCAGGTATGTTCTCTTGACTCAAGTGCAAACTAAAATTTTGGGTTTTGCATTGATTAAAGACTTATATGCTAGTGACCCCTTCTTTGCCCCCATTCTTGAGCATTGCATGAGATCGCGTGAGTTTGAGACCTTTTACCTTTCTGAGGGTTATTTGTACAAGGCTAGTCGTCTATGCATTCCTAGATCCTCCATTAGGCTCCTATTGATTGAGAAAGCACACGCAAGTCGTGGACATTTTGGGATTAGGAAGACCTTAGACACGCTTAGATAACATTTCTTTTGGCCTAAGATGACCCACCAAGTGACTAGGTTTTGTAGGAGTTGTGTGACTTGTCAGAGAGCCAAAGCTAAGTCTAGTCCTCATGGCCTCTACACTCTTTTGCCCATTCCTAGTGCCCCATGGGAAGATTTGTCTATGGATTTCATCACGGATTTGCCCCTATCTAGACGAGGTAAAAACTCCATTTTTGTGGTAGTAGATAGATTTTCTAAGATGACACATTTTATAGCTTGTAAGACAACCCATAGTGCTAGTGAGATTGTCGGCCTATTCTTTGAGCATGTGGTGCGTCTTCATGGAGTCCCGCATACCATAGTGAGTGATAGGGATTCTAAGTTCGTTGGTCATTTTTGGAGAACTCTTTGGGGAAAGCTAGGGACCAAACTCCTATTCTCGACTAGCTACCACCCCCAGACCGATGGCCAAACGGAGGTCACGAATAGAACTCTAGGAGCCCTCCTTCGCACAATGCTCAAAGCCAACCCTAAGCGTTGGGAGGACTTACTATCAATTGTCGAGTTTTGTTACAATAGATGCAGGCACACATCGACCAAGTTGACACCATTCAAAGTGGTGTATGGCATGAACCCCTTGACACCACTGGACTTGTCGCCGCGCCCTCTCCGAGACCCAGTGCATGTCTTCGCCTCCAATCGCGCTGAGCAAGTCCAAGAACTTCATCGAAGGACCAAGGAGCAGCTGGAGAGGAGGGCCGCGCAGTATGCCTCATAGAAGAATTCAGGCCGCCTCCGCGTCGTCTTTGCCCCCGGAGACCTTGTCTGGGTGCATCTACGAAAAAAGAGGTTCCCCTCGCGGCGAAAACACAAACTGGCACCACGTGGAGATAGCCCTTTCCGCGTGATCAAAGCCATAGGGGACAATGCTTATCAACTCGAGCTCCTACCAGAATTTGGAGTCCACGCGTCCTTCAACGTGGCCGACTTGACTCCATATGTTGAGCCAAAGTTTGATGATGGTGAAGCGGGGACGCTTCACATCCAAGTGGGGGAGGGTGATGTGACCCTGCCTCCCATGACGGCCCAAGACGAGGAAGAAGCCATGAGCCTACGCTCACAGGGCCCAGTGACAAGGTCTAGGTCCAAGGCCATCGCCGTCGCCGTCGCGTCACTTATCGCACGCGCCGTCGCAAGCCAAGGAAGCCCAGAGACCAATCCAAGGCTCGTCGTCCTCGCCACCATCGGAAGTTAAAGAACGCGTTCTTCTGAAGACTTTGACACTTCGTCGTCTCACGCGATGATCTCTTCAAAGCCTTCACCGCGTTAATGAGTTTCACGCGTTCTTTGTAAGACATTATCTATATTTGGTATTTCGAGAATGTTTTAGATACTTTCCTTATTTATAGCGTTTTAGATAGTTTCATTTTTAGTCGTTCTATCTTTTAGGGTGAGTGCCTTTTGCATGCTTGCATGGGCTAGCCCTTAGGCTCGTTTCGACCCAAGCCCATTAGGTCTTGGTCGAGACCCCTTGGCTATTTAAAGCCTCCTATGTTCTTGTTATTTCTTACGTTCAAGTTAAAGTTCAAGGTTTAAAGTCGAGTGTTAATTCCTCCTTCCCTTGATCGGACGTCACCCTTATCCCTCTCATCCTCATTCACTCTGCCGCCGACGCTACGGCAACCACTCGATCTCCATCGAGTTTATCCCCTCTACAGTCGACGCTACGACACCAACGACTTGTCCCTTCAAGTCGTCTATCCTTCCATTCAATCGCTTCCGCCACCGCTTCCATCCTTCCATCAATCGCTTCCATCGCCACCGATTCATCGCGTTCTTCCGTTCGCGATCATCATCACCACGTTCCACAGCAGAACACCGGAGATGAGTGACTTCTCAATCAAGACTATATCCAAAAGTCGTCACCTTTGACAATTCGGCTTGTCACAGGAGACAAGGACACATCAAGTTGTGGGGTGCTTACTATGGTCTTCATATTGCTTGGGAGCTCGGATACAGGCGTCTTCTTGTGGAGATTGATTCAGAGGTTGTGGTGTCCTTTTTGCAGCACAGCGTTGTGGCTACTCACCCGATCTCTTTCCCGGTACTTATGTGCCATGGCTTTCTTACCAGGGACTGGATAGTCCGCTTTGTTCATGTGTATCGGGAGGCTAACCGTCTTGCTGATGGGTTAGCTAACCTCGCCTTCAATTTCCCTTTAGGTTTTCAATTGTTAGGGGATCCTCCTGATGAGATTTTGTCGGTTATTGCGGATGATGTTAGGGGAGTGGCTTTCCCCCGCGGGATTCACTCTTAGCCACGTTTCTTTTCGAAGAAAATTTAGAGACTTACGTCTCTCTTACCCAAAAAAAGAAGAAGAAGAATTTACCCCGTCTCATAATGCATTTATCTATTATCGATTATCTATAAATCTTCTATAAATATATATTAAAGCTCTCACATTTAAACTTATCATAGCGTTCTTAGAATAAAGTTGTTGAGTTGTTATTTTTTAATTTTTTAAATTTATTATTATATTAAATAATCAACAATATCTATATATTTATATTAAAGTGATTTTATCTTTGAGCCACCAAAATGATTATGAACTCGCAATACTCATGTGTTAAATTTTGGATATTAACAAAATTTTATATAAACCAACAAGTATCTGAATTTTAAATCAATATGATCAAATTTTATTTTAATCAATCAAACTTTTCAATTTCATGTATTGTATTAGCGAGTTTTTTTAAATGTTAAATATAACAATTTCTATTTAATTTAATTTTTCTTTATTATTAAACTAATATAAATCATAGTTTAACTTTTTTTAACAAAATTTTATTTCTAAAAACATGACAATTGAATCTTATTTTTAAGAAATCTTATCATAATTTCACTCTTTTATTCGATAGAAATCGCAGTATAGGTACGTTACTACTCCAATAACAATTTTTACATCATAAAATAATTAAGAATATATTAAGGCTCTGTTCGGCAAAATCGAGCTGAAATAAAGCTGAAGCTGATTAGTAGCTGAAACTGATTTTGGGAAATTTTTATAGATGAAATTACTAGCTGATAGAACGAGCTGATTATTTCAAATAAGTTAGTCGGGTGCTCGGAACAATGTAGTTGATTTGTTAGATTAATGTGGTGATATTACTAAAAAGGGCATTGAAATTTTTTGGATGTTTACATATCAATTTCAATTTTGTGGCTTTACTAGTATTGTAATTTTGTTGCAATTTGGTTCATATCTTGCAAAAAATATTGCTCTATACGATTTTGCACCTGCAAGAGCCATATGGCTTCACTAGTATATTCTTTGGTTTCTATAATACATGTCTCATATCATTACCTTGAACAAAAAACATCAATATCTTAAGCAAGATGATGCATGAACAATGTATCTTAGTATTGAAACATTCTACTGTGTATCAACTTAAAAAAAAAAACTAAGTATGCTTATAGATGCATTAACATTCAGTTCATGTCTTTTAGAAGACTTAGAGACAAATTGAAAAAAAAGAAACAATAATTAAATTGATACCAAATGAAAGAACCTGCCTCACTTCATTTTCTTTGATGAATGCAAGGGCTTCATTTCACGTGTCATAGGAAGATAACACAATTATGAACCTCATAGGCAGAGAATTAGGTAGATACGTTTAGCTCCAAAAGGAAATTAACAATATCATGAAGAACAAACATGATGCCAGTATGAAGAAACCCATCTTCTGCTGTTCAATTTGGGGATTTAAGAGGACGATTTTCCATATCCAGCATGCAAAGCCTCGATCGGCCTCAAAATTGCGCTCCTCGGAGTAAACAGAACGCTCAAATTCAGCAAAGTCCTAACCCTATCTGGCATGGACAAGCACAGATGCAAACCACGGGTGACCTTGTCGATCGTCAGAGAAAAGAAGAGAATGGCTGATAAAGAAGCCATGGCTGGAGCAGCAGAGGAAAGAAGAGGGAGGGAAGGACAATTAAGGAAGAAATTTTACTTCAGCTACCATAAGTTTCATAATGGGTCTGTTCGGTAAGTGGGAAGCTGAAGTGAGTTGAAGTGGAAGTAGTAGCTGAAGTGGAAGTATTAGTTGAAGTTGAAGTAGTAGTTGAAGCTGAAGTTAGGTAGCTGAAGTGAAATTTGAGATGTTCGGTAAACTAAATTTTTAGGGGTTGAAGTAATAAAATTGGGGTGTAAAATTACTAAAAAGGGTATGGAATTTTAGGGATTTAGGGGCACATTTCATTGAATGAATTTATTATGAATCATAACAATTGAAGCTAAGATTTTTCAGAAAATTACAAATTTTAGCTTAGTTGAGAAATAAGGTTTTGGGTGATTTTTGGGCGAGGCTAATGAGTACAGGAGTTATAAAAAGATGGTCAATATTCTTCACTTATCACTGTTATTATTGAATTTCAATTTGTAAGTTTTTTGCAATAGATTTGTTCATTTCTGACCTAAATGCTATCCTAAGCAAGTTGAGTTGTAGAAAAAAAAACACCACCAGAAACATTCAGAGAAAGCTACACAATTAGACTATCACTTGATTAAGCAAATTTCATTGAATAAATTCATCCATGAGACCTTCAATTTGATTACCAAGCAAAGTAATGGTATAACATATGGTTTACCTACTCATGTAAATATAGACAAACAATAGGAACGGTTGACTATGAAGCTTTACAGGATTCAGTCACCCTACGAAATTGTTTTTCATAACTACAGGAATGTCCTCTTCAGACAATGTGGTGAAACACAATCTGAACCATCATGGTTCAATACAATGACAAGATGACCCAGGAGTTGCATTAACCTTGGCTACATTCAACAGGTTGCCCCAGAGCTCAAGCTCCCCTTTCTCACTGTATGGCTGAATGAAACCACTCATATCAGCCCAGCAGTAGAAACGCCCACTGCTTCTCACACATTCTATGCCCAGTTCCTTCACCCAGCAGTAGAAACCCCTACTGTTATCATTGTTGTCCACCTCAATGATTTTTGACCCAACCAAGAGCTGCATCACCAGCCCAAATGTCACAATGGGGGTAATACCTAGCTCCATGACAATTCCTTGGTTTGAGGCAAGGATGACTCTCATCCAGTAGAACGGATCAGCACCAGTTGTGAAATGTATTCCATAGAGCGGAAGTTGACTGCACACTAAGTAGATGAACAGGGTGATGATAGTGTATATAACCTTCTCTCTGAATGGAACATTCCTATCAGCACTCGGCAATTCTGGAAGAAATGGTTTAACCAAGTGAAGCACTTTGAATCCTCCACCCATGATGAATTAGTCAGAATCAGGTATCACTTGTAAAAGATAACATATTAGTACACCAGCATTACTAGCATGCATAATTCCTTATGAAATTACATGCTGTAACCCTGATCCCGATCTAGCCTATAACTTTATGAGCATAAAAACTTGATTGCATGAGATTAAAAGAACAATTTACAATTTCACATAATTTTTTTCTCCGATGAACCTAAAACTAGCAATAGCATGTTTTGTATTGATCAAATTGCTAAATTGTAAGGAATTCAAACTAAATATGCTTCTATTTGCAATGCAACAGCATGCAGAGCAATTGCATGATAATTGGAAAGCAGCCAAATTTTCATTAATCATTCAAAATCAGGATTGAATTAGAAGAAACCCACACCAAAATTTACCCAAAAATCATACCCCAAATGAAACATCGGATCCAATTCATTAGTTCATTTGTATCCAACATTCACTGTTATGTGGATTTATCTACAAAAACAAACCCTCCACTATCAACTACACTTCCCCTCCTCTGTCAAATTCAGTCAGACATTTCATTGAATAGGTTGAATGCATAAACCCTAAAATCTACCAAGTGATAAAAATTGGGGGTTTTCAATCTTAGGAAGCACCTAAGTCTATTCAACATGCAGTAAGGAGGAGAGTTTATGGCTGATTGAGCCAAAACTTCAATCTTTATGATCAATCGACACTAGTACACCATAAATTCAACCAAATAATACTAATCGGACCCAAATCAACACAATAGTACTCTGAATCGTCAAAATCAGTTCACAAATTCGACCTCGATCTGATCCAATCCACAAAAATTAAAGCAACAGACTAGTAATTGGACCCCAAATCGATCTAATTCGAGCCAAATTGGACCAAAAATTCGACCCACATCAAACATATATGAATACCTAGATTGGACGACGCCTCAAATCATGTGATAAAATGAGCAAAAATGGCGGTTGCGAAGAACAATGAAGATGGACGAGAGGAGGAAAGTATACGCACCTGGGATGGAGCTACGCACCAAGCGGGAGTGATTGATGAAAAAGTGAAAATCGCAGGGGTAAATCGAGTAATCTTGCTTTGCTTCAACCGGCTGATTTGCTTCCCACCCACCCCCCAACATTACTGATTTGCTTCAACTTCAACTGGATTATTGCTTCAACCGACCCCTTCAACTGCACCAGGCTCAATTTGCCGAACATGGACTTCGAGAGATGAAGCTGGTTGAAGAAAGCCCTTAAACTCACTTCCAACGGCAAATACAACACGCCGAACGAGCCCAATATCGGGAGGCAGATGATTTTTTTGGGAGGAATTTCAGCTATGATAAGCTCCAAATCATCTTCAGGTTGATTTAAGCTGGGAATGGCCGTTCGGCAGACACAAGAGCTTATTTTGCAACTTAAGCTACAATAAGCTGGAAAACAGTTGGAAATCAGTCGTGCCGAACAGGAGCCTAAATATAAAAAATTAAATTTCTAATATTTCATAAAAGGATTTAAGCATTAGGAACAATTTCTAAAACAATAATTCTTAACATGTGCCCTTAGGGCATATGTTAGGAAAAAAAACGATATAAAAACTATTAATATTAATTATTTAATGTATATTTTTATTAGAGAGATTTACAGAAAATCACCCCTTAAATAGGCCTATTTGTCCATAATCACCCGTTATAAACGTAATTACTTGAGCTCACCTTTTAAATGCATTTCGTTAACAAATAACCACCCCTCATCCCAATCCGTCAATTTTGGTCATTATCCCATGCGAATTTACCAAATTACCCTCAAATTAATAGATTTAACAATATAATATAAAATATTTTTTAAATTTAAACAATATTTAAAAATCAATATTAAATAAACCCACCTAAATATAAATATGACTAAATTTAATAATTTTATTAATCATCTTTTAACTTGTTTGTTAAGATAGTTTTCTAAGTATTTTTTCTTTCTTTCTTACTTCCACTTGCTTTACTTACAAAAAATATTTTTTAAATTTATATTAACACCTTGATAATAGTTACATATGATTAAATTACAATATAATTTAATTGATATACTTAAATTTAAAAATGGACTTATAAGACAATTTCAAAAATAAGAATCCCCGAATAAGACTAATTTAATAGTACATATCTAAACGAAGTAGATACGTTGCACATGTAACATAAGGTTAATTTTAATTTATATATGTTAGTTGTTGCATATTTATATATTTATCAATGAAAGTAAAGTCAAACTAATAGATTTAACAATATAATATAAAATATTTTGTAAATTTAAACAATATTTAAAAATCAATATTAAATAAACCCACCTAAATATAAATATGACTAAATTTAATATTAATTTTTAAATATTGTTTAAATTTACAAAATATTTTATATTATATTGTTAAATCTATTAATTTGAGGGTAATTTGGTAATTCGCATGGGATAACGGCCAAAATTGACGGATTGGGACGGGGGTGGTTATTTTTATTATTCCAAACATTTTCAATTTAAAAACTTATTTCTTTGTTCTTTGATATATATACACATA
Organism: Rheum nobile; assembly: GCA_027886185.1. Taxonomy (NCBI): domain Eukaryota; kingdom Viridiplantae; phylum Streptophyta; class Magnoliopsida; order Caryophyllales; family Polygonaceae; genus Rheum; species Rheum nobile. Next base: position 10,669,244 of record WOAB01000563.1, on the reverse strand, counting down.
TATACATTGATATATATGATTATGTGAATAATAGAGTTTAGAAAATTAGCTAATACAAATATATATTTCTCTGGAAACAATATGCTAATTTTTTTAGTAACATGAGATAACTTCAAGAATTAATCATATATTTAAAACACGTACATTTACTTTTTCAATAAAATATTTATTATTGTACAACTAAGGAATAATTTTCGTAATCTTCATATTCTCCTGATTATCTTAATGTCCGTATTATGAGAAGATTTTATAATACGATATATCGGGAGGTTTTGAATATGATTCATATATAAACCCGTTGGGTGAATCTAAAATCATATGTCTCCACTCTACAAAATACATGATAAATGATAGTGGAATACATATACGACTTCAGCAAAAATATCTCGTGCATGACAATAATTACATGATTAAAATAAAAAGGACTATTGTAGGAGAATAAGTATGAATAAAATAAAATATTTATACAAGGTATATAATTAACAATGATATATTGAACATATTGCTTTTAAATAAAAAATTCATGTTATTTCAATGTTCCATTTATATAATTCTTAAACAATATCAATAAGATATACTTTTTCTTAAAACTACTTTAATATAACATAATTTAATTCAATCAATAACAATTATTCATGATTTTATAAATTACTCACCCGTACAAGGTACGGATACTCCACTAGTATATATATATTAAAGCTTACTTTTTTTTAAGCCACTAGAGTGTTTTTAGGTCCAAGTAGTTGAGGTGTTATTTTTTTTCTATTTATTATTATATTAAATAATCATCAAAATATAAATTAAAAAAGGCAAAGGTTTTGTACACTACAATTTTTTTCTGGGTACACTACAGTTTGAAATGCAGAAATCTTGCTTAAGCAAGATTTCTGCGTTTCAAGACAAATTGTACCCAGAAAAGTCGTTTCTGTATAAATTTGAAACGCAGGTATTTTGCTTAAGCAAAATACCTGCGTTTCAACCATTTTTTTTTTTTTAAAAGCTGAAACGCAATATTTTTGCTTAAGCAAAAATATTGCGTTTCAGCCCTCCCCCTTTAAGTGAAATGAAACGCAAGATCTCGTGTTTCACTCGTCTTCCATCTCTCGCGTCTTCCATCTCCCGCTAGGTCAGCCGCCGCCATCAACTTCCCCGGCGCCTTCATCCCTCTTCTTCCATCGTCTTCTTCTTCCTATTTCGATTTTGATTCTTCCTATTTGGATTTGGATCTATACAAATCAATGGATTTGGGGCGAAAAAATGGTGGAGCCGGAGACGAAGACGATAGCAACCGAAGACAACCGGCGGCGCTCTCATCGTCTTCTCCGGCGGCAACAGTGAACTTGGTTGGCGACGAGAGCTTGGCTGGCGGTGGGGGAGGTGACGGAGCGACAACGCCAGCAGTCGGAGCAGAGGGCGACGGTGTTGATGCTCAGTCGGAGCAGAGGGCGACGGAGCAGAGGGCGACGGCGGTGGGGGACGGGGCAGTGGCTCAGGCGGTTGGGCTGGCGTTGGATGCTTTTGTAACACCCCCAAATATTACTTGAAAGTATTACCGCCGATGACCTCGGATTCCACATCACGAAGTCACCCCAGGCTTTTTACAATTGATATAAAATCAAATCACGGCTATAACGCCATATATTACAACTTTAACAAAGTCAACGTATAGGGAATACAACCATTCCCAAATACAACAAAATACAATATAACAAGGTTTACAGCGGAAACTTTAACAAAATACAATAATACACAGCGAAAGTCTTAAACAAAACAGTTTATCAAACATCGTTCATTCTTCTAGTCGCTTCTAGCCTTCTCGAATCCTTAATTTATCTGATGTGTCGAATCGGACGGATGACACCAGCCAGCCATGCAAGGAAAATAACGGTTGGTCAGTCTAATGAAAGACTACGCAAGGGTACAAAGCAGAGTGGTTCGAAGCAGTCGTATTAGGTTAGACTCATCGTTCCTCGAATAATAACCGAGTACGCTAGTCAACCATCATACTCCTACTAGAATATATAAAGCAGCATGAACAAGAGAAGATTCTGGAGACCGAGTCTCACAGCAATCAATCCCAAAAGAAGACTCCAAAGAAATGAGCCTTATAGGAAAATATGACAAATGTTGGGGAACTCAAGCAAACACACAAACAGCTTCGCATACAAGCGATCTAAACTAAGACGAGTTTTTCCTAGCTGCACTACTCGCCAAAATATTAATTATGTGCACTTAAGGCACTATATCTTGTTTTAATTCCACAACAAACCACAACACGTTATAAGCTTTTAATTATCCACAACACGATCAGAAGAAACGGGACCACATATAGAGTCCACGACCTTATCCACAACAACCACAACACAAGGTGTCGGGGACTTATAGCATGCCCCTTCACCACTTGTTATAAAGAAACGACTGAGCCGCAATCTAGAGCTCATCGCCCCTACGAATACTCGTGCTAACTATTAGTCTAACACACAAACACATCACACAAGCCATCACGGCCCAACCTGCACAATATATATATATAATTATACTAGCGTCGGTTCTAGCAGAATATACAACCTAATAATAATATCAGATTTTAGATTATATTATTAACAAACAGTTCCCAACATATTTCACAATCATCCCAAATTATTTAACAACTAAACGATTGATAAATAATTGAAATATGGAATGATGAGCAAGAGCGAACCGCCACTTGCCTTAGAAAAGACGAGCACTAAGACAACTCTTAAGAACGAGTCCTGAATCTTGAATCTGGAACGAAACCTGAATAAAAATCCCAATGGAACGATCCAAAACGAGACCCTAAGTTAGATTCCATACACTTACATATGAATCTAAAAGAATATGAAAAGAAATCAAAGGATTGAAGCCTTGCTCAAAGCCAAAATCCAAACACAACCTCACGAACAAGGCCTGTCGCGGGTGCGGTAAGACCGTGCCGCTGGGTGCGGTGGACACAGCAAAGCAAGCTTCAAGAACAGCCATGGCGGACAGAAATTTTACCCAATGCGTGAAGGCTTTGTTTTGCATTCGAATTAATCACAAAACACTTCTAAGCTTCACCTAACACCTGGGCAACCTTCTCCAACTCGCGAGATCACTCGAATCAAGCTCGAACAGCCCCGAAAAGGGAGAAATCAGTGGGCAAAAACAGAGGAAAAAGAGAGAGCTCGGGGGAAGAAGACGAAGGCTTCTCCAATCGGTTCGACCCTCCTTTTATAGCTCGAATCTGGGCCTCCTCAAGGGAAACACGCTGGGGACAAGGGGACAAGCCAAAGCCAGCTGGAACGAGCCACTTGACTGCCCAAAACAGAGGAAAAATAGAGCTACAGTAACCGCCCTTGAGGAAGACGACACTGCTCAGGGATTTGGCTCTTGCCGCGGGTGCGCCAGCTCCTTGCCGCCGGGTGCGGTGAAGGCCAAATCCGTTAACTCTTGTCCGAACTCGATTTCGTTTAATTTTCTTAACTCCGGGTTAAATATATTTGTACATTAACGTCAAATTAACCCCAAATACACTTCAACTGTGTTTTATAATACTCGGAAAAATCTACAGAGTTCAAACTTCTTACAGAAGGTCCAAAACTCTTCAGAAATTAATCCGTCTAGTAATTCGGGAGTTAGAAAAATTCCAAAATATTCTTATAAATTGTGGGATATTACAGCTTTTGTCGGCGTGTGTACTGGAGGTGTCGCCGGGAAAGATGGAGTCGCCGAGAAAGATGGAGTCGCCGGGAAAGCCGCCGGAAGTACTGTAGCGCCGGTGACCCGAAAACGCGGGAAAGGCCGCGACGCGGGAAAGTCTCGGAAGCAGCGCAAGGTAGCCTCTTCGTCTACCGTACCAGATGCACCGATAGTATCTTCTTCTACCGATATTCGACAGGTATATTTTAAATTTTAAATAAATTTTAAATTGTGTTTAATATGATATAAATATCCGCATACATGAATTAATAGCATGAATATCGAAATGTGTTTAATAGCATGATTTATGGTTGCGTAAATAAAAAGTGATTAAAAATTAAAATATATTTAAAATGTGTTTAATAGCATGATTTATGGTTGCGTAAATTAAATGCATGATTTTAATAGCACGATCTATATGATTTAGAATACAAATTAAATAACAACTACCAAAATAACAATTAGTTTAGCAAGTAATTTAGAATAGAAATTAAATAAATTTCATAATAAAGAATATGAATATTAATGTCCAATAGAAATTATTGTTTATATAAAAACAATTAGAATTTGAAATTATAACATTATTAATAACTATTAAGAAATAAACAATAATTTAAATATAATAATTTATTTAAAAACAATATGAAATAATAACGAGTGATCTAATCGAAATAAAACAATAAAAAATTAGAAATTAAAACATTATTAACAAGTAATTTAGAAATCAAGTAGAATTAGAATTTAAAACATTATTAATAATTATTAAGAAATAAAAAATAATTAAAATATAAAAATATAAAATAATAACGAGTGATCTAATCGAAATAAAACATTAAAAAAATTAGAAATTAAAACCTTGTCGTCCGAAGATAACGATATGATTTAGGAAATTTGACAATTAATTTTAGAAATAAATAATTTATTTAGAATAGAAATAAATTAAATGTCAAAATAAAGAATATTAAGATTATTGTCTATATAAAAACAAATAGAAATAGAATTTAAACATTAATAGGAATTATTAAGAATTAACAAATAATTAAAATAAAGGGCATATTGGAGGCGTGCGGCGGATCTGTTAGAGCGAAGCGTCGTGGTCCTCGTAAGCCCAAAGAACGAGGGATCACAACTTCTGCACGACGTGGTTCTACATCTCAGATGAGCAGACAGGTAGACGTTGCATTACAGAGAGATGTTGGGCAGCCCGAGGATCATCCGACCGAGTCTGCTGAGCCCGAGGATCATCCGACTGAGTCTGAGTCGTCATCTTCGGACGATGAGGTTGATATTGGCCAGGATGAGTACACACGTTCTCCAGTTTTTCAAGCGACGGAGCAAGGCTGGCATGAGACATTTGAGCCCTCCACAGATGCTGATAGAGTTGACGACATGCCCCCTCCTCGTGCGATGCAGACTTCTGAGGCACCTTCTCCCCCACCTGAGGCAGAGGGGCCACCCATTATGGAGCACATTGCCCCCCCTCCTGCCCCCCATCCTTCCCCCCTGCTGGCCCTATACCTCTAGGGCAGGAGGGGAACTGGATGCCAGGAGGTCCTCGTCGGAGAGACTTGATCCCATCCTATCCTACCCACATCGCACCCCTTTTATGGATGGCGACGCAGCAGGAGGCAGGGGTAGCCATAGACATTTTGGCTCCCCCAGTACACTTTCCCCCGCATCAGGATCCGATATGTATAAAAATTTTCTTTTAAATTTTCAAATGTTTGGAAAACCAAAAAAAAAAAATATGTACATTAATCTTAAATACACAAAATTTATTGTTTCAGATGAGGAGGATCCTCAGGACCTTCGTTCGTCATCCACCCTTTGATGATATACACCGGTATAGGATGGACGAGGATGGGTCATGGTGGACTTTGGCGCAGCGCAGCGGGCTGACTACATTGGGGACGTTGGAGTTTCGACGGATGGACTCGGTTCTCATATCAGCATTCGTCGAGAGGTGGCATCCGGAGACCAACTCCTTCCATTTCCCCTGGGGCGAGATTACCATCACATTGCACGATGTTGTGCAGATTCTGCAGATTCCGATTGACGGTGCTGTGGTGGTTTCTCCTATGCCTGATGCAGCGATGTGGGAGGCCTTGGCTCCGATTTTGGGGGTAGATCCGCGTATTGCTGAGATTACTGGGATAGGTAAATAAATCGAAATTATAACAAATAGTTTATTAATATTATTGAAAACTGATAAAATTTTGTTGTATTCTAAACAGCTGGCGATTATGGAGCTAACAAGATGTTGAAGGATCGGGATAAGGAGTTATGCATAGCCGAGGAGAGGTGACATTCTGTTGTATTTTGAATAATATTAAAATTAGAAAATTACTGTAGTTATTTTTAAAATACAATGTTAAATAATAATCGTTCTTTACAGGAACGGGCATCACATAGCTACGTTGTATCTTGCGATACTAGTGAGCTATACTCTCTTCGTTGACAAGTCGGGGATGAAATGCAAGCCTGAGTATCTAGCGGTCCTCCTTGATCACGACGAGACTGGAGGGTACGCATGGGGAGTCGCTACCCTGGCGTACCTATACCGCCAGTTAGGTAAGGCATCGCGAGGTCAAGCAGCTTCTATTGCCGGTTGTACGCTTCTGCTGAAGGTAATCTATCGCATTCAACTCTGTTTGTCTTACGTTTACACCGAGAAACTATACTTACATTGATTTATTTCAGTCTTGGATCTGGGCCTACTTTCACGCATTTCGAGGTCATGCGTCTTCCAATCTCGAGGCTCTATGTGACAGTCGCGCTGCTACACGTGATGGTGCAGAGGCACCGCAGGGCGCGGATCGGCAGCGTCTGATCAACCTACGACGGGTCCTTGATCAGTACAGATATGCAGATGTATGTTACATTATTCGTAAGTAAGTATTTCCTTCGACATGATACATTTGTTTGACATTCTCAATATATTACAGGTTCGCTGGATGCCGTGGGGGCAATTGGACTTTGACTCCCCGAGTCTCGCTCCATCGAGGTTTCGGGGATTGATTGAGTGCTTTGAGATCCGCGAGCCGTACCTGCCTGATAGAGTTATGCGTCAGTTTGGTCGTACGCAGGGCATACCAGAAGCGCCCCTTACTCCTACCGTAGTTGTACGTTCTGCGAGTCTGCATGCGACTTACACCGTTAGTTTCCCGGACGATGCATGTCAGTGGGGAGCCGATCCGAGGCCGATGATAGAGCTCGGTGTCATGCCTGATGCCAGTTTCCCTTGGGATTGTCGGCCAGAGTATCTGGATTGGTGGGAGCAGATGTCTCATCCATACGTAGATTATCGATCATCGAGGCAGGATCCTTCAGCACCACCACCAGTAGATGATGACGTGCCTCTTCCGCCACTGCTTCCCAGCGACCTGATCACGGTATGTTATTTTGCATTCATTACATATGTGTATCTAATAACATTTTTTATTTGAAAATAGTGTAACCAGGTGGTATCAGCCGAGCTGAAGGCGTATGCTCTAGAGAGAGCTGGTATTCCCGATGACATACGAGAGGAGCTGATTGATTTGGCATTGCGTATGGTGGGTGCAAGGCCGCTTCGTCCTCCTCCCATTCCACGTGGTGCGCCTCCTCCTCCTCCTCAGCCTGTTTTTCACGATTCTCATTACGAGGAGGGATCTGGTAATACGGCACAGGAGCAGTCTAGAGATAGCGGCCCTTAGGCAGATTAGTATTTACGTATGACACGTAGATTGTATGTCTATATTATATAAGGTTATATCACATGAAATATAAAGTAAAACTATAAGATATAAGTATATAAGGTAATATCACATGAAATATTGAGTAGAACTATAGTATATAAGTATATAAGGTAATATCACATGAAATATTGAGTAGAACTATAGGATATAAGTAATATCACATGAAATATAAAGTAGAACTATAGTATATAAGGTTATTCACATGAAATATAAAGTAAAACTATAGTATATAAGGTTATTCACATGAAATATAAAGTAAAACTATATTATATAAGGTTATATCACATGAAATATAAAGTAAAACTATAAGATATAAGTATATAAGGTAATATCACATGAAATATTGAGTAGAACTATAGTATATAAGTATATAAGGTAATATCACATGAAATATTGAGTAAAACTATAGGATATAAGTAATATCACATGAAATATAAAGTAGAACTATAGTATATAAGGTTATTCACATGAAATATAAAGTAAAACTATAGTATATAAGGTTATTCACATGAAATATAAAGTAAAACTATATTATATAAGGTTATATCACATGAAATATAAAGTAAAACTATAAGATATAAGTATATAAGGTAATATCACATGAAATATAAAGTAAAAGTATAGTATATAAGTATATAAGGTAATATCACATGAAATATTGAGTAGAACTATAGGATATAAGTAATATCACATGAAATATAAAGTAGAACTATAGTATATAAGTTATATCACATGAAATATAAAGTAGAACTATAGTATATAAGTTATATAAGGTTATATCACATGAAATATAAAGTAGAACTATAGTATTTCACCCGTTTCTTCTATAATCCATCCGATTGGGCATATTTGGGCCCAATTTCAGTAATTTTAGTTTTCCACCCGTTTCTTCTATAATCCTTCCGATTGGGCCTATTTGGGCTCAATTTCAGTAATTTTAGTTTTCCATCCGTTTCTTCTATAATCCTTTCGATTGGGCCTATTTGGGCCCAATTTCAGTAATTTTAGTTTTCACCCGTTTCTCCTATAATCCTTCCGATTGGGCCCTATTTGGGCCCAAATTTTTAGATTTTTTCAATTAGAGTACTTGCATTAATTAGAGTACTGAAATATTACAATCACAACTTGCATTAATTTGAGTACTGAAATATTACAATCACAACTCATATCCCATCACATCTCCCTAAACCATAGTACGGGATGAACGACCATATGCTATGCGAAAGTCCCGAAACATTGCAATCCTTGAGGCAAATGGTGCATCCCAACCTTCGACACTTATATGTTTGAATTCGCGCCAAGCATACGGAGTTGGAGGCAGAGGACTTCCATCCTTTAGCCATAACTTCATTTATCAAAAAAATGCAAAGATTAGTAAATTGTGCGTATTTATATAAGTATGTAAAGAAGCTTAAAACAATAAGACATACCGGTATGAAGTGGTCTCGATTTCCAACGTGAGCCATGGTCAATATCCGTATCCCATTACCGTTGAGAATTGATTGCGATGTCATCATTGGCAAGCATAAGCACGGACCATTCCAAGACAAGAATGCCAAAGCAACCCGATACACCGTGGCAAACAGTAGACCGACCATGGGCATGTCGCACCAGAACCTCGGTCCGCAAGGACTAAAGAAGTAGTTCACCTCAACTGCATATTGCTCAAATGACTTCACAGGGTTTAGTCTTGCCAACACAGGCTCGTACAAGGCTTTGTTGTCGACCAAGTGAGATGCCAAATTGAATCGAATCCTCATGTAGTTCCCCTCATCTTCGCCCAACAATACACATAGTGAGCGGTAGCCACAATTTCCGTCTCCATCTACATTCTTCACCTCCCTAATGAACGGATACCAAAAGTAGTCAATGTTGTTGACTCCAAAGTCCATTCCCATGTGATTGATGGGTTTCCCGGGAAACTGTGGTCCACACGGTTCTTGATCAACATGAACATGTTCTTCTACATCAACAAAAACAAGTTCTTCTTGGCCCTTTCTTGGCCGACTTCTTCCTTGGCTTCCCTTCTGCTTGCCCTTCTCCTGCTCTTTCTCCTTCTCTAGCTTATCAAGATCCGCCCTTGCATACTCAACCCTAATCGGATCTCTCTCGGTGGAATACTTGCACGACCCCACCGGTCTTCCTTTTGCCTTGATCATTGTGGGTTGCCGCAGGGTTGACTCATGCGGATACTCCAAGTCATAGTAAACCTCCGACATATGATCTACTGTTGATTTCGGTAACTCACGCCTCTTCACCCTCTCTCCAAATTCGATGCACCTCATCTCTGCAACTGTAATATTGACGTTGTCACAAACAACATCGTCTGTGTCGGAACAAACTATCCTATCCCATTCGATCTGCCTCCAAAAGCGGTGTATCTCAGAAGGCATGATTGGCTTCTTATCAATGATAGCAAACGCAACTGTGTGGATGCACGGTAGGCCAAGGCACTCTCTCATCCAGAAATCATCGCACTCATCTTTGAAATCACCGTCCAGTAGCTGCTGATACATGGCATACAACTTCCTCAAGGCCCGATCCGACACTCTGTAGAATAGCCTAGAAAACACAACCCGAACTGTTGGAACCATGCGGTTGTAACATGTGGGCATCTTGATCCGTGACATCTCCATGCTTGCCCTAACTTTGCAAACTTGGCTCTCAATCGCTGAGTGGATCCTCACCGACATTCGATTAAATCCGCCTATACTTGAATCCACAATTTTTTTCAACACCTTGTGCATACCCTCAACCCTTTCAAACCATACAACAACGAGGTTAATATATTATAGATCACTTATGCAAATATCTATAAGATTTGAAGTTGGGATACCTGTTAGATGTCCTTGTGAAAAAGTGGAGATGGTGGTCCGTCCACGCTCTAACTATGTTTTTCTTGTAAGGTGTAAGCCACTGCTTCTCAACATATCTAATCAACCCACTCTTCCATGACTTCTTCAATGCTGCAAGCCTCTCTTCGTAGCTTTCTTCTGTGGTTGAGCAAAACAATCCCCAACATTGCCCGCAAAAAGCTTTTACCTTTACTTTACTCTTCAAAATAGGGGAACTATAAGCCTCGATGTTGTGCTTTATATGCACCCAACACAAAAGGTGTTTAACCTCTGGGAAGATCAAATGGATTGCATTGATGAGGGACTTCTCTCGATCGGTCATTATCGCCGTTGGCATGACTTTGGCCTCCTCACACAAATAACGCAGCTTCTTCATGATGAAAGTGTAATGCACAATCTCTTCTTTCTTCGTAAATGCATAGGCAATGTTGAAGGTCCTGTGAGTACACGTAAAACCGACAATCTCCACCAAAGGCATGTTATACCTAACGACAAAGGCAACAAAATATTAGTGCATATCCAAATTTCCTACCATATTCATAATTACAATTATTGCTTCAATAAGTTACATACTTGTTTGTCTTGTATGTGGCGTCGATGATGATAACATATGGGAACCTCTTAAGAAGCCTCAGTGAGTCAGGGTGGGCAAAAAATAAGACATCCACATCATTAGTTAGCTTCTCCCTCAATGGAAACACTTCATATTTGTGTTGTTTCATAAAATTGAGTGTACATTGGGTGACCGTCAAATCCCCACGATCCTCGAATTGCAAATTTTGTAGGTAGTTGGAAACTTGTTTTGCCGATGTCACATTTCCTGTGAAGGATTTTTTCAACGCTTTACAAATAGCAGAGGGGGGGACAAATGACTCACCTAAATTCCGCACCAAAATCTTCTCTTCATCGGCTAATCGACCAATGATTGCATGGCCTTCGAAGCTAAGCGGCAACTTATGGTTGTGTACACCACTCAATACGCGCAATATCCATTTACGGCTCTCTGTCTCATACTTCTTCTTCTTCTCTGGGACACCTATAAGCTCAAATGTGCATCCTGACTTCTTCGAATTTGTTCCTGGACGCCTATCAACATCAATCTCCCGAGCCTCCTCATCTTCTAAATCACATTTATCCTTTCTAATTCTTTGCTTCCCAAAATGTTCACAAGTCAAACTAACATGCCTCACGTTACTTCGCCTAATAACTAAACACATCATCAATTCTTTTCCCAAATTCTTAGCCCAGTCAACCAACTCCTCTCGACTGTTCCACTTCTTATTAGTGGAAAATTCCTTTCCATAAAATTTCCCCTGTTATTTTATCCATTTCCAACAATTAATTGTTGCATACACAAACAAATTTACCTATTATATCGAAATATATAAAAACTTTACTATTTATATCTAAATCTACAAATACGTACAAGATCATATCTACTACAAATACGAATTCATATCTACAAAAGTAAACATTTATTTAAACTTATTTCCAATTATAATATTCATATCGAAATCTATATGCTCCAACTATAAACACATTCTATAATATAACGCATTACTAACCGGAAAGTTTGAAATATCAAAATTTGGATCGTCTTCGTCATCGGGCAAATTTTCATCTTCGTGGTCGCTCTCAAATTCGAACTCTTCTTCGGTGCTATAATCCGCTTCTTCTTCACTACTAGACATTTACGAAATAATTTTATGCTCGGATTTGGTGGTGTATTCCCACAACAAGTGATGGGGACTTCTTATAAAAGGCTAAATTCGACCGTTGAAATATGACCGTTTTGAAACGCAAGAATTATGCTTAAGCAGAATGCTTGCGTTTCAAAACGGTCATATGTTTAAAAAGCTGAAACGCAGGAATCCTGCTTAAGCAGGATTCCTGCGTTTCAGCTTTTTAAAAAAAAAAATTGGTTGAAACGCAGGTATTTTGCTTAAGCAAAATACCTGCGTTTCAAATTTATACCGAAATGCCTTTTTTGGGTACAATTTGCCTTGAAACACATAAATCTTGCTTAAGCAAGATTTCTGCGTTTCAAACTGTAGTGTACCCAGAAAAAAATTGTAGTGTACATAATTCTTCCGTTAAAAAAAGGAGTTTAACAAGATTTGCACCAACAAATACAAATCTTTACAATTGTTACTTCTTTTTTGTATGAATATATTTATTTTTGTCAAAAATATTTTCTCAACATAAAACTGAAAATTCATAAGGTTATCAAACGAACCAATAACTTTTCACTCAACATATCCAATATTAATTTATGAAAATGAAATTGCTTAACTCAAAAGTCTACTTTAATTTTCTGGGTACCTTGGTTGTCGATTTACTAAAATTTTATTAGTTGAATATGTTTATAACAATGTAAATGAGTCACTTCAAAACTATTTTTTTGGTAGAAAAAAAGATGAAATCAATATACAAAGTAATTTGAATTTGTTAATCAATTAAATTTGTCACACAATATCTTATAGATTTGCTAACAAGTAACAAGTAAAAGTTACAAGTAATAATTGTTCTTCTTTATTTCTTTTTGTCAAAAACAAAATATGGGTTATTTTAATTTGTTATATTTATAATATTCCAAACATTACAATATAGATTTAGAGAAATAATAATTTTATAAATATTTTGAAATAAAATAATAATAAGAACATATTATATCATTTATTTTATTTAAATTGTATGTATTAAGTATATAATTCAGTAAAATCTAAGCTATTGTAAAGTGATTTGCGTGGTAATTGGAAAGTGATTTGTGTTCCTTTTAAATTGTATGGTTCTTTTGTACATTCATACTTAATTGTGGTAATTGGAAAGTGATTTGCTTTCTTTTTACACGTCAATAGAATAACCTAAGTTATTTTAGACACAAAAAAATAAAAAAAATAAGATAAATATAATATAATTGTAATGTTTTATAAGCATGTGTAACAACCCCGACTGACGTTTGTAGTGCCACACGCCAGTGACCTCAGACTTTAATGTTCAAAGTCAAACTTGGCTTTAATCGAAACAATCATGCTTAAATAAATAATTAAAATGTTAAATAATTAAAGAGTAGCGGAAGACTTTTAACAAGTACTCAATTCTTTTATTAAAATTCTTTTTGTAAATTGAGAAGGATACTTTACAAATGATATTGAAATTACAGCGGAAGACTTTTAAATAAACTCTAAGTACATGACTAAATTATATAAGTATTTATTAAATTAATACTAAACAACCTTAAGACAATATCACTTTAAATTTTGAGTTACAAGCATTCGTCTTTGATTTGTTACTTCCAGGTTGTCTAAAACTAACCACTGATGTGTCGTATAGGACGGATGACACCAGCCAACAATGTAAGAAAAAAGAAAGGTTGGTTAGTCTAATGAAAGACCAAACAAGGGCTCAAACAGAGTGGTTCTTGTAATTGTATCCAGTCACTATCATTGTCTCGAATAATAGTCGGTAGACGATACATAACTCGAACACTCTTACTGATACGAAAGAAAATGAATGCTTTAAGAGACGACTCCAACTGGAATGAGTCTTATGGGAAATTACATGAATTTGTTTGTGAACATTATATTATCACATGAAGTTTTAAAAACGTCTCGTTGAATATTTGGGTCATCAACCAACTTACCAACCTCACCGCATAATGCGAGTCCAGATTGAAAAGGGAACTTACTTTAGACAAGAGACCGGGCGAGTTCCACGTTGTACTTCTTGCCCGATGGTATATTAATTATGTGTCACGCGACACTTATCTTATTTAATTTCAAAATATGCATTAACGTTAAAGCTTTTAAATCCACAACCGATCAAGCAATGAGATATAGAATGGACGAATCCCGAGTTTCGGCACTAGCTAAGTGCACCACCACTTATATTCAAATAAGGATAGGTCATGATCAAAAGTATTAGGGCAATAATCCTCCTGATACCAAGTTATATAGAAATAGCTAAAGCTCACAAGGTAATTGATCGATACTATTTTGTAGTGCATTTCTAGGGGTTGTTACCAAGTTTGAGATGCCATTTGGTTGGATTTAGAGAATAATTGGAGATTATAGAGTTAGAGCGGAGAAGTGTGGTTTTGGTGGTTTGGAGGAGCTAATTGGAGATATCCAAAGGAAAAGAAGTTGACCACCTGAGGAGATGGCTAATTTCCGAAGAAAATGACGCGGAAGAGAAGAGGCCGCGACCGCGGCCAATAAACCGCGCCCGCGGCTAATGTCGGGAATTAATAGGGGCACTTCGAGAGCAAACCGCGACCGCGGCCAAGAAGCCGCGACCGCGGCCATACGCGGGAGGCGAGACGCTGTTCGATCCGAAGTTTATTTCCTTTTTCTTATTTTTGTTTTCCTTTATCTTTATTATTCCGAACCCTAATTTCTAATGGGCTTTTGTTATCTTTTCATTAAAGTTTTAGGGTTAGGTTACTTAACCTAATTTTTCCTTCATTGTTCATCATCACATATCAACGTTAGACCTAGTTTATTTTCATCGTTGTTTTTACCTTTTGCCCAGGCAGACAATTGAAGCCTTTGGATTGATTGGATTGTGAGTTTATTCCTTTACTCTTTCTATGATTGTTTTAATTCTCTCTCGTGCTTAATTTCATTGATCATATATCGATTCCCCTTGATTTGTTGATTAGGAAATCAAATAGATTGTTAATAGTAGTTCCCTCTAGCTTGACAACCTAGAGAAATTAGTATTATGTTATTGATTCCCCTTTTCCATACAACCTGTTGAGATTGTTATTGATCATATTACTAAGGATTGGAGGATACTGGTTGAGAATCTAAATTCCTTAGTTTGTGTAGAGAATTAATTGCATGCAATTGTATGACTGGTTGTTACACTTGCATGTACCTATCTATTCCTGAACTTCCTGCTGCTATTGAATTAAATCGTGAAGGTTAGTATGGATTTGTTTAATAGTTAGGGTTATCAGGACTGGTTGGACTGGTAACTAATTCAGAACAGGGATTAGGACTTTCATGAGTATTGAGGACTAGGAATAATCAATGATCGATCTATCAATCTGAAGTATGGATATTTGTTTGGCTGAGTTATTTCCCTAATTTGATTTCAAGTCTTTGTTTTTATTTATTTATTTTATTTATTTTGTTTTTAAATCAGAAACCCCCTGGTTACTTGTTGGTATACAATTACATCGTTGGAATAGTATTTGATTCTCTGTGGGATTCGACCCTTACTTACCAGACTACATTAGTTGGGTTTGTTTAAGATTATTTTGTTTAGGTGTTACGACAACGCCTTATCAGTAATTAGCATTCCTACGAATACTCATGTTAACTAAGAATATGAATCCACACAAAATACACACCAAGTCCACACCAAAATCCATCTAGCACCCTGTAATAATATATATAAGGGTATTGCTAGCAATTATACAACCTAATTATAAGGTTCGTGTTTAACACCAATTTAGCACAAAAGTTCCCAAACGACATTTATAAACTTTTTTATCTCAACTTAATTAAGACAATAGATTAACTATCAATTAAGGAAAATATGGAATAAAATAGCAAGAGAGAACCGCCACATGCCTTGAATCACGAAGAAGGTTGAACGGTATAACGGAGATGGTTGCTTTCGAAATGCAAATTGGCTCTGCTTTATTTCTGTTACAAACGCAATTACGAGACGTACCCAAATCACACACAATAAATAAATTATAATTAGATAATATATTCAATATCAAAATTTGAATGATACAATGTCTCGATTTCTAATTGAATTAATTTAACTCTTAAATAAATCATTTTCAAGAATTTTTGATAAAACGATTATTTATACGATACTAAAATTAATTAGTCGTGTATTCAAAATAATCATATCATAAATAAATTGGTCCAATAATTTATTTATAACTCCAATATATTCTAACTCAAATTTTTATCTAGATGAAGAGTTACTCAAATTTTTATCTAGATGAAGAGTTATAATTTAACCATTCATAATATAAGATAATACCCAAAATAAATACAATTAATTTAATTTTAATATTCATAGAATTAAATTAATCCCAACTTATTTTTCAGTAATCTAGATTAATTAAAATAATCAATATTAGGCGAAATAAAATAAAAATTAAAGAAATATCAAATCTCCACCGGACTCGCGAGTGACACCGGCCGGAAAAGGGCCAAATTGAGACACATCGGGGAACCTCCAGCGTCGGGGTCAAAGGGATCTAATGGTGTCAACAATTGCACAAAAAAAGCTTCGTGGTGGACGAATTTTACTGAAAAACAACCGAGGTCGGGATTTAGGGTTCGTGAGTTTTAGCTTCGAAATTGGATGATTTGGGGAACAATTGGAGGGGTATTTATAGGGCTTTTGTAGCCTTTAATGTCCTTGACAAAATGACGCAATTCACTCTTCCCATTTCAAGCTAAAACGATCGAAGTTTTGAAGAAATCAATTTGGTGCTCACGAACGACATGTTTGATTCTCGGACAAAATCTAGGTGATTTCGCCCCTAACCCGATTGATAGAGGGATTGAATGCTCCAAATTGTCCTCTTCAAATCCCAATATTTGATTTGACAAATCGAGCTCGAAATCGGACTCAATTCCGCCATTGAAGAGCTCGAAGCTTGTGTGTTCATGGTTGTTTGGCTGGAGGTAGGAGAAGCCACTTTTGGCTTATTTGCACACGGCCCCCCTCTTTTGGTCTAATTACACATTTGCCCAACTTTCTAAATTTGTGGCAGAAGTGCCCATATTTTACTTTTCAAAAACTCTAAAAATTACCCAAACTTATTTACTTTAATGTACTAAGTTTATATAATTATTTTAATCCAAAATTAAGATGTAGAAAAACTAACTTAGGTTAAAATTAAGCTTAAGTCACATCTCTTTATAAAATTAACTATATTTAAATCTTGATTAACACTTTGTTAATCTTAACTCAAATAATCTAGGTTAAGATTGAAAACTTTATTTAAATTATAATTAACATAGATTAATCATAATTTAGACCATTCATAACTTAAAGAGATAACATACATAGGATATTTATTATTTTATTCATTTATTCATTTACGGATAAACAAAATAAATCTTACAACTTGTGTTAATATATTTAGATTTTATAACTACATTCATTGTTATACTTATTTATTTATTTCTACACCATACTATCATAACCCATTTGATAATTTGTACAAAATTATCTTAAACTAACTTTTAGAACTTAAGTTAATGAAAATTTAAGTTACTCCCCTAAAAGAAATAAAATAAATTTCATAAATTTCAAATTTTATTTTTATCAAAATAAAATGTATAGAAATTACATTAATACCCTTATGATAAAACGAGGGTTATTACATGATGTGACTTTTATTTCTTTTGCATATATTTAACTAAACCTTTATGTAAATATTTTTAAAATGATTTAGAACATAATTTAAAATTTTATTTTGAAAAATATTGTGTTACATAATATATATTTTAATATTTTAATCTAGGACATATATTAGATAGAGTGTTTTAAAATTTGAAAAAGTATGATAAATATAAAGATGCAGTATTATGTCAAAGATACAATTTTTTTATAGAAGAATCCAACAAAGATAGAATTAACACACCATAATATTTAAGTCATATATAGTTCAAATGCAGTCAGCAAAAGAGGAAAAAGAACCATGCCCCTCGAAAAAACGCTCCCAATAACCCTAGAAACCTTGCCCACGCCGCCTCTTACCTCCACCTTTGCAATCTTACCTCTGCCCCCTCAATCTCCATTCAAGCATGGCAAATCCTGCCAAAAACAACCATATCTGATTTTCTTCTATCTCATTCATAATCTACAACCCAGATCTTCTAAAATTCAAAAAGAATGGCCAACGCGTTGTCTGCAAACCCCAAACCGGTTCACTGTAGATTTCCAACTCCAAACTGCAAATCAGAGGATGCAAAGCAACATCCAACAAAACCATCTTCTATTGATCCTCCTCGTATTTACTACTTGTTTCCAGACTAATGATGTATTGGAATGCAACATACCCTATAATCGTCACTGCTGATTCCAACACCTTCGACTGACCAATCTGAACATATTCAGGGCTAGGGCGACTGGGTGGTGGAGATTTCTCACCGTCATCGTCGTTGGGCGTTTCACTCTTCTGGGTTACGGGACGTTTGCGACTTGGCTCTCCCTCCTCTCTTGGTTCTGGAGACGGGGTTGGAGTTTCTCCCTTCATTCGTTCCCTAGTCGAGAGAGATCTGATGTTGTTCGTCGGCATCCATCTTCTGCTGGTGCGTGCAGCGTTTCTGCGCGGCGAGGAGTCTTCCTTTTCGGCCTTCCTCTCTACATCTCAAGGTATGTTCTGACTACTACAACCACCAAACGCGCCTCATTGCATCAAGCCAAAACACATCTCGAATTTGTTTTTTAAAATTGATTTAAAAAAAAAATGGCTGGTTAAAAAAAATAAAAATTACCATAATTCTAATTACATTTTTCTCTATCTATAGACATCCATTTTGGATATATTTGGTAGATTTTAATATTTTTTGTATTATAGGTATTATTAAGTGAAAATAAATCATTTTATTATTATTATTGGTGGTTTAAAATAAAATAAATACCAATTTAATTTCTTTATATTAAAATTATATTGTAAATAAAATTTTGAAATTTTATGTATTTTTTTACAAATTTTAATATAATTAAGTCCAAATAAACCATGTTATTATTATTTAGGATAGTTTTAATATATTTTATGCATGCTTTTTTTATAAAATATTTTTTTTAATATATTTTATACATGAATTTAGGATAGTTTTAATATATTTTAGGATAGTTGACAAGGCCGGAAATCGGTGTCGTTTTCCTGTCAAAGAAATCCTAATTCACCTACTAATGAGTGTCGTTTTCCGGACGCGAGGCGCTTAACAAATCCACCGCGGGGCGGTGACTCCCACCGAGGGGCGGTGACCTGTCTGAGACCCACCGCCGGGTCGCGGTGGCTTCTGGCGCGGAGCGTCATCGGTGTCTTCTTCAGCTTCTGCGACACTTCCGTAAAAACGCCATAACTTTTGATTCCCAACTCGTATTGCGCTCATATTTTGAGGACTTGCAGTAGACTTCAAGATCTAACTCCTAGAATTGGAATCACTTCATTTGGACATCTGGGTAGAGAGAACGAACCATTTGAATTCAGCATATTGTTCTTCTACTCTTCAATTGGAATCACTTCATTTGTTTTGTTTTCTTGAATGTATACATCCCCTTTTTGTTGATTTTCCATCAATGTATGTTTTTTTCCTTAATTTAAAATAAATATTATAATTATATAATTAAAATAAAATATAAATATTAAGTTTAATGTATGATTTTTTATCCATAATTTAGTAAATGGCATTTTTGTAATTTCAATCCAAACCAAGGATTTAATTGTACATAAAACTTATCTAAAAGTCTCATCTAAAAGACCCCAATAAAAGCCCTCAATACACCATAGGTTTCATAGCAAATAATTCTCTCAAAAACCCTCTATAAGACCCATCCTATAAGACCTCATTAAAGATGCCCTTATAGTATGGCAACCACCAAATTGCTTTTACTAATTGGTACCTCTTATCAGAGGCAGAAACTAAAAAAACACGCCTGGCACGTGATTTCGCCATACCATATTGTACAAATTACACATTTGAAACTCGTTTTTTGTGATCGCAACTATATATGCACTAGGTGCTGCTTAACTAGAAGCATGGATTTGCCAATTTGCTCAGGTATGTGGCTTCCCCATTTGATATTTTGGACCCTTTGCTATTGTTGTTCCCCCATGACGAACTTGTTGACTCTTTGGGATGATCTCAATTTCTTGTTGTCCATGAATAAGCACCCTCTGAATATGAATTCTGCATTTCTCTTCTTGCTGTCTAAGGGTTGCCCCCCTTCTATTTCTGTTTTTCTCTTTTGCATTTTCTGTCTTTTCTGCTCTTTGTCTCTGTTGTTTGATTGTTCTTTCTTTCTCTGCCCCCTTGTCTCCCTTTGCAGCAGATTCTTCTTTCCCCCCCTGGCACCATCTTTGAGACCCGGAGCTCTTAAATCATATGAAGCAAATTTTGCCAATTGGAACCAGGATGCCTATGTTGTTCATAGAAAGGACTTCACTAGTTGCAGGTGCTTTAAAAGCCCATTTGCTGAACCTGAACCGAGCCACGGAACAGCTCACCTTCTTGTTTCACATGATCGACTCTGCTGGAATACACTTTTGAAACATTGTTATTTTGAACCCCTGTATTTTTTCTTTATTGCTTTGTACTTACTGAACAGAAATCCCTACATGAACCAGCTATGTGGTTATCGAGTTAATCTCGTTCCACTTATGCAAAATCGAAACCCGAAAATCTGTGACCACATGAACAAAAAATTCTCGAGCCAATACTATTCAAACAACGATTACCCAGAATACTGCTATATGACCAAAACCAACACTCCATATTCTGACAAGGCCGAAAAGAAAAAATATAATAATTATGGGAATAAGAGGCTTGGAGAAATCACTTCAAATCTAAAGTATCTCTCCTCCTTTGCTACAACCCTGAACTTATGGATAATAAGAAATATGACAAACTTCATCCTATTTGATTATTTTTTATGAAGATATCGGTCTGGAATTGTAGATGATTAGGTAGACAAAACCTCTGGATAGATATTGAATCCTTTTGCAAAATCGAATAAATCCAACTTTGTGCAATTCTTGAAACAAGAACAGAAAAACAACCGAACAAACGAATTTGGAGAAAAGCCGGATTTGATGTTTTTTATTTTACACCGGCTACTGGATTTTCGGGAGGTCTGTGTATCATGTGGAAAACATACCAATTGCCTAACGAACTAATTGAAATAGAATACAACACTATGAGATTCTCTTGCATTAAATACACGAATACAATAACAAAACATAAGCTCATGTTGATTATAGCTTATGCACCACCGAATGAAATCAACAAAAACTCCTTTTGGAGTGAAATTTCTTCTTTTATCACCAATTGCTCTATTCCCTGTATACTCTTGGGGGATCTGAATGAGATTCAAGACCACACTGAAAAAAGTGGAGGGGCACCTACGCAAGCCAACAGATTCAATAGACTGTTGAATATAAAAAATGATTGCGAACTCATAGATATTCCGACACAAGGTAACACTTTCACGTGGAGGAAAAACAAAACGAAAATAAATAATACATATGAAAAGCTAGACAGAGCCTTAGTACAACACCAAATACTGCAATGGTATCCTGAACTTTACACTAAAAACCATGCTTTTTCATCCTCAAATCACTGTCTGATCTCGATTGAACTAGCTACACCTATCCACTTTAAAAATCAACCCTTTAAGTTTGAAAAAGTTTGGTTGACCAGACAAGACTTCATAAATGTGGTTAAACAGGCATGGAGATCATGTTTTCATGGATCCAGAATGTATGACCTGACCAGAAAAACGATAATACTTAAAAAACTAGCCAAACAAGGGAACAAAAACACTTCCGGAAACCTCTTCACACAACTAAACAAAATTGAAGAAGAACTCACTAAAATACAAAAAGTCATTGCTTTGAATGCCGACAGAACCCTGGCCACCAAGCAAACTAGACTTATCACAAAAAAAGAAAACCTACTGACTTTCCAAAAGATCTTTTGGAGCCAAAGAGCGAAAACTAAACACATAAAGTTTAATGACACAAATGCCTAGTTATTTTCATAAAATTGCCACTGGCAAGAGAAATAGGAAATACATCAAACAAATCCGAACAAATGAAGGCACCATTATAATTGGGGAGGAAAATATTAGAAATGAAATTCGCAACGATTTTATTAAGCGCTTCAGGAGTACACCGATCAATCACAACATTCTCCATGAACACCTATAACTCATTCACATTGAAATTACCCAGGAGGATAACCAAGAACTCACCCAAACAGTGACAAATGAAGAAATCAAGAAAGCTACTTTTGCTATCGGCCAAGATAAATCTCCTAGACCTGATGGCATGACCGCTGAGTTTTACCAAAAATATTGGGACATTGTTGGACCTTCTGTCATTCAAGCAGTGAAAAGCTTTTTCCTATCAGGAAAAATCTTGAAACAAATCAATCATACATTCATTACGCTTATTGCCAAATGTGACACCCCAAACTCGACCAATCATTACAGACCTATTAGCCTTTGCTCTACCATATATAAAATCATCTCGAAAATCTTAACAGAACGACTCAAAAATAAAATGGAAAAAATTACTCACCCCCTCCAAGGAGCCTTTGTTTCGAATAGATCTATCCAAGTCAACATCCTCATTGCCCATGAAATTTTCCATTCCTTCAAATCTAAGAAGGGGATTGAAGGATACATCGCAATTAAACTTGACATGGAAAAAGCGTATGACCGAATTGAATGGAACTTCATTATTGAGGTAATGCGGAAATTTGGTTTCTGCTCAACCTTTATCAACTGGATAAAAGAATGTATATCCTCCGTATCTTTCTCGGTACTTGTGAACAATAGACCTACTGAAATTTTTGTACCTGAAAGAAGACTGAGACAAGGTGACCCGCTTTCACCTTTCTTTTTCATCCTTGGGGCATAAATACTTGCTAGAAAATTACAAAAAGCTACAGAGAGACCAACGAAACCCCTGGGTTTTCAACTCACTAAAAATGGAACAAGAATCCCCTTCCTAGCTTTTGCGAATGATATCATGATATTTTCGAAAGCAAAACAGGAAAATTGCAAGGAAATCAAGAAAATAATTGATGACTACTGTATAATCTCTGGACAATGTGTAAATTTCCATAAATCGGCTTTTCAAGTCACAAAGAAAGTATCGACCACACGAAAACAACAAATACAAGGGATCCTTACAATCACAAATATGATATCACTAGACAAATACCTCGACTGTCCTATTATTAATGGAAATGTAAATTCTACTACCTTTGCAGAAATGGTAGCAAAATCCAGAACACAACTAACTATATGGAAAGCAAATTCTTTATCCCAAGCAGAAGAACAACCTTGATAAGATCAAACCTAGCTACTAAACCAAACTTCATTATGCAAAGCTTCATGCTCCCAAACTCAACACAAAATGAGCTTGACAGAATCAACATATTGTTCTTCTGGAACAAAGACTCCTCCCACAAACCCCTTATTGGGTGGGATAAAGTTTGTCAACCACTCTCAATGGCGGGTCTTGGTATTCGAAAAACTAAAGACATGAACCATGCCCTCCAATACAAACTACTGTGGAAAATTCTAGTTGAACCCGACAATTGGTGGGTAAGAATAATCAATGAAAAGTACCTTAAAGAAACACACCTATTATCTTATGAGTACAATAAAAACGGATCTTGGCAATGGTCAAATATGATGAGCATCAAAAAAAATTTCCAAAAAGGGCTCATATGGCAAATTGGAGATGGAAAAACGATCAAGTATTGGACAGACAGATGGGCACTAAATGAACCTCTCTATAAGATTATCAACCATGCACTAGGTTCTAACCTAAACTGCAGAGTTTATGATTTCCTAGACAAAGATATGAAATGGAATAAGACAAAACTCCAACAAATGGTACCAGACGAAATGGTGGCACAAATAATGGGATTTCCCATTCCTGTAAACCACATAACTGATCGGATGTACTGGGAACCAAGCAAAAATGGGTGGTTCTCAACAAAATCAGTGATGGAACTCATCAACAAAAATAAACACATCACAACATATGACTCTTCTTGGATCTGGAAAATGGACACATACCCGAAAGTCAAAAAATTTCTCTGGAAAATTTTAAAAAATGGATTGCCAACAAAAACACGACTATAAGAAAAAGGGGTTTCAGTCCCCCCGGGATGCATATCATGTTCCCACCCAGTGGAGGATACGATCCATTTCCTCCTTAACTGCAACCATACCTTAGAAACAATTGCCAAAATTAATAAGACGACTAACCTCTACCTAAGAACAATTAATACTATGAACAAACGTATTGGAGAAATTTTTGAAGAAATAAAACTCACACTTTCCCCTATTGAACTTATAGAGCTATCTGTAACTTGGTGGGGGTATCTGGTTCTCCAGAAACCCAAAAACTTTCTCAAATGACAACCTTGATAGGGATATCATTAAAGACCTGCCCATCTATATTCAAAACCTTATATGTGCATGGAACAAAACACAGAAATGGAACCCTGATTGTACGTATGAGCAAATCCCCACATCACGAAAAAAGACAAGTACGAGGAAACATCGGAAACTAAAGTGGAAAAAAACCCCGGACAAAATAACCAAAATTAATGTTGATGGTTCTACCAATGCGAATGGCGAATCCTCTATTGGCATTATCTATAGAAATAACCAAGGACATCCCACTTTAATTCATGCAGAGAAGTGTGGAATTTCGACTCCCCTCAGAACTGAAGCTCTTGCCCTCCGAAATGCCCTCCTCAAGGCCAAAGAAATGAAATATGACCAGATACTAATAGAAACTGACAACCTTACCATTGTGAACGTTATCAACAAAATCTAACACTGCCCATGGGAAATCGAGATTCTTATCTCTGATATCCTATGTTTATTACAATGTTTTCAGGCAGTGCAGATTTCTCATATTTTTTCATGAAATGAATGCGGTGGCTGACCTTATCGCCAAACTTGGCCACAATTTGTCTCCGAACGATATCTTGAACAACTCCGAGCTTAAGGCTCTCATCCGCAAGGATGCTATAGGCTAAGTGGTCAAGTTTACTTGACAACTAGTCTAATTCTTACCTTATCAAAAAATATATATATATATATATATAGTTCAAATGCATGAGAACCACCTATCTTAATATTTAGAACTTAATTCATATTTGATATTTTACTTTAAATTGAGTAATGAAATCTATTTGTTGAAGTTGCATTAAAACAACCTATTTATACATTTAATAATAGTTACTTAGTTTATAAGCCATTTTTTAAAAAAAAATTAATATTATTGCGTGACCGTGACTTATTATTATTTTTAAATTTTATTTTTTTATATTAAAATAGTCACGGTCACGATTGCATGAACGTGACCTTTTTGTGATTTTTTCTTTCGCAAAACCGGATATACAATAAAATGTCCTACTTACGCTTTTACGTGACTATGACCTGATCCCGCCTACGCTTTGCATATGCGTGACTTTTTTAGCGTAAAAAACACAAAAATTGAGCGATCTAGCGCTGCGTTCTTGAAACACCGATAAAAATGGCTTTAAGTGACAACCAAATTAACTATGTGGACCTTTGTAAGAGGTAAATCCTTACTAGTTTTGTGAGCCAGTTTTTTTTTTTTTATAAAGGCAAACATTAGGACCCCTTCAAACAGAAAGGTTATCCTAAATCATCAGAATGAATGATCTTTACAAACTGAGTATCAAAATTATCAAAAGTAGAGTTTAAACTGGTGAAGTTATATCTACTATGAAGAAGATGATTCACAGTAATAGCTGAATTAAGTGGAGAAAAGAAGATGTTGAAAAGCCTGAAGAGGAGAAAGGGGAATGAAGTGAGTAGCAAGGAAGTCAACAACCCGATTAGCCTCACGAAAGCAATGATGTACCTGAAAAGAGGCAAAAGAAGAAAGTAAAGCAGTAATATCAGTAATAACGTTGTGAATTTCCTAGGGAACTTTCCAAGTGACCTTGATAGAATTAATCACTACAAAATTGTCACCCTCAATAACTAAATGTCAAACCTGACGTTCAACAGCACGTTGAATACCAGAGAGCGCAGCTAGAGCTTCTGCTTTGAGGGAAAATATATGTTCACGATGAAAGGATAGAACATTACCGTGGTGGTCACATAGAAGGTAGGCCATATGAGACGAATCGTCCTGTTTTCTGGATCCATCAAAATTTAATTTGACCCAGTTAATGAGAGGTTTCTTCTAGGTCCAATGTGTGGAGCGTAAACGGTTACGCTTTATGGGTGCTTAAGTAACAACTTTAGTTGAAATGGTCCAGTCTTGGAGATGTAGAAAAGCTTGTTGCGTCGGACAACTGTGCAAGGTAATGGTGTCACGTTTGAAAATAAGATTATTTCTATGATTCCAAAGAGACCACCATAGAAAAAGTAGAAGAGTGATGGATGTATTAGAATGTCTGAAATATTCGAAATTAAATAGGAAGTCAGGTGTGAACTGAAGTGAAAACGAAGCCTGTAATTTGTATTCCAGTTTAGAGATCATATGTTGTGTAAAGGGGCAAGTAAAAATGAAATGATTCAAATCTTCACTATTATAGTGGCAAAGACTACAAGATGCAGGAGCTCTAGAGAAATGACGGTTAAGACGTTCAGTAGTAGGTAGAGCATCAGCTAGAGCTTTCCAAAGGAAGTTTTGGATTTTAGGCGGAATTTGTAGCTTCCAAAGCCAGGAGAAGGAGTTAGATGTAAGGTGCGGTAAATGGGAATGGAAAATAGAACGAGTTGATTTGACATTAAAGTCACCGTCTAAGGTCATTTTACAGATGAGGCGATCTCCAAAAGGGAAAGAAGGAATGTGTACCTTAAGAATTTTGTCAAGCGTAGAAGGTGGTAACAGTTGTTGGAGTTGTTGGATATTCCATTGATTAAAGGTTGTAATGAAAGAAGAAACGATTATATCAATTGGAGTAGAGTGATTGAAGTAGGAGAGAAGACTACCTTCAAGGAGCCTATTGTCAGTCCAAAACCTGATATTTTTTCCATTTCCAAGTTCCCAGCAGAGGGCATTGTGAAACACATCACAGAGATGTAGGAGTTGAGAGAACTGCCATGACTGTTTAGGCTTCTTTTTGTAAGAGAAAATGCCAGTCAAGCAAAGATATTTTTTAGGGCTGTTCAAAAACAACCCGGACCGGAAAATGGACCGGACCGGACCGGTGAAATTACGGTCCGGTCTCCGGTCCATGTTTTTCCATTAATCCGGGTTCGGTCCGGTCCGGTCCAAACCCGGATTTTAACCGGTCCGGACCGAAGGACCGGACTTTTCTTTAAAAAAAAATTAGGAGTTTAAATGTTTTTTTTATAGATATTTTTCTTAATTTAATAAATTAGGAGTATAAATATTTTTTATATATTTTTTATAAATATTTTTTTTAGATATTAAATAAGAATTTTATTTTTATTTATTTTAAAATAAGGACCGGTCTAAACCGGTCCTAGACCGGACCGGAACCGGACCGAATAGGTCCGGTCCGGTCCGGCATTTTGAAAAAATCTGGTCCAGACCGGATGAACACCCCTAATATTTTTCAACAATAATACGTCGCCATAAAGATTTCTGATCAATCAATAATTTCCATAATAATTTCAGTTGTAGTGCTTTATTTATATAAAAAGCTTTATACAGACCAAGACCACCCGCTGATTTTGGTCTGCAGATGCTATCCCAACTAATGAGACATCAAAAATTAGGTTGATATTTATTCCAGAAGAAATCTTTGTTAATTTTGTCAATGTCGTTACATACCGATTGAGAAAATAAAAAAAAAACTTTGCATTAGATAATTTACTTTAGATAACAAATTGGATTGAATGAGAATAAGTCTTTCGGCTTGAGATAGCGAATTGACTTTCCATCTAGACAATTATTTTTTGAGACCGTTCATTTTGTGAGCCAGTTCTTGAAAACAAAACATAATGTTTGATAGTTTAGTATAATTATTCGTACTTGTTTGTTCTTTTTACCTTTTTTTAACCAATTATCGATTCATATCATATTTGATTTAGAACTTCCAAATTTAAATTTTATATAAAAAAGGGAGTAGATCCGCTGAGAATGGACATTAGGGTGAGAAATGAGAATGACTCATAGTCTTTGGGTTTTATAAATCCAAAGGGTAGGAGTAAATTATCACTTAAGTGCATGACTACTTAAGTGGATAATTAACCGGTCAAACCGGTCACACCACCGGAGCTCCGGCATTGACCGTCGGCGTTGACCGGTCAAAGTTTTTTTTTTTTTTTTTTCGGGGTCACTTTTTTTTACTTAAGATGGCATATGCATATATTTTGGCTTGTGTGTGCATCTATATTGTCCTATATGTGCATCAAAATTTTATAAGGCGTTGTCCGACCGAAGTTTTTTTTTTCCCGGCCCAATTTTTTTCGGGTCCACTTTTTGCTTGCGCTGGCATGTGCACCATTTTTTACTTGTGTGTGCATCAATATTGACTTATATGCGCATTAAAATTTTATAAGGTGTTGTCCGGTCATTTTTTCAATTTAATTTTTTGCAGCCCAACTTTTTTCCAAGACTATTTTTTTGCTTGAGATGACATGTGTATACATTTTGGCTTGTATGTGCATCAATATTGACATGTATGTGCATCGAAAAATTGTAAAAAATATGCCTTGTTTTCTAGAGAAAATGTTGTGCTCATGCACATGCTAGGATCCAAATCAGTACAAGGTGAAGGGCGACGAGACTTTGTTTAGCAAGGTCCCGACAAAATGCTCAGAGTTGATATGTTTTGTGTTTCTTTTTGAAAAAAGAAATATATAACTCTTCTAGACGGTTCTAGACGAGTTTGGGATATAACTCTTCAAGTATGATCTTGAAGAGTTTGGGATAGGCAACTCACAATTCTCGGATGCAACTCACCAAGAACCTTGAGACGAGGTTGAACACTCATGGATATGACACACCATAAACACCCAACCACCTTCGGATATGACACACCAAAGGGTGTTTCGGATACGACTCACCGAAACAAGACTAAGGCACTCAAGGATATCACACACCTTGAAGCCATCGTCCAATGAAGCTCAAATGAACAAAACACTCACGTTTTTTTAATCTCCAATTCAAGCTTACCTTACAAATGATGGGAAACATGCCTTAAATAGGCTACAAAAGTGAATTAAAGAAAATGCTAGAAAATGCTAATATTCTAGCACTAACTCTACCCACTAACTAATCCACTAACTTAGCTAATTTAATTAATAAAGAAAATGCTATTAATCTAGCACTACTTTACCCACTAACTTAGCTAATTTAATTGATTTTTAAATTAAATAAATAACTAGAAACACTTAAAGCAACTTCAACTTCAGCCTTCTTGTCTTATGCACGAACCGAGCCATTGATGGGATCCATATTCACATCAGAAAATATGCATGAGTTGTACACTGTATGTGCATAAGTTTTGACATGTGCACATTCAAGCAAAAAGACGCGTGTTTCAAATGGTATGCACATACAAGTCAAAAACTCATGCACATATCAATACAAGAAAACGATGCATACAAGTAAAATTTAGATGCACATACAATTCAAAATTCATGCACTTACAAGACAAAACCTATATACATTCTGTAAAGTGTTTAACATTTTACATGTGTGTGCATAAGTTTTCACTTACAAAAAGTCACACATATAGTCAAATCTTATGCACGCCTAGTTCAATTTACATGCACATGCAAGCAAAAAGACATGCACTTCAATGGATATGCACATACAAGCCAAAACTCATGCACATATAAGTCAAAACTCATGCACATTTTAACCCAAGAAAACAACTCACACAAGTAGAATTTAAATGCACATACAAGTCAAAATTTATGCACACACATGCAAAAACATATGCATATTTTGTGAAATGCATGCATATATGTGCATGAGTTTTCACATATACAAAGTCACACACATAATCAAAATCCTATGCAAAATTTATGTAATTTAGGTGCACATACAACAAAAAAGATATGCACTTCAAAAGGTATGCACACACAAGTCAAAACTCATGCATAATATTTCAACCCAAGAAAATAATATACACAAGTAGAATTTAGATACAAATATATGGCAAAATGTATACACACACAAGCTAAAATATATGCACATGTTGAGAAGTGTATGAGTTTTCACATACACAAAGTTACACATATAGTCAAAAAACCTATACAGATTTAATGCAATATCAATGCACATACAAGCAAAAATCAATGCACATACAGTCGCAAGCCAAAAATTGTGCGTGAGAAAAAAAAACTGGCCAAAAATTTAAAAATAAATAAAAAATTGACCGGTCAACGCCGGAGCTCCGATGGTCAACGTCGGAGCTCCAGCGTTGACCGCCGGTGACTGGTTTGACCAGTCATGTTGTCCGATCAAACTCTAAAAAATGAGGTCATGTGTCATAATGAAAGTTTAATCCTAACTTTTGGTTTATTTGTCATTCAAATACTATGATTTATTCTCATTTCTCACCCTAATATATATTTTCACATGACACTTCCCCAAAGTTTAATCCTAGCCTTTGGTTTATTTGTCATCCAAAGACTATGGGTGTTCAAATGTGGCCCGGACACGAAAACCGGACCGGATCGGATCAGAGAATTTACGGTCCGGTCTCCGGTCCGGATATTTTCCTTAATCTGGTTCCGGTCTGGTCCAAACCCGAAAAAACCGATCTGGACCGGTTGGACCGTTTTTTTTAAAATAAAAATAAAAAATAATAAGTTAGGAATTTTAATGATATTTTTTAGATATTTTCCTTAAATTAATAAGTAAGGAGTTTAAATGTTTTTTTAGATTTTTTTTTTATATTAATTAGGAGTTTATATATATGGATAAGTGTCACGTGAGAAGGAGAAAGATTATTATAGTACAAAATAAGAATGAATATAGACCATTGGATTAGAAATAAATCAAAGGTCATGATTGAACTTTCATTAAAAGTCATGTGTCATGCACGTGTCTTTAATTCAAAGGGTTGACCATCGGAGCACCACCACCGACCACAGGACCACCGTCGCCGGTCACCGGGCCACCACCGCCGGTCGCCGACCACCGCCACCGGTCGTCGGACCACCGTCAGACCACCGCCGGTCGCCAGACCACCACCGGCCACCAGACCACCCTTGGGTGCATGTGAACTCTATTAGAAGTGCAAGTCTTTGAGTGTGCATGCCTTTTGACTTTCAAATGCATGTGAAATCTAGTGCATGGTTTATGTGTTATTAGTGCATGTAAGTTTTATTGGGAGTGTATGCAAATTCAACTGAAAAGTACATACGAATTATAAAATTGGTGCATGTAAATTCTACTAGGAGTGTGCATGTGAATTCAACCGGAAGTGCATGTAAATTCTATTGAAGTGCATGCCTTTGAGTGTACTTATATGTCTTTTGACTTTTGAGTGCATGTGAAATCAAGTGCATGCTTTATGTGTTGTGAGTACATGTGAGTTCAACTGAGAGTGCATGTAAATTCTACTGAAGTGCATGCCTTTGAGTGTAATTATATGTCCTTTGACTTTTGAATGCATGTAAAATCAAGTGCATGCTTTATGTGTTTTGAGTGCATGCGAGTTCAACTGAGAGTGCATGTGAATTCTACTGAAGTGCATGCCTTTGAGTGTACTTATATGTCTTTTGACTTTTGAGTGCATGTGAAATCAAGTGCATGTTTTATGTGTTGTGAGTGCATGCGAATTCAACTGAGAGTGCATGTGAATTCAACTGAGAGTGCATACGAGTTATACATGCACAATAATTCGCATGCACATTTAAGCCAACAACTTGCACAGTTGCACTCCAATCCAAAAAATACATATGAGTGCATGCGAGTTCAACTGAAAGTGCATGTGAATTCAACTAAGAGTGCATGCGAGTTATATATGCACAAAAACGTTAAATTCACATGCACAATAATTCTCATGCACATTTAAGCCAACAACTTGCACTCCAATCCAAAAAAATACATGCACAAAATGTTGAATTTGCATGCACAGAAGTATTGCATTCGCTTGCACTTTTCAAGTCATCGGCTTGCACTTTTAGGCCTCCGGCTTGTACTTTGTCAATAATGTTCAAAAAACAAAGGCATGCACAAAAGGACCTCCGTATTGCACTTTTTTTTAGCTTTTAATCTGATCTAACGGCTAGGATTATTTCTTATTTTGTATTATAAGGCTCTTTCGCAACTGAATCACACCCTATATATACATTTAAATTTCGATCTCCGGTCCACACTTTTGAAAAAATCCGGTCCGATCCAGTCCAAACCGGATAAATAACCCTACCAAAAATTATAATTTATTTTTATTTTTCACCCTAATATATATTCTCACAGCACAGTTCTCTAAAAAAAATATATACGATTCTCAGTATAAATATCATATTGCTTGATAAACCCTAATTCTTCTCCTCTCCTGCCAGCCATACGGGATCCATTGTCTACACTCTCAACTCCCGGTACGCCGATTCCTTGCCTGCTTCTTCTCATTCAATTTGGTAGCTTTCATCTATCACCTTTGTATGAGCAGTTGCAGATTTGCTTTGCACTTTCTCATTTTTCGGAATCAATACCTTCTGATATATGTCCCATGCTTTGTATATGACAGTAAAGATTTGCTTTTGAATCTCTATTTCTGTTTTGTTGTGCCTTAAAGTAGGTTTTTATTTATCAAGGAGTTTTTAGTGTATATGTGTTAGTATTGTCATCAGTTACTCAATCAATTAATCTTTGCACGTTGATGTGTAGTTGAACCTTCGCTATATCCTTGAATCATGTTTCTTCTATAGTGTGGCCTTTAAGGAGTTATTATGCAAGAGAAGCTAAAATCTGTTTCACAATTGTCACCATTAGAGTGCATTTCAAAATCGTCTTTGGCCCCTTTCAAGTGGATGAATTAATGTCCATTCGAAATATGGTGAATGGTTTTTTGACCCAACCCCATCCAGTTCACCCTCATGTGGGAGTGTGGCAGGTTGTTAGGAAGTGAACTTTTGGGAACTGGAACTCCAGTTCCCTACCTAGTTCCATTCCTCAGTTTTTCTAGTTTTGATGATGACAAACACTTTGCTACTAATAGTTCCACATGTGTAGTTGAGCAAGGAACTCAGGTTCGAGAAAAGAAGAACGTAGACCAAGAAGTCAGTTTTGGGAACTGGCATGGGAACTGAAGAACGCAGAAGTCGCGCTTATATGGAAAGCAATTTAAAGGAGCGGCGGCTGGCTTATTAGGATAGATCTTTTATATTAGAGAGAGAATATAAAAGATATCCTTGTTTCCATATATTTAGGAGATTCTTTGAATATCTTTTATGGAAGCAAAAATATGTAAAATCGGGAAAGATATTATTTGGTAACAAATATTATCTTTTTTTATTTCTTTTGATTATTTTACTTGTGCAAATCATCTAGTTGTAGATATTATTCTACATGGACGAAATGTATAAGTAAAGTAATTGAAACTCTCTCATCTCCAACGATTTAACGAAATTCAAGAATTCATCCAGAGTTGAACGTGAAGAGAAATCGTCCTTGTTCTTGTGAGAAGAATTGTGTAAGTCACTTGCTTGTTGTGTGCTTGATTAGGTCGAACTAGGTAGAGAGTCTTAAGTGTGTCTTAAGTCTTTAATCTGTGTGTTCTATTCTAGTTGATTGTAATCGAAGCATTAATACAAGAAGTAGGCTTTGAAATCCTCTTGCAAGAGAGGTAGTGGGTTTTATCCTGGATAACTAGTTGGTTATCAAAGGTTCCCACTCTAAGGAACTTGTCTTGATTCTGTAATTATTTACTTATTCCGTTGCTAAGGAACTGGACTCTCAGTTCCCTTTGATTGCTAACACGTACGATCCTACAATTGGTATCAGAGCAGGCGCTCTAGATTTGTGTTAGTTTACAGATTTCAAGATGACTAGCTCAAGCGAATTCAGTTTGGGAATTTCGATCAACAAGCCTCATATTCGGGAGAAAGAAAAAAGATGTTTAATGGCTAAGGAGGACTCAACAAAATCAGATGACTCTGAGGTATTTTCTTCTGACTTTACTAAATCTCTTCTTGAATGTGATAAGAAGCAATTGATTAAAATTATTAGGAAACTTGGAAAAAAGAACAGTTCCCTTCAGGAAAGACTAGATGAATGTGAAGAAGAAATTTCATGCTTATGTACTAAAAATTCTGTTTGGAGCAAGAAACTTGATGAAACTGAAAAATTGCTTGCTAGTTCCTCTAGAAAGTGCGATTCATGTACTGCTCTTGAAAGGGAACTAGCACAACTTAAAGATTCTACAAGCATGTCTAACGTTTCCCATGTTTCATGTGATAATTGTACTACTCTTGAAAATGAACTAGCACATCTTAAAGATTTTGCAAGCATGTCTAGTGTTTCCCATGTTTCATGTGATAATTATGTTGTGCTT
Organism: Rheum nobile; assembly: GCA_027886185.1. NCBI lineage: Eukaryota > Viridiplantae > Streptophyta > Magnoliopsida > Caryophyllales > Polygonaceae > Rheum > Rheum nobile. Next base: position 10,634,744 of record WOAB01000563.1, on the reverse strand, counting down.
GAAAAGGAACTTAAGCATGCTAAGAATTGTCAGAGTTCCCTTACTCCAGAAAATGATTTGCTTGTTGAGATCATAGATAAGCTTGATGTGTTGACTACTTCTATTAATGAAAAAATTGTCAATCAAACTGTGTTTGTTAAGCAAAGATATGGTATTGGTTATCCGGGAAAGGAAGATTATGAGGATTCATGCTCTGCTGAAAATGAGAAGCTAAGAAGGGAACTGGTTGAGAAAAATGAAACTCTCAATTTCGCTCTTCAAACTTCTCGTGATAAAAATCAGCTCCTGGAAGAGAAGGTAAAGGTTCTTGAGATGAAGCCTAAAGGTAAGCAAACCTGGTTTGATGGACAGAACGCTCATAAAATGTACGTCAATCAAGCTCAGGGAACTAGAGGTAAGGGAATTGACTTCCAACAGAGGAAATATGAAAAACCTTTTTGTCCCGGTAAAGGAAAATATGGTCATGTTAAGTATAATCGTGTTTGCTGGCATTGTGGTAAAAATGGTCATTATATTCATGATTGCATTCATAAAAAAAGGCAAATTGAAAAAAGTCATAGGAAAAGGAACTTGGATGTTGAGATTAGTGGTCATGTGTATTACTCAACTAACTTGCAGGTGCAAAGGAACTCTCATTACCATAAACCCAGAAAAGCCAAGCTTGTCTGGGTGCCTAAGTCTTAATTGAATTGCAGGTTGAAGTGAGATGTCTAGTTCCCTACAAATTGAGAATTAATGATTGGGACGCAGAATTGAAGATTTTTTAAGCTCATCTCACTTCAGAGGAATAACATAGGAAATATGTCCTTTGTTAAAGAAAGATTTGTATGAAGAAGCAGAAAACAATGAAGGGAACTCCAATGCAAATGGAAATGATAGAGGGTCACAAGTTGGTGATGTTAGTTCCCAGTGTTACTATGAAGGGAACTACAACTATCAGAAGTCAATGATTCAGGGGAAACTGACGTAAATAAGGAAATTTGTCACCTCAGCTGCTTATAGTTCCCAAGTCCTATTGTTGGAATCATCTTGGTGGTCAAGGTATGTTCCTTTGACACTATTCTTATCATGTGTGATGTTTCTAGTGCCTTTAACTTTGTGTAGTATTCAGTTCCTCATGCTAGGACCAAGCATAGATATAAGACATCATTTCTTGCGTGATCATATTGAAAAAGGGAACATTTTGCTAGAACAGTGTAAGACTGGGGATCAAATTGTCGATATATTCACCAAAGCATTGAATCGTGAACCGTTTGAGACCCTAAGGTTGCTTCTGTGAATGATTTCCCTAAACTAGTAGTTCCGGTTGTTCTTACTAGTTCCCTTGCTTTGACTAGATTTGATCTTTTTTATGATTTCATTGACAATATTGATGATATTTGATCTTGTGATGGCCTCGCATGTCCTGTAATAGTTGTTCTAAAGCATGGTCTTAATTATCTTGCATGATTTCATGTTTTTATGGTATAATTGAACCTTGATTACATCTCTTTGTTGGCCTTAAAAGTAGTCGGTTTGATCTATTTTAACCCTCATCATAAGCCGAAATGATAATTGACTACAAATTGTCCTAAGCCTAACTGCATTGCATAATTCCTTATGATCCATCTTTAGTCCACAATTGGGAATTATCTTTGTGATGTCAAAATTGCCAACCTCTTTTCTCTTGATCATGGGTATGTATTTTTCTTGAGTGTTGCTTGGTTCCCTACATAAATGTACCCATATCTATCATGTTCTGTGTCATAAATTGAGGAAAGGAACTAAGGAAAGGAACTGGGAATTGCTCTCAACGTCCAGAATTCAAATCTGCTGGAATTTCGTTGCTTCCTGAGAAAAATTAATGCAAATATAGTCGTTGAAGATCTTATGAACGTTGGAGTGCTGATTTGGGTTTCCTATTCTTGGATAAAAAAAATTGCGAGTTCCCTAAAAAAAAAATTGAAAGAAAGAAGCTATCTGTGCAGCACGAAGAGAAGAAAATTAAGGAGCAGAAGCATGAGGAGTAGTTCTCCTGGTTCCCTACTCAGATGACACGGAGCCCTTAGTTCCCTTAGGATCTCTCTTCCACATTATGATCTTTTTTGTGTCTCTCTGAGTGCTTTATTGTTATATGTTGTCTTTGCTTCTCTTATATTTAATAAAATATTTTGATGTCCTTGTGTTGTTAAGTCTTGCCTTCAACTTCTATTATGGTGCCATTTCTCTAGAGGTCAAAACAAGTCATAAGTTCTCTCTAAATTGTCTATGCTTATCATCTAACTGTTTCTTTTCGATGATGTCAAAAGGGGGAATGAACTCTGCAACCTGGAACTAATAGGATGAAAGGATATCTGAACTGGTTGTCTCGTTAAGGGGGAATAAAGGAACCCGGTTTGATGTTAAGGGGGAATATGCAATTCACTAATGATTATTCTACATCTAGCCTTCCTTATATATATCATGCTTCATATCATTCATGCCTATTTTAGATATGTCAGGTTCTACATGTTTGTCATCATCAAAAAGGGGGAAATTGTTAGGAAGTGAACTTTTGGGAACTGGAACTTCAGTTCCCTACCTAGTTTCCTTCCTCAGTTTTCCTAGTTTTGACGATGACAAACACTTTGCTACTAATAGTTCCACATGTGTAGTTGAGCAAGGAACTCAGGTTCGAGAAAAGAAGAACGTAGACCAAGAAGTCAGTTTTGGGAACTGGCATGGGAACTGAAGAACGCAGAAGTCGCGCTTATATGGAAAGCGATTTAAAGGAGCGGCGACTGACTTATTAGGGTAGATCTTTTATATTAGAGAGAGAATATAAAAGATATCCTTGTTTCCATATATTTAGGAGATTCTTTGAATATCTTTTATGGAAGCAAAAATATGTAAAATCGGGAAAGATATTATTTGGTAACAAATATTATCTTTTTTTATTTCTTTTGATTATTTTACTTGTGCAAATCATCCAGTGGTAGATATTATTCTACATGGACGAAATGTATAAGTAAAGTAATTGAAACTCTCTCATCTCCAACGATTTAACGAAATTCAAGAATTCATCCAGAGTTGAACGTGAAGAGAAATCGTCCTTGTTCTTGTGAGAAGAATTGTGTAAGTCACTTGCTTGTTGTGTTCTTGATTAGGTCGAACTAGGTAGAGAGTCTTAAGTGTGTCTTAAGTCTTTAATCTGTGTGTTCTATTCTAGTTGATTGTAATCGAAGTATTAATACAAGAAGTAGACTTTGAAATCCTCTTACAAGAGAGGTAGTGAGTTTTATCCTGGATAACTAGTTGGTTATCAAAGGTTCCCACTCTAAGAAACTTGTCTTGATTCTGTTATTATTTACTTATTCCGATGCTAAGGAACTTGACTCCCAGTTCCCTTTGATTGCTAACACGTACGATCCTACACAGGTGACGGATGGGAACATGAGTCAGTGATGGGATGGTTCCACATCAGCTGGCATGATCCGACTCATTTCAATCAATAGATCCAGTTGAATCCCTTCGCAATTTGGCATACCCAAGATGCGCCATCCTACTTAACACACGTCTTATTGTCCACAGGAAAAGATTGAGAAGAGAGGGACAACCATACTAACACTGGCGTCATGGTGCACGTTTCCTACTATCGCAACTGTAATTTATCTTCATCACCCCCCTCCTTTCTCTATACATTGTTGATTTTTGTTTCGTCTCGTGTTTGATCTGTTTTTCTGTTAAGAATCAAGTAATTAGAACAGTTGTGTTTCCTGACGTTTGGAAGACTTACCTGTGTTCAAATGTTCATGCAATCTATAATGATTGAAAATTGAACATAAATATTGACCCTATCTCTGCTTAAGCATGTAATATGTTTGTTTTTAGCAGCTTTACACTGTTTGGTTAAGAGGGTATCCCTCACTGCATTTTGGTGGTCATCAATCGAGCTGTAGTGATGTTACTATTATTGTTTATCATGAAGAATTTTATGACTATTTTGTATTAGCATGTTTATGTACAAGTTATGTTTGTCAATATAGCATTGTCTAGCCCTCTTTCAGAGTTCTAGTGGTAGTATAGTTGACCTCGGTGTGATTTCATCATTTATTATTTGGGTTCTGTATGGTTTTGCTTACATGAATATAAAATTGTGCTTTTAGATGGGAAGACCTTTAAGAAGCCTCGTCGTCCCTATGAGAAGGAACGATTGGATGCTGAGCTGAAGCTCGTTGGGGAGTATGGGCTTCGTTGTAAGAGGGAGTTGTGGAGGGTTCAGTATGTCTTGAGTCGAATTCGTAACTATAGAATCGAGTGTGTTATATCAAGGAACGGTAAGTTCGTTCCTTGGGCAGCGAAAAATAACAACAGAATTATGAAGTAACGAACTCAGTTCCTTAGAGAGGAAAACTTAACCAACCAACTAGTTGACTAAGAAAAACCTCTACCTCTAGGTTTCCCTAGTAGGATTTCGAATGTCTACTTATGTTATTAATCCTGGAATTACAAACAAGCAAGTCTTATCTCAATCTAGCTTACTCCTAGATATCTAGACTTCTCAATGTAACGTTCCTAACAACACACTAGACAACCAAAACCGTAACAAGTACTCAACTTACCAAAGTTTCGTCCTTGTGTTCTTCTTGCTTCCGAATGCTCTACTCTGAAAATTCTCTGTGTGTTCCGTTGTTGTAGAAATTCGCAACTCTCTAATATATAGTCTAGGAAATTCTCATATTTTACCCTAGTTTTACTTAAGGAAAATAAGATAATAAAATCCTATACAATCTTTTCTAACAATATTCTACCCAAAATCTCTTCACCGAGATCTTCCTTGAGGCCCAAGTTGCAACTTCCAAATCTGTTTTCCATAACAGATATTCGGCGGCTCTCTAGGGTTTCAGCGCGCGCGTCCTCCGTTCCTTGCGATGTTGTTCCCTTTCTCTGTTCTGTTCAACATCACGTGTCTCTTCTCTTCTTTCGTTCCAGCGTGTTGTTTTTGGCTTCTCTGTTCCTTTGCTTTTCTGTTTTGACTCTTCTCAGGTTTTCATCGTTCCTTTGACTTCACCGTTTCCTGAAACTCATAGTCACACTAAAAACCATCAAAAGCATTTGAGTTTATCATCATCAAAATCAAAGGGAACATCATCGTTCCAACAATTTCCCCCTTTTTGGTGATGACAAACTCCTTCAAAATGTGCACGTCAAAATACACAGTTCATAATAGACAATTAGAAGCATTTTCATATTTAATCACACATATACTATGTTCAAATAATTAACAATGTTCCCCCTCAGAAAGTTCATTGAGAATTTACCTTCAAGCAGCCTTGTCGTTCCCCTTATCACTAGCTTCTGTTATCAACTCTTCCTTGGGTGTCACATTTTCCATACTTCCCCCTTTTGGCATCATCAAAAGTTCCACAAGAAACCGAAAGACTTGACACACATGCAACTCATAAACAAAATAAATCATTCATAAAGTTATGCGAAGTACATAGCATAGGGACCTAGACAACTAAGATCAGAAGATAAGGAACAATCACACAAAAGACATAAAAACATTAAAAAAAAATCAAGAACAGAGGGTCAGACGGGCTAGAATAGGAACGAAGAGCACTCAGATCTCAGGGTATTCCGCATAATTATCAGCTTTGCTCAAGAAATGGTCCAAGAGTAATGACATGGTGGTGTTCAACTGCTTGAGCTCAGCAAGTATCTGATGCTGAATTGAACTCCCTTTTGACGACCCTTCACCAGTTGCTTTCTTTGCAACAGCAGTGCTCGTTCCTTTGGTGTCTCCAATGAATTTCATCTTTTCCACCGTAGCAGAATCCAACTCGCTACCCAGAGAAACTTCATTCTCTTCCAGATATGATTCTTCACGTAGTAACAACATCTTTACCAAACCGGGGTAGGCCAGAGAATGAGATTTGGCCTTGAAACGATCCATGTGACACAGAATGACTCTGGGGAGATCAATTTTCTCCCTTCGCATGAACTGATCGAGCAAGAGCAGGTCGCATAGAGTAATGGTGTTTCGGCGCTCTTGTCGTGGTGCAACAGCCCTGGAGATGATATGGAACGCTATTCGCTGTAGCAGAGTCAGCCTTTCTGTTGTTCCAACGGATACCTGCAACTCAATTGATGCCAGTCTCTGATTCAAATTCAACGTTCCAAACCTATCTGTTCCCCCTCAATCTGAGCAACAGTCTTCGTTCCCCCTGAGACCAAGAGTGCTTGCGATGCTTGTCTGGATATTTCAATGATGGGTTCACACAAAATATAGTACATCCAAACATATGGTAGGGAGAAAAACAACTCAGATAATGATTCCCAGTAAAAGGTTTAACAAAGAGGGATCATAGGGAACGTTTACCTGAATCGCGGCTAAGGTAGGCAGTACAACCAATTATCATGTGGGCTTGTAATGAGGGTTCAATCATCAAATTGGTTGTTTTGGGTCTTTAAGTAAGATGTTAGCATGCAATCAAGTAATTCAACACAAATCAAAAGACAAAGTATCTAGACCCTAAGATAAGGCAATTCGAACACACAAAAGTCATGAAAAATTATGTCATGAGAGGCCAGTAAACAAGGAACTTTATGAAATCTGTGAAACGAGTTAGCCAAGCATTGAGAGAATAATGGATGTGAAGGTCCTCAATTCAGAGAGATCATGCCAAGGAGTAATCGAAGATACTCGAATGGACCTTTGTCTAGTGCTTTGGTGAAGATGTCTGCCACTTGATTTTCAGTCCATAGTCTTCCAGTTGTTGTTTAAGCCACAATACCTGAGCACAACAGCTTGCCGCGGCGACGTATTCAGCTTCTGCAGTGGAAAAGGCCATAGAGTTTTGTTTCTTGGAACCCCATGAAATGAGACAAGGCCCAAGGAACTGTGCCATTCCAGAAGTTCTTTTGCGATCTACTACGTGCCCAGCAAAGTCGGCGTTTGTGAATCCAACAAGGTTGAAGTCACAGTTCTTAGGATACCATAGACATAGGTGGTACATTCCTTTGAGGTATCTAAAGATACGCTTGACTTCCTTTAAGTGTGAGTCTTTTGGATTTGCCTGAAATCTAGCACAGAGACACACACTAAACAAAATATCTGGCCTACTGGCCGTGAGATAGAGAAGCGAACCAATCATTCCCCTATACATGGTGGGATCAACGTCCGTGCTATGAAGATCTGCATCCGTTGAACGCAAAGCATAGAACTTCCTTTGGCTTGAAATCTTTATCCACAATGTATACATCCTTGAATCTGACTCCTCTCAAAATTATGTTCTTGGTTTCACGATCTTTGACATAGCATTCTTGAGAGGTAAAGACCATCTTGTTGTTCCCTTGGTCGCAAAGTTGTGCAACACTCAACAAACTGAAACCAAGTTCATGAACTAAACTAACCTCTTTTACTGTGATGCTAGAGTTTAGTTTCGTTTCGCCTGTTCCAATGATTTCTCTGCGTCTCTTGTCTCCAAGAGCAACACTCCCTCTGGAGTGTTTGTGAAGTGAGGAGAGTTGATCTTCCTTTCCAGTCATGTGGCATGAACAAGCGCTGTCAATGTACCACCTCTCGTTCCCCCTCACTTCAACCTGCACAGAAAAAGTTAGTGTTTGGCGACCCAGGCAAGCTTAGTCTTACCTGGTCGAGACACATAATGCAATTGTTCCATGGGAATAGTTCTAACAACAGTTTTCTTCCTATTTCTAGCATGGTTAGAGTTATGCACATGTGAATCATCATAGAAATCATTCAAGTTCACATTGTTACTCCTACTGTTCCTTCTCTTTGTGTGCTCTTCAAAGAACTTCCTTTTCTTTTCACAGTCTCTTTGCACATGTCTGTTGTCTCCACAATACCAACACAGCTTGAATTGTTCCAATTGAACAAACTTTCTGTTAGGAACAGTACTCTTGCGTTGTTTCGCACGTTCAGGACATGGAACGTTTGGTTGCGTTCCCTGAGATTGCTTGAGAAAAATCTTGTGGGCAGGTTGTACGGTGTACCAGGACTGAGTTTCATCCAGACCACTCTCAAGGACCTTGATGCGTTCCTCAAGATTGCGATTCTTCTCTCTAGCATCTTGAAGTTCCCTATCTCTTGCTTCACGTAGTTCCAGTATAGAGGGATCATCTTCCGTTTGCTTGGAACCTGTATAGCCAATACCATACCTTGCTTCGACGAACTTGACGCTTTCAGCTTCAGCTTTCTGTTCCATCAGAACAGAATGAATCTTGTGCACATAGGACTTTATCTCGGATATCTGTGCTTCAAGCTTACTTGGACTCGCTATACTCCTTGCATCAGTATTGTTAGAAACTTCATTCATAAGCAAAAAGACTATTTCATTTCTCAATCTCTGAAGTTCCTCATGATTAGCCTCACATGAAGAACAAGGAACAGTTGAGCTACTAGCCGTTTTAGACAGATTTTCTTTTAAACTACTACATTCATCTTCAGAATTTGCAAGTTCCTCTTGTGTTTTCAAATTTTCAGTGTACATTTCCCTTATGAGAGCAATCAATGATTTTTTGTCATAATTCACAAGAGATTTCAGAAAGGTTTCGGGATTTACCTCGAGTTCCTCAAAAGAGTCGTTGATGGCCATAGCACGCATTTTGCCACTCCAAGCTTCAGGATCTTCACTGTCTGAGTCATCTTCATTGCCCCACACAGCAACGAAGGCTTTCTTCTCATCGTTCCCAAACGGTTTGCTTGGTTTCTTCGGTTTTGGGCAAGAGTTGGCATAGTGACCCTTTTCGTTGCAGTTGTAGCATGTGATATCCTTGATGTCACGAGTCTCACCGTTCCCTCCTCTGCTGTTTCTTCCTTTATTGTAGAGGGAACGCATGACTTTGGTTAGCAGCACCACCTCAGGATCATCGGAGCCATCATTATCATCGAGGTCGTTCTCAATCCTGTCAACAACCTTTTCAACCATCAAAGCAATTCCCTTTTCTTTGGAATCCTTGTTTCTTGCAGCCTTCTCTTCATTGTCATACTTCTGAATCTTGCTGAAGACCTCATGAATCGTTAGTTTGACAGTGTTGGGGTTCTCCTTTAGAATGGCTTTGGTCATTGCATGGCGATGAGGAAGCCCATCAATGATTATAAGGATCTTCTCGTTAGGAAGGATTTCTTCATCCGTGACTGAGTGGGCAGTCAGATTTGCAGTGATCTTCTCAAACCTGGCTTGGTAGGAACTCACATCTTCCTTGTCATCCATTTTGAAGTTGTAGAAGTCCTTCTTGACAGTGAAACGATCAATTTCACGCAGATCCTTGCTTCCCATGTACATCTGTTCCAGGGCAAGCCATTTAGCATTAGCCGACTCACAAGATTGGAGTTTTTGCACATCTTGCTGATTGAGAGCGTTGTTGATGAGCATGGCTGCTTTGCAATTTTTCTCCATGATTTGAAGATCGTCTTGATCCCATTTCTTCAGTTTCTTTTTCTTCTCCAGATCGACAATGTCAATATCACCAAGGGAAATCACCAACCAACATTGGTAATCGTTACTTTGCACCCATTTGATGAAAAGCGTTTTCCAATGTTGATATTGGCCAGCGAGCAAGAGAGGGGACCTTGACGAGTTCAAACCGACTTCGACAGTACTAGGAGCCATTGTTACGTGGAAAATCTGTAAGTAACACACAATCTAGAGCAAACCTGCTCTGATACCAATTATAGAATCGAGTGTGTTATATCAAGGAACGGTAAGTTCGTTCCTTGGGCAGCGGAAAATAACAACAGAATTATGAAGTAACGAGCTCAGTTCCTTAGAGAGAAAAACTTAATCAACCAACTAGTTGACTAAGAAAAACCTCTACCTCTAGGTTTCCCTAGTAGGATTTCGAATGTCTACTTATGTTATTAATCCTGGAATTACAAACAAGCAAGTCTTATCTCAATCTAGTTTACTCCTAGATATCTAGGCTTCTCAATGTAACGTTCCTAACAACACATTAGACAACCAAAACCGTAACAAGTACTCAACTTACCAAAGTTTCGTCCTTGTAAGTGTTCTTCTTGCTTCCGAATGCTCTGCTCTGAAAATGCTCTGTGTGTTCCGTTGTTGTAGAAATTCGCAACTCTCTAATATATAGTCTAGGAAATTCTCATATTTTATCCTAGTTTTACTTAAGGAAAATAAGATAATAAAATCCTATACAATCTTTTCTAACAATATTCTATCCAAAATCTCTTCACCGAGATCTTCCTTGAGGCCCAAGTTGCAACTTCCAAATTTGTTTTCCATAACAGATATTCGGCGGCTCTCTAGGGTTTCAGCGTGCGCGTCCTCCGTTCCTTGCGTTGTTGTTCCCTTTCTCTGTGCTGTTCAACATCACGCGTCTCTTCTCTTCTTTCGTTCCAGCGTGTTGTTTTTGGCTTCTATGTTCCTTTGCTTTTCTGTTTTGACTCTTCTCAGGTTTTCATTGTTCCTTTGACTTCACCGTTTCCTGAAACTCATAGTCACACTAAAAACCATCAAAAGCATTTGAGTTTATCATCATCAAAATCAAAGGGAACATCATCGTTGCAACAGTAACAATGCAAGGCATCTTTTGACCCTTGATGAGAAGAACCCTCGTCGTATCTTTGAGGGTGAGGCTCTTCTTAGGAGGATGTTTCGTCATGGTCTGCTAGATGAGAGCCAAAACAAGCTCGATTATGTGTTGTCCCTTACTGTGGAGAGCTTCCTTGAGCGCCGCCTCCAGACACTTGTTTTCAAAGCTAGTATGGCAAAGTCCATCCACCATGCCCGAGTGCTGATCAGGCAGAAGCACATCAGGTAAGATTATTGATTATGATTTCATATGTATTGCATGTTGCTATTGCTACATTTTAAGTGTAAAATCATGTAGCATATTCTTTTTATAACAGTGTATTTGCAAAATGCTAAAACTTGTTAGATTGTATTCATCCTCATGTTATATAATTTGACAGTTAACTCAAGAATTAATCTCTAGTATAGTTCTGGGGGAAAGATTCTTATGCATTTATTTCTGTTTTTAGATCATTATATGACGAGGAAGATATAGTGCTCAGATAGTCGGATGCTAAAAACCGTGTGCAGTATTTTACGTGTGCTACCTAAACCTTACTGAAACTGCATTTTCGTCCTTCTATGTGCTATGTAAAGCTTGATGATTGATTCTTTGTTTGATAGAAAATGTGATTGTCCATATTTTGTGCTGTTCCTCATAAACCGTGATCTTGTTCTTTACCTAATCGCGTCTTTTATGGTGAGGGTTGACTCTCAAAAGCACATAGACTTCTCACTGACGGGCCCATTCGGAGGTGGCAGACCGGGACGGGTGAAGGGAAAGAACCAGAAGGCCGCTGCTAAGAAGGCTTCTGGTGGAGATGGTGATGAGGAGGATGAAGAGTGAGCTATGAAATTTTGAATCGGGTAATAGTAAAAATTACCCAACTAAAATTCTAGTTGAGTTTAATGCTAAAGCACCCAGTCATCTCAGATTTTGGTAAACACTAGATGGTTGAACCGCACCCAGTCATCTCAGATTTTGGTAAACACTAGATGGTTGAACCCGTGCGAAGCACAGGGACAAAACATGTTATTGTTTTATTTTTTATAATATATTTGTATTAATGTGTATTTGTTTTTTTGTTTCATAATGGCCATCGTTTATATTGTCTAAAATTTAGGGTACATTTTATTAAAGATTTGTAATTGGGTAATTTAATTTATATTTGTGACTAATATTGAATAGGGTAATTTAGTTTATATTTGTGACTAATATTGAATAGAGTATGTCATTTTATTTGTTAAAAATTAGTTTATCTTTATGTCTGTGATTTTCTAATAGTTTTGCTCAAATATGTATGTCATGTACTTCAAATAAGGAGTAATTTTACAATACAATACATTAAGAGTTGAAGTTTTTATAATATCAAATTAGAATACTATAATTTATAAATTCGGTCATAGTTTATTGGCGAATTAACAAGAATATCCATTTAAGGGTAATATCTAACAAGACTATCCATTTTGTATATTTATTTTCAAGGGTACTCAATGGGTAGTTTTGTAAAATTTGTTTACCTTTTCTTATAAATAGAAAATGAAATGAAATAAAATATGAAGTCAGAAATTAAAGGGAAAAGAAAATGGGAAAATGATAAATAAATAAAGGGTTGTACTTGTAACTGGGAAAAGAAAATGGGAAAATGGGAAAAAGAAGAGAATAAAGTAAAAGAAAAAAATGAAATAATGGCTGACGAGAATCTGACACAAATTTGACAGGAATTGTAAAATAATTGATTGAAAGAAAACAAGAAAAAAAATAATAGTTGACATGATATGTAAAGCGTTGTACTTGTAACTGACACAAATCTGACACAACAAATAAAAAATGATTTATGCTGTACTTGAGGTAAAAGGTGGCTTCCTTTTGTGTCAGGAATTATTTTATTGTATGGAAGGATAAAATGCTAACGTAGTAAAACAATTACCTTTTCCCTCCTAGGTTGACTATATTGAAGGTAAAAGATAAAATAATCTAGGATTTATAGAGTTGATCTACCTTAACTGGTCTATTTTCCCTCCAAATTTGGTGTAATTCGTGCATTAGTTCTCTTCAAAAAGGTCCTTTTTCCCTCCTTTTATATCTTTTTTTAATGATAACACTAAATACTAAGGAAAACTTAATAGTTAAGCAATGAAATCATATTATTAAATAATTTTTTTTGGATCTGGGAAATTTATGTCTTCTTCAATGTTCATTCATTTTCATTCTTCAATGTTCATTCATTTTCGCTCCCTCAAGGCAGACATTATTCCTTCTGTTTGAATTTAATCCCACCACAGACTTGAATACTTATCTTATTCTCTCGAAACTTACTCTTCATCCTGCCAAGTTTCGTCTGGGGTTCCAAAACCAGAGGAAATCAGACGACTTTGCAATGGGTGAGTTGTCTCTTACATAAACAGAAATCTTATGAATAAAAAACTGTCGTTCTTGTTCGTTTTCTTAGCTTAACGTTTTATAACTAAGTTTTTTGATATTTGTTTAGGTGGAACAAGCTATGTGATGACTTTGATTAGTGGGGGAGATTGGTCTAAGACTGGTTTCTATGAAGGCAGTAAAAAGGCGCAAGGTATCCTTGTCTCAGATGCTATAAGATATGAGGAATTGAAGAAGAAGATTTCGAAAAAGGTATATATAGATTCTGAAATGTATCAACTAAATTTGAGATACATTGCACCACAGAGCAAGGGAAATATACCAGCATTGGATGTTAATGATGAGGATGATCTTGCTACTTTCAAGTATCTTAATATGAAATGTTGTGAAGATGGTGTGTGGCCAATTTCACTGTATGCAAGCTCGACATTGAAGGATGGAAAAAAATCTGTATTCTGAGTTATTTGGGAACGTAGGAAACAGTGGTGCATCACCGAATGAAATTGATGGTACTATGAGCTCACCCCCACAACCAACACATGCAACACAGCCTGGTACAGAACAAAGGGTTAGTAGAAGCCTGGAAAATCCGATGGTGGGAAATCTGTTGAATAATGACAGGAGTATCGATGAAATTATAGACGATGATATTGCTGAGGATGAAGAGGCAATGGGAGAGGACATGCTGTATGACAGGAGAAGGGATGCAATGGGAACATCGATGTTGGGTGACTTGGAGCGGAAAAGGAAGACCCCAGAAAATCCCAGAAAATGGTTTTGCAAGAAATCAAGGCCACAAACAGCAGCCCCTGAAGATGTCGTGTGTTTGAGCAGCGATGATGAAAACATTGATTTATGTGGGAGCATTGAGAGCGATGAAGATGTGAAGGTGTTTGCAAGCAAGCACAAGGGCCGTGACCTCGTTGTACTTGGTGACGATGATGCCAGAGATGGAAACTCATCTGGTGGGGATGAATATATGGATACCGAATTTGTGAAAGAGTTAGATATGGCAGAAGAGAACTATCGTCGTCGCTTTTGCAGGCAAGCAGGAGAAAAGAATAATCATGATGATGAAGATAAAGATGATGAATGGGAGTATTTCGATGCAGATGTCGAGGATGGTCAGGCAAAGAATGTGGAAATTAAAGTTGGAGCCATATTTTGCACGAAGAAAGAGTTAAAATATGTGTTAAATGAAAAGGCTTTCAAAGGTTTTGTCGAGCTTTCTGTGAAGAGGTCTGACAAAAAGAGATATGCAGTGCAATGTGTTGACAGGAAATGCACATTTCATTGCTCAACGGGGGTGAAAACCGGCACGGATGGTTTGTTTCAGGTTAAGAAGTATAATGGAACTCATAGTTGCACACTTCGGTATCGACACAACCACGACAAACATGCAACTGTATCCATGATTGCTGAAAAGATACTTGGAAGGTAAAGGAATTTTGTTGGATGCATATTTGATTTTATTTGATATATGATGGTTTATTGATGAAATGTGAATTTTATAGGTTTGAAGGTCGTAAGCAATCCCCCAGAGCTAGAGAAATTCAGAGTGTTATGAAACAAGCTGGCATAAATGCCAGTTATGCCAAGGCTAATCGGGCTCGATTGAGTGCATAGGTCATAGTTAGAGGCAACCCTCAGGCAAGTTACTCCGAACTCAACTCTTGTCTGTACATGCTGAAACAACTAAACCCTGGAACGCATACAGCTATTCAAACCGATTCTGAATATCGTTTTAATTACTGCTTTTGGGCGGTTGGTGCTTGGATGAAGGGACTATCGCATCTTAGGAAGGTATGTTTGTTAACACATATATGCACTGAAGCATTGTATGACCGGATAAAACTCTATGACATGATAGATTTGTATGACAGGATAGCATTGTATGACATGATATATTTATGTTTGGATCACATACTATGTAAATACTTTGTACATCAATGACAAGATGACTGACTGACAGGATGTATATGTGTACTATGACAGGTGATATCTGTGGATGGAACATTTTTAACAGGAAGATAATGTGGCCATCTCCTACTAGCTACTGCACAGGATGGAAACAGAGGCATTTACCCTCTAGCTTTTGCTATTGTTGATAGTGAGAATAATGTTTCCTGGTCTTTTTTCTTCAATGAGTTGAAAGCTGCTGGCTTAGATGATGCAGATGAAGTAGTGTTTGTTTCAGATCGACATAAGAGCATTCAGAACGGATTGAGAAAATACTACACCTTGGCATGCCATGGTTTCTGTATCTTTCACATTTACCAAAACTTCAAGGCCAAATTCGGGAGAAAAGATCTACTGGGACAGTGAAACAAGGTAGCCAAGGCTTACACAGTGTCTGAGTATCAGAAGGAGTTAAAAAAGCTGGAAAAGGATTCGAAATTGGTTGCGAAATATGTTCTAAGTGCTGATCTATCTACTTGGTCAAGGGCACACTTCCCTGCGAACATGTACAACATAATGACCACAAACAATGTTGAATCCTTAAATGGGTTGTTCAAGGAGGAGCGTGGGTGGCCTATCATTGCACTATTTGATGGTATTTTAGAAACATTTGCAGCATGGTTTTGCAAACGTAGGGAGAAGGCAAACAAGTGGGGTGAGATTATTACGAAAAGAACTGGTGAGCTAATTGACTTTAGGTACGAGAAATGTTTAACTATGCCGGTTGTGAGGCTTAGCCACTCAGGAGCCCAGGTTATCGATGGAAATAAGAAGTTTGAAGTAGATCTTGATGCTATGACGTGCCAGTGCAAGATATTTCAAACTGACAGGATTCCATGCACACATGCCCTAGCCCCTAACTGTAGCAAAGGATAGGGGAATCGATCCTAGTACTTTTGTGAGTCCATTTTATAGGAATGAAACGATTAAGGAAGCTTACAAGGAGACAATTCACCTTCTTCCACCAGTCACAGATTGGCATGTTCCTTCATAAGTAGCGAATTATGCTTGTGCTCCACCTCCTGTGACAAGGGGCGTTGGAAGGCCAAAGTTTAAGAGGATTAAGGGCCATTGGGAGAGGAGTCATGCATTACGTTGTGCAACTTGCGGGATGAGAGGACATACCTATAGGACTTGTTATGTAGGCAAGTCTAAGAAGCGTAGCACTTGATATGAAGGTTCAGAGTAAGTGATCTATACTTTTGCATTTTGGCTCAAACTTGATATGAAGGTTCAGAGTAAGTGATGACAACTTGTAATTTTGGTTGACATTTGAAGCACTACATCCCTTTGTATTACTATTCTATGTTTAGATAGTAATAATTAGGGATGTTATGATCGTATTATATCTATGTTTTTAGGGATGAACATTTGAAGCATTATGTTTTGTAATATTGTTAACTTTATGTTATCCCGTCATGTGAAATTATATGTCATGCCATACAACCAAAACTTGAACATGTAATATTTAAAAGGCGTTACACAAACAGAAGAATTTTTAAAGGCGGGGGAAGTCGGAGGAGAGAGTAAATGGTAGTTGGTTGGATTTTTTAGGTGGTATTTATTGAAGTTGGTTGTACTAGGGTTTAAGGGTTTCACATTTCCTATAATTTTCCCACATTTCCTCTACTAGGGTTGAAGGTCGAATACATTTCATATTTTTTCTCACAATTCTAATATCGTCGGATCTACTCCAAGGGCAGGTATAATTTTCAGCACATAGTTGATTTTTGTGATTTTTATTTAGGGTTCATGTAAATTTGGGGGTTTTATGGAGATTCTTGATTTTAGCCAAATTGGTCTCAATTTCAATTGAATTTCTTTGATATAAAGGTGTTATTAGATAATTGTACCTAGCCTTGAATTTGGTGGTTTTTCTTGTCGCAGCATGAGTGACCATTCTTCAACAAGTTGGGGAACATACGAAAAAAAGTGTACAAAGATCCTTTGTTTTCACCAATTGCCCACCTTGGTGCTTAAGGTTTCGAAGCCAAATCATAATTTTGGGAAACGTTGTTATAGGTGCTCTAAGTGGCAGATATTTATACATGTTCTATAAAATTTTGGATAGTGATATAGTTGTTGAAGCATTTTACCTAATTCATTATCCGTCTTCATTGTTTTGATTTTAGGGGAAGGATGATTGTAAATTTTTCAAATGGTGTGAGAATGATGCTTCTTCATCGGTGAGTGTACCAAATATGGATAATGTGTACGAGGACTTGAAAACACAAGTGAAGGCATTAGAGAAGAAGGTTGATAAGATAATGGAGAAGAACAAGACCTTAAATGTGGAGGTGAAGGCACTATCGGCTGAAAATTGTACGTTGAAGGCTGAAAATTCGACTTTGATGAGGATCCTTCTACTTTCTTGGGTTGTTTTTGTTGTTTTAGCATTAGGCTATGTTGCCTTATTTAACTAATTTATGTACTCTACAAGTTGTACTGAGCCCATGGGTTCAACACCATATGTTTTCAATTCCATATGTTTCCAATTTGAATTATGTGGTGAACTAGGTATTTCCTGTTTGCATGTACTAAATATATACTATGTCATAAATGACATAAATACCTGTCATAATACATCTTCTACGACATAGTATCAAATTTGAAATATTATAAATTACTTTAACAACATAGATAAAAAGGACATAATAACTTCATCCAACATAGATAAAAAGGACATAATAACTTCATCCAACATATTATCCGCTTGAAAAGAAAGAGAAAACAGTACATAATGCAATCTTACATATTCGCCACTTGAAAACAAAGATAAAACACTACAATGACAGGGGATCTAGTAACCCACTGATGACATGGCTGATGTTGGAAAGGGAGGTGCAAGAAGCTCATCGTTTATCTCTCTGGTTACTATGTAAATGTTGATGTATGCAACCCTTGTGGAAAGATCTGCAAGCGCAGACGCGTCGTTCTCGTTCTGCAAGGCCCTTAGGGTATGGGGTCCTCCATGATCGTGGACCATCTCAAAGAAGTAGGCGGAGCTCGGTTGCCGATTGTTGTACTCCCAAAGATGTGAAATCAAATGCCAGATGTTTCTTACAACTTCTAGGCGTGGTGACCAGTTAGCCTGAACACCACCCTCGTATATGTGTGTGCTCACCAAAGCCGTCCTTCCCGACGCTGGCAGGATTCTACCGCCTGCTCGGACTACAAATACATTTTTTGGTGCTCCATGTGACTCATACAATTTGGCATTGTGGAAGATATGTAATGTGAGAAAAGGGTTGTATTACATATAAAGATGAGATGAGCAAAAGGCAAGAGTAAAATGTAGTTGGTTGTTCACAGTAATTAATGCAAATTTGTACTTTCATATCAAGCATTAACTGAAAATATCCTGTCAACAAATTTTTTTACAAAGATTTATCCAAATGGATAGATATGGTGTCAAATCCGACTGTATTATAATTGTTATTTCATATCAAGCATTAACTGAAATTATCCTGTCAATAAAATCTTCTAACTTTACTTGACTACTTTGCAGTTTTAGACCAATTTCATTACCCCGGATTATTTACTTACCAATCTATAACTATGGATTATTTACATACCTATTTAACATAGAGATCGTATATGAAAACCACTTAATGATGTTGAATTTGTATTACATTAAATAAACATACGATGAATTAATTTGTATTAAGATACATACTATCTTGTCATGCACATTAGCGACCCCAGTCATAATGGTGCAATAAGAAAACCACTTAATATCAAATATCCATCGTCAAATATCCTTCCTAAACCAACAAACACACTTAGTATCAATCCAAATTAACAAACCACTTACAAGTCCACAACCGCTAAAAAACATTACTCCAAAACTAAACTTCAATTAGATATCCACACCCCATCAAACACACTCTCAACCATTTGCATCCTCAAATAATCCATAAATTTGTCAGCTACCAGATCAACGTTCTTTCGTCCAGCACTCAACATCTCTATGTGTTTTAGGACATATATGCCGCAATCACCACTATTTCACATAATATCAGAATGTTAGAAGCAATGCCGCAATCATAAACTAAAACTAGATCATCACTGTTTAATTTCATTCTTACCTGCGTTTGTTTTGCTTCACTTGTTTCGCAGTCTTTCTCGTGATTGCGAACGCACAATGACCACGGTCCTTGTATTTCTCCCCAAGTGATGGGTGTTGGCTAATGAAAACAGGAAGTAATGTCATGACTGGGTAAACAAGCTTGTATATTTCAGTCTCTTTGTACAAATCAACTACGCAGTCGTAGACATTGATCGCCCATTGACGGAGATCAATCTGCAGAGTAATCCAGTGGTCTCTATTCAAGTTAAAAGGGGCGTAAAGGAAATCCACATCATCCCAACTCTTCCCATATAGAGCAGGCCTAACTCCATTAAAGTATTCACTTGCACTACTAGATAGTTTAATTTCAGTCAATGCTATGCCTGGCGAATCCTCCTTTGCCTTAATATAACCATAAGCCCACCAAGCATCTAGGACAGCTGCCTTATGCGTCTCACATGGGTGCGCTACAAGCTCCTTACGTATGTAACATAAAACCTCATCCATATGCTACAAAAAAAAAGTATCATGTCATAGAATGTACAATTACCCAAATACTAACTTTTAACAACAGACGTCATCAACATTACCTTGTCAGTTAGCCAATGTTTTGGTTTCAGTATAGCTCGGAACCAGTCCTTGTCCAGATTATAATTGGTTAGTCCTACACGGGATTCACTCCTGAAAATATATACCAAATCTTAGCCATTATTCATTGTAATCAAATTATGAACAAAACACAGAGGTTTACACAAGAGATACTAACCTTTCATCATCAAGCCATTTCATCAATTCGTTCATCTCCTTCACTGCTTTATTTTAGGTTATCTTCTTCAACTCTTTACCCTTTTTCTCATCTGTATAAGGTGACTGAATACCACACTTCTGGTTACGGGGAGGCAGGACCCTCTTAGTGGGAGTGACTTTTTCGGCTTTTACCTTGCCCTTCTTTCCCTTCTTATTGCCTCTCTGATTAGATGATGTGGTCACTGCAGATGTTAGCAGTTCAAGTCCACCTATTGTTGTATCTTGTTGGGTTACATCCTCCATTGGGCAATCCTCAAGTTTCTTAGTAACATCCCCAGCATTGAGAGGTTCATCATCACCAGTAACATCAGCATTCCTAGGTGCAGGTGTCCCATTTGGTTCACCTTCTCCTCCATCACCACCCTTTTTATCACCAACACTCTCCACCATGACCAAATCATCGTGGGCATCAAATATCAATTTTTTGGGTGTCATATGTTGTGATACACCTTTCTCCTGCAATTAAGAAATAGAACAAATAATTTTATAAAATAATAAATCAATACTTATCCTGACAGACAACTTTACAAAACCTGCCATTGTTCTAACCTCATAATCTCTGACTTCAGCATCATCAGCATTCTCCACAACAGTCTTCCCCTCATCATCAATCTTGCCCTCCTCATCTTTCTCCTCATTCTCAGCCTCCTCCTCATTCTCATTCTCATTCTCCTCTTTCTCAGCCTCCTCCTCTTTGTCAGTCTCCTCTTTTTTCTCACCCTTCTCCTCTTTCTCACCCTCTTCCTCTTTTTCATCCTCCTCCTCCTCATCCTCATCCTCCTTATCCTCATCCTCCTCCTTATCCTCCTCCTCCGACAACTCTTGTTCATGTGTAGCCACCTGATCATCCATTTTCCCAGTACTGTGCTCCCCATCACCATTACCATCTCCATCACCATGATGATGATCATCATCCCCATCATCATCATCATCATCATCATCATCATCCTCTTCCTCTGCATCATCATCATCATCGTCATCAGCAACCTCTTCAGCATCCTCAACATCATCCTCATCATCATCCTCAGCATCATCTGAATCATCATCCACAACATCATCTTCTTCCATTTCTTCTTATGATTCCTCATCAGACTCAAATACCTCTTCTTCAGACGCAACCTTATTCTTCTTCTTCTGGTTCCCCTTATTTTTTCTTCCTCCACCAACTTCTCTCTTTGTAACCTCTAATTTCCTTCCCCCTCCTCTAACTTTTATCTTTTCCAGCCTATCAAACCTTTCTAACATGCCTTTCTCCATCCTCTGCATTATTCTAAACAATTTCTCATATTTCTCACCAGAACCTTCAACTTTTCCCACCTCCTTACCTTTGCTCTTCTGCTCCTGCTTTCCTTTGATTTTCTCATAAGCTTGCTTCACAATCTTATCAAAATACATGTCTTCAACCTCATCAGCATAGGAAATTTCCACCTCATCTTCATCCGGGATAAGAATGGGAATAACCTTATTTGTAGGATCAGCAAATGCCTCCTCCAATATTCCATGTTCAGGTAGGTGCTCTGAAAACCATCGAAGTCCATGAGGCATTGCAGATTCCCTCAACTTTGAGGCATATGCCATGCCTAAACTTGGCACAGATTCCCATATCCAGATATGAAATAAGTGGGAAATAACAAAATTATGTAGATGATACTATACATCCAGATAAAATACATCTTGTCACACTTCAATACAACATCCTGTCAAATGAATTACCCTAAACATCCAAAAAAAGTTAGAATCAACCTAACCAACAATACAAGTAAGGTTTATTTCAATTTATAATCATGAGAGTATACAGTCAGATACAACACATCATGTCAAAAGATTTACTCTAAACATAAAAAATGAGTTTTAATCATGTTTAGTATACAGCCAGATACAACACATCCTGTCACACTTAAATCCTACATCCTGTCATATCAATTAGTCTAAACATCCAAAAAGAATTCCAATCAACCTAACAATAATCCAAGTCAGGTTTATTTCTCAATTTATAATCATGATTTTTATCTACACAATATCCTGGCAACATACAATTCAGAACCAATCAACATCATAAAAATACTTCAGGTACCTGAAAGACAATTGGCATTCCTTGAATTGAATAAGGAATTCTTGGTTGGTTAGACAATGCCCTTGCCTTCTCCACTGTTAGCATTCTTTTGTCCAATGATGTTGTCAAAGACTTGTGAAGCTCTTCATAAGCAACCCTTCCCCATGGATACTCCCAAAACCTATCCATGTTCTCCAATAGCCTCACATGCTCAGCCTTAACTAGCCTCTTCTTGTCACCTCCAAGCAGAATGCCCTCCACTGTCAATAAAATAGCCAACTTCATTTTGTAATTATCTAAGACTCAATGCTCTTTGAATCTGTTGTACAAATCTTGTACAGTTGTTTTAGGGCCTGATGGAGTTCCAAAGAATCTTCTAGTCACTAAACTGTCTCCTTTTGAATCAACATGAGGTAATTCTCCACAATTCAATCCCGTGATAATACCAAACTCCTTAATTGAAAACCTCAACTCTTTTCCACCCACCTCATACCAAGACTCCAACTTCTTCTTTGTTTTCAGTTGTTTGAAAAGAATTGCATGCAATGTCTGTGAAGAAAAAGATACTTGCTGGAACATCCTCATTATATTGCCAAATGGGCCATCCAATATACGTTTCCAATCAGCAGGTGTGATATTGTTCTCAATATCACGAATAAACTGTATCCTACAGTTTATGTTTACTCTCCCATAAAATGCTTCACCTCTGTAATAATTGTACATAACCTGCAAATAACGAGAATAATTAAACCGTAAGGACACCCAGCGATGGTTGACAGGATCATCATCTATACAAATAAACAAACCCTAATTTGGATACTGAAGGAAACAATTTCACAAGATTGACAGGATCTGGAAATTAGAAAACTTACATTTTTTTGAAAGCCATTGGTTCCTTCTTGCCTTTACCCTTCTTCAATTTCACAGACTCTTTCTTCTTCATCCCTTTCACCAGACTGGCCTTCACAACCTTGGATGGTTCCTCCTTCTTCCCTTTATCATTCTTCAATTTCACAGATTCTTTCTTCTTCGCTTCCTTCGGCGTACTGTCCTTCACAACCTTCGCTGGTTCCTCCTTCGCCGGACTTGAATTGGGTAAATCCTTCGCTGGTTTAGATTTTACACATTTTTTCTTTACAACCTTCCTCGCCTTCGCCGGACTGGTTTTACCTTTTTTCTCCTTCACTGCCGCCTTCGTCGGACTGGTTTTACCTAATTTCTCCTTCAACGGAGCTTTCTCCGGACTGGGTTTCACAGCTTTGTTCTTCCCTGCATTTGCTGGAATCACATTCTCGCCCTTTTTCTTCTTCATTTCCTTCGCCGGAGTCTCTTCCCTAGCCTTTTTCTTATTCTGATTTTGCCCCTCATCGTCTTTCCTCTTTCTTTTATCGCCTCTTAGCTTCATTTCTAGGGTTTTCAGACAGAATCAAATAAGGGAAAACAGCAAGCATTGATGAAGAAACCTTCAGTTGCAACAATGGCGGAAACCTTCAGTTGCAACAATGGCTTGAGCAGTTTGAGGCGGATAACTTCAGTTGCACTGCTTTGATTGCGTTTTCTGTAGGAAAGCAAATGAAGATGTAGATTAATGGAGGGAAGTTAATGGGTTTTTTGTTTCAGATTTTAATTTGTTTTTTTTCTTCCAAAAGTAACTGACACAAGTTATAAGAAAATGAAGATGTAGTTTATTTTATTATTTTGTTTAGAATATAAAATTCCAAGTCAATTATAAGAATAAAGTTAATGAAATAAAATTATATTTTTCAGAAATTCAACTGAGGGGTAAAATGGGGACAAAAAATCAAAATGGGTAGTTTTTGCTAATTGCTTGTCAAAATGGGTAGTTTTGTAATATGCAAGTCAAAAACACCCTTTTTCATGTAAATTCTCTAGTTTATTTTATGACAAAAACTTAAATAAATTAAAGATGAAAATATATGACTCATTGTTTAATAAAACACATTAAGAGTTGAACTGATTATGATATCAAATTAGAATACTAAAATTAATAAATTTGACTATAGTTTATTAATAAAAAAAACTTCAATAAAATAAAGATGATAATATATGACCATTTTTTTATTATATGTAAATGACCTTTATTCTATTGTATATAAAAATTTATGTATAGAAAGTATTACTTTGCAATTAGGATATATATAAAGATTATTATATATTATTGTGTTGTTTTGAGTGGAAAGATAAAAAAAAAATTGTAAAACTGAAAGCATTTAAGGGGATGGGTTAAGTGCAAATTGACTTTTTATAATATGGGAGCTGAAAGTTGTAGGGATGTGAAGAAATTCTTAAAGAAAAGTTAATATATTAATATTAAATGAATACTTAATGAGAATTGATTATTTTAAATTAGAAATTTACTTTAGGAATATAAATGGATATTGCGTCTAAGCCAGTAGCTTCTAGACTTTCAGTAAATAGGAAGTTATAACCGATGTATAGAGCTTATCATGTCATTATATTATCATAAATACGATTTAGATGTTTTTTAAAATTTGTCCTTTCATATTTCATATATATAGTCGACAACGTTTATAGACTATTATTAACATCTAATTATTAATATTGCATATATATTTGACGAATTTCCAAATGATACTATATGATATTCTTTTTAATTTTTTGAAACATTATTTTTTAATAGCTTAAGAACCTAAGTTGTACATGTAGGTTATGCTAGATTAGATAGTCAGTTATACTTGTGCGTAATTTTTTTTTTCATTTTTTTGTATAATATAATATGATTTGGATGTTTTTTAATTTTTTTCTTTCATATTTCATACATATAGTCGACAACGGTTATATAATATTATTAACATTTAATTATTGATATTTCATATAAATTTGACGAATTTTCAAATGATGCTATGTGAGATTCTTTTTAACTTTGGAAACATTATTTTTTTAATGGCTTAAGAACCTAAGTTGTACACGTAAGTTAGGTTAGATTAGATAGTCAGTTATACCCGTGCTAAGTTTTTTCATTATTTTTGTATAATTTTTAATCAACAACGGTTATAGAATATTATTAACATTTATTTATTACTATTGCATATATATTTGACAAATTTTCAAATGATACTATGTGAGATTTTTAAATTTTTTGAAACATTAGTTTTTTAATGGCTTAAGAACCTGGTTGTACATGTAGGTTAGGTTAGATTGGGTAGTCTATTATACTCTTGCGTAATTTTTTTCATCATTTTTGTATAATAGAATGATGTTTTATATATATTAATTTTAAGAGTAACTTTTATTGTAATGTACGTAGATGTGGATAAAAAGGTTTTGTTTTATTTTTTAAAATGATAATTTATAATTTAGTATGTCATTAAGTTATCTATTTTTTAGCTTATATATTCTAGCAAAAGTATCATCAAGATATATAATTATAAATGGTTTTATTATTAAAATATACAATTATAAAATGGTTTAAAATTGTAAAGTTTAGGATTCTTAATTTTATAGATTTCACATACTCCCTTTTTAACAAATTTTATCATCACTTTACTCTTATAAATGGGAACATTTATTGTGGCTAAAATGGGAACATTTATTGTGGCTAAAATGTCAAATTTTATCATCACTTTACTCTTATAAATGGGAACTTAATTAGTATAGATGAGCTTCTTTCCCATATAATGGTTGGTTCATTTACTCTTTCAGACTTTTTTTTTTTTTATGACGAGGGAACCACCACTTGCGGGGTGATAAACCCTCGGAATCGTGACCTAGTCGGCAAGCGCCACGATCCAGGTAAACCGGCTTGCGCCGACCGGCTCGATCCATCGGCAAGGGACACAGTAAACCTCTGGGGATTGCACTCAGAGGAAAGGGGGGCAGACAGGGATCGAACCCGGGACCTGCCCTTACCCCCTCCGTGCCCTTACCACCAAGCCACCACCGAAGTGGCAACTCTTTCAGACTGTTGGTTTCTTAATCAAAGTTTACCTGACTTTGCTTGCTCTCTCATGAAAGTTTATATGTTGTTTTCCCTTTAGTTGTGCATCTTATTTTTTATGACCGCAACTACTAAACTACATTACAATAGTGGAAGAGAATTTTGGGGGAGAAAACAAAAACTAAAGTTACCAAGGCAAAATAACAACAATAACACTTGCTGTATTAGTTAAGGCTGTTTGCAAGATTCATCTGTCATCTACAAAAAAACAAGAAGGAAAAGTACCCATACTGCATATCTACAATTTCAAAAGTTCATACTCCTTTTACAAGTGTTCTCTACGAACCTTGTAACTGGGCCAACTAACTAAACATCTTCACTTTCATTTGAAAAATCGTTTGGCTTCATTACCTTAGGCATGACCACCAAGTCACTTGATTTGTCTTCAGCATAGTGATTCTTACTTCTTCTAGTATTGGCTGCGAACTTGGAAGCCAAGAGTGTGGCTCCAAGATTCTGCGTTTTACCAGTATCGTCTTTGGTGTCTTGTTCATACACGTCGTCGTAGCTTTCTTCCATAGCCAGCTCTTTCGCCAGCTTCCTCCTGATGTGCTTCCTCCAAGCAGCCTGGATAAAGCAAGCCGACCACATTCTCCATTGATGCGAATAGTACCTGAAGACCGACCACACGGCAAATAAACATGTTTCAACCTCTAGGCTATGTTACCCGGAAACGCAAACGGGTTTCGGAAACGGAGTAACAACAATCTCAAATTCAATGAAAAAGGAAATGACAGAAAACGGCAATACAAATTATATGTTATTTTAAAGGTAAGGAGTAAAATAAATTTATCACCAAAGGATGCATAAAATGGACTATACTCAAGCTATTAAATCACGGTGGGGAGTATGATAAATTAACACCATGATAAATGAGCAATTCAACAACATCTTGCAAACTAAGAATTCCAAACAAACAACATAATCAAGTTCAAAATAAAGTAATGATAGTTAAAATAACTCATAATTAAAGCTTAAAACAACCCAAAAGTCTTACAGATGAAGAGACGATGGTGAACGATCGGGAATTGTCGCCCAGAGTGCTAACGGATTTAGGAGAGAGCCGAGAAGGAGAAGTGGGAAAGAAAAGCGTACGTGATTTAAAAACTAGGAAACACTCTTGAAATCGAAGAGTTTCTCCTCTTTATGGTCAACAGAAACGTTGACATGAGAAACGTCTTCGAGGAGTTTATGGGTTTCTAAAACGGGGACACACAACTACTTTGGAGTTTTCGGGTATCATAGCCTCTAGATACTTAACATGATAATGATCAAATAAACAACAACATCAATTTCCCGCACATGCGGGGTCTAGGAGTCAAGATGTGCACACCCTTTTCAAAATGATGTTTCCTAAAGACACAGGAAATGTAAAGGCAAAGAAGACAATTAAGAATCCTACAGAAAAAGGCCCCTAAACTAAGATCCTAGACTATACCAACCTCATCCCAAACCTTGAAAAAGGCCCCCAAAAACTAAACAACCTACTCTAGACATCCAAAACTGGAATCTTATCGCTCTACATGACAACCATCAAATACAAGTGTAAAGTCAGAAAGATTTGACCTGAAGGTGTCTCGTAGCTTCTTGCTATGGAGACGCTTGAATTGGGAGGAGAAGAAGATGAGATCCTCGTATCCTAAGGCGAATGCCTCAACCTCTGTGATTGCCCTGACGGTGCGAGTGGAAGCGGGAAGGTTCTGGGAGGCGTTGGGCAGGAGCGCCCAGGTGAGTAGCTCTTCCCCAGCAAAGTCGCCGGGGCGGAGCATGATGGAGTTGAAGAAGCCGCTCCTTCCTCCATCAGTCGCTGAGCTCTCCAACTGTCCTCTGATGATGAAGAGCATCTCGTCTACTGGGTCGCCTTCTCTCACGATGTAGGTGCCTTGTGTTGTCAGGGTCGCCACAAGCCGCTCACAAATTGCATCCAGAAGTGGCTCGTCCATCTGGGAGAAAAAATGGACCTGGACAATTCAAAAACCAAGGCAGAGTTAAATAAAATTTGTCATTATCACATTAATTTTTCTCTATCCATACTATATTTAACCCTTTTTCTTTTCTTTTTTATTTAGATCCCGTTTGCATAGACGCCCACATATCATAAAAAACTTATGCACATATAGACAACCAGAGGTGATGCAGGATTTTAGTCAAATGAGAGCTAAAATTCTGAATACAAAAATATACCGTCTACCATAAATAAAACCCTAAGTTTAAAGTCTACCATCTATTTAAATCTATCGTTTATCTTACATAAACACCCCCAATTTCAAAAACAAATCCTATATTTGAACCACAAATGAAATTTTATTCAAAATTGATCCAAAAATTACACAATCTAAACAAAAAATATCATTACACACTACTTTCAGTGCATAATTTCAACAAATTTGTATAAAAATTGATTTTAAATTTTACAAATTCATAAACCCTAAATTTTAAAATTTTTAACACAAATAAAGATAGAAATAGAGAAAATATCACATTTTGTTGAATGATTTGTGCGCAATATATATAAATATTAAAGCTAATGAATTTAGAACCACCAGAATACTTCTGGCCCCACCATGCTGATGTGTTAATTTGTGGTTAAATTTATAATTATTTATATTTTAGTTTATTTTCTTAATATCCTCACAAAAAAATTGTATCAACAATTTAGCAAAATCTCAAACTAACATATCTCAACAAAATTGAATCAACATTCAACAGTATTTTAAATGAACCAACGTAACTTTTGCAAAATAAAAATTTTAAATATATATGTTATAGAGATTTAACCCAAAAACAAATCTAGCATTAGTTGTACGTCTAAGAATTCAAAAAAAATTCAAATTTTGAGTTAATTTGCCAATTAAGAAAAATATGTCGGTTATGCTAATATTTATTATTATTTTTTATCAGCATTTTTATTAAATTTCACTATAATAATTTTCATTTTTAGCGCTAACTAAATTTTATTTAAAAGAATTTATTAAAGCTTAACAAAATAATTATACAATCGGCTAGAAAAGTTTGTTAAATCCCATAAAATTTTACATGAACCACCGTAAATCTTGCAACATCAAAATGCAAATTTTATATGGCTATGGATATTTAACAAAAAGAAAAAATCTATAATTATATATTAAGAGTCCGTTTCACGTGCGAAATATGCTTACCGTGTGAAATGCGAAGCGGTCGCGTTCATTCGAGTTCATAAATAGACACCACATGTTCATTTTCTGAGCGGTAATGTTCATTATCTGGGGGGTAATATTCAAGGGCATTGTACTGTTAAAAAAATGGGGGGATAGTGAATAGTGACGCGATGGTATAACCGTAAATATGGCGAATTTTTTTTTTCGGTCAACAATTTTTATTTATTTTTTATTTATTTATTGTCTCTGATCGTTCTGGAATAGACAATTATTAACGTTCACATATAAGTACTATATGTTCATTGTATGTGCCGTATAAGTTCACATATAACATGATCATGTTCCAACACATGTCTTTGAACATTCAGTGCTTATTTGTGAACGTGAATGTACAAATAAATGAACATCTAGTGCTTATTCATGAACCTTCTATATAGGCTTTTCCAGAATGATCACGGGACGAAAATGAAAAAAAAAAAAAAAACGTACGGCCGAGATTGCTTCGCATTTCGCACGGGAACCCAAATCTATATATTAAACCTTATTTTTTTGAGCCACTAGAGTGTTTTTAAGCTCAAATTGTTGATGTTCATTTTTCCATTTATTATTATTATCTCTCTCTATGTCTATTATTATATATATCAAAGCTGGCTCATTTTAAGTCTACATTGTGTTTTTAGATCAAGTAATTAAGGTGTTATTTTTCTCCTTTTCTTATTCTTTTATTTATTATTATATTAAATAATCAACAAATTATAAATTAAGAAGACCTCAACAAGATTTGCATCAACAAATACAAATATTTACAATTGTTACTCTTTTACATGAATACAAATTATTTCTATAAAAAACAATATTTTAATAAAACTGAAAAAAATAATTTTTATGATTATTTGTTGAGTTCGTAGTAATACAAGGAAATATATACTTCTCATTTTCAAGAGAAAAAATAAAAAAATACAAAACAAAGAAAATGTTGAAATCATATTAAAAATATTTCAAAATCGATTATAAAGTTACAAATATTGTTGAGTTTTAAAATTATAATTCGTGAATGGCTTTATATATAGCCTTCAAGATATCATTTTTATTTTATTAAAATATTGTTATAATACGTGTAAATGTTATTTTCATCAATTATTCGTTTTCACTAATATTGTGAGTAATATTTATAATATGAAGTAGACACATGATTTGAATATATTTTGTGATATGATATATAGGTTTATTAGCAATGTATGAAGAATTAAATTAATAATATACTAAAAAAATTATAAATATGGCACAAAACTAGTTTGGATAAATTGTGTTTTTTGAGGGTTATGGATAACAAATCCTATATAAAAATTATTTTAAAAAAAATATAACAGAAGTGACCTCTGTGCGCCATTGCAGACAACAACTTGGCATTTCTCACGTGGAAATGATAAATGATAAATGATAAATGATAAATTGAGTATATGATGTTTGGATGACGACGAAGAGAGATTGAAAAGGTGGTATTTTTAGAGATAGTTGAGCCATTCATTGATAAATGATAAGCATGATCTTGTAGCAGAAGAGCAAGGAAAACGTACACGGCGAACAAGCTGAAGACATAGATGCCTTCGTATCTCTCGTCGGAGATCCATTGGCAAAGAGCGGAGAATGGATTCCTCGTTAACTCCACGGGTGGTAAGCCAGTTGTACTGAACAAACTTGCAGACTCGTTCCTGCAAGGCCGGTGGTAGTTGACGGTGCCTCATCCACTCATCCGTGTCTCTTCTTTTAATCCTCCATTCCTCAAGTCTCACCGTTAGAGATTGCAGATAAGTCTTTGGCAATAAAAGACACAAGAATATTCAGAATAGCTATGAAACAGTATGGGCAATATTGGTGATTCAGTGGGCATCATACCTGCACATTGCCAATTAAGAGACAGAACAAGAACAATCCCCCAATGCATATGCAGCAGGTAAACAAGGTCTCACCAAGGAAGACGGTTGTTTGCAGATTCTGTCCATAAGAACTGCATTGGTGAAATCAAATCAAGTATCAATGAAGCATAGTCATCAGTTCTTGACAGGAATTGAGTTAATACTTGCCTCAGATTCTTCAATCCGAACCAAAGACAGTAGAGGTACTTGGTTGTGAACATGGATGAACCAACACCACTAGTGAAGGCCTCCGAAAACATCCCAAACTTGAAAGAGGAAAGTTCATTCGCCGGATCACAATTGTTAAGCACTTGAGTGTTGTTGAGCCAATATTGCCTTTCCACATCATTATGCGAAACGCAGTCCAAGTAGCTCGGATAGCACGGAGGGAACCTGTCTCTTTCCTTGTTACATTCCGATCTCCAGCATGAGAATTGCCGGCTTATGGCTGCCGTATACCATATAGATCCAAGTAACTGCACTATCCATATGAATTGAACTTAGTGTTCAGGCACAAGAAAGAATGAAGTTGTTGAAATTCATATCCAACATCTGAAATTGGGACATAATTAAGCAGCTTAGTGGGTTAATCTAAGTAAGATAAATTGCTGATTAGCATGATGCTTACATGGCTGGCAAGCAGGTAGAGGAGCAGATTGTATGCAGCGCCGGCCCAGGCGGTCTTCGCAATGACCCCGGTTGTCTTGATGATCCGTCTTTGTAAAGGGAACATGAGAAAGAATCTCGGAACGTATTGAATAATGACGATAATAGAGAATGTGAAGATTATGGTATCAGCATCCATTTTATTTTTCGAAAACATATCTGTAACCGGAATCACGATCCAGTTAACTATCTGCAGGTATGAATGCGAAATTAAGATACTCAGAATATCAAATGTGCCTTTGCGATGCTTTGCCCCCAAAAATGATTCATAAATAATGTTCATTGCAGATCTCACCAGAACAGAGGAGGAACAAATGACAACAATCAGAGATCTGAAAAGGTAATAGACGAAGAAATCGACATGCCTGAGGAAGAGGGAGGCAGGCGGCGAAATCGACGACGAAATCGGATCTGAGATAGCGTTGAGCGATCTCATTCGGATCCATGACCAATTCGCCTCTGCCGAAAACCCTAGAACTCGGCGAGATGAAGGCGGTGCGGAATTTCATCGCGATGTGGAGGACGTAGAGAAGATCGGCTATGGTGCGCCAGGCGGTGACGGATCTGAGGAGGCCTTTGTCGTAGTCGAGGCAGACGTCTTGGCGGACGGACGGGAGAAAGAAGAAGAGAGGATCGATGAAGAGCGCGACGACGGAAGTGATGAGGAAGATGTAGTTCCATTGCGACACGATCTCGGAGTTGGGATCGAGGATCTGGTACCGCCATAAGAGGTACCAGTGGAAGCTGTGGTCGTCGGAGGAGGCGGTGAAGGTGGAGATCGGGTGGTAGAGGCGGCGCCGGAAACCGCCGGCGAATTGGTTGATGCCGAATTGAGAGGCGCGCTTTGAGAGGAACTTGTTCATCATGAAGCTGTGTTCGGTGGCATAGCCGGCGGTGTTCGGAGAGGTGACAATTGATATTTCGACGCCGGAGATTTTGCCGGATGGAGAGAAACGGGGAGGTGACGAGGAGGAGAGGGGAAGGTATTTTGGGGGGAGGACCGTTGGAGGTTTTCGCGGGGAACCTGAGGAATTTCCCCAATTAAAAAATTGGGACTTTAATTTCCCCCGAAAATTTAGAAAGAAAATGCGATTTATCTCGTTTAATTACAAATCAAAATGCAAATGCAAATTTTGAGCTGAACTAAAGGGGAGACCGAGTTGTTCCAGCGTCCACTCTAGTTGTTCCAGCTGTGGTTGTGTTTGAGGCTCTTGAAGATTTCTTAGAAGGTAATATCAGAGTAGTCGAGACTCTTGAAAATCCTTCATTTAGGTAGAGGCAACGTCATGGTAGTCCATTCTGCACTTGTCCAGGATTCATCCTGTTTGACCCGTCTTCTGGTAGCGTTGTCTGTTGATTGTGCTTGACTCACCCTCTCCTTAGTTCGTTTAGCTCGCTTTTGTTTTGTTGTGTTTCCATTTGTTTCTTTGTTGTTTGTTCTCAACTAGTTTCTTCGGTTACCGATTTATCGGCCTCTCGAATTTTTTGACATTGTTATGTCAGTTACTCGAATTCTTACCTTATCAAAAAAAAATACAGAGAGAAAAGTGTATAAAAATACATCATTGTATCTTCACTTTTCTTTTCATATTTTTAAAGGTTAAACAATACAATTTCATTTAATTTTCGGTGAGTTTTAGTCTTTTAGATACGGGGTATTAAACACACCCACAACTTTTTGTTATTTATATCCATTTTATGTATGCGGAATGCGCAAACATATATATTGACTAACGGATGCGGAATGTGTATACGTGTGTTTATGCATTAGAAAACCATAGGCTTAAGGACGCGGAATGCGCATACATATGCGTGCGTATGCGTATTCCGCATGCACATAGAGTATCCTGCTGTTAATTGACGTTAATGATCCTGTTGATAATGAATGTTTCGGATTTTTTATTTGAACGAGGTAAGTTTACTGTTTTTATTATATAACTTTATGGTAAAATTAGTTATTATATAACTTTATGGTAAAAATGGAGTTGTTATCATGTACTCATGAGCATACACTTGAAAAACCATTAAATATATAACAAACTATCAAGTTAACCATATTATATATAGAAGTAACTAATTTTTCCAGAAAGTTATATAATCAAGTTAACCATATTATATATAGAAGTAACTAATTTGCCAGAAAGTTATATAATAAACATAGTAAACTTACCTTGTTTGAATAAAAAAATCCGAAACATTCATTATCAACAAGATCGTTAACATTAGGGGTGGGCACGAAAAACCGAACCAAAAAATTGAACCAAAAAACCGATCATTTTTTTTTGTTAACCTTACCGGAAAAAAACCGACTTTCGATTTTGGTTAACCGACCGAAGTAACTTTCGGTTATTTGGTATGGTAATGGTTAGGGGGTTTTTTGGTCTCGGTTAACCGACTAACCGATATTATATTAAAAAAATAGAATTATAACAAGATAACTAGTGTAACTTACTAGTAATGGACACATTCTACAATAAAATGGGGTGTTTTTCCTTGTTTCGAATCTCTCTAGACGCAACCACCCATTTCATTTTTTGTTATGTATAAATGAAATAGTGAGTGTGGCTCATAGGTACAAGACAATGAAATTGAGGGTGATTTAGAATACTAATGTATCTATACTAACATAAAAAGTTGACATATAGCCACAATAAATGTCTTTATGTTTTAATTTTAATAAAGGAATTTATCAATAAAAATAAGAGCCAAATGACCTCTTTACCTCCCATCCACATACCTCTCATTAGTGAGCCCTCTACCATTAATTATATTTTATCTAGGGGTGTTCATCGGGTTCGGTTTTCGGTTTTTTGGACCGAACCGATTATATTCGGTTCGGTTCTTATAAAAATAATATTCGATTTTCGGGTTCGGTCAAAACCGATTATTTTTAAAATAATTTTAAAAACCTAGATTTCTAGATAAATTAGTCCAACCTTATTCGGTTCGTTCCAATTCGGTCCATGTTCGGTCCAGTTCGGTTTGGTCTAATTCGGTTTTGTGCACTAAAACCTACTTCAGTAACATAATTTCAAAATATTTGGTTATTTTGGGCCAAAACCGAACCGAATAAAACCGAACCGAGTATGTTCGGTTCGGTTTTCGGTCTACAAAATTCCGAAATTCGGTTTTGGTTCAGTTTTGTTCGGTTTTGACCCGATGAATAGCCCTAATTTTATCTATATTGTAATGTCGTTAATATAAGTTACAAATTATACATGAAACCAAATCAAACATATATTTCAACTATCTAATCTATCTATTAATGTTTCTTTTTAAAGGTAATCTATCTTTTAATTCAGTGGGTTGTTCAAACATATATTTTGAATATTTACATCAATCAATTTTACATATTATAAGCTTAAATCCTATACAAACATATAATTCCTCTAGTTCACAAAATTTAGGCTTTTCTCATTTCACACTTTTTAAGACAAATTAAAAATAGAAAGAAAATGAGTTTTTCAATGAGTAATTACTTAAGAATGTGAATAGTTAGAGTTACAGAATAAGTGTTTTGAAACTAGATCTAAGTATTTTCAGATATTTTGAGTATCAACTACATATAAAAAACCAAATATTATAAATCAAGAATCATATCTAAAATGACTGAATTTCGTGAAACGGATGTAGTATTTTGAATCTTTCTAACATCATTATCTATATCTGTAATAATAATAATACATAAAAAGTTAGTCTTTTGTATGCAATAAATGTCTTCATTTAATATCAAGCAAATTTATTTTTCAATATCAAGCATCACTTTGGAAGAAATATGTATTTTACTACCAAGCAAGTAAATATATTTAAAAGATGAAGAGATTAAACAAATCTAATTTCAATAAATTGTAATTTTATATTCAAATATAATATTTTTATAAAACTAAATAATCTAACGATAAATAAATTAAAAAAGTTAAAATTATCTAAATTCTAGAATCTTTTTAATAATTTATTTTTTTAGGATTTTGTATGCTAATGTAAAGTTAATCTTTTTAAATAACTAATCAAAATTATAATTATAATTCATGAATAAGAATATAAAAAATATAAACATAAATAAATAATCAATTTTCACTTGTAATAGGGTGTTATAATTTTATTGTATTAATATATTATTTGACATGTTAGATGTTATAATGCACACATATTTGTTCTTTGTTGATAATATATCAAAAAATATTAACAACTCTTTCATAATCAACTATTTTGCAAATTTTGAGTATATATTTCATACATGTCAACTAAGAATATATATAGATAAATCCTAACAACATAATAAAGGTACGTATATTGATTCTTTAAAACAAGTCTTAAATAATATTTGAAATAACACCACAATATAGAGTTTTTACTAAGTTATACTCCCTCCGTCCCGAAATGTTTGTCCTGTTTTGACCGGACACATTTGTCGAGGCGAGTTTTGTATCGTTAATATCTCTAATTACATAACTCTAAAAATTATAATTTTTTGATATTATCAAAGTACTCGTTGAGACGAATCAAACAAGACCCCACATGACTATGTTTTTTCTTATATATTGGGAGAAATCTTGAAGATTCTCCGCAACGGTGAACAATGTCCAAAAGTCAAACAGGACAAACATTGTGGGACGGAGAGAGTAGATAGCAAGTAATTGAATATGATATGAAATATACAATTTTTGTGATATGATAATATATATTATGAAATTACACTAATATATCAAAAAGATCAACCAATCTAATCATAAATAAAAATAAGAATTTTAATTTTAATAATACATCCTAAAAGCATGGTAAACGTACACTGATTTTGTTATGAAAGCAACTCTATAAATAATATTTGAAATAACACCTAAATAGTGAATGTTTAAGCTATTTTTATATAATAATTTGATGTGTGATAGAATTATACAATTGTTGTTATAAAGTTGACGAAGTGATTTTATTTCATCTCATTTCACATTAATAACATAAATATTTGTAATGTATAATGGAATACCTTATAAATATCATTTTGTTGATATATTTGATTTATAAATTCTATAAATTACACTAATATATCAAGAATATCCACTAATCTAGTTGTTAAAAATGTAGAATTAAATATGGAATGAACCCGTGCATAGCACGGGCGCACATGTAACTAGTTAATATTGAAAAGGGAACAAGTAATTTTGTTAAGTAGAATGGACAAAACTTAGAACAATATACTACTGATTAATTTCATATTCAAAGGTGATGTGACCTTGTCCGATGGAAAGACCACAATTCGTGTTGAGGATCCAATGAATGCGTAGTGGGGCGTTACAACTCGTCGGAAAGGGGAGTGAAGATGGTGGAAGTAGGAGATAAGGGGCGGCAGTGGACTGCTGACGGTGGCGCTAGGGTTCCGGCGACAGTGGTGGTGGTGATACGGTGACGCGAGGCGGCGGATGGGTGACTGGCGGTGTTCGGCGGCTGCACACGGTGGTGGAGATGGGGGCAGCCGTGAAGATGATGGGGATTATGGTTTGTGTTGGGTGCGGATAGATGATGGGTAACCGAATCGATGCGCCAGGATAGTTCGACTAGAAACACAAAGATAGATAATTAACGCACCAGGATAATTCGACTTGGAAACGCGTTAATTGATGACGTCGGGGCCCGGGGTTAAGGAGTTTAACTCGACTTGAACTTAGGCTTAAAATTGACGTAGACTGAAATGAAATACAATAGTTCCTATTTATACTAGAGAGTTGACCTAACGGGCCGGGCTCTCTAGTTACTAAATCCGACGGCCCATTTAACATAAATAGAAACCACCCAGAACTAGCAGCTACTAAAAATAGAAATACTGTAAATAGAAAGTACTAAGGAAGTAATGTCTAGCAATCATAAGAACTAGAAATAGAAAGTCTCCTAAATCTAGCTCGGGGGTAGATGTAGCTGTAGAGGAGTCTCAAGGTGGATGTCTCATGGCGTCTTCCTCCTCTGTAGCTGACATGGAGGGCAGGGTCACATCACCCTCCCCCGCTTGAGTGTGAAGCATCCCCGCTTCACCCTCATCAGGCTTGGGCTCAACATATGGTGCTAAGGCCGCGACGTTGAACATCGGATGCACCCCATACTTGTCCGGGAGCTCGAGCTGGTAGGCGTTGTCGCCAATTGCGCTGACGACGCGGAAGGGACCATCACCCCGTTGGTCGAGCTTAGACTTGCGCTCAGAAGGGAATCGCTCCTTCCGCAATTGAAGCCAAATCAAGTCGCCCGGGGCGAAGATCAAGCGTCGCCTACCCTTGTTCTTCTATGCTGAGTACTGCCGCACACGCTGCCCACGCAGAGTGCTCCTCCGTCCTGGCAGCTCCTGAGGATGCCCGACCACCCGTAAGTCCTGCAAAAAAGACAAAAAACTCGGAGAAAGGGCAGACTCTGACATAGTAGTGGGACAACGAGTAGAACTATCAAGGACACAAGGAACCTTGCCTGGAGGAGGTACGCAGAGTAGCGATCTACGCTCACATGTGCCGCGTAGAGGCGAAGCAGGAGGCACATTGCCGCTTCGACCGTGAGCTTGCTTTCCTGTCGTGTTCGCTGTAGAACTCGCAGGAGTAGGCAAACTGGTGGTGGCGAAGCTGCCCGTCGGGTCTAGCACGTCAGGTGGCTTTCGTCCCGAGGCCTCTATCGTCTTTTGGCGCTGTCGGTCAGCCATATCCTGCAAAATCTCATGCGGAGTCATAGGTGAGAGTGTCACGTGATTCCCGTGGTAAGTGAACATGTAAGTGTTCAAATACCCGTCGTAAAGCACGCGACAATCATATTGCCACAGACGTCCCAAAAGCAAATGGGTAGCATCCATGGCGGTAACATCACAAAGCACAGTGTCGCTATATGGACCAATGGAAAAAGAAATAAGACACTGTTGTGATACTTTGTTACTTGAGCCGTTCGACATCCATTGAAGGCCAAATGGGGCGGGGTGCGGTGTAGTCTAAAGGTTGAAATGTTGCACAACCTTCTCATTGATGATATTGCAGCACGACCCCCCATCAATGATCACACTCAGCGATGCATCTTGAAGTCTACACCGAGCATGAAACAAGTTCTCCCGTCGCTATATGGACCAATGGAAAAAGAAATAAGACACTGTTGCGATACTTTGTTACTTGAGCCGTTCGACATCCATTGAAGGCCAAATGGGGCGGGGTGCGGTGTAGTCTAAAGGTTGAAATGTTGCACAACCTTCTCATTGATGATATTGCAGCACGACCCCCCATCAATGATCACACTCAGCGATGCATCTTGAAGTCTACACCGAACATGAAACAAGTTCTCCCATTGCTCAGGAAGGGCTCCCTCCTTGACGCTCAGCACGCGTCTAGAGAGCAAGGCAAGACGATATGCCTGGTCATCATGGTGGTCGGCAGTGCCGACCACACAGCCATCAGCATCGGCTGTAAAGACGCGTGCAGGGTCAGCCTCGACGTCGTCGGCACCGCCGTCGTCATAGCTCTCATAGCCTGCAGAGACAGAGGAGAAGAGGACCTTCTTTGCATTAGCGCAATCCTGTTGGTAATTCCCTCTTCCCCCACACTTAAAGCACTCCAGATCCCAAGCTCGGTCAGAACGAGCAGTTTCTGAAGTTGGCGGTTTTGGCCGGCGAGCAAGAGCAGGCGGGGTTGATTGCTGTGGGGTCGAGCCAGACGCAGTACCTGTGCGGCTGTGGTCCTGTCTAGGCACACTAGAAGAAGAAATAGAGTTAGTAACAGAACCCGAATGGAAGGGTCTAGGACCATACTTGGAGGATTGTGAGGACTGCCATGGTTGTTGCTGCTGACGCAGATGCTGAAGGTAGAACTGTTGCGCAGTGTGCACGACATTGTTGAGGTCCCGAATGGGCAGGACGTCAACCTGATCCTGGATAGGCTGGTTAAGCCTAGTGATGAACCTCGTGCGCAGGGTGCCCGGAGCAACACTAACGCCAGCCTTGAAGAACATGTCCTCGAGGCGAGCGAAGAACTCCTGAGGCGAATCTGTGCCCTGTCGCGCACGGGCGATCTCAGTCCGCATCTGCTCCTTGTAAGTGGAAGGTACATACTTCCGAGTCATGATGTACACGAGCTGATGCCACTCAGTAATGGGTGCCCAACCCATCCGGTAATGCTGCTGCGTAATACGTTGCCACCACGTTTGTGCAGCTCCCTCAAAATGTAGAGTCACGAGATCTACCTTCTCATGCTCAGGGATAGTCAAATGGCGCAGGACGTGCTCTGTGTTCTTCACCCACTCAAGAAAGACAGAAGGTTAATATAAGTCATAGAAGTGTTTGATTTTTACCTTCACGTCTCGGCGTTGGACTGGTGGATGTGCCTGGCGGTCCGGAACCCGAGTTATAGGGTCCGCCAAGTGCTCGAAGTGACGAGCGACATACTGTGGTGGAAAGCGAGCAGGATGTTGCGGACGTTGTGGGGCGGCAGCCGGGCGCTGAGGCTGGCGAGCCGGCTGGTGGTGCCCGGGCTGGACAGCATGACAATAGGCCTCCTGATTCTGAGGCAGCAAAGGAGGCGGCACATAGCTGGACCGCTGGTGCTGAAGCTCAGGGGGGTCCTGGAGAGGCGGATGAAAACCGGCAGCATATCCAAACTGACCCTCATCCTCCTCAAGGTCGTACTCATCAAACTGATCCTCCTCAGAATAAAGAGGAGTGCATACACTCTGATGATCCTGGAAAGCATCAATAGCAAACGGCACAGAAATGGATGGTCGTTGTAGACGTGGACGCTGGCGCTGCTGCAGATTGGAACCAGACGGGAGGCGGTGGGGGCGACCTGTAGCAGGCTGTAATGTCAGTGAGCGGCCTCGCCTATGTCGACCACTGGAATGAACCTGGTCGTCCTCATGTTCCTCCTGGGAACTCTCATCATCGGCCTCTGCAGCTTCAGGGTTCTCTTCCCGAATCACTACCTGCACAGACCGTCGTTGTCGATGACGCTGCGGAACTACAATGCTTTCTCTCTGCGACGCCATGTATTTCAGTTGGCCTGGATCCGACGTGGAGGGAAGCATCACAGCTTTACCCTTCGCCTTTTCCAGGGCTAGGGCGTTGAAATCATTTGCCTGTAGCTGACCCTGATCAGAAGCGACTGTAGTGATCTGGACCGTTTGCTGGCGAGCAATGAGCTCTTCATTCTGACGCTGGAGTTCGGCTATCTGCGCTTCTCTTGATTTTTTGTCAGCAAGCAGCTCTCGGAGCATCCTTTGGTCAACAGTCTATGTGCCTGTATCACGGGTGGTATCACCTTCTGACATGGTACCTGACAACAAGAAATAGCAAACCACAGGATCAAAGCGAACAACAACAGCAACATAGAATCAACAAATAGGTAAGCAGAATCGAACTCAATAAGCAATCACTCTGGACACTAATCTGGCTGGCCGTGTGGGCGGATACGAGCAGGCTAAAGTAACTCACACAACAATCAACAAAATCAAGGAAATGCTCAGCAAAGAAAATATCAAAAGTAGACATGCAAGGATATAAGCACAAAAGTAAGCACAATACAGTCAACCCAGATATGCAGCCCAGACAGTGAAAGATATAGAAGACGGTAAATGAATCACTTGCGAGGATGGAAACTGAAGGTGCCGGAATCAAGACTGGGATCTCCCTTCTTGTGTTGCGAAGAGACGCACTTGCCTTATTTTGACTTCTGTGGTCTTGAATTTTTTTTCTCAAAACGCATCGACAGCTGCTGCCTGTTTTTTTTTTAACGAACAACTGTTGTCCGTTACACAGAAATGAACCACAGTGCAGTAAAACTCATAGCGCAGCAGCGCAACTACACAGATCAGCACAAACAATGCAATAAAACGCACAACAGAAGTTCAGCAAACATCACACAAAATGTTCAGCAGCAACACGAACAACAGAAGTTCACGGACAACAGATCCATAATTTTGTGCAGCAAAAGTTCAGCAATCGCACAGAAACACAGCAGCAAAAAATAAATAAAAAATGAAGTGATTCAAGTGGGAAAAGAAAGAGATTGAGATGATGCAGATTTGTGGCGCAAACAAGACAAACACAGTTGCAAGCAAACTATATAACCCTATATGCAAGCGGATCTACAATAAACACAATCACAACCAAGCAAAACACCAGAAATTGCTGAAATATTGTGTGAATGGGTTCGGATCTGTCCAATTTTTTTTTTTTTTTGGTTTTGATGATGGCCGAAATTATCAACCACCAAACCTAGGGTTTTTTTTGTGTTTTTCGAATCCAGATTGCAAGGGATTTTTTTTGGTTCCTAGAGCAAGATCTAGGGTTTTGTTGATGCAGGAATTGATTTACGAAAGCGAAGGAGTGATTGAACGAAGAGTTGGAACGACTTACGCGATTCGTAGGCTCTGATACCAATTGATGTGACCTTGTCCGATGGAAAGACTACAATTCGTGTCGAGGATCCAATGAATGCGTAGTGGGGCGTTACAACTCGTCGGAAAGGGGAGTGAAGATGGCGGAAGTAGGAGATAAGGGGCGGCAGTGGACTGCTGACGGTGGCGCTAGGATTCCGGCGACAGTGGTGGTGGTGAGACGGTGATGCGAGGTGGCGGATGGGTGAC
The DNA here is from genome assembly GCA_027886185.1 of Rheum nobile. NCBI lineage: Eukaryota > Viridiplantae > Streptophyta > Magnoliopsida > Caryophyllales > Polygonaceae > Rheum > Rheum nobile. The sequence goes on along the minus strand of WOAB01000563.1, from coordinate 10,592,671 downwards.
TGGCGGTGTTCGGCGGCTGCACACGGTGGTGGAGATGGGGGCAGCCGTGAAGATGATGGGGATTAGGGTTTGTGTTGGGTGCGGATAGATGATGGGTAACCGAATCGATGCGCCATGATAGTTCGACTAGAAACGCAAAGATAGATAATTAACGCGCCAGGATAATTCGACTTGGAAACGCGTTAATTGATGACGTCGGGGCCCGGGGTTAAGGAGTTTAACTCGACTTGAACTTAGGCTTAAAATTGACGTAGACTGAAATGAAATACAATAGTTCATATTTATACTAGAAAGTTGACCTAATGGGTCGGGCTCTCTAGTTACTAAATCTGACGGCCCATTTAACATAAATGGAAACCACCCAGAACTAGCAGCTACTAAAAATAGAAATACTGTAAATAGAAAGTACTAAGGAAGTAATGTCTAGCAATCGTAAGAACTAGAAATAGAAAGTCTCCTAAATCTAGCTCGGGGGTAGATGTAGCTGTAGAGGAGTCTCAAGGTGGATGTCTCATGGCGTCTTCCTCCTCTGTAGCTGACATGGAGGGCATGGTCACATCAAAAGGGCTAAGTTTTTCATCTAGTTTTTTACTTATTTATTAGTATATTTAATATATTAGTAGAATATATAATATAAAGGATATATTTGGATTTAAAAATTTAGGAATAAAAGAAAAAACAAAGTTTATCAACACATGATATTGGAATTGAGGGAGATTTAGGCTAGGGTACTAATTAATATTGAATGATGTTAATCTTGTTTTAATTATATAGATGTCGAATACCAACCTAGTGGAGATAACTCATATAAGAGATGAAAGTAATGAAGAGGGTGTTGAAAGGGTCACTGGGTTAAACAAGTCTATTCATTCTTCGACTTTAGTATTATATTATTTTGTTTTGTGTCAAAATTACAGGGGTGGTAAATTAAATAATTCGATTTTTATTTTATGATTGATGTTTTTTTATTTTACTTGTATGCATTGTACAACAAGTTGTAATATTACGAAAGTTGAAAGAAAAAACTAATAGTAGGAAGTTTCACTAGAGCACTAAAATACATTTATTTTTTAATATTATGGTTTTTTGGTAAACCGAATAACCGTACCAAACGATGGTTAAACAGGGTTAACGGTATGGTTAATGGTATGTTAAAAGCACTAACTGAAATCTAGGTTAACCGAAACATCGGTTAACTGACCATGCCCACCCCTAGTTAACATTACTTAATAGCAGGATAATCTATATGTATGCGGAATGCGCATACATACGCGTATATATGCATAGTGTGTATGTGGACGCGTATGTATGCGCATTTCGCGTACGTAAGCCTATGGTTTTCGAATGCATAAACACACGCATACACATTCCGCATCCGTATGTCAATATATATGCTTGCACATTTCGCATACATACAATGGGCATAATTAATTAAAAATCACGGATGTGTTTAATAACACCCGTTAGATAATAAAAACCGCCTTAAAAAGATACAAAAAAACTAAACATATTCAATTTATTTACGAGAGTAATGTGAACATTACGAAAACCGTAACACATTTTTCTTTCAAAAATCACATAATAAATGCGACATATAGAAAATCACTTGTACACTTGTTATGTGCGTTTCGTTCAAATTTATACACTTAGCCTCGATTTCGATTTCGTTTAGCTTTATTTTGGTTTATAAATAGATGCAAAGATCATTACAATTTACAGCAGAAACCAAAATTACCTATTTGACGACACTTTCAAATGATAAACTACAACAGACCTTACCTTTTATCATATAAGTAAGCAGAGATGCTATGGAAAAGATTGCTTCATTGACTTAATAGAGTTACCAGCTATTATATAGTGAAGAAAGAAAATAACGGATGCAACAAATTAAGTGGCACTAACAAGATATTCCTAGCCACTAAACAAGATATCAGGAGAAGATCCTTGACTAATTCTCCTAATAATTTGCACACTAACGGTACAGTTTGTTATCCCCCGGCAAGCTCAAGAGCGGTACGAACTTGGAGCTTGAAACGCAACTGAGCTATACGATCCTTGCTGAGCAGCTTTGTGAAGATGTCCGCCAACTGATCCATAGACGAAACATGACTGATACGAAGATCTCCGACTTCAATTTGCTCCCTGACGAAGTGAAAGTCAAGAGCAATATGTTTGGAACGAGAACTGATCACTGGATTGGTGGACATGAATGTAGCTCCTACATTGTCACATAACAGTGTTGGCGGATCAAGAACGTGAACATGAAGGTCGCGCAGCAGCTGCTTGATCCACAGAAGTTCAGCAGAAGTATAGGCCAGAGCACGGTATTCAGCCTCGGTGCTAGATCGGGCAACAACCCTTTGCTTTCTTGACGCCCAACTGATGAGATTGTGACCATGGAAGATGGCAAATCCGTACTGAGATCGACTATCATCCGAGTCAGAAATCCAGCCAGCGTCTGAGTATGCAAGGAGAGAGGTAGCTCTGGTTGGGCGGAAGTGAAGATGGTGAGAAGTGGTGCCCTTAAGATACCGCAAAATCCGTTTCAGAGCCTGCCAATGCGAAGTAGTTGGGGCGTGCATATATTGACATACCCTATTGACGGCATATGCGATGTCGGGACGAGTGATCGTTGCATATTATAGAGAACCAACAATTTGACGGTACAACTTCGGATCAGAGAAGGCTTCACCCTGCAATTGCAGCCTGGAAGACGGATCTGCAGGAGTAGATATAGGCTTGGCATCGGTCATTTGACAACGGTTTAGAACATCAGCGATGTAACCCTCCTGAGACAAGATGATGCCAGAAGAGGATTGTTGAATCTGGATGCCAAGGAAGAAATTCAAACCTCCAAGATCCTTAAGTGCAAACACATGATTGAGATCAGTGATGAACTGCTGAACAAGGGATGGATCGCTGCCAGTAACGACCAAGTCGTCGACATATACAAGGACATAGATGGTGACAGCAGCAGTGCAGCGGACGAAAAGAGAAGTGTCAGACTGACAAGCATGAAACCCTCGTGAGACAAGGTGAGTTTTGAGCTTGGTGAACCAGGCCCGGGGCGCCTGCTTAAGCCCATAAAGAGCTTTGTGTAACCTGCAGACATGGGTGGGCCGAGATGTGTCTTCAAAACCACGAGGCTGGGCCATATAGACAACCTCCGATAAATCACCGTTTAAGAATGCATTATTAATATCCAATTGACGAACAAACCAACCACGAGAGAGAGCAATGGATAGCACCAATCGGATAGTGGTAGGTTTAATAACGAGACTGAATGTTTCGAAGAAATGAAGGCCGGCCTCTTGACTGAATCCTTGCGCCACTAAATGAGCTTTGTAATGCTCGATTGAACCGTCCAAGTTCCGCTTAATCCTGAAAATCCACTTAGAGCCCACAACATTAGCATTACAAGGAGGAATAACAAGTGACCAAGTTCTATTTCTCATTAATGCATCAAATTCCGCCTTCATCGCGGTTTGCCAACAAGGAATTTGGAGGGCTTGAGCAACATTTTTGGGTTCTTTTTGTGGGTCAGGGGAGACGGATGAAGCGAGGGCTTTGGGTTTGAGTGAGTTAGTGCTGGCTCTAGTGATCATGGTATGCTGATTGTTGTCAGCGGGTCGGTAATGGCGAGGATAGGATTGTCGGGCCTGTGAGCTAATTGTAGGCTGCTGGTATCTTGGGTTGGGTGAGCAGGTGGGCGCTGCAGGTGGTGTAGGGAGAGATGGAGTTGTAGGTTCTGAAGGAGAGGAAGGCAGGGAGGCAGGGGATGTAGTAGGCTGGCAAGGCAAGGAGTTGGCAGCCCCAAGTAGAGAGGTGGCAATGGACTCCTGGGCAGCAGCAGACGATGGCAGTGACGGCACGCGTTGATCAATGGCATATGGAAACACCTCCTCATTGAAGACAACAAATCTAGAGATATATAACCTGGACGTGGGCTTATGATAGCAAAGATACCCTTTGTGGGATGTTCTATACCCAAGGAACGTACAAGGGAGGGATCGAAAGTCCTTTTTTGTGGAGTTATATGGGCGAAGGAAGGGGTAACAAAGACAACCAAAAGTTTTAAGGAATGTGTAGTCGTGATCTTTGTTGTAGAGAATGGAGTATGGTGAGGTGTAGGTAAGGGTTGGGGTGATGGTACGATTGTGTAAGTATGTAGCGGTTTTGAAAGCATGCTCCCAAAATTCATGTGGAAGGGAGGAGTGAGCTAAGAGTGCTAAGCCTTTTTCAACGATGATGCGGTTTCGACGTTCGACGGCACCATTTTGTTCGGGTGTGTACGGACAAGAGATGCGGTGTTCAATCCCACAAGATTTTAGAAAAGTGGATACATTTCGATACTCGCCTCCCCAATCCGTTTGTAGGCTTTTGATATCGCATTCGAATTGTGTTTTGATCATGGATCGAAATTGTATAAATGTGGATAGCACTTGTGATTTGTGAGAGAGAAAATCCAAACAAATTTCGAACAATCATCAATAAACAAAACAAAGTAGCGATTGCCATTAATTGAAAACAAAGGTGACGGACCCCAAACGTCGGAGTACACCAGATCAAAAGGCTTAGTGGAAGAAATATGGGAATGAGGAAGAGGCAATCTGTGGTTCTTCCCTAATTGACATGGCTCACAAACAGTAGGTGATTTATTTGAAGAAATAGGAAGATTAAATGAGGAACTAGGCGCCGCAGTAGTTGGTCATGGGGATGAGCCAATCTATTGTGCCAGCCGGACAAGGAAGTACATACACCAGTCAAGGCCAAGGATGTCGTCTTCTTATTTGGAGGTGCCGAGAATGTGTAGAGGCCATGATCAACGCGCCCTTGGAGTATTATCTTGCCCTGAAAATCCTTAACACAACAAGAATGAGGCCAAAACTCCATATAAACATTATTATCCTTTGTTAATCTAGACACTGAGAGCAAGTTTTTGGTTAGCTTGGGAACAATAAGAACAGTTGGCAAACGTAGATTAGGCAAAGAAGAAGATCCAAAATGAGAGATAGATAATTGATTACCGTTACCAACTTGCAGCTTGTCGGAACCGGAGTAAGGCTCGTTGATTGTCAACTTCCCGAGGTCAGGTGAGACGTGGTCAGTTGCTCCAGAATCAAAGTACCATGAGGGATCCATGGCAGACGGACTGTTGAAGTTTGCGGTGTTGGCCTGACGGGGCGGAGCACGAGGATTAGGGCGGCGAGAGGGATAATCAGTGAGATTTCCCCGCTGCCAGCAATCAATCACCTCGTGTCCTTGACGACCACATAGTTGGCATTGAAGACGATGCCGCCTCAGATCATTGCCGCGAGAGCCAGAGGACGAAGAGCCTTGATTCTGGGCTTGTGGAGGAGCAACTTGAGTCTGAGAATTTGAAGAAGGGCGATTGAAGTTGCGAGCCGCAGTGTTGGCAGACATAGGCGTCAGAGGAGTTGGGAGAATAGCAGCAGCCTGGCGCGCAGTCTTCTGCTCCAAAAGGGCTTCTTCCTGAAGCAAAAGACCAACAAGGTCATCAACAGAGGAACCATCAGAATTGATCATGAACGCGGAGATGAAGGAGCTGTAGGAGGAGTCCAGTCCGGCAAGGATATGGCTAATCAGATCTTCATCCAAGATTAGGTGAAGATTTTCGGCAAGAGAATCAGCGATGCAACGCTTCTTCTCAATATACTCCAGCATTGACAAAGCCCCTTTGGTAAGAGACTGAATTTGGGTCTTCATAGCCATCCGACAGGCTCTTGTTTGTGCCTGAAAAGACCGATCAAGCGCCAGCCACACAGAGTGAGAGGAGGTCGAGCGAGCAACGATTGAGAGGGCTCGTTCAGATAGTGTTGATTTTATCCAGAACAGGACAAAACGATCACGTTTCTTCCATGTGATGAATTCAGGATTAGGATCGGTGGCCACAGAACCATCTGGAGCGAGTAGAAATTCCGGAGGTGGATTTGGTGAGAGGACAAAGGACTCGAGATCGAAGGTCTCGAGAGCAGAAACAATGGTGGTACGCCATAGAGAGTGATTGTCACGATCCAATTTGATGGAGATTGTAGGGCTCTGAAAATTGAATTGAGAAGACGCCATGTTTGCGGCTGCAAGAAGGTGTTGTGTGGTGGGAGGATTGGCCATGGAAAAAATTTGTAAGGCTCTGATACCATATAAGTAAGCAGAGATGCTGTGGAAAAGATTGCTTCATTGATTTAATGGAGTTACAAGCTATTATATAGTGAAGAAAGGAAATAACGGATGCAGCAAATTAAGTGGCACTAACAAGATATTCCTAGCCACTAAACAAGATATCAGGAGAAGATCCTTGACTAATTCTCCTAATAATTTGCACACTAACGGTACAGTTTGTTATATCACACGAGAAAAATTATATGGGAAAAGATAAGGTGAGGATGACTTAGGAAAGTAGTGAGGACACTTTAAGATTGTAAGATCAAGAAAAATAGCGTCCAGATCAGCCAAGGAAAGAATTCGGATACAATTCGGCACGGCCGAATTTTTCGCGAAAAAAAGGTATTCTGTGTGCACACGTATTTTGGTCCATATGCACACATACATTGTTTCGCAGGCACACACGCGTTTTTTTCATGTGCACACACAGGCCATTCCGTATGCACACATAGGTTATTTTTGTTGGTTTTTATACGTATGCATACATGTTATTTTGTATGCGCTTCGCATGCACACATATGTTATATTCATGTGCACACATGCACACCTACGTTGTTTCACATACACACGTCTGTTTCACATACACACATAGCACGTAGTGCATTTCGTATGCACAAATAGGTCATTTTTACATGCACACAATAGTATATTTCGCGTGCACATAGTCGTGTTTTCATGTGCACATGTTTTGTTCATTCCATATGAACGCACGCGTTTTATGCATGCACACAAATATGAATTTCACGTGCACACCGTAGTGTATTTGGCATGCTAACAACAATGTATTTGGCATGCACACAAATTTGCACTTCGTATGCACGCGAATCCGTCTTTTTCGCAATTAATTCAGCCGTGTCAAATTTTTGAAAAGTGATATGGACACTCCGTTTGCTTCTCATCTAACGGCTCTCATGCGTCCTCATTCCTCTCCCCCCCCCCCCCTTTCCATCATCACCGGATCTCAACCCTTGTCATGATGTGATCTCAACCTCACACGAGTAAACTACTTAAAGGCTCGTTCGACAGCAAATAGCCAAATAGGTAATATATTATAATACATTATAATAACTTAAATTTAATATTTCGTGTTCGATGATAACATAAGCTCTTTTTCATCCTTTTACTTTATATTTACTCTCTCACTAGAAATCCTTCTAGACATCTCTAATTTCAATTAGACAATCCATTTTAATAAATAAGCTCATTATATTGATTTTTAGTGTTGCACCGAACAAGGCCTAATTCCGAGAAAATTCACTTGATCTATATACAGGGCTGGCCCTTATGGTGTTCAAAAGGTCATTTTGAACAGGGCTTACAAAAAAAAATAGGGCCCATTAATAAAAATTAGCCTATGTAGTTGAAGAAAGACATGTGGCTTAATTGGTAGAATACCATCTCTACTCCTCAAAGACTCAAGTTCAACACTCATTAACATCACCTTAAAATCCCTTACATCCGTACCAGGAAAGAAAGCGAGTGAGTGTCAACCACCCCTTTCTTTAGATATCCCACCACAATCTCCGAGTCGATCTCCACAATCAGTCGTCGATGACCCCGCTCCCATGCTAAGTGTAGCCCATAATAAACACCCCGCAATTCTGCCATCGGAGTTGTGCACACACCAATGTTAAGTGCAAGGCCACCAAGCCATTCACCCTCACTCCCCCTAATAACACCACCCGCCGTAGCAAGAACAGGATTCCCTCGAAACGCTCCATCGGTGTTCAGTTTCACCCAACCCAAATCAGGTTTGCTCCAAGCAATCCCAACCGCTGACAAATTCTCTATGCACTTTGTCCCGCAACGTGAGTTTCAAACAAAGCTAACACATCAGTATCAAACCTCTTCACCAAGTACCGAATCGAACGACGGAATTTAGGTTTATTCGCCCCCTGACAATTCCAAAGTATACAATTCATTAAAAACCAAATATAAAGAGATGGAAAAACTGAGGACAAATATTATGCTCCTCTAGAGTCTGCCTTCAACCCCATATCTGCATCCTGGAGGATCCCGATTACTAGTTTCAGCCTCCACTGGTCGAGAAACCTCCACATTTGCAACCGCCAGCTCCACCTTGTTATCATTCCCCGTCTTCTTGTTCGGACAGTAAGAAGCAATATGACCATATAATCCACACGAACAACATAAACTAGCATTGTAACGAGCCCCAGTCACCATCACAGTACCTTTTAATGGACACTTCAAGTTAATCTCCACACAAACCCTTGCAAACCTAGCCCGTTCAAACTTCAATGTTGTCATATCCACTTTGAGTGTATTGGAGACCTCTCATTTATTATCAGCAACTCTATGTTTTCCTTTAATTATAGGCTTCTATTTCCTAGATTAATGCTCAATCCCTAGACTAATGACCATTGCCATTCTTTTACTTATAATGGCCGGCCCCCTCCTTGTATTGTAATCAAGTTTTATAGAATCTATTCCATTGTTTCAATCACTACACTTTGTCACAATTCTTCATGGTATCAGTTTTCCTAAGGTTCATATAACGATCCTCCACCTTCTTTCTCCATGCCGGACAACACTCAACAATCCGAGCCATGGAAGGACTCGAATCATCCACTTTTCCTCCATCACTCGGATCAACCGGGTGTAATCTTGGTGTCCCAACCATTGATGGAAGACAACTACGCTACATGGCGAGAGTCAATGACTATGGCTCTCACAGTCAAGAACAAATCCGGATTCATTGATGGATCTTTGTCCAAGCCGGTTGATAAACCAACCGAAGAACTCCAATGGGAGCGCTGCAACGTCCTTGTCAAGACATGGCTCCTTGGATCTATGTCCAAAGAAATTTCCAAGAGTGTTATCCATTGCAAAACCGCGAGGGAAATCTGGCTCGATCTATCCGAGCGGTTCTTGTAGTCCAACATAGTCTCCCTTTTCAACATCGAGAAGGCTATTCATGATTGTTCACAAGGCGGGGACTCCGTCAACGCCTACTTCACAAGACTCAAGGCCTTGTGGGACGAGAAGGATGCCCTAACTGGCCTACCGACGTGCAAGTGCAACGCAGCCCCCGAATTCAAGGTATTTTTAACAAATCAAAAGACTATGTAATTTCTTATGGGCCTTACTTCCGCGTATGAACAAATCCGGGGATCGATCATTGGATTGGACCCCTTTCCCGAACCGAACAAGGCATACTCTATGGTTCTTCGCCAAGAACAACAAGCGAAGATCGGTAATGCTGCCCCTCCGCAGCCCCTTGACGCCTCTGCGTTCTCCGTGAAGAAGCCAAATCCGGCTCTGCCCCCAAGAGAAGTGAAACAATGCACTAAGTGCAACCTAAACAACCACTCGACCAAGCATTGTCGGGCGCACCTGCAGTGTACCTTTTTTCATAACAAAGGGCACTCTGTAGACCACTGCAGGAAGAAGAAACGCTCCATGGAAGGAAGCCAACAACAACCTTCATCAGCTCTTCATACTGCTGCCTCAACTCGCCTGCCCACACCACCACCCAACGCTCAAACTCACCTCTCTGCAGCCAAGTATCAACAAGTTTTGACATTGCTTAGCCGACTGCAAATCCCCGACTCCAGCAGCCAGCAGATAGCCACCGGCTCCACTGATTCGGTCTATCGATCCACTGCAAACCAAGTCGGTAATCTCTCGACTTTTGATCACTTCTCAGGTACCCTATCTAACACTACCTCTCCTTTAATTTGCACATCTTGGATACTTGATAGCGGGGCTAGTGATCATATAACTCATGATATTAAATTTCTTGACTCGTTTAAGCCTACCAATAATCACTTCGTTCACCTTCCTGACGGTAAGTCATATAAAGTTTCACATATAGGAACTACCTCTTTTCCACCATCATTGAATTTATCTCATGTATTATGTGTACCTGATTTCACTGTTAATCTAATTTCCATAAGCAAACTTGTTCATGATACGTCTTATGACACTATTTTCTTAAAAGACAAATGTGCTATCCAAGACCTCCAAACGGGGAAGACGATTGGGACGGGATATGAAACCGATGGCCTGTTCTTGCTCCACCATAAACCGCAGATCACTTCCGTTTGCAATCTCACCACCTCGGACTCCCTTTGGCATCAACGGATGGGGCACCCTTCATCGCAAGTATCATCTTTCATTCCCGTTTTTAAAAGCAATGTTTTGAAACGACCTTGTTCGATTTGCCCTTTGGCAAAACAAACCCACACTGTATTTCCTACTCGACTTACTTCTAGCTCTTCTTGTTTTGAGATTGTGCACATGGATATTTGGGGTGGATACAAAACTCCTTGTTTAACGGGAGCTCGGTATTTCCTCACTATTGTTGATGATTGCTCAAAGTTTACGTGGATTTATCTTATGAAATGCAAATCCGAGGCTCGTCCTCTTGTCATTCACTTTCTCAATCTTGTTGAAAACCAATTTGATAAACGTGTTAAAATAGTTCGTAGTGACAATGGCCCCGAATTTAAATGTGCTGATTTCTACTCCTCCAAAGGAATTTTGCACCAAACCAGTTGCGTTAATACACCTCAACAAAATGGGGTAGCTAAACGCAAGCATCGCCATCTACTTAATGTTGCTCGTGCTCTTTTGTTCCAATCTCATTTGCCTAAATTTTTTTGGGGTGATGCTATTTTAACCGCCACTTATTTAATTAATCGCACACCTAGTCGTATTTTAAACAACCAAACTCCCTTTGAAAAACTCTTTTGCAAGCCTCCTGCATACTCGCATTTACGCGTATTTGGATGCCGGTGCTTCGCATCAACACATCCTCTCCGCCCAAGCAAGTTTGAGGCTCGCTCAATTGAATGTGTTTTTCTGGGGTATCCTGCGGGTACCAAAGGATACAAATTATATAATCTTTCAACTAAAACCAGTCTTATATCCCGCGATGTCATTTTTTTCGAGTCCGAATTTCCTTACCCTAGTCAATCACCAACTCCCCATACATTACTCCTGCCTATGCCCCCTTCCCCTGTCATCTACGATGACACGCCCTATACTACAGCCACTCAAATCCTACCCACAGCCCAACAGCCTGAAACCCACCCCCACGGCCCAACAGTCTGAAGAACAACCCACGGCCCAGCAGCCTGGAGACCAACTCAATCCTCCGCCCAATACACCTGCAAACAATCCCACACCTACCCAACTCCCAGACCTTCCTCCTTCCCAACTTCCGCACCAACCCAACTCCCAGACCACCCGACCTACAGATCCAATGAGCCCAAATCCCATGAACTTAATCCCAGAACCAACACGTCGTATTACCCATGCCACCAAACCATCCACACTACTACGCGACTTCCATATCGAAGCCACTTTACCGTCCCGCTCGTCGACCCCGTCATCATTATCTCATCTCATTAAGTCTGGTAAACCATTTCCTGTAGCTCATGTTATTTCTTATGACCATCTTTCACCTTCCTATAAGACTTTTGTCTCTAACATCATGCTTGAGAAAAAACCCAGAACCTTCTTGCAGGCAAACCGCCATCTGCGTTGGCGTGACGCCATGGAAAAAGAGCTCCTAGCCCTTCAAGAAAACAACACATGGAGCCTTGTTCCTCTACCACCGGATAAGCGTCCGATCGGCTGCAAATGGGTCTTTAAAATCAAACACAATCCTGATGGTACAGTTGAGAGATACAAAGCACGCCTCGTTGCAAAAGGGTACAACCAAATTGAAGGCGTCGACTACCGCGAAAACTTCGCCCCCGTCGCCAAACTCACCACCGTACGTGTGCTATTGAGCCTTGCTTCGATCAATGGATGGGCAATTCACCAACTCGACGTCAACAACGCCTTTCTCAACGGTGATTTGATGGAGGACGTATACATGAAGTTGCCACCTGGGTTTAACGGTAAAGGGGAGACTCGTGTTTGCAAGCTTCACAAATCCTTATATGGCCTCAAACAGTCATCCCGCCAATGGTTCATCAAGCTCACCACTGCACTTCAACAAGCCGACTTTTGCCACTCTTGGGCCGATTACTCCCTCTTCATCCGACACCACCAAGGTACGTTCACCGCCATTCTTGTCTATGTTGATGATGTTATTATTACTGGAACTAACTTGCAGGTTATCGAGGACACAAAGCTCTTCCTTGCAACTCAATTTAAACTCAAGGACATGGGACAACTCAAGTATTTTCTAGGTATTGAAGTTGCCCGATCCACGAAGGGCCTTTGCCAGCGCAAGTACGCCCTCGAGATATTGGACGACGTCGGCTTCCTTGGAGCAAAGATCGCCTCTGTTCCCCTTGATCCGAACACCTCCCTCACGGCGGATGATGGCAGTCCACTTCCCGACCCCTCGGTCTACCTACGGTTGGTTGGTCGACTCATTTATCTTACAATCACACGACCCGATCTCGTCTACGTCGTGCACATCCTTAGTCAGTTCATGGCCAGCCCACGTCAACCTCATCTAGATGCCGCCCATCATGTACCCCGCTACATCAAAAGCAGCTCGGGACAAGGCATACTCCTTCCCGCCAACGGTCCCCTCCACCTAACCGGATATTGTGATGCCGATTGGGCTCGATGTCGAGACACCCGCCGCTCCACAACCGGCTACATTATCTTCCTTGGTGGTGCACCTGTCTCTTGGAAGACAAAGAAACAAGGCACGGTCTCCCGTTCTAGTGCCGAAGCTGAATACCGCTCCATGGCCTCGACATGTTGTGAGCTCACTTGGTTACGCACACTCCTCAAAGACCTACGTGTGCCCAACAACCGGCCGTGCACACTATATTGCGATAACAAATCTGCACTTCACATTGCATCCAACCCCGTCTTCCATGAGCGTACCAAACACATAGAAATAGATTGCCACGTCATACGAGAGAAGATCCAACGAGGAGAAGTTATGACACGCCACATCAACACAAAAGACCAATCAGCTGACATATTTACAAAACCACTCGGTCCAGGTGCCTTCTCTACACTATTAGCCAAGTTGAGTGTGACCAACATACACTTCACTTGAGGAGGAGTATTGGAGACCTCTCATTTATTATCAACAACTCTATGTTTTTCTTTAATTAGAGACTTCTATTTCCTAGATTAATGCTCAATCCCTAGACTAATGACCGTTGTCATTCTTTTACTTATAATGGCCGACCCCCTCCTTGTATTGTAATCAAGTGGTTTCCCAATACCGGCCGCAATCTCCATCAGTATCGTACGATGATAGAATATCATTGGGATATTAGATATCCTAATCCACACCGGCGTCGTGACAATATCATCTATTAACGGGTCAAACTCCGGCGACCAAGCATTTAAAATTAAGAAGATAATGTTAGAGCCGCGAAATAGTCAGTATCCGAATCAAAACAGACCATGAAGAACCGCCTTGGAAGATCAACAACATGCATCCCTCCTAAAGCTTAGATTAATTTGAACAACTTCTAATATTTTCCCTTATTCCCTATTTTTAAACTAATGAAGATAAGGCATTTAAAATTAAGAAGATAATGTCAGGAATTTGTAGGGATTAGATGGATATAAGCGAAATTTCAGAAAATTATTTTCTAGCATCTAATTAGGATCTCATGTATGAATCAATAGGAATTAATTAGAAATAGAGTTACATACCGTTTAATGCGAGTCTGAAACGTTCCTACAAGATTTCAGCGGAGATTAAAAACATGAGGTGTGACTTATCTAATTGGTCCACACGAGTTTGGAATCTGGATCGCTTCCGATGTCGTCTGCTAGAACGAACGAACGAAGAATAAGGTTGACTTTCTCTAGGGAGGTTCGGTCGTACCCTTGAATGGAGGAGGAGAAAAGTTCTGTAGCTTTTCAATAATTGTGTACGTATGTTTAAAACAATAATTTATGTAAGATCATATCTTCCATAATTAATGGAGGGTATGATTCTGGTGAGAAAGACTCTTATAATACAAAATAAGAATCGTTCATAGTCATTAGATCAGATTAAAAGCTCAAAAAAAAGTGCAATACGAAAGTCCTTTTATGCATGCCTTTGTTTTTTGAACATTACTGACAAAGTGCAAGCCGGAGGCCTAAAAGTGCAAGTCGATGACTTAAAAAGTACAAGCGAATGCAACACTTCTGTGCATGCAAATTCAACATTTTGTGCATGTATTTTTTTGGATTGGAGTGCAAGTTGTTGACTTAAATGTGCATGCGAATTATTGTGCATGTGAATTTAACATTTTTGTGCATGTATAACTCGCATGCACTCTCAGTTGAATTTATATACACTCTCAGTTGAACTTGCATGCACTCACAATACATAAAACATACACTTGATTTCACATGCACTCAAAAGTCAAAAGACATATAAGTACACTCAAAGGCATGCCCTTTAGTAGAATTTACATGCACTCTTAGTTGAACTCGCATGCACTCACAACACATAAAGCATGCACTTGATTTCACATGCACTCAAAAGTCAAAAAACATATAAGTACACTCAAAGGCATGCACTTCAATAGAATTTGCATGCACTTCCGGTTGAATTCACATGCACACTCCTAGTAGAATTTACATGCACCAATTTTCTAATCCGTATGCACTTTTCAATTGAATTTTCATGCACTCCCAATAAAACTTACATGCACTAATAACACATAAAGCATGCACTAGATTTCACATGCACTTGAAAGTCAAAAGGCATGCACACTCAAAGGCTTGCACTTCTAATAGAGTTCACATGCACCCAAGGGTGGTCTGGTGGCCGACGGTGGTCCGGCGACCGACGGTGGTCCGGCGACTGACGGCGGTGGTCCGGCGACTGACGGCGGTGGTCCGGCGACTGACGGCGGTGGTCCGGCGACCGACGGCGGTGGTCTGACGACCGGTGGTGGTGGTCCGGCGGTGGTCCGGCGATCGGCGATGGTGGCCCGATGGTCGGTGGTGGTGCTCCAATAGTCAACCCTTTGAATTAAAGACATGTGCATGGCAAATGACTTTTAATGAAAGTTCAATCATGACCTTTGATTTATTTCTAATCTAATGATCTATATTCATTCTTATTTTATACCATATTAATTTTTCTCACATGACACTTATCCATTAATGGATATAATATCAAATATATTATTTTCATATATCTTCTAATAAGATACTTTCTTATCAAGTCATTATTAAAGATAACTTTTATCCATTAATAATAAAAGTCAATCTCCCAATTACCAATAGGCCGAAATCCATGTCCCACATGGGCTTCCGGTTCGGTTTGATCTAACCCGATAACTCTATATGTGTGACCTCATAAGATCCGGTTATTATAGTCATGGGCCTAACCTGATTAAGCCGATTGATCGTAATTGGCTTTTAGCAAAGCACTACGACCCCTAAAATTTCCGGATTGTAAATCTCCATTAATTGTCATATTCTATGTTCGGTAATTGCACCTTTGATTAAAGGACACAATTCCTTCAGAATTTGTGTAGACTATTTTTTTTATTTTGAAGAAAATTTGGAGAATACTCTATGAATATATGCGAAATTATTTTACATATCCTTGAATAACTCTAGTTAGCACTTATTTATACTCTTTTCTAGTAGAATCGAAATTTAAATTTTATTGAAATTAATTATATTTTTCTTACTATATGTCTAATCTAAGCTTACGATTAATAAACTAAAATGATACAATTTTCATTTTCTAATAAGAATGTATTATATATATAAGAAATTTAAGTTATAATCAATTGTAAAAATAGTAAGAAAATTATTTTTAAAATAGGATCTCATTTTCATTATTGAACTGGGCCTCCTAAATCATTGGACCGGCCCTATTCCAAATTCGTAAAAACTAACACCCCATTACCTCATAGTCATAGATTTAATTTATCTTGGTATAATAGCCTAATATTAACTATATACCCCATATATTTTGAGAAGTCGAGAATGTTATAAATACTTTACTTAAAGGTGTTGGATGTTCACTACTCTTAAAGGTTCTCAAGTTACTATTTTGACTCATTTACTAGATATAAGTTATCTAGCTATTTATTCTTTTTATTCAATTGTAACCTTGTAACATCTTGTCTCTATTACCCTATAAATAGAGGCTTATGTAAAGAACAAAAATAACAAGGAGAAGAAAGAACATTTGGTATGCATATACCATTCTCTCTTGTCTCTTTATACTCTCTTAACAAATTATCAATCATTTTATTTTTCATTCATTTTACAACACGTTATCAACACGAATTGCTCAAGCTAAGTTATGGTTTGATTCTCTCGTTTTGTATCCTGCTCAAGCAAAGTCTTAGCCCCCACATGGATGTTTTCATTCTAATCAAATTCTAACAAATAAATTGTGCTCAATACGCATCTAAGATGAAGGTATGATAAATTATTATATTCATATATTTTATATTATGAAAATAAAATATGATATTTTGTGAAGTGGATGTATGTAAACATAGTATAATCCCCTGAAGTGGATGTTTTCTAATAAAGCTTATTAGTCCCCGAAGAGACAAACTAAAATCATTCCATAAGAGGATATATTTACATGAAATATTATCTTTGTAGTGATGGTTTGTTCCCTTTAAGAGGATATACATTTGAATCAAGTGACGTCCTTGTGGTGACGAATACTATTCTCAGAGTGATGTGTGTCATCCCTCAAAGAGGATGTACATTTGAGACAACTTGTGTCCTCGTAGCGACAAGTTGTATTCCAATAAGTGGTGAATATCGTCTTGTAATGGTAAAAGTCGTTCCTTGAAGTGAATGAAAACAAGAATTGTATTTTCTAATAGAGACGAGCATGAATTATAATGCAAAATGATATGTATATATATCTCCCGAAGTAGACATGTATACAAAATTGAGACAAATATAAACCTCTGAAGTGGTTATATGTATCAGTTGTATAAATTATATTACATCCATGAAGTAGATGTCATAATATTTGGATCATCTCTCGAAGTAGATGATGAAATACATCTGAGATATCACTTCCCCTAGCAAGTGGTAAAAAGACAAAAAAAAACATTTTGATAAAGTTTATTTCAGTTTGTATATTGTTAGTTTGAAATTGATACTATATTTTTTATGTATTACAAGCTCATATATCTAACTAGCTAATTGCTAATTTGATATATTCCTCATTGATGCTTGTTTTTATTTATTGTGTTTTATTACATGATTAATGTTAAAAATATAACTTGTTTATGGATAATGCATTTACTATAGGATGTTGGCCAATTTTGCATAACTTACTATATTTATGAGCTTTGACTATAACTTGTTTATGAATTTTTAATGTGTGAAGCTTCATGGATTTAATCCCCTAAGTGGATAAAACTTACACATATATAAATAAATATTACCTCCACTAGTAGGTGATAAAAGTCTAAGGGTTTTGTTATGGTTGAACTCTTGTCATCTAATATTTTGTGGTTGAACTTTTGCCACCCGAAGTTGACAATGAATATAACCCTCGAAGCGGTTGCTATAAGTTATATGAACTTTATTCCTCAAAGTGGATTTATATATAATTTTTCATATTTTTATGAAGTTAAAATAAATATATCATCTCTTGAAGAAGGTGAATATCATATGGGAAAATATAATCTCTCATAGTAGATTATGAAATGCATATGAATATATCGACTCCCGTAGTAGATAATAAAAGTTATTGAAAGAAATGATATACTTATCTAGTTCTCACCCGAAGATGACAATTGAGATTTTATGAGATTTTTATTCTTGAAGAATATGACAAAACATTTAGTATTTGTCACCTGAAGTGTACAAATTAAATTTATTGTGTTTATCATTTATTTACATTTTCTTATATACTGTTATATATATTTCATATATTGTACGTCATTCTTATTTATTTCTTGTTCATCTTATTTGTCATGATTGTTATTTTTTTAATTTGTATACTCTAATTGTTTCCGGAAGAAGCAACTTGTTATGAGTTTCTAATGCCACACTGATTGGCTGGTAAAAATTTGGGAGAAACATGTGGAACTTGAATTCCCGTAGAATTGTGTTAAGCATGATCTTAATTATCATCAACTACACGAGATCTTGAAGACTCGAATTTGAAATACTAGAGATCATTATAAACTCTAGAAGAGTTAGAGGATCTCATACCAAATCATGCACTCCAGTAGTAGTACAAGAATAATGGGTATATGTCATATTCAGAACAATTTATAAATAACCACCAAGCACGACTTATTAGTTGAAGACCATATGTTGACAGCCTGTAGCATGCTTGAAGCATGCCACTTCCAGTAGAGGGTGTGGAAGGGGTTATGGTTAAGCGCGCAACCGTAGTCATGGTTATGATTTATAGCTAGAGTCTAATTGTGTATGGTTTAACTCTAATGTCTTGAAGACATTAAGGTAGTTGGACATTAGTCTAGTACCAGATGTATGATACCACGTCTTATGTCGTGGAGACTAATCTTATCTAAATTGAAGGTCTGAATGCACCCAATTTGAGGCATCGTTTTTCTAGAAATTAAGATAATGATTTATTTGATTTTGAGTTGATGATCTTCCAAATTATAAATGAATCACCCATGTAAAAAATTTCAATGGTGGACAATTATATATGTCCATGGTGGTGTCATCAAAACATATCATTTGAAAAACCAGTAGTTTTTCACAATGATGCGAGTGGCGAATTTGGTGTGAATATTATGTTTGAACTGGTCAATCTCATAAATGACTAAAGAAGAGTGTCTATCTTGTTACCTGAAGAAACAAAAATTTATTCGAGAGATATATTTTGACAAAATGGTTGTCATATGGACACCAGTTAAGTATGATTGAGGATGATGTCAGATATATAAGTATTCATCTCATAGACTAGCCCGAAGCAAGTCTAAAAAGAAGATGATAACTTACACACCTAGATTATATGACACTATATAACCATTGAAGTTTATAATATCACTAACTAAAAGTTAGTTTATTTAAATAAATATGTGGCATGATAAATTCGGTCACCCAAATGAAATAATGACACACAAGATCATTGAATATTCACATGGACACTATAGGACCAGAAGATCATGAGACCTGATGTTCTTTTCCTAAGGGATAAGGATGACCTAGTATGTGAAGTTTCCTATGGTCCTTGACTAAGTTCGAGAGACATATGAGGATCGAGTACACCGACATGTGGACCAATGTGAAATATCATATATTTTATGATGTTGATAGATGCCTCAACACATTGGCTACACAAATTAAGTGAGAGAATGAGATTAATTAATTAGTGTAGCAGTTGAGCATTTTATAGCTCCTACACACTCACAAAACGACCTAATAGTGTCGGTAATAATACAGTCATATTGGTCATAAAACGGCACAATAGTGACATTAATAATACGATCATAATGAATGCATTGACAAATGCTAATACATGACGTATACGACCTGGTAGAGTCGTTGATCGTATCAAATCATAAATTTGGATGTCGATAATTTAATTCGATTGAGACCGACTGCTTATGATTCTCTTATTTGAAACTTATCTCTGGAAGAGAACTAAAAGTTTTTGGATATGCGCTCAATCTATTAAAGGAATGTCATAGAAAAGTTGGAATTATACGGTGGGTTTGATTCCATATCGTTTACCAAATACTTAGTTTATGAGTGGGTGATCAATATATTGCTTGGTATTGAGATTTTCACTTTGATAAGGTGAATATTCCAACTTTATGGGGAGAAGGAAACAAGACTAATATGTAAGAAATTGTAGGAAACACAACTTTTACATTTTAGATCCGAGGGTAATTGAACCTGAAGTTCAAAGGAATGAACCCGAAGTTCAAGTTTATGAACCAAAAGTTCAAAGGAATGAACTAGAAGTTCGATGGATCATATAACTAATATGCTATCAAATGTATATATTGGTGCCAAGATAGTGTGGCAAAGTCACATATACAAGTGCCATTTATGGATGGTAAGGATAACAAAGTTCTGTATAGACTCTTAGTTATTACAAAGACACTAGAAGGGTTGAGTGAGGATGTTGATCCTCAAACAAGAGAATCACCATTGTAATGATTGCATGTGCTACAATAAAGTAATTTGAGGAAGCTAGTTTGTTTGAATAAACATGATGATTTTTGGACCAGTAGTTCCAATACGGGAAAACATGAAAATTTTCAATTGTATAAAAATGCCATGAGTGTAATAATAATGTGATCTAAAGATATATTAGTCACATAAGGCTTTACAGAAAAGTCTGCACTAGAGTATATGGAACTTTATTCACTCGTAATGAATTTTGTCAAAAGATTTCTAGCTAATGAGGATGTATTCACATATAGTGAACTTTATTACTCATCAGGTTTTGGATATTTTACTTCATATTTATATGAGACATTTGATTCATGTATATACATAAAGTCCCTGAAGGACTGAAATGCCTAAAGCATAAAAGAGAAAACACATTATATGCATTTCATTAAATTACGAAGGCTTCTGTATGAAGTAAAAATGATCAAAGCATACGAGGATATAACGTATGCGTGTATTTGATACGAAAAAAGGATTTATAAACAATTCTATCATTGTTATGTATTTATAGAAAACGAACAAGTCGATCTATAATATCGGAGCTCCAGAAGAGATCCAAAAAGCAACTAATATTTTGACTTATCATTTCATGCAAAAAATTGACATTTTCCCTCATGGAAAAATAAAGTTAATAAGGTCATTTGATGTGACAAAGTGTTGTTTTTGTCATTAAGCAAACAATAAAAGATAGTTGGTCCAGATGTACCATATCTTATGCAAAAGTCGTATGCTTATATATATAGCGCATGAAGAGTATATGTTCAACTGAGGAGGAGTATTATTTCTATGACTGCACTCTTTTTCCCTTAACTTTGGTTTTTATCCCATTGGGTTTTTTTAAGCAAGGTTTTTAACGAGACAGTTCATGAAATTAATGAGTTAGAACCCCAGAAGAGATGCGGCATGCACCCAATTTGATAAATGATATGTGATAGACGATTTAAAGTATTAAATACAGCCTCGACCTGTCGTTTGAGCATTTAATTGTACTCTTTTCCATAGCATTGGTATTTGTCCCACGGGGTTTATTCATGCAATGGTTTTTAATGAGACAATATGTATACTACAAAGTGTACATCCAAAGGGGGAGTGTTGTAAATACCTTACTTAAAGGTGTTGGATGTTCACTACTCTTAAAGGTTCTCAAGTTACTATTTTGACTCATTTAGTAGATATAAGTTATCTAACTATTTATTCTTTTTATTCAATTGTAACCTTGTAACATCTTGTCTCTATTATCCTATAAATAGAGGCTTATGTAAAGAACAAAAATAATAAGGAGAAGAAAGAACATTTTGTGTGCATATACCATTCTCTCTTGTCTCTTTATACTATCTTAACAAATTATCAATCTCTATATTTTTCCTTCATTTACAACGAAGAACTATTTTTCAAAGAAATTACTTGTTAATTTAAAGTTAAGTGCAATTTTCAAACTTGAATGCCTTTGTAGGATGCGTAATCAAATCTGTAAGAATATTTATCTACAAGATTAAAAAAATTAAGCCAAACCCAATACATACACACTAACACACCCGCTCTTTTATATACTACTAGATATTCATGTCCGTGCTGCGCACGAGATTGATTTTTTTATATTGATATATTTATAATTTTTATTTTGTTTATTTTAAAATTTTAAGATTAATTTAATAATTATTAAATATTAATGTAGTATAGAAATAATCTTCAAAATTAAAAATATCCAAAATAAATAGGGGAAAGAACGTTGAATTTTCAAGTTTTATATTAAAGAATGTTTATTTTATACATATATGAATTTAATGTTGAAAAACTAAAATAGATATTTATATCTAACATTATTTTTTCCTTTAGAAGTAATACAAAATTTTATAGCTTCAAGGATGTTGAGATGGAAGTATGGAGATTTGTTTTTGAAAGACGTTGTCAAAAATAATTATTGGCAATTATCTCGTGTATATTCTGACAATAGTAAAAATTATAATCTATTTTGATTTCCATTTTTGGTGTAATAGAGTTCCTTGAGTCCTTATAATGAAAGTAAAATTCGTCTTTAGGAACTACACTAATTAACAATTGATATGGACACTATATCATTATTCACGTTCATAATAATTTTAATTTTGATTCTATAAATGATCACAATTCACGTTCATAATAAAAAATCATTTTATTACTCTTATATAAAACTTTTCTATGCTTTGTACTATAAATAATAGAATACAATAACTTTTATAAGACTAAGTTTTTTGATTGATCGTGTACATTAGAATTTGAAAGATTTAACAAATGAATTATAATTGAAAACTTATTTTATTTAAAGGCTAAATTAATGAGTCATTAATTGGACAAAGCTCTATTTTATATGTTGAAGATAGATAGATAAATAGAAAGATATAAAGAATTGAGTAACTAATTAATATAAACAAAAAATAATGAAAGATAAAATAGTAAAACAAAGTTGTTAAGAAGGAGGATTGAACCCTGGACCTCTTGTATTATGAGAGTGTATTTAACCATTGAGCTATATTAGAAGATATAGTTTGTAATGAAAGATCAACAGAAAAATAAGAGATAATTTCTCATATTTATTAGGCATTAATTACACACTTAGTCTACTTTATATATTTACTAGAAATCATGCCCGTGCTACGCACAGGAAATGAATAAATTTAATTATCTTAAAATTTATAAACATTAATATTACAATTTGATTGATTAAAAAGTATCCTGATGTAAACTTGATCTAATAGGGATTTCATCACCAAAAAATAAAGTTATGTTGGTAGAGATGTAAACTTGATCAAGATCATATATATAATTGTTTAATATTAATTGTTATGAATATAATAAAAAATTTTGAAAAAAGAATTTTGAAAAGAATTTTTGACGATGAAATTGTCCAAGTAAATTAAATAATAATTATGCACATTGTACTTAATTTTTAACAAATTCATGTCAATATCTAGAATTGTTTAACTTTGTAGGGGACTTGACTCCACTATATAAAAAATCATCCATTAATGTCTACCTATATAACAGAACGTTATATTTATTATATAAGATGACCGTGGCTATTTTTCTAAAGGGGTTATCGGAGGTTATAGGAATATCTGAATATGAACAAATTGCAAAAATGATATGACTTCATGAATATAATAAATAACATACCTTTTATTACCACTCAAAATCTTCTACGAAATGATCACTAAACATTTATTAAATTATTAACATTGCAAAATAATATATGATATATGTCAAGTAATATCAAATGATTTTGACTCGTTACAATAGTTAACGTCTTGAATAAGATCAGGCATTGTCCATGAGATATTGAAATGTTAATTTTTGATATCCTTTGTTTATTACAACTGTTTTCTTCAGTGCAGATCTGTCATGTCTTCCGAGAAACAAATGTTGCGGCCGACTACATCGCGAAGCTGAGTCAGTGGAGTTCCTTGGAAGATATTCAAGCAAATTTAGAACTTCTAGTTCTCATCCGCAAGGATGCTATAGACTGAGAAACCGTGCTTTTGTGGTTTTCCAGTCTAATTTTTACTGTATAAAAAAAACGATTTCGACTCGTTACTTAAAAAAATAGACTTCTTTCGTATGTAGAAAAATACGTCAAGGTTTTTTCCGTAATAATTATCAAAGGTAATATTTTTATATCAGTATTTCTAATTTTCATATTAACTCTAATTTTGTATATATCTTTATATCTAAGTTTAATTACATTTTTTTTAAGGACACGAGGTAATCAATCTCTTTTTTTTTGGTATGGAGGTAATAGATCTCTACAAACAATGATTAAAAGATTGATTGTATATCTTTGATCTAAAAAAAATAGGTTATATATTCCTTCACATAGTTTTTTTCTAGGTTCACTAAATTATCAAATAGAGTTAAGAAAAAGTAACTAAGAATCATTTGATGTCTAAGAGCATCCATAAAAGAAGTTCTAGGGTTTCTCACTTGTTACATTAGAAAAAAAATAAAAGAAATTAAAGCCTTTAATTATCTGAATGAGTTTCTTATTTGACACTTGAAGTCCCTAGTGCAACTCTGCAAGAGACTTTCATTTGACAATAAGAAACTATTTCCTGAAAAATTCTAACACAAATTACTTCTTTTATTTTTGTTTGAGAAATTCATGGAACCTCCTTTGTGAACGCTTTTCCCCTCTCACTTAATTTTGATCCATTTTGAAGTCGTGTGTAGCCAATAGTCATATATTTTGAGCAAAATATTTCACAATATATATCATCATCCTTTTTAATACAAATCATAACATTCTTTAAAAAAAAAAGTATTTGAGAGGTGACTATATTTTATTTTAATATCAAATATCAAGAGTTATATAGAAATAGAATAATTGCATTGGATTAATAAAAATAATTTCATAGTAAGGTATTGTTGTTGTATTTATAGATTTTACTCTTAAGAAATTAGAATCAACCTTCATTTGACACTTGCTTTATTTTTCTATACATATGTTTCATCCTTCACATCTATGTGAGACTTGTAAATTGTGTAAAATTTGACACAAACATAGTACATTGTGTTATGAAACTAATCATTTTTTCCATAAACCAAAATTTAATTATTAACTGAAAGATATTGTTTAAAAATAATCTATTGATATGCATGGAAGTTTAATGTATGTGTTTGCTTGAGTATCATCCTTCAAGTAATAGATGTTTCAAAAAATATTACAATATATAGTATAAGATCATTAGATATGAAAAATAAAAATAAAAAGTACATTGAAATTTGAATGCGTATGATTGATGAATTTCATCATGGTCGGCCTACCATGCATGTCCATTGAAGATTTTGCTTGCATAATAGCAGCGATCTAATATACGTATTTTTTATACAATGGTTGTCCTAGCATGTGTTAATATTTGTTTTATGCATTTAGTGGTGTTTTATTTCCCAAATGAGTTTAATTGATAGTTTTTCATATTCTTTATATAATAGGTGTTTTTTTCCCTTTTTGCAACGATTTCAAAATAAATAGTGTGATTTTTAAATTTAAATTCTTATTAATTTAATATGATCGTATTATAACTTTTCAATATATATATTTTTTAAGTAAATCATTTTATAATACAATAAAAAATATAGATATGGAAAAAAGTACTAATATAATAAAATAATAATTGATATTGTGACAAATTTATTATTTTTATAAGGAATATGCGTTACAAAATTAATTGACATTAATTATCTTGTTATCTCATCATCAATTCTACATTTTTTAATTACTGTAATTTTATTTAATGTTTTCTATGTGTGATATTTTATTAAAGTAAATAAAAATGATTAAAATTCCTAAATTATCAAAATATTCTAATAATATATAATTTAACATGGGAAACATCACGATATAGTAAAATATTATTATAGACAAATAAAATATAGGAAAAAAGGAATATGTATGTTTGATCACTTTCTATATAGAAACTACATACTACAATTCAATCAATCCCAAAAACATCAAATTTGTTAAATACAGTTTAGCATGTATTGACTGTATATTACAATTTAATCAAACATACATGATCTCTAATCTATTAACAAATTCAACATGAATATGTCAAGACAATATAAAGTTATTATATGTAAATTAGTTTCCATGAACACTAATCAAAGAATTTAAATTGATTCTTTTACTTTAAAAATATATGAAGTCCTTTAGATGTGCTCTTGAACTCAAATTTTCTTTGTATTTTGAACTAATATCTTCTTCGTGTTAGAACATCACATTGGCCACGTTTCGATCAACTTCTTTTTCCTAAATAAAGTATATTGACAAATTCAACAATTATCAATATAATATAAAACCTTTTTACGCATAAACTAATTTTCCGAAATACAAAATGAAACATATACATTATATATTGCTTGTGAAACTAAAACTTATACATTATATAGTGCTTACTCGAGCTCTCTATTTTGTTATTGGTTTACTACATGTGACGACTCCTCTTTTGCTTAATTTTTTGAGCTCTTGCAATTCAAAGCATCAAACTTCATTTCATAATCCTCCTTTCTATTTGAAGGCAAAAAGTGTGGTGAATGTAAAAGGTTGGATAATGCAATTTAAGCGATTAATTACTCCTACTTAATGTATTAAGTCAATTTCAAACCGTTTCACTTTTACAAATCTCGCCTCATTCAACAAAATTTGAAAACGGTTCACCGACTGATTGGATCGCGTGATTAAGGATAAGAAGAGAATAATTATAATTTGTAATTTTTATGATTTTTTTTCTCAATTACAACACTATATCATTTTATTGTATTTACACATCACTTTCTACGCAATTGGTATGATATTAATATTTCATCATACATTCATTTAACTGTGCTAAAAATGCAATACATAAAAACTGAATTCAACACCACCTATAATTGTGAAACATGACCATAAATAACCATTAACTTAAAGCTCATTTTATATCTTTATAGATATAGATAGAAATATTATACACGTTTATAGATTGAATGTGTAACTATTTTAGGTTATATAATTCGTAGGTTATATAATTGGTTTTTCATTTGGTGCATTTATTGCTAAAGAAATATTACATACGTTTACAAAAAGTCATAATATATATTTAGGGTTAAGAGTTATGTGCCTAGCTAGAGAACTCTCAATCAAACAAATATTTTGATATTATGAGCCCCATTGTTAACTCATATCTGGTTGTTGAATGTCTTCATAAGGTATTTCAGTATTCCAATAACCCTATATAAGAGAGGATGATTAACATTGTAAGGTGCAATGATAAATCATAAAATTATTGTAAGGATCAATCATAAAGCCTGAACACCCTAGAAAATTGTTGACATACCATATTATCAATAAAATGAAGTCGGTGTTGTTGTACATACCAAGCATGTTGAACACATTTCATTTTCGACAAACCATAACTTGGATGTCACAGCTTATCCCTTCAGTGAAATGGTTAAGTGATATATGTTCTTTCCTTGGTTCTTTTTGGTATAGAAAGAAGAGATGAACTGGAGTGAAGTGGGCGTTCATTTGGCTTTCATATATAGGTGGGAATGAGGTAAGAGTAATGCTAATGTGATTAAATAATATTAATGACAATTTTTTTTGGTTTCATAGTCGTTTCACTACAAATGGATAGACGTTTGAGTGGTCGTACATATTAATATATTTATAGTCGTTAAGTGGTTGTATTTTTATAATTATGGCATTAAATTATTTCAGATTTTATGCTAGACAACTGTTTAGGAAGGAATGTAGAAGATTATTTAGCACTTAACTCATTTATGTAAAAAGATGTCATTCCAAAATTAACCGTCGGGGATATTGATGGAAATCTGTATTGAATGGCTAATTTTGACATTGAATTATTTCTTAATCAGTTTTGGTGTTTTCAATGGAATGTAAAAAGTCATTTGGCACTTAACTCATTTGTGTAAGAATGAGGTAGATTATTTTAGATTATATGCTCAATGGAAGGTCAAAGTTCATTTGACACTTATGTCAGTTGGTCAATTATAAAAGAGGTAATTTGCATTGATATTGAGGATTGAGTAATTTGCATAAACGCATATCACAGTAATTAGTACGGTGTATTGTGTAATATCATTTCAGTTACTAAACTTTTAAACCCAAGAAATGAAGGCCAAACCGTTACAAATGATGTTAGAGCCGTTTTATAATGGAAACCAATCAATTAGTCATACATACTCCATCTGAATAATTATAAATGACAAATCTATTGCTATACATTTGTTACATATTATGCTATGTTTCTTTTTATTCAAATTTGAATCAATTCTGAATATTGTTTACGTTACAGTATAATTTTGCTCTTGAATAAAAATTTGTAACCCATTCTTAATTTTAACACTATGTACATACGTTTATTGAATGAAACTATGTCATATTTGTTTTTTTCTTTAAAATTGAATCATTTTTTAAAACTGTGGATGTTATAACATAATTTTGCTCTTGAGTAAATTTTTTTAAACCAATCTTAATTCTAATACTATCTACATATGTTTTCTTATTTTAAGATTAAAATTAGATGTAGAAGTAACTATTGATGGAATTAACGGCATGAGTAATTTATGGAATTATAAAGGACCATTTCTTTCTTATTTGTGTAAGAATGCTATAATAAATTGTTGATGCATTGATTGACTTAAAAGTCAATAGATTGATATAAAGATTTGAGTAATTAATTAATAAAACAAAAAGATAATGAAAGATAAAATAGTAAAAGTTGTTAAGAAGAAGGATTGAACTCTAAACCTCTTTATTATAAGAGTGTCTTTAACCATTGAACTAAATTAGAAGAATTAGTTTGTGATGAAAGATCAACAAAAAAATAAGAGATAATTTTTCATATTTATTGGACATTAATTACACCCTTAGTCTACTTTGTATATTTATAGATAGATTTGTCCACGTCTAATTAATACATACATACCCGATCTTCTACCAAAATAAATTAGGCCTTGTGTGACAAACTCTTTATCAAGAGTTTATTTGAAAAAATATTTTTTTTTACTCCTTTTACCATTCTCCATAACACTCAAATTTCAAATTTAAACATTATTTTTTTTTTTAAAAATCTTTATAAATACCTTCACCAAATAAACCTTAATCATTACGAATCAACAACCCTAATTCTATTGGGCCATTTTGTATTTTGTGTATTCTATAGCTATGCGGTTTCTAGGATCCAAAATTTTCCCCTAATAATTTTATAATTTTTTGGCCATAATAATATTACAATTTTTTCGTGTTTAAATTTCCAACAAAAATTAGTAACTATTTATGCGTTGAATTATGATACCACAATTATTCTGCGGGGATCTTCAATTCATAACGTCTGACTGAGACTGATTTGTATTCGACCAAAAAATAAACTGAGATTAATTGATTGTATATTTTTATTATATAATTTTCTACATATTGAAATTGGATTAATTCATGGTGAAATGTGGCTGATTATGAAGCATCACATGTTTCTGACTAAGTTCCCCAACATATAACGCACTAATTGGGTTATTAGTTTCATTTTCGTTTCTCAATAATTACACATTAATATCATCATAATTTAGCGTGTGTTCAAATTTTCTTAATCACGTGATCAGATTTTGATATTTTGATTGATTCTTTCTACTGTATTTCTAATACAAGTTAAAGTTACAATTTTCATTGAGTTATTTTCTTCCATTACCTGCAGACTGTATACTATTTTATCATCATATAAATTCACATGTAGGTAAACTATAGAGCTAAAGTGAAAAAGCAAGCTTTAAATGAAGATAGGAATATGAGTGGATCTGAAATAGTGAAATCTGCATGACACATGAGAATGGGTTTTTCCATTCTTTTCTTCTTCTTTTTTACATTTTTACGAAATGACGTATTTGTTTTATTAATTACATTTATGATCCCTTTGATAGTTGGATGGTGATGGTGGGATGGTCCTAATGTCCTATGGGCCATTTCCCTTGTGATATCATCTTTCATAATTTATTTTGTTTTTTTGGTCTAGGAACTATATATATGTGAAGTGAGTATTTCCTGTAGTTTTTTGGCTTCTTGTTAGTTGTTGGCTTGTTGCGTATCACATTGAGCATTAGTTTGATGGCAAAATTCCTTCTTTTTTCTTTCTAAAAAATACTGTTTCAGTTTTTCTAAGGCATATGTTGTGTTTGCCCATTTAAATTTTAATAATGGATTCCTTAGTTAAGTTTACTATTCCCATTCGCTTAGACTTTAGCCTACTATAAATAGGATAGGGGTCTGAAAGTACACAATAAGGCATAGTGACATGTATATTATGTTTGGTATATATACAGGTATAATACACGTACGGTTTTTCTAATATATTCATTTAAAAAAAATTATCTATATTTATTAGGACTTTTATAATATACATATTCTAGTATATGGTTACAGTTTTCAAAATAGAAGTGTAAGCTTATAGTTGAAGATATATATTAGACCATAATATATATGATATTTAGCTATGATAAATGATAACACAACATTCATCCAATTTAAGCCCCATTGAAAACGTGAACTACAGAACCTATCCGTTTTGTCCACTAAATGAACTTAACTATAAGATTTTCGATGTATGATATGTGCATTTTCCTGCAAAATGCGAAGAACGTGAACAACTGCCAAAATTCCACTACGTGAAGTCACCATCATTGAAATAATTGAGCTCTGGTTTGGTAAGTGGTAGTAACTCGTAATAAATTTAATTGATTTTAAAGAGTTTTGGTACCCATGTCAGATGAGCACATATCAAACGGGGAAAATAAAAAAGTGCACAAAAGAGTGAAAAAAAGTTTGAAAAAGCTGAAACAAGAAAAAGAAGCAAATACAAAACTCCCAAATTCAATTGCACAAAAAAAATCTAAACAAGAAGATAAGGGGGGAAAAGATCTATTCTATACTGTGTGTCTGTGTCCACTGTCCGTGTTCTTTTTCACTTGCCAGTTGCCATTCTTTAAATTCGAAAAGGGGGGAAAAGACACTCCTTTTAAGCCAAAAATCAAATTCAATCACCAAGTTTGTCCAAAACCCAAAACCCAAAACTCCACCCCACCTAAAATCTCTCTGCCAATATTCTATTGTGAGCTGCAATTCCACATTTCATCTCCAACCGCCTTTAGGTAAGCAGTTATCTACCAAGGCTAACTCATAAAGCCTATAAAAACATTGCACAAGATCTCTGATTTAGGACTAGTTGTCTAAATGCTAAAGAAATTTGAGTTGTCTTAAGATACCTCTTACTTTCTCTCAAGAGTCAAGGAGCAAGAAATCTTCTTCAACTCTCATAGCAATTCAATTTTGTAGGTGGAGTTGCTAGTGTTTTGTGTCTGCTATGCACCTGTCCACAATTTCAAAAACTGTCGAAATTCATTTGTTTTGTTTCAGATTTCCAATTTAAATAATTGCAACCCTTTTGTCTTCTTCACAGTTTTTTTGGGGGCTGCATTTTATTTGTTGTTTTAGGGTATTTTTTTCTTTTCTTCCTCATCCAATTTTGTGTTACCAGAAGAAAGCAAAATCCCATAATGCTGTGTCTCTAAATTCGCAGTTGACAGCTTTGCATAATGGATCTGGAAGGTGTGATTCCCATCAGCAACAGCCACAATCAAATCAAGGTAAAAATCAATTCAAAACACCCAATTTGCCCTCTTTCAATTTCTGTAATCTGTACTACCCATTTTCCCAAATCCCTTAATTTTCTGGATTCTCCAAGTAATTGTTGTTCTTCATTTTTTGTATGCTTGTATAGAGGGAGTCATGGAGAACTGTGCTTATTTTAGCCTACCAGAGCTTGGGTGTTGTTTATGGTGATTTGGCCACATCACCTCTTTATGTGTACAAAAGCACTTTCGCCGAAGACATTCACCACTCAGAAACCAATGAGGAGATATTTGGAGTATTGTCCTTCATTTTCTGGACATTAACCCTGATTCCACTGCTCAAGTATGTGTTCATTGTGCTCTGTGTTGATGATAATGGTGAAGGTGGGACCTTTGCCTTGTATTCCTTGCTATGCCGCCATGCCCGGGTTAGCTCCCTTCCCAATTGCCAGGTTGCTGATGAGGAACTCTCAGCTTACAAAAAAGACCAATTTGCTTCTGATGAGAAAGAATCAAAATCGAGGCTAAAATCGACGCTGGAGAAGCACAAAATGCTGCACAAGGTGCTGCTGATTGTGGCTCTCATTGGGGCTTGTATGGTAATTGGAGATGGGATTCTAACCCCTGCTATATCTGGTAATTGAAAGATTCAAACTTTTTTTTTATGTTTGAAGTTTTAGTGTTCTTGAGTTTCCTGGGCATTTCACATTTTGATTGATGGCTTTTTGGTTTTGTTCAATTCTAGTTTTCTCCGCGGTATCTGGGTTGGAACTTTCAACATCAAAGGAGAATCATGAATGTAAGTTCTTACTACTCTCAAGAAGGTGCTATTGTGTTTAATTGACAGCTTGTTCTAGGAAGTTTCAATTCCTTTGTTCAGTAAATTAGTTTTTTTCAGATTGCTAGGTTCTAGAAAAATTCTGAGGCAGGGGGGTGGTATTTTGAATTGGAGTCTGTTTTAGGTTGTTTTTCTATTGTTTAATAAGTGATTTTGTGAACAACTAGGTATTTAATGGCGGTTTCTGTAGTTTACCCTAAATGTTAGAACATTTTGCAAGCTCCAATTATGCTTGTTCATAAGGCTATCCTTGCATTTTGACTGCTTACACTTTCAACTCCAATAGGCTTTTGATTGTGAGAATATGATAAGAGTGAATCTCCTTCAATTAGCCCTTTGTTTATAGTTCTGAATCAGTTTCTAGGCGCCGCAGTTAAAATGCCACAGTAAACAACTATTACTAGATGCTAAACTCTCAAAATCATTTCTAATGAAACAAGTTGAGGATGTTCAAGGAACAAATGGATAGGTGTTGAAATTGGGACTAGTTATTCGTTTTAGCATCTTCATCATATAGAATCACAAGGCACACCACTAAAGTAGATCTTATCAGGAATCAAAATCTTCAATATGTTTAATTTAATATGTTTTTGCTGGAATGCAGTATACATCATAAACCACGTTCTTTTCGGTGTTTCCTTTTTCTTTTTCTTTTCTATATTTTCCTTATGGACGGTGCATGTTATAGCTTCTGCACAGGTAAAACCATATTTTAATTGTTGCATAAATTGGTGGGGTCTGTGCTGTATTTGATTAAATTGTTTTGGATTCTAAGTATGTGGGGAGTTAATAGGTCAGTTTAACATAGTCTCTAGAAAGTCAGGTTATGAACTTATGATCAACCACATAATGAAGTTTAATTAACTCTAATCATGCAGCAGAAGCCAAATTATCCTATTATGTGGAAAAGATGTTGTAAATTGACCCTTTTTGTAAGATGTGAGTTAGGCTAGGAGAATTTGTTATATTACTTTGCCTGATATGTTTATCACCATGTATATAATAATAAAAGTAGTGTGTGGTGGCTAGAAAAAGTTTCTTTCTGGGTATGCTTATCTTATATTTTATGATACAGTTGTATAGTTTGTGACAAGCATGAAACTCATTAAGTCATCGTTAGGCTGGTCAAAGATGTTGATGTTCACATTGTTTTTTGGAGTCTTCCATGAGACAGATATCATCTTAGCTTTTGCCTACTACTCCCCTTCTGGGGAGGGTTGTATTATAATTTCCAATTCCTTATAGTGGAGATACTGCTTGAGCTAACTTTTATATATCTAAGTCAAGTTTATCAACCGAATAATGAAGAATAAAGTTTACCCCGGTGTGATCTTGAGTTAGGAGTAATGTTTGTCATCTGAAGAAGGCACATAAGAGTAAATTCTTAAATTTTACTGCCAGATGGAAGAAATCTAATCATGAGCAATGCCATTATTCACAGTTTAACTAACTACTTACTTCTAAATTGCTAAACTAGAGCTTCTTTTTGTTTGTATGATCATCAAGAAAAATGTTTATGAATTATGAGCATTTATATTAGATAGAAGATGAACTGAATTAACTCAACAGTATTTTGGTGCATGATGTTGTTCTGATCTGAATAACTCAAGGCATAAACCTTGATTCTAGCACTTAGTATGCATATATTATGAATTTATGATCAGCTCGATGTGCGTTTTGGTTCCAGTAAACGACCACTATTAATGTCTCAATCTACACTAAAATGCAGATATAGAAGTCCCAATAGCCTGTGCTATACTGGTCTTCCTATTCGCCGTGCAGCATTATGGGACTCACAGAGTGGGCTTCGTTTTCGCTCCAATTGTGATAACATGGCTTCTCTGCATAAGCTCGATAGGAGTGTACAACATCATCCGGTGGAACCCTCACGTTTACCAAGCTCTCTCCCCCTATTACATGTACAAGTTCTTGAGGAAGACGCAAAAGGGCGGTTGGATGTCCTTGGGCGGCATCCTTCTCTGCATGACAGGTAAATACGAGCTCACTCCATACAAAAATACCGTGTCGACTTTATAGAGCCTCTAAAATGTATCTGATACGAACCAGGTTCAGAGGCCATGTACGCTGATCTTGGACATTTCTCACAGCTATCAATTAAGGTATTCAATTTCCCAGATGAACAAATTTTAATGTTTTTTCCATTCTAAGTCTGATCCTTGTACTGCAGCTTGCGTTCTCCTTCGTAGTTTACCCGTCCTTGATCCTGGCATACATGGGACAAGCTGCTTACCTGTCCAGACACCATACAGTTGAAAACTACTACCACATCGGATTCTACGTCTCTGTCCCGGGTTGGTGCATCAGTTTATGACTATGGGTCTGTTTGGATTATCTCCGAAAATCCAAAGGGATCCTATATGTTATGTTGTTTCCATCCTTTTTACTACAGATATTATATTTTGCTATGAGAATCCAAAAATAATGGGATTTGTTTTTTCTGGTACAGAAAAAATAAGATGGCCTGTTCTGGGGATAGCCATACTAGCTGCAGTGGTGGGAAGCCAAGCTGTGATAACGGGAACCTTCTCGATAATCAAGCAGTGCTCTGCCTTGGGTTGCTTTCCTCCGGTGAAGATAATACACACGTCATCCAAGGTGCACGGTCAGATTTACATCCCGGAGATCAACTGGACGTTAATGTTGTTGTGCCTGGCTGTTACCATCGGTTTCAGAGACACCAAACACATGGGAAATGCATCGGGTAAGTCCCGAACGAGTTTCATGCCAAATATAGTCAAAGGTTGCTTGATTTTGTTTTTCATTTGTTTATTCATGTCATGAAAAATGCAGGTCTAGCAGTGATAACGGTGATGCTGGTGACGACGTGCCTGATGTCACTAGTGATGGTGCTGTGCTGGAAGAAGAGCATCTTCCTGGCCATCGCCTTCATCTTCTTCTTCGGCTCCATCGAAGCGCTCTACTTCTCCGCCTCCCTCATCAAGTTCCTCGAAGGGGCGTGGGTCCCCGTCGTCCTCTCCTTCATCTTCCTCCTCATCATGTACGCCTGGCACTACGGCACGTTGAAGAAGTACGAGTTCGACGTGCAGAACAAGGTCCCGATCAACTGGCTCCTCGGCTTGAGCCCTAACCTGGGAATCGTGCGTGTACGAGGCATCGGACTCATACAAACCGAGCTCGTCTCCGGCATCCCAGCCATCTTCTCTCATTTTGTCACCAACCTCCCAGCCTTCCACCAGGTACTCGTCTTCCTATGCATCAAGTCGGTCCCGGTCCCGCACGTCCGGTCCGAAGAGCGGTTCCTAGTGGGTCGGGTGGGGCCGAAGGAGTACCGAATCTACCGGTGCATAGCGCGGTACGGCTACCGTGACAACCCGAAAGACGAGTTCGAGTTCGAGAAGGATCTCGTTTGTAGCATAGCGGAGTTCATCCGATCCGAGAAGCCGGAGGTGACAAAGAACGCGAACCCGCACGACACGGACGACGACGACGAGGAGGACATGGCGGTCGTGGGGTCGTGTTCGGGGAGCGTCGAGGGGATATGGCTCTTCGAGGACGAGATGGACACGGCCGAGATAATAGGTTCGGGCATGGCTCTGGAGCTGAACGAGGTCAACACGAGTAAGGCTAAGAAGCGGGTGAGGTTCATGGTCCCGGAGACCCCGAGGATCGACCATGAGGCTCGGGAGGAGCTGCACGAGCTAATGGAGGCTCGGGAGTCCGGGATGGCGTTCATTTTGAGCCACTCGTACGTGAGGGCGAAGAGCGGGTCGAGCTTCCTCAAGAAGATGGTGATCAACTTCGGTTACGACTTCTTGAGGAGGAACTCGCGGGGGCCCACTTACGCCCTCAGCCTTCCGCAGGCCTCCACGTTGGAGGTGGGGATGGTGTATCATGTATGAGTACACAATGCGTGCTTTTGTGATACATGTGAAAGATGTTGAGTGTTGTGTGGTTACAATTTGCAGGGTGAATGTATATGAAGAATAGAAAATGATGCCTCCAGTAATTTTTGTTGGGCTCCTGTTTGAATGATTTGCAAAGTTACATTACAAAGCTCTTCAAGAAATTTGGGAAATCTCTTACTTAGGACTTTCAATGATACCGGTTGTATAGAAAGGTTGATTGAGTGATCTATAGGGTGTGTTCGGTATGGCTGAGGTTTATTAAAGCTGAAGTTGACGTAGATGTTGAATAAGGCTGAAGCTGAATAGAATAATTTAAACTGAGAGTTGAATTGAACTGATGCTGAAGTTGAATCTAAGGACTAAAGCATAAATGTCTGTTCGATATCGATTACAAAATTACCCTTAATTAAATTTTGTGAGAGATTGCACATGATACATTTTTCCTTAAATTTTGGTGGTTTCTTCCTCAAAGTTGGCACAAGGCCGATCCAACCGCCACAATTTACCCTTTTTTCAATTTCAATGGTACAAGGTAAGATAAATAGCCTATATGAGATTCAAACTCATATCGATGTGTACATCACATTACTCTACCCTTTGAGCTAATAAGTTTTATGTTAAATCAAATGTTTAAACGTATAATAGCTAGTATCATATATACATATATATATAGGATAAGTGTCATGTGAGAAAAATTATTATAATACAAAATAAGAATGAATATAGACCATTGGATTAGAAATAAATCAAAGGTCATGATTGAACTTTCATTAAAAGTCATGTGCCATGCACATGTCTTTAATTCAAAGGGTTGATCACCCTAAACCACCACCGACCACCGGCATCGGTCACCGGACCACCGCCACCGGTCGTCGGACCACCGCCACCGGTCGCCGGACCACCACCGGACCGCCGCCACCGGTCGCCGGACCACCACCGGACCGTCGCCGCCGGACCACCACCGGACTGTCGCCGCCGGACCACCGCTGGACCGCCGCCAGTCGCCGGACCACCGCCGGCCACCAGACCACCCTTGTGTGCATGTGAACTCTATTAGAAGTGCAAGCTTTTGAGTGTGCATGCGAGTTCAACTGAGAGTGCATGTAAATTCTACTGAAGTGCATGCCTTTGAGTGTAATTATATGTCTTTTGACTTTTGAATGCATGTGAAATCAAGTGCATGCTTTATGTGTTTTGAGTACATGCGAGTTGAACTGAGAGTGCATGTGAATTCTACTGAAGTGCATGCCTTTGAGTGTACTTATATGTCTTTTGACTTTTGAGTGCATGTGAAATCAAGTGCATGCTTTATGTGTTGTGAGTGCACGCGAGTTCAACTGAGAGTGTATGTGAATTCAACTGAAGTGCATGCCTTTGAGTGTAGTTATATGTCTTTTGACTTTTGAGTGTATGTGAAATCAAGTGCATGTTTTATGTGTTGTGAGTGCATGCGAGTTCAATTGAGAGTGCATGTGAATTCAACTGAGAGTGCATACGAGTTATACATGCACAATAATTTGCATGCACATTTAAGCCAACAACTTACACAATTGCACTCCAATCCAAAAAAATACATGTAGTGCATGCGAGTTCAACTGAAAGTGCATGTGAATTCAACTGAGAGTGCATTATATGCGAGTTATATATGCACAAAAACGTAAAATTCACATACACAATAATTCGCATGCACATTTAAGCCAACAATTTACACTCCAATCCAAAAAAATACATGCACAAAATGTTGAATTTGCATGCACAGAAGTGTTACATTCGCTTGCACTTTTCAAGTCATCGGCTTGCACTTTTAGGCCTCCGGCTTGCACTTTGTCAGTAATGTTCAAAAAACAAAGGCATGCACAAAAGGGCCTCCGTGTTGCACTTTTTTTTAGATCTAACGACTAGGATTCTTTCTTATTTTGTATTATAAGACCCTTTCGCACCTGAATCACACCCATATATATATATACCAAATCAGAAATCCTGCTAATTGAAGATTGGAATTATTGCTTGACATAGTGTGAAGTACATTATAGCTAATGAAAAGGTCCACCTACCATATCAATTTATTCATGAAAATCAGCAAGATATAAATAGAAAGTGCTTTTGACAATTGAAGTAACACTTAACAAGAAAAAAAATATAACTCTCTCACCTTAAAATCTTAAGCCTATGTTTCCTTTGTCATTGACTTGCCTTCTAATAACTTTATATAATGGAATGGACATTGAGAATGATCTCTAGTTTCTACAACCTTAAGTACTATCATTTATGTGTTGATATATTCAAGGGCAGATTTATCTTTGATCTTCTCCTTCTACACTCATTTTAAAGATAACCCATAAACCATCTCATCTTCAACCAAAAGAGTTCAAAGTCAATGCAACAATGACAAACAACTTAATCTAGTTCAAAACATTTTTCAAGTTCGTTTCTTTTTCCTTTGACTTCATCAACATCAATTGCAAAAACCAAGATCAATTGACAAGATTTCTTAAATCAGACGACAATGAGTAAACTTACTTAGTGTAGTATACATAGATGGTTGCACCCCACTCCTTGACATCTATTAAGCCTTATCATCTACATATTTACTTATCTTATTCATCAAGTATCTATCTCTTTGTTTGTATAGATAATATCTTTAGTTATTTCCTTATCTTAGCCAAATGATAAGATCATATCTTGTAACCATATATACCCATTGAGGTTAATGAAATCACTAAGGGAAAATCATTCTCAAAATATCTTTGCCTTTCTAAATTCTCATGGTATCAGAGCCTTTCTACACACAACCCTAATTCGCCCCCTCACGTTCTCACGTTGATTGCCACTGTCGACCGTCTCCACATTTTTTTCTTCCCTCTCGCCGGTGTTACTCGCCACCATCGCCACCATGCCTGACAACGTCCCTGTCAAGGAAGTTGCCATCACCTTCTCGTCTCCATACTACTTGCACCCCTCCAACCATCCGGGTCTACCTATCTGCCCGGTGGTTCTCAAGGGTGATAACTACGAGTATATCCAAGCCGACGGCCGACGCTACCCAAAGTCCTCTTCTTGAAGATTGGACGATGGTCAACTCCATGCTGGTCGGGTGGGTCGTTCAATCTATCGACCCCACTCTTCGCTCGTCCATCACCTATTTCGCCGACGTCAAAGATCTTTGGGAGGATCTCCGTCAGCATTTCAGTGTCGGGAACGGGCCACGCAAATTTCAACTTCAGTCCGACATCACGCAGTGTCGTCAGTCTGGCCAAAGTGTCGCCGCTTATTTTGGCGTCCTGAAGAAACTATGGGATGAACTTTCCACGTATATTCCTCTTTGCAATTGCTCATGCAGAACGTGCGAGTGTCATCTCAACTCGTTCTGGACGCAGAACCACGAGGAGGAACGTGTTCATCACTTTTTGATGGGTATTGACGACGCTTCTTTCGGGACCCTTTGCTCCAACGTCATGGCTCAAGATCTGCTTTCGCCGTTAAATCGTGTCTACGCCCTTGTTGTTCAAGAGGAGCGTCTCAAGTCCGTTGTGACTTCTCATGATTCGTCCGCTGAGACGATGGCTTTGGCGGCTCGTCAACCCGCCTCTACTCCGACTTCGGTTCCTCCCCCTAGACCTCTAGGCTCTCGCAAAACCACGGTGTGCACCCACTGTGGCCGTAACAGCCATGACAAGGCCTCCTGCTACCGCCTGATCGGCTATCCGGATTGGCTCAAAGAGAAGTGGGCCGCTCGTGACGCAACTCGCTCGAAGTCTGGGTCGCCCGCCTCTTCTTCGTCTTCACCTACCCCGGATGCACGTCCACCCGCAGCCGCGCATGCGGTTCAGGCCGCCTCGGTTGCTGCAGCGAATCCGTTAGCCTCTTCCGATCGCCAGGCGTTTGGTTCCACACTGAACAACGATCAATGGACCGCTGTCATGCAAATGTTTAACGCCATGCAATCTTCCACTAACAAATCTGGTATGTCTCCTTCCTGGATACTAGACACAGGGGCATCTTATCATATGACAGGTGATCCGACTCTTCTTCACAACATTACTGATGTGCCGTCCGTCTCTATCCAGTTACCTGACGGATGAATCTCGTCCGCTATTAAGGAGGGCCGCCTTACTATGGGCACCTTTCGCTTACCTTATGTTTTGCTGGTTCCTCAATTAAGCTGCAATTTATTGTCCTTTGCTCAGTTGACTCGTGATTTGCGTCTGCTTGTATTGATAACAGACAAACTCTGTGTTCTACATGAAATCAGTTCGAGGACGGTGATTGGCGTGGGTAAACAGCATGGTGGGGTTTATTGGCTTCATACACTCGGCTCTTGTGATACCCCGTATTTCTGTACGGATATTTTGGAAATTTTGGGAATTTTCTCGAACACCCGTTTTGTACGTCGAATTTAATTCAGAGAGTTTAAGACATTCTGTAATGTGCTCAATCTCTGTAATATTTTTCTCAGCGAAATAATATACAGTCGACGTACTTTGGGACTTAATACTCGTTCGTGTACGATGATTTTTATCCCGGGCTAAGCCAAGCTTATCCAAAGCCCAAACGGATAAGAGTTGACTTGGCGGCGACCGCTGCCCCGTGGCGGCGACCGCTGTAAGTCAACTCATCGGTGCCTTCCTCGCAGCTTCGCGTTGGACAGATGTCCCTAGGAAACGGCGACCGTTGCCCAAAAGCGGCGACCGCCGCTTCAGGAATTCACGACGGCGACCAGGCGGCGACCGCCGCCCCTGTGCAGGCATAGGCTTGCCAGCTGCCAGCGATCGGTCGACGCTTCGATCTTGGCCCTCCACGTGGTTTTGTTGGCCAATCTTATCCCCTTTGATGTTGGGGCTATTTAAGGAGTGATTTGGGATCAGAATTGAGCACAATCGAAGCTCAAATCTCTCACTCTTGTCTCGCCGAAATTCTGAGCTCTCGTCGGAAAGTTTGAAGCCGATCGTCGGAGCTCCTTTTTGGTGTCGTTCCAGTTGCAAAGAGAAGCTTTGGAGGCCCTTAGAAGCTTAGAATCCAAAGCAAGGCAAAGACGAACCAAAGCGATCGACGTGGGTAAGATTTCTGTTCTCGTAAAATTTCCCGATGTTCGTAGCGGCGCCCGCCGTAAGGCCAGCGGCAACCGCCTCCACGAACACCGGCGACCGCCGTGAGGCTAGCGGCGCCCGCCGTAAGGCAGACGGCGACCGCCGTCCTTCAGCTGTTGCCATGTGTTGGCTTTGGCTTCTGTAGCCTTCGTTCGGACGTCGTTCCTTTCGATTTCTTTCGGTTCGTACTCGTCTTTGTCGAATCTAACTTAGGGTTTCTTTATGGGTCGATTAGAAGGAATCTGTGTTGCCATATCTTCCCTGTGTCGAGCCCGGAAACTCGTCGTTAGGCTTCGTTCAAACTCTGCGGATTAAGGCAAGTGACGGTTCGCTCTTGCTCATTGTTCCATATTTACATTAATTATCAGTAGTTTATCAGAGTAATTAATTTGGAATGATTATTATGTTTGTCTGGAAATGGTTTTGTAAACTGTTTTGGAAAACTAAAAGATGATATTATAATAGGTTGTACATCTGTTAGAACAACGCTATTATTTATGTTCGCCTTGAGAGCATTTATGTGGATTTATCCCGAACTATTGTTGTGCTAGAACTGTTTAGTTAGCACTAGTGGTTAGGAACGCTATGTACCTTGTGGGGGTTTAGCTGTTTCTTTATAACTGGTACTTGGTGGATTTTCCCCAGTACTTTCTCTCTGGTCATGACCATACCCTTACTCGGGGTTGGCGCACTTCGCTAGTGCCAAATCTTCTAAGGTTCATCCCTTCTATATCTCTTGTGGGGAGGTCTGATATCTCTTGCGGGGAGATCCGATATCTCTCGGGTGGAGATTTAAAAGCTTATAACGTAATGCTCGTTTTGGAATTTAATAAGATAAAGTGCCCGAGTGCACATAATTAATATACCTTTGGCGAGTAGTGCAGCTAAGTAAATAGTGCAACTAGGAAAGCTCGTCTCGACTTTTGATCAGAGTACGTTCTCTTTCCAATCTGGATTCGCTGTAAGCAGTGAGGGTGGTCGTGAACCGAAACATCTAAGTCAGCTTTTAAATCACTGATGTCTGATTCTTTAAACGTTCCAGATTTGTCATATTTCCTTAAAGACTCACTTCCGTTGGAGTCTTCTTTCGGGTCGATTTCTGTGAAGATTCAGTCTTCCAGAATCTTCTCTTGTGCATACCTCTTGTTGTTATTCAGTAGAAGTATGAAGGTTGATTATCGTTATCGGTTATTATTCGAGAAACGATGAGTCTAACCTAATACAACTACTTCGAACCTTTGTATGGTCATAGATGCAGATCTCCGATTTGTTGGGAAGAGAATGCCGACAAGATTCTGCCTGGACCAGAGATGGTCGAAAGGACAGCTTCAGACATTACTTTGATTAGACAGAGAATGTTGACCACTAAGAGTCGACAAAAGTCTTACACGGATCAGAAGCGCAGAACTGTCAAGTTCAAGGTTGGTGGCAAGGTACTGGTCAAGTATCCCCATCTAAGGGAGTATTCAGGTTTGGTAAGCGTGGGAAGCTTAACCCTCGCTACGTGGGACCATTCGAGATTCTGGGTAGAGTAAGATCTCTAGCGTACCGTTTGACATTGTCGCCATCGGCACACCCAGTGTATGATGTGTTCCACGTATCATTACAAAGGAAATACGTGCCAGATGAGTCTCGTGTGCTGAGCTATAAGGATATCGAGATTCAGGCGAATGGTACATATGAGGAGACGCCAGTGCGCATTCTCGAGCGCCGTGTGAAGCAACTGCGCAACAAGATCGTACTGTTGGTACGAATTCTGTGGTCCAAATCTAAGACTGAAGAAGTTACTTGGGAAACATGGGAAACCGAAGCAGTTATGCTCAAACGTTTTCCCGAGTTAAGTGCGACCTAAGTTTCAGAGTCGAAACTTCTTTTAAGGGGGAGGTGATGTGATACCCCGTATTTCTGTAAGGATATTTTGGAAATTTTGGAAATTTTCCCGAACACCCGTTTTGTACGTCGGATTTAATTCAGAGAGATTAAGACATTATGTAATGTGCTCAATCTCTGTAATATTTTTCTCAGCGAAATAATATACAGTCGATGTACGTTTGGACTTAATACTCGTTCGTGTACGATTATTTTTATCCCGGGCTAAGCCAAGCTTATCCAAAGCCCAAACGGATAAGAGTTGACTTGGCGGCGACCGCTGCCCCGTGGCGGCGACCACCGTAAGTCAACTCATCGGCGCCTTCCTCGCAGCTTCGCGTTGGACAGATGTCCCTAGGAAACGGTGACCGCTGCCCAAAAGCGGCGACCACCGCTTCAGGAATTCACGACGACGACCAGGCGGCGACCGCCGCCCCTGTGCAGGCATAGGCTTGCCAACTGCCGGCGATCGGTCGACGCTTCGATCTTGGCCCTCCACGTGGTTTTGTTGGCCAATCTTATCCCCTTTGATGTTGGGGCTATTTAAGGAGTGATTTGGGATCAAAATTGAGCACAATCGAAGCTCAAATCTCTCACTCTTGTCTCGCCGGAATTCTGAGCTCTCGCCGGAAAGTTTGAAGCCGATCGTCGGAGCTCCTTTTTGGTGTCGTTCCAGTTGCAAAGAGAAGCTTTGGAGGCCCTTAGAAGCTTAGAATCCAAAGCAAGGCAAAGACGAACCAAAGCGATCGACGTGGGTAAGATTTA
Source organism: Rheum nobile (assembly GCA_027886185.1). Lineage (NCBI taxonomy): Eukaryota > Viridiplantae > Streptophyta > Magnoliopsida > Caryophyllales > Polygonaceae > Rheum > Rheum nobile. The sequence continues at coordinate 10,548,842 of WOAB01000563.1, read as the reverse complement.
TGTTCTCGTAAAATTTCCCGATGTTCGTAGCGGCGCCCGCCGTAAGGCCGGCGGCGACCGCCTCCACGAACACCGGCGATCGCCGTGAGGCTGGCAGCGCCCGCCGTAAGGCAGGCGGCGACCGCTGTGAGGCTGACGGTTGTTTTTGGATGTTTTAATAATTATCTTTTAATCAGGTTGAGATCCTTGGGCAGGTGATCATTACGATCACAACCCTTTTTGTAATATTTCAAGAAAGACTTCCGCTGTACTTTGTTTAAACTCTGTGTTTGTCCTATTCGGGATTGGGATGTAATCTCGGGACTCATGTTTTATATGAATAAAGTTATCATTTTGTATTATTGTGTTTCATGATTGGTATTTAAACGGTAAAGCCTTGGGTGATCTCGGTAAGGAACACTGAGGTCACTGGCGGTAATACCTTTCCAAATGGGTTAAGATTTGGGGGTGTTACAGCTCTGCAGCCTGCTCTCTCTCTTCTCAGTCTTCTGCACGTCAGGCTCAACTCTGGCATCGCCGTCTTGGTCATCCTTCGTCATCAATTTTGTCTTCTATTTCCGCACTTACCTTAGATAAGCACTCCTTAGAGAGTATTATGCCTTGTGATTCTTGTTTTAAAGCCAAACAGACTCGATTGTCTTTTCCTGATAGTTGCAATAAAGCAGATGATTTATTTGAGTTGGTTCATTGTGATGTCTGGGGCCCCTACAGTACACCATCTTTTAGTGGTGCTTCTTATTTTTTAACAATAGTTGACGACCACTCACGGGCCGTTTGGGTCTATTTCTTCGCTGCAAAGTCAGAAGTAGCTCTCATATTCAAGAATTTTTGTGCTCTTGTGCTCACACAATTCCGCAAACAGATCAGGCGAGTTCGTGCAGACAACGGGACTGAATTCTTGCCTCTTCGGCCATTCTTCGTTGCTCAGGGTATTGTGTTCGAGACCTCTTGCGTCGCAACACCACAACAGAATGGTCGGGTTGAACGGAAACATCGCCATCTCCTCAACGCCGCACGTGCCCTGCGCTTTCAGGCACACTTGCCTTTATAGTTCTGGGCTGAGTGCGTCTCTACCGCTGCTTTCTTGATCAACCGCACCTCGTCTCCCGTTCTGGAGGACAAATTGCCTTACGAGCTACTTCACAATCGGGCGCCCCCGTACACCTCCTTTCGGGTCTTCGGGTGTCTCTGCTTCGCCACTCAGAATCCCCGGGCCAGAGACAAGTTCGCCCCCCGCAGCCACAAGTGCCTGTTTCTCGGCTATCCATCAGGCAAACGCGAATGATGGTTATATGACTTGGAGACCAAGGAACTCTTTATCAGCAGGGATGTCATCTTCTTTGAAGAGGTCTTTCCCTTCGCTGACACTCCACCAACCACAGCACCTCCCTCTACCACTCAATCTCCACCGGCGGTCTACGATGACCCGCCGTCTGCCCTCACAGAACCGAAGGGGAATCCGTTGCCTGCTACGGTGGTCGACACGGTGCCGCATCAGCCGAGGGGGAGCGACTCTGCAGTTGCTCCTCCCATCTCGCCTGCCCTTGACTCTACACTTCGACAGAGTACTCGTGCACGTCAGCCTTATGCCCGTCTTCGAGATTTCGTCTACAGCACAGTTCAAAAAATAAACCCCCCTGCTTCTCCTCCAACACCCACGCCACAGTCACCGTCCTCAGGTACTCCTTACCCTTTAGCTGCATTTGTCTCATGCACTAATTTTTCTGCCTCGCACACTCGTTTTCTCGCAGCTGTCACTGCAGGAACTGAGCCAACCTCCTTCAAAGAGGTCGTCCAACACAGTGAATGGCGTTCCGCCATGAACGCCGAACTTGAAGCTCTAGAGCGTAATGGGACATGGCGACTGTCTCCGTTACCCCCAGACAAGACTCCTATCGGTTGCAAATGGGTCTATCGCATTAAGTACAACTCCAACGGCTCTATTGAACGTCACAAGGCCCGTTTAGTTGTTCTTGGAAATCGACAGGTTGAAGGCGTCGACTACACCGAAACCTTTGCCCGTGTTGCAAAGATGGCCTCCGTTCGCGTCTTTCTTTCCATGGCCACAATCTGCGGCTGGGAGCTACACCAAATGGATGTGCACAACGCGTTCCTTCATGGCGACCTAGATGAGGAAGTCTACATGAAACCTCCGCCTGGGCTGTTGAACGTACCGTCTGGCCATGTCTGTCGCTTGCAGAAGTCCCTCTATGGCCTCAAACAGGCTCCCCGTAACTGGTTTGCTAAACTTTCCTCTGCCCTACGTGTTTTTGGGTTTCATCAAAGCTATGCAGACTATTCTCTATTCTCCTATCAGCAGAACGGAATCACTCTGCATGTTCTCGTATATGTCGATGACTTGATTGTTGCAGGTAACAACTCTGCCTCTATCGCTCGTTTCAAGTCTTATTTGAGCTCTTGCTTTCACATGAAGGACTTGGGTGCTCTGAAATTTTTTATGGGCATAGATATTGCCCGCAATTCCTCTGGGTTATTTCTCTCGCAAAGGAAATACACCCTGGACATCCTCTCCGAGTCTAGCCTCCTTGCGGCCAAGCCGTGTGCGTTTCCCATGGAGCAGACCATCAACTCGCCATCACAGACAGTGTGCCCTTTGACAACCCCGAGCGCTATCGCCGTCTGATTGGGCGGCTCATCTATCTCACCATAACTCGTCCAGAGTTGTCTTATTCGGTCCATACGCTCGCTCAATTTCTGCAAGCACCGAAATTGGCTCATTGGGACGCCGCACTTCGCATCCTGCACTACTTAAAGGGTCATCCAGGTCAAGGGCTATTTCTTTCTGCCACAAGTTCCTTGCAACTTACTGCCTACTGTGACTCAGATTGGGCGTCGTGTCCTCTTACGCGTCGCTCCCTCACCGGCTTCTTCATTATGCTTAGGCAGTCTCCTGTTTCTTGGAAGACAAAGAAACAAGTTACCGTGTCCAGATTCTCTGTTGAAGCTGAATACAGGTCAATGGCTTCGACCTGCTGCGAGTTATTTTGGCTCAAGTCTCTCTTACGGTCTCTCGACTTAAGTCATTCGACTCCTATGACTTTGTTCTGCGATAGTCAAGCAGCACTCCATATTGCAGCAAATCCAATTTTTCATGAACAGACCAAACATATTGAAATAGATTGTCATCTTGTGCGTGACCAAGTTCAATCTGGCAACGTCGCAACCAGATATGTCAGCACGTCCAACCAGCCGACCGATTTGTTCACAAAGGCACTCGGAAAGGTGCAGTTCCAGTTTCTGTTAGGCAAGTTAGGCATAGTGGACCCACATGCTCCAACTTGAAGGGGAGTATTAAGCCTTATCATCTACATATTTACTTATCTTATTCACCAAGTATCTATCTCTTTGTTTGTATAGATAATATCTTTAGTTATTTCCTTATCTTAGCCAAAAGATAAGATCATATCTTATAACCATATATACCCATTGAGGTTAATGAAATTACTAAGGGAAAATCATTCTCAAAATATCTTTGCCTTTCTAAATTCTCAACATCACAAGACAAGAAGCCAGCAAGCACACAAAATGAGACCACCATAATCCCAAGAAGCCAGCCAAGGTGCAATCCCCTCCAACAGCTAGTCCAGAGTTGGTGGGAGCCCACGTGGCATTTTGACAAATTGAAGTAACACTTAACAAGAAACAAATATAACTCTCAATTTCCTGATCATCTTAAAATCTATGGGAAAATGTAAGCATGACTACCATGAAACAACTAGAAATATGGAAACCATGAAACCGAAGAAAGAAATTTCATTATCTTTTAAATTGGTATCTGATAACTTATTTATGTTGTTCTTCCAAAGCTTCACTGAACACTAATGTTCTGTTTATACATACAAAATTCAAAATAATTGTCGAGTAGGATAATCCAAAACCATGAATCCCCAACCCTAAATCGCCCAAGACCATAATCCTAACTCCTCAACCCCTAAATCTGCCAAAAAATCGCCCAATGCATAAACCCAAAACCATCCAAACCCTAATCGCCCAAAACCATAACCCAAATATCCCCAACGAAGGGAATCGCACAAAAAAGTCTACGAAATTGTGCAGAGTAGCAAAGAAGAGGAAGAACAGAGATGAACAACATTCACAATACCTGGGAGTAGACCCGTCAAAAACCGATCCGATCCGACTCGAAAGTCATTGGATCAATAAGGACCTGAACCCAAACCCGAAGGATCCGACCCGAATAGTGAATCCGAGCTCGAGGGACCCCGTTATTTCATATATTTTATTTTATTTATATTAAATATTTTAAAATACTTTATTAAATAATTATATAATATTTTTTTTAATATAATATTTTTATTAAATTTAAAAATCATAATATTAATCATAAAAAATGGGCACCTTCGACCCGTTGGGTCAACCCTAACCCGACCCGCCCGATCTGAAAATTTTAACGGACCCGATCGACCCGAACCTGAATTGACCCGAACCGAACCCGACCTGCCCGACCCAATTGACAAGTCTAGCCGTGAGCTTGACGAGGAGGAAGAGGATCAAAAAAGATGAACAACATACACACATGCGAGCTCCAAATCTTCCACCTCTGAGCCAAGAGGAAGGGCATTTGTGGAAAGCGTTGTCGAGGAGAAGGAAGGGCAATTTGGAAAAACCAATCTTGTTCAGCCCCCATAACTCCAACTTCAAGCTTATTTTTTTCGCCCAAAATCAGTCTCAATAAGGCTTTGTTCGGTAAATTCAGTTGAAATGGGAGCTGAAGCTGAATAAGTAGTTGAAGTTGGAGTTGAAGCTGAATGGCTAGCTGGAGCTGAATTTATTAGCTTAATTATTTAAAAATTATAGTTGGTGTTCGATATTACAAGCTGAAATGAGATAAATGTAAAATCCACCTTGTTAATCTTCAACAATCTAGGGGGTCACATTAAAAAAAATGGAAAAATTAAGCTACATTAATCTACTATAAGCTCCCTAAGCTAGATTGACATTTTTTTACCGAACACTTATTAATTAGATTAAAAAAAAATCAAGCTCCATTAATGTCAAAAAAGCTTTGCCGGACGAAGCCTAAGTCACCTTCAACCCAGATAAGCTCCGTCATTGCCGAACGTGTTTTTTCAGTCCCGCTTCAGCCCTTCCACCTTATTGTCCATTCCAGCCCGTTTCAACCGCAATAAATCCCCTATCAAACGGGCCCATAATCTTCCGTATAAGTTAACTTTGGATTAGTTCTAATGAAATAAGATTGAATGAATGAAATTGAAGATTAAAAAAAGGTTTTAATTCAAGATAAAAGATCTTCAATTTTAGTACTCCCTCCGTTAAGTTTTAATTAACATTTTATTAAATTTTAGATAAAATAAAAAACTAATTATTTTTTCAGATTATCCTTATGATTAATGACTAATTATTTTTTTATTACTGTTCATAAAATCTCACAAAAAAATAAAAGAAAATCAAAAAATCAATTTTTTTTCCTTCTCTTGTTATGTTTTTTCTAGAAAATGAAAAAACAATAAATAAAAAATTGAGAACTCAAAAAATAAAAATTACTAAGCATGAGGATAAATGACAATTAAAATTTAATAAAGATTTAAGCCTAAGACGTCAATTAAAATTTAACGGATGGAGTATACTAAATACAAATGGTTCCATAACAAAAAATACAACAATGGTGAGATGATAATATGATATGAATATTTGAAGAGCAAACTATTTCCCGCCATAGGAAGAAAAAGAAAGCTAATAGGAGTATCCGGCGCCAAACACATGGAGAAGATTCTACCCAATCAGATACTGCCACGTCAACAGCCCCCCCCTTATTCTAACGGCATAGCTTCGCCTCCATTCAACGTATTTGGCGCTGTTTCACAAACACCGCCTTCTCTCTCCGTCGCTCCTATTTAAAACCTTCTTCAAGAATTCAAACCCCAGAAAGATTGCAGAAAGAGAAAGGGAAAGATCGATCGAGAGAAAGGGAGAAAGAGAGAGAAAGAAAGAAAACAACGATTAATCTTTCTCTCTTCCTTCTTCTTTCGTTCCTATGTTCTTTCTTTCTCTCTCTTTCTTCCTCTTTCTCTAGCACTCAAGCCCTAGAATTACGTCGCCAAATGACGGGAGCGGAGAAATCGCCGGAATTCGCTGGCTACGACGACGATTTCATTGGAGAAGAGATCTCCCGGTGCGGATGCCTCAACCGGCCGCGTCCCCGGCGGGGGAAGGGCGGTTTAAACTGCTGGGAGAGGATACCAGGCGGCGGCGGAGGGGGTGGAGGAGGGAAAAAGGGATGGGTGGCTCGCCGGTTGAATAAGGCGTTTTCCCGGCGGCTGGGGGAAAGCCGGATCGCGGATATCGGGCGGGCCGGGCGGGGAAGGTTCGGATACGATCCGATCAGCTACTCGCTGAATTTCGACGAATCGTACGGCCGGGATTTCTCGAGGAGGCTCGCGGCGCTTCCGTCGTCGTCGATGGGTTTAGGGAGGGATAGGCCGGTTGTCACGTGAGTTGCACGTGAGGTGTAAAGCGTTTTTTTTGTTTTTGTTTTTAATTAAGCTTAACGAGTTTTTTTACACAATGTAACATCATATTCAATTGAGATTGAGCTAAGCCTGATGTAAGGGCGTAGTTCACAACTATTTTTGATTGAATTCTTCTTCTTTTTTGGTTTCTTTAGTTGGGCCAAATCAATTTAAGAGAAAATGTGCGTTACTTGCATTGATAATTGATATAGATAAAACAGGATATAAACAAAATATATGGTCTCACACATTTCTTCTCAGTGTTTACAAAACAGAAACAAAAATTTAAATGTGTTACAGTAGACGTTATTGGAATTGCTAATAACAGAAACAAGGTACCTACATTCATTTTCTTGTTACATCTCAGCAGTGTACATGAACTGGTCATCACCGAATTATATAACAATAATGCAACATGAAGTGTTTAGTGATTATAAGTTGAATAATATAGGGAAAATCAAATCTCACTTTCATAACATGATGATTAGAGATACTACAATAAAATTAATCATGACAAAATTACAAAAGTGGTTAACTTGTCATCATAGGCTGGCTTGTAACTATAGGATATAAGAGATCCAAGGTGACAGGTGTCTCATAAATAATATTGAATATTAAAGGTGGATGTGCACCTATGATCTAACTTGAAGATTACAATCCATATCAAGTGAAAACAACAAATCTCTGAATTATATATACAACATATATTTGGAGTTATCAAATTCAGTAGTCAAAAACTATAATGACCTAACTTTGATGGGTTATATAAGGTTTATCCATTACCGATGACGTGGCTTTGGATGTGCACTAAGAAAAGGCCAAAAACACAAATTGGTGCATTGGTTGATATATCTTCATTTAACTTCTCTTGTAATATGGGCTTGGAATGGTCATGTGAAAGATTCTCCCTTGTTTCCAGGTCATTTTGTTTTCCTTGGTATTATCTTATATGATTATCATAAGCTGATTGGTAATCAAATATCACAGGATCATACTCATACTTCCACTTGCTTAAACAAATGAAACCCATAAGTACCATAATGTATTATTTTATAAGCAGTACTCTAATATCATGACAAACAATCCACCTGTCACCTGTCACAATGAGAAACTATGTTTTCTTCTTCCTTCCTAAAAGAAAAAGAAAAAAAACCATCAGTGTTCATCTGAGTACTAATTTGCAGCAGAGCTGATGCAGGGGAAAGTTGAGCCGGATAAAATGGACTATCTTTCCTACACAAAAGCTGCATTGCCTTTCGCAGCAATGGTGGCGGTTGAGGTCATAGAAATGGGTCTTGTTACAGTAAGCAAAGCTGCAATGACAAGAGGAATGAACAGCTATGTCTTTGTTGTGTACTACAACGCGCTCGGTACTCTCATTCTCTTGCCTTTCTTTGTTAGGAACTACCTAAGGTACATTTCAAGATTTGGAGCAATTTTCTGTTCCTTCTTTCACACTTTTCAGTTTCTCATTACCAATGAAATTCTTACCAATTTGTATATACAGTGGCAAGAGGCCTAGTCCCACCTTCCAAATCCTTTGTAAACTCTTTCTTCTTGGTTTTATTGGGTGAGTTATTTCAATATAGGCTAACATTTCACCAATTTTGTGGGGGTGATTTTGAAGTATGATTAGTCACTATATATCTTTTTCCAGGATTTGCTTGTTGCACATTTGTTTGTATGCTGGAATCCGTTACATTCCTCCGGCTTTAGCTGCAGCCATTGGGAATATGATTCCGGCCTATATTTTTCTGCTTGCTATAATCTTCAGGTTAGATTTAAAACTAAGAACATTCTTCATTCACTTCAAATCCTACTGTTTTTGTGTTTATCTTCTAGTTTATGTGAATATGTAGGATGGAGAAGCTTGAGATAAGAAAAGCCATCAGTCAAGTTAAAGTGTTGGGAACAATAGTTTCTATAGCAGGGGTGTTTATAGTGAGCTTCTATAAAGGTCCACCACTCCTAACAGCTCAAACCTTTGCTGGTTCTACACATTTGCTGCTTTCGGATCAATCCAAGTGGTCGCTCGGGTGCCTCATTATAGCTGTAACGTGTCTTCTAGCATCAATACGCGTTGTCTTTCAGGTATGGATACATAGTTTTCACTACAACTTCTGTAAGTTTCTTTCACACAATCTTGAAGATAAAATATATATGTTTTGTTTCAGGCTGCAATTGTTAAGGAGTTCCCAGATGAAATGACAATAGTATTCTTCTTCAGTTTCTTTGGTACCATTCAATCTGCCATTGTCTCCTTCTTCTTGGTGACAAAGTCAAGTGCATGGAAGATGACTCGTCGAGTTGAGATCATCTCTGTTGTTTATGCAGTAAGGAAACAAGTTACTTGTATCTTGGAATAATTATCTTATACATTCCATTCATTTAGACATGTTTAACCACAATGCAGCATATTAGCTATGGAACTTTGTAACCCAGAAAGTTCATGAGAATTATATGGTGTTCTCTGTAGGCATTAACCATAACAATCTTGTATAATTGCATCGTCACATGGTGCTTACGCGTCAAGGGGCCTGTTTACGTAGCCATGTTCAAGCCATTGAGCATTGCTATTGCAGCTGTCATGGGATTTCTTTTCCTTGGAGATACTCTGTATCTTGGCAGGTAATATATTGATCGCCTGATTCATTCAAGTGCTTAAATCCACCATTCTTCAAAACACTGATCTTTGTCTGTGTTCAATGTTCATGTAATGCAGTGTGACTGGCACAATTATAATCGTTGCTGGATTTTATGCGTTCATGTGGGCGAAGACCAAAGAGAGCAATACTGCACTGAGCAATGTTAGTAATTTGGAGTCAGTGTCTACTCAAAAGGACCCATTATTGAGTATCCATGAATAACTTTTGGAAGTGACTTTTTTGGTGTTATGAATGTAAACGCAAATAGCTTGTTTATATATTATCCTTCCTTTGGTTCTATAAGAGTATTTCATGTTAGCACATTTGGTTCGTTGCTGCCCAAAAATTCAGCACAAATTACTTGAAAAGGAGAGCAAATGACAGTTCAAAAGGTCTTGCATTCCATAGACTATAGTACTATACATACTCTAATAGCATAAAAAATGTATGCACATAAAACATAATATACAACCTCTAGCACATGCACCATCTCAAATTCTCAATTGAATGGAACACATTGAACAATACCTGTTTGCTTTTTTGTTTTTGTTTTTACTGAGCAAACCAGATTGCAAAGAGCAATGAGCAATGTATGTGTGTGTGTCAGCCTCCTAACTATCAATCCCCTTTGGTAAACACTCAATTGGTTCACTCCCTCTATTTCAAAAAAACAACAATCTCTCCCATTACCAGTTGGTTAATGACAAAATTCCAACACACTTACCAACCACCAGATGATCAAATTAGGCCTTCTGTTTAGTGAGCTTTGGGGGTATTACAAACGCGCTTGTTAATGGCAAATGTTCCCACTGTGCTGGCTCTTCCGGACTCAATCTCCTCCTTTTGGGCTGCTTGCCAGTAACTTCACTTTGGCTCACAATAGTTTCATCTCCATCATGATTCTTAATGGTATCTACAGAGCAGTTTATCACCTCAGATACTGAAGCTACCGACAAATTCTCCTGCTGATTTTCTTGTACTGGCACAGAAGAACCATCCAAATCTGTTCCTGCACACAGCTTTGCTTTGACAACTGATCCATTTGTGCAGATGGATTCAGCATCCACGTCTATAGTTACACTACTTCCTCTCTGAACATCTAACTCAGCATGACTTGTAGTCTCATTCTCCCCTCCCTTTCTTTTCTTACGAGTTCCTCTCACAGACTTCTTTTTCTCTGCTATAGTTGAATCAGCTTCACCAGGTATATTCCGCTTGATACCAGAGCCTCTGGTCCTTCTACTTTTTCTTGGTAATTTATCGTTTATTTCAGAAGGATGACTATGATGTATCACTGGACATTCCCAACGAATATCCACCCTTCTACGTCTTCTGGATCTCGGCTTCTTTGGAATATTGCAGAAAGCTGTGTCGCTGACCTTGTTTGATTTTTTCCTTCTGGCTGGCCTTTTCTCTCTTTTCCTCAAGCTATCAGCAGGTTCTACTTCAGTATACCCAAGAAGCAATGGTGTAAAATCATTTGCCTCGAGAGTAGGACGATTGGGTTCCCTATCAACAAAATTAGAAGGAAGTGCATCTCTTATCGCCTTTCTTTCAGCCTGGACGCGAAGAGCTTCATCTGGGAATAGAGTTCTCCACCTCCTTCGGCACTGATTATCAGTTCGTGGACGAACACAGGTAGCAATTTTGGCCCAGCAATAGCCATGTACTCTAATAGCCTCTTCCAACTTCGCATCCTCTACTTCAGTCCATTTGCCAAAGTTTAGAGAAGGATCAAGACAGTTCATCCATCTGTCCCTGCATCTTGCTTGTGTTCGACCAGGCACAAACTCAGCAATCTTATTCCAGCATTTGCTACCCATAATCATCACAGCAATCTTCAAACGTTTGTCCTCATCAGGGTTCCAACGCCCTTTCCTTTGTTTGGATGGGAGCAAGGTTTTCAGCCATCTGTTTGAGCATTGTGGAGCTGCTCGTCCTTCCAAAACACTAGCAACTACTGTCCAATTACTCTCCCCATAAGTTTGAACAGCAGCTGTGAGTTCAGCATCTTGAGCAGGAGTCCACTCTCTATTCATTAGGCTCCTATTAAGGCTTCTCTGATATCGCGTCAAGCACTGATATGGGGTCCTGTTGGTCCCTAAAAGTTCTGCAATAGCAACCCAGTTGTATCCCAACTGTTGGACATAATCCAAGAGACATTTATCCTCCAATCGTCCCCATTTCTTCTCATGGTTAATCAAAGGGTCTTCAAAGTTCATCCACCTAGCTCGACATTCTGGCCCAGATCGCTTGGGTAGGTAGGTGGCAGCCAGTTCTTCCCAGTCAACATTGGGAAGGAATGATCTAATAGTATGTGGATCCTGAACATCCCCAATCATGCACATAATCTCGTCCACTCCATTCGTGCATTCATGTTCCTCCGACTCATTCATTCTATCCATGGACTTCAGTAGCAGACACTTCTGAAGCTGTTGGATTACACCCTTCCGCAGATTAGTCTGATCCTCCTTTGTCCACTTCTCCTTAGTAATCCATTGCGGGTACTGATTAAAAGCATTTCTGTAATTAATCACACGAGAATTCTCAGGTGGTCCGTGCCTCATCGCAGGAGGTATCTTCTTACTATCTTTGTTAGGGACTGAGATCAATTGCACCCTATCATCCTGCCTTTTTCGAGCCATTTTCCTCTTCTCCTGTACATCAAATTCCCAAATGACTTTAACCCGTTTTATCATCTCCTTGACCTTCTCCATCCTAGCTTCTACAGACGTCATCTGATTCCTAATATGCTTCTGAGCAAAACGGTTCTTCCTAATGGCATCAATAAATGCAAGCGCAGCCTTAGGCAACTCAGAGTTATGACACTGTTGCTTCTCAACATCATCAACATTCGGAGCAGAATCACACAAACCTTCCTCATTTCCATCAAATCGATCACTAACCCCAGCGTTTAACAATTCATGAACAGGTAAATTCAACTCGTTCTTAGCATTACTCGACATACCTTGAGACTCCCCAACTCCAACGCAATTCGTCCCGGAAGCCGAATACTGGCCAAATCTCTTCTGAATTGCCCGCAGTATCTCGAAATCATCGTCATCGTCAGACTCGGAATTCATCAAAGGAAGGACAAAATTAGGCCTTTCGGGATCGGCGCCGTCGCTGCCTCCATACTTGTGCTGAACGTCGCGCAAGAACTCAAAATCGTCGTCTGAGTCCGACGAATCCGCGGCGAACGAACCGTTTCTGGTGGCGGCTTCGGAGGCGGATTCAGTTGTCTGTGCGGTGTCTCCGGCGGCGCCATCGCCGGATGCGTCTCCGGGAGCGGCATGACAGCAGGCCTTGGAGAGAGCCTGAATTTCGGCGAGCAAAGCGTCGTCGTTTTCGCTGTCGGAGGAGTCATGTCCGAAATCGGAGATTCGCATGGCAGAAGGGAGGAGGATGTTCGCAGGCTATACTCAGACAGTCAGACGGCGGGGGTGTTTCGGGGTTTCACAATTTGGGGGAAAAACTGAGGAAGAAGAAGAAGAGAAGCGAGATTCAAAAAGTCGGTTTTGACCAGATTTTGGCCTGTGTTTTGGGCTAAATGCGTGATGATGGGCTCGCTTACTTTTGTTCTGCTAATGGGCCTGATTTCTTGGCCCGCATTGAATGACACGGCAAACGGCTTTACATGATGGTAGTTTTTATTTTATTTATACTAGTGTAGTATCCGTGTTTTGTACGAGATTTGTTTATTTTTTATTACATTTGTAAAAATAGTATATTTTAATAATATATGTTTCATTGATATAGAAATATATAGTTAATAAATGTTATAGAAATAGATAGATTCCTATATAAAAAATAACTAATCGACTAAAAATATTCAAGATATAAAAAAAATTACATTATATAAAGAGAGACGGAACTCTCCATAACTTTATTAATAATAAAAATTGGCTAAGTAGTATTTGAAACAGGGATAGCCACATCCTTAACATCAATTGTTTTATTTGTCTGGGACGCTAATAGATAAAAGTGATTTATGAACGTTTTGATCACTTTTGGATAAATGTAAAGCCGTCGGTGTAATATTCTGGTTTACTGCATAAATAGATGGATATTTTTTTAATAAATAACACATAAATAAAGAATTTAAAATTACAACTTTTTTTTATAGTTATAAACATACTTAAATTAATTTTCAACATTGATTTTTTCCCCGCATCATGAATTTAAATATATATTGTATTATCGAACTTCAAAAATTGATTGCAATATAGCTGGACTAATCAAAGTAAAGAGAGACATCATATCATAACCATTACTAACCATTTGAGATGTCAGACATGGGGATATGCTCACTAACTACAAAATTATGACTAACTCCAAGAATACATCCTGCATAATTACTATTTATATTAAAGTTCATATTTCAATTTATGAGCACAAATTGTCATAAACTTGAGTGAAATAAACTAACCTGCTCCATTTGAATTTGTACATTGTCGTTTCTCTCTAATAGCAGCCAATCTCAACATTATGTTATGTCGAGTTAATTCTTCCATATAACAATCACTAGAAAATCTGAGATATATTCAAAATAAAATAAATAAATATACATACTACTCATTTATTGTAATATTATAATTATAAATAAACATAATTTTGTGTAACAATATATTTTTTGTCCTTTGTCGTTTATGGAAAATTTGAGATATATATTCAAAACAAATTAAATAAATATACAAACTAATCATTTATTTTGAGTTTATAATAATATATAAACACTTTTAAATAATACAAATTTGTACATTCTAAATATATATATATATTTTAATAAATAATAAATGGACATATGTGCCAAAATAATATTGGCATAGGCTGAAAATAATAACGCATACATGAAATTGGGTTAATGGGCTTAAAAGCCCAATTACAACATCTTCGGTCGATCGTTACATATTATTATAACATTCAGTTAGCCCGTTTAATTTTGGTTTCGTTACTGGGCTTGTCCGGCTGCCTTCATCTGGGCTAATGGGCCTGTTAATTTCATTAACCCGGTTCACTCCAAGACCGACAAACAAATATCTCCCCTTTTTCGGAAACCCTACCACATTCAAAACTTTCCAGTTTCGCCGTTTCGATTTCCTCTCTCTCTCTCTCTCTCTCTCTCTTTACCTGTTCTCCATCAAACTTCACCATCTTTGTCTCCTTTTAACTGAATCTCCAGATCAATGGCGTATTCTTCCTCTTTCTCTAAATCACCTTAAACAATTTCGAGTTTGTCTTCCTCTTTTTCTAAAGCACCGAAAATCCTTGATCTTTGTTTTTTTTTTTAAAAAAAAACACATCCAAATTAATTCTCTAATAATCCCCCATATAAACACTTCAGATCTGTTTCCCATCACCATAAAAAGAAGATCTCAAAGAGAAAACTCGTCGTCTTCCTCAGATCCACGACCGTTGTTGTCCAAAGTTGACATGCAAAGAAAAGATATATTACAAAATGTCGTCAGAGATGGAGGTTCATAATCAGATCTGGAAGAAGAAGTGATAGCATCCATTTCATACATGTTTAGGGCATGCATTTAGGCATAAATTAGGTAGTTTGCATATGCATATTTCTCGTATTTAGTTTGTTTTGTAGTTTTATTGGATTTCAATGTCTACACAAGTTTTTATGACATTTCAGGTATTTTACCGAGTTTAGCGGATTTATGGACTTGTTCGCGGGATTTAAATGGCTGATTGTGTTAAGCTGATAAGTGGGCCATTAAGTTAATTAGACGAACCCGCAAATATTAAAGTAAGAAGCCCAAATTGAACTTAAGCCCACGTGAAGCAGCTGGAATGAAGAAGCTCGGCACAGCCCACGTGAAGAAACTCTAGCGCATCACATGAAGCTGAAATGGAGTGATGAGATGGAGCATGACGTCGCCATGACGTCAGCGCATGTGGAAGCTTGGAATGGGCCGAGAATGTGCTGGAGATGGGCCAACTTGGAGGAAGCAAGTCAATTCGTTTGTTACGGATTTGATTTGCTTATCTTTGTCATTATTTTATTATTATTCTATTAATTTTTTTTACATACTTTTTAGAACTAGGTTAAAACACTCTTTAGTTAATTAGTTCCAGGAATCGTTCGTTCATTCTAGAGTTTTGGAGTTTTTGCTACAAACCTATGAAGAACTAAGTCCCCTTGGCTTAGTCAGACGCTGAAACTTTCGTTTGGATTTAGTTGTGAAATTCTTGTTCCTAATCTATTGCATGGTTTTTATCTTTCTCTTGCTTAAGTTGCTTATGATTGATATTGATAATCTCTATTTGGACGCAACTAGGGTTTATTGTTATTGATCTATTGCTAGATTTAGATTGTTACTGGTTGAGCATATCTATTTCAGAGTAACAACTGTATCGTATTAGTAATTGGTTGTGCTAGTCTTATGCAGAAGAGAATTGATTTACATTCTAGGATAAAAGCTGGTTGTTTTATGCTAGAATTGTATCCAACTATATTCCTATCCGTAACGATGCTATTAAACTGAATCTTGATAGTTTCAGGGTTGTTTGATTAGTTAGTGCTAATAGTATCTGTTTGTGCTATTAGTTATATCTGAAAAGGAATTGGAATTTCCATTGCATGTGATTTTGAATGAGTATCTATGATCAACTTGTCATACGAATAGTGGATGTTGTTTGACTAAGTGTTTTTCCCCATTACTGAATTCATCATCTTTAGTTTATCTTGCCTTTGCATGCTTAGATTACTTAAACAAACAAAACCCAAAACCCCCCCTTTGGTTACCTTGCTTTGACACATAATTTGCATATTAAGATAGAATTCGCCTCCCTGTGGATTCGACCTTTACTTACCTAGGACTACGGTTTAAGGTTTGTTTGGATATTTTGCATAGCAGTTTTTAGAACGACAAAAAAACTGTTATCAAGAAGGTGCTTCTGAGATCTAGAACTTTGAAAGGTAAGATCTACGTCTCTCTCTCTCTCTCTCTCTCTCTCTCTCTCTCTCTCTCTCTCTCTCTCTCTCTCTCTCTCTCTCTCTCTCTCTCTCTCTCTCTCTCTCTCTCTCTCTCTCTCTCTCTGGCGACCAATTTCTGTTTAAATGCTCAACTGGCTTGTATACAATAAAAATGGAGGAAAGAATATTCTGGGTGATTTTGGAATTCATTGAGTGTTTAAATTTTGTTACTGCTTCATTACTCTTTAATATACTAACATACTTTTTTTCATATGAGGATATGAGGAGATCTGGACATTGGTGACGATTGTACCTTGAAGAAGGAGGTATTGACCCTCACCCTACCATCGTCAACATAGAAGAAATGTAACATCTCTGTATATATATCATTTTTTATCTCTTTCTTTAATCGAGTGCCTGGTATTCAATCAAACTGGAGTAAAAAAAAATGGTGGAAATTTAGGATTTCATTCGGTGTTTTTTTATTCAGTTTCATTACTCTCTGATATAAATTAAAAAAATTGATTTAATTTGATTTGATTTCTTATAGCTATTGGTTATATAGTTCAAGAACATGATACTTTTAACTTTCTGTTTTAATTCTAGGTTACATTTTTTTTTCTTTATTTCAATGTTTTTGGTTTAAGTGTCAGACTTGTTGTTCACTTTAATTGATTGAAAAAAGACGAATTAAAAAATTGTTTGTCACCAAAATTAACAACTAAAATCAAATGGGGTTGTAAATCCACTCAGATCTATTACATTATATGGATTGGGCTTATTAGCCCATAATAAGGCTAATAACATTTAATGGGCTAGGCCCAAGTATTAAAAAAATACAAAATAAGTGCGGCCCAATTTGTTTATAGAAAATTTAATACAACCGATTAAAACATAAACCATCTTGATAAACTGTAATGGGCTTTTAGGCCCAATTAAAAAAATGCCAAATATGATCAATAAGGCCCAAATATTTATTTCAGACAAATATTGATAGATACTAGAAATCGAAGCTCGTGCTTCGCATGGGCCTTTTGTGTATATGTAGTGTCGCAATTTAAATGTGAGTTTGTAATATATGGATTGTTGCTGCATGTTTTATCTTAGACGATATATTATTTGATATGTATTTAAATGTAATATCTAAGTATTTTAGTTATAAAATGTTATTATTGTACGAAGTACAATTTTATTTATTTATTTTGGTCAGAAGTTCATTTTAAATTTTGAATTAGGTGGTAGTTGTTTTTTGTACGGATGCGTTTTTTTTTCTTTGAAAATATTTGGGGAATATTTTAGAAATGCCTATCTAATTATATGTTATGCTTGAACTGGAGTATTTGTAAGAAACTTGCTACAACAACTCTCATTTCTTACATGCTCCACTACCCTCCATATTTCTATTTGTTTGCATTTATCTTACAAATTTATTGCCTTTTACTAATGTTTTTTTTTATGCTTTAGTTATTAATATTCATTAATATATCATTTTATTTTTTTGGTCTGGAATATATATCGTTTTATTAGTCACGTTGACTTTACATATTCCTAGACATTAATATCATTTTAATTAAAATATAATAGTCATTACTTCCTATTCTTATTAAATACGGAGTAATAGAAATAATTGGTGACTGCATATTCTTAAACCTTGTTACATTTTATATAAAAGTACATTAGTTATTTTATCGGTACATACTTACTCTTCTTAACGAAATTATAATTCATAACTTCTTCCTTGTACATTTCATATGTGAGAGTGAGTACATGTCTATTATTTCGGCTTCCATCCTTGATTAATTCATCTAGACCAAGACAAATGAGGCTAAATTTAGTATATATACACGATGAGTGTAAAATGAATATGTATAAAATAGAACAATAAAATTCATCCTTAACCAAAATAACAACACACTTACCTAAATCGATTTAGTACAAAAAAAGAACTAAAAATACAAACCTAATTGAATTTATGCTATCAATAGTTGAAGGGTTTACATCGTCCATAAAATAGTTTGCTTTATTCGTTACTAACAATCAGTCGTCCTAAATCGATTGTCTTTGTCCTCCTTCTAGTGAAAGTTACCCGTGCATGATGTAAACAATCGATGCCTCAATAATGCTATTAGATTATCCAATTCTCTGACAACTTCACATAAAATTAACCTATCTCAATCAAAAGACAATTATATTAATAAATTTAAACCGATATATGTAAGTATTTAGTGCAGGTGTAGACTACAAAAGAGATCCAAATACATATAATCAAGGATAGTTTACCCTGAGGTGGATATATACTTGCATCCTCGACAATCGGGAATCCTCATTCACATCTTTAACATAATAATTATGTTTACAGCGACCATGTCTTTCTAAGGTGTTGTCACTATCTCCCAAGCTTCACTATATGGCTTTCTAAAGCTAATTTCCATGTAGAAGAATGAGATGATGGATGCCCAGAGAAAATGAACGGAATACCACCGTTTTCGCCATTTTATAGATGAAAATGTTACTTGGAAAGTGAAGTCATTTTGACATATAACCGTTTAGACATCTTGACTATAATTTGTTTCCAACCATTCATTGTGTACTAAATACGGGAGTTACGTGTAGTAATTGGATAATATTAAAACAAGAGTAAATGAGAGCAAAATATAATGTATACACTATGTAGTAATTATCACTAATTGAGATTTAGGTGAAAATTTGAGTCATAACCTAAAGAGTAGTCCGTACATAAAGGCAAGATTTAACTGAAAAAAGTGTGTGTAGGGAGGGAATAATTACTTACAAATAGAGCTTATTTTTATATATACACATAATTATGCTATGATATATTGAAATAAACAAAGAAAAATTAATTACTTAAATTAAAAAATAGCCTATAATTATACTTATGTATTTTATATTGTTTAATAAACCCTATAGTAAAAATCGATCGAATAAGCTAATATATTATATACTAAGGGTGATAAACTAACACTACATGCAAACTATACCTTTGGGCCCATTTAAGCCTTTGATTTTGTTTTTAAAAGTTAGCATTCAATGACCTATAATGCTAACTTTTAAATATATATAGATAGTAAATTTATTATAATGAAAACATTATAATGAAATAACATAATGGATGCTTTCATTTCCACTCGACAACGTGAAATATTATCCAACTTCAAAACATAACACATTAGATTATAAAGTTCAACATTATAAACAATTAAATATCAGTAAAATCATTCAGTTATTCTTATATGAAATATAACTATGTTTTGTACAATAAATATATAACACATTAATATACTTAGTATGTGAATGAAAGTCCAGTGTTATGATGAAATGAAGCTGTGCCTCATAGTATTTCTAAATAATTTGGAGAACCATTTTCTAGTAGGTTGACCCCGTACGTCGCACATGCAATATAGTGTTTTAGTAATTTATTTTTAAAATTTACTTGTTGAAGAGAACATAAATTACGTAGTTTATTCACAAATATAAGATTATAAATAATAAATTAAGAGTAAAATATAATTAAGTCTAGAAAAGTATAAATTGTAATGAAGAGAATAGTGAATCAATGATATAGCTCTTTTTGGTGTTATAGACTTGTATAATTATTAGTATAATATCTGCACATAAAATTGTACATACCTCGATTCATTATAAATTAAAAAATATGTTTATAAATTAATTATTTTTCTTGACTTAATTGCTAAAATCATCATACTTTTAATATACCTTAAGAAACAACATTTTTTTATTGTTTAGCACCACCTAATTTTATTTAGAAATTACCACATATTTCAAAAATATTATAATTTATTATTTTAGAAACATCTAATGTTGTATTTTTTGTGTAAGACAACTACCAAAAGTACTCAGACAATTTCCAAATCCCCCCCTCTTTTCCCTTTTTTTCCGTTCTTCCCCTTGATGGATGTTGTTAGGTCTATGCTGGAGCAGGAGACTGAAGACTCCTCCAACCTACAAATATGTAAGAACATGTTCCAATTCAACGATTCCTAACCCCCTTTCAAAAAGAGCTTGCAAATCCACTGCAGAGCCCCCTTTTAAAAAACCCTCTCCTATCTCAAAGCAAACGATTTTTTCTGTTTTCAAGTCCTCCAATTAAAGAATCCCCTTTTCTTGATTTCTGGGTTCATTCGATCTTTGGAGGTTGGATTTCAAATTTGGGGGCAGGAGTAGGGAGAGCTTCAAAATCTAGCTCGGATGAAGGTGAGATTGGTAGTGTCCTGACATTCGAGGATTCCAAGCTCTAACCATTATGCCTACTGGTTTGCTTTTGGGATTTTTCACTCTGGCATTGAAGGTTATTCTCCCGTGTTCTTCTTCTTCTTTCTGTTTGGAATTTTAGTATTCTGTTGTTATTTTGGCAGTTTTTTTTGTTCTTGATTGCCCTTCTGTTTGTGGTAGATTTGTGTTTTCTAATGGATCTATTGGCAATCTTCTTGTTTCTAGGTTTTTATTTATTTTTATTGTGATTTTTTACTTGTGTGCTAAATTGTTTTGGTTTTTCTTTTATTATGTTGCAAATTTGCAATGGAAGAGGGAATTAGGGTACTGGAACTTACTAATGCTTGGTTTTAATGCTTTGAAAAATATGCAATCTCACGCTTAAAACCCCCAAGAATTGGATTATCATACTGACGGGGCCGAAATATGCAATGCAAATATCGTTGAATGGCCTAGTCAAAGTAAATGTCCTAACAGACCTACTAAATGGATGTATAGTAAGCAAGTAAGGGTCGAACCCACAGGAAATATCTGATGAAGTATGCAATTATGATTGACAAGTAACAAGGAAGGGGGGAGGGGGGGGGGGGGGGGGGGGGGTTAGTTATCAAGGAGAATAAAGCAAACAAGTTTGATTGAGTTGAGAATATGATTAGGGAAAAGAGTTCCACTAGAACGAGATCCACAATACAGAGATATAATTTGATCACTGAAATCTATTAAATCCAAGTTCTTTAATTATTCTTATGGTTGTTCCCACCCTGATCATAAGTACTACCAATTCTCACAGTTGTTGATAGACTTATCACAATATCAATGGAAGAAAACCTTACCACTAACAAAGCAATAGCAATGCACACAAGGATATAGGATACATGCAAATAGAAGAAAACCTTACTACTTAACATGCAAATGATTCTCACTCACGATTGCGCACTCGTATTCCACTATATGCAACAATCGTGTATGCTACTAGATATGCACTCGTATTCCACTATATGCAAATCCTAGCAATTGATAAATAGTATTCAACCTAGTTGATCAGGCTATGAGGAATAACAATAAATCAATATTCAATATAACCAAGAGAATCAAACCAACACTTCTAAGAATAAGAACAAGGAATAAAAATCTCACAAACACATCAACTGTATTGCTTCAAACGTCCAGTAGAACAAAGGGAAATTAGTGCTCCATCAAAGGTGAATGAAACCCTAATAGAAAAGTAAATTGCTGATAATAGTAAAGTAGTCTCTTGCGTGATATCAGAGTAGTCTCTCTTCTTAACCTAGAAAAAGGGTCTTAAATAGGCTTAGGAAAAATAAGATAACAAAGGAAATAAAATAATAGAAATACGGAAATCCGAAATGCATAAAAGGAAATAAAAATCCTTCTGGCCGCGGGGCATTACGTGCCTCACCGCGGGGCGGTGAGATCCTTCTCTGGCGCGGCCACTCTTCTCTGAGACCCACCGCCGGGTCACGGTGGCATCTGGCGCGGGGCGGTGAAATCGCCCACTCCTTCTTCAGCTTTTCTTCTTCTTCTCTTCTGCTCTTCATTACTACCAAGTGTTGGTAGCCTTCTCCAATAAACTCTAGAAGAACCTCATCCATCTTCATCATCTCCATCTCCATCTCTGTCTAAGCTGTAAATCCCTGGATATCTTCACTTTTCTCCACAACTTCTGGATCACAGACTTAGCCTCAAATCTCATCCTAAACTCCTCTAAATAATGCTAATAATTGCTAGTAAAGGTGCATGAAATGACACCTATCAAATTCCCCCATACTTAGACCTTTACTCATCCCGAGTAAGCTAATGATAAACCCACTCCCTCAATCAAACACCAAGGTCTCAGGAAGTACAAGAAAATATGACACCAACAACTACAACATATCAACAATTAGCTCCAGACAACCAAAACAAGTGATGCAAAGATAATTCTAATCCTAACTCCAATCTAGCTCCTTATCGCTCCAAGAGTGGCCTACTTGAGTCTTCCTTATGACTCCTCTTCTTATGATGCCTCGCTAAGAATAATGAGAAATCCTAAAATCACTCTTCTTCTTTTACGCTCATCTTGCCTAGGCGCCCTCTCGGGTTTTTACCTAGCCACTCATTTCATTTTGCTAGATATCTCACAAATACTCGCATCACTCCAGTCTAATTTTGCACCGGTCTATACCAGTCGGACTACCTGCTTCTTACCTGAACCGCCCTTTCGGGTTTTCAGCTCATCCCAGGATTTTGATTGCCTTTTTACATCTTTTTGGCTTTTTCATTTTTTTTGAGAAGAAATACTCGAATGGAAATTACAGAAAAACAAAGCTATGTACAAAAGATAGACGGATAGCAAGTCTAAATCCCTCCCCCATACTTAAACCGAACATTGCCCTTAATGTAGAAAAGAGAACAACAAATAAAATAGGGGAAGGAGAAGTAAACTCACTGTGGGCCTGATGGCGGTGGTGGTGGGAACCTCCCGAAGTAGTCCCTCATATGAGCGTCCATAGCGTCCAGACGCTCATCTACATCAGCACAGAACTAGGTCTGCCAAGTCTGCAGACCGGTCTCTACTCGGGTGTTCCAATGCGTCTGCTGTACCGAGAATACATCAAATCTTGCATACAACTCATGCCAAAGTGTTTTCGGGGTTAATGTAACATTAATGTACGAATATATTTAACCCGGAGTTAAGAAATTTAATCCAAACCAAGTTCGGATAAGAGTTAACGAAGTCGGCCTGTAAACCGCGACTTGACGCGACCTGACGCGAGATGCCGCGACTAACCGCGACTCGCCGCGATCGCGGTAATGCCAAGAGCTGGGCAGAGTCATCTTCCTCGCGTGGCGGTTACTGTAGCTCTGTTTTGGCTCAGTTTTGGGCAGGCCAAGTGGGCAGCCAACTTGCCCTTCGCCTTTGTCCCCTTGTTCCCCAAGTGGTGGCACGGATTGAGGCTATAAAAGGGGTCGAAGTCAGACGTTGAAGCTCTCTTCTTCTTCCTTCTTCTTCTCCTCTGTTTTCCTCTGTTTTTCTCCATTAAAGCCGAGCTTATGAGCTTCGTGTGTGGGAGATTTCGAGTGGCTCTTGAGTGTTAGAAGGAGCTCTTGAGTGTTGTGAGAAGCTTTGAGGTGTTGGGAGATCGAACCATAGACAAATCGAAGGCAAACAAATCGGTTTGGGTAAGAAATTCTCCATGAAAGCTGTCGAGCTTCGCCACTGTCATGCCACACGAAAACCGCGACTGGCCGCGACTCGCCGCGATCGCGGTGAGGGCGTCCGAGTCGTGTGTCTTGTTGGTTTGGCTTTGGGCTTTGCTCGTTTCCTTTGATTTCTTCTT
The DNA here is from genome assembly GCA_027886185.1 of Rheum nobile. Classification (NCBI taxonomy): domain Eukaryota; kingdom Viridiplantae; phylum Streptophyta; class Magnoliopsida; order Caryophyllales; family Polygonaceae; genus Rheum; species Rheum nobile. The sequence continues at coordinate 10,525,168 of WOAB01000563.1, read as the reverse complement.
GTATTCTTTTAGATTCATATATAAGTGTATTGAATCTAACTTAGGGTCTTGTTATGGGCCATTTCTTAGGGATTTAATATCCAAGATCTGCTCCAGTTTTAGATCCCGAAACTAGACGTTGCTCAGCTTGATTCGAAGTTGTCGGATCCAAGGCAAGTGGCGGTTCGCTCTTGCTCATCATTCCATACTTTGATTATTTATCAATCGTTTTGTTGTTAAATAATTTGGGATGATTCTGAATTATGTTGGAACTGTTGTGATAACTATATGTGATTAAAAGATGATATTATACTAGGTTGTATATTTTGCTAGAACCGACGCTAGTATATTGTAGATTTTGTGCAGGTGAAGACCTTAAGGGACTTTGATGTGATTTATTGTGTGTGTGTTTAGATTATTAAATCTAGGATGACTGCCAGGTGGGCAAAGATAAAGATGTTTGTGCAGGTTGGGCCGTGATGGTCCTGTATATGAATTGTTGTGTGTTTGACTGTTTAGTCAGAACGAGTATTCGTAGGGACAATGGATGAGAGGTCCTGTCGTCTCTTTATAATAAATTTGTAAAGTCATTGACTGACTTCTATACTCGAGTGGAGTAAGAAGTGGTGCACTCTGCAGGTGTCACAACCCGGTTCGATATGTGTTTCGCGAGTGGCGGGACATGTATGTTAAAAGCTTAACGTGATGTGTGTGTGTGATGACATTTAATAAGATACGTGCAATGAATAACGCACATAATGAAAATGCCTTGACCATAATATAAAGTGCCGTATGAGTAAGCACTTATTTAAAATGTTTGGCGAGTAGTGCAGCTAGGCGCTAGTGCAACTAGCAAAAGCTCGTCTTAGTTGTAGATCGCTCGTATGCGATACTTGTGTGATGTGGTTGTGTGTGTTTGGTTATGTTTCCCCAACATTTGTCATGTTTCCTTTAAGGCTCATTTCATTTTGGAGTCTTCTTTTGGGATTGATTACTGTGAGACTCGGTCTCCAGAGTCTTCTCTTGATCATGCTGCTTCATTTATTCTAGTAGGAGTATGATGGTTGACTAGCGTACTCGGTTATTATTCGAGGGACGATGAGTCTAACCTAATACGACTGCTTCGAACCACTCTGCTTTATACCCTTGCTAGTCTATTCATGTAGACTAACCAACCGTTATATTCCTTGTATGGTTGGCTGGTGTTATCCGTCCGATTCGGCACATCAGGTGTGTTGAAGATCCGAGAAGGCTAGAACGACTATGAAGATGAACGGTGTTTTGACAAGTTGTTTTGTCGCTTTGTTTACAAGTTTTCCGTTGTGCTATTTTGTATTTTGTTAAAGACTTTCGCTATTGTATTTCTGATTAATTGGGTCGTTTTTGGAATCGTGTAATTCCGCGACCATATGGTTTAATAAAAGTTATGATTTTAGTATTGTAACTATGTTTTAAGTCAGTTATGACGTCGGAAAAGCCTGGGGTGACTTCGGGGTTTACGTCCGGGGTCATCGGCAGTAACGCTTTCAAATGGGGTTAAATTTGGGGGTGTGACAGAAATGGTATCAGAGCTAAAATTTGTTTTCCAAGAGCTATGAGTTTTAAAATAAAAATCCGTTCATAATCGTGCCTTCTACAGTCTGACATGGAAGTTTGCTTCTGTGTCTAGAAAGACTAAGACTCTCTGTTTGTCACCCGTAGTTGAGGGTGCATTCTGTTCTCTTCTGAAGGACTCGGAAGAAGTCGAGGTGGTTTCGCCATCTCCAGTTAGACTCGAGTTTTAGTTCTCTTGTCAGGATTTGAGGTTGTAGAACCTAAGTATTCCAGTTTGGTGTTCATCTAGGAACGTTACCAAGTTGATCTATTCCAAGTGACTTTATCATGATAAGTATTATGGAAAAGATATTAATACTTGGGATTTGATCGGTAAACAGATGGTGAATACAAGGAATACCATACGCGCTGGTGCTGGGCCAAGCAATCCAAGGCCAATCATAAGGGACGACCTAGACCGTGTAGAAGAACACGAGTCGATGTCGTAGAATAATCCAGGAGGCAATGGCCAAGCTTCGGCCAACGCTCCAGTGGTTTTTGATGCAGCAGCTGTTGCAGCTATTCGAGAGATAATGATGTAAGTACTCGCCGAGGCTAGGCAACCTGCCGCACCACAGGCACAAGCGGTGCCAATTCCCCCAATGGTTCCTAGATTTGAGGAGCCAGCTGTTTATGTACACCGAGATGAGGCGGTCAGGAAGAGAGGTGATTATGGTCGAGTGTTGAAGACCATTAACTCTTTGAGACCTGACCATTATGATGGAAAAGGAGAGCCAGTTAGAGCTGCTCATTGGTTTTCCCACATGGAGCGGTTGTTCCGCAACGTGGATTGCACCGAGGCAGAGAAAGTGCAAATAGCCTCTCTTCAGTTGAAAGAAGAAGCTAGTGAATGGTGGGAGAACACTGGGTTGGCTGATCGAGTTGATTTGAATTGGGCTATGTTCAAGACGAAGATGATGGATCGTTTCTTTTCCCGAGCTATGAGGGACGAGAAGCACAAGGAGTTCATGCATCCAGAGATAGAGGGATTGAAAGTCACTAAGCTTGTGACTAAGTTCAATCACTTGTTGCAATACGCTGGGTCAGATGTAACTAGCGAGGAGCAGAAGATCTGGCACTTCCATGAGTGGATGGGTCCAGACATTAAGCCACTGATGGTGCATCACGGATGTTCTACTTTGGAGCAATACGTGGATGCAACCTACAAGCTGGAAGTGACTCTAGAGGAGTCAACCAAGAAGAGGAATCACCAGAAGTTGGTGCAAGAACAATCTCAGGCGAGCGGATTTAAACGTCCTGCGCCACCGTCTAACCTTGCTAAGTCAAGCAAGGCAAAGACAGAGATGACTCAAGGAGGGTCGACACAACGATCGGGTCAGGACCAGGGTCTGATCCAGTGTTTCAATTGTGGTGCCACTGGACACAAAAGCTTTGCGTGTCAAAAAGAGAAGAGAGGATGCTTTGGCTGTGGAAGGTTTGGGCACGTGCAGAAGTTTTGTTGGCTGGAAAGGCAAAAAGGACTGGAGTCGCAGCAAGGGTCTGCTAATCAGAATAATCGGCCTGAGTATAAACCGGTGGAGGCTCCAAGTCCTTCGATGCAGACAACTGCACAGAATAAAGGGAAGGCCCCAGTAGCTTTTGGAAGTCATGGTCAACGTCTTTACGTGATACGTGAGGCGGATGGGCCTGATGTTCCATTTGCTTAAAGTTTTCTACTTCTGTTTGTAGGTTGTGGATATGGGTGTTACCCAGTCTGTGGTTAAGGATGGTTATATTAGTAAGTCTAAGTATGCAGCAAGGTTGTAAACCTTTTGTTGTAAATATTCTTGCTAATATAAATATTTGGTTTGAACCAAGCGGTTGTCAGATGTCTCGATTACCATTCAAGGTGAAGTTTGAGACAGCTGCGTAGCAAGGTGGTACCTTTGGTATGAGTTTTGTGCTCCAAGTTAGAAACCGAAGAGGTTACTTGGGAGACTGAGACGGGTGTACTTAGATACTTTCCCTACTTGTTGTCGGCCTTGATAATGCAAGTTTCGGGGTCAAAACTGAAAATAAGGGGGTAGTAATGTAACACCCCGTAATTTTTAAGGGTATTTTGAATTATTTTTAAATTTTTCTTATGCCCGTTTTGCTAGACGGATTTAATTCAGTGAGTCTCGGACCTTCTCAAAAGGGGTCTGAGCTCTGTAAAATTTTCCGAGCATTATATAATATAGTTGAAGTGTTTTCAGGGTTAATGTAACGTTAATGTACGAATATATTTAACCCGGAGTTAAGAAATTTAATCCAAACCAAGTTCGGATAAGAGTTAACGAAGACGGCCTGAAAACCGCGACTTGACGCGACCTGACGCGAGATGTCGCGACTAACCGCGACTCGCCGCGATCGCGGTAATGCCAAGAGTTGGGCAGAGTCATCTTCCTCGCGTGGCGGTTACTGTAGCTCTGTTTTGGCTCAGTTTTGGGCAGGCCAAGTGGGCAGCCAACTTGCCCTTCGCCTTTGTCCCCTTGTTCCCCAAGTGGTGGCACGGATTGAGGCTATAAAAGGGGTCGAAGTCAGACGTTGAAGCTCTCTTCTTCTTCCTTCTTCTTCTCCTCTGTTTTCCTCTGTTTTTCTCCATTAAAGCCGAGCTTGTGAGCTTCGTGTGTGGGAGATTTCGAGTGGCTCTTGAGTGTTAGAAGGAGGAGCTCTTGAGTGTTGTGAGAAGCTTTGAGGTGTTGGGAGATCAAACCATAGACAAATCGAAGGCAAACAAATCGGTTTGGGTAAGAAATTCTCCATGGAAGCTGTCGAGCTTCGCCACTGTCATGCCACACGAAAACCGCGACTGGCCGCGACTCGCCGCGATCGCGGTGAGGGCGTCCGAGTCGTGTGTCTTGTTGGTTTGGCTTTGGGCTTTGCTCGTTTCCTTTGATTTCTTCTTGTATTCTTTTAGATTCATATATAAGTGTATTGAATCTAACTTAGGGTCTTGTTATGGGCCATTTATTAGGGATTTAATATCCAAGATCTGCTCCAGTTTTAGATCCCGGAACTAGACGTTGCTCAGCTTGATTCGAAGTTGTCGGATCCAAGGCAAGTGGCGGTTCGCTCTTGCTCATCATTCCATACTTTGATTATTTATCAATCGTTTTGTTGTTAAATAATTTGGGATGATTCTGAATTATGTTGGAACTGTTGTGATAACTATATGTGATTAAAAGATGATATTATACTAGGTTGTATATTTTGCTAGAACCGACGCTAGTATATTGTAGATTTTGTGCAGGTGAAGACCTTAAGGGACTTTGATGTGATTTATTGTGTGTGTGTTTAGATTATTAAATCTAGGATGGCTGCCAGGTGGGCAAAGATAAAGATGTTTGTGCAGGTTGGGCCGTGATGGTCCTGTATATGAATTGTTGTGTGTTTGACTGTTTAGTCAGAACAAGTATTCGTAGGGACAATGGATGAGAGGTCCTGTCATCTCCTTTATAATAAATTTGTAAAGTCATTGACTGACTTCTATACTCGAGTGGAGTAAGAAGTGGTGCACTCTGCAGGTGTCATAACCCGGTTCGATATGTGTTTCGCGAGTGGTGGGACATGTATGTTAAAAGCTTAACGTGATGTGTGTGTGTGATGACATTTAATAAGATACGTGCAATGAATAACACACATAATGAAAATGCCTTGACCATAATATAAAGTGCCGTATGAGTAAGCACTTATTTAAAATGTTTGGTGAGTAGTGCAGCTAGGCGCTAGTGCAGCTAGGAAAAGATCATCTTAGTTGTAGATCGCTCGTATGCGATACTTGTGTGATGTGGTTGTGTGTGTTTGGTTATGTTTCCCCAACATTTGTCATGTTTCCTTTAAGGCTCATTTCATTTTGGAGTCTTCTTTTGGGATTGATTGTTGTGAGACTCGGTCTCCAGAGTCTTCTCTTGATCATGCTGCTTCATTTATTCTAGTAGGAGTATGATGGTTGAATAGCGTACTCGGTTATTATTCAAGGGACGATGAGTCTAACCTAATACGACTGCTTCGAACCACTCTGCTTTGTACCCTTGCTAGTCTATTCATGTAGACTAACCAACCGTTATATTCCTTGCATGGTTGGCTGGTGTCATCCGTCCGATTCGGCACATCAGGTGTGTTGAAGATCCAAGAAGGCTAGAACGACTATGAAGATGAACGGTGTTTTGACAAGTTGTTTTGTCGCTTTGTTTACAAGTTTTCCGCTGTGCTATTTTGTATTTTGTTAAAGACTTTCGCTGTTGTATTTCTGATTAATTGGGTCGTTTTTGGAATCGTGTAATTCCGCGACCATATGGTTTAATAAAAGTTATGATTTTAGTATTGTAACTATGTTTTAAGTCAGTTATGACGTCGGAAAAGCCTGGGGTGACTTCGGGGTTTACGTCCGGGGTCATCGGCAGTAACGCTTTCAAATGGGGTTAAATTTGGGGGTGTGACAGTGTGGCAGGACCATAAGAAGACGAGGGCGCATCAAACTGGATAGGCAAAGGGGCATCCTCACCCACAAACTCAGCAGCAGCAGCAGCACCAGCACTAGGGCCCTCTCCAAACGGACCCGAAGGAGCAGCAACAGGGGTAGCGTCGGCCATAACTCTGCTATCACTGAGAATCCACCAATCCGCAAATGAAAGAGAATAAGTGAAAACCCGGGGAAGAATCAGAATATGACCCTCATATGAAGACCAAACTAAATCACCATCCCTGCCCAATGGTTTCAGCATCGAGCACACTTTCATGTGCTCCATATCATACACCGCGTGAGCAACAGGTCGAGGAATCCGATCGGTAGCTATAATGTCCACACAAAGAAGGGTGATCAGACCACCTCCACAAATATCACGTGGCTCACCATCACGAATCCTCTTCAGGGAACCCAGAAAGAGGGTAGCCCAACACGGCGTGTACGTAACAATCTCCAAGATGCTCAAAAACCACTGAAAATCCTTCAAAGGGACCTTACCATCATCAGCCTGGCCAAAGAAATCTCTCATCAACACCTTGTGGATCAACCTTAGGCAAGGGTTCACCAACTTCGAATTCACCTTCTGGCCCTTCTTGAACGTCCTATGCGTGGCAGCCTCCCAAAACTCCATCATATCTGTCTCAATGATGCCACTGGACCACCCATCAGATGGCTCCTTTGTAATGCCCAGGGCACCACGAATCTCCTCAGCGGACAAAGTATAATCACGACCATTGTATGTGAATGTGACCTTCATCAATCTCTTGTCAGTGGAGCCATCAGAATACCTCTTAAACGAGGCAATGAACTGGTAACACAGCTCGGGATAAGCAACAACGGCCTTGTTCAAGAAAGTCCCCAGGCCACACTCTGCTAAACACAGGGATACACACTCCAACATACCAAACTCAGCCAACGTCGGCTTGTCAAAGAATTTAGTAGCCAACACCTTCCTCTACTTCACAACATTGTAGACCTCATTCTCATCTCTCGTAGATACTTGCTTCCTACCTCTAGGTGCCATAAGTAATGAATTGAGATGCTCAAAACAGAGGGCAACCAAGAGGACTTACAAACGAGTGAAAACACGAAGTCTGGTAGTCTCGACGCGGGGCGGTGGACGAGTCGCCGGGTCGCGGTGAGATAACTGGGCCTTCTCGCCGGGCCGCGGTGGGGTGGTGTTTGGCGACGCGACGCGGGGCAACAACGACGCGGTGGGGTGGTGTTTGGCTTGGAGAACTTGAGAGGGGTATTGGATATGGAGGGTTTGAGAGAGTGGGGGCTAGGTTAGGGAAAGGGAATAGGAAGAAAAGGGGTTGATGGGGCCGGTCATATACAATGGCCCAAAGAGAAATCTCGGCCCAAAAAGGGGGCCCAAACCGTCAAATCCTTAGTTACCACTCAAGAAATAAAAATTTACTCCCCGTTTAAGGTTTTTTCGAGGCCCTTTTTTTTTCCAGAGTTGAGAAGGCATACCAGACCTCCACCGCGGGGCGGTGGCCTCCACCGCAGGGCGGTGACTTCTACCGCGGGGCGGTGAGAATTGGCTGGGAACACCGTCTCTCTCCATTTACTTTCGTACCTGAAATGTTAGTGACATGCGAACGAAACAAAGCAAAAGAAATTATGAAATTAATCTAAGAGAAAAGAAAAATTTAGGAAAACTACCTCGGGTTGCCTCCCGGACAGCGCCTTAGTTAACGTCGTTGGCTCGACGTACTTCAAATCAATCACCACCTAGAATAGGATCCTTTCGGAATCCTCTTACTTAACTCTTCGTGCTGGAACTTCCCCTGGAAAGGCTTGGACCTTAGACCATGTTCCCTCTTAGCCAATGACTCCATGATTGTTGCCTTTGGAGCATCTCCCCCAAACTTAGAGCGATGTGGGGGCCGATAGGGCTTGACCTGATCATGCTGCACGACACTAGATGAAAGCTTACAGCCTTGTATGGTTAGTGCAGGGGGGCAAGTGTCCAAATTAGAGGGAATTGAATCTCCTATGTCATCGAGTAAGACATCATACTCATGTGAATCAAAAGGTTTAGCAATAGCAGACAGTTCAACTATAGTCTCCACTACACTAGGCTTAACATTTTCCTGAATAGGATTATCAATATCACTAATGCAGCGAAGGGGAGGCAATTCAATGGAGTTGGCCTTATGAATATTATGCTAAAAAATTATTCCATCAAATTCCATAGTCAAATTTCCACTATCCACATCAATCTTTGTCATGGATGTTTTCATAAAAGGTCGACCTAACATAACAGGAGCAACCTGCTCATCATGGTCCATATCCATAACAAAGAAATCAGCAGGGAAAATCAAAGGACATATCTTAACAAGAACATCCTCCACAATACCCTTAGGAGGCACACAAGAACCATCAGCAAGTTGTATCACAATATTGGTATCATGCAAGGGTCCTACTCCTAAATCCTCAATCAATGAATAAGGCAAAATATTAATAGAGACACCCAAGTCTAGCAAGACTTTCCCAAATCGATGCTCACCTATAGCAATAGGAATAGTGAACGTACCTGGATCCTTGCACTTCTCAGGCATACGCCTTTGAAATACCGCCGAGACATGTTCATCAACCGAAACCTTCTTCTGGACCTTCAGCTTTTGTGTCCTCTTGACGGTGCACAGCTCCTTCAAAAACTTGGCGTATCGAGGGATAGCCTTAATAAGCTTGAGAAGAGGAATATTTACCTCACAGTTTCGGAACGTCTCGAAGAGATCACTGTCGTCGGCGACCCTTCTAGCCTTTAGCGCCTCGGGAAAAGGTACTGGTGGCTTCTCGGAACCAAGAGGGGGAAAAATGGACGAACATAATCATCAACACAGATCTCTTCTGCAGAGCAAGGATTTTGGGGGCCGGGTCGCGGTAGGCTCACCGTGGGGCGGTAGTTATCGCCGCGGGGCGGTGAGGTCGCGGTGGGATTACTGAGACTTGCCGCCGGGTCACGGCTAGTGTCGCCGCGGGGCGGTGTAAGGGATCCTTCTTTCCTGGCCTCAGCCTCAACTTGTCGCCGGGTCGCGGTGGAGTCCACCGCGAGGCGGTCACCGATATCCTTCTTCTCAGACTCGCTCTCCTCTTCAGCAATAGGAGGAATGACCAACTTCTTTCCACTTCTGAGGGTGATGGCATTCACATTCTCCCTTGGATTCACTGTAGTCTGAGAGGGTAGGGAGTTAGATGTCCTCTGGTCAATCTTGGTTACAACATCAGCCAGTTGGCCAATCTGCCTCTCCATATTCTTTATGCTTGACTCAGTAGCCGGAACATGAGTGGCGAAATGCTAAGTCAGAGTCTTTAGCATCTCTTCAGTAGTAGCACCAGAGGTTTGGCCTTGAGGCCTCTGTTGGTATGGGACTCTCTGTTGGTATTGCTGTTGTGCTGGCTGTTGACCACCTTGGGGGTCGCTCCACCTGAAACCCGGATGGTCTCGCCCTCTCGGATTGTAGTTGGTCTGTCCACCAAATTGCGGTCTAGGGGGTCCGTAACCTCCTATAGCATTCACTTCAGCAGTACCTTCCTCCTGCAGCTGAGGACAAGTATCGGTAGGGTGGAAATGATCACAACAAATCCCACATGCCTTGACTTGTTGAGGAGTGTTTTGGTTCGCCATTCTCTTCATCATCTCATTCAACTCAGCTAACTCATTCAACACTGGGCTCGGTCCTATAGGAGTCACAACATTGACTGCCTTTCTCTGATATGTCTTTCCAAAGCTCCTGGTACTCTCACTCATCTCCTGAAATCTCTCCATGGATGCATCCGGTGTCAGATTCAGAATACTCCCACCGCATGCAGCGTCAACCATCCTTCTTTCCTGATCTAGCAGACCATTATTCAAGTAGAGAACAAGATCCTGCTTGGCGTACCCGTGGAACGGGCAGCTAGAGCAAAGCCTCTTGTACCTCTCAAGGTAGTCATATAACGTCTCATCACCAACCTGCTCAATGTTAGCAATTGCCTTTTTCAAAGCATTCGCCTTCTTCGTTGGAAAGTACTTGTCAAGAAACGCCTTGTGCAGTTTAGTCTAGGTATCTATAGTCCCTGGTGGCAAGTGATAATACCAGTTGCTAGCAGAGTCTAGCAAAGAAAATCCAAAGGCTCTCATCTTGATTTGATCCTCCGTCACATTCCTTGGCTTCATAGTCATGCAGACATTGTGAAATTTACCCAGATGAGATATCGGGTCCTCTCCACTCAAACCATGGAATTTCGGGAGATAAACAACAACGCCAGACTTCAGCTCAAAGTTCACCCCTTCTCCAAGCGCAGGGATGATGACAGCCAAAGGTTGTGCCCCAATGTTTGGTTCAGTCAGCTCTCTCAGAGTTCCGGCCATTGCAGCAGGAGGAATGTCAACTGGCTCAACGATCTCAACTGTTTCAACTGTCTCAACTCCTGCTTCTTCTTCTTGATCGCGTAGGTTCGCACGGAATGATCTGTCGATTTCTGGGTCAAAAGCAGCTAGATGAGAGTCAGTACTACGGGTGTCGACCATAAGATAGGTCTCCACCAAAAATCAATCACGAAAACACACACAAAGCAGAAAACTTCCCCGGCAACGGCGCCAAATTTGACGGGGCCGAAATATGCAATGCAAATATCGTTGAATGGCCTAGTCAAAGTAAATGTCCTAACAGACCTACTAAATGGATGTATAGTAAGCAAGTAAGGGTCGAACCCACAGGGAAGATCTGATGAAGTATGCAATTATGATTGACAAGTAACAAGGAGGGGAGGGGGGGTTAGTTATCAAGGAGAATAAAGCAAACAAGTTTGATTGAGTTGAGAATATGATTGGGGAAAAGAGTTCCACTAGAACGAGATCCACAATACATAGATATAATTTGATCACTGAAATCTATTAAATCCAAGTTCTTTAATTATTCTTATGGTTGTTCCCACCCTGATCTTAAGTACTACCAATTCTCACAGTTGTTGATAGTAGGGGTGAGCAAATATATCCGATCCGAAAATCCGCCGATCTGTATCCTAAAAATCCGTATCCGAAAATATCCTTTAAGTTTTTATCCGTATCCGATCTGATCCGGGTGATTTTGCCGGATACTTGAACCGGATACGGATCGAGATATTTAGCTTACCGGATATCCGAAAATATCTGGTACTATTCATATAATATTTATAATCATAAATTTGTTTATTATAACTAATATATTGAGTAATATATTAATAAATTTGATAACAGGAATCTGTCGTTCTAATTCCTACTATGCAAAATATCCAAACAAACCCTAAACCGTAGTCCTAGGTAAGTAAAGGTCGAATCCACAGGGAGGCGGATTCTATCTTAGTATGCAATTTATATGTCAATCCAAAGTAACCAAAGGGGGGTTTTATGAGTTTAAGTAATCTAAGCATGCAAAAGTAAACAAGCGAAAGAGTTGTGAAATCAGTGATGGGAAAATCACTTAGTCAAACACCATCCACTATTCGTATGACAAGTTGATCCTAGATACTCATTTAAAATCTCATGCAATGGAAATTCCAATTCCTTTTCAGATATAACTAATAGCACAACCAGATACTATTAGCACTAACTAATTAAACAACCCTGAAACTATCAAGATTCAGTTTAACAGCAGCGTTACGGATAAGAATATAGTTGGATACAATTCTAGCATAAAACAACCAGCTTTTATCCTAGAATGTAAATCAGTTCTCTTCTGCATAAGACTAGCACAACCAGATACTAGTACGATGCAGTTGCTACTCTGAAATAGATATGCTCAACCAGTAACAATCTAAATCTAGCATTAGATCAATAACGACAAACCCTAGTTGCGTCCAAGATAGAGATTATCAATATCAATCATAAGCAATCAAGCAAGAGAATAGATAAAATCCATACAATAGATAAGGAACGAGAATCTCATAACTGAATCAAAACGAAAGCTTCAGCGTCTGACTAAGCCAGATAGGCTTAGTTCTTCATAACGTAGAAAGGAGAAGTAGAATTAGGGTTCAGAGAGAGATTCCAAGATGATAGGCAAACAAGCCTTTTCTCAACCCTTAAATACTAAAGGAAAAATAAAGCTAAGTTAACCTAAAACGAAATAATAGAAATTAATAAAATAATGCAAATAAGGAAACGGCACGGCGGACTTCAGACATGCACGACGGGCGTTGCATCCTCCACGGCGGGTGCCGTAATCACGGCGGGCGCCGTCTTTCCACGGCGGGTGCCGTAATCACGGCGGGCGCCGTCTTTCCACGGCGGGCGCCGTAATTACATCGTAGCCAATGTTTCTTGGATGGGAATTTGCGGCGGTCGCCGTGAACTCGTTTCTTCCTCCTTTGTCTCTTCAGCTCCCGAAAGCTTGTCTTCAGCACCTCCTCGCCAATACTTCATAACTCCTTGGTGTCTACTACTGGTGGCTTCCTCCTCAGTGTCTCATATGATCTCCAAAATAGCTCAAACACCTCCAAATACACCAACTTCGCCTCCAAACGCCATACACATGAATGTGTCTAAATCTACCCGAATGGCACCAATAAAACCTCTAATGACTCTTACTTAAGCCCTACAAAGTAGTGCTTATCAAACCACCCCATGCTTAGACCTTTGCTCGTCCACGAGTAAACCAAATAAGAGTCCACTCCTCCAATGTAGCACCCAAGGTCTCAGGAAGCATATCTTCCAACCAAGAGTCACCTAACCCATGCCAAAGCTCCTGGCACCAAACTCATTCACAACACATCCACAACTCAACAAGCTTAAGGGGCAAGCAGAGTACTTCCCCCAAGCTAACCCGGAATCCAAAAGTGTGAGTAACCTCTAATCCTAGCCTCCATCTATTGCTCCTTATGTCTCCCAGAGTGACCTACCCGACAATCATTCTTTGACTCCTCTTCTTATGACGCCTCGCCAAGAATAGTGAGAAATCCTAAAATCACTCTTCTTCTTTTTCGCTCATTTTGCCAAGGCGCCCTTTCGGGTTTTCACCAAGCCACTCATTTTATTTTCCAATAGATGTACTCACAATAGCTCACGTCACTCTTGACCTCATATTACCCCAGCCTAATGCTGGTCCAAGCCACCTGCTTATTGCCTAGGCTGCCCTTTCGGGTTTTCGGCCTATCCCAGGATTTCAATTTCAGCCTTTTTCAAAATTTTGGCTCTTTTCATTTTTTTCATTTTTCTCCTCAACAGCGTAGCAAGTATAAAACCCCACCCCATGCTTAAAAATTGCATTGTCCTCAATGTAATGAAAGACAAAAGAATAAAGCACAGGGAAAAGCAAAAAATAACTCACAACGTTGCCGAGTTGGCTTGGACACTTCCTTGTTGCTGGCGGTGTAGTCATAAAAGCTCAAATCCAGGTGTTGAGCATCAATGCCATAATCTTCATCTACCGTGCAACCATAGGGATCCACCGTGGGGTGTGGTGGTTATGTAGGAAAGCAGGGCTGTGCGGCCTTCAAAAATGGGCCCAGATGTCATCGTAGTTGGGCCCTGGTAATTCTCCTCTCCAGCTGTCGACTGCAGGGCCATCATCATTGCCAAATAAATGTAGGGAGAATGTATTCCTCCGTTAGCAACATGATGCGCACCTCTCCGTGGAGAATCTGGACAGCTCGGTAAAACTTTTTTTTTTTTTAATAAAAGGAGTCGAACCTGAAAATGGCGGCGATCGCCGTAATTAAACGGCGGTCGCCGTCATTTGCCGCAAGCGATTGAGTGAGGGAGGGGAAAACGGCGGGTGCCGTAAGGTCGGCGGCGGGCGCCGTAAACTCCTTCTTCACGTTGAAACGCTTCCTGCAGGTTAGTTCGACACAGAAAGCAAAAACTAAAAGGAAAAACAAAAGAAAATGATTAAGGGAAAGGAAATAAACTACCTAACATTGGGTTGCCTCCCGATCAGCGCCTTAGTTAATGTCGTTGGCTCGACATACTACTCGAAAATCCTCAATCCATATCGTCAGGCTCTTTGGGAACCTTCTCAATCCATACCTCCTTCCCGAACCAATCATGGAAAGGTTTGAACCTTAGACCATGCTTCTTCTGCAGCGGCTTCTCCATCTTGACCTTCTTAGTCGCGTCTACCCCATGCTTAGATCGATCAGGGGGGTGTTTAGCCTTGACTTCAGGGACCTGCACTAAAGATGGAACGAGCCTCTCGCTCGGAGTTAGTAGCAAAGGTGATTTACCTGGAAGCTCCGGAGGGAGCTTATAGCAAGCGTCCCACTCATCAACACCTTCCTGCAAGTTAGTAGATATAGCAATATCCAAGCTAGAATCAACAATAGGTGGTGTGTCATCTAGGTGGTCCTCATAAAAAACATCTTGCACCACAGGCTCAAGGATATCAATTGCACACAAAGAATAATCATCAGAAGGGAATTTCATGGCTTCATAGATATTATAATTAATGGTTTGGCCATCAAATTCCATAGTCAAGGAACTAGTACTCACGTTGATCTTAGTGTTGGCAGTTTTCAAGAAGAGTCTCCCTAACAGAATAGGGGCTGCATGCATATCATGTTCCATATCAAGCACATAGAAGTCAGTAGGAAAGGTAAGATCACCAACCCTAACCAAAACATCATCCACTATCACTATAGGACGCACACTAGATCTATTAGCTAACTGAATGGAAATTTTGGTCGCATGCATGGGTCCTAATCTTAAGGATTCACAAAGAGATGAAGGTAAAACATTAATGGAGGCACCCAAATCTAACATAGCTTTATTGAACTTAGTACCTCCAATAGTGACGGGGATGGTGAACATACCTGGGTCGCCACACTTCTTGGGTAAGCGCTTCTGAAAAATAGCAAAGACATGCTCGCTTACCTTGACCTTCTTCTTGCTGTTCATGTCCTGGTTTCTCTTCGTGGTGCACATCTGCTTCAAGAACTTTGCATAACAAGGGACAGACTTGATCAAATTTAGGAGAGGCATGTTGACCTCAACGTTTCTGAACATCTCAAACATGTCCTTGTCATGCGCAAGTGGCTTGGTACGCTTCAAAGCAGACGGAAATGATGCAACATGCTTCCAATCAGGAAAAATCAGAGGTTCATACTCCTTCTCAACATCAGCTTCGACAACAGAGGGGCGGCGGGCGCCGTAAGAAGTACGGCGGGCGCCGTGAACATAATCAGAATTCTCGAGATTTTTCTCACCGTCACGGCGGGCGCCGTGAGAATTGCGGCGGTCGCCGCAATTGTCACCAGAAAAGTCGAGAGCAGAATCGTCTTCACGGCGGGCGCCGTGGTCTTCACGGCGGTCGCCGTCGCTGTTCTTCTCCAAATCCTCGTTTTCTTCCTCGTTGACCTCAGGCTTGTCTTCTTCGAGCTTCTTCCCACTCCTCAGAGTTATAGCACTGACATTCCTAATGTTCGGGTTCACTTCCGTTTGAGATGGAAGTTTACCAGAAACCTTTGCATCGAGCTTGCTCACCACTTGAGAAATCTGGCCAAATTGTCTTTCCAAGTTCTGAATGCTAGCTTGTGTAGTCTCTTGGAATTGCAATTGGTTCTTAGTCAACTTAGCAACATTCGCATTGATGTTTACGTTGCTCTACATCAGCATCTTCATCATGTCCTCCATAGACGAGGACGGGTTCGAGCTCTCCCCTTGAGGTTGTGGCACAAATGGCTGCCTTGGTTGTTGAGGATTACCCTGTTATTGCTGTGGTTCTGGTCTCTCCATCTGAAGTTGGGATGATCCTTCCAACCATGATTGTATGTATTGGAGTAAGGATCATGCCTGGGCCTCTGCTGATATCCTCCCACTTCATTCACTTCCTCTTATAGAGTAGGACATGAATCAGTAGGGTGCAAGTCGTCACGACAGATCTCGCAGGCCTTAGCCTGCTGAGGTGTACCTTTTAGCTTCAGGCGCCTCACTTCCTCTCTCAGCACATCAAAATCAGCCTGGTCAATTTTCGCTTGAGAACCAGCAACAACCAAGCTTTGGGAGCCTCTCCCATTGTATTGCCTAGAGTCATCAGCCAGTGTAGCAAATATCTCTAGAGCCTATTCATAAGTCCTCTTCAGAATATTCCCACCACATGTAGAGTTTATCATCCGACGATCATCTTCACGGAGTCCTCCATGCAGATAAAGAATCAGATCATGATTAGCATAGCCATGGTAGGGGCAACTCTTTACCAGTTTCTTGAAGCGTTCATAGTAGTCATAGAGAGACTCATTAGACAGTTGCTCCACGTTGCAGATCTTCTTCTTGAGCTGATTAGACTTGATTGTCGGAAAGTATTTATCGAGAAACACCTTCTTCAAATTCACCCAAGTAGTGATGCTTCCTGGCGGTAAAGAATGATACCAGTCCTTCGCGGAGTCCTTCAGAGAAAAGGAGAAGACTCTCAACCTCATCTGATCTTCAGTAATCTCAGATGACCTCATACTGGTGCAGACCTCAAGGAACTCATCCAGGTGCTGAATAGGATCCTCAAGAGGGGTTCCACTGAATTTCGGGAGTAGATGGACTACTCATGTCTTGAGCTCAAATTTGACTCCTTCACCAAGGGCAGGGAATTGTACAGCACGAGTTGGTTGCTCCAAGTTAGGAGATGTCAGAGATTCAAGAGTAACACGATCATCCATCGTATCAGCTTCCTCAAGTAGTAAATTCACAGCCCTGCGAGCCTGAAGAAAAGTTCTTTCGATTTCTGGATCAAAAACTAGAGGTAGATTATTAGTAACACGGGTGTGAACCATAAGATAGGTTCACACCAAGATTGGCACACAAATCACACACACAATAGATTATTGCCTCCCCGGCAACGTCGCCAATTTGATAACAGGAATTTGTCGTTCTAATTCCTACTATGCAAAATATCTAAACAAACCCTAAACCGTAGTCCTAGGTAAGTAAAGGTCGAATCCACAGGGAGGCGGATTCTATCTTAGTATGCAATTTATATGTCAATCCAAAGTAACCAAAGGGGGGTTTTGTGAGTTTAAGTAATCTAAGCATGCAAAAGTAAACAAGCGAAAGAGTTGTGAAATCAGTAATGGGAAAAGTACTTAGTCAAACAACATCCACTATTCGTATGACAAGTTGATCCTAGATACTCATTCAAAATCTCATGCAATGGAAATTCCAATTCCTTTTCATATATAACTAATAGCACAACCAGATACTATTAGCACTAACTAATTAAACAACCCTGGAACTATCAAGATTCAGTTTAACAGCAGCGTTACAGATAGGAATATAATTGGATACAATTCTAGCATAAAACAACCAGCTTTTATCCTAGAATGTAAATCAGTTCTCTTCTGCATAAGACTAGCATAACCAGATACTAGTACGATGCAGTTGCTACTCTGAAATAGATATGCTCAACCAGTAACAATCTAAATCTAGCAATAGATCAATAACGACAAACCCTAGTTGCGTCCAAGATAGAGATTATCAATATCAATCATAAGAAATCAAGCAAGAGAATAGATAAAATCCATGCAATAGATAAGGAACGAGAATCTCACAACTGAATCAAAACGAAAGCTTCAACGTCTGACTAAGCCAGAGAGGCTTAGTTCTTCATAACGTAGAACGTAGAAAGGAGAAGTAGAATTAGGGTTCAGAGAGAGATTCCAAGATGATAGGCAAACAAGCCTTTTCTCAACCCTTAAATACTAAAGGAAAAATAAAGCTAAGTTAACCTAAAACGAAATAATAGAAAGTAATAAAATAATGCAAATAAGGAAACGGCGCGGCGGACTTCAGACATGCACGGCGGGCGCTGCATCCTCCACGGCGGGCGCCGTCTTTCCACGGCGGGCGCCGTAATTACATCGTAGCCAATGTTGTTGGATGGGAATTTGCGGCGGTCGCCGTGAGTTGCACGGCGGTCGCCGTGAACTCGTTTCTTCCTCCTTTGTCTCTTCAGCTCCCGAAAGTGTGTCTTCAACACCTCCTCGCCAATACTTCATAACTCCTTGGCGTCTACTACTAGTGGCTTCCTCCTCAGTGTCTCATATGATCTCCAAAATAGCTCAAACACCTCCAAATACACCAACTTCGCCTCCAAATGCCATACACATGAATGTGTCTAAATCTACCCGAATGACACCAATAAAACCTCTAATGACTCTTACTTAAGCCCTACAAAGTAGTGCTTATCAAAATTTTACATCCTTAATCACATATTTATATTGTTGTCCAAGTAAAATATTGTAAATACATTTTCATATGAATAATAAGTGTGTATATAATTTAAATCGTACGAACAAATTAAGAAACAACCTACAAATTTTATTTCTTAATTTACAAATTTATTACTTTTGAATTAAAAAAATGAATATATTGATTTATTTTTAATAGATTTGTAGTAACCGGATAATTCGGATATCCGGCTCAGATATCCGATCCGATCCGGGTCCTTTTTACCGGATATCCGTTTCAAAACGGACCGGATACGGATCGGGGTTTTGTAAATTTTTTGAACCGGATATCCGGTATAACGGATCGGATCGATCCGTTTGCTCACCCCTAGTTGATAGACTTATCACAATATCAATGGAAGAAAACCTTACCACTAACAAAGCAATAGCAATGCACACAATGATATAGGATACATGCAAATAGAAGAAAACCTTACTACTTAACATGCAAATGATTCTCACTCACGATTGCACACTCGTATTCCACTATATGCAACAATCGTGTATGCTACTAGATATGCACTCGTATTCCACTATATGCAAATCCTAGCAATTGATAAGTATTCAACCTAGTTGATCAGGCTATGAGGAATAACAATAAATCAATATTCAATATAACCAAGAGAATCAAACCAACACTTCTAAGAATAAGAACAAGGAATAGAAATCTCACAAACACATCAACTGTATTGCTTCAAACGTCTAGTAGAACAAAGGGAAATTAGTGCTCCATCAAAGGTGAATGAAACCCTAATAGAAAAGTAAATTGCTGATAAAAGTAAAGTAGTCTCTTGCGTGATATCAGAGTAGTCTCTCTTCTTAACCTAGAAAAATGGTCTTAAATAGGCTTAGGAAAAATAAGATAACAACGGAAATAAAATAATAGAAATAAGGAAATCCGAAATGCATAAAAGGAAATAAAAATCCTTCTGGCCACGGGGCATTACGTGCCTCACCGCGGGGCGGTGAGATCCTTCTCTAGCGCGGCCACTCTTCTCTGAGACCCACCGCCGGGTCGCGGTGGCATCTGGCGCGGGGCGGTGAAATCGCCCACTCCTTCTTTAGCTTTTCTTCTTCTTCTCTTCTGCTCTTCATTACTACCAAGTTTTGGTAGCCTTCTCCAATAAACTCTAGCAGAACCTCATCCATCTTCATCATCTCCATCTCCATCTCCGTCTAAGCTGTAAATCCCTGGATATCTTCACTTTTCTCCACAACTTCTGGATCACAGACTTAGCCTCAAATCTCATCCTAAACTCCTCTAAATAATGCTAATAATTGCTAGTAAATGTGCATGAAATGACACCTATCACATACCTTATACCAAACCTCCGTTTGGCTAATTCCAAACCATAAGAAAGCATGAAAAAAAAAATCAATCCTAGAGCTAATTAAACACTATGATATGCAGTATGGAGTTCCAAGTACCCGATGGCAAAATATAAGCCAAATTTCACATAATATATTTTGCTTGTCTCATGATAACTTGGATGTTATTTGGAGGTTGTTATACTTGTTACACTGCCTTCTTTCACTCTACTCGGGTTTTGTTGACTGAATTAAGGTATCTTTAATCATGGATGCCTTGAATGATGGGTTTTTGGTGTATGCACTTTGCTAATTTGCTTATGTAAGGGAGAAAAGGAAATTGGTTCGTGTCGTAGTGGAGGTTCAATTCCGTGCAAAGTGGTAATTGCTTGATGGATGAGGTATGGTGATCCTCGAATAAATGTGGTTCTAGTGGTTTGCTCCATGCTTCATTTTACATCTCATTTTCTACTTCTCTATTCACTGTTTTTTCAAGTGGTGGGGAGATTATATTCTATGTTGTTAACTATTAGTATATACATGAAATAAGGTGCATATGTAAGAGTCCAATATTATCATTTGTGTATACTAAATTGAGTACCATTTATTATGTTGAATTATCATTTGAGTTTTTTTTTTGCTAGAGAAAAGAAATAATAAAGTATTGGTTGCATACCTTGTGATCGCCAATAATGTATTCAGTGCCGATGTATTTCCCAAATGAGTTTGGTGCATCCCATTTCCAACACTCCATGACTTTCATTGTGGCCACAACCCCTTCACACAATTGATCGAGATATAAATATGTTTATTCCCTTGCATTATCTTTTGGCTTCAAATTGAGTCGGTGGATTCTATTAAATCCATGATGGCCTCCCCCTTGCTTGTGTTTGTGGATTATGTGTTTTTGGATTATGTTGTGAGTGTTGGGAATCTGGTTTTAAATTTGTGTAAGAGGTACTGCATGAAGGGTTCATTGCTTGATGCTTGTGCCTAGCTATATTTGCTTCATTGCTTGTTTATTTTATTGGTTGATTGTCTTTATCTCCTTGTTCATCTGCACATGTTAAGAAATCCCAAGTTTCAGGTAAGTGCAGATTGAAAGCCATGGATTGTTAGTTTGAAATGATTGTACACATAACTTCAAATTACCTTTCATTTACAAGGTGGCATTCTACGAATTGAGATCCATACTTGGTGGGCCTGATCTTCCCGTCATTGATTGCACAACCTATGACATCTTTCAAATGAAATTGGGGTAAGTTGGCATGAATTTATGTTTTCACGGTAATAGCAATTTTGGGAGCTAGGTAAGTTTCTACCTCTTGTGAACCCATGCCATAAGATGTCTTTTTTGTTTGTTTGGAATTACATGAACTGACTGGGCCTGCTATGGGTGCCTTTCAGTCCTTGTTTTTTGTGCAAAGGCGACTGCGGAGCAGGTTGTACGGAAGCACGTGAATCCATTTTATCTGTGGGTGGTAATTTGCTATGGAAGCTGGTATGCGGTTATACATATGAGTTCAATATGAAGGGCTATTTAAATGGATATGTGGGGTCTTCCCAATTGATTTGCAGTTAAGGTGAGGGCAACCCAAGGGATGAGGAGTTGAGGATGAGAAATTAAACTGTAACGACCGTTTTGATGTTATACGACCTTTGAACTTCTTTCAATTTAAATATAGGTGTAGTGTTGTGCAACTTTTGATGTTGTACAACCGTTTGACTTGACTCTCTTTCTTTTTTGTTAAAAAGTTTAATTGTTTTTTTTGAAAAAAAATGTTTAATTGTTGCATGGGCATTAATGGTTAAATTTTGTATAGACCTAAAATTGGGTTCAATTTCTTTCAGCAAACACATTCACACGTGTAGTAGGAGTCCGCACATGCATGTATGGCCCACTATCTGATTGCAATTTTTTTGTCTTCTCAAATCATTTGTTGGCCGAATATGTGAGGGTAAAACATATTGTTCAACTCTATTGTGAAACAGAACAACTGTAGAGATTGAAGTGCAGCATTAATGAGGGTAAAAAAACTCAACTTCTATATAACAAAACAATTATAGAAAATTGAAGTGGAGCATTAATGAGGGCAAGAAAGCCAAATTTTAAGTAGACATAGATAGATATAGTTAGACTTTTAATGGGTTTATTGGGCCATTTTATGCTTAATACATGTAATGAAACTGCTACACTTTATTGGGCTTATTTCGGCTTTAGGCCCAAATTTATAATTACCTATATTTTAAATGGCCCAAAACCACAAAATCTTCGGGTTTGGGCTTTAGGACCGACTATCAAATTTTTTACGTGTATGTTTTAAAACAAATAAAAAATAAGTAATGGGCTTATTGGCCCATTACATGTTTAATATTATTCATCACCTAATCATATTAAGTGGGCTCATAGACCGGAAAAAACAATATAAGCCCAATTCCAATTGTTGAATGGGCTTCTTAAATTCAAAGCCGGTTGAATCCAATAACAACAAACAAATATCTCTCATTTCGGAAACCCTACTCATTATCATATTTCCATTTACGCCGTTTTGATTTCTCTCTCTCTCTCTCTCTCTCTATCTATTCTCCATCAAACTTCTTCGTTTTCTTTCCTTTTCACTGAATCTCTAAAATAATCATCTGATAATCCACAACCCCACTTCAGATCTGTATCCCACCAAACCAAAAAAGAGATCTAGAGGACAAACTTCGTCGTCTTCCTCAGATCCACAACCGTTGTTGTCCCCAAGTTAACATGCAAAGCAAAGACCGGGGTTGATGAGGAGATCTATAGGTAAGCTCTTTCTCTCTCTCTCTCTCTCTCTCTCTCTCTCTCTCTCTCTCTCTCTCTCTCTCTCTCTCTCTCTCTCTGGAGATCCCTTAAGCTCTCGATCTCTATCTCTCTGTCTCTCACTCTCTCTCACTCAATCTCTCCAACTTCTTTATCTCTTTCTCTCATTCTATGGAGATCCATTATGTTTGAAACCTTAAATTTTTTGGATTGAATAAAACGTTATACTAATCTCTAGTATTAATCGTCTTCTTCTTGTTCCATACTATTAATAGTTTGGAAATTAATATCATTTGAGCTAGAGCAACCCATAAGAACATAGTATAATATCAAATGTCTTTGATATTTTGTTTTTTTGTGTTTATGTATGAAAACTATTCCTAATCTAGACTCTTGTTGATGAAGACTGTTCTTCGTTTAATATAGTATATATCTATATTTTAATGGGTTAAAATGTAAATAATATAATGATATTAGATGAAACCGGCTCAACTTATGATAAATGTTTATTATTATAATTCAAATTAAAAATAGTGTTATTTTTTTTATTTACTAATTTAAATATCTTATAATATAATACCATTAATAATATAAGTGGTCTCAAAAACAATGTCAGTTAATGGGCTTCTGAATAAAATATATTGGGCTTAAACATTATAAATATGGGATTTTTGGCCCATGTAATATGTAATACATTAAATAATATTATCGGCAACTTAATAATGGGCTTGATTTTGGCCGAAGTAAAAATGTAATGGGCTTCTTGGTCCAAGTAAATACCTATTGACAACTTCTTATTTGGCTTAATGGACTTATTTGCATTAATGGGCTTAACGGGTAATAATATATTTGTTTTCAAACATATTGAAGATTTTTCCCGATTCATAAAAAACAAAACAATTCATTTCTCTGTCTTTTACCTTTCCCCGATTCATCGTCTCTCTCTTCCCCTGCCCCCCCCCCCCCCCCTCTCTCTCTCCCCCTCCCCCCCTCCCTCTCTTTCTCTTTCTCTCTCTCTCCCTCTCTACCGGCCCTTTCCTTTTTGAAATGCTATAATCATAAATGAAGGAAAATCATATACATTTAAACATATGTTGCAATGTATGTTTCATTTTTTCCAAGTATATAAAAATTAATCTACTATATACAGAATACTAGAATATCAGCATATATACTTTTTGGGTGAATGACGGAAAAAAATTATAGAGATGTACTGAAAGGATGAACGACGAATATTTTTGGGTGAAATTGTAATGAAAGACGAATATTTCTGCAAATCAATATCAACATATATAATTTCTGGGTGAAATTGTAATGAAAGACGAATATTTTTGGGTGTAAAGATGTACTGAAAGGATGAAAGACGAATATTTTTGGGTGAAATTGTAATGAAAGACGCATATTTCTGCGAATCAATGAAAGACAAACAAAAAAATTGCAGAATAAATATCCTCATTATGATTGTTTATGTATTTTGGGTGAAATTCGAACATTATGCACTGTACAATCTATAAAAGCATGTCCAATGAAAGATAAACAAAATATATAAAGATGTAATTACTTGGTAAATGAGTAAATACGGTCTTGTAAGAGAAGTTTCGCTATGGTTCCAGTTGTTTGTACTGAAATTGAATGAGAGGCTGTAGTTTTATAAGCCACAAACCGTTTCATTTATTCTGTAATATTCTGCCATATTGTAATGAAAGGAAAAAAATATTTTCTTTTATAATTTTGGAAAACATAGATTTTCAGTAGCAGATCTTCCAATTGGAATCTTTTTAAACATAGTATGCACGACTGTGAATGATCCTTTAATATTTTTGGCTTTATTGTGCAGATCTTGCAATTGGAATCTTTTGGTTTGTCCGTAGCAGAAAGATTTGCAGAATGTGTGTTTTGAGGCAGCAAACATTTGTGTATTTTTGTTGCATAATTTGCATTATTGTTAGTTTTGAGGGCGATTTGTGTGTGGTTCAGGTTTAGTTCTTGCATATTTTAATATTGTGCAGGTTTAGTTTTCGTGCAATGTGTTGTCATTAGCAGGTTTAGTTCTTGTAAGTTTTGCAGAATGTGTCGTCATTTCTAAAGGTGACAATTTTTGTGCAGGTTCAGTTCTTGCAAGTTTTGCAGAATGTGTTGTGATTAGCAGGTTTAGTTTACTTTCAAGTGTAGTTCTTGCAGGTTTAGTTTCAGTTTGCGCATTTCTAAGAAATGTGCATTTCCAGTTGCATAATGCCATTGCATAATGTCATTAGCAGGTTAATTTTTGTGCAATAATTTTTTGATGACAACATAACTATTCGTGATTTTATTATAGGTTGTAACATTAATTTTTCTGCAATAATATTATTAGAGGTTGTAACAATCACGGACAACACATCTATCCGTGATTTTGTGCAATATTTTTTGCCAATTATTCATGATTAGAGATTTAATTCTATACACAAATTATAGGGCAGAGAATATTACTTGGTAAATTTTTAGAAAGATTTAGAGTATAAAAATTATTCCAGTCTGCTTGCAAATCCGGCTAAAATAGGTAGTAATTTTATTTTCTCTCATTTTATTGATTTTTTGACAAAACAACTGAAAAAACAAGAGCTTGACACGTGTCCAAGTCAATATCATAATGACACGTGGCAGCGTAAAATTCGGTCTCATTTTAGGGGCGTCACGTGGCGCAGAAGATATTCTACTTTAGTATATATACTATATTCATGCATGTGCTACGCACGGGATCGACTTTTTTATATTGATATAATTTATAATTTATAATTTTTATTTTGTTTATTTTAAATTTTAAGATTAATTTTAGAATTTCTAAATGTTAACATGACATAAAAATAATCTTTGAAATTAAAAATATCCAAAATAGATAAGGGAAAAACGTTGAATTTTCAAGTTCTATATTAAAGAATGTTTATTTTTGATATGTATGAATTTAATATGGAAAATCTAAAATAGAGATTTATATCAACATTCTTTTTTCCTTTAAAAGTAATACAAAATTGTATAGCTTCAAGGATGTTGAGATGAAAGTATAGAGATTTTTTTATGAAAGACATCGTCACAAATAATTATTAGCAATTATCTCGTGTATATTTTGACAATATTAAAAATTATAATATGTTTTTGTTTCCATTTTTGGCGTAATAGAGTTTCTTGAGTCCTTATAATGAAAGTAAAATTTATTCTTTAGGAGCTACACTAATTAACAATTGATATTGGACACTATATCATTATTCACGTTCATAATAATTTAAATTTTGATTCTATAAATGATCAAAATTCACAATGCAACATAAATAGTAAGTTTGCACTTTCGTACATTATATAACATGATCATGCAAAACATATAAATAACTCAATTCGGGTTAACTTTTAACATAAGCATGGACATTAATTTTGCAATTTAGATAATTGACCGATGTAACTTCTCCATAAATTTTAAGCTTATTCCATTGTGATCTTGTAAACTTCTTATGTCTTTATTAGTTTTTTATCATGAATTTTTTTATTTGAATCGAATGTTGGGCTAATAAATCTCTTTTGATATTCACATTTGTTATTATTTTTGTAGTTTTTTCCTTATTGACAAAGAAACTTAATACATAAATGATGTGGAATGATAGAATATGTCGGACAAAGTGGTTAAACACATATGATCACTTACATTCAAATTAAAGAAATTAAGAAAATCAGGACCTAAATATTATTAATGCAAAATAACTATTTAAATCGGTGTACCTATTTTTCATTTTAACTAAATAACTTTATATAAAGTAATCTTAAAAAAATTATAAATTTGTCAAAAGGTAAACATATTAATTGAATCCACATATACTTCATAAAAAAATTGAGCATGTAATATTATATATCGTAAATAGCCACTTTAACTATTTTATAAATCCTTAAAAAAAAACTATTGATTATAAATAGGATAAAAGTAAATAAATAAATAAATAAATAAACATAGATTTTATATCTAGATTTTTATACATCCTAGCATTATTAATAGAAAATGGTATATCTATAGATAAAAATTGAATTTTAAAATGTTTTGAAAAATGAATTTATTCCATATGTATATCAGTATCTGTCTTAAGTCTTAACACATACATGGGGTTAAATCATCAAAGTAAATGATAATACAAAAGAAAATAACATGATCCTATTTGACATTTCTTCTGCAATGTTATTTTTATATTCGAAAAATCAAAATAATTAATAGTAATCTGGTAACTTTTATCAAATTTTAATTGTTTTTTCTCTTTGGTTTATGTTTAATAATTTTAAAATTTATATTTAATTGATCTTTATCTAATGAAACATTAATAAAAATATATGAGCTGAAAATCATTTTATTACTCTTATATAAAACTTTACTATGTTTTGTACTATAAAGAATAGAATACTTTAATATACTTCAGTATTGAAAATGCAATCCGGTGCTATGATAAAATGAAGTTTGTACCCATTTTATTCTACATTTAATATTTCTAAATTATTTTAGGTAAATCATTTCACATTTTATTGTCAAATTTAGAGATTTTAACATGGTGTGAATTCAATAATTATACATTCATGATATCATTGTTTATTTATTCGAATATTAACATAAATAAGAAGATTCTTAGGCACTATATATATACTAAAGTATTTATTAGTTACATGTTTGCACAATTAAGTAGCATATATATGCTAATTCAATGTTTTTCAGTTTTTTTCCATAATTTAATGTATGTTAGATTTTTTAATTTTATTAATTGGTTGACATGTTAATGTTATTTTTATATTCGATGAAATCAAAATAATGATAAATCATCCGATAATTCTATAATGTTATTGTGTACCTACTCTCAATGTGTTTGTTTGTTTTGTTAAAGAATTAATAACTTCCTTATCAGGTTTTTACATTTATAGTTTTTTTTTTACATTTCTAGCAATTAATAACTTTTATGAGTAAGAAAATTGAGGTATTTGGAGTCTGGTTGACCTTATGATTAATTATATCAGCATAATAAGGATTTCGATGATACTTCCCTAGATTCAGACAGTTTTTTCATATGTTCATAGTATCATAAAAGAATTGATTTTTATTTTTTTCATAAGAAAAATGGAGAATGAAAGTTTCCATTGTTAATATGATCAATGATCTTTTGGATTTACTGGGAATAAAAATGAACAAAAAAAGGGTTATTTTAAAAATAAATAAATTTGTAGTCAATTTTACTATTTTATATTGTGATATTGTAAGCTAAAATGTACTATATCAATCAAAAGCAATATTCAAAATGCAAGTCTTAAAATATATACTTATAAAGCAAATAAAAGATTTTTTTGTCAAAAGCAAATAAAAGAATATAAGCATACATTTTCTGCATAGCAATGCATACAATAATGTAAGAAAAACAAAACAAAAAAGTATAGATAAAGAGATTGAGGACATTAAAATTAAAATACCTCATATTGCAGTGATTTATTACACGAAGTCAATGTCAAATGGGATTGCAATTTCACTTCGATACTAATTGATGATGATAATAGTAATATAAAGTTGATTGTGCGTGTCATGTTTGTTGCTTGTGCTCTACCCCCTCCTATGCAATACCAATTATATATATAAGTGTTATGTTCGAAATATTAATAGACGTTTGATTTAGAATAGTTTTGGAATATGAATGTGTAGGTATTGTGAATGAAATTAACAAATCACCGACAAAATAAGTAACGTAAATAATTAGTAACGTAATTTGAGTATTAATTGGTAATCAAAATTGAGTTTAAATAAAATAAAATTGGATTAAAGGCCAAGCAATCAAGCATACAACCGTCATAGATTAGATGGAAATTGTTTTAATTGTCAAAATTGATGGAAGGTAAAAGGTGAAACGCAATTAAGATTGAAGGGTAAAAAATGAGCATTGATTGTTCAAAAAGTCTTCTTTATATGTTTATAGATAGATATAGATTGATCGTGTATATTAGAATTTGAAAGATTTAACATATGGATTGTAATTGAGAAATTATTTAATTTGAAGACTAAGTAATGTTTTTTTAATTGGACAATAACTTTTATAAAGCTAAGTTTTTTTATTGAACGTTTACATTAGAATTTGAAAGATTTAACAAATGAATTGTAATTGAAAATTTATTTATTTAGAGGCTAAATTAATGAGTCATTAATTGGACAAAAGCTCAATTTTATATGTAGAAGATAGATAGATAAATCGATAGATATAAAGATTTGAGTAACTAATTAATATAAATAAAAAAATAAAAGATAAAATAATAAAACTAAGTCGTTAAGAAGGGGAATTGAACCCTAGACTTTTTGTGTTATGAGAGTATTTTTAACCATTGAGCTATATTAGAAGATATAGATTGTAATGAAAGGTTAACAAAAAAATAAGAGATAATCTCTCATATTTATTAGGCATTAATTGCACCCGTAGTCTACTTTATATATTTATAGATAGATTTTCTTCGAGTTATATTACGGAAATTTCCGTTGGTAACCCAGAGTTTTTAACTTTTTCGCAAAGACCCCAAAGGTTTTGACAATTTTGTTTGATAGTCCTGAGTTTTTGACATATTTTGTTTAGTAGCCCTGAGTTTTTGACTTTTTCGCAAAATCCCCTCAAGTTTTGATAATTTTGTGTGGTAACCCTGAGTTTTCAATTTTTTCGCCGGATACCCCTCCATTCATTTCACTTAAAAAACGTTAACTTTAATTTAGGGTTTAAGTGTAGGGTTTAGGGTTTATGTTTAGGGCTTAGGGGTTTAAGGTTTCAGGTTTAGGATTTAGGTTTAGGCTTTTCGGGGTTTTCGCGAAATATCCAAATCATTTTAGGGTTTATAATTTATTTATTTTTAAAATTAAAATCGTTTGTATTTAACGATTTGAATATTTCGTGAAAACCCTAACCCTAAACCCTAAACCCCAAAAGCCTAAACCTAAACCCTAAATTAATTAAAGCTAATATTTTTTAAGTGAAATGGATGAAGGGGTATCCGGAGAAAAAATTAAAAATTTAGGGTCACCACACGAAATTGTCAAAACTTAGGGTTACCAAGCGAAATATGTCAAAAACTCAGGGTTATCAGGCGAAATTTTCAAAACCTTGGAGAATTTCGCAAAAAAGTCAAAAGGTCAGGGTTACGAGGCAAAATTTCCATATTAAGAATAGGGAGTTTTGCGCCAAACCACCCATTATATGGTCGATTTTGCATGAAACCACCCTTTACATCGATAATTATTTTAAACCACCCATAAATGGCCATCCGTTAACAATGAGCCACCCACGAGCTTCTTCCGTTAGTTTCTCCATAAAAAAATATAAAAAGACCAAAATACCATTGAAGGGTTAGAGTTTTTGCGATTAGGGTTTAGGGTTTTCATGGTTAGGGTTTAGGGTTAGGGTTTTTGCCATTCTTCCTCCACCCTAAGCCTTAATTGCAAAAACCCTACCCCTAAACTCCAAAACCTAAACCCTAATTATGAAAACCCTAACCCTAAATCCTACACCTAAACCCTAAATCCCTAAGCCCTTAACCCTAAAAACTTTTTTAGGGCTTAGGGTTTATAATTTTTTTTAAAATGAAACCATTTTTTTGATTGCTTTTTTTGGGACATTAAAATCCTAAACCCCAAAACCCTAAACCTAAACCCTCTCATTCTAATTTAAAAAAAATAAACCCTAAATCCTAATTTTTTTAGGGTTACAGGCTTAGGAATATAGGGTTTAGGTTTAGGATTAATTAGGGTTTATGTTTAGGGCTTAGGGTTTAGGGTTTAGAGTTTAGGAATAATGACATTTTTTTGAAAATTTGATATACTTACAAGGTTATTTTTGTCTTTTTATATATTTTTTAACGGAGAAACTAACGGAAGAAGCTCGATCGTGGGTGGCTCCTTGTTAACATAGGGTTATTTATGAGTGGTTTTAAATAATTATCGATATAACGGGTGATTTGGCGCAAAACCCCCTTAAGAATATGGAATTTTTTTTTGCTAGATTCTTCATCAAATACAAGTCATATGAACACTAAAAAGACACATGGTTTTTTTAGTATTTGTCTATAAATACATGTTAACAGTCTCTAATTGAAAACTATATCATAACTACACCGCAGCTAAATACATTTTCTATTTATACAATGTTCGCAAGTGCACGTACTACATTTACGTGCCAAGGTTGGCATGTGCACGTAATACATGTATGTGGTTGGCATGTGCACGTAATACATGTACGTGGCTGGCATGTGCACGTAATACATGTACGTGCCAAATTGCACAGATATAGGGCACATGCACGTGCACATGTAGCTTGTACGTGCCTAAATACATACTGGGCATGCACGTGCACGTGTAGCTTGTACATGCCTAAATACATACTGGGCATGCACGTGCATGTGTAGCTTGTACGTGCCTATGCCCATTCTGTTCGTGCCCAACGGTACAATTTCAACTATCACTTTTTTGAATTATGACCGTTGGAATGTACCGTTGGAATTTTTGACACTATATATATCAAGCATATTCTAGCCTTTCATTCATTCATTTTTCTCAATATCTCCATAATTCAAAAAATGTGTTTTTGTACAGAAATGTCAAAAACTTCTGAAGAGACAGTTCAGACCGAATCTGTACAGGTATGTATATTAAACTTTTCATTATATTATACATTTCCTTTTGAATAGATATATGAATTTAGTATAAGTTTTTGACTTAAATATTTATGACATTTTACGATAATTTATGACATTTTATTTTGAATAGATATTTATGACATCAAGTTTGAATAGTTTGAACAATATAAATGTCATATACTTTATGTGATGAATATATGTAAATTTTGTTTTGAATTGAAATACGTAGTACGTTTTGATATTGAATAGATATTAAGGAAGTAATTTAGTCTATTTATTTGTTAAATAAGAAATTAAGAAATGATTACTTTTGACTTCATAATAGGTATGCACGAGAGATTACTCGGATGAGTTTTCCGTAGACTTGGTGTGGGATAGTCGTGAAGAAATGATAAAGTGGGCTAAAGAGAAGGGTCGGGAATTGATGATGGTTATAATCACTCAAAGTTCGTCTCCTACATGGTTGAAGCTAACGTGCGAGAATTACGGTGCTTATAGACCTAGAAATATCGAGGGGGGCAGAACTAACACAAAGAAGAAGCAATGTCCATTTTCCTTGGTTGGATTTCGTTTGAGAAACGATGTCGAAATAGAGAAAGAAAGATGGATGGTCACGTCGCGTAGCGGATACCACAACCACGAGCTCCCGACTAGTTTGATTGGTCATGCATATATGGGTCGAATGACCCCGGAGTAGGAGAAGCTGGTTAGGAGGTGGTCCGTTATGCGCATGCCGCCAATGTCCATTGCGTTTGAGTTGCGAAAGCAATTCCCTGAAAATGTGACATCGATCAAACAAATTAACAACTTTCGGCAGAAAGTTCAATCTGAGGATCATGGGGAGTTAACGGTCATCCAGTGGACTCTAAGGTACCTTAGAGATGAGAAGTACAGAATGTATACTTTGAGAGAAAAGGCTACTGCCCCTGCTAAAGTCACTTCACCTGATGAAGTTGTTCCCGAAGTCACTGCACCTGCTGAATTGGAAATCTTATTCTTTGCTAACCCGAAGTCACTGCACCAACTGAAGTTGTTCCCTTACGTGGTTGTTATCGACAACACATACAAAACGAATAGGTGTGTGTTCATTATATTTCATTATGTTACCTTATTGTATGTTATTTATTTTAAAGTTGTGATACACTCACAGGTATGGCATGTCTCTGGTGGAGATGGTTGGTTTTTCATCCACTGATAAGACATTCAACATTGCATTTGCGTTTACTAAGGGGGAGAAAACACTTCATTACACCTTTGTGATGAAAAGGTTACTGAGATTATATGAGCTTGTGGGAAAATATCCAATGGCCATAGTGACCGATCGAGAACAAGCTCTTATCAATGCAATCAAGATAGTTTTTGGAGATACGGTGAAACACCTTTTGTGTTGGGTGCATGTAAAACACAACATCGAATCGTATGCTCTCAGCGTCACGAAGGAGAAAGATACAGCCGATAAATTTGCGGGAAAATGTTGGGGGCTATTTTTGTCGAGCACGAAGGAATCCTATGAAAAGAGACTCGAAGAGTTGAGGAAAACATGGTACAACGGGCTCGTGGGCTATGTGGAGAAGACGTGGCTCAATCCGTACAAGGAGAATATAGTAAGAGCTTGGACCGATGTTCATCTTCATTTCTTCACCAGAACCACAAACAGGTAATTTTAAACACTAATATGTATGGATTATATTGTACACACATGTTACTTTATATCATTTTGTTTTTGCAATAGGGTTGAGGGTATCCATCACAATTTGAAGGATTTCTTGAAATCCTCTCAGTTCGGGTTCAACGGATTGATTCTGAGGATCCACAAAGCTTTGGAAAACCAGGTTGTAAATGTTAGGGAAACAATAGAGATGTCACGTTGTAAAGTGCCGGTTGAAGTGCATGATTTGCCGGAACCAATAGCAAGAATATTTGGCCCACTATTTTATAGAGTGACCGATAAGTGTTTGAAGATCTTGCTGGATATGTATTACGCTCTAGTGCAAGGGATAATTTCGAGAGATTGCATTGATCATTGGTAGAGAAACTACTTTGGGCTCCCGTGCATCCACATAATTGCTAATGCGATTTTCACGTCGACTCCGATCATGCCGAGCGAGATACACCTATTTTGGAGGCAAGTGGTGTAGGAAGGCATTTCTGACAATACAGATACGGTGAAGACAAATGACACAATACCCCTATCTACTAAGGATGCTAGGTGGAGAGAGATGGATGACAGACGTCAGAGGGGTGATTTGAATGAAGACACTGAATATCAGATCTTAAAGTTGTTCGATGACAAGGAAAATCCGCATAAATCAACACTGAAGGAGCCACGACCATTACAACCTCGCCCTCGGCGCCCACGACCACGCCCTCGGCCGCCATGACCATCATCCGGTACATCAACACCTTGCCATGGGCCATCATCCCGCACATCAACACCAATACTTCCCCCTCGTCTTCCCCGAGTCCTTTGTCCCGTAATCACACTCGTTGAGGGCGGGCCATCTGCAACCCACCACCGGGGCTCCAACCGCTCCCCAGCATGGCCCGCACCAGCCCCAGCCCGGCCCGCACCAGCCCCAGTCCGCCCCGCACCAGCCCCATCATGCCCCACCCCAGCCCCAGCACGCCCCACCCCAGCCCGCCCCGCCCCAGCCCCAACACGCCCTACCCCAGCCCGCCCCGCCCCAGCCGTGCCCAACCCAACCGCGCCCCGGCCCGCCGCAACCCCGCTGCCCTCGCCGCCAGAGCCACCCACGCTCGCGCCTTGCGTGCCCGCCGCGCCGCCAGAGTCTCCCTCGTGCTCGGCATGCGTGCCCACGCCCTCCCGCTGTGCTTGACCGCCGCCGTCTCCAATGGTGCTTGTCTGCCGCCCGGTTCGCGTGGCCATGGTTGATGGAAGGAGGAAGAAAGGAGATGGAGGATGGAAGGAGGAAGAAATGAGATGGAGGTGGTGTTTGAACAAAGAAAGGAGATGGAGGATGGAAGGAGATGGAGGCGGGAGAATGGAGGGGTAGAAAATGATTTGGTGGGGATAGC
This sequence comes from Rheum nobile, assembly GCA_027886185.1. Classification (NCBI taxonomy): domain Eukaryota; kingdom Viridiplantae; phylum Streptophyta; class Magnoliopsida; order Caryophyllales; family Polygonaceae; genus Rheum; species Rheum nobile. Next base: position 10,491,182 of record WOAB01000563.1, on the reverse strand, counting down.
TGCTAGGTTAAAAAATGTAATCTAGTAGCTATAAAAATAAATAAAAATAAACTAAAACAAAGCAAAAGGCATGTACGTGCCTTTGCTCATATTAAATCCGTTTACGTGCCAGGCACGTACAAGTTAGGTTTGTACGTGCCTTTGTTTTTTTTTTTTTTAAATTATGGCAAGTAAATGCATTCCATTTACGTGCCAGGCACTTATAAGCTAGGCTTGTATGTGCCTTTGCTTTATTTTTTTTAAAAATATTTATACGTGTCTTTGTCACGGCCACGTGATTTATGTACTTGCATTTTTATAATATATTTAAAAATTATATATAGCAGCCTCCATAACTATTCCTTGAAATCAATTACTTTTACATATTGTCAATCAAAAGTTGGTTTAGTTGCTGTAATATCGGGCTCATAGTGAGCGATTAAAGTTAATTTTTTTTCCTACCAAAAAAAAAAAGCTAATTCTTTTTTGCCGATTGAATTGGACTAAGACAATAAGTTTCTTGAAAATCATTTTAAAATAATATATTATAATTCAGGCCTGAATTTTTTAGTTTGCTGATGTCATCCACAATCTCTTCGTTGATCAACGTATCGGTGCTCTTAAAGAATTTTTATTTCTCAGTTGGACTGCTTGATTGTGCAGAAATAAAATGATTTTTAAAGGCCAACACTTGAATGAAATGGTCATACAAGAGCACACTAAAAGTCTAGTTCATGATTATGCTCGGCTTGCTAGTAAGCAATTTATGCCCCACTCCCTCTTTCTAGTCTACTTTCGCTGGATGGAATATTCAAAATCGATACTGACGCAACAACCTTTGCAAATGGACTGATAGACTTAGGCATGGTTTGTCGCGATTCGAATGGTCGAGTTCTCTCAACTACTGTAAAGCGGGTTTGAGGTAATGACGATGTTCTTTTTGCTGATGCAATGGTTTTGTTGGTGGGCTTTCTACTATTGTCTCGCTTGGTTTGGGGTCGATTATTGTTGAATCTGACTCCCTCCATCTTATTCAGAAGTTGCGTCATACTGGCTTTTCCTTGACTTATTAATGAGCAATCATCAAGAATCTAGAATCAGCTCATGATGTTGCAGAGAGAATGAAAAGAGAGAGATCGAGTGAAAGAAAAGAGAGAGAAGCTGAAATTTTATTAATGACTGAATTGAATCAACAGGGAATTACACAAATGTATTTATACTAGTACACTGCATCTACTTAACCATTTTGTTACATAGTTAACTAACAAACAAGTTGCTGACGTCAGCTTAAGTAATCTCTAACAAACTTAATTGACTTCAACACTCCCCTTCAAGCTTGAGTTTGAATTGATTCACAACCCCCAGCTTGAAAATAAGTTTCTTAGTTGAGGGATTTACAGAAAACCACCCCTTAAATAGGCCTATTTGTCCACAACCACCCGTTATACACGTAATTACTTGAGTCCACCCTTTAAATGCATTCCATTAACACTGAACCACCCATACCCCAAATCCGTTCATTTCCTCCGTTATCTAGTGTGCAATTACCATTATCCCTTCATTTATCCGGTTTTTGAGCGGTTCTTTCATTTTTTTTTGGGTTTGATTTTTGGTTATTAAAAACCGGGTTTAGTGCCCAGAAAACCATTAATACGAGTTCAGTTCCCCTCAAACCATTTCCAAATTCTGGAAATCGTTCTGGAAACATTAATACGAGTTCAGTGCCCCTCAGATCCATGCACTTTTTGGAACAGTGGGTGAAACTAGGGCGTATTCGTTTGATTCAATCGATGATCAACGGACGAAGACGGAAGATCCAGATCAGGATTCCTCTGTTTTCGATTCGGAGAGTTGCGTTAGCGGTGGCTCTCCGAGAGCTAGCTCCAGCTGTCCAGATGTCTTCAGTGGCGGACTGGTCATGTTAGACGAGGAGGAAGACAGGGTTCACAGAGTGATCAAGCACAAGTTTCTGTCCTGTTTGGGCGAGTACTTGGCACCCCGGACCACGGTGATGGCGATCCAAAAGAAGAACTGGTCTTCTAGCTTTGCAACGCAGACGAAAGCTCAGTCCTTCCAAATCCACCGCCGATTCATGGAGAGTCAAGCCCCTGGGAACAGGGATGCCAATTTGAAGTTTGCTTGGTTTGGTACTTCTAGAGATGGAGTTGAGCGGATCATGTCTAACGGCTTTGGTCTCTCAGAGTTGAACCAGAACGATGGAATGTACAGCAGCGAAGTTTATCTCTCCACTGATGATTCGCCATTTGAGAGGTAAGCTCTTGAAATGATTGTTTTTTGTTTTGGTGTTCAGTTCCGTAGGGAATCTGTTCGATGAAATGCTTCTTATAGAACGACTGGTATTTTTGTAGTTGGTTTTTAACTTGGGTTTCTGCTATTGTTTGGCTTTTCAGTGTGCAATCAGCTGATGTGGATGAAGATGGGCTCAGACATGTGGTGCTCTGTAGAGTTCTGTTGGGGAAGATGGAGGTTATTCATCCTAATTTTACAGATTCCAAATCGCGTGAGATTTCTAGAATTTGGAAATGGTTTGAGGGGCACTGAACTCGTATTAATGGTTTTCTGTTCACTAAACCCGGTTTTTAATAACAAAAAACCTAACCCAAAAAAAATGAAAGAACCGCTCAAAAACCGGATAAATGAAGGGTATAATGGTAATTGCACACTAAATAACGGAGAAAATGAACGGATTTGGGATATGGGTGGTTCAACGTTAACAGAATGCATTTAAAGGGTAGGCTCAAGTAATTACGTGTATAACGGGTGATTGTGGGAAAATAGGCCTATTTAAAGGGTGGTTTTATGCAAATCCCTCTTCTTAGTTTGATCCAGGCTAAGCACCTTAGTAAACAAATATGTAGGTTGTTCTTTGGTGTTGATATACTTTGGCACTAACTCCTTGTCTATGATTTTGTCTCTCACTAGATGGCAGTCAGCCTCTATGTGTTTCGTTCTCTCATGAAACACAAGGTTTTTTGCTATATGTATAGCAGCTTGATTGTCACAAAATAGCTCAACAACTTCACCTTGACTTATTCCTAAGTCTTTCAACAATCTGACCAAGCATGTAATCTCACAGCTTGTAGTTGACATTGCCATGTACTCTAACTCAGTTGTAGACATAGCAACAAACGATTGCTTCTTAGTTGTCCAGGAAATTAATGACTTCCCTAGTAACACACAGAATCCAGTGGTTGATCTTCTTGTCATTGGACAATTAAGAGTGCCAATCAACATCACAGAATGCATGAAGTTTTAATTCACTTTCACTGCAAAAGTAGTCCTTGCCCTGGTGAAGTCTTTAAGTACATCAGTAAGTGCTTAGATGCCTTCCAATGTTCTGTGCTTGGTTGATGCGTTCCGAGGTGGCTCGGAGGCACGTGGTTGCCCGATCTAGGCAGGAAGTGGCCTATGTCCCTTCTCATGGTAACCGGGATAGGTACGAACCACCGGATGGCTGGTTTGCGGGTCTCTTGTGCTCGCTTTGGGCAAGGGTGGGGTGAGACGCTCGAAGAGACGAGCTACGGAATGCAGTAGCGTCTACAGTGGAAGAAGGAGATGCAAAGTAAGATATGTGTTTGACGTCTGAACCCAAAGAAGGAGGAAAACTCGACTCGTACTTTACTTGGGTTAATTTGAACATGAAGAACAATGAGTACATCGAAGGCTATTTAAAGCCATAAGGCTCGGCCAAGAACCCTAATGGGCTTGGGCCGAAAACACGTTCTTTGTTGGCCCAAAAGTCACAATCTAATCATATTCTAACCCATCAATACAAGCCGAAATGATGATTGTGTACTATGACCCTCCCTTGCCTCATTGCACAATTCAATTCCCTATGATCCATCTCTTAACCCTCTCTGGGAATTATTGTGTAATGCGATAAATGGCCTTTCCCGATTTCTTTTATGGGAACGTACTTTCAGGTCCTATGTTTTCAAACCCCACATCCAAGGTTCCCATATACCCCTCTAGCATAGTGAAAAAATTGTCAGAAAGGAACTAGGATGGACTACCCTCTAAACGGCTAGTAAGAGAATTGCTCCTCCCAAGACGACATTTATGGCAAATCTTCCAGCGTCAGAAGTGTCTTCTCAGCTGTGAACAGTTTCCATTCTTGAAGTGGTTGAGTTTTTTGAATTTGTGACCGTTCAACTTAAAAAAACTAAACAAAGAAAAGGCTGCAAATCCTTGGAGCCGTTTCAATGCTTCAGATTTCCCAGTATTTCTCTCAACGACTCGATCTCTCCAACGGCACCAACAGCACTCAATGATTATTAAAGGGCTCCTGTTGATTGAACCAAGCACTTTGCCTTGCTACTCTCCAGCTCTCCCCTTCTCTCAATTGTTCCTTTTCTATTTCTCACTTCTAAAAAAACCCCAGCTTCTTAAATGGCCGACAAAAACCCTAACCCTAATCTTGTTCGGGATGAGGAAGAAGCTGCACTCCTCAAAGCTTTCAGAGAAAAGAAAGCAGCCTCATCCTCGAAATCCCTTGATGTCACCCCCTCTCAAAACCCTATAGCCCAACAAGCTGAGGAGAAAGTAAAGGAACTCCCTCCTGTGTCCGCATCTGCTACCCACACCGTCTCAGAAAGAGGCTCCCACGACTCCTCTCCGGACAAGGACACCCAGGAGATCCACAGCTCAGAGCCGTCGCCTGCAAGCCTTAAATCCAAACCTGCCTCTAACCCTGCTCCCTCAGTTGCCACAAGGCTCAAACTTCGCAAACGCAGTTCCCAGGCCTTGGTTCCTTACAATCCTGCCTCAAAAAAGCCCAAATCCACGACCCTTTCCTCCTCCTCTCTGGGACAAGTGTCTTCCTCCTTCTCTAAGAGGAAGATACTCAAGCCTCTCATTATCGGAAAAGAGTTCTGGACCCAAACCCTAGAGGACGAAGATGAAGATTAATTCGGTGAAGCCCTCAGTGAGTTTCACTCTCTGCTCCAGTACCAAGGATGGGACCAGATCTTGGTGGAGCCCTCAGTTATTAGCGGGTTTATTGGTGCCATTCGGGTAGATTTAGACACATTCATGTGTATGGCGTTTGGGGGCGAAGTTTGGTGTTTTTGGAGGTGTTTGAGCTGTTTTGGAGATCATAGGAAGCCACAAGGAGAAGACGCCAAGGAAGTGAAGAGAAGAGTAGAAGAACAGTGGGCTGAATTTAAATGGTTCGTTCTCTCTACTCAGATGTCCAAATGGAGTGATTCCAATTCGAGGAGTTAGATCTTGAAGTCTACTACAAGTCCTCAAAATATGAGCGCAATCCGAGTTGAGAATCAAAAGTTATGGCATTTTTACTGAAGTGTCGCAGAAGCTGAAGTACTGGAATCCCACCGCACCCAGCGGTGGGCACTGCCGCACCCGCGGCGAGGTCGTCAGAGAACTGGAGTTTCTGTTAAATGGCCGCACCCGGCGGTGGAGCCACCGCACCCGCGGTGGAGACGCGCTGAAAGTCTTTTACGAGTTTTCTTATTCCCGTTTTATTTTATTTCCGAAACTTTATTTCCAAGTTTGTTATTTTTCTTTTCTTTATTTCTGAATTATTACTTTAGTATTTAAGTTAGGTTTAAGACTTTTTAGAGAGGATCCAATTCTCAAAACTAGTTGCCACAGAGAAAATAGTTAGACCTAGTTTCATTCATCGTTGTTTTTCCCTTTTGCTCAGGCAGACAATTGAAGCCTTTGGATTGATTGGATTGTGAGGTTATTCCTTTACTCTTTCTATGATTGTATTAATTTTCTCTCGTGCTTAATCTCATTGATCATATATCGATTCCCCTTGATTTGTTGATTAGGAAATCAATTAGATTGTTAATAGTAGTTCCCTCTAGTCTGACAACCTAGAGAAATTAGTATTATGCTATTGGTTCCCCTTTTCCATACAACCTGTTGAGATTGTTATTGATCATACTACTAAGGATTAGAGGATACTGGTTGAGAATCTAAATCCCTTAGTTTGTGTAGAGAATTAATTGCATGCAATTGTATGACTGGTTGCTACACTTGCATGTACCTATCTATTCCTGAACTTCCTGCTGCTATTGAATTAAATCGTGAAGGTTAGTAGGGATTTGTTTAATAGTTAGGGTTATCAAGACTGGTTGGACTGGTAACTATTTCAGAACAAGGATTATGACTTTCATGAGTATTGAGGACTAGGAATAACCAATGATCGATCTATCAATCTGAAGTGTGGATATTTGTTTGGCTGAGTTATTTTTCCAATTTGATTTCAAGTCTTTGTTTTTATTTATTTTGGTTTTAATCAGCAAACCCCCTTGGTTACTTGTTGGTATACAATTACATCATTGGAATAGTATTTGATTCTCTGTGGGATTCGACCCTTACTTACCAGACTACATTAGTTAGGTTTGTTTAGGATTATTTTGTATAGGTGTCACGACAACGCCTATCAAATTGGTGCCGTTGCCGTGGAGTCAATTTTACTATTCTAATTGTGTGTTTGTTTACCAACTGTTGTGTGGACCTATCTTACGGTCCACACCTGTGTTACTAATTGGTTTCATTGAGATCTCAATCCAGACAGATGGCAACATTTGATTTTTACTATCAGCAGCAAGGCTGGCCCCATTACTATCCTGAACCTCAAGAGACGAGCCAAAGTTCATATACGTCAATGGAGGAGGGCTTCAAGTCACTTGTGCAGAGCATGATGACTATTCATCAGGCGACAAACTCCAACATCCAACTTCTAACAACTCAAGTTGGAAGTTTGGCAACTCAGCTTGGAAGGTTGGCTCAAGTTGTGGCAAATATGAATGAGGATTTTGAAAAGCCACCATCCCAACTGACCCCAGTGGCTAATGTGAGTGGCATATCACAACTGAAAGGAGAAAAGACAGAGGAGAAAGTCGAGAACCAGCGTCCGCAAGTTTGGACAAAATTTTGCGGACCAGTTCTTGGAGTATACCCTTTGGAAGCGATTCCTGTTGATTACACTCCTCCACCTCGTGATCCTAGGAAGCCACCTCCTCACCTTCCTAAGATGCTAAAAGTGAAGAAGAAGCCGGTGCTTAATATGGAGCCGCGCAGCTCCATAGGTGAGCATGAGGTAAATCTCCCTTTACTTGATCTGATGCATGCTGTGCCTAAATTTGCTAAATACATGAAATGCTTATGCTGGCCTAGGAAGAGGAAGAAATTGACAAGAGTAATTAATTTGAATGAACATGTGTCTGCTGCATTCGGAAGACATTTGCCTGAAAAGTGTAGTGATCCTGACATGTTTAGTATTCCTTGTGATATAGGTTACTCCAGGTTTGATCATTGCATGTTAGACTTGGGCTCATCTATTAATGTGTTACCCTACTCTGTGTATAAATTGCTAGATCTTGGACCTTTGCTTGAAACTGATTTAGTTATTCAATTTGTGAATGGATCCAAAGTTTTTCCGAAAGGAATAGTTGAGGATGTTCTTGTAAAGGTTAATAAGATGATTTTTCCTGTGGATTTTGTGGTGTTAGACATTGGTTATGATATGCATGTGCCCCCTATACTGTTAGGTAGGCCTTTTCTTAAGACTGCTAACATCCGAATCATTATGAGTAGAGGTATTGTGTCTGTGAAGTATGGGGGTGATAGGGTGACATTTAAGATATTTGATCATAAGAAACACCCTCCTGATAGTAAGTCTGTGCTGTGTTCTGGATTGAGTGATATCACATGATCATAGTAGCACAATGTCAAGCCATGACAATAACTAAGGCGCTATCCGGGAGGCAATCCGAGGTATGCTTTTCTTTTCTTGTTTTTCTTTCCTTATTTTTGCATTTGTTTTGGTGTGTTTTTGTTCTTGTTTTTGTTTCCGACTAACCTGTAGGGAGGAGACCCATGCCTATTGAAGAAAGTGTTTACCACCATTGTAAGTCTTTCCTTCCCTGCACTAAGTCACCCCCCGAAAAAACCTTAAACGGGGAGCAAAAAAAAAAAAAAAAAAGTTTTACCGAAGGCCAGCTGTCCAGAATTTCCCATGGAGAAGGTGCGTATCATGTTGTCAAGGAGGATACATTGCCTTACACTTGATTTGGCAACGATGATGGCCCTACAATTGACAGCTGAGGAGAAGGAACACTAGAACCCACACCATGATTACATCTGGGCTCCACCATGTGTTCCTAGAAGGCCGTGCAACCCCGCCATACATGCTATACCACTATTCACCAAAGTGGTTCCCTTTTGGTTGCACGGTAGGAGAAGATTATAGAGTTGATGAAGACACCCGCCCAACACCAGAGACCTAGGCATTTATTGAGAAGACCGCCAGCGACACCTACAGTGTCCAAGCAGCTTGGCGACGTTTGTGAGTTATTTTTTGCTTTTCCCTGTGCTTCTATTCTTTTGTCTTTCATTACATTGAGGACAATGCAATGTTTAAGCATGGGGGAGAGTTCTATACTTGCTACGTTGTTGAGGAGAAAAAAAAAATTGAAAAAGCCAAAAATTGAAAAAAGGCATACATAAAAATCCTGGGATAGGTCGAAAACCCGAAAGGGCGGCCTAGGCAATAAGCACGGTGGCTTGGACCAGCATTAGGCTGGGGTAATATGAGGTCAAGAGTGACGTGAGCATAATGTGAGCACATCTTTGAAAAAAAAATATGAGTGGCTTGGTGAAAACCCGAAAGGGCGCCTTGGCAAAATGAGCGAAAAAGAAGAAGAGTGATTTTAGGATTTCTCTTTATTCTTGGCGAGGCGTCATAAGAAGAGGAGTCAAAGAAGGATTGTCGGGTAGGTCACTCTGGGAGGCATAAGGAGCAATAGATGGAGGCTAGGATTAGAGGTTACTCACACTATTGGATGTCCGGGTTAAGCTTGGGGGAAGTACTCTGCTTGCCCCTTAAGCTTGTTGAGTATGGATGTATTGTAGATGAGATTGGTGCCAGGAGCTTTGGCATGGGTTAGGTGACTCTTAGTTGGAGGATATGCTTCCTGAGACCTTGGGTGCTGCATTGGAGGAGTGGACTTTCTTTTAGTTTACTCGAGGACGAGCAAAGGTCTAAGCATGGGGGAGTTTGATAAGCACTACTTTGTAGGGCTTAAGTAAGAGTTATTAGAGGGTTTATTGGTGCCATTCAGGTAGATTTAGACACATTCATGTGTATGGCGTTTGGGGGCGAAGTTTGGTGTTTTTGGAGGTGTTTGAGCTGTTTTGGAGATCATAGGAAGCCACAAGGAGAAGACGCCAAGGAAGTGAAGAGAAGAGTAGAAGAACAGTGGGCTGAATTTAAATGGTTCGTTCTCTCTACTCAGATGTCCAAATGGAGTGATTCCAATTCGAGGAGTTAGATCTTGAAGTCTACTACAAGTCCTCAAAATATGAGCGCAATCCGAGTTGAGAATCAAACGTTATGGCGTTTTTACTGAAGTGTCGCAGAAGCTAAAGTACTGGAATCCCACCGCACCCAACGGTGGGCACTGCCGCACCCGCGGCGAGGTCGTCAGAGAACTGGAGTTTCTGTTAAATGGCCGCACCCGGCGGTGGAGCCACCGCACCCGCGGTGGAGACGCGCTGAAAGTCTTTTACGAGTTTTCTTATTCCCGTTTTATTTTATTTCCGAAACTTTATTTCCAAGTTTGTTATTTTTCTTTTCTTTATTTCTGAATTATTACTTTAGTATTTAAGTTAGGTTTAAGACTTTTTAGAGAGGATCCAATTCTCAAAACCTAGTTGCCACAGAGAAAATAGTTAGACCTAGTTTCATTCATCGTTGTTTTTCCCTTTTGCTCAGGCAGACAATTGAAGCCTTTGGATTGATTGGATTGTGAGGTTATTCCTTTACTCTTTCTATGATTGTATTAATTTTCTCTCGTGCTTAATCTCATTGATCATATATCGATTCCCCTTGATTTGTTGATTAGGAAATCAATTAGATTGTTAATAGTAGTTCCCTCTAGTCTGACAACCTAGAGAAATTAGTATTATGCTATTGGTTCCCCTTTTCCATACAACCTGTTGAGATTGTTATTGATCATACTACTAAGGATTAGAGGATACTGGTTGAGAATCTAAATCCCTTAGTTTGTGTAGAGAATTAATTGCATGCAATTGTATGACTGGTTGCTACACTTGCATGTACCTATCTATTCCTGAACTTCCTGCTGCTATTGAATTAAATCGTGAAGGTTAGTAGGGATTTGTTTAATAGTTAGGGTTATCAAGACTGGTTGGACTGGTAACTATTTCAGAACAAGGATTATGACTTTCATGAGTATTGAGGACTAGGAATAACCAATGATCGATCTATCAATCTGAAGTGTGGATATTTGTTTGGCTGAGTTATTTTTCCAATTTGATTTCAAGTCTTTGTTTTTATTTATTTTGGTTTTAATCAGCAAACCCCCTTGGTTACTTGTTGGTATACAATTACATCATTGGAATAGTATTTGATTCTCTGTGGGATTCGACCCTTACTTACCAGACTACATTAGTTAGGTTTGTTTAGGATTATTTTGTATAGGTGTCACGACAACGCCTATCAACCCTTCTCAGTCTCCGACGAAGTCGTGCGCCTCTTCTACCAGTCCATGACCTTTGTGCCAGCCAAAGAAAACTCTCCCTACAACGAGGCCATCATTCAATGGAAGGGAACTATGTATCCTCTGTCCCCCAACATCATTGCCTCCGCTCTAGGGATTGAGCACAGGTTAGGCTTTGACATTTTGCACCAAAAGAAGACATGGCCCAAAGGAAAAGGCTACAAAACCAAGACTGAGGTGGTAACCAAGCTCTATGATGGCGACACTCCAAAGAGCCTGCAAACTAAGGGACTCTCCATCTCCAACAAGCTGTTGTACTTCTGGCTCATCAGAAATTTGGTTCCCAGGTAGGAGCACAGAGCCACGGTTCTCATCACTAATGCAATTCTCATGGATAAGATTTTGTCCGGTGACCAAGTTGATCTCCCCCGGATAGTGTTGGCCCATATGCAGTTCTGTAAGTCTCATGAATCCCATGCCCTGCCCTTCCCTCACCTCATTAAACAACTTCTCTCCATGCTCAACCAATATCCTGATGACTTCCCTGAAACCGCCTACAACAAGTTCCTCACCATCACCACAGTAAGAAAACTCAAAACCAAAGATCACCAGGCCGCTCCCTCTGAAACACAAGCTGATCCGCCTAAGGAAAAGGCCAGTTCCCAAGCCTCCCCAAGCTCTGCCACCGCTCTACCCCACTCAAGACTCCTCTGTGATCCTAACTTCTCTGGGTCGTATTGAAAAAGGTATCACAGACGGTTCCCATGTTATATCAGTTGCCCTCCGTGATCAAGTAAATGAACTGGGGAAAACTAGAGCTGCTGTTTCCAGTCTGGTGGAGGTGCTTCAGAAAACCTGGGAGGATGCAACTGGAGCAAATCAGGCCACAGGCCAGGATGAAGGAACTGGCGACAAGAAGGATGATGAAGAGGAGGCCACTGACATGCCATAGGAACGTCTTTCCTAGTTCCCAGCGCTATGACGCCACAGTGTGCTAGTAGTTCCTTAGGATCCTACTCTCCTCTCCTATCCTCTCTTTTGTCTATCTCCAAGTTTATTTGTGATCTTTTGTGACTTTTTCTACTATGTGTCTGGACAATATATTAAGCTTTAATGACTAATGAACTTCTTTGGCTACGTTTCTAATGTATTTTTTGTCTCTGCCTTAAGTTTCTCTTATGGTTTCTGTCATGGGTTTAGCGCAAGTGTTTATTTCCCTTTGATATCCGTTCCTTGATAAGTTAATTGATCTTTTCGATGATGTTAAAAGGGGGAAGATTGGATAGGAACCTTGAACTTTTGGAAACTACTGGACTCATAGGAACTCTGAACTCGTTCTATTTCTAAGGGGGACTTGAATAACTTTGTTCATTTACTTAGGGGGAATTTGCAACTATTGAATGTTCTCTCATTATTTTATAAAGTTGTAAATCTCTTAGCTTAACTGTTCTCATGAATTTCATGTCCTTATTATGTTGCCAGTTTCCTTATATTTGTCATCATCAAAAAGGGGGAAATTGTTAGGAAACGGAACTCTGGAACTTTGGTTCCCCTGAGAGTTCCTTTCCTCAGTTTCTCTACTTTTGACGATGACAAATATTTTGATACTAATGTTTTATCTCAAAGATGTGTTTAGAGGAACCACATGACAATTGTTGGAACCATGGAAGCCAAACAAGATAAAGAAACCAAACAAGCAAGCCAAAGGAACCCAGGTGTGCCCAGAAATGCAACACGCGACTTTGCTTTTCCCGAGAAATCTGGGAACACCGAACCTCAGACAAAAGATGGTGAAAACGACTTGAGCGAAGCTTCCAAAAGTCTGTCACCATCCAGAGCAAAACTCCAAGATGCCTAGAATGTCGAACCTCGGACAAAGGCTGTTGAAAGCGACCTATCATAAAGTTGTCACCATCCAGAGGACAGTTCCCAAGTGTCCAGATTGTTGAACCTCAGACGAAAGGAGTTGGACAACGACTTGGCAGACTTGGCTGAAGCAGTTGATCAACCAAAGTGGATTCTGAGCTGCCTAGGTTGTTGGTATATGTCAAAGACAACGTGAATCAAGGATTACCACACATCCTAGGGCAAGCTTGATCTGTGAGAACCAAGAGAAGATCCAACCTCGAAGAATCCACTATATAAGGAATATAAGCTCTGCTATTATCTTTAAGTACAAAAACAAGAATCACACTCCATAGCAAACATCAAAGTGTGAACTCTCAAACAAGATCATCAATGCAAACTGAGATCAGAAGGAACTAGTCAAGGAACCCGAGAGCTGAGTGCTAGTTCCTGTGACTGTAAGTGAGTTAGTTCCTTGGTGCTAAGGATTGCTTCTTGGATTGATTATAATTTGTGTTAAGTTATCTAGGATTGTCTAACTGTGTGTAAGGCAAAGAAACTGTGTGTTTGTTCCTAGGATAAGCTGTAACCAAAGAGATAAGAAATCAAGAAGTAGACCTTGAAATCCTTTCGAAAGAAAGGTAGTGGTTTTTATCCTGGATTGCTAGTTGGCAATCAAAGGTTTCCACTATAAGGAACTCGTTCATTTGTATTTGATTGTTTATTTCCGCTGCGAAGGGAACTGAGAATTGATATTCTTAGTTCCTTAGTTATTTATCTAACGATCACGATCCTACATCATCAAAGACAACATGAATGCTTTCCTCAATTTTGCGAGTGCTCGTGTTATAGACTCTGTAAGCTTTGCTTGTCTTTGCATATCCCAAAAAGATTCCTTCATCACTTTATGGGTCAAAATTTCCCAAGTTATCCTTCCCATTATTGTGAATATAACACATGCATCCAAAAGCACACAAGTGGAAAATATTGGGCTTGCGGTCCCATATTAGTTCATAAGCAGTTTTATTCAATAGGGGACGCATCATGGCACGATTGAGGATATAGCACGCGGTGTTGATAGCTTCTGCCTAGAAAATCCTTGGAAGATTACTTGCAATGGGAAGAGTTCTAGCCATGTCTTCCAAAGTCTTATTCTTTCGTTCCACAATGACATTCTGCTGTGGTGTCCTAGGCGCGGAGAAATCATATGAAACTCCATGTTCCTCACAAAAATTGAGAAACATAGAATTCTCAAACTTCGTTCCATGGTCAGATCTAATGGCTTTCAGCTTCTTACCCAAACTTGTTTCCACCCTCTTGATGAAAGTCTTGAATGCGGAGAAGACTTCATCCTTTGAAGAAAGAAAAATTGTCCAATTAAATCTAGAATAATCATCGACGATTACGAAAACATACATGTTCCCTGCATGACTCCTTATTCTCATAGGACCACAAAGATCCATATGGATCAGTTCCAGAGGCTGATTATGATTATGCATATGTGAATCATCATAGAAAGCCATCTCTTTGGCTAATCAAGAGGAGAACAAGGAACTGTTGAGCTCCTTATTCTCATAGGACCACAAAGATCCATATGGATCAGTTCCTAGGGCCTTTGTTGAAGTTATCCTATGAGATGGCTTTCAAGGAGCATACCTTGTATTAGGGCGAGACCAAGACGCTCTCTTTGGACGAGTTTTGACCATCACTTTGGCATGTTTCACGCTCCTTCAAGAAAGCCATCTCTTTGGCTAATCAAGAGGAGAATCTCTTTGATGCGAACAACCCCTGAAGTGTCGTTGCAATCGCAGGATCTTCATTTCCTCAAGCTTGTAGTCGATTCTCCTCTTGATTAGCCAAAGAGATGGCTTTCTTGAAGGTGCGTGAAACAGGCCAAAGTGATGGTCAAAACTCGTCCAAATAGATGAACGTAGGGATCAACGTGATGATCGCGAGATACCGAAGAGACGGTGTTTGATTGCTCGAAGCAACGAGCTACGGGATAGTAGATCCTTGGGATCGTAGGGAAGATGCAAGGGATTTTGGAAAGGAGTAAACTCAACTTAATTCTCAAAATCTGCATAACATAACAAACTAGGGTTTGCTAGCTTAAATAACTACTTAGAAATAATAATAAAATAATAATAAGTTTAGAAATAAAAGTCTGTCGCCGAATCCCGGTCCAACTTCCGCGGGCGCGTAAACAAAACCGCGGGCGCGAAAACAAAACCGCGGGCGCGGAAACAAAACCGCGGGCACGGATTGGTCTCTGCAAAAAGGGGGGTCTTCTGTAGTGTCAAAACCGTGGGCGCGGAAAGGGCTTCCGCGGTCACGGAAAACATTCTGTAACAGTGGTATTCATCCGTGTTGAATCCGCAGGCGAAGATGGGGCTTCCGCGGTTGCGGAAAACATTTTGTAAAGTGGGCTTCATCAGGGACGAATCCGCGGGCGCGGAAATACTTCTGTAAAGTGGCTAAGGCGGAACCTCACCCAACCCTTCATAGGTCAAGAGAAGGACCCATTTAGGACTAGATGAACCCGAGTCACTCGCGTAAGCCCGGGAGACTAAGGATTGAGTCGCGCGTTCCATTGCCCTTGCGCGAGCTCTTGTTATCGGGCCATTCGAGCGCACTCCCATTGCTTCCTCTTCATCCTTCGCCGTCATCGAGGGGGTCATGGAGCTATCAATGTTCCTTTGCATGCAGTTTGTGAATCAGTCAAAGATTTGCATGTCCAAGCCTTCTATGCCACAGTTCCGTCTCATTAGCTATGGACGCAAAGCATAGAACCTCATTTGGCTTGAAATCTTTGTCAACAATGTACACATCCTTGAATCTGACTCCTCTGAGAATGATGTTCTTGGTTTCGCGATCCTTGACATAACGGTCTTGAGAAGTGAAGACTATCTTGTTGTTCCCTTGGTCGCAAAGCTGTGCAACACTCAACAAACTAAAGCCAAGTTCATGAACTAAACTTACCTCTCTTACCGTAATGCTGGAGTTTAGTTTTGTTTCGCCTGTTCCTATGATTTCTCTGCATCTCTTGTCTCCAAGGGCTACGCTCCCTCTGGAGTGTTTGTGAAGTGAGGTGAGTTGATCTTTTTTTTTGGTCATATGGCACGAACAAGCACTATCAATGTACCACTTCTACTCCCCCCTCACTTCAACCTGTACAGAAAAAGTTAAGGTTTGGCGACCCAGGCAAGCTTAGCCTTACCTGGTCGAGACACATAATGCAATTGTTCCCTAGGAATAGCACGATCAATGACAACAAATTTCTTCCTAGATCTAGCATGATTATGATTATGCATATGTGAATCATCATAAAAGTCATTCAAGTTCACATTATTACTCATACTGTTCCTTCTCTTTGTGTGCTCTTCGGAGAACTTCTTTTTCTTTTCACATTCTCTCTGTAAATGTCTGTTGTCCCCACAATACCAACACAACTTGAATTGATCCATCTGAACATACTTCTTGTTAGGCACAACACTCTTGCGTTGTTTAGCTCTTTCTGGGCAATGAACGTTGGATTGCTTTCCTCGAGACTGCTTGAGGAAGATTTTGTGAGCCGGTTGTCCGGTATACCACATTTGGTTCTCATTTAGCCCACTCTCAAGGACTTTTACACGTTCCTCAAGATTCTGATTCTTCTCTCTAGCATCTTATAGTTCCTTGTCTCTAGCTTCACGTAGTTCGAGAATGGATGGATCTTCCTTTTCCTTAGATCGTGTGTATCCAATGCCATATCTAGCCTCAATGAACTGTATGTCTCCAGTTTTAGATTTCTGTTCCACCATCATGGAATGGATCTTGTGAACATAGGCCTTCATCTCAAACATCTGTACTTCAAGCTTAGTTTGACCAGCTACAACACTTGCATCAGTATTGTTAGAGACTTCATTCATTAACATAGAGACTTTCTCGTTTCTTAACCTCTGAAGTTCCTCACGATTAGCATCACATGAAGAACAAGGAACAGTTGAGCTACTAGCAGTTTTAGATTTTTCTTCTCTTAAACTACTACACTCATCTTCAGAGTTGGCAAGTTCCTATTGTGTTTTCAAATTTTCAGAATACATTTTCCTTATAAGAGCAATCAATGATTTCTTGTCATAGTTCACGAGAGATTTCAAAAAGGTTTCAGGATTTACCTCAAGGTCCTCAGGCGGAGCGGTTGAATCACTAAGAGCCATCGCACACATCTCACCACCCCAAGCTTCAGGGTCTTCACCATCATAGTCATTCTCATCGCCCCAAACTGCAACAAAAGCCTTTTTCTCATCGTTCCCATAAGTTTTGCTAGGTTTCTTGGGCTTAGGGCAAGAGCTAGAATAATGACCCTTCTCGTTACAGTTGTAACAAGTGATGTCTTCGATATCACGTGTGTCACCATGGTTCCCACCTTTGTTGTTTCTACCTTTGTAGTAGAGGAAACACATGACTCTAGTCAATAACACAACCTCAGGATCATCGGAAGCTTCATCTTCATCAAGATCAATTTCAATCATGTCTACAGCCTGTTCAACCATCAAGGCAATTCCCTTGCCTTTGTAGTCTTTGTTTCTCCTAGCCTTTTTTCATTGTCATACTTCTGAATCTTGCTAAAGACCTCATGGAACGTCAGTTTGACGGTGTTGGGATTCTCTTTTAGAATATCCTTGGTCATCGCATGACGATGAGGAAGACCAAAAATTATGATGAGGATCTTCTCATCAAGAAGGATCTCCTTGTCAGAAATGGAGTGAGCAGTCAGGTTGGCCGTGATTGCTTCAAATCTAGTCTGGTAAGCACTCACTTCTTCATTATCTTCCATTTTGAAATTGTAGAAGTCCTTTTTGGCTGTGAAACGATCTATTTCACGAAGATCCTTACTTCCCATGTACATCTGTTCCAAAGCAAGCCACTTAGCATTGGCAAATTCACAAGATTGAAGTATTTGCACATCTTGCTGATTGAGAGCATTGTTGATGAGCGCCTTGCAGTTCTTCTCCATGATTTGAAGATCTTCTTGATCCCATTTCTTCATCTTTCTCTTTTTCTCAAGATCGGCAATCTCAAGATCTCCAAGAGAGATGATCAACCAGCATTGAAAGTCATGACTTTGGACCCACTTGATGAAGAAAGTCTTCCAGTGCTGATATTGACGAGCGAGCAACAAAAGAGGCCTTGAAGAGTTCAATCCAACTTCGACAGTGGTAGCAGTCATCGTTATCTGAAAATATGGAAATAACACACAATCTAGAACAAACTTGCTCTGATACCAATTGTAGAATCGAGTGTGTTAGTACAAGGAACGTTAGAACTGTTCCTTGGGAAGCAGGATAAATCAACAGAAAACAGGGTAACAACAGAAACGTTTCTTAGAGAGGAAAACTCAATCAACCAACTAGTTGACTGAGAAAAACCTCTACCTCTAGGTTTCCCTAGTAGGATTTCAAATGTCTACTTGTGTTGTTAATCCTGAAATTACAATCAAGCAAGTCATATCTCAATCTAGTTTCCTCCTAGATATCTAGACTTCTTATTGTAACCTTCCTAACAACACCTAAGACACTCAAAACCCTAACAAGTACTCAACTTACCAAAGTCTCATCCTTGTAAGTTCTTTTTCTCTTTTCGATCTTCTTCACCGAAATTCTCAAACCTTTGGAAAATGCCCAATCGTGTGCGTAACCAATGAAGTTTTCAACTTCCTTTACTTATAGTCTAGAATATCCTATTGATTTACCCTAATATCAATTAAGGGAAACAAACAAAATAATCCTAAATATTTTTTTGCAATCTTTCCTAACAACATAATCTTCAACCAACTTCTTCCTTGCAGCCCAAGTTGATTCCAAAAGATATCTTTCCAAAGATAAGAGATTCGGCAAATCGCAAGGCCAACAACGCACGCGTCTCATCGTTCCTTGGCGCTGTTCCCTTCAATTTTCCTCTTCACATACGCGCGTCACGTTTTCCTTGTTGACTCTAGCGCGTTGTTCCATTGTTGACTTCTTTGTTCCTTGAGTTCTCTGTTTTGATTCTCCACATGGTTTTCATCGTTCCTTTCATTCACTCTGTTCCTGAAACTCATAGAAACACTAAAAACTATTTTGGGGCAAAAAGATCAATCAACCTAAATCGCTTTAGACGGGGTAACGAGTCGATCAGATAATATAGAATAAATCCAAACCAAATAAACAATCAACCACGTATAAAATAAAAGCGAAATTATAGTATGATGTATCGATCAAGTGATAACAGAAATGAATCGAAGTACAACTTATCCTTGAGGAATAAGAGATCA
This sequence comes from Rheum nobile, assembly GCA_027886185.1. Classification (NCBI taxonomy): domain Eukaryota; kingdom Viridiplantae; phylum Streptophyta; class Magnoliopsida; order Caryophyllales; family Polygonaceae; genus Rheum; species Rheum nobile. The sequence goes on along the minus strand of WOAB01000563.1, from coordinate 10,472,549 downwards.
GATCTTGTCCGACCGGCTATTCCGATGTTTCGACCGTCTGTAATCGGATAATGCCCCAGGGGAATTGAATGAGAGTCGATATGCTAGTAGGCTTTTTCGAGAGCTGAGTTGATGAGTGTTGTTTGTAGATGTGGTGTGTGTCGATCTTTCTTCCATGGTCTATTTATGGTATTCTTTCCTTCGTCCGTTACTGTTTTTATGAGATTCTCCATTTACTCATGTACGTGATCTTCGGAATTCTTCTTTAATGGCATCCTAATATTGTGTTTGATTGGGTTACCGTTGACCTTGGATCGAGCAGTTAATGCTCTAGGCGAAATTCTCGGGGTTGGTCGGATCCCATGCGTTCGAGGAACCCCTGTCGCCTCTCTTTAGTCTTCTCGGCCTACTCCTTCACTCGAGTCTTGGCCCATTTCGCTTGCATTGGCTCCATTGGAACATGTTGGGCCCAACAAAAACCATCAAATGCATTTGAGTTTATCATCATCAAAACTAGAGAGAACATCATCGTTCCAACATTATTCAATTATTTATAAAAAGTTTATAATATATTTCCCTTTTTGTATATAAACTTGCATATATACCTTTGATTCTAAATTTCTAACTTACAAAAAACATATGTACATGTTAAGAGATCAAGCATACAATTTATCTTATTAACTTTCTTACGTACTTAATCAACAAAAAATCAAATTTCATTTTTTATAAAAAAATCCGTACATGTCACGAGAAGATATGCTAATACGTAATTATTTCGTATGGACAGATCGACTAATTTTGTTTCTCATTCATAATGGGGTGCGGTGCGGCATTATTCATTTGAGCAATTAATTAATCTTGCTTTAGGAGATATGTTAGGATGTTAGTTGCTTTAATATAAGAGATTTTGTACTGCAATTATTCCCACCGCACGTTAGGTGCCTTCTAATCATTTTCAGTATATTCTAACATATAACGGGAAACGTGACCATTAGCTCCAACAGACAAAATAATACATATCTGATTATGCAAAAATCATACAGCAGTGTACAACTGTACACTATACTTGCAGGACTATGATCAGCAACAAAAAAGTCAAGCAGAAGAAGATGACATAAAACAGTCTGCAGATTTCTTGGAGAGGAGGAGAATCAAAGATGGAGAGCAGAGAAGCAGTTCCCTTGGTTGCCATGATAGCGGTGGCGTTCGTGCAGATCTGTTTAGTAACACTAAGCAAAGCCTCTATGATGAGTGGATTGAGCCAATATGTGTTCATTGTGTATTATGATGCTCTTGCTACAATCATCCTTCTACCTTGCTTTCTTTGGCGCTTTCTCAGGTCCTTTAATTTCTTCATCTTCCTTTTCCCAACATTCTTCTTGTTTTCTTGCATCTCACCAATTCACCACTTGTTCATGTAATTGTTGATTCCATAGACTTTGTGTTGTGTTTTCAGTGGAAAGACGCTCCCTATCGCCTTTTCGCTCCTCTGCAGGATCTTCGGTCTCAGCTTGATTGGGTAAGCTTTATATTGCTGGATTTCCATCCTAAACCAATTGATAATAGGAGGAGTAAAGTACCAATCTTATATACTAGGCTTAGTTATGTCCTAATTTCAGATATGAGATTAGATATTCCAACATTTGTTTAACTCAACTCAGATGCTAAATGCTAACTAATTGTCCATTAATTGCAGCAAGTGTTTGTATCCGATATGTTTCTACAGCGGTCTCAGCTACTCCTCTATTACTCTAGGAGCTGCAATTGAGAATCTGTGTCCAATCTTCACATCTCTGCTTGCAATTAGTTTCAGGTGCCATATATTTTATGCAAAGTTTATGACTTTTTCACTTATCTTTACTTGATAATGTAGTACTGAAGTCAATCTCACTTTACTTTCAGGATAGAGAAGCTAGATTTAAGCAAGTTGAGTGATCAGATTAAGGCATTGGGAACCATTGTTGCAGTGATTGGGGCGCTTATCGTTACTCTCTACAAAGGCCCGGTTTTACTAACACCTCAAGATCCAACCAACTCTGCACCACACACGCTTCTTTCTGAGCAATCTAATTGGCTTCTTGGTTGCCTTCTTTTCATGCTTTCTTTTCTACTAAGATCATTGTGGACCATTCTTCAGGTGACATAAAACTGGCCTTGTGTAGTTGTGTGTATCCCTTTATTTAAGTACTCAAACGAGGAGAGTGATTTCAGTACTTGCCATTTTCAGGCTGATACTGCAAAGTCATTTCCAGATGAGGTGGCTTTAGTATTCTTCTACACCTTGTTTGGGACCATCCAAACTGCTGCAGCTTCGCTCTTTTTGGTGAAAGGCGAAAGCTCATGGAAACTCCATCACAAAATCGACTTCATTGTTGTTTTTTATGCAGTAAGGACAACACTAATCCATGTAAAAAATTACTATACTTTTAGTGGAGTTGGTGGTTTTGAGATACTTAATTTGTCTCTTTGATTACAGGCCTTTTTTATAAGTGTGTTCACCATCTCTGTTGAGACATGGTGTCTACGTACTAAAGGACCTATTTACATGAGCTTGTTCTCCCCGTTGAAGGTTGCACTTGCAGGTGCCGTGGGATTTGTGTTTCTACAAGATGATATATATCTTGGCAGGTATATATATATGTTGATCTTCCTCACTTTAATCTTCAGATGAAAAGCCAATTAGTACTTGAATTGAGCAATGTTCTGATGCTGAGTGATTGATATTTGCAGTGTCATTGGATCAGCCACAATTGTAGTTGGGTTTTATGCAGTTATGTGGGCGCAATCCAAGAACAAAAATGATATGGTTAAGAAAAACACTAGTGGATTGGAGTCTGATTCTAGTCAAGTCACCCCTCTCTTGCAGAGTTTACACAGTTGAAAAACTATGTTTTTTACCACCCACCAAGTATGTTATGTTTTGAGATGTAATGGGGATATTACTTCTATAATGTTGTAATGCAATCTATTTATCTGCAAGTCTTGTTGTACAAAGGATTATTTCATAGCATTCATCTATTCAGTGACTGCTTATTTGAATTATTGTTTTTTCTATCCAGGTTAAGAATTTCTATTAGGAAAATAAACCTTAAAGTAGAAATGATGAATCCTTTAACAAAAAAATTGAAAAATTCTAAAAATTAACACCTAATCAAATCTTCTCATATATGGAATCTTAACTTATACCCTAAGGGCATAGGTTAGAAAAAACGTTGAACTATTAGGATTCAATATACAACTCATTGTTTCACTTGCTAGATTCAACTAGTTACTAGCTAGTAAGAAAAAACAAACTTATTCAAGTCTTAGCGAATGAGTTCTACAAGTTAAAAATTTATATAAAATGCAATGTAACTATGTAAGAAACTATAACAAAGGCTGTTAAGTCTTCGTACAACAATAGCATTTTTCATGTGACCACATAATTAATCAGGCTTTAGGTTGTCGCTTGTATCATTCAACTGCAATTATTCATAGGAAAATATTTTTATATATTAACACACGGAAAATGCGACAAAATGACACTAAACACCAAAAAGAAAACATTAGACAAATTTGCAAAGTTTTTTTTTAGTGAGGAAACGGTTGCTCTTTGGAAAGACCAACTGAAAAATGATATCCTACAAGTCACAGATGGGTCCATTTCAAAGTGGGATATGATGTGATTATAAGAAAACAGATCACATAAACTTTGTAGAATTCTTCAAGGTGAGAAGAGATCAATTAAGGATGGAGAACACATCCTTTGTAAGGAATTCACTGCCCTTTGCAGCCATGATAATGGTGGATTTCACGTTGATAGGAAGCAACAACGCTAAGCAAAGCAGCTTTGTCAACCGGCTTGAACAAATTGTTAGGAAATGGAACTCTGGAACTTTAGTTCTCCTGCGAGTTCCTTTCCTCAATTTCTCTACTTTTGAAGATGACAAATATTTTGATACTAATGTTTTATCTCAAAGATGTGCCTTAAGGAACCACAGGAAAAACATCGAAGGCATGAAAGAAAAACAGGACAAGAAAACCAAGGAGCAAGCCAAAGGAAGGAACCCAGGTGTGCCCAGAAATACAACATGTGATGTTGTGCTTTCCGAGAAATCTGGGAACACCAACCTCGGACAAGAGAAAGTTGAAAACGACTTGTGCGAAGCTTCCAAAGTCTGCCATTGTCCAGAGCAAAACAACAAGACGCCTAGAACACATAACCTCGGACAGAGAAAGGTGAAAGTGACTTGTCATGGAACTTGTCGCTGTCCAGAAGACAGTTCCAAAGTACCCAGGTTATCGAACCTCTGAAGAAGGAAGCTGGAGAACAACTTGGCTGAAGCAGTTGACCAACAAAGAAGGATTCTGAGCTACCTAGGTTGTTGGTACATGTCAAAGACAACATGGATCACGGATCACCACACATGCTAGGGCAAGCTTGATTTGTGGGAACCAAGAGAAGATCAAACCGCAAAGAATCCACTATATAAGGAAGACTAACTCAGAGGTTACAAATGAGCACAAAAACACGAATCACACTCAATAGCAAACATCAAAGTGTGAACCTTCAAACAAGATCATCAAAGCAAACCGAGATCAAGAGGAACCAGTCAAGGAATCGAAGAGCTGAGTGTTAAGTTCATGTGACTGTAAGTGAGATAGTTCCTAGGTGCTAAGGTCTGTTTCTTGGATTGATTATTGATTGTGTTAAGTTATCTAGGATTGCCTAACTGTGTGTAAGGTAAAGAAACTGTGTGTTTGTTCCTAGGATAAGCTGTAACCAAAAGAGATAAGAAATCAAGAAGTAGACCTTGAAATCCTTTCAAAAGAAAGGTAGTGGTTTTTATCCTGGATTGCTAGTTGGCAATCAAAGGTTTCCACTATAAGGAACTTGTTCATTTGTGCTTGATTGTTTAAATTCCGCTGTGAAGGGAACTGAGAATTGCTATTCTTAGTTCCTTAGTTATTTGTCTAACAATCTCGATCCTACAATTGGTATCAGAGCAGGAAAAGCTCTAGATCTTTGTTAAGTTTGCAGATCATGTCTCAACCAAGCAAGTTTGAGCTCGGAATCTCCACCAACAAACCACATCTCTGAAAGAAGGGAGAAGAAACATGGTGGAAAAAGTGCATGGAAAGCCACATCAAGACCAACGACTACCAATGCTGGAGGATAGTCGAAAATGGAGATGGATATGTCGATCTCACAATGAAGGAAGAAGACTGGAAACCTGAGCACTATGTCACCACGGAAAACAATGCCAAAGCCAAGCAGTTCATCCTCAATGGACTGGACAGAGAAGACATGGACAAGGTCATAGGCATCAAGACGGCAAAGGAGATGTGGAAGGCACTCAAGGATATGCATGAAGGAAGTGACGAACTAAAGCAAAGCAGAAAGTTTGCTTTGGAAGGAGAATACCACACCTTCAAAATGATGGAAACTGAGACCATCTCAGAGTATTACTCCCGCTTCAACAGACTGGTTGAAAAGCTAACAGCGGCAGGAGTCGACCTTGATGAAGTTTCCAAGTCCTTGGTGGTCATCAATGGACTCAACTCCAAATTCACCCTTCTCAAGGGAATCATGAAGAACACTCCAGGCATCCAATCTATTCCCTTGACTCAAGTCATAGGGAAACTGGAGGTTGAAGAAGGAGAGCATACCAAATCCAATACCGACAAGAAACTGGAGAAAGGAATTGCTCTCAAGATCTCCAAAGCCTTCTCAAGGCTTGAAATGGAGCAAGAGAACTCAGACCTAGAAGAAGAGGAGGACGAACTAACAGCCCTCTTCACAAAGAACATCAAAAAATTCTTTGTGAAGGGAAGGTTCCAAAAGGGTAGTTCCTCCCACAATGGACCAAGAAGAGATCTCAAGGAAGTCTCCTGTTACGAGTGTAAAGAAAAGGGACACTACGCTAAGAACTGTCCTAACAAGGAAGATTCCAAGGAAGATGAAAGACCTCAGAGAAAGAAGGCTCTCGTAGCCTCACGGGGAGAAGACTCAGATGAGGAACTGGATCTGAGTGGTTTCTTTGGAGGAAGATGTCTCATGGCAAAAGGAGATTCAAGCGACTCAGAAGACCTTGAGGTAACTTCTGACGATTTCCTAAAAACTCTAGTTGATTGTGATAAGAAACAACTTCTTAAGATCATAAAGAAACCTGGAAAGGAAACCAGTTCCCTTCAATAAAAACTTGATGATTGTAAAGATGAAATTGCTTGCTTGACTGTTGAGAATTCTGTTTGGAGTAAGAAACTTGATGAAACTGAGAAAGATCTAGCTGAAACCCATTCCAAACTCATTGATATTAGAAATGTGCATGCTAGTCACCTTAAAATCTGCAAATCTTGTGATGAAACTAGCATAGATTCTATCAAAGTTCCCTTGCATGATAACCTACCTGGAAATGACATGTTTCAATCTATAATTGATAGGTTAGACATTCTCACTAAATCCATAAATGAAAAAATGATAAATCCAACTGTTTTTGTGAGACAACGTCATGGAATAGGATATGTCAATAACAAAGGGAACAATGATGCTGAAAATGAAAAAGCTAGGCGAGAACTTGTTGAGATGAATGAGAACCTCAGTACTGCTCTTGCCACTTCTCGTGATAGGAATCAATTCCTATCAGAGAAGATCATGGTTCTTGAGAACAAGGCTGAGGTTGCCAAACGTCTTAATGAAAGCTCTCAAAGTCCTAAGAAGGAACCTAAGGGAAAATAAAAGATGGTTTCTGAAGACCAATGGTTCACTAATCCCTTTTCTCACAAAAGGTATGTTGATATGGCTCATAGTAAGGTTAGAAACAATGTTGATTTTAACAAAAGAAAAACTGAAAAACCTTTTAGGCCAGGAAAAGGAAAGTATGGACATGTTGTTTACAATCGCTTATGCTATTACTGTGGTAAAAATGGTCATTACAACACTAATTGTCTTAAGAAAAGGAACTTTGAAAATGAGAAAAGAGCTTATTACCACGAAAGGAACCAGTTCCCTGGTCATTCACAGACTCGCAATGCTAATCCCCCAGTAAAGCCAAGCTTCGCTGGGTTCAAAAGTCTTAGTTCCCTTGTGTGCAGAAAGAAGAGAGGCAACCTCGACTATGGTACATTGACAGTGGTTGCTCATGCCATATGACCGGAAGAAGAAATCAAATGACCTCTCTTCAACCCATCCAAGGAGGAAACATCTCCTTTGGAGACAAAAGCAAAGGGAAAATTTGTGGAATAGGAACTGTGAATCTAAATGACCACATTAAGGTAAATAAAGTTCACCTTGTTGATAATCTTGGCTTTGATCTAATTAGTGTGTCACAGCTGTGTGATCAATGAGACAATGAAGTTAGATTCAAGTCAAGTGAATGCACTGTCCTAGACCCCTCGGGACAAATCATCTTAAAAGGCAAAAGATTCAACAATGTGTACGTTGTTGACCCATCATATGCTATGATCAGTGCTATTTTGTAGCACATTTCTAGGGATTATTACCAGGTTTGAGACGCCATTTGATGGGATTTTATGCACAATTGGAGATTATGGAGTTGGAGCAGAGAAGTGTGGTTTTGGTGGTCTGGAGGAGCTTATTGGAGACGTCCAGAAGAAGAGAAATTGACCACCTGAGGAGACAAGCAAGATCCATGAAGAAACCACGTGAGAAGGCGGTGAAGTGAAGAAATTGCGACCAAGCCGCGGGGAGCTGAAGGCCGCGGCAAGATTTCCGAAGGAGATGGGCGATAGCGAGGAGGCCGCGCCCGCGGCCCAATTATCGGAAATTAATTATGCACTTCGAGAGCAAACCGCGACCGCGGCCATCAACGGGAGTCAGCCCGACGCGCTCCGAACTTTTGTTTTCTTTTTCTGTTTTTCCTTTTTCGTTGTTTTATTTAATTCCGAATATTAGTATTTTTTTCCTTTTTAGGGATGAGGTTTGTGATCTTGGGCTTTAGGTTAACTTATTTAACCTAACTCCCATAGCCTCCATTCGAAATCCCATATAGATGAACCCCAAATTATCGTATGTTCAGTATTCAGAGTTTTTCCCTTTCAACAATTATGTCTTTCAGTACTATGAGTAGCTAAGCACCCATTGCTTAGCCCGACATGTGAAGCTTTTTCTATGGTTTGATTGCGAGGTTAATTCCCTATTCCTATTTTCTTTGGATTTATATATTTCTTCTTGAGCTTCATTCCATTGAGTTATATTGATTTCTCTAGATTAGCTACCTAGTGTTATTGATATTATTCATACTACAGGATTAGGTTCTTGAATAGTATTGGTTGGATCTAACTCATCAGTTGTGGTAATTATCATTATTAATATTAGTTTCCCTTGCCTGACAACCTAGTTGAGATTAATATTATCTATAGTGTTAATTATTACTTTCTGGTCAACTTGTTGAGATCAATATTATTCATCCCTAATTCAGAAGTAGCGTCCATGATTATCTAGGACTGGTAGGACTAGATTGTTATGAAAGAAGAATTGATTGGATGTTAATTATTGCGGGTTGTGATTATTGACATGTATCCTGGTTGATCCTATGCTCTATGATGTTATTGTTCGGTTGTTCAATAGCAAGTGTTGCTAGAACTGGTAGGGCTAGTAACTATATAAGATTAGGGACAAGAATAACTAAAGGAAAGGAATAGAGATGATCTAGGACCAATCTACCATAGGAAAAGTGGATCTTGTTTGGCTAAGTGTTTTTCTCACATTTGATTACACTCTTTGCTTATTTTCTTTGATTACTTTCTTGATTACAAAACCAACCAAAAACTCCCCCCTCTTGTTACTATTGCATGCGAACAACACATAGATTTATCCCTTCCTCCCTGTGGATTCGATCCTTACTTGCCCTAACTACTTGTTTAGGTTTGTCTAGGTTTATTTTGATTTAGTGGTATACGACAATCGCTTGTCATGCTCCCAAGGAGAAACTCTGCCTTTCAACCGTGAATGATCAAACAGAACTGTGGCATCAACGCCTTGGTCATGCTAGCACCAAACTGATCCACAAGCTGCACTCAAAGGAACTAGTCCGAGGCCTTCCAAAGATAAGTAGTATATCTTCAGAACCATGCTCAGATTGCGTTAAAGGGAAAAAAGCAAGGAGTTCCTTCAAGTCCAAAAACATGGTAAGTTCCTCAAGGCCCCTTGAACTCATCCACATGGATCTCTGTGGACCCATGAGAGTTCAAAGCCTAGGAGGAAACAAGTATATCTTTGTTCTTGTCGATGATTTCTCTCGCTTCACTTGGACTATCTTCATAAAATCTAAGAGTGAAGTCATTGACCCCTTTAAAGATCTGGTTCCTTTGTTAGAAAAATCTCTCGATTGCTCACTCAATTCTATTCGGTCTGACCATGGTACCAAATTCGAAAATGGAGAATTTCTAACCTTTTGCAGTGAGCATGGTATTGATCACAACTTCTCTGCACCATACACTCCTCAACAGAATGGAGTAGTGGAAAGGAAGAACAGAACTTTAGAAGACATGGCTCGAACTATGCTCATCTCAAGTGGACTCCCTCAATCATTCTGGGCTGAGGCAATCAACACAGCTTGCTACATCATCAATCGAGCCATGCTTTGATCAATCACAGAGAAGACACCCTATGAACTCCTTAGAGAAAGAGTTCCCAACATCTCACATCTGAGGGTGTTCGGATGCAAGTGCTTTGTGCACAACAATGGGAAGGACAATCTTGGCAAATTCGACCCAAGAAGTGATGAAGGAATCTTCATTGGATATGCCTCAAGCAGCAAGGCATACAAAGTCTTCAACAAAAGAACTAAAAAGGTAGAAGAAAGTGTTCATGTTATTTTTAATGAAAAATCACTTGGAAGAATTGTGCAGAACACTACCATTCCCTTTGAAGATCCGTTCCCCAAGTCACCTCAAGAAGATCCAGATGAAGATGTCACTCCACCCAGTTCCTGCCCTACTGCACAGAATCCCCCACTGGCTCCTCCACCAGTTCCCATGGATAATGAACAACAATCCATTTCTGGGAACCATGAACATGACGACAATATCTGTGGAGACATCAACGATTCATCCTCTCACATGATCTTCAATGGAGAAGGTGATCCCAACCAGGAAGCTGAAGCTGAATGCTCAACTCAAAATGTCTCCACATCAAATGCTCTAGTTCCCAACAGAGAAAGAAGAACCATCAAGCCTCCAGTCAGGTTCGAACATCTAACCTTCTTTGCCTTCAATGCCTTTCTGTCTATTGTGGAACCAAAGAACATAGGTGAGGCACTGAAGGATGCAGACTGGATCCAAGCTATGCAAGAAGAGCTTCATCAGTTTGAAAGGAACAAAGTATGGCATCTAGTTCCCCGCCCCAAGGACAAACATATCATAGGAACTAGATGGGTTTTCAGAAACAAGCTAGATGATACAGGAGCTGTAATAAGGAACAAAGCAAGGCTTATTGCTCAAGGATACAATCAACAAGAAGGCATCGACTATGATGAAACCTATGCTCCACTGGCAAGGATTGAAGCGATAAGGCTGTTGATTGCTTTCGCATCACACAAAGGGTTCAAGCTGTTCCAAATGGATGTAAAGACGGCCTTCCTCAATGGAATTCTTCAAGAAGAATTCTATGTCAAGCAACCACCTGGTTTTGAAGACGATGATTATCCAGACCATGTCTACTTTCTAGACAAAGCACTCTATGGCCTCAAGCAAGCTCCCAGAGCTTGGTATGATCGTCTTGCCCATTTCCTACTCTCAAATGGCTACATGCGTGGGGTTATTGACAAGACTCTCTTCATCCTAGAAGAAGAAGGTAACATCTTAGTGGTTCAAATTTATGTCGATGATATCATTTTTGGTTCCACTAACCTGTCCTTTGTAGACAAGTTCAAAGACTTGATGAGCAGTGAATTTGAAATGAGCCTAATTGGGGAACTCACATTCTTCCTCGGATTGCAAATCACTCAAAAGGAAGATGGTATACAAATTCATCAACAGAAGTATGTCAGGAAACTACTGAAAAAGTTCAAAATGGAGTCATGCAAGCCTCTTTCCACTCCCATTTCCACCATTGCTCACTTGGACAAGGACCACTCAAGTCCTCTAGTGGAAGAGAAACTCTATAGAGGTATGATAGGCTCACTCATGTATCTAACCGCTAGTCGCCCATACATTGTTTTTGCTGTTGACTTGTGTGCTAGGTTCCAATCTTGTCCAAGAGAAACCCACTTGGCTGCTGTAAAAAGGATACTCCGATATCTCAAGGGAACTGACTCACTCTGCATTTGGTACCCCAAAGAATGTCCCTTTGCGCTGATGGGTTACACCGATATGGACTATGCTGGATACCTGGTGGATAGGAAGAGCACCTCTGGAATGGCACAGTTCCTAAGCCCTTGCCTTGTGTCATGGGGCTCAAAGAAACAAGTCTCAGTCTCTCTCTCCACCACAGAATCCGAGTATATCGCGGCCGCTTCTTGCTGTTCCCAACTCCTCTGGCTAAAGCAACAACTCGTGGATTTCGGTATGTCTTATGGTCCTCTCACTATTCTTTGTGATAACACCAGTGCTATAAACATTTCTAAAAATCCTGTGCATCATACTAGGACCAAGCATATAGACATAAGACATCATTTTCTTAGAGATCATGTTAAAAAAGGGAACATCATTATGAAATTTTGTAGAACTGAAGATCAGGTTGCATACATATTCACCAAAGCTTTGAATAGAGTTCCCTTTGAGAACCTTAGATTAGAACTGGGAATGATTCCTATAACCTAGCAGTGACCTTAGCTTAAAGGCTCTTCTCCAGTTCCCTTGATTAACTAGTATAAGATCCTTTACTTGTTAAGTCTTGGTATCCTTGTGTTATATCTTTTGCTACAAACCCTCTTTTCCATAATGGTTTCTTAAAAAGGCTTTGATAAAATTTTCTTAGTTCGTATCCTTTGGTCCTCATTATTCTTTCAACTCTTTCATTGTTCAAGTTTCTTTGTTGGCCCAAAAGTCACAATCTGATCACATTCTAACCCAACAATACAAGCCGAAATGATGATTGTGTACTATGACCCTCCTTGCCTCATTGCTCAATTTAATTCCCTATGATCCATCTCTTAACCCTCTCTGGGAATTATTGAGTAATGCGATAAATGGCCTCCCTGATTCCTTGTATGGGAACGTACTTTTCGGTTCCCTATTTTTAACCCACGTCAAAGTTCTCATACATCCCTCTAGCACACTGAATATATCGCCAGAAAGGAACCAGGATGAAACGATCTTCAAACGGCTAGTTCGGCGCCTGATCCTCCCAAGACAATATTTATGGCAAAATTACAGAGGTCAGTCACGTCTCGTCAGTGGCAGAGCACCTTCTCCAATTGGGTTGATTTTTGAATTGCTCTTGACCGTTCGGAAAAGCTGCAACCGCCTTCAATGCTCCAGATCTTCCCTGATCTCCTCAACGGCCAGATTTCTCCCAATGGTCCCTTCAGCCCTCAATCCGTTTTTAAAAGGTGTCATGTTGATCTAAGCTATTCCCACACTTGCCATTTCCATCTTTCTTGATTCTCTGTCTCTCTCTCTCTTTCTCAAACACATAAACCTAGCTCCTCAAAAATGGCTGACAAGAACCCTAACCCTAACTTGATCCAAGACGAAGAGGAAGCTGCCCTTCTCAGAGCCCACAGAGAAAAGAAGGCAGCCTCGTCTACCCAGCCTATCTCTGTCACCACCTCTCAAAATCCCCAACCTGAGAAGAAAATTGAGGAGAAAACTGAGGCAAAAGCTGAGGAGAAAGTGAAGGAAATCACTCCTGCATCGACATCGGCTACAAAATCTGTCTCGGAAGGAGGATCCCATGACTCCTCCCCAGATAAGACCACCCAGGAGATCCTCAGCCCAGAGCCCTCACCTGCTAGCCTCAAGTCTAAACTCATCTCCAAACCTGGTCCCTCTGTTGCCACAAGGCTGAAACAACGGAAAAGAAGTTCCCAAGCTTTGGTTCCCTATGACCCTCCCTCCAAAGAGCAGAAACCCTCAAAAAGAACCAAATCCCTCACCCTCTCCTCTTCCTCGCTCGGGCAAGTCTCCTCCTCCGTCTCCAAGAGAAAGATTCTTAAGCCACTCATCATTGGCAAGGAGTTCTGGACCCAAACTCTCGAAGAAGAAGATGAGGAACTGTTCAGCGAAGCCCTCAATGAGTTTCATTCTCTGCTGCAATATCAAGGATGGGATGAGCTCTTGGTTGAGCCCTTCTCCGCCTCTGATGAAGTAGTCCATCTGTTCTATCAGTCTCTCACCTTTGTGCCCGCCAAAGATAACTCTCCCTGCAACGATGCCATATTCCAGTGGAAGGGAACCATGTATCCCCTGTCCCCCAACCTCATCGCGTCTGCTCTTGGGATCGAGTCCAGATCTGGTTTTGACATACTGCATCAGAAAAAGACGTGGCCCAAAGGAAAGGGTTACAAGTCCAAGGGTGAAGTGGTGAGGAAACTCTACGACGGCGACTACCCCTTAACCCTGCAAACTAAGGATCTCTCCATCGCCAACAAGCTTCTGCATTTCTGGATCATCCGAAACCTAGTTCCCAGGCAAGAGCACCGGAATACAGTTCTCATCAAGGATGCTATCCTCATGGATAAAGTGTTGTCTGGTGCACAAGTTGATCTCCCCCGCATAGTGTTGGCTCATATGCAGTTCTGCAAGTCCCATGAATCTCATGCCCTGCCCTTTCCCCATCTCATCAAAAATCTTCTCTCCCTGCTTCACCAGTACCCAGATGATTTGCCTGAAACTGTCTACATCAAGCTTCTCACCATGACCACTGTCCGGAAACTCAAGACAAAAGATCCCCAAGTCTCTCTCTCTGACCCTCAGGAAGAACCGCCCAAAGCCATGGCCAGTTCCTAGGCCCCTTCAAGCTCCCTACCACCGCTCAACCCCTCTCAAGACTCCTCTGTGATCCTCTCTGCTCTAGATCGTATGGAAAAGGCCATCACGGAAGGCTCGACTGTCCTCACGGTCACTCTCCGTGATCAAGTAAATGAGTTGGGAAAGATGAGCACTGCAGTCTCAAGTCTGGTGGAGGTACTATAGAACACATGGGAAGATGCAACCGGCGCAAATCAGGCCACAGGCCAAAATGAAGGAACCGACGACAACAAGGCTGACAAAGAGGAGGCCACTGCTCTGCCATAGGAACGCTTCTCCTGGTTCCCAGTGCTGTAACCTCACAGTGTGCTAGTAGCTTTCCTAGGATCCTACTACCCTCTTCTATCCTTTTGTTGTCCTCTTTAAAGGTTGCTTATATTGTTGTCTTTGTAGGTTGTTTTGTGATGCTTCGTGGCTTGTCTTCCTCTGAACAATGTTAAGATCTTATTAAGTTTAATGACTACTTTTGGCTATGTCTCTATGAATGATTTGTCTTTGCCTCAAATTTCTATTATGGTTTCTGTTATGGGTTGACGCAATTGTTTATTTCCTTTGATATTCTATTCTTAACATGTCAACTGATCTTTTCGATGATGTCAAAAGGGGGAAGAAGGATAGGAACCTTGAACTTTGGAAACTACTGGGCTAATAGGAACTCTGAACTCGTTCTACTTCTAAGGGGGAATTCGAATAAACTCGTTCATCTGCTTAGGGGGAATTTGCAATCATTGAATATTCTCTCATTATTTTACAACGTTGTAAATCCCTTAAATTCAACTGGTCTCATGAAATTCAAAATCCTATTATGTTGCTAGGTTCCTTGTATTTGTCATCATCAAAAAGGGGGAAATTATTAGGAAATGGAACTCTGGAACTTTATTAGGAAATGGAACTCTGGAACTTATTAGGAAATGGAACTCTGGAACTTTAGTTCCCCTGCGAGTTCCTTTCCTCAGTTTCTCTACTTTTGAAGATGACAAATATTTTGATACTAATGTTTTATCTCAAAGATGTGCCTTAAGGAACCACAGGACAAACATCGAAGGCATGAAAGCAAAACAGGACAAGAAAACCAAGGAGCAAGCCAAAGGAAGGAACCCAGGTGTGCCCAGAAATACAACATGTGATGTTGCGCTATCCGAGAAATCTGGGAACACCAACCTCGGCAAAGAGAAAGTTGAAAACGACTTGGGCAAAGCTTCCAAAGTCTGCCATTGTCCAGAGCAAAACAACAAGACGCCTAGAACACATAACCTCGGACAGAGAAAGGTGAAAGCGACTTGTCATGGAACCTGTCGCTGTCCAGAAGACAGTTCCAAAGTACCCAGGTTATCGAACCTCTGAAGAAGGAAGCTGGAGAACAACTTGGCTGAAGCAGTTGTGTTAGGAAATGGAACTCTGAAACTTAGGTTCCCCTGAGAGTTCCTTTCCTCAGTTTCTCTACTTTTGACGATGACAAATATTATGATACTAATGTTTTATCTCAAAGATGTGTTTTAAGGAACCACAGGAATATACCGAAGGCAAGAAAGCCAAATAGGACAAGGGAACCAAAGGAACAAGACAGATGAAGGAAACCAGAGGAACCCAAGTGTGCCCAAAAACCGAGAAATCTGGGGACACACAACCTCAGACAAAGGGTGTTAAAATCGACTTGTCCGAAGCTTCCAAAAGACTGCCAATACCCAAAGCAAAACAACAACATACCCAGAAACGCTCAACCTCGGACAGAGAAGGTGAAAGCGACAGGATATAGAGACGTCGCTGTCCAGAAGACAGTTCCCAAGCGGCCAGCTTGTTCAACCTCAGACGAAAGTATTTGGACAACGACATAGCAAGGCTCGTCTGAGGTAGTTGACCAACCAAGAGAGATTCTGAGCTGCCTAGGTTGTTTGCACATGCCAAGAACAACGTGGATCAAGGAGAACCACTCATCCTAGGGCAAGCTCAATCTGTGGGAACCCAGAGAGGATCGAGCTACGAAGAATCCTCTATAAAAGGAAGACTAACCCAAGGGTTATCTTCAAGCACTAAAACACGACTCACACTCATTAGCAAATATCTAGTGTGAACCTCCAAACAAGATCATCAAAGAAAACCGAGATCAAGAGGAACCAGTCAAGGAAGAAGAGCTGAGTGCTAAGTTCATGTGACTGTAAGTGATAGTTCCTAGGTGCGAAAGTCTGTTTCTTGGATTGATTATTGATTGTGTTAAGTTATCTAGGATTGTCTAACTGTGTGTAAGGCAAAGGAACTGTGTGTTCGTTCCTAGGATAAGCTGTAACCAAAAGAGATAAGAAATCAAGAAGTAGACTTTGAAATCATTTCGAAAGAAAGGTAGTGGTTTTTATCCTGGATTGCTAGTTGGCAATCAAAGGTTTCCACTATAAGGAACTGATCATTTGTTTGATTGTTTATTTCTGCTGCGAAAGGAACTGAGAATTGATATTCTGAGTTCCTTAAATTTTTATCTAACAATCACGATCCTACAATTGGTATCAGAGCAGGAAAAGCTCTAGATCTTTGTTAAGTTTGCAGATCATGTCTCAACCAAGCAAGTTTGAGCTCGGAATCTCCACCAATAAGCCATATCTCCGAAAGAAAGGAGAAGAAACATGATGGGAAAAGTGCATGGAAAGCCACATCAAGACCAACGACTACCAATACTGGAGGATAGTTGAAAATGGAGATGGCTATGTCGATCTTACCATGAAGGAAGAAGATTGGAAACCAGAACACTATGTCATCATGGAGAAGAATGCCAAGGCCAGGCAGTTCATCCTCAATGGATTGGACATAGAAGACATGGACAAGGTCATAGGCATCAAGACAGCGAAGGAGATGTGGAAACCTCTCAAGGAGATGCATGAAGGAAGTGAGGAACTAAAGCAAAGCAGAAAGTTTGCTTTGGAAGGAGAATACCACACCTTCAAAATGATGGAAACTGAGACCATCTCAGAGTACTACTCCCGCTTCAACAGATTGATTGGAAAGTTGACAGCGGCGGGAGTCGATCTGGATGAAGTTTCCAAGTCCCTAGTGGTCATCAATGGACTCAACTCCAAGTTCACCCTTCTCAAGGGAATCATGAAGAACACTCCAGGCATCCAATCTTTTCCCTTAACCCAAGTCATAGGGAAACTGGAGGTTGAAGAAGGAGAGCACACCAAGGCCAATGCCGACAAGAAACTGGAGAAAGGAATTGCCCTCAAGATCTCCAAAGCCTTCTCTAGGCTCGAGATGGAGGAAGAGAACTCAGACTTAGAAGAAGAGGAGGACGAACTTACGACCCTCTTCACAAAGAACATCAAAAAATTCTTTGTGAAGGGAAGGTTCCAAAAGGGCAGTTCCTCCCACAATGGACCCAGAAGAGATCTCAAGGAAGTCTCCTGTTATGAGTGCAAGGAAAAGGGACACTACGCTAAGAATTGTCCCAACAAGGAAGACTCAAAGGAAGAAGAAAGACCTCAGAGAAAGAAGGCTCTCGTAGCCTCATGGGGAGAAGATTCAGATGAGGAACTGGATCTCAGTGGCTTCTCTGGAGGAAGATGTCTCATGGCAAAAGGAGACTCAAGCGACTCAGAAGACCTTGAGGTAACTTCTGACGATCTCTTAAAATCCCTAGTTGATTGTGATAAGAAACAACTTCTTAAGATCATAAAGAAACGAGGAAAGGAAACCAGTTCCCTTCAACAGAAACTAGATGATTGTGAAGATGAAATTGCTTTCTTGACTGTTGAGAATTCTGTTTGGAGTAAGAAACTTGATGAAACTGAGAAAGACCTAGCTGAGACTCACTCCAAACTCATTGATATTAGGAATATGCATGCTAGTCACCTTAAAACTTGCAAATCTTGTGATGAAACTAGCATAGATTCTATCAAAGTTCCCTTGCATGCTAACCCACCTGGAAATGACATGCTTCAATCCATAATTGATAGGTTAGACATTCTCACTAATTCCATTAATGAAAAAACGATAAATCAAACTGTTTTTGTGAGACAACGCCATGGAATAGGATATGTCAATAATAAAGGGAACGATGATGCTGAAGAAGAAAAGGCTAGGCGAGAACTTGTTGAGATGAATGAGAATCTCAGTATTGCTCTTGCCACTTCTCGTGATAGGAATCAATTCCTATCAGAGAAGATCATGGTCCTTGAGAACAAGGCTGAGGTTGCCAAACGTCTCAATGAAGGCTCTCAAAGTCCTAAGAAGGAACCAAAGGGAAAAGAAAAGATGGTTCCTGAAAACCAATGGTTCACCAATTCCTTTGCTCATAAAAGATATATTGACATGGCCCATAGCAAGGTTAGAAACAATGTTGATTTTAACAAAAGGAAAACTGAAAAACCTTTTAGGCCAGGAAAAGGAAAATATGGACATGTTGTTTACAATCGTTTGTGTACCTACTGTGGTAAGAATGGTCATTACAACACTGATTGTGCTAAGAAAAGGAACTTTGAAAAGGAGAAAAGTACTCATTACCATGAAAGGAACCAGTTCCCTGGTTATTCACAGACTCGCAATGCTAATCCCCCCAGTAAAGCCAAGCTTCGCTGGGTTCAGAAATCTTAGTTCCCTTATGTGCAGAAAGAAGAGAGGCAACCTCAACTATGGTACATCGACAGTGGGTGCTCATGTCATATGACTGGAAGAAGAAATCAAATGACCTCTCTTTAACCTCTCCAAGGAGGGAACATATCCTTTGGAGACAAAAGCAAAGGGAAAATCTGTGGAATAGGAACTGTGAAACTCAACGATCACATTCAGGTAAACAAAGTTCACCTTGTTGATAATCTTGGTTTTGACCTAATAAGTGTGTCACAACTGTGTGATCAAGGAGACAATGAAGTTAGATTCAGATCAAACGAATGTTCAGTCCTTGACTCCTCGGGACAAATCATCCTAAAAGGGAAAAGATTCAACAATGTCTACATAATTGATCCATCCTTTGTTCCCAAGGAGAAACTTTGTCTCTCAACTGTGAATGACCAAGCTGATTTGTGGCATCAACGCCTCGGTCATGCTAGCACCAAGCTGATTCAAAAGCTACACTCAAAGGAGCTAGTCAGAGGGCTGCCAAAGCTAAGTGGCACATCTAAGGAATTGTGCTCTGACTGTGTAAAAGGGAAACAGGCTCGTAGTTCCTTCAAGTCCAAAAACATGGTAAGCACCTCAAGGCCTCTTGAACTCATCCACATGGATCTGTGTGGACCCATGAGAGTTTAAAGCCTAGGAGGGAACATGTATATCTTTGTTCTTGTCGATGACTTCTCTCGCTTTACTTGGACCATCTTTATTAAATCTAAGAGTGAAGTTATTGACCGCTTTAAAGATCTGGTTCCCTTGTTAGAAAAATCTCTTGATTGTTCACTCAATGCTATTCGGTCTGACCATGGTACCGAATTCGAAAATGGAGAATTTCTAACCTTTTGCAGTGAGCATGGAATTGATCACAACTCCTCAACAAAATGGAGTAGTGGAAAGGAAGAACAGAACTTTGGAAGACATGGCTTGGACTATGCTGATCTCAAGTGGACTCTCTCAATCATTTTGGACTGAGGCGATCAACACATCTTGCTACATCATCAATCGAGCCATGCTTCGCCCAATCACAGAAAAGACACCCTATGAGCTCCTAAGAGGAAGAGTTCCCAACATCTCACATCTGAGAGTGTTCGGATGCAAGTGCTTTGTGCACAACAATGGGAAGGACAATCTTGGCAAATTCGACCCAAGAAGTGATGAAGGAATCTTCATTGGATACGCCTCGGGTAGCAAGGCGTACAAAGTCTTCAACAAAAAAACTAAAAAGGTAGAAGAAAATGTTCATGTTATTTTTAATGAAAAATCACTTGGAAAGATTGTGCAGAACACCACCAATTCCTTTGAAGACCCGTTTCCCAAGTCATATCAAGAAAATCCAGATGAAGATGTCACTCCACCCAGTTCCTACACTGCTGCTCGGAACCCTCCAATGGCTCCTCCACCAGTTCCCATGAACAATGAACAATAATCCATTTCTGGGAATCATGAGCATGACGATAATATCTGTGGAGACCTCAATGACTCATCTTCCCACATGATCTTCAATGGAGAAGGTGATCCCAACCAGGAAGCTGAATGCTCAACTCAGAATGTCTCCACATCAAATGCTCTAGCCCCCAACAGAGAAAGAAGAGTCGTCAAGCCTCCAGTCAGGTACGAACATCTAACCTTCTTTGCCTTCAATGCCTTTCTGTCTATTATGGAACCAAAGAACATAGGTGAGGCACTGAAGGACGCGGACTGGATCCAAGCTATGCAAGAACAGCTTTATCAGTTTGAAAGGAATAAAGTATGGCATCTAGTTCCTCATCCCAAGGATAAACACATCATAGGAACCATATGGGTTTTCAGAAACAAGCTGGATGATACAGGAGCTGTGATAAGGAACAAAGCAAGACTTGTAGCTCAAGGATACAATCAACAAGAAGGAATCGACTATGATGAAACCTATGCTCCAGTGGCAAGGATTGAGGCAATAAGATTGTTGATTGCCTTCGCATCACACAAAGGGTTCAAGTTGTTCCAAATGGATGTAAAGACGGCCTTCCTCAATGGAATTCTTCAAGAAGAAGTCTATGTGAAGAAACCTCCAGGTTTTGAAGACGATGATCATGTCTACTTTCTAGACAAGGCACTCTATGGCCTCAAGCAAGCTCCCAGAGCTTGGTATGATCGTCTTGCCCAGTTCCTACTCTCAAATGGCTACAGGCGTGGAGTTATTGATAAGACTCTCTTCATCCTAGAAGAAGAAGGTAACATCTTAGTGGTTCAAATCTATGTTGATGATATCATTTTTGGTTCCACTAACCTGTTCCTTATAGACAAGTTCAAAGACTTGATGAGCAGTGAATTTGAAATGAGTTTAATTGGGGAACTCACATTCTTCCTCGGATTACAAATCACTCAAAAGGAAGATGGTATTCAAATCCACCAACAGAAGTATGTCAGGGAACTACTGAAGAAGTTCAAAATGGATTCATGCAAGCCTCTCTCCACTCTCATATCCACTATTGCCCATCTGGATAAGGACCACTCGAGTCCTCTAGTGGAGAAGAAGCTCTATATAGGTATGATAGGCTTACTCATGTACCTAACCGCTAGTCGACCAGACATTGTCTTTGCTGTTGGCTTGTGTGCTAGGTTCCAATCTTGTCCGAGAGAAACCCACTTGGCTGCTGTGAAGAGAATACTTCGATATCTCAAGGGAACTGACGATCTCTGCATTTGGTACCCCAAAGAATGTCCCTTTGAGCTCATAGGTTTCACTGATGCTGATTATGCTGGATATTTGGTGGATAGAAAGAGCACTTCTGGAATGGCACAGTTCCTAGGCCCTTGCCTTGTGTCATGGGGATCAAAGAAACAAGTTTCAGTCTCCCTTTCCACCACAGAATCCGAGTACATTGCAGCCGCCTCCTGCTGTTCCCAACTTCTCTGGCTAAAGCAACAACTCGCGGACTTTGGTATGTCTTATGGCCCTCTCACTATTCTTTGTGATAACACTAGTGCCATAAACATCTCTAAAAATCATGTGCATCATACTAGGACCAAGTATATTGACATAAGACATCATTTTCTTAGAGATCATGTTGAGAAGGGAAACATCATTATGAATTTTTGTAGAACTGAAGATCAGGTTGCAGATATTTTCACCAAGGCATTGAATAGAGTTCCTTTCGAGAACCTTAGATTGGAACTAGGAATGATTCCTATTACTCAGTAGTTACCTTAGTTTAAAGAATTCCTTCCAGTTCCCCTGATTGACTAGTTTAAGTTATTTAACTTGTTGAGTCTTGATATCCTTGTGTTATATCTTTTGCTACAAACCCTTCTTGTCATAATGGTTTCTTATAAAGGCTTAGATAAATTTTTCTAGTTCGTTTCCTTTTGGTCCTCATTATTCTTTCAACTCCTCATTGTTCAAATTTCTTTGATGGCCCAAAAGTCACAATCTGATCATATTTCTATCCCAACAATACAAGCCGAAATGATGATTGTGTACTAAGACCTACCCTTGCCTCATTGCTCAATTCAATTCTCTATGATCCATCTCTAAACCCTCTCTGAGAATTAATATGCAATGCGATAAATGGCCTACCCTGATTTCGCGTATGGGAACGTATCTTTTGGTTCCAATGTTTGACCCACATCAAAGGTTCCCATACATCCCTCTAGCACGCTGAATATATTGCCAGAAATGAACCAGAATGCAACGCTTCTCCAATGGCTAGATTGGCACCTCCCAGAAGTTATTTATGGCAAATCTCAGAAGCTCAGACCGGTCTTATCAGTTAGCAGGCTCCCCTCTTCTCTGAATGGGCAAGTTTTGAATTGTTTTGATCCATTCCAAAAAGCTGCAATTAGCCTTCAATGCTCCGGATTCTCCCCAATCCTCTCAACGGCTAGATTTTCTTCAACGGTCTCTTCAGCCCTCACCGCCTTTAAAGAGTGGCCATGTTCATCCAAGTTAATCCCACAACTCGCCATTTCTCTGATCTTCTGCTTCTCCTTCTCTCAAACACAGAAATCCTTAAATCCTCAAAAATGGCCAACCAAAACCCTAATGTTATCCTGGATGAGGAAGAGGCTGCCATTCTCAGAGCCTTTCTAGAAAAGAAGGCAGCTTCATCTTCTAAGCCCATTTCTGCCACCTCCTCTCAAAAATCCCAACCTAAAGAGAAAGCAGTGGAGAACCCTGTGGAGAAACCAGTGGAGCAACCCGAAGAGAAACTTGAGGAGCCACCAAAGGAACAGGCTGAGGAGAAAGCCATGGCCATCACTCTGGCCTCTGAATCGGCCACCAAATCCGCCTCCGAAGGTGGCTCTCATGACTCTTCGCCTGACAAGTCTCTCCAAGAGCTCCTCAACCCTCACCAGTAAGCCTCAAATCTAAAACCACCTCTAACCCTGATCCCTCAGTCGCCACTAGAATGAAACAAAGAAAGAGGAGCTCCCAAGCTATAGTTCCCTATGAGGCCAAATCCACAAAAGAAACCAAATCCACAAAAAGATCCAAAATCACCACCCTCTCTGCCTCTTCCTCCCTGGGTCATGTCTCTTCTCTCTTCTCTAAGAGGAAGATCCTTAAGCCTCTCATAATCGGCAAGGAATTCTGGACCCAAGAGCTGGCAGAAGAAGATGAGGAAATGTTTGGAGAGGCCCTGGACGAGCTCCATTCTCTGCTACAGTTTCAAGGCTGGGACGAGATGTTGACTGAGCCCTTCTCTGCTTCTGATGAGGTCGTCCGCCTGTTTTACCAGTCCATGGAGTTTGTGCCCGCAAAGGAGAACTGTCCCTGTAACGAAGCCATTCTCATATGGAAGGGAACCAGCTATCCCCTGTCCGCCAACCTAATTGCGTCTGCTCTAGGGATTGAGTCAAGGTCTGGGTTTGGCATTCTCCCTCAGAAAAAGGGATGCCCCAAGGGAAAGGGCTACAAATCCAAGGGAGCAGTGGTCAAGAAAATCTACGACGGCGCCTCCCCTTCATCTTTGGAGACAAAGGATCTCTCCATCGCAAACAGGCTGTTACACTTCTGGATCACCCGAAATCTGGTTCCCAGACAAGAGCACAGGAATGATGTTCTCATCACAGATGCCATTTATATGGACAAAGTACTCTCTGGTGTTCAATTGGATCTCCCTCGTATTGTGTTGGCTCACATGCAGTTTTGTGCATCTCATGACTCCCATGCTTTACCCTTCCCCCATATCATCAAGAATATCCTCTTTAACCTTCACCAGTACCCAGACGATCTGTCTGAGACAGTCTACATCAAGTGTCTTACCATGGCCATAGTTCGGAAGTTGAAGACTAAGGAACAACTGCCCAACCCGTCTGAAGCTTAAGAAATTCTGCCTAAGGAAAAGGCGAGTTCCCAGGACCCTTCTAGTTCCCGACCACAGCTCAACCCCTCTTTAGACTCCTCTGCGATCCTTGCTGCTCTGGATCGTATTGAAAAGGCAATCATGGAAGGCTTGATTGCCATACCGGTCGCCCTCCACGATCAAGTAAAAGAGTTGGGGCGCATAAGTTTTGCTGTTGTGGATCTGGTAGAAGTCCTTCAGAAGGATTGGCAAGGTGCAATCAGTGCTATGCCATAGGAACGCTTGTTCTGGTTCCCAGTGCTGTACCACCACAACGTGCTAGTAGTTTCCCTTAGGATCCTACTCCCCTCGTCTATCCACTTGTTGTCCCTCCTAAGATTGCTTTTGTTGTTATCTTTGTCGTTTGTTGTCCTATTGTTGGTCCTTGTTGGTTGTTGTTTATGTTGTTTTGTGGTTGGTCTTACCCGTCTTTGAACAATGTTCAGTTTAAGCTCTAATGATTATCTTTTGGTTTCGTTCCAATGATCAATCTGTTTTTTGCCTTAAAGTTTCCATTATGTTTCTGCTATGGGTTTGATGCAATTGTATATTCACTTGGACATCCTGCTCTTAACTAGTACTTAATCTTTTCGATGATGTCAAAATGGGGAAGAAAAGGATAGGAACCTTGAACTTTGGAGACTACTGAACTAATAGGAATCCTGAACTAGTTCTACTTCTAAGGGGGAATTTGAAATAAACTCGTTCATTTGCTTATGGGGAATTTGCAACCATTGAATGTTCTATCATTAATTTGTAATGTTGTAACTCCCTTAATCTCAACTGGTCTCATGAAATTCAAAGTCCTATTATGTTGCCAGGTTCCTTGTATTTGTCATCATCAAAAAGGGGGAAATTATTAGGAAACGGAACTCTGGAGTTCCTTTCCTCAGTTTCTCTACTTTTGACAAATACAAGGAACTCTGGAGAACCTGGCAAATACAAGGAACTCTGGAGTTCCTTGTATTTGCCAGGTTCCCTTAATCTCAACTGGTCTCATGAATCTGTTTTTTGCCTTAAAGGTTCCCCTGAGAGTTCCTTTCCTCAGTTTCTCTACTTTTGACGATGACAAATATTATGATACTAATGTTTTATCTCAAAGATGTGTTTTAAGGAACCACAGGAATATACCGAAGACAAGAAAGCCAAACAGGACAAGGGAACCAAAGGAACAAGACAGATGAAGGAAAGCAGAGGAACCCAGGTGTGCCCAGAAACCGAGAAATCTGGGGACACACAACCTCGGAAAAAAGGTGTTAAAATCGACTTGTCCGAAGCTTCCAAAAGACTACCAATACCCAGAGCAAAACAACAACATACCCAGAAACGCTCAACCTCGGACAGAGAAGGTGAAAGCGACAGGACATAGAGACGTCGTTGTCCAGAAGACAGTTCCCAAGCGGCCAGCTTGTTCAACCTCGGACGAAAGTATTTGGACAACGACATAGCAAGGCTCTTCTGAGGTAGTTGACCAACCAAGAGAGATTCTGAGCTGCCTAGGTTGTTTGCACATGCCAAGAACAACGTGGATCAAGGAGAACCACTCATCCTAGGGCAAGCTCAATCTGTGGGAACCCAGAGAGGATCGAGCTGCGAAGAATCCTCTATAAAAGGAAGACTAACCCAAGGGTTATCTTCAAGCACTAAAACATGACTCACACTCATTAGCAAATATCTAGTGTGAACCTCCAAACAAGATCATCAAAGCAAACTGAGATCAAGAGGAACCAGTCAAGGAAGAAGAGCTGAGTGCTAAGTTCCTGTGACTGTAAGTGATAGTTCCTAGGTGCAAAAGTCTGTTTCTTGGATTGATTATTGATTGTGTTAAGTTATCTAGGATTGTCTAACTGTGTGTAAGGCAAATGAACTATATGTTCGTTCCTAGGATAAGCTGTAACCAAAAGAGATAAGAAATCAAGAAGTAGACTTTGAAATCCTTTCGAAAGAAAGGTAGTGGTTTTTATCCTGGATTGCTAGTTGGCAATCAAAGGTTTCCACTATAAGGAACTGATCATTTGTTTGATTGTTTATTTCCGCTGCAAAAGGAACTGAGAATTGATATTCTGAGTTCCTTAAGTTTTTATCTAACAATCACGATCCTACAAGTTGACCAACAAAGAAGGATTCTGAGCTACCTAGGTTGTTGGTACATGTCAAAGACAGCATGGATCACGGATCACCACACATCCTAGGGCAAGCTTGATCTGTGGGAACCAAGAGAAGATCAAACCGCAAAGAATCCACTATATAAGGAAGACTAACTCAGAGGTTACAAATGAGCACAAAAACACGAATCACACTCAATAGCAAACATCAAAGTGTGAACCTTCAAACAAGATCATCAAAGCAAACCGAGATCAAGAGGAACCAGTCAAGGAATCGAAGAGCTCAGTGCTAAGTTCCTGTGACTGTAAGTGAGATAGTTCCTAGGTGCTAAGGTTTGTTTCTTGGATTGATTATTGATTGTGTTAAGTTATCTAGGATTGCCTAACTGTGTGTAAGGTAAAGAAACTGTGTGTTTGTTCCTAGGATAAGCTGTAACCAAAAGAGATAAGAAATCAAGAAGTAGACCTTGAAATCCTTTCAAAAGAAAGGTAGTGGTTTTTATCATGGATTGCTAGTTGGCAATCAAAGATTTCCACTATAAGGAACTTGTTCATTTGTGCTTGATTGTTTAAATTTCGCTGCGAAGGGAACTGAGAATTGCTATTCTTAGTTCCTTAGTTATTTGTCTAACAATATCGATCCTACACAAATACGTGTATATCGTGTACTATGATGGGCTTGGCACCATCATCCTCCTACATTGGTTTCTTTGTCACTTTCTCAGGTCTTTTCCTCTTCCCTTTTTCCATGTGTCTATATTGCATCACGTGTTTAACAATTTTATGTTATCAGTTGATGCAAGAGGTTGTCTTGTCTTGTATTGTGTATTCAGTGACAAGAGTATGTTGGTGATTTTAGTGTCATCGGCCATTTGGTGTAGTTGGGATTCACTCAAGACTTAAGGAGTTCGTTCGGCGCATAACGAGTTTGATCAACGTTACACCCTTTTTACAACATTCAAAACCAACATTTTCCGTGTTGATCAATGGCGGCTGCATTAGTGCGTGAGATGACATCCAAGTTCGGAAAGTTGGAGAAGTTCGAGGGCGTGGACTTCCGGAGATGGCAAAATAAGATCCATTTTCTCCTCACGACGCTCAACGTGGTGTACGTCCTGAGTATGCCAATGCCCGACGTGCCGGAGGACGTGGAGTACGAACATGTGGTGGAGGCAAGGAAGCGTAACAAGTGGGAGAACGACGATTACATATGACGTGATCACATTCTAAACGGTATGTCGGATTCACTCTTTGATGTCTACCAGAATGACGAGTCCTCAAAGAAGTTGTGGGATGTGCTAGAGTGTAAATACACGGCGGAGTGTTGAATTCCTTAGGTTTTGATGGTTACAAACACTCAACTAATATGTGTACCAAGTGTTTCAGGGACAAGAAGAGTTATCCCAGGGAGCTTTGCAGCACAGGATCTCAGAGGGAACAAAGGCTTGCTTAGCGCTTTGTTACCTCTCAAGGAACTGAAGTGACGGACCAGATCAAGACTACAAAAGGAAAGAAGTCATCCAGCGTGCTGAGTTAAGGAAACAAACCAAGAAGCCAGGCGGTAGAGGATGAAGACTTCGTCTCCAAGGATCAAGCCGGATTGCGCGAAGATATGGAGAGAGAAAACCCGATCGTGTTGATCCTAGGAATCTTTCCTAAGATAAGGCGATTTGAGAGAGAAGAACGTTATCCAATCGGTTGGATTAATTAAGGAACTCCTTCCTTAATTAATATAATCGGTTGTGATATTATATCTTCCAAACAAAATCATATCTTAGTAATCCGTTATCAGAATTTCCTATCTTATGTTGATTAGGGTTTTAGCCGTGTTGTATTTAAGCGAAGTGAGGATTCTTTTCTCACGGATGACTTTACGACTCTGAGCGAGAAAAAGAAAAGAAGAGAAAGAAGGTGAAGTGCGTGTGAGTCTTTGAGAGTTGAGTTCGATTCATCGTTGTAGTAGAGGCTTCGAGTCTAGCTGGTTGTTTAGAGGTCGAAGTCCAGGATACAAGTGTAATCGAGCAAGAAATTAATAAGACAAGTACGCATTTCAAAATCCTCTCAAGCGGAAGCTTGAAGATAGTGGTTTTTCCTTGAGAAACTAGTTTTGCTAATCAGGGTTTCCACTATATATCGTGAGTTCGTTCTGTTATCTTTCTTGCTATTTAAATCCGCTGTGCCTTCTGTGGGAACAAAGCTTTTGTTCCCTCAGATGTAACTCTAACGATCTGACAATTGGTATCAGAGCCTGATGCTCAAGATTGTTTTCGTTACAGAATTTGCAGGAAAGATATCGTCGTCAAGCAATGCAATCGGTGATTCATTCTAAAAGCCGCCAATGCTGAAGGTCGGTGAGTATGATTGGTGGATGGAACAAATCGAGTCCCACATCTGTTCCCTCGACGGACAGATCTGGAGAGTCATAGAAGTCGGTCCTTTGGTTATCAAGAATGACAAAGATGAGACTAAGCCAAAACCAAAGATCGACTACACCGATGAGGACTGGAAGAAATCGGAGAAAAACAAAAGGGCTAAGAAGGTCCTCCACATGGCTCTTTCTCCCTCAGATCTCAAGAAAATCATGAGCTACAAAACTGCTAAGGAGATCTGGGATGCTTTGAAGCGCCTTCATCAAGGAAATGAAGACATGAAGAAGAACAAGATCCTTTCTCTGATCAAGGAGTACGACCAAGTTTCTCAAGGGAAAGATGAACACATTCAAGAGTACTACTCCAGGTTCCATGGGCTAGTTGGTCAGCTTCAGTACCTTGGTGAAACAATGCCAGACTGGAAGTTGACTCATCACTTCATGCAAGGTCTCAACACTCAGTGGGATGCCATTGCTCTTGCCCTCTACTCTCAAACAGACGTCAAGACTCTTAATATGGAAGAGGTGGTTACTAAGCTGGAAAGCAACGCCTCTGTCTATAACCATAAGATAAACAAGAAAGGAGAGGAGAAGGCGAAGAGCATTGCCCTGAAGGTGGAAAGGGCATTTGATCTGTCTCAAACGGGCGATGAAGATGAGGATGGCGATGAAGATGTTGCTCTTATCACAAGGGCAATGAGGAAGATATGGTCTCGGAACAAGGACTCGCCCAGTTCCTCTGAAGGGAACAGAGACATGAAATATGTGGTTTGTTACCACTGTCAGAACAAGGGACACATGGCCAGAAACTGCTTCAAGAAGAAGGCAGGAATGCCTCCAGCAAATGAAGGGAAGCAAGCAATGGTTGCCACCTGGGGAGAATCAAACTCAGATGACGAAGATTCGTCACATTCCAGGGATGTATTCTTAATGGCCGTTGAAGTTCCAAACGAGACAAAGGGAGAGGTAATCAACGATGAGGTAACTGAATCTGATCTTATATCAAGCTTAAGATGCAGATCTAAAGAAAGCTTGATCTCTCTCATTAAGAATCTCGTTCGCGAGAGTAGTCTTTTCAGTGAGCAACTCGAAGAGAAAGATGAATCGATCTCAGGTCTAATCGAAGAAAATCAGGTTTGGGCTGAAAAAGTGCTCACGCTTGAGAAAGGTTCATCTTCCTCTTCAAACACATGCTCTGAGTGTCCAGAACTCACTGAAAAGATTAAGTCTCTAGAGTCCATTGTTTCCTCACTCGAGGATGAGTCTTTAATGTTAACACTAGGAAATGCAAAACTTTCTAGTGATCTAACCAAACTCAGTGAGGAACAGAAGGACGAGCCAAAAGGTATTGTCTTTGTTGCAGCCAAGAATGAAAAGAAACCTGAAAAGAAGGAAGTACCTCGCTTTGGAATTGGCTATCAACCTAAGCTTCCTGTTGATGACACTAAGAAAAAAGGCTCCAAAGTCGAAGGAAAACAGTCTGTAAAAGAAAAGGGGGAATGTTCCTCCGGAGGGAACAAAGGCAAAGACTGTTCTAATTCGATTGAGAAAGACAAGGCTTGGTATCATGGACAGAAGGCTCATGCAATTTGGCTGAAGCAATCCCAAAGCAGTAAGTCCAATAATATTGATTTTCATTCAAGGATTGCTAACAAAACAATTTGGCCAGGACAGAGCAAGTATGTAGATCTGAAGTGTCAAAGGGTTTGTTGGTATTGCGGGCATTCTAGTCATTACAAGCAAGAGTGCCTGCTGAAGCAACATAATGAGGAGATTGGTCGCACTACTAGGGAGCATATAGAAGTTGAACCTCCTAAGATTAGATATGTTGCTCCCAAACCCAGAAAGTATAAGATTGTCTGGGTTCACAAGAACTAACTCTTTCTGTGCAGGATAAAGTGAGGAATGTTCCTAGTGTTTCATTCATTCAAGGGTCAGTTACTTGACAGGGAACAAAGCGAGTCTCACCTCACTTCTGCATGGAATACTTGAGACTCAAAGACCTGGTGTCAAAGGTAAAGAAAATGGGGATAAGAACTTATTGACTAATCTGTTCCTTGTGTGAAAATTTCAGGTGCCATGTACATCTAGAAAAGACATCACTTTGTCGAGAAAGATTGGCGAATATGGAATCTCGTGGAACAAAGGATAAAACACCATTTTTCTCATTAGGACACTTGTTGGGGAACTCTGCACTCCGTTCCATACGAAGCCTGGTTTGTTCCCCTAACTACATGTCTGTCTGTTGTATTTCCTCGATGATTGGCTAGATCACATGGTGATTTGTGAAAGATGAATTTTCATGGGCTGATATGCATTCGCTTCCTTGTGCATTAATTGTTGAATTGCTTGATTATGTGCTTTCACTCCCTTAATACTGGATGTCTTGCATGGTCATCTGTGTTATCATATGTCACATGAATCAGCTTTATTTTGGCCCAAAAGAATCAACTTGATATTTTGTTCTCTCATCATAAGCCCAAATGATAGTTGATTCTACAGCTTACCCAGACCGCCATGCTTAAAGTCTCCTATGAACCCCTTCTTATCATCCACAACTGGAGTCCTCTTAGGCATGATGTAAAATTCAATCGCAAAAACTCATATACTTTGATATGATGGTCTTTTGTACCCTCTCTGGGAACTAACCCCCAGCATCACACCTTACTACTCTTTTGGATTGGCGGGAAACGATTCAGCTTCTGTTCCTGCAGGTTGAGTTGACGTGTTTGCAGGTTGTAATGATGGCAATTTGTGTTGAGCCGCGTCGTGCATTTAGGGCTGTTTTGATGGAAGAGAGTTGGAAAGAGAAATTGGGCCAGCTCTGATGGATTTGGACGAGATATTGGATATATTTTGGAAAGTTGGAAGATTATGCTTATTATCTCTTGGAAACATATCAGATTTGGAGTTATCTTTGGAAATTTTTGAAGATTTTGTGAGGGCTATATATTGAGACTTCCGGGTAAGTTTCCTATTCACTATCCTCTCGTCTTCATCAAGCATCTTTTCTCCTCTCTGTCTCTCGTCTTCTCGGTGCTCTCTCTCTCTCTCTCACAAAAATGGCCTCCAACTCAGACCTTCCAAGCAACTTTGCCGAAAACCTCCAAACCCTCCTCTCCAACCTCACCGCCATGGGCGCCGATCCTGCTCTCCTCGCCGTCATAAACCAATCCCTACCTTCCACATCGACCACTCCGGCGACCACCACCATAACCCCTCCTCCACCCTCTACGGGAATAGAGCAAAGAAAGCCAAGGTGTCCACCGCTCCCGTCCGTCAAAGTCAGCGTCGTCTGCCGGCCAAAGCCAAAGGAAAGGCTGTGGCGGTCAACGATGTCAAAAATATGAGCCACAAGTCCATGGTGAGGGAGCTGCTGATGGACCCGGAGTTTCTGAAGGAGAACTTTCTGGAAGGGGTGCTTGACATCTTGGAGAAACAGAAGTGGAGTAGGCTATTTATGGAGGAAGTGGAGATGTATGAGGAGTTGTTGAGGGAGTTTTACTCCACATTCACTATGGAGGTGCGGTCCCATGCTGTCCAGGGGAGATACAAGATGAATGGGGAGATCCATGTGTTCTCGAGTATTGAGCTGGGCTTGGTTCTGGGTGTTCCTCATGAAGGGTATGGTGAATACCCCAAGGGCAGGTGGCCAAAAGATTTTCCCTACTCAGAGGCTGTGCTGGCTGTTGCAGGGATTGCAGATGCTCTAGGGAGTGCTGATCTTGACATCTCTGAGATGTCGGCTGTCAACAAAGTGATGTACCACTTCCTCATCAGCAACATCACGCCAAGGGGACAGAAGAGGAACCGCCTTCTGATCTTGGACATTGTCCTTCTGTCCCTTCTGCTGAAAAAGGAGCTCGTGTGCCTTCCCATGATTCTGATGCAGCATATGGCCAATGCCCGGAACACCACTCAGCATGCTCTTCCCTTCCCTCACGTCGTCAAAAGTATTCTAGAGTACCACAAGGTCTACGACGCGTCGGAAGATGTGAGCGTCTTCTCCCGTCCCTTCAATACAAGCAATCTGCACAAAATGCAGTTTGCTCTTCAAGAGGGAGAAGGCTGGGTGAAGGTCGAGGGCGCTCCCGCAGCTTCTGGGGTTATAGAGGATGTTGAGGAAATGGTGGGATCTGAAGCTGATAGCTCTGAGGGGGAACAAAATGTGAATCCCTCGCTGGGAAAGGATATGAGGAGTCTATGCCGAGTTGTGAAGGATATGGTGGCTCAGTAGGCGCTCCTCATGGCAGATGTGCGGGCGCTCGTTTCTCATCACGCATCGGCTCAACCGGCTGGTCACAGTGATGCTTGATTGCTTTCCTGCTGTCCTTTTCCCTCTTTTGTTCCCTTAGCTGTCTATCCATTCTAGTTGTTTTTGTTGTTGTCTGGTTTATGTGCCCGGTATGGCATTTGACAATGTTTGATGTTCTGTTTGTTTTGGGTGTGTTTACATGTTTTTCAAGTCTTTCTTTAAGCAATGACAATGGATGCTTTTGATTGTCTGGCTGTGTCTTTTCCTCTCTAACTCTTCTCCATGTTTTTGATGATGCCAAAAGGGGGAATATGACAGGTAGTATTGTTTGAGGGGGAACAGAACAGGTAAAATGTATTGTTGGGCTAAGGGGGAACCAATAGTGTATTAGTGGGAAACTTTCTTGTCATATGTTGTCTTTTTCTAGCTGGTATACGGCTTTATTGTTATGGGTGTTTGTCACCATCAAAAAGGGGGAATTTGTTGAATTCCTTAGGTTTTGATGGTTACAAACACTCAACTAATATGTGTACCAAGTGTTTCAGGGACAAGAAGAGTTATCCCAGGAAGATTTGCAGCACATGATCTCAGAGGAAACAAAGGCTTGCTTAGCGCTTTGTTACCTGTCAAGGAACTGAAGTGACGGACCAGATCAAGGCTGCAAAAGGAAAGAAGTCATCCAGCGTGCTGAGTTAAGGAAACAAACCAAGAAGCCACACGGTAGAGGATGAAGACTTCGGCTCCAAGGATGAAGCCGGATTGCGCGAAGATATGGAGAGAGAAAACCCGATCGTGTTGATCCTAGGAATCTTTCATAAGATAAGGCGATTGGAGAGAGAAGAACGTTATCCAATCGGTTGGATTAATTAAGGAACTCCTTCCTTAATTAATATAACCGGTTGTGATATTATATCTTCCAAAAAAAATCATATCTTAGTTATCCGTTATCAGAATTTCCTATCTTATGTTGATTAGGGTTTTAGCCGTGTTGTATTTAAGCGAAGTGAGGATTCTTTTCTCACGGACGACTTTACGACTCTGAGCGAGAAAAAGAAAAGAAGAGAAAGAAGGTGAAGTGCGTGTGAGTCTTTGAGAGTTGAGTTCGATTCATCGTTGTAGTAGAGGCTTCGAGTCTAGCTAGTTGTTTAGAGGTCGAAGTCCAGGATACAAGTGTAATCGAGCAAGAAATTAATAAGACAAGTACGCATTTCAAAATCCTCTCAAGCGGAAGCTTGAAGGTAGTGGTTTTTCCTTGACAAGCTAGTTTTGCTAATCAGGGTTTCCACTATATATCGTGAGTTCGTTCTGTTATCTTTCTTGCTATTTAAATCCGTTGTGCCTTCTGTGGGAACAAAGCTTGTGTTCCCTCAGACGTAACTCTAACGATCCGACACGGAGGATACTTCTGGTAAGAAGTTCCTCGTAAGTAATCTCAACAATTACAAGATGTGTGATTCCAGGCCGGTTATGGAGCAATTCAATGAAGTGCTTCGTATCCTAGGGCAATTCGCCCAACATAACATGAAGATGGATGAATCCATCTCGGTGTCGAGCATATCGACAAATTTCCACCTTCATGGAAGGAATTTAGACACATGTTGAAGCACAAGAAGGAATAGTTGTCTCTTGTACAACGTGGAAGCCATTTGCGTATAGAGGAATCTCTAAGGGCGCAAGAGGGCGGTAAACCAAAGGGGACTCCCAGACCATCCTCCGTGATTATGATGGAGGGGGTGGGAATTCTAAGAAGAAGAACAAGAGGAAGAAGCAATCCTCTAAGGACACCAACGGTGGGCCTAACAAGAAGCCTAAGAGCACTTGTTGGATATGTGGCAAACCGGGTCACTTCAAGCGTGATTGCCGGTCTGCAAAGGATAGGAATGGAGCGGGACAAAACCGTTCGGGGCAAGGGTCTAAGGACTAAGGCCCATTCACTCATCAAGGTCGATTTTCAGATTTTGGTTCAAGTTCGGTTATGAATTATGTAACATGAATTTCTGAGGCATTTTATGTGCAGGATGATGAAGTGGCTTGGTGGATTGACTCGGGTGCAAGTGTGCAACTAAACATGTTTGCAAGGACCGTGGCTGGTTTAAGACGTATGAATCGGTGAATGATGGATACGTCCTCCATATAAGCAACGAGTCAACCGCCCCTATCCTAGGCTGTGGAAAAGTGGTGTTAGAATTTAGTTTTGGGAAGACCCTTGAACACAAGGATGTCTTACATGTACCCGAAATTAGGAAAAAATAGTCCCCGGTAGTGTTTTAAACAAGTGTGGTTTTAAGCAAGTTTATGAATCCAATAAGTATATCTTATTGAAGTGTGGTGTATTTGTAGGATTTGGATATTTCTGTAATGGCATGTTTATGTTGAGTATTAATACAATTGTCAATTCCACTTATATGGCATGTTCTAGTACAAATGAATCTTCTATATGGCATGCAAGATTAGATCATGTGCATTATAAGCGAATGATTGATATGTCTAAGGAAGGATTAATCCCTCCATTTGACATGAATTTATAGAAGCGTAGAACTTGCATGTTGACAAAAAAAATTATACAACCATTCAAAGGCATTGAAATAAATTTTGCGGTGCTTGGACTTGTACATAGTGATCTATGTGATTTGCATGCTACTCTGTCTTTAGGAAACAAGAAATATTTCATCACTTTCATTGATGATTATTCTCGTTATTGTTATGTATACTTTGTATGCCAAAGACGAGGCCCTAGATAAATTTAAGGTTTATAAAACCGAGGTTGAATTGCAACATAATGACTTGATTAAGAAACTACGCACCTATAGAGGTGGAGAATATTATAATCCTGTGTATTTCCAGTCCGTAGGCATTATACATGAGACTATGGCTCCCTATACGCCACAACAAAATGGTGTGTCGGAGAGTAAGAATTGAGTCCTAAAAGAGATGGTTAATTTCATGCTATCCTACTCGGGATTGAGTTACAGATTCTGAGGTGAAGCCATGTTAACGGATTGCTATTTATTAAATAGGGTTCTTAACAAAAGGAACAAGGTCACCCCTTATGAACTTTTGTATAAAAAGAAACCAAGCTTGAATTATCTTCGAGTTTGGGGATGTAGGGCGGTCGTTAGACTACTCCAACCCAAGATTAAAACCTTGGGGGAAATAGGTATTGATTGCATCTTTATTGGATATGCTGAACATTTTAAGGCTTATAGGTTCTATGTAATAGAGCCTAATGATTCTATTTCGGTTAACATCGTGATTGAGTCAAGAGATGCGATATTTGATGAGAATCGGTTCTCGTCCATACCTAGACCAAAGGATTTGGTTCCTAGCACTAGTGGAACTAAAGAAGGAGACGACTCAGCCGTACCTCCTAACGAGTCACCTATGCTCCATAGGAGCAAGCGAGGGAGGACTGAAAAGTCTTTCGGTCCATATTTCCAAATTTATATGGTGGAAGGATCTAGAGATGGAGTTGGGTTCCAATATTCATATTGTTGTCATGTTGATGAGGATCCTAGGACTTTTGGTGAGGCAATGAGGTCTCAAGATATTGCTTTCAAGAAAGAAGCAATAAATGATGAGATGGATTCCATCATGGGAGATAATACGCGTGTCTTATCGGATCTCCCACCGAGTTGCAAGCCTTTGGGATGCAAGTGGATCTTCAAGAAGAAGATGAAAGTCGAGTGCACTATCGATAAGTTTAAGGCACGATTGGTTATCCAAGGTGTTAGGAAACGGAACTCTGGAACTTCGGTACCCCTGAGAGTTCATTTCCTTAGTTTCTCTACTTTTGAAGATGACAAATATTTTGATACTAATGTTTTATCTGAAAGATGTGTTTAGAGGAACCGCAGGACAGTTGTTGGAACCATGGAAGCCAAACAAGATAAAAAAACCAAACAAGCAAGCCAAAGGAACCCAGGTGTGCCCAGAAATGCAACACGTGACTTTGCGTTTCCCGAGAAATCTGGGAACACCAAACCTCGGACAAAAGGAGGTGAAAGCGACTTGAGAGAAGCTTTCAAAAGCCTGCCACCATCCAAGAGCAAGACTCCAAGATGCCTAGAACAATGAACCTCGGACAAAGGCACTGAAAGCGACAGCTCATAGAGATGTCACTATCCAGAAGACAGTTCCCAAGTGCCCAGATTGTTGAACCTCGGAAGAAGGAAGCTGGAGAACGACTTGGCTGAAGTAGTTGACTAACCTAGAAGGATTCTGAGCTACCTAGGTTGTTTTCATATGTCAAAGACAACGTGGACCAAGGAGAACCACACATCCTAGGGCAAGCTCGATTTGTGGGAACCAAGAGAAGTTTAAGCTGCGAAGAATCCTCTATAAAAGGAAGACTAACTCAAGGGTTATCTTCAAGCACTGAAATACAAATCACACTCAATAGCAAACATCAAAGTGTGAACCTTCAAACAAGATTATCAAAGAAAACCGAGATCAAGAGGAACCAGTCAAGGAATCGAAGAGCTGAGTGCTAAGTTCCTGTGACTGTAAGTGAGATAGTTCCTAGGTGCTAAGGTCTGTTTCTTGGATTGATTATTGATTGTGTTAAGTTATCTAGGATTGCCTAACTGTGTGTAAGGCAAAGAAACTGTGTGTTTGTTCCTAGGATAAGCTGTAACCAAAAGAGATAAGAAATCAAGAAGTAGACCTTTAAATCCTTTCGAAAGAAAGGTAGTGGTTTTTATCCTGGATTGCTAGTTGGCAATCAAATGTTTCCACTATAAGGAACTGATCATTTGTTTGATTGTTTATTTCCGCTGCGAAAGGAACTGAGAATTGATATTCTGAGTTCCTTAAGTTTTTATCTAACAATCACGATCCTACAATTGGTATCAGAGCAGGAAAAGCTCTAGATCTTTGTTAAGTTTGCAGATCATGTCTCAACCAAGCAAGTTTGAGCTCGGAATCTCCACCAACAAGCCACATCTCTGAAAGAAAGGAGAAGAAACATGGTGGGAAAAGTGCATGGAAAGCCACATCATGACCAATGACTACCAATGCTGGAGGATAGTCGAAAATGGAGATGGCTATATCGATCTTACCATGAAGGAAATAGATTGGAAACCAGAACACTATGTCATCATGGAGAAGAATGCCAAGGCCAGGCAGTTCATCCTCAATGGATTGGACAGAGAAGACATGGACAAGGTCATATGCATCAAGACGGCAAAGGAGATGTGGAAAGCTCTCAAGGAGATGCATGAAGGAAGTGATGAACTAAAGCAAAGCAGAAAGTTTGCTTTGGAAGGAGAATACCACACCTTCAAAATGATGGAAACTAAGACCATCTCAGAGTACTACTCCCGCTTCAACAGATTGATTGGAAAGCTAACAGCGGCGGGAGTCTACCTTGATGAAGTTTCCAAGTCCCTGGTGATCATCAATGGACTCAACTCCAAGTTCACCCTTCTCAAGGGAATCATGAAGAACACTCCAGGCATCCAATCCCTTCCCTTGACTCAAGTCATAGGGAAACTGGAGGTTGAAGAAGGAGAGCACACCAAAGCCAATGCCGACAAGAAACTGGAGAAAGGAATTGCCCTCAAGATCTCCAAAGCCTTCTCTAGGCTCGAGATGGAGCAAGAGAACTCAGACCTGGAAGAAGAGGAGGACGAACTAACAACCCTCTTCTCAAAGAACATCAAAAAATTCTTTGTGAATGGAAGGTTCCAAAAGGGCAGTTCTCCCACAGTGGACCAAGAAGAGATCTCAAGGAAGTATCTTGTTACGAGTGCAAAGAAAAGGGACACTACGCTAAGAATTTTCCCAACAAGGAAGACTCCAAGGAAGAAGAAAGACCTCAGAGAAAGAAGGCTCTCGTAGCCTCATGGGGAGAAGACTCAGATGAGGAACTGGATCTGAGTGGCTTCTCTGGAGGAAGATGTCTCATGGCAAAAGGAGATTCAAGTGACTCAGAAGAACTTGAGGTAACTTCTAATGATCTCCTAAAAACTCTAGTTGATTGTTACAAGAAACAGCTTCTTAAGATCATAACGAAACTAGGAAAGGAAACCAGTTCCCTTCAACAAAAACTTGATGATTGTGAAGATGAAATTGCTTGCTTGACTGTTGAGAATTCTGTTTGGAATAAGAAACTTGATGAAACTGAGAAAGACCTAGCTGAAACTCACTCCAAACTCATTGATATTAGAAATGTGCATGATAGTCACCTTAAAATCTGCAAATCTTGTGATGAAACTAGCATAGATTTTGTCAAAGTTCCCCTGCATGATAACTTACCTAGAAATGACATGCTTCAATTCATAATTGATAGGTTGGACATTCTCACTGACTCTATTAATGAAAAAACGATAAATCAAACTGTTTTTGTGAGACAACGTCATGGAATAGGATATGTTAATAACAAAGGGAACAATGATGCTGAAGATGAAAAGGCTAGGCGAGAACTTGTTGAGATGAATGAAAACCTCAGTACTGCTCTTGCCACTTCTCGAGATAGGAATCAATTCCTATCAGAGAAGATCATGGTCCTTGAGAACAAGGCTGAGGTTGCCAAACGTCTCAATGAAAGTTCTCAAAGTCCTAAAAGGGAACCTAAGGGAAAAGAAAAGATGGTTCCTGAAAACCAATGGTTCACTAATTCCTTTGCTCACAAAAGATATGTTGATATGGCTCATAGTAAGGTTAGAAACAATGTTGATTTCAACAAAAGAAAAACTGAGAAACCCCTTAGACATGGAAAGGGAAAATATGGGCATGTTATTTACAATCGCTTATGCTATTACTGTGGAAAAAATGGTCATTACAACACTGATTGTCCTAAGAAAAGGAACTTTGAAAATAAGAAAAATGCCTATTACCATGAAAGGAACCAGTTCCCTGGTCATTCACAGACTCGGAATGCTAATCCCCCCAGTAAAGCCAAGCTTCGCTGGGTTCAAAAGTCTTAGTTCCCCTGTGTGCAGAAAGAAGAGAGGCAATGATAGGTGTCATTTCATGCACCTTTACTAGCAATTATTAGCATCATTTGGAGGAGTTTAGGATGAGATTTGAGGCTAAGTCTGTGATCCAGAAGTTATGGAGAAAAGTGAAGATATCCAGGGATTTACAGCTTAGACGGAGATGGAGATGATGAATATGGATGAGGTTCTGCTAGAGTTTATTGGAGAAGGCTACCAACACTTGGTAGTAGTGAGGAGAAGAAGAGAAGCTGAAGGAGTGGGCGATTTCACCGCCCCGCGTCAGTTGCCACCGCGACCCGGCGGTGGGTCTCAGAGAAGAGCTGGTCATGCCAGAAGAAGCCGCCGCCCCGCGGTGGGCACGTCACGCCTCGCGGCCAGCAGGAGATTTTATTTCCTTTGTTTCATTTCGGATTTCCTTATTTCTTTTATTTTATTGCCTTTGTTATTTTGCATTAGGTTAATTTATTTTCCAAAACCTATTTAAGACCTTTTTCTAGGTCTTGAGTAGGCAGCCAGACATCAGAATTCTACATTACGCAATTTAACTTTTCTATTAGGGATTCATTCACCTTTGATGGAGCACTAATTTCTCTTTGTTCTACTAGACGTTTGAAGCAATACAGTTGATGTGTTTGTGAGATTTTTATTCCTTGTTCTTATTCTTATAAGTGTTGGTTTGATTCTCTTAGTTATATTGAATATTGATTTATTGTTATTCCTCATAGCCTGATCAACTAGGTTGAATACTATTTATCAATTGCTAGGATTTGCATATAGTGGAATACGAGTGCATATCTAGTAGCATACACGATTGTTGCATATAGTGGATACGAGTGCGCAATCGTGAGTCTGAATCATTTGCATGTTAAGTAGTAAGGTTTTCTTCTATTTGCATGTATCCTATATCCTTGTGTGCATTGCTATTGCTTTATTGGTGGTAAGGTTTTCTTCCATTGATATTGTGATAAGTCTATCAACAACTGTGAGAATTGGTAGTACTTAAGATTAGGATGGGAACAACCATAAGAATAGTGAAAGAACTTGGATTGAATAGATTTCAGTGATCAAATTATATCTCTGTATTGTGGATCTCGTTCTAGTGGAACTCTTTTCCCCAATCATATTCTCAACTCAATCAAACTTGTTTGCTTTATTCTCCTTGATAACTAAAACCCCCCTTCCTTGTCACTTGTCAATCATAATTGCATACTTCATCAGATCTTCCCTGTGGGTTCGACCCTTACTTGCTTACTATACATCCATTTAGTAGGTATGTTAGGACATTTACTTTGACTAGGCCATTCAACGATATTTGCATTGCATATTTCGGCCGCGTCAAATTTGGCACCGTTGCCGGGGAAGATTTATGTTTTGTTGTGCGTTTTTGTGATTGACTTTGGTGGAGACCTATCTTATGGTCGACACTCGTTCTACCGACTCTCCTCTAGCTGCTTTTGATCCAGAAATCGACAGATCGTTCCGTGTGAACCTACGCGATCAAGAAGAAGAAGTCGAGGTTGAGACCGTTGAGACCATTGAAACAGTTGACATCCCTGCTGTTGCAATGGCCGGAACTCTGAGAGAGTTGACTGAAACGAACATCGGGGCACAACCCTTGGTTGTCATCATCCCTGCGCTTGGCTAAGGGGTGACCTTTGAGCTGAAGTCTGGAGTTGTTGCTTATCTCCCGAAATTCCATGGTTTGAGTGGAGAGGACCCGATATCTCATCTGGGTAAATTCCACAATGTCTTCCTGACTATGAAGCCAAGGAATGTGACGGAGGATCAAATCAAGATGAGAGCCTTTGGATTTTCGTTGCTAGACTCTGCTAGCGACTAGTATTATCACTTGCCACCATGGACTATAGATACCTGGACTAAACTGCACAAGGCGTTTCTTGACAAGTACTTCCCAACGAAGAAGGCGAATGCTTTGAAAAAGGCAATTGCTAACATTGAGCAGGCTGATGATGAGACGCTATATGACTATCTTGAGAGGTACAAGAGGCTTTGCTCTAGCTGCCCGTTCCACGGATACGCCAAGCAGGATCTTGTTCTCTACTTGCATAATGGTCTGCTAGATCAGGAAAGAAGGATGGTTGACACTGCATGCGGTGGAAGCATTCTGAATCTGACACTGGATGCAGCCATGGAGAGATTTCAGGAGATGAGTGAGAGTACCAGGAGCTTTGGAAAGACATGTCAGAGAAATTCAGTCAATGATGTGACTCCTGCAGGACCGAGCCCAGTGCTGAACGAGTTAGCTGAGTTGAAGGAGATGGTGAAGAGAATGGCGAATCAAAACACTCCTCAACAAGTCAAGGCATGTGGAATTTGTTGTGATCAATTCCACCCTACCGATACTTGTCCTCAGCTGCAGGAGGAAGGTACTGCTGAAGTTAATGCTGTAGGAGGTTACGGACCCCCTAGACCACAATTTGGTGGACAACCCAACTACAATCTGAGAGGGCGAGACCATCCGGGTTTCAGGTGGAGCGACCCCCAAGGTGGTCAACAACTAGCACAACAGCAATACCAACAGAGAGTCTATTAGGAAATGGAACTCTGGAACTTAGGTTCCCCTGAGAGTTCATTTCCTCAGTTTCTCTACTTTTGACGATGACAAATATTACGATACTAATGTTTTATCTCAAAGATGTGTTTTAAGGAACCACAGGAATATACCGAAGGCAAAAAAGCCAAACAGGACAAGGGAACCAAAGGAACAAGACAGATGAAGGAAAGCAGAGGAACCCAGGTGTGCCCAGAAACCGAGAAATCTGGGGACACACAACCTCGGACAAAAGGTGTTAAAATTGACTTGTCCGAAGCTTCCAAAAGACTGCCAATACCCAGAGCAAAACAACAACATACCCAGAAACGCTCAACCTCGGACAGAGAAGGTGAAAGCGACAGGACATAGAGACGTCGTTGTCCAGAAGACAGTTCCCAAGCGGCCAGCTTGTTCAACCTCGGATGAAAGTATTTGGACAACGACATAGCAAGGCTCGTCTGAGGTAGTTGACCAACCAAGAGAGATTCTGAGCTGCCTAGGTTGTTTGCACATGCCAAGAACAACGTGGATCAAGGAGAACCACTCATCCTAGGACAAGCTCAATCTGTGGGAACCCAGAGAGGATCGAGCTGCGAAGAATCCTCTATAAAAGGAAGACTAACCCAAGGGTTATCTTCAAGCACTAAAACACGACTCACACTCATTAGCAAATATCTGGTGTGAACCTCCAAACAAGATCATCAAAGCAAACCGAGATCAAGAGGAACCAGTCAAGGAAGAAGAGCTGAGTGCTAAGTTCCTGTGACTGTAAGTGATAGTTCCTAGGTGCGAAAGTCTGTTTCTTGGATTGATTATTGATTGTGTTAAGTTATCTAGGATTGTCTAACTGTGTGTAAGACAAAGGAACTGTATGTTCGTTCCTAGGATAAGTTGTAACCAAAAGAGATAAGAAATCAAGAAGTAGACTTTGAAATCCTTTCGAAAGAAAGGTAGTGGTTTTTATCCTGGATTGCTAGTTGGCAATCAAAGGTTTCCACTATAAGGAACTGATCATTTGTTTGATTGTTTATTTCCGCTGCGAAAAGAATTGAGAATTGATATTCTGAGTTCCTTAAGTTTTTATCTAACAATCACGATCCTACAATTGGTATCAGAGCAGGAAAAGCTCTAGATCTTTGTTAAGTTTGCAGATCATGTCTCAACCAAGCAAGTTTGAGCTCGGAATATCCACCAACAAGCCACATCTTCGAAAGAAAGGAGAAGAAACATGGTGGGAAAAGTGCATGGAAAGCCACATCAAGACCAACGACTACCAATGCTGGAGGATAGTCGAAAATGGAGATGGCTATGTCGATCTTACCATGAAGGAAGAAGATTGGAAACCAGAACACTATGTCATCATGGAGAAGAATGCCAAGGCCAGGCAGTTCATCCTCAATGGATTGGACAGAGAAGACATGGACAAGGTCATAGGCATCAAGACAGCGAAGGAGATGTGGAAAGCTCTCAAGGAGATGCATGAAGGAAGTGAGGAACTAAAGCAAAGCAGAAAGTTTGCTTTGGAAGGAGAATACCACACCTTCAAAATGATGGAAACTGAGACCATCTCAGAGTACTACTCCCGCTTCAACAGATTGATTGGAAAGTTGACAGCGGCGGGAGTCGATCTGGATGAAGTTTCCAAGTCCCTAGTGGTCATCAATGGACTCAACTCCAAGTTCACCCTTCTCAAGGGAATCGTGAAGAACACTCCAGGCATCCAATCCTTCCCTTGACCCAAGTCATAGGGAAACTGGAGGTTGAAGAAGGAGAGCACACCAAGGCCAATGCCGACAAGAAACTGGAGAAAGGAATTGCCCTCAAGATCTCCAAGGCCTTCTCTAGGCTCAAGATGGAGGAAGAGAACTCAGACTTAGAAGA
Organism: Rheum nobile; assembly: GCA_027886185.1. NCBI lineage: Eukaryota > Viridiplantae > Streptophyta > Magnoliopsida > Caryophyllales > Polygonaceae > Rheum > Rheum nobile. The sequence continues at coordinate 10,428,638 of WOAB01000563.1, read as the reverse complement.
AGAGGAGGACGAACTTACGGCCCTCTTCACAAAGAACATCAAAAAATTCTTTGTGAAGGAAAGGTTCCAAAAGGGCAGTTCCTCCCACAATGGACCCAGAAGAGATCTCAAGGAAGTCTCCTGTTACGAGTGCAAGGAAAAGGGACACTACGCTAAGAATTGTCCCAACAAGGAAGACTCAAAGGAAGAAGAAAGACCTCAGAGAAAGAAGGCTCTCGTAGCCTCATGGGGAGAAGACTCAGATGAGGAACTGGATCTCAGTGGCTTCTCTGGAGGAAGATGTCTCATGGCAAAAGGAGACTCAAGCGACTCAGAAGACCTTGAGGTAACTTCTGACGATCTCTTAAAATCCCTAGTTGATTGTGATAAGAAACAACTTCTTAATATCATAAAGAAACTAGGAAATGAAACCAATTCCCTTCAACATAAACTAGATGATTGTGAAGATGAAATTGCTTGCTTGACTGTTAAGAATTCTGTTTGGAGTAAGAAACTTGATGAAACTGAGGAAGACCTAGCTGAGACTCACTCCAAACTCATTGATATTAGGAATGTGCATGCCAGTCACCTTAAAACTTGCAAATCTTGTGATGAAACTAGCATAGATTCTATCAAAGTTTCCTTGCATGCTAACCCACCTGGAAATGACATGCTTCAATCCATAATTGATAGGTTAGACATTCTCACTAATTCCATTAATGAAAAAACGATAAATCAAACTGTTTTTGTGAGACAATGCCATGGAATAGGATATGTCAATAATAAAGGGAACAATGATGCTGAAGAAGAAAAGGCTAGGCGAGAACTTGTTGAGATGAATGAGAATCTCAGTATTGCTCTTGCCACTTCTCGTGATAGGAATCAATTCCTATCAGAGAAGATCATGGTCCTTGAGAACAAGGCTGAGGTTGCCAAACGTCTCAATGAAGGCTCTCAAAGTCCTAAGAAGGAACCAAAGGAAAAAGAAAAGATGGTTCCTGAAAACCAATGGTTCACCAATTCCTTTGCTCACAAAAGATATATTGATATGGCCGATAGCAAGGTTAGAAACAATGTTGATTTTAACAAAAGTAAACTGAAAAACCTTTTAGGCCAGGAAAAGGAAAATATGGACATGTTGTTTACAATCGTTTGTGTACCTACTGTGGTAAGAATGGTCATTACAACACTGATTGTGCTAAGAAAAGGAACTTTGAAAAGGAGAAAAGTACTCATTACCATGAAAGGAACCAGTTCCCTGGTTATTCATAGACTCGCAATGCTAATCCCCCCAGTAAAGCCAAGCTTCGCTGGGTTCAGAAATCTTAGTTCCCTTATGTGCAGAAAGAAGAGAGGCAACCTCAACTATGGTACATCGACAGTGGGTGCTCATGCCATATGACTGGAAGAAGAAATCAAATGACCTCTCTTCAACCTCTCCAAGGAGGGAACATATCCTTTGGAGACAAAAGCAAAGGGAAAATATGTGGAATAGGAACTGTGAAACTCAATGATCACATTCAGGTAAACAAAGTTCACCTTGTTGATAATCTTGGTTTTGACCTAATAAGTGTGTCACAACTGTGTGATCAAGGAGACAATGAAGTTAGATTCAGATGAAACGAATGTTCAGTCCTTGACTCCTCGGGACAAATCATCCTAAAAGGGAAAAGATTCAACAATGTCTACATAATTGATCCATCCTTCGTTCCCAAGGAGAAACTTTGTCTCTCAACTGTGAATGACCAAGCTGATTTGTGGCATCAACGCCTCGGTCATGCTAGCACCAAGCTGATTCAAAAGCTACACTTAAAGGAGCTAGTAAGAGGGCTCCCAAAGCTAAGTGGCACATCTAAGGAACTATGCTCTGACTGTGTAAAAGGGAAACAAGCTCGTAGTTCCTTCAAGTCCAAAAACATGGTAAGCACCTCAAGGCCTCTTGAACTCATCCACATGGATCTGTGTGGACCCATGAGAGTTTAGAGCCTAGGAGGGAACATGTATATCTTTGTTCTTGTCGATGACTTCTCTCGCTTTACTTGGACCATCTTTATTAAATCTAAGAGTGAAGTTATTGACCGCTTTAAAGATCTGGTTCCCTTGTTAGAAAAATCTCTTGATTGTTCACTCAATGCTATTCGGTCTGACCATGGTACCGAATTCGAAAATGGAGAATTTCTAACCTTTTGCAGTGAGCATGGAATTGATCACAACTTCTCTGCACCATACACTCCTCAACAAAATGGAGTAGTGGAAAGGAAGAACAGAACTTTGGAAGACATGGCTCAGACTATGCTGATCTCAAGTGGACTCTCTCAATCATTTTGGGCTGAGACGATCAACACAGCTTGCTACATCATCAATCGAGCCATGCTTTGCCCAATCACAGAAAAGACACCCTATGAGCTCCTAAGAGGAAGAGTTCCCAACATCTCACATCTGAGAGTGTTCGGATGCAAGTGCTTTGTGCATAACAATGGGAAGGACAATCTTGGCAAATTCGACCCAAGAAGTGATGAAGGAATCTTCATTGGATACGCCTCGGGTAGCAAGGCGTACAAAGTCTTCAACAAAAGGACTAAAAAGGTAGAAGAAAGTGTTCATGTTATTTTTAATGAAAAGCACTTGGAAAGATTGTGCAGAATACCACCAATTCCTTTGAAGACCCGTTTCCCAAGTAATATCAAAAAAATCCAGATGAAGATGTCACTCCACCCAGTTCCTGCACTGCTGCTCGAAACCCTCCAATGGCTCCTCCACCAGTTCCCATGAACAATGAACAACAATCCATTTCTGGGAATCATGAGCATGACGACAATATCTGTGGAGACCTCAATGACTCATCTTCCCACATGATCTTCAATGGAGAAGGTGATCCCAACCAGGAAGCTGAATGCTCAACTCAGAATGTCTCCACATCAAATGATCTAGCCCCCAACACAGAAAGAATAGTCATCAAGCCTCCAGTCAGGTACGACCATCTAACCTTCTTTGCCTTCAATGCCTTTCTGTCTATTGTGGAACCAAAGAACATAGGTGAGGCACTGAAGGACGCGGACTGGATCCAAGCTATGCAAGAAGAGCTTCATCAGTTTGAAAGGAACAAAGTATGGCATCTAGTTCCTCATCCCAAGGATAAACACATCATAGGAACCAGATGGGTTTTCAGAAACAAGATGGATGATACAGGAGCTGTGATAAGGAACAAAGCGAGACTTGTAGCTCAAGGATACAATCAACAAGAAGGAATCGACTATGATGAAACCTATGCTCCAGTGGCAAGGATTGAGGCAATAAGATTGTTGATTGCCTTCGCATCACACAAAGGGTTCAAGCTGTTCCAAATGGATGTAAAGACGGCCTTCCTCAATGGAATTCTTCAAGAAGAAGTCTATGTGAAGCAACCTCTAGGTTTTGAAGACGATGATCATCCAGATCATGTCTACTTTCTAGACAAGGCACTCTATGGCCTCAAGCAAGCTCCCAGAGCTTGGTATGATCGTCTTGCCCAGTTCCTACTCTCAAATGGCTACAGGCGTGGAGTTATTGATAAGACTCTCTTTATCCTAGAAGAAGAAGGTAACATCTTAGTGGTTCAAATCTATGTTGATGATATCATTTTTGGTTCCACTAACCTGTCCCTTGTAGACAAGTTCAAAGACTTGATGAGCAGTGAATTTCAAATGAGTTTAATTGGGGAACTCACATTCTTCCTCGGATTACAAATCACTCAAAAGGAAGATGGTATTCAAACAGAAGTATGTCAGGGAACTACTGAAGAAGTTCAAAATGGATTCATGCAAGCCTCTCTCCACTCCCATATCCACCATTGCCCATCTGGATAAGGACCACTCGAGTCCTCTAGTGGAGGAGAAGCTCTATAGAGGTATGATAGGCTCACTCATGTACCTAACCGCTAGTCGACCAGACATTGTCTTTGTTGTTGGCTTGTATGCTAGGTTCCAATCTTGTCCGAGAGAAACCCACTTGGTTGCTGTGAAGAGAAAACTTCGATATCTCAAGGGAACTGACGATCTCTGCATTTGGTATCCCAAAGAATGTCCCTTTGAGCTCATGGGTTTCACTGATGCTGATTATGCTGGATATTTGGTGGATAGAAAGAGCACTTCTGGAATGGCACAGTTCCTAGGCCCTTGCCTTGTGTCATGGGGATCAAAGAAACAAGTTTCAGTCTCCCTTTCCACCACAGAATCCGAGTACATTGCAGTCGCCTCCTGCTGTTCCCAACTTCTCTGGCTAAAGCAACAACTCGCGGACTTTGATATGTCTTATGGCCCTCTCACTATTCTTTATGATAACACTAGTGCCATAAACATCTCTAAAAATCTTGTGCATCATACTAGGACCAAGCATATTGACATAAGACATCATTTTCTTAGAGATCATGTTGAGAAGGGAAACATCATTATGAATTTTTGTAGAACTGAAGATCAGGTTACAGATATTTTCACCAAGGCATTGAATAGAGTTCCTTTCGAGAACCTTAGATTGGAACTAGAAATGATTCCTATTACTCAGTAGTTACCTTAGTTTAAAGAATTCTTTCCAGTTCCCCTGATTGACTAGTTTAAGTTATTTAACTTGTTGAGTCTTGATATCCTTGTGTTATATCTTTTACTACAAACCCTTCTTGTCATAATGGTTTCTTACAAAGGCTTAGATAAATTTTTCTGGTTCGTTTCCTTTTGGTCCTCATTATTCTTTCAACTCCTCATTGTTCAAATTTCTTTGATGGCCGAAAAGTCACAATCTGATCATATTACTATCCCAACAATACAAGCCGAAATGATGATTGTGTACTAAGACCTACCCTTGCCTCATTGCTCAATTCAATTCTCTATGATCCATCTCTAAACCCTCTCTGAGAATTAATGTGCAATGCGATAAATGGCCTACCCTGATTTCGCGTATGGGAACGTATCTTTTGGTTCCAATGTTTGACCCATATCAAAGGTTCCCATACATCCCTCTAGCACGCTGAATATATCGCCAGAAAGGAACCAGAATGCAACGCTTCTCCAACGGCTAGATTGGCACCTCCCAGAAGTTATTTATGGCAAATCTCAGAAGCTCAGACCGGTCTTATCAGTTAGCAGGCTCCCCTCTTCTCTGAATGGGCAAGTTTTGAATTGTTTTGATCCGTTCCAAAAAGCTGCAATTAGCCTTCAATGCTCCGAATTCTCCCCAATCCTCTCAACGGCTAGATTTGCTTCAACGGTCTCTTCAGCCCTCACCGCCTTTAAAGAGTGGCCCTGTTCATCCAAGCTAATCCCACAACTCGCCATTTCTCTGATCTTCTGCTTCTCCTTCTCTCAAACACAGAAATCCTTAAATCCTCAAAAATGGCCAACCAAAACCCTAATGTTATCCTGGATGAGGAAGAGGCTGCCATTCTCAGAGCCTTTCGTGAAAAGAAGGCAGCTTCATCTTCTAAGCCCATTTATGCCACCTCCTCTCAAAAATCCCAACCTAAAGAGAAAGCAGTGGAGAACCCTGTGGAGAAACCAGTGGAGCAACCCGAAGAGAAACTTGAGGAGCCACCAAAGGAACAGGCTGAGGAGAAAGCCATGGCCATCACTCTGGCCTCTGAATCGGCCACCAAATCCGCCTCCGAAGGTGGCTCTCATGACTCCTCGCCTGACAAGTCTCTCCAAGAGCTCCTCAGCCCTCAACCCTCACCAGTAAGCCTCAAATCTAAAACCACTTCTAACCCTGATCCCTCAGTCGCCACTAGAAAGAAACAAAGAAAGAGGAGCTCTCAAGCTATAGTTCCCTATGAGGCCAAATCCACAAAAGAAACCAAATCCACAAAAAGAGCCAAAATCACCACCCTCTCTGCCTCTTCCTCCCTGGGTCACGTCTCTTCTCTCTTCTCTAAGAGGAAGATCCTTAAGCCTCTCATAATCGGCAAGGAATTCTGGACCCAAGAGCTGGCAGAAGAAGATGAGGAAATGTTTGGAGAGGCCCTGGATGAGCTCCATTCTCTGCTACAGTTTCAAGGCTGGGACGAGATGTTGACTGAGCCCTTCTCTGCTTCTGATGAGGTCGTTCGCCTGTTTTACCAGTCCATGGAGTTTGTGCCCGCAAAGGAGAACTGTCCCTGTAACGAAGCCATTCTCATATGGAAGGGAATCAGCTATCCCCTGTCCGCCAACCTAATTGCGTCTGCTCTAGGGATTGAGTCAAGGTCTGGGTTTGGCATTCTCCCTCAGAAAAAGGGATGGCCTAAGGGAAAGGGCTACAAATCCAAGGGAGCAGTGGTCAAGAAAATCTACGACGGCGCCTCCCCTTCATCTTTGGAGACAAAGGATCTCTCCATCGCAAACAGGTTGTTACACTTCTGGATCACCCGCAATCTGGTTCCTAGACAAGAGCACATGAACGATGTTCTCATCACAGACGCCATTTATATGGACAAAGTACTCTCTGGTGTTCAATTGGATCTCCCTCGTATTGTGTTGGCTCACATGCAGTTTTGTGCATCTCATGACTCCCATGCTTTACCCTTCCCCCATATCATCAAGAATATCCTCTTTAACCTTCACCAGTACCCAGACGATATGTCTGAGACAGTCTACAGCAAGTGTCTTACCATGGCCACAGTTCGGAAGTTGAAGACTAAGGAAAAACTGCCCAACCCTTCTGAAGCTCAAGAAATTCCGCCTAAGGAAAAGGCGAGTTCCCAGGACCCTTCTAGTTCCCGACCACAGCTCAACCCCTCTTTAGACTCCTCTGCGATCCTTGCTGCTCTGGATCGTATTGAAAAGGCAATCATGGAAGGCTTGACTGCCATACCGGTCACCCTCCATGATCAAGTAAAAGAGTTGAGGCGCATAAGTTCTGCTGTTGTGAATCTGGTAGAAGTCCTTCAGAAGGATTAGCAAGGTGCAATCAGTGCTATGCCATAGGAACACTTGTTCTGGTTCCCAGTGTTGTACCACCACAACGTGCTAGTAGTTTCCCTTAGGATCCTACTCCCCTCGTCTATCCACTTATTGTCCCTCCTAAGATTGCTTTTGTTGTTATCTTTGTCGTTTGTTGTCCTATTGTTGGTCCTTGTTGGTTGTTGTTTATGTTTTTTTTATGGTTGGTCTTCCCCGTATTTGAACAATGTTCAGTTTAAGCTCTAATGATTATCTTTTGGTTTCGTTCCAATGATCAATCTGTTTTTTACCTTAAAGTTTCCATTATGTTTCTGCTATGGGTTTGATGCAATTGTATATTCACTTGGACATCCTACTCTTAACTAGTACTTAATCTTTTCGATGATGTCAAAAGGGGGAAGAAAAGGATAGGAACCTTGAACTTTGGAGACTACTGAACTAATAGGAACCCTGAACTAGTTCTACTTCTAAGGGGAATTTGAAATAAACTCGTTCATTTGCTTAGGGGGAATTTGCAACCATTGAATGTTCTATCATTAATTTGTAATGTTGTAACTCCCTTAATCTCAACTGGTCTCATGAAATTCAAAGTCCTATTATGTTGCCAGGTTCCTTGTATTTGTCATCATCAAAAAGGGGGAAATTGTTAGGAAACGGAACTCTGGAACTTAGGTTCCCCTGAGAGTTCCTTTCCTCAGTTTCTCTACTTTTGACGATGACAAATATTATGATACTAATGTTTTATCTCAAAGATGTGTTTTAAGGAACCACAGGAATATACCGAAGGCAAGAAAGCCAAACAGGACAAGGGAACCAAAGGAACAAGACAGATGAAGGAAAGCAGAGGAACCCAGGTGTGCCCAGAAACCGAGAAATCTGGGGACACACAACCTCGGACAAAAGGTGTTAAAATCGACTTGTCCGAAGCTTCCAAAAGACTGCCAATACCCAGAGCAAAACAACAACATACCCAGAAACGCTCAACCTCGGACATAGAAGGTGAAAGCGACAGGACATAGAGACGTCGTTGTCCAGAAGACAGTTCCCAAGCGGCCAGCTTGTTCAACCTCGGACGAAAGTATTTGGACAACGACATAGCAAGGCTCGTCTGAGGTAGTTGACCAACCAAGAGAGATTCTGAGCTGCCTAGGTTGTTTGCACATGCCAAGAACAACGTGGATCAAGGAGAACCACTCATCCTAGGGCAAGCTCAATCTGTGGGAACCCAGAGAGGATCGAGCTGCGAAGAATTCTCTATAAAAGGAAGACTAACCCAAGGGTTATCTTCAAGTACTAAAACACGACTCACACTCATTAGCAAATATCTAGTGTGAACCTCCAAACAAGATCATCAAAGCAAACCGAGATCAAGAGGAACCAGTCAAGGAAGAAGAGCTGAGTGCTAAGTTCCTGTGACTGTAAGTGATAGTTCCTAGGTGCGAAAGTCTGTTTCTTGGATTGATTATTGATTGTGTTAAGTTATCTAGGATTGTCTAACTGTGTGTAAGGCAAAGGAACTGTATGTTCGTTCCTAGGATAAGTTGTAACCAAAAGAGATAAGAAATCAAGAAGTAGACTTTGAAATCCTTTCGAAAGAAAGGTAGTGGTTTTTATCCTGGATTGCTAGTTGGCAATCAAATGTTTCCACTATAAGGAACTGATCATTTGTTTGATTGTTTATTTCCGCTGCGAAAGGAACTGAGAATTGATATTCTGAGTTCCTTAAGTTTTTATCTAACAATCACGATCCTACAGAGTCCCATACCAACAGAGGCCTCAAGGCCAAACCTCTGGTGCTACTACTGAAGAGATGCTAAAGACTCTGACTCAGCATTTCGCCACTCATGTTCAGGCTATTGAGTCAAGCATAAAGAATATGGAGAGGCAGATTGGCCAACTTGGTGATGTTGTAACCAAGATTGACCAGAGGACATCTAACTCCCTACGCTCTCAGACTACAGTGAATACAAGGGAGAATGTGAGTGCCATCACCCTCAGAAGTGGAAAGAAGCTGGTCGTTCCTCCTATTGTTGAAGAGGAGAGCGAGTCTGAGAAGAAGAATATCGGTGACCGCCCCACGGTGGAGTCCACCGCGACCCGGCGACAAGTTGAGGCTGAGGCCAGGAAAGAAGGATGTCTGCCACCGCCCCGCGGCGACACTAACCGCGACCCGACAGCAAGTCTCAGTAATCCCACCGCAACCTCACCGCCCCGCAGCGATAACCACCGCCCCGCGGTGAGCCTACCGCGACCCGGCCTCCAAAATCCTTGCTCTGTAGAAGAGATCTGTGTTGATGATTATGTTCGTCCGTTTTTTCCCCCTCTTGGTTCCGAGAAGCCACCAGTACCTTTTCCCGAGGCGCTAAAGGCTGGAAGGGTCGCCGACGACATTGATCTTTTCGAGACGTTCCGAAACTGTGAGGTGAATATTCCTCTTCTCAAGCTTATTAAGGCTATCCCTCGATACGCCAAGTTTTTGAAGGAGTTGTGCACCGTCAAGAGGACACAAAAGCTGAAGGTCCAGAAGAAGGTTCTGGTTGGTGAACATGTCTCGGCGGTATTTCAAAGCCGTATGCCTGAGAAGTGCAAGGATCCAGGTACGTTTACTATTCCTATTACTGTAGGTGAGCACCGATTTGGGAAAGCCTTGCTAGACTTGGGTGCCTCTATTAATGTTTTGCCTTATTCATTAATTGAGGATTTAGGAGTCGGACCCTTGTATGATACCAATATTGTGATACAACTTGCTGATGGTTCTTGTGTGTCTCCTAAGGGTATTGTGGAGGATGTTCTTGTTAAGATAGGTCCTTTGATTTTCCCTGCTGATTTCTTTGTTATGGATATGGACTATGATGAGCATGTTGCTCCTGTTATGTTAGGTCGACCTTTTATGAAAACAGTCATGACAAAGATTGATGTAGATAGTGGGACTTTGACTATGAAATTTGATGGAATAATTTTTGAGCATAATATTCATAAGGCCAACTCCATTGAATTGCCTCCCCTTCGCTGCATTAGTGATATTGATAATCCTATTCAGGAAAATGTTAAGCCTAGTGTAGTGGAGACCATAGTTGAACTGTCTGCTATTGCTGAACCTTTTAAGTTGCATGAGTATGATGTCTTACTCGATGACATAGGAGAGTCTATTCCCTCTAATTTGGGCACTTGCCCCCCTGCACTAACCATACAAGGCTGTGAGCCTTCATCTAGTGTCGTGCAACATGATCAGGTCAAGCCCTATCGGCCCCCACATCGCTCTAAGTATGGGGGAGATGCTCCAAAGGCAACAATCATGGAGTCATTGGCTAAGAGGGAACATAGTCTAAGGTCCAAGCCTTTCCATGGGAAGTTCCAGTAGGAAGAGTTAAGTACGAGGATTCCGAGGGGATCCTATTTTAGGTGGTGATTGATCTGCAGTACGTCGAGCCAACGACGTTAACTAAGGCGTTGTTCGGGAGGCAACCCGAGGTAGTTTTCCTAAATTTTTCTTTTCTCTTAGATTGATTTCGTAACTTATTTTGCTTTGTTTCGTTCTCCTGTCACTAACATTTCAGGTACGAAAGTAAATGGAGAGAGACGGTGTTCCCAGCCAATTCTCACCGCCCCGCGGTGGAGGTCTGGTATGCCTTCTCAACTCCGAAAAAAAAAAACGAGAATAAAGGGCCTCGAAAAAACCTTAAACGGGGAGTAAAATTTTTATTTCTTGAGTGGTAACTAAGGATTTGACGGTTTGGGCCCCCTTTTTGGGCTGAGATTTCTCTTTGGGCCATTGTATATGACCGGCCCCATCAACCCATTTTCTTCCTATTCCCTTTCCCTAACCTAGCCCCCACTCTCTCAAACCCTCCATATCCAACACCCCTCTCAAGTTCTCCAAGCCAAATGCCCCATTCTCCCCCCCAAACCCTCTCGTTCTTGGTCCGATCCTAGCCTCCAAATACCTTAATCTTGAGTTTACTTGCCCAATTTGGAGTCTAGCCTCACAAACAAGCCAAACACATAACCCCACCGCGTCGCTGTCGTTGACAAGGCCGGAAACCGGTGTCGTTTTCTTGTCAAAGAAATCCTAATTCACCTACTACAGAGTATAGCAAGCAAGTCAGGGTCGATCCACAGGGAGTCAATTGTCTGTATGCAATAACGTGTGAGTAACAAGTAACAGGGGGGTTTTATAGTAATGGCAAAGTAACAAAGACGCAAGATTTAACAGGAGAAGGAATATGATGAGGAAAGGTATTCCACTAGACAAGTATCCACACAGCAGATGAAATAGGTTGATCACTGAAAACTATCGTTCCAAGTTCTTTTTACAATCTTATAGTTGTTCCCACCCTGATCTTAAGTACTATCGATTCTCACAGTTGTCGATAGACTTATTACTATGTCACTGGTAAAGTACCACCGATTCTCACAGTTGTCGGCAGACTTTACCACTAACACAACAATAGCAATTCACACAAGGATATAGGATACATGCAAATAGAAGGACACCCTACTACTTAGCATGCAAATAATTCTCACTCACGATTGCGCGCTCGAAACCCCTATACGCAACAATCGTGTTTGCCACTAGATAAGCACTCGGAACCCCTATATGCAAATCCTAGCAATTGATAGATGTCGAAAAACCTAGTTAGCTACGCTAGAAGAATCAACATAAACCAATAGACAATATGCTCAATAGAATTAATCCAACTTTATAAGATATAGAACGAGGAATAGAAATCTCACAACCAATTCATTGCAGTGCTTCAATTGTCTAGCGAAACAAAGGTGTTTAGCTCTCCATTTGTTCAAACCCTGGAATTGGAATGAATAATAGAGAGGACCGAACTCCTCACAAAAACTAAAGAAAAGTTCTTAAATAGGTTTTAGAAAACTAACCTAGCAAATAAGGAAAGTAAAAAATTGACAATTATAAAGTCGAAAATACTAAAACGGAAATAATTCAACGCTGGCCGCGAGGCGTCGTTCTCCACCGCGGGTCAATGAGTTCCACCGCGGGGCGGCGGCTAGGCTTGTGCTGTCTTCTCTGAGATCCATCGCCGAGTCGCGGTGGCTTGTGGCGCGGCGCGGCAAGACCAGCTTCTTCAAGTCTTCATCTTCTGCTCTCATGTACTACCAAGTAATGGTAGCCTTCCTCCATGAATTCTGAGCAGATCTTCTCCTCCATCTTCCATCATCTCTCCACTGAGCTGTAAATCCTATGATATCTTCACTTTTCAACTATTCTTCTGGATTACAGACTTAGCCTAAATCTATACCAAAACTGATGCGATTCTTGGTGGACCCCACATGCCATGGACTCACCTGGGTCCTGTGGGCTGTCAACCACCCAGCCAGTCCCTCAGTTGGAGCACGCCGGCTGGAGAGGCTTAGCCCAACCAAGAACGCCATGGGCTGCAGCCCATACACCCCAACCTGTAAGGGCCTATTAGGCTTTAATTGCAAGATGTTACCAGGGGGGATCGAACCCCTGACCTTTGACATATTCTCAATTCCATGGGAGATATGCCAACCAACTACATTGCAGTATAGTTGGTTGGCATATCTCCCATGGAATTGGGAATATGTCAAAGGTCAGGGGTTCGATCCCCCCTGGCAACATCCTGCAATTAAAGCCTAATAGGCCCTTGCAGGTTGGGGTGTATGGGCTGCAGCCCATGGCGTTCTTGGTTGGGCTAGGCCTCGCCATCCGGCGTGCTCCGACTGAGGGACTGGCTGAGTGGTTGACAGCCCACAGGACCCAGGTGAGTCCATGGCCTGTGGGGTCCACCAAGAATCGCATCAAAAACTCTGTCTAAAATATGTCAATAATCACTAGTTAGGGTGCCTGAAATGGCACCTATCAGTCGTCCACCGCCCCGCGTTGCCCTGCCTCGCGTCGCCAGTCACCGCCCCGCGGCGACCCCCACCACGACCCGGTGTGAAGTTCCAGTTATCTCACCGCGACCCGGCGACTCGTCCACTGCCCCGCGTCGAGACTACCAGACTTCGTGTTTTCGCTTGTTTGTAAGTCCTCTTTGGCCGCCCTTTGTTTTGAGCTTCTCCATTCATTACTTATGGCACCTAGAGGTAGGAAACAAGTATCTACGAGGGATGAGAATGAGGTCTACAATGTTGTGAAGGAGAGGAAGGTGTTGGCTACTAAATTCTTTGACAAGCCGACGTTGGCTGAGTTTGGTATGTTGGAGTGTGTATCCTTGTGCTTAGCAGAGTGTGGCCTGGGGACTTTCTTGAACAAGGCCGCTGATGCCTATCCCGAGTTGTGTTACCAGTTCATTGCCTCGTTTAAGAGGTATTCTGATGGCTCCGCTGACAAGAGATTGATGAAGGTCATGTTCACATACAATGGTCGTGATTATACTTTGTCTGCTGAGGAGATTCGTGGTGCCCTGGGCATTACAAAGGAGCCATCTGATGGGTGGTCTGGTGGCATCATTGAGACAGATATGATGGAGTTCTGGGAGGCTGCCACGCATAGGACGTTCAAGAAGGGCCAGGAGGTGAATTCGAAGTTGGTGAACCCTTGCCTAAGGTTGATCCACAAGGTGTTGATGAGAGATTTCTTTGGCCATGCTGATGATGGTAAGGTCCCTTTGAAGGATTTTCAATGGTTTTTGAGCATCTTGGAGCTTGTTACGTACACACCGTGTTGGGCTACCCTCTTTCTGGGTTCCCTGAAGAGGATTCGTGATGGTGAGCCACGTGATATTTGTGGGGGTGGTTTGATCACCCTTCTTTGTGCTGACATTATACCGATCGGATTCCTCGACCTGTTGCTCACGCGGTGTATGATATGGCGCACATGAAAGTGTGCTCGATGCTGAAACCATTGGGCAGGGATGGTGATTTAGTTTGGTCGTCATATGATGGTCATATTCTGATTCTTCCCCGGGTTTTCACTTATTCTCCTTCATTTGCGGATTGGTAGATTCCTAGTGATAGTAGAGTTATGGCCGACGCTACCCCTGCTGCTGCTCCTTCGGGTCCGTTTGGAGAGGGCCCTAGTGCTGGTGCTGGTGCTGCTGAGTTTGTGGGTGAGGATGCCCATTTGCCTACCCAGTTTGATGCGCCCTCGTCTTCTTATGCTCCTGCCACACCTTGGCAAGAGTTGTATGCAAGATTTGATGCATTCTCGGTGCAGCAGACGCATTGGAACACCCGAGTAGAGACCGGTCTGCAGACTTGGCAGACCCAGTTCCGAGCTGATGTAGATGAGCGTCTGGACACTATGGACGCTCATATGAGGGACTACTTCGGGAGGTTCCCACCACCACCGCCATCAGGCCCACAGTGAGTTTATTTCTCCTGTCCCTATTTTATTTGTTGTTCTCTTTTCTATATTGAGGATAATGTTCGGTGTAAGTATGGGGGAGGGATTTAGACTTGCTATCTGTCTATCTTTTGTACATAGCTTTGTTTTTCTGTAATTTCCATTCGAGTATTTTGATTCTAAAAAAAAAAACGAAAAAGCCAAAAAGATGTAAAAAGGCAATCAAAATCCTGGGATGAGCTGAAAATCCGAAAGGGCGGTTCAGGTAAGAAGCAGGTAGTCCGACTGGTATAGACCGGTGCAAAAATGGACTGGAGTGATGTGAGTATTTGGGAGATATCTAGCAAAATGAAATGAGTGGCTAGGTGAAAACCCGAGAGGGCACCTAGGCAAGATGAGCATAAAAGAAGAAGAGTGATTTTAGGATTTCTCATTATTCTTTGTGAGGCGTCATAAGAAGGGGAGTCATAAGGAGGACTCGGGTAGGCCACTCTTGGAGCGATAAGGAGCTAGATTGGAGTTAGGATTAGAATTATCTTTGCATCACTTGTTTTGGTTGTCTGGAGCTAATTGTTGATATGTTGTAATTGTTGGTGTCATATTTTCTTGTACTTCCTGAGACCTTGGTGTTTGATTGAGAGAGTAGGTTTATCATTACCTTACTCAAGACGAGTAAAGGTCTAAGTATGGGGGAATTTGATAGGTGTCATTTCATACACCTTTACTAGCAATTATTAGCATCATTTGGAGGAGTTTAGGATGAGATTTGAGGATAAGTCTGTGATCCAGAAGTTGTGGAGAAAAGTGAAGATATCCAGGGATTTACAGCTTAGACGGAGATGGAGATGATGAAGAGGGATGAGGTTCTGCTAGAGTTTATTGGAGAAGGCTACCAACACTTGGTAGTAGTGAGGAGCAGAAGAGAAGCTGAAGGAGTGGGCGATTTCACCGCCCCGCGTCAGTTGCCACCGCGACCCGGCGGTGGGTCTCAGAGAAGAGCTGGTCGCGCCACAAGAAGCCGCCGCCCCGCGGTGGATCTCACCGCCCCGCGGTGGGCACGTCACGCCTCGCGGCCAGCAGAAGATTTTATTTCCTTTGTTTCATTTCGGATTTCCTTATTTCTTTTATTTTATTTCCTTTGTTATTTTGCATTAGGTTAATTTATTTTCCAAAACCTATTTAAGACCTTTTTCTAGGTCTTGAGTGGGCAGCCAGACATCAGAATTCTACATTACGCAATTTAACTTTTCTATTAGGGATTCATTCACGTTTGATGGAGCACTAATTTCCCTTTGTTCTACTAGACGTTTGAAGCAATACAGTTGATGTGTTTGTGAGATTTCTATTCCTTGTTCTTATTCTTATAAGTGTTGGTTTGATTCTCTTGGTTATATTGAATATTGATTTATTGTTATTCCTCATAGCCTGATCAACTACGTTGAATACTATTTATCAATTGCTAGGATTTGCATATAGTGGAATACGAGTGCATATCTAGTAGCATACACGATTGTTGCATATAGTGGAATACGAGTGCGCAATCGTGAGTGATAATCATTTGCATGTTAAGTAGTAAGGTTTTCTTCTATTTGCATGTATCCTATATCCTTATGTGCATTGCTATTGCTTTATTGGTGGTAAGGTTTTCTTCCATTGATATTTTGATAAGTCTATCAACAACTATGAGAATTGGTAGTACTTAAGATCAGGGTGGGAACAACCATAAGAATAGTGAAAGAACTTGGATTGAATAGATTTCAGTGATCAAATTATATCTCTGTATTGTGGATCTCGTTCTAGTGGAACTCTTTTCCCCAATCATATTCGCAACTCAATCAAACTTGTTTGCTTTATTCTCCTTGATAACTAAAACCCCCCTTCCTTGTCACTTGTCAAACATAATTGCATACTTCATCAGATCTTCCATGTGGGTTCGACCCTTACTTGCTTACTATACATCTATTTAGTAGGTCTGTTAGGACATTTACTTTGACTAGGCCATTCAACGATATTTGCATTGCATATTTCGGCCGCGTCAGGCAACCTCGACTATGGTACATTGACAGTGGTTGCTCATGCCATATGACCGGAAGAAGAAATCAAATGACCTCTCTTCAACCCATCCAAGGAGGAAACATCTCCTTTGGAGACAAAAGCAAAGGGAAAATTTGTGGAATAGGAACCGTAAATCTCAATGACCACACTAAGGTAAATAAAGTTCACCTTGTTGATAACCTTGGTTTTGATCTAATTAGTGTGTCACATCTGTGCGATCAAGGAGACAATGAAGTTAGATTCAAGTTAAGTGAATGCACTGTCCTAGACTCCTCGGGACAAATCATCTTAAAAGGCAAAAGATTAAAAAATGTGTATGTTGTTGACCCATCATTTGTTCCCAAGGAGAAACTCTGCCTCTTAACAGTGAATGATCAAACGGAGCTGTAGCATCAACGTCTTGGTCACGCCAGCACCAAACTGATCCACAAGCTACACTCAAAGGAACTAGTTCGAGGCCTTCCAAAGATAAGTGGCACATCTTCGGAACCATGCTCAGACTGCATAAAGGGGAAACAAGCAAGGAGTTCCTTCAAATCCAAGAATATGGTAAGCTCCTCTAGGCCCCTTGAACTCATCCACATGGACCTTTGTGGACCTATGAGAATTCAAAGCCTAGGAGGAAACATGTATATCTTTGTCCTCGTCGATGATTTCTCTCGCTTCACCTGGACTATCTTCATAAAATCAAAGAGTGAAGTCATTAATTGCTTTAAAGATCTGGTTCCCTTATTAGAAAAATCTCTCGATTGTTCCATCAATTCTATTCGGTCTGACCATGGTACCGAATTTGAAAATGGAGAATTTCTAAACTTTTGCAGTGAGCATGGCATTGATCACAATTTCTCTGCACCATACACTCCTCAACAAAATAGAGTAGTAGAAAGGAAGAATAGAACCCTAGAAGACATGGCTCGAACTATGCTCATCTTAAGTAGACTCTCCCAATCATTCTGGGCTGAGGCAATCAACACAGCTTGCTACATCATCAATCGAGCCATGCTTCGCCCAATCACAGAGAAAACACCCTATGAACTCCTAAGAGGAAGAGTTCCCAACATCTCACGTCTGAGGGTGTTCGGATGACAGTGCTTTGTGCACAACAATGGGAAGGACAACCTTGGCAAGTTCGATCCAAGGAGTGATGAAGGGATCTTTATTGGATATGCCTCCGGAAGCAAGGCATACAAAGTCTTCAACAAAAGGACCAAAAAGGTAGAAGAAAGTGTTCATGTTATTTTTGATGAGAAATCACTTGGTAGAATTGTGCAGAACACTACCACTCCCTTTGAAGACCCATTTCCCAAGTCATCTCAAGAAGATCCAGATGAAGATATCACTCCACCCAGTTCCTACCATGCTGCACAGAATCCCCCACTAGTTCCTCCACCAGTTCCCATGGATAATCAACAACAATCCATTTCTGGGAACCATGAACATGAAGACAACATATGTGGAGACATCAACGATTCATCCTCTCACATGATCTTCAATGGAGAAGGTGTTCCCAACCAGGAAGCTGAAGCTGAATGCTCAACCCAAAATGTCTCC
This sequence comes from Rheum nobile, assembly GCA_027886185.1. Taxonomy (NCBI): domain Eukaryota; kingdom Viridiplantae; phylum Streptophyta; class Magnoliopsida; order Caryophyllales; family Polygonaceae; genus Rheum; species Rheum nobile. Next base: position 10,410,869 of record WOAB01000563.1, on the reverse strand, counting down.
ACATCAAATGATCTAGCTCCCAACAGAGAAAAAATAACCATCAAGCCTCCAGTCAGGTTCGAACATCTAACCTTCTTTGCCTTCAATGCCTTTCTGTCTATTGTGGAACCAAAGAACATAGGTGAGGCACTGAAGGACGCAGACTGGATCCAAGCTATGCAAGAAGAGCTTCATCAGTTTGAAAGGAACAAAGTATGGCATCTAGTTCCTCATCCCAAGGATAAACACATCATAGGAACCAGATGGGTTTTCAGAAACAAGATGGATGATATAGGAGCTCAAGGATACAATCAACAAGTAGGTATCGACTATGATAAAACCTATGCTCCAGTGGCAAGGATTGAAGCAATAAGATTGTTGATTGCTTTCGCATCACACAAAGGGTTCAAACTATTCCAAATGGATGTAAAGACTGCCTTCCTCAATGGAATCCTTCAAGAGGAAGTCTATGTTAAGCAACCACCTGGCTTTGAAGACGATGATCATCCCGACCATGTCTACTTTCTAGATAAAGCATTGTATGGCCTCAAGCAAGCTCCCAGAGCTTGGTATGATCGTCTTGCCCAGTTCCTACTCTCAAATGGCTACAGGTGTGGAGTCATTGATAAGACTCTCTTCATCCTAGAAGAAGAAGGTAACATCTTAGTGGTTCAAATTTATGTCGATGATATCATTTTTGGTTCCACTAACCTGTCCCTTGTAGACAAGTTCAAAGACTTGATGAGCAATGAATTTGAAATGAGCCTAATTGGGGAACTCACTTTCTTCCTCGGATTGCAAATCACTCAAAAGAAAGATGGTATACAAATTCACCAACAGAAGTATGTCAGGGAACTACTGAAGAAGTTCAAAATGGATTCATGCAAGCCTCTCTCCACTTCCATCTCCACCATTGCTCATTTGGACAAGGACCATTCGAGTCCTCTAGTGGAAGAAAAACTCTAGAGAGGTATGATAGGCTCACTCATGTATCTAACCGCTAGTCGCCCAGACATTGTTTTTGTTGTTGGCTTGTGTGCTAGGTTCCAATCTTGTCCAAGAGAAACCCACTTGGCTGCTGTAAAAAGGATACTCCGATATCTCAAGGGAACTGATTCACTCTGCATTTGGTACCCCAAAGAATGTCCCTTTGAGCCATGGTTATTAAAATCTAGATCCGGATCTTAAAATCCTAAGATTTTACGATCCAAGGTAGGGTTTTGATCCGGATCTATTACTAAAATCTTTTAATGTCAAAATCTAACTCTGGATCTTACATGATCTCAAAGGATCAGTAGAATCTTACGATTCTAATATCCGATTAAGATCCTAACGTTGAACTTCTACAAGCTACTAACACCCCGTTTGAGAGCCCATTTTGTCCAAATTTCCACCTCTCTCATATTTACGTTCTCCATATATACGTCTCTCCCATGTACCCACGCTCGAAATCCCAAAATTCCACTCATGTGTGATAAAAAACTAAAGCAACCCTAATAATGTTTGTTCAAAATCTTCATGTCTCATTTACGCATGTCCTAATACCAATTAGTTTTGACAATGTAGTGTATACGGCTTGAGTTTCGGTGAATCAATGGTCCATTGTATCAATGTTCTAAGTTTAATATTTAAAATATTAAATATCTATTTATATTTTTGTTAAATGACGTTCATATTTTATTATTAATTTAATTTTTATTTGCTTACAAAATCTTACGACTTTACGATCCGATTTTACGATCCGATCCAGAGGGTCCCTTGTGATCCGATCCTAAAATTCCAATTTTAATAACCTTGCTTTGAGCTGATGGGCTTCACTGATGCGGATTATACTGGATACTTGGTGGATAGGAAGAGCACATCTGGAATGGCACAGTTCCTAGGCCCTTGCCTCGTGTCATGGGGCTCAAAGAAAAAAGTCTCAGTCTCTCTCTCCACCACAAAATCTGAGTACATCGTTGCTGCCTCTTGTTGTTCCCAACTCCTCTGGCTAAAGCAACAACTTGCGGATTTCGGTATGTCTTATGGTCCTCTCACTATTCTTTGTGATAACACCAGTGCTATAAATATTTCTAAGAATCATGTGCATCATACTAGGACCAAGCATATAGACATAAGACATCATTTTCTTAGAGATCATGTTGAAAAAGGAAACATCATTATGAAAATTTGTAGAACTGAAGATCAGGTTGCAGACATATTCACCAAAGCTTTGAATAGAGTTCCCTTTGAGAACTTTAGATTAGAACTGGGAATGATTCCTATAACCTAGTAGTGACCTTAGCTTAAAGGCTCTTCTCCAGTTCCCTTGATTAACTAGTATAAGATCCTTTATTTGTTAAGTCTTGGTATCTCTGTGTTATATATTTTGCTACAAACCCTCTTTTCCATAATGGTTTCTTAAAAAGGCTTTGATAAAATTTTCTTAGTTCGTGTCCTTTGGTCCTCATTATTCTTTCAACTCTTTCATTGTTCAAGTTTCTTTGTTGGCCCAAAAGTCACAATCTGATCATATTCTAACCCAACAATACAAGCCGAAATGATGATTGTGTACTATGACCCTCCTTGCCGCATTGCTCAATTTAATTCCCTAGGATCCATCTCTTAACCCTCTCTGGGAATTATTGTGCAATGCGATAAATGGCCTCCTTGATTCCTTGTATGGGAACGTACTTTTCGGTTCCATGTTTTTAAACCCACATCAAAGTTCCCATATATCCCTCTAGCACACTGAATATATCGCCAGAAAGGAACCATGATGAAATTGTCTCCAAACGGCTAGTTAGACGCTTGATCCTCCCAAGATGACATTTATGGCAAATTTGCAGAACTCAGACACGTCTCGTCAGTGGCAGTGCTTCCCTCTCTGAATGAGTAACTTTTGAATTTTTTTTGACCGTTCGGAAAAGCTGCAAGCCTCTTCAATGCTCCAGATCTTCCATGATCTCCTCAACGGCCAGATCTTTCCCAACGGTCCCTTTAGCTTTCAACCAGTTTTAAAAGGAGTCTTGTTGATCCGAGCAATCTCTAATCTCGCCTTCTCCATCTCTACTAATTCCCTATCTCTCTCTACCTCAAACACACAAAACCTAGCTCCTCAAAAATGGTTGACAAGAACCCTAACCCTAACTTGATCCAAGACGAAGAAGAAGTTGCCCTTCTCAAGGCCTTCAGAGAAAAGAAGGCCGCCTCATCTACCCAGCCCATTATTGACACCACCTCCCAAAACCCACAAACTGAGGAGAAAACTGAGGAGAAAGCTGAGGAGAAAGTGAAGGAAATCACTCATGCATCGGCATCAGCTACAAAATCTGTCTCGAAAGGAGGATCCCACGACTCCTCCCCAGACAAGATCACCCAGGAGATCCTCAGCCCAGAGCCCTCTCCTGCCAGCCTCAAATCAAAACCCATCTCCAAACATGGTCCCTCTGTTGCCACAAGGCTCCAACAACGGAAACGCAGTTCCCAAGCTTTGGTTCCCTATAACCCTCCCTCCAAAGAGCCCAAATCCTCCAAAAAGGCTAAATCCTCCACCCTTTCTTCCTCCTCTCTGGGTCAAGTGTCCTCCCTCTTCTCTAAGAGGAAGATACTCAAGCCGCTCATTATTGGCACCGAATTTTGGACCCAAACCCTCAAAGAAGAAGATGAGGAACTGTTCGGTGAAGCCCTCAGTGAGTTTCACTCTCTTCTACAGTATCAAGGATGGGATGAGCTTTTGGTGGAACCTTTCTCCGCCTCTGATGAAGTAGTCCGCCTGTTCTATCAGTCTCTAACCTTTGTGCCAGCCAAGGATAACTCTCCCTGCAACGACGCCATATTCCAGTGGAAGGGAACCATGTATCCCCTGTCCCCCAACATCATCGCGTCTGCTCTCGGGATTGAGTCCAGATCCGGCTTCGACATTCTTCATCAGAAAAAGACTTGGCCCAAAGGAAAGGGTTACAAGACCAAGACTGACGTGGTGAAGAAACTCTACGACGGCGACTACCCATCAAGCCTGCAGACCAAGGATCTCTCCATCGCCAACAAGCTTCTACATTTCTGGATCATCCAAAACCTAGTTCCCAGGCAAGAGCACCGGGCCACAGTTCTCATCACGGATGCTATCCTCATGGATAAGGTGTTGTCTGGTGCACAGATTGATCTCCCCAGAATAGTGTTGGCTCACATGCAGTTCTGCAAATCCCATGAATCCCATGCCCTGCCCTTCCCTCATCTCATCAAGAATCTTCTCTCCCTGCTTCACCAGTACCCCGATGATCTCCCGAAAACTATCTATAGCAAATCCCTCACCATGGCCACCCTCCGAAAACTCAAGACAAAGGATCACCAGGACACTCCCTCTGAAGGTCAAGCTGATCCGCCTAAGGAAAATGCTAGTTCCCAGGCCCCTTCAAGTTCCCTACCACCGCTCAAGGACTCCTCTGCGATCCTCTCTTCTCTGGGTCGTATTGAAAAAGCCGTCACGGAAGGCTCGACTGTTATCACGGTCGCTCTCCGTGATCAAGTAAATGAGCTGGGGAAAATGAGCACTGTTGTCTCAAGTTTGGTGGAAGTACTTCAGAAAATATGGGAGGATGTAACCGGCGCAAATCAGGCCACGAGCCAAAATGAAGGAACTGACGACAACAAGGCTGATGAAGAGGAGGCCACTGACTTGCCATAGGAACGCTTCTCCTGGTTCCCAGTGTTGTAACATCACAGTGTGCTAGTAGTTCCCCTAGGATCCTACTCCCTCTTCTACCCTTCCTGTCATTTTCCTTAAAGGTTGCTTATGTTGTTGTCTTTGTAGGTTGTTTTGTGATGTTTTGTGGTTTGTCTTACCCTGCTCCTGAACAATGTTAAGGTTTTATTAAGTTTAATGACTACTTTTGGCTACGTTTCTATGAATGATTTGTCTTTGCCTTAAGTTTCTATTATGGTTTCTGTTATGAGTTTGACGCAATTGTTTATTTCCTTGGATATCTTGTTCTTAACATGTTAACTGATCTTTTCGATGATGTCAAAAGGGGGAAGAAGGATAGGAACCTTGAACTTTAAAAACTACTGGACTAATAGGAACTCTGAACTCGTTCTATTCTAAGGGGGAATTTGAATAACTTCGTTCATCTGCTTAGGGGGAATTTGCAACCATTGAATGTTCTCTCATTATTTTATAACGTTGTAAATCCCTTAAAATCAACTGGTCTCATGAAATTCACGTCCTATTATGTTGCCAGGTTCCTTGTATTTGTCATCATCAAAAAGGGGGAAATTGTTAGGAAATGGAACTCTGGAACCTACCTTAGTTCCCCTGAGAGTTCCTTTCCTCAGTTTCTCTACTTTTGAAGATGACAAATATTTTGATACTAATGTCTTATCTCAAAGATGTGTGTTAAGGAACCACATGACAATTACCGAAAGCATGAAAGCCAAACAGGACAAGAGAACCAAGCAGCAAGCCAAAGGAAGGAACCCAAGTGTGCCCAGAAATGCAACATGTGATGTTGCGCTTCCCGAGAAATCTGGGAACACCAACCTCGGACAAGAGAAAGGTGAAAGCAACTTGTGCGAAGCTTCCAAAGGCTGTCACCGTTCAAGGCAAAACAACAAGATGCCTAGAACACATAACCTCGGACAGAGAAAGGTGACAGCGACATGTCATGGAACCTGTCGCTATCCAAAAGACAGTTCCAAAGTACCTAGGTTGTCGAACCTCTGAAGAAGGAAGCTGGAGAATAACTTGGCTGAAGCAGTTGACCAACAAAGAAGGATTCTGAGCTACCTAGGTTGTTGGTACATGTCAAAGACAGCGTGGATCATGGATCACCACACATCCTAGGGCAAGCTCGATCTGTGGGAACCAAGAGAAGATCAAACCGCAAAGAATCCACTATATAAGGAAGACTAACTCAGAAGTTATCTTTAAGCACAAAAACACGAATCACACTCAATAGCAAACATCAAAGTGTGAACCTTCAAACAAGATCATCAAAGCAAACCGAGATCAAGAGGAACCAGTCAAGGAATCGAAGAGCTGAGTGCTAAGTTCCTGTGACTGTAAGTGAGATAGTTCCTAGGTGCTAAGGTCTGTTTCTTGGATTGATTATTGATTGTGTTAAGTTATCTAGGATTGCCTAACTGTGTGTAAGGTAAATAAACTGTGTGTTTGTTCCTAGGATAAGCTGTAACCAAGTAGACCTTGAAATCCTTTCAAAAGAAAGGTAGTGGTTTTTATCCTGGATTGCTAGTTGGCAATCAAAGGTTTCCACTATAAGGAACTTGTTCATTTGTGCTTGATTGTTTAAATTCCGCTGCGAAGGGAACTGAGAATTACTATTCTTAGTTCCTTAGTTATTTGTCTAACAATCTCGATCCTACAAGTATTCCTCTCACTCTTCCACTCCTTTGTAGATTATTTGGTCTCAGCTTGATTGGGTAAGTTTTATATTGTCTATTTGTATGTTCTAAGTTCACTTGTAAGTTATAACAAAAGTTTTTTTCCAGGAAGTTCTTGGGTCAGATATGTTTTTACATTGGTCTCATCTATGTCTCTATTAAACTAGCATCTGCAACTGCCAATCTAACACCAATTTTTACATATCTGCTAGCAATTTGCTTAAGGTATGATTAATTTTGGAGGGCATTTTAGGGAATTAATCTGAACTAGTGTAATTCTCGTGCCACACACGGGTTTTTACGTCATAGATGAATTAAATAAAAAAATATTAATATTTATTAAAACTAATATATGTATTAAAAAATAGATCTAGATAATATTGATATCAAAATCAGATTCTGGTTATAATTTTATATCTCAATCATCCATATAATTAGGAAATTTTGAATTTGTATATAATTAGAAAAAAATTGATTTGTAATATTTGTGCTTGATTTGTATTTTAATATTAGAAAGAGATTAGTGATAGGTTTAGGATAAAAAAATTTGATTTATAATTAAATTTATTTGTAAAAAAGTAGAAAAAGGAGAAAATGACATGTGTAAGTTGTAATGAGGGAGTGCCATGTGGCATAATTAGATTCTAGTTTAGTATATATATTTAGTAGATATATAGTAGATTGTAAGCTAATTTTAGTATTATCCTAATTGATTTTCAGGATAGAGAGGCTAAATTTGAAGACAATTATTGATCAGATAAAGCTGTTAGGAACATTTTGTTGGAACGATGATGTTCCCTCTAGTTTTAATGATGATAAACTCAAATGCACTTGATGGTTTTATTGTGACTATGAGTTTCAGGAACGAAGTGAATGTAAAGGAATGATGAAACCCATGTGAGGAATCAAAACAGAGACTACAAGGAACAAAGAAGTCAACAATGGAACAACGCGCTTGAGTCAACAAGAGAAAAGAGACGCGCGTTTGTGAAGAGAAAAATTAAAGGGAACAACGCCAAGGAACGATGAGACGCGCGCGCTGTTTGCCTTGAGATTTGCCGAATCTGATAATTTTGAAAAAATATCTTCTCAAAACAACTTGGGCCGCAAGGAAGAAGTTTGTTGAAGATATTGATGTTAGAAAAGATTATAAAAGATTGTTTAGGATTATTTTATTTGATTTTACTTAAGTAAAACTAGGGTAAATCAATAGGATAATTTAGACTATAAGTAAGGGAAGTTGTGAACTTCACTTGACACACGACCGCAGCATTTTCGAGAGCTTGAGCATTCGGTGAAGAAGAAAAAGAGAGAAGAAAGACCTGCAAGTATGAGACTTTGGTAAGTTGAGTGCTTGATAGGGTTTTAAGTGTCTTATGTGTTGTTAGGAACGTTACACAAGAAGTCTAGATATCTAGGAGTGAACTAGGTTGAGATAAGACTTGCTTGATTGTAATTCCAGGATTAATAATACAAGTAGACATTTGAAATCCTACTAGGGAAACCTAGAGGTAGAGTTTTTTCTCAGTCAACTAGTTGGTTGATTGAGTTTTCCTCTCTAAGGAACGTTGCTATTGTTACTCTGTTTTCTGTCTTTATATTCCGTTGCCCAAGGAACAGTTCCACCGTTCCTTGTACTAACACACTCGATTCTGCAATTGGTATAAGAGCAGGTTTGTTCTAGATTGTGTATTACTTACAGATTTTTAGGTAACGATGACTGCTACCACTGTCGAAGTTGGATTGAACTCTTTAAGGCCACCTTTGTTGCTTGATGGTCAATATCATTACTGGAAGACTCTCTTCATCAAGTGGGTTCAAAGTCATGACTTTCAATGCTGGTTGATCATCTCCCTTGGAGATCTTGAGATTGTTGATCTTGATAAAAAGAGAAAGATGAAGAAATGGGATCAAGAAGATCTTCAAATCATAGAGAAGAACTGCAAGGCGGCCATGCTCATCAACAATGCTCTCAATCAACAGGATGTCCAAAAACTTCAATCTTATGAGTCCGCCAATGCTAAGTGGCTTGTCGTGGAACAGATGTACATGGGAAGAAAATATCTTCGTGAAATTGATCGCTTCACGGCCAAAAAGGACTTCTACAACTTCAAGATAGCCGAGAATGAAGAAGTGAGTGCTTATCAGGCTAGATTTGAAGCAATCACGGCTAATTTGACTGCTCACTCTATCTCTGATAAGGAGATCCTTCCTGTTGAGAAGATTCTCATTTTCATTGATGGTATTCCTTATCATCGTTCTTGAACTACGTGAAGCTAGAGATAGGGAACTGTAGGATCCTAGGGAGAAGAATCACAACCTTGAGGAACGTGTGAAAGTTCTTGAGAGTGGGTTAAATGAGAACCAGACATGGTACACTGGACAACCTGCTCATAAAATTTTCCTCAAGCAGTCCCAAGGAAAGCAACCCAATGTTCCTTGCCCGAAACGTGCTAAGCAACGCAAGAGTGTTGTGCCTAACAGGAAGTATGTTCAAATGGATCAATTTAAGTTGTGTTGGTATTGTGGGGACAACAGACATTTACAGAGAGAATGTGAAAAGAAAAGGAAGTTCTCCGAAGAGCACACAAAGAGAAGGAACAATAGGAGTAACAACGTGAAGTTGAATGACCTCTATGATGATTCACATGTGCATAATCATAATCGTGCTAGATCTAGGAAGAAAATTGTTGTCATTGATCATGCTATTCTTAGGGAACAATTGCATTATGTGTCTCGACCAGGTAAGGCTAAGCTTGCTTGGATCGCCAAACCTTTACTTTTTCTGTGTAGGTTGAAGTGAGGGGGAACGAGAAGTGGTACATTGATAGTGCTTGTTCATGCCACATGACCGGGAATGAAGATCAACTCACCTCACTTCACAAACACTCCAGAGGGAGCGTAGCCCTTGGAGACAAGAGATGCAGATAAATCATAGGAACAGGCGAAACAAAACTAAACTCCAGCATAGCGGTAAGAGAGGTAAGTTTAGTTCATGAACTTGGTTTTAGTTTGTTGAGTGTTGCACAACTATGCAACCAAGGGAACAACAAGACAGTCTTTACTTTCCAAGACTGCTATGTCAAGGATCGTGAAACCAAGAACATCATTCTTAGAGTCAGATTCAAGGATGTCTACATTGTTGACAAAGATTTCAAGCCAAAAGAGGTTCTATGCTTTGCATCTATTGCTGGTGAGACAGAACTGTGGCATAGAAGGCTTGGACATGCAAATCTTCGACTAATTCATAAACTGCATGCAAAGGAACATGTTCGTGGACTCCCAAATGTTAGATCTGAGTTCGATGGCGTATGCGATGCGTGTGTGAAAGGGAAACAGACTCGTTCCTCGATCAAGCTGAAGCCTGATGTTACGACTTCTCAGCCTCTGAAACTAATCCATACGGATCTATGTGGTCCCATGAGGATAAGAAGTCATGCAGGGAACATGTATGTTTTCGTAATTGTCTATGATTATTCTAGATTTACTTGGACAATTTTTCTTTCTTCAAAGGATGAAGTCTTCTCCGCATTCGAGACATTCATCAAGAGGGTGGAAACCAGTTTGGGTAAGATGCTGAAAGCCATTAGGTCCGACTATGGAACGGAATTTGAGAATTCTATGTTTCTCAATTTCTGTGAGGAACGTGGAGTTTTACATGATTTCTTCGCGCTTAGGATTCCACAACAGAATGGCGTTGTGGAACGGAGAACAGGACTCTAGAAGACATGGCTAGAACTCTCCTTATTGCAAGCAATCTTCCAAGGATTTTCTGGGCAGAAGCTATGAACACCGCATGTTGTATCCTTAATCATGCCATGCTGCGTCCCCTATTGAATAAAACTGCTTATGAACTAATAAGGGATCGCAAGCCCAATATTTCCCACTTGCGTGCTTTTGGATGCAGGTGTTACATTCACAATAATGGGAAGGATAACTTAGGAAAGTTTGACCCATGAAGTGATGAAGGAATCTTTTTGGGATATGCCAAGGCTAGCAAGGCTTACATAGTTTACAACAAGAGCACTCGCAAAATTGAGGAAAGCATCCATGTTGTCTTTGATTAGAATACCAAAGGTGCAAGTGGTGAGTTGGAGACAATGTTCCCGGTTGACAGTTGCCCAAGAATGCAGAGAGAGGACTCTGACGATGAAGGAAATGACCTTCCTTCCCAAGGTGGTCCAGGTGGTGGGAATAGTGGTGCTAATGCTGGCAGTCATCATCATTCTCCTCAAGATTCGTCTAGTCCCGATGATTCCTCCAACAACAATGATGATCCCAGTAGCTCTACACACGCTACAGATATTCCTTCCACATCTACTGATAATTCAACAACAGTTGAGGCTCTCAACAACACTGAAGTTGTTACCACTATTCCCTCCAGAACATCTGGTGGTGATATCGTTGATGATTCCCTGAGTAATGTTGAAGGAACGACCCCAAACGAAGATGTTTCATTGCCTTCATCTTCGACGAACGATTCCGAGACTCAACTTGACGATCCATCTGCCGTTGTGTCAAAGAGTGTTCGCATCCAAAAGGCTCACCCCATTGACTACCTCATCACTCCCTTTGGTGAAAGAGGTTTGCTCTATAAACTTAATATGTTATATGCTTTTATCTCTCTTGTAGAGCCCAAGACTATCAAGGAAACATCGAAGGAACCTGACTGGATCATAGCTATGCAAGAAGAGTTACATCAGTTTGAAAGGAACAAAGTCTGGCGTCTCATTCCCTTGCCCCGCAACAAGCATGCCATTGTCACTCGCTGGGTGTGTAGGAACAAGTTGGATGATTCAGGTGTTGTCACAAGGAACAAGGCAAAGTTGGTTGCTCAAGGGTACAATCAACAAGAGGGGATAGACTATGATGAGACTTATGCTCCAGTGGCTCGTATTGAAGCTATTCGTCTTCTCATTGCCTATGTTGCACACAAGGGATTCACATTATACCAAATGGATGTCAAGATCGCATTCTTGAATGGATATCTTCAGGAGGAAGTATATGTGAAACAGCCCCCAGGTTTTGAAGATGTCAACTATCCCTGTCATGTGTATACTTTGGATAAGGCTTTGTATGGTCTTAAGCAAGCTCCCCGTGCTTGGTATGATAGACTTGCACAATTCCTTCTCTCCAATGGATACAAGCGAGGAACAATTGACAAGACTATGTTCTTTCTGGAACAAAATGGTGAGATTCTAGTTGTTCAAGTCTATGTTGATGATATTATTTTTTGTTCCACTAACGCTGCTCTTGTAGAGAAGTTCAAAAGTCTTATGAGTAGTGAGTTTCAGATGAGTATGATTGGAGAACTGTCTTTTTTCCTTGGATTACAATTCACACAAACCAAGGAAGGAACGAAGATCCATCAACAAAAATACATCAAGGAGTTGTTGAAGAAATATGGTATGGATTCCGCAAAACCCATTGTAACTCCTATTTCTCCTAAGACTCGTTTGGATGCAGACTTGAATGGAACATCAGTTGACCCTACAATGTATAAAGGAATGATTGGTTCCCTCCTCTATCTCACGGCAAGTAGGCCGGATATTCTCTTTAGTGTTTGTCTCTGTGCTAGATTCCAAGCCAATCCTAAGGACTCACACTTGAAGGAAGTAAAGCGAATCTTTCGATACCTCAAAGGAATGGACCATCTGTCTATGGTATCCCAAGAACTGTGACTTCAACCTTGTTGGATTCACTGATGCTGACTTTGCTGGGCACGTAGTTGATCGCAAAAGCACCTCAGGAACGACACATTTTCTTGGTCCCTGTCTTGTCTCATTGGGTTCTAAGAAGCAAAACTCTATGGCCCTTTCCACTACAGAAGTTGAGTATGTTGTCGCAGCAAGTTGTTGTGCTCAGGTATTGTGGTTAAAGCAACAACTGGAGGACTTTGGTATGTCTATTGGCATTGTTCCTATCATGTGTGATAATACTAGTGCTATTAACATTTCAAAAAATCCAGTTCATCATTCACGTACTAAGAACATTGACATTCGTTTTCTTTGTGATAATGTTGACATTGGTCTCATTAGAATGGAACATTGCAGGACTGGAAATCAAGTGGTTGATATCTTCACCAAGGCACTAGACAAAGGCCCATTCGAGCATCTTCGATTGCTCCTCGGCATGATCTCTCTAAATTGAGGAATTTCGTGTCCACTATTCCCTCAATGCTTGGCTAATTTGATCACATACCTCATGAAGTATCTTACTTAAGTGTTTTTTTTTATTTTGCTAACTCATGATTTTTGCCTGTTAGAATTACTTAGTCTTGGGATCTTACATCTTTGTCTTTTGATTTGTGTTAAATTACTTGATTGCATGCTAACTGTAACACCCCCAAATCTTAACTCATTTGGAAAGGTATTACTGCCAGTGACTCCGATATTCCTCACCAAAGTCACCCCAGGCTTTACCGTTTGAATACAAATCATGAAATACAATGATACAAAATCATAATATTATTCATATAAAACATGAGTCCCGAGATTAAATCACAATCCCGAATAGGACAAATACAGAGTTTAAACAAAGTACAGCGGAAGTCTTTTAAATATATAACAGAGTAAATAAGTTACAGCGGAAGTCTTTCTTGAAATATTACAAAAAGGGTTGTGATTGTAATGATCAACTACCCAAGGATCTCAACCTGATTAAAAGATAATTATTAGAACATCCAAAAACAACCGTCGTCTTCATAGTCAATCTAGTCTTCTCATATCTTCGCTCTATCTGATGTGCCGAATCGAACGGATGACACCAGCCAACCATGCAGAGAACATTGCGGTTGGTTAGTCTACTGAATAGACTATGCAAGGGTACAAAGCAGATGGTTCGAGTAGTCGTATTAGGTTAAACTCATCGCTCCTCGAATAATAACCGACGACGATAGTCAACCACCATACTTCTACTGGAAGATATCAAAAGGCATGCACAAGAGGAGATTCTGGAAGACTGAATCTTCACAGAAATCGACCCGAAAGAAGACTCCAACGGAAGTGAGTCTTAAGGAAATATGACAAATCTGGAATGTTTAAAGAATCAGACATCAGTGATTTAAAAGCTGATTTAGATGTTTCGGTTCACGACCAACCTTACCGCTTACAGCAAATCCAGATTGGAAAGAGAACGTACTCTGATCAAAAGTTGAGACGAGCTTTCCTAGCTGCACTATTTACTTAGCTGCACTACTCGCCAAAGGTATATTAATTATGTGCACTCGGGCACTTTATCTTATTAAATTCCAAAATGACCATTACGTTATAAGCTTTTAAATCTCCACCCGAGAGATATCGGATCTCCCCGCAAGAGATATAGGAAGGATGAACCTTGGAAGATTTTGCACTAGCAAAGTGCGCCAACCCCGAGTAAGGGTATGGTCATGACCAGAGAGAAAGTACTGGGAAAAATCCACCAAGTACCAGTTATAAAGAAATAGCTAAACCCCCATAAGGTACATAGCGTTCCTAACCACTAGTGCTAACTAAACAGTTCTAGCACAACAATAGTTCGGGATAAATCCACATAAATGCCCTCAAAGAGAACATGAATAATAGCGTTGTTCTAACAGATATACAACCTATTATAATATCATTATTACAGTTTCCAAAACAGTTTATAAAACCATTTCCAGAGAAACACAATAATCATTCCAAATTAATTACTCAGATAAAAAACTGATAATTAATGTAAATATGGAACGATGAGCAAGAGCGAACCACCACTTGCCTTAATCCGCAGAGTTTGAACGAAGTCTAACGACGGGATTTCGGGCTCGACATAGGGATAGATCTGGCAGCACAGATTCCTTCAAATCGACCCATAAAGAAACCCTAAGTTAGATTCGACAAATACGAGTACGAACCAAAAGAAATCGAAAGGAACGACGTCCGAACGAAGGCTACAGAAGCCAAAGCCAACACATGGCAACAGCTGAAGGGCGGCGGTCACCGCCTGCCTTACGGTGGGCGCCACCAGCCTCACGGCGGTCGCCGGTGTTCGTGGCGGCGGTCGCCGCCGGCCTTACGGCGGGCGCCGCTCGAACATCGGGAAATTTTACGAGAACTGAAATCTTACCGACGTCGATCGCTTTGGTTCGTCTTTGCCTTGCTTTGGATTCTAAGCTTCTAAGGGCCTCCAAAGCTTCACTTGGCAACTGGAAACAACACCAAAGAGGAGCTCCGACGATCGATGGCAAAACTCCGGCGAGAGCTTGATTTTTCGGCGAGATGAATTTGAGAGATTTGAGCTTGTTTCTTTGCTCAATCCAATCCCCAATCATCTCTATTTATAGCCCCGCTTCAAAGGGGATAAGATTGGCCAAAAAAACCACGTGGAGGACCAAGATCGAAGCGCCGACCGATCTTCGGCAGTTGGCAAGCCTATGCCTGCACAGGGGCGGCGGTTGCCGCCTGGTCGCCGTCGTGAATTCCTGAAGCGGTGGTCGCCGCTTTTGGTCAGCGGTCGCCGTTTCCTAGGGACATCTGTCCAACGCGAAGCTGCGAGGAAGGCGCCGATGAGTTGACTTGTGGCGGTCTCCGCCACGGGGCAGCGGTCGCCGCCAAGTCAACTCTTATCCGTTTGGGCTTTGGATAAGCTTGGCTTAGCCCGGGATAAAAATAATCGTACACGAATGAGTATTAAGTCCCAAAGTACGTCGATTGTATATTATTTCGCTGAGAAAAATATTACAGAGATTGAGCACATTACAGAATGTCTTAAACTCTCTGAATTAAATCTGACGTACAAAATGGGTGTTTGGGAAAATTCCCAAAATATCCTTACAGAAATACGGGGTATCACATCACCTCCCCCTTAAAAGAAGTTTCGATCCCGAAACTTAGGTCGCACTTAACTCGGGAAAACGTCTGAGCAAAACTGCTTCGGTTTCCCATGTTTCCTAAGTAACTTCTTCAGTCCTAGATTTGGACCACAGAATTCGTACCAACAGTACGATCTTGTTGCGCAGTTGCTTCACACGGCGCTCGAGAACGCACACTGGCATCTCCTCATATGTACCATTCGCCTGAATCTCGATATCCTTATAGCTCAGCACACGAGACTCATCTGGCACGTATTTCCTTTGCAATGATACAAGGAACACATCATGCACTGGGTGTGCCGATGGCGACAATGCCAAACGGTATGCTAGAGATCTTACTCTACCCAGAATCTCGAATGGTCCCACGTAGCGAGGGTTAAGCTTTCCACGCTTACCAAACCTGAATACTCCCTTAGATGGGGATACTTGACCAGTACCTTGCCACCAACCTTGAACTTGACAGTTCTGCGCTTCTGATCTGTGTAAGACTTTTGTCGACTCTTAGTGGTCAACATTCTCCGTCTAATCAAAGTAATGTCTGAAGCTGTCCTTTCGACCATCTCTGGTCCAAGCAGAATCTTGTCGGCATTCTCTTCCCAACAAATTGGAGATCTGCATCTATGACCATACAAAGCTTCGAATGGAGCCATTTGATAGTAGCATGCCAGCTATTATTGTATGTGAACTCAATCAGACTCAGGCTGTCTTCCCAGCTAGTTGGACGATTGAGTACACAAGCTCTTATCATATCCTCCAGAATCTAGATGGTCCTTTCAGACTGTCCATCCGTCTGAGGATGAAATGCAGTACTGAATCTTAATTCAGTTCCCATGGCCTTGTGAAGGTCTTGCTATAAACTTGACATGAATCGGCCATCTTGATCCGATACAATGGTCTTGGGGACACCATGTAAACGGATAATCTCCTGGTGGTAGACTTTTGTTGACTTATGGGTTTCTTAAGTAACCTCAGTGTCACAGCTGTTGCAGAGGTCAGACACTGTTTTAGCTTCTTGAAAATTGATCTTGCACTTGTCATCCTAGACAAACTCCTTATGGACCTTGCGGAACAGAGCGGTCATAGGTGGAGAGATCTTAGAAAAATCCTTCCATGAACCGTCTATAATATCCTGCAAGCCCTAGGAAACTGCGCACCTTCTTCACATCCTGAGGTCGCTTCCAAATAACTACCGATTCAATCTTCTCGGGATCAACCATAACCCCATTCTCATTGATCACTTGGCCTAAGAAATCCACTCCTTGATCCAAAAGTCACACTTAGACCACTTTTGCGTAAAGCTGATGTTGTCTAAGGACTGACAAAGCAATCCGCAGGTGTTCCTCGTGAACTTCCCTGCTCGGGAAAAGATCAAAATCCCATCGATGAAAACCACCATGAACTTATCCAAGTACTGGTGAAAACATCGATGCACTAGATTCATGAAAACTGATGGAGCATTCGTAAGTCCAGATGGCATGACTACAAACTCGTAGTGACCATCTCTCGTCTGAAATGCAATCCTCGGAATATTTTCCTCACGAATCCTAAGCTGATGATACTCAGATCTCAGGTCGACCTTAGAGAAAACTTTTGCTCCCTGAAGTTAATCCAACAGATCTTCAATCCTTGGCAACAAATATTTGTTCTTAATCGTGACTTTATTCAACTCTTGAAAGTCAAAACAAAGTCAAAACGGTCCATCTTTCTTTTTGACAACTAAAACCGGGGCACCCTCCCCAAGGAGATGCATTCAGCCTTATATAACTTTTGTCAAGAAGATACTCGAGTTGCGTCTTCAACTCTTGCATTTCATCAGGAGCCATTTGGTACGGTGCCTCCGAGATCGGCGCGGTACTTGGCTCGAGATCAACGGCAAACTCCACGCCACAATTCGGGGGTAACCAGGAATATCTTCTGGAAAGACATCCGATAATTCTATAACCACAAAAATATCAAGAATTGAAGTCGATCACCGCCTTATGACGCGTCAGTCAATCCATACCGAGAATAATTATCGTATGGAACCACGGTTATTTAGGTCAAATCGCTTTGAATTTCTTACCCTTGATGGTAATCGACAATTCCGACAGACGATTTGTTCTAACCAAATATTTATTATTAAGAATATTTACAACAAAAGGTTCACAAACCTTGTCACAAACAGAACTTAACTTACAATCATCCAAAACGAACGACTGGGTATCACCCACATCAACAACAAACCAACAAAAGTAGAATGCAGATACAAAGTACTCTAAGCATTTGGAGCATAGGGTCCTTCCGCCTCATGCATCTCGTAAAGGCGTTGACTCTGACTTCCAGAAGCCACTGAGGCTTTCCCTTTATTCTGCGCAGTTGTCTGCATTGAAGGGCTAGGAGCTTCCATCGGACTGAACTTGGGTCGGTTGTTCTGATTAACAGACCCTTGCCGTGACTCAGCTCCTTTCCCATTCCTCCGCTGATAGAATGCCTGCATATGACCCTCCTTTCCGCAGCCAAAGCATGTCTTTTTGTCCTTCAGACATTCATTGCTCTTGTGCCCGTGCGTACCGCAGTTGTAGCACTGGATCAGATTATTGCCCTGACCCGAACGTTGCGTAGACCCATCGTGAGTCATACTCGTTCTTGCTCGGCCAGATTTGGCAAAATCAGATGGTGGCGCGGGACGTTTAAACCCACCTGCCTGCGGCTGGTTCTGCACTTGTCTCTGGCTGTTACACTTCTTCTTTGACTCCTCCAGAGTCACTTCCAATTTGTATGTTGCATCCACGTACTGCTCCAGGGTAGAGCAACTGTGACGCATCATCCATGGCTTAATATCTGGATTCATCCATTTGTGGAAATACCAGATCTTCTGTGCCTCGCTGGAAATCTCAAGTTCAGCGTACTGCAGCAAATGATTGAACTTGGTCGCAAGCTCAGTCACCTTCAAACCATCTGTCTGCGGATATAAAAACTCATTGTGCTTATCTTCCCTCATAGCTCGGGAAAAGAAACGATCAATCATTTTTTACTTGAACATCGACCAGTTCAAAATAGGGCTATCAGCTAAGCCGGTTGATAGGTGCAATTTAGTGCACCTTAACTAGTGACTTTTGACACATATTAGATGGAGTTTAAGTGGAGAATTAGGCTAAGTCTGTTACTTAGGAGAAGAGTTGGAGTTGTACAGACTTGGAGGTTTTGTAGCCTAATGAAGGAAGTTGGAGATGTTGAAGAAGATATGCTCAGAGCTAAGGGAGAAAACTACCTCGCTTGGTAGTACGTTGGAGCAGATGAAGGATGAAGAAGTTGCCCACATCGCCCCGCGGCACTGTCACCGCCCCGCGGTGAAGATCCTTAGGAGAAGCGCTTCGCGCCAGAAGAAGCCACCGCATCGCGATGGAGCATTACCGCTTCGCGGTGGAATGAAGACCGCGTGGCTGACGTGTGCTGTTATTTCCTATTTTGATATTTTATACGTTATGTTTTAGTTTTATATTATTTCCTTATATTCGGTTATTAGGTCAACTTCGAGAAACCTATATAAGGTCTTTTCGTTAGTTTTGAGAAGGACACACAGATAGTTACGTTCTTCTTCCTTAATATAATTTCTAGGTTTTTCAAGTAATGGATAGCTAAACATTCTTGTTTCGCTAGACGATTGAAACACTACAATGAATTGGTTGTGAGATTTCTATTTCCTTGTTCTATATCTTATTAAGTTGGATTGATTCTCTCGATTGAATTGATTATTGATTTATGTTGGTTTACCTAGAGTTGCTAACTAGGTCTTTCGGCATTTATCATATTGCTAGGATTGCATATAGGGGTTCCGAGTGTATATTTGTGTGTGAGAGTCAATTGCATGTTAAGTAGGGGAGTGAGTACTTGTACGTCTTTCTACTTGCATGTGTCCTATATCCTTGTGTGTATTGCTATTTCTGTGTTGGTGTTAAAGTACGCTGAAAACTGTGAGAATCAGTTGTGCTTTATCATTGGCATAGTAATAAGTCTATCGATAACTGTGAGAATCGATAGTATTTACGATCAGGGTGGGAACAATGATAAGATAGTAAAAGAACTTGGAAAGATAGTTTTCAGTGATCAACCGATTGCATTGTGGTGTGGATATTTGTCTGGTGGAATACTTTCTCTCATCATATTTCATCTCTTGTCATTAATTGCATGTTTGTTTACGTTACGATTATTCTAGACAAAACCCCTCGTTACTTGTTGATCATACATAATTGCGTACAGATAACCGACTCCCTGTGGGATCGACCTTGACTTACTTGCTATACTCTTTAGTAGGTGAATTGAGATTATTTTGACAGGAAAACGACACCGGTTTCCGGCCTCGTCAAATTTGGCGCCGATGCCGGGGAGTCAAATTTTCTGTTTGTGATTATTTGTGATTGACTGCCGTGTGGATCTATCTTACGATCCACACTTTTACTACCGATTCGCTTCTTGTTGAAGTTCTTACAGAGACAGGTACGAATGGCGCAAACACTCCGCCAATGGACTGAACAGAATCTGGTACAGCAGCCCTTGGATGTGACTATTCCACCCCTGGCTGACGGGGTCAAGTTTGAGCTTAAACCAGGAGCAATTCGGTTGCTACCAAAATATTATGGAAGAAGTGGAGAGGATCCCATTCTCCATCTGAACAAGTTCCACACCATTCTGATGAGCATTAAGCCCACCGATGTCACTGAGGACCAGATCAAAATGAGAGCCTTTGGGTTCACTCTAAAGGAAGAGGTTGAAGATTGGTACTATCATCTACCTGGAGGGAGTGTAGACTCCTAGACTAAGATGCACAAGGTTTTCCTTGCCCGTTATTTTCCCGCTCAGATGGCAAACGCTTTGAAAAGGGAGATCACAGGCATCGAACAAGGCGAAGATGAGGTACTCTATGACTATTGTCAGCGGTTTGATCGACTCTGCACGAGTTGCCCATTCAACGGTTTTGATACGAAGTCTCTGGTGCTTTATGTTTACAACGGGATGAATGACATTGAATGAAGAATGATTGATGCCTCTTGTGGTGGTAGCATCCTCAATCTGACTCTGGATGTCGCCATGGCCACGCTTAAAGAGATGGCTGAAGGTACAAGGGAATATTCTGAACCACCGAGAACCATGCTAGTTGGTGCCATCAGCTCCCATGACTCGCATATATCACAAGAGATTGCTTCTTTGAGGGAAGTAATTGTGGGGATGGGAAGGCAAACCACAGATACCACCACTGCTGAAGTCTGTGCTGCTGAGAGCTACGAGTCCATTGAAACACGACAGCTTTGCATTGATGATCCACCAACTGCTCACAGCCCCTCTTCGACCGCAGCGATTCTCCATACCCTAACCCAACACTTTGCAACACATGTGGAGAAAACTGAGACTACTTTCCAGCGGATAGCAGAGTTCATCACCGACTTCAAGGATGTGGTCGTTGAGCTACGAAAAGAGAGAAGGCAAGATGCTGCAAACGCAGTAACCCTACGAAGTGGCAAGGAACTACATGTCGCCCCTATTGCTGATCAGGACGACAGAGCTGAGATTGAGATTGCTGAAGAGTCAGTATCACCGCCCCGCGGCAGTTCTCACCGCAACGAGGTGGTAGCTCCCAGTGTTCCTACACAATTATCACCACCTCGCGGCGACCCTCACCGCCCCGCGTTGAACTCACCGCCCCGCGGTGAAAGCCCAGAACTCGTAGATCTTCCTGACGAGGAGGTGGATACCTATGTACGGCCCAACTTTCCTCCTCTTGGATCTGAGAAACCACCTGCACCCTTTCCAGAAGCACTCAAGGAAAGGAGAGTTATTGATGACAAGGATCTCTTTGATACTTTCAGTAAGTGTGAGGTGAATATCCCACTCCTCAATCTTGTCAAGAGTGTACCAAAGTACGCTAAATTCCTGAAGGAGCTATGCACAGTAAAGAGGAATCAGAAGCTTAAAGGAAAGGAGAAAGTCAAGGTCAGCGAACGCGTCTCTGCTGTATTCCAGCGCTTGCCAAAGAAATGCGGAGATCCAGGCATGTGGAGCATCCCTTGCACCATCGGGAACACCAGGTTTGAGAAAGCTATGCTTGATCTAGGCGCCTCCATCAATGTGCTGCACTACTCTCTCTATGAATCCCTCGGACTTGGACCTCTGCAGGAAACAGGTATTGTGATTCAATTGGCTGACCGGTCTAGTGTCTATCCTAGGGGAGTCATAGACGATGTCCTTGTTATGGTCGATAAGTTGATATTCCCTGTAGATTTTTATGTCTTAGATATGGAAACAGATGCAAAGGCAACTCCTATACTGTTAGGTAGGCCATTTTTGAAAACTGCTAAGACTAAACTTGATTTGCAAAGTGGGACACTTTCCATGGAATTCGATGGGGAGAGGGTAGAATATAATATCTATGAAGCAATGAAATACCCCAAAGAAGACCATTCTCTGTGTTCCATTGATGTGATCAATTCCATTGTGCAGGAGGTCTTTGATATTTCTGGTTTTGACGAGTTGATGTCTATTGTTGAAAATAATTTGGATTCCTATGAGGAATATTCTTTACCCTCTAACATGCAGGAAGCCATCGCTCATCTAGACACTCATGGTAAGTACTCTACAGATCCTTTGGGCATTGGCCCCATCTTACTAAACCCGAGTGAAAGACTCGTTCCTTCTGTTGAACAGGCCCTAGAGATCGAATTGAAGCCGCTGCCGGACCATCTCAAGTATGCCTTTCTTGGAGCCAAAGACACTTTGCCAGTCATTGTGTCCAGCAAGCTCTCTGCAGATCAAGAGATAAGCTTTTGGACGTGCTCAGGGAGCACAAAACCGCTATTGGATGGACCATTGCAGACATAAAAGGGATAAGTCCCTCGACTTGTATGCATCGGATTTTACTTGAGGACGGAGCTAAACCGTCTAGGCAGCCACAGAGACGGCTAAATCCTCCAATGATGGAAGTGGTGAAGAAAGAAGTGCTCAAACTCCTCAAAGCTTATATGATCTTCCCTATTTCGGATAGCCAATGGGTAAGTCCAACCCAGGTTATCCCTAAGAAAGGAAGGATTACTATAGTGGAGAATCAAGATGGAGAACTAATCCCCACCAGGACTACCACAGGATGGAGGGTATGCATTGATTACCGTAAGCTGAATGCGGTAACTCGGAAGGATCATTTTCCCCTGCCCTTCATTGATTAAATGCTAGAACGCCTTGCTGGGAGACCCTACTATTGCTTCCTGGACGGATATTCAGGATATTTCCAGGTGGCCATTGCACCAGAGGACCAAGAGAAAACCACTTTTACATGTCCCTTTGGCACTTTTGCATACCGTAGAATGCCATTCGGATTGTGTAACGCACCCGGTACATTTCAACGATGTATGGTTAGTATCTTCTCTGACTATGTTGAGAAATTCATTGAGGTATTTATGGATGATTTCACGGTGCATGGCACTAGCTTTGATTCATGTTTAGACCATTTGGCACTTGTGCTTAAAAGATGTGTTGACACCAATTTGGTTTTAAACTTTGAAAAATGTCATTTTATGGTGGAACAAGGAATAGTCTTGGGTCATATTATTTCTGCTAGGGGTATTGAGGTCGATAAGGCAAAGATTGATGTAATTCAGTCTTTGCCTTATCCTACTAATGTGCGTGAAGTGCGTTCCTTTTTAGGTCATGCAGGTTTCTACCGCAGATTTATTAAGGACTTCTCGAAGATATCTTCACCCCTCTGCGAGCTTTTGAAGAAGGAAGTGACCTACGTATTCACAGATGAGTGCAAGAAAGCGTTTGACTGCCTGAGAGAACGCCTGACAAGCGCACCCATTATTCAGGCACCTGACTGGTCTCGCCCATTTGAGATCATGTGTGACGCCAGCGACTATGCAGTCGGAGCAGTTCTAGGACAGAAAGTGGGACGGGCATCCCACGTGATTCATTACGCATCCATGACTCTGAATGGAGCCCAGAGGAACTACTCCACCACTGAGAAAGAGATGTTGGCTGTCGTTTTTGCCTTGGAAAAGTTTAGGCAATACCTCCTGGGAGTCAAGGTGATTATCTACACAGATCACGCTGCTCTTCGTTACCTAATGACGAAGAAAGAAGCAAAGCCAAGATTAATCCGATGGGTTCTCCTCCTTACTGAATTTGATATGGAAATCCGTGACAAGAAGGGAGCAGAGAATCTCGTTGCGGATCACCTAAGCAGACTCGTCCATGAGGAAGATAAACCTGGAGAACAGAGCCCCATACATGGCACCTTCCCAGATGATACATTGTTCATACTCGAAGACAGTTCAGAGAACACGCACCGCCCCGCGGTTCCCACCACCACGACCCGGTGAGTTGTATACAGTATGCAGTTGGAGAAACTACCGCCCCGCGGTGATGACCACTGCGACGCGGAGATTAGATTACTTGAGAGCAAGGAAAGCTCACCGCGACCCCAAAGCACATCACCGCCCCGCGGTCTTATTTCTGGGATCACACTTTGCCCTGGCAATCTTGCTGACGTCCCTCTTCAGATAGCTATGGATCTCTTCGGAATCCAATCTTACAGACCATGGTATGCAGACATAGTCAATTATCTGGTTCGAGAAGAATTTCCCCCGGACTATACCAGAGCCCAAAAAGTAAAGATACGGAGAGAAGCTCGCCACTATGTCTGGGACGATCCCTATCTGTGGAAGCATTGCGTCGATCAGGTTGTGCGCCGATGTCTCCCAGACAACGAGGTACAATCTGTCCTTAACTTCTGCCATTCTGAGGCATGTGGAGGTCATTTTGGAGCAAACAGGACTGCTAGGAAAGTATTGGAAGCAGGATTTTATTGGCCACGCCTCTTTAGGGATGCTCATGTCTTCTGTAAAGCCTGCGACCGATGCCAACGGGTCGGCAACATCACCAGAAGGAACGAAATGCCACAGTCATCACTGATTTTCTGTGAAGTCTTTGACGTCTGGGGCATGGATTTTATGGGACCATTTCCTAACTCTCATGGGAATCTATATATATTACTGGCAGTGGACTACGTTTCCAAGTGAGTGGAAGCAAAGGCCACCAGGACTGATGATTCCAAAGTTGTGGCAAGTTTCATCAAGGAGAACATTTTCTCAAGATTTGGAGTACCCAAAGCTTTAATCAGCGACAGGGGAACCCATTTCTGCAACAAGACGGTGACTGCCCTGCTGAAGAAATATCATGTCACTCAGAGAATCTCCACGGCCTACCACCCTCAGACTAATGGGCAAGCTGAGAACTCCAACAGAGTGATCAAGACCATACTGGAGAAGACAGTAGCGGCTCACCGGAGAGACTGGAGCGCCAAGCTCAATGATGCGCTATGGGCATACCGTACAGCCTTCAAGACGCCGATAGGGATGTCCCCATTCCGGCTGGTATATGGAAAAGCTTGTCACCTATCCGTCGAACTTGAACACAAGGCGTGGTGGGCAATAAAGAAGTGCAACCTACAACTGGATAAAGCAGTCATCTACAAGGCGAAGACCAAGCAGTGGCACGACAAACACATTCTACGGAAAGACTTCAAGCCAGGAGATAAAGTTCTTCTATTCCAATCCCGGCTTAAGCTCTTTGCTGGAAAGCTGAAATCAAAGTGGTCAGGCCCGTATGAAATCGCTGAGGTGTACCCCCATGGGGCCGTAGAGCTAATCAACCCCAAGACCGGCACCACTTTCAAGGTGAACGGCCACAGATGCAAGCCTTACTATGAGGGGTTCGATCCAATCCAGGATGAGGCACTACTCGAGAACCCTGACGCTGAAGCAGGATGAGCCACAACCCACGTCGAGCCAACGACGTAAACCAAGGCGCTGTCCGGGAGGCAACCCGGGTTAGTTCTTTTCCTTTCTTTTTCTTAGATTAATTTCGTAGTTTATTTTTCTTTGTTTCGTTCGCCTGTTACTCACATTTCAGGTACGAAAGTAAATCCGAGATGAGACTTGGTACCCAGCGTATCCCACCGCCCCGCGTCGCCAATTTACCAATTCGCGGTGGATTCCACCGCCCCGCGGTGGACCTCTGGTATAATTTCTCAACTCTAAAAAAAATTGCAAGGCATAGAGGGCCCCGAAAAAACCTTAAACGGGTGAGTAATATTTTTATGCCTTGAGTTGGATACGAAGGATTTGACGGTGTCAATTTAAAACCGCGGCTCGGTCCCACTTTCCCCATTTAAACCCTCATTACTTCTCCCGCCAAACCCTAATCCCCCTTTTATCCCTTCTTCTTCCCCGTTTCTCTCTCTTTGCCGTGCCCTAACCCCCAAAATTCTCCATCGCCTCGCTTTCACCCAATCCGCCATTTTCACCCCTGCCCTAGCTCTGATCTCGGATGCTCTAAACCCAACACTATCTTCCTCTACCCATACCTCCCCCTTTATGCTGATTTCTGGTCCCCTGTAGTGGTTCGTAGTTGAAGAAGGGTGCTCCTTGGAGTGTTGGGGTGCTCGGTGCAAATTGGGTGCTTTTGCCGGTGTTTTAGAGGCATTTGGAGGGGAATAGCACAGTGACCGCTTCGCGTCGCCATCTCGCCGCCTCGCGTGAGTCAAATTTTTTGAATCTGGACAAGAAGGTGAACAGTCGCCGCCCCGCGTCCATTCCACCGCGACCCTGCACCTGAGCTCAGATATCATCACCGCCCAGCGGTGCCTTCGCGGTCTGCCTTTGGCCGGTTGTAAGTGCCCTTCTCCGAGCCTTTCTCTTCTAGTTCTTTCTTTCTCGCACCATGGAGAGAGCTAGGAAGGTTGGCATGTATGAGGAGGAGTCGAATTTATATGATGCGGTGTGGACTAGGAATGTGCTGCCAACCCGCTTCTTTGATAAGGATACCTTGGCTGAATTGGGTCTGCTAGAATTGACCTAACACTGTCTGGAGAAACTAGGCTTGGGGGGCTTCCTAGACAAATTTTCCCCCACCTACCCCGACCTTTGTTACCAGTTTCTTGCCACCGTGACCAAGAGCCATAGACGTCGTGTTGTGAACGGCCGAGAGGAGAGTATTCTTGTGGGTATTTCCTTCAAGTACGAGGGTCGGAGTTATGGTTTTCCTGTTACTGCGCTACGAGAATTGCTGGGTATATCTAGGCCGGGCACAGTTGGATGAAGGCATGGTCCCGCCAAAGAGGCCATGAAGGAGTTTTGGATGAGCGCCACGGGGATGGCTGAATTTCAGAAGGGCCGGGAGACTAGTGATAAAATCGTGCATCCCTGCCTCCGCTTGATTTACACAGTGCTGATTCGGACATTCTGTGGTATGGAGGAGAGTAGAGCATCCATGAAGCGTCTGGGTCTTTTCTCCGCGATGATCAATCCACTAGACGAGGTGACACCCGGATGGTTCGCTATTTGGTTACATGAGCTGCTGCTGGTTCGTGAGGACGTCGGGCGAGATATTGTGCAGGGAGGTTTGATTACTTTGATTGCGGCAGCCAGGATTTCTTTGGATACCATTCCGGACCCGCTTATGCCCATTCGTTATAACATCCACTATATGCGGCGTCGCGGTATGTTGAGCGGATCTCAGGGGGAGTATATGTGGTGTTCTCATGGTGGCCATCTTGTGCGTCTTCCTCGTCCCTTGGCGTATCCGGAGGATTTCACGGGTTGGTATATTCCTTCCGATGTTGAGATTGCTCCTGTGGAGGAGGAGTTAGAGCCACCGGCTGATGATGTTGTGATTGATCCTGTGGTTATTGAAATGGAACCACAGGCTGTTGTGGTTGACATCATTCCTGCGGACGGGGTGTTGGGGACACCAGCTAATGAGGAGATGGCACCGCAAGCTGAGGACGCCGAGGGCGCTGAGCTGGAGCCTGAGCCTATGATGGATGCACCCATGATCATGGATGTTGATCCACCCATCCCCGACGTGGCTTCCACGTCTGCACCACCTCCTGAGTTCTCCTGGGACGAGATGTTCGTCCGTTTTGCTGCATTTGAGCTACGTCAGGAGGCTGTGAACGAGGCGACTTTGGCTCGGTTGTAGGCTCGTCAAGCTGAGATTACACGTGACATCCGGGAGCAGCTGGACGTCGCAGAGGTTTACATCACAGAGCAGTACTTTGGGAGGCACCCACCTCCG
Organism: Rheum nobile; assembly: GCA_027886185.1. Lineage (NCBI taxonomy): Eukaryota > Viridiplantae > Streptophyta > Magnoliopsida > Caryophyllales > Polygonaceae > Rheum > Rheum nobile. The sequence goes on along the minus strand of WOAB01000563.1, from coordinate 10,383,583 downwards.
TCGGGCTATCCTTAGTATCCACGTTCCCAGTGAGTGTGTTTCTCTCTTCCCTATTTGCTTTGTCTTCTTTTTACATTGAGGACAATGTGTCATTCAAGTGTGGGGAGGGATTTAGACTCACTGTCTATCTTAGCTAGTGTATAGTTTTTAATTCATGCATTTTCGTACTTGCATTTATTTAAAAAAAAAAAGCCATAAAATGTTGAAAAGGCAATCAAAAATCCTGGGATGAGTCGAATACCCGAAAGGGCGGCTCAGGCAACAAGCAGGTAGTCCGACTGGTAATAGACTAGGGCAAGAGTGGACTGGAGTGATGTGAGTATATGTGAGACATCCAGTAAAATGAAATGAGTGGCTTGGTGAAAACCCGAAAGGGCGCCTTGGCAAGATGAGTGAAAAAGAAAAAAGAGTGAGTTTAGGATTTCTCTTACCTATTGGCGAGGCATCATAAGAAGGGCGACATAGAAGGATTGTCGGGTAGGCCACTTTGGAGCGATAAGGAGTTGGACTGGAGCTAGGATTAGAGTTCTCTCGCATCATTCGTTTTGGTTGTTTGGAGTGTTGGTTGTTGAGTTGTTGTGGTTATTAGTGTCTTATATTGTCACACTTCCTGAGACCTTGATTTTGCTGGATTGGAGTATGATGGAGCTAATTTACTCGGGACGAGTAAAGGTCTAAGTGTGGGGATATTTGATAGGTGCAATTTAGTGCACCTTAACTAGTGACTTTTGACACATATTAGATGGAGTTTAAGTGGAGAATTAGGCTAAGTCTGTTACTTAGGAGAAGAGTTGGAGTTGTACAGACTTGGAGGTTTTGTAGCCTAATGAAGGAAGTTGGAGATGTTGAAGAAGATCTGCTCAGAGCTAAGGGAGAAAACTACCTCGCTTGGTAGTACGTTGGAGCAGATGAAGGATGAAGAAGTTGTCCGCATCGCCCCGCGGTGAAGATCCTTAGGAGAAGCGCCTCGCGCCAGAAGAAGCCACCGCATCGCGGTGGAGCATTACCGCTTCGCGGTGGAATGAAGACCGCGTGGCTGACGTGTGCTGTTATTTCCTATTTTGATATTGTATACGTTATGTTTTAGTTTTATATTATTTCCTTATATTCGGTTATTAGGTCAACTTCGAGAAACCTATATAAGGTCTTTTCGTTAGTTTTGAGAAGGACACACAGATAGTTACGTTCTTCTTCCTTAATATAATTTCTAGGTTTTTCAAGTAATGGATAGCTAAACATTCTTGTTTCGCTAGACGATTGAAGCACTACAATGAATTGGTTGTGAGATTTCTATTTCCTTGTTCTATATCTTATTAAGTTGGATTGATTTTCTCGATTGAATTGATTATTGATTTATGTTGGTTTACCTAGAGTTGCTAACTAGGTCTTTCGGCATTTATCATATTGCTAGGATTGCATATAGGGGTTCCGAGTGCATATCTAGTGGCAAACACGTTTGTGCGTATAGGGGTTCCGAGCGTATATTTGTGTGTGAGAGTCAATTGCATGTTAAGTAGGGGAGTGAGTACTTGTACGTCTTTCTACTTGCATATGTCCTATATCCTTGTGTGTATTGCTATTGCTGTGTTGGTGTTAAAGTATGCTGACAACTGTGAGAATCAGTTGTGCTTTATCATTGGCATAGTAATAAGTCTATCGACAACTGTGAGAATCGATAGTATTCACGATCAGGGTGGGAACAATGATAAGATAGTAAAAGAACTTGGAAAGATAGTTTTCAGTGATCAACCGATTGCATTGTGGTGTGGATATTTGTCTGGTGGAATACTTTCTCTCATCATATTTCATCTCTTGTCATTAATTGCATGTTTGTTTACGTTACGATTATTCTAGACAAAACCCCCCGTTACTTGTTGATCATACATAATTGCGTACAGATAACCGACTCCCTGTGGGATCGACCTTGCCTTACTTGCTATACTCTTTAGTAGGTGAATTGAGATTATTTTGACAGGAAAACGACATCGGTTTCCGGCCTCGTCACCGGTACTTTCCCACCATTCACTGGCTTCTTCCTTTAACTGAAGAGAAGCTATATGCACTTTCTCAGCTTCAGTGCATTCAACATTGCGGAATAACCGCTCTATGTGGGAAAACCAATGAGCCACCTTGACTGGCTCTCCTTTTCCATCAAAACTGTCAAGCCTCATAGAGTTAATAGCCTTCAGTGCTCGGCCATACTCCCCTCTATTCCTGATCACACCTTCTTGTAGTACATGATTCTCTTGTTCCTCAAACCTAGGAACTTCTGGAGGTACTGGCACACCTTGTGCCTGAGGCACATTCGGGCATAGCGCGTCTGCGATCGCTTGCATGACAATTACTCGAATTTCTGCAACGGTCGCTACATCAAATATCCTTGGTGCGTCGTCCCGAGCTGGGTCATTGCCTCCAGGATTATTATTGAAGACAGACACACGCTCTCCTGTTGGGTCTGCAACATTCCTCCTACTCAGTCTGGGGTCATTGCTCGGCCCCGCACCAGCACGGATAATGTTCCTCGTGTTTACCATCTGTTTACCGATCAAATTCCAAGAATTTTATTACATTAATATCATTCTGATATACTTATCGTAATAAAATCTTAGAATAGATCAACTTGGTAATTTCTATTGATGAACTCAAACCGAGTTACTAGGTTCTACAACCTCAACTCAAAGTGAGAGAACTAGGAATTCAAGCCTTATTGGGTATGGCGACACCACCTAGGCTTCTCACGGGTTCCTCTGAAGAGAACAGAATGCACCCATATCTTACGGGGAAACGGGGAAGGAATTAGTCTTTCTAGACATAGAAGCAAGCTTACTATATCAGACTGTATAGAAGACATGACTATGAACGGTTAAAAATAAAAACACCATTTTTATTTTTAAACTCAGAGCCTTTTCAAAATACCTTTCAATCGAAAACGAGTAAATGGTTTTCAAATACCCAACCCGTTTTAAAAACTTTGGCTCTGATACCACAACTGTAACACCCCCAAATCTTAACCCATTTGGAAAGGTATTACTGCCAGTGACTCCGATATTCCTCACCAAAGTCACCCCGGGCTTTACCGTTTGAATACAAATCATGAAATACAATGATACAAAATCATAATATTATTCATATAAAACATGAGTCCCGGGATTACATCCCAATCCCAAATAGGACAAATACAGAGTTTAAACAAAGTATAGCGGAAGTCTTTTAAATATATAACAGAGTAAATAAGTTATAGTGGAAGTCTTTCTTGAAATATTACAAAAAGGGTTATGATCGTAATGATCAACTGCCCAAGGATCTCAACCTGATTAAAAGATCATTATTAAAACATCCAAAAACAACCGTCGTCTTCATAGTCAATCTAGTCTCCTCATATCTTCGCTCTATCTGATGTGCCGAATCGAACGGATGACACCAGCCAACCATGCAGAGAACAATTGCGGTTGGTTAGTCTACTGAATAGACTATGCAAGGGTACAAAGCAGATGGTTCGAGTAGTCGTATTAGGTTAAACTCATCGCTCCTCGAATAATAACCGACGACGATAGTCAACCACCATACTTCTACTGGAAGATATCAAAAGGCATGCACAAGAGGAGATTCTGGAAGACTGAATCTTCACAGAAATCGACCCGAAAGAAGACTCCAACGGAAGTGAGTCTTAAGGAAATATGACAAATCTGGAACTTTTAAAGAATCAGACATCAGTGATTTAAAAGTTGACTTAGATGTTTCGGTTCATGACCAACCATACCGCTTACAGCGAATCCAGATTGGAAAGAGAACGTACTCTGATCAAAAGTTGAGACGAGCTTTCCTAGCTGCACTATTTACTTAGCTGCACTACTCGCCAAAGGTATATTAATTATGTGCACTCGGGCACTTTATCTTATTAAATTCCAAAATGAGCATTACGTTATAAGCTTTTAAATCTCCACCCGAGAGATATCGAATCTCCCCGCAAGAGATATCAGACCTCCCCATAAGAGATTTAGGAAGGATGAACCTTGGAAGATTTGGCACTAGCGAAGTGCGCCAACCCCGAGTAAGGGTATGGTCATGACTAGAGAGAAAGTACTGGGGAAAATCCACCAAGTACCAGTTATAAAGAAACAGCTAAACCCCCACAAGGTACATAGCGTTTCTAACCACTAGTGCTAACTAAACAGTTCTAGCACAACAATAGTTCGGGATAAATCCACATAAATGCCCTCAAGGCGAACATGAATAATAGCGTTGTTCTAACATATATACAACCTATTATAATATCATTATTACAGTTTCCAAAACAGTTTATAAAACCATTTCCAGAGAAACACAATAATCATTCCAAATTAATTACTCAGATAAACAACTGATAATTAATGTAAATATGGAACGATGAGCAAGAGCGAACCACCACTTGCCTTAATCCGCAGAGTTTGAATGAAGTATAACGACGGGATTCTAGGCTCGACACAGGGAAAGATCTGGCAGCACAGATTCCTTCGGATCGACCCATAAAGAAACCCTAAGTTAGATTCGACAAAGACGAGTACGAACCGAAAGAAATCGAAAGGAACGACGTCCGAACGAAGGCTACAGAAGCCAAAGCCAACACATGGCAACAGCTGAAGGGCGGCGGTCGCCGCCTGCCTTACGGTGGGCGCCGCCAGCCTCACAGCGGTCGCCGGTGTTCGTGGCGGCGGGCGCCGCTACGAACATCGGGAAATTTTACGAGAATTGAAATCTTACCGACGTCGATCGCTTTGGTTCGTTTTTGCCTTGCTTTGGATTCTAAGCTTCTAAGGGCCTCCAAAGCTTCACTTGGCAACTGGAAACAGCACCAAAAAGGAGCTTCGACGATCGGTGGTAAAACTCCGGCGAGAGCTTGATTTTACGGCGAGATGAATTTGAGAGATTTGAGCTTGTTTCTGTGCTCAATCCAATCCCCAATCATATCTATTTATAGCCCCGCTTCAAAGAGGATAAGATTGGCCAACAAAACCACGTGGAGGGCCAAGATCGAAGCGCCGACTGATCGCCGGCAATTGGCAAGCCTATGCCTGCACAGGGGCGGCGGTCGCCGCCTGGTAGCCGTCGTGAATTCGGGGTATCACACTAACATCTTATTTGAGACCCAAAATGACCGATTTGATGATTTGATCCCTCATTACAAGCCCACATGATAATCGGTTGTAAAGCTTACTTTAGCCTTGATTCAGGTAAACGTTCCCTATGATCCTTCTTTGATAAACCTTTTACGGGGAATAATTATCTGAGTTATATTTGTTCCTACCATATGTTTGGCTATACTATATTTTGTGTGAACCCAACTTTGAAATATCCAAACAAGCCTCACAAACACTCTTAGTCTCAAAGGGGACGAAGAATGCTGTTCAGATTAAGGGGGAACTGTGTGAATGGAACGTTGATTTTGAATTAATGGCTGGCATTTATGGAGTTGTAGGTGAACGTTGAAACGACTAGTTGTTGAGATTTGACAACTTTGTTGTAGGAGCGGCAACGCAGTAATCAAGGTGAAACAGATGAAAAGACCGTTGCTAGAGGAGAGAGAAAAGATCTTGTGGATGGATTTTGGTAAGTCAGTATAATTTCCTTGGAAATATATTATTTTTGAAGATCCTTACCTTTCCTATATATACTTACCCATCCATCACAACTCCATCACCGCCATATTCTCTCTCGCTCTCAAACTCTCTCCAATCTGTTGTTACCCTAATCTCTCACCAACATCCAATGGCATCTCCAAGCAAGATCCCCCCCCCCCCCCCCCCCACCCCACTGACAAGATGTCTGACATTGAGGTCGACGCTTGGATTCTCCAACTCTAGTAGGCCAAGGAAGCTCGCTCCACCCCTGCAACATCTGGCGTGCCGACTTCCGTGGTTGAAATTGCTCAGGCTGCTATTCACCAAGCCGCCAATCCCTCTACTTCAACATCTACTCCTCCGCCAATTGCTCTGTCGCCTTTGAAAGCTCAGGATCTCAACCCTACGCTTGATTTAGTGTCAATGGAGGAACCGACTCCTATTGCTCATCATGAGGAAGATGAAGTTTCCTCTCCCTCCAAGGACATAATTGAGGAGGAGGAACGGTCAATGAAGTCAGTAGAGGAACAATTGGGGGTAAAGGTTGCACCTTTGGCGCCTCCTCCAAGCCGCAAGCGCAAAATGGCCGATCTCACTGCTACTGTTGTGGAAGAAGAGGAAGAGGATGATGAGGTCCAGTTCCTGGAGCATAGGAAAGTTCCCATTGCACAGTCGACTCCTTCAAAGTCGGGTGGTGACAAGACCGCTCCCAAGACGATCAAAACCTGTCTCCGTTCTGCCTCCCAAGTATAGAAGAAGAAGGCGAAATTGGAAGTCTCCACTTCTACGACAATTCCTGATTTTTCTAAGGGTAAGCGCATACTCCCGCCTCTCCTGATTCGAGAAAGTTTCTTTGTTGAGCATCATGTGGAAGAAATTCTGGATCTTCTTCGTTGCCAAGGCTGGGAACGGATCTGTGCAAATAGGGCCACTGTGAACGAGGTTCAAGTGCGCGAATTTTACCACTACTATCACTGTCCAAGGCTGATGCAATGTCTGGGTCTTCCAAAATTGGTGGCGAAGACATCTCTTTCACTCCCAAGGTACTATATGTTCTCCTCTCCGTTCCGTTGGGTGGTTTCTTTGAGGTTCCTGCTAGTGAAGTCAATGAGGAGAAGTTGGCATGTATGGAAAGGTTGTTTGGCTCGACTACAGGGGAACTGCACACTGAAAGGCTAACTCTGGCTCAGCGAATTGCATTTCACATCATCTCTAAGGATGTAGCACCTCGTCAAGAAAAGCACAAAACCATCACGTTGTATGATTTGTCCCTCCTGGATCGCTTTTTGAGAAAGGAGAAAATTGATCTCCCTCGCATGATTATGTGTCATATGGAACGGTGCAAAGCCAAGTCCTATTCTTTGGCTTATCCTGGTTTGGTGAAGATGCTGCTTCTTCACGAGGAGAATGAAGTTTATCTGGGTAGTGAGTTGGATTTCTCCGCTGTGGAGAAGATGAAATTTAAAGGTGATTCGAAGGGAACGGGCATTGTGACTGCAAGGAAATCTGTTGGCGAAGGAACATCAAGGGGTAGCTCAGTTCAACATCAGATTCTAGCAGAGCTCAAACAGTTGAACATCACAATGAAGTTGCTCTTGGATCACTTCCTGAGCAAAGATGAAGAAGCTGCTGAAGACCTGAGACTTGAGTGTTCCCCATCACTATCTAGCCCGTCTTTCCTTTTGTTTTTGATTTTATATGTTTTTATGTCTTTTGCGTAGTTTTCCCTTATCTTTTGACTTTGCTTGTCTAGTTCCTTAGCTTTGTAATGCTTTCCTACTTAATGAATGAAATGCTTTGTCATGACTTGCGACTTGGTTGATGCTTTGTGCTCTTACTGTGATCTTTTGATGACGCCAAAAGGGGGAAGTGTGGAAAATGTGAACTCAATGAAGAGTTGATAACAGAAGCTAGTGCTAAGGAGAACTTTGATGCTACTTGAAGGTAAATCTTTCTATGAACTTTCTGAGGGAGAACTTTGTCAATACTTTGATCATTGAATATGCTTGACTACATGTGATTGACTTCTTACTTGAATGTTTTGAACATGCACATTTTTGAAGGAGTTTTTCATCACCAAAAAGGGAGAAATTGTTGGAACGATGATGTTCCCTCTAGTTTTGATGATGATAAACTCAAATGCACTTGATGGTTTTATTATGACTATGAGTTTTAGGAACGAAGTGAATGTAAAGGAACGATGAAACCCATATAAGGAATCAAAACAGAGACTACAAGGAATAGAGAAGTCAACAATGGAACAACGCACTTGAGTCAACAAGAGAAAAGAGATGCGCATTTGTGAAGAGAAAAATTGAAGGGAACTGTGCCAAGAAACGATGAGACGCGTGCGTTGTTTGCCTTGAGATTTGCCGAATCTGCTAATTTTGGAAAGAGATCTTCTCAAAACAACTTGGGCCGCAAGGAAGAAGTTTGTTGAAGATATTGTTGTTAGAAAAGATTGTAAAAGATTGTTTAGGATTATTTTATTTGATTTTTCTTAAGTAAAACTAGGGTAAATCAATAGGATATTTTAGACTATAAGTAAGGGAAGTTGTGAACTTCACTTGACACACGACCGCAGCATTTCCGAGAGATTGAGCATTCGGTGAAGAAGAAAAAGAGAGAAGAAAGACCTGTAAGTACGAGACTTTGGTAAGTTGAGTGCTTGATAGGGTTTTGAGTGTCTTAGGTGTTGTTAGGAACGTTACACAAAAAATCTAGATATCTAGGAGTGAACTAGGTTGAGATAAGACTTGCTTGATTGTAATTCCAGGATTAATAACACAAGTAGACATTTGAAATCCTACTAGGAAAACCTAGAGGTAGAGGTTTTTCTCAGTCAACTAGTTTGTTGATTGAGTTTTCCTCTCTAAGGAACGTTGCTATTGTTACTCTGTTTTCTGTCTTTATATTCCGCTGTCCAATGAACAGTTTCACCGTTCCTTGTACTAACACACTCGATTCTATATATTTGTTGCAATGTTAGGAGTGCATGTTGTTACACTCTACAAAGGACCAGCTTTGTTGGCAACTCATGATTCTTTTAACTCTGCTGAGAAACTAGTTTACGAGTAGTCGAATTGGACACTTGGAGTTCCTTCTCAATGTAGTCTTTGTAACTTAGATATAGAAGGCACTAATCATTTATTTTTTAATTGTGAGTTTACTCTTAACATGATAAATAGACTTCAAACTAGTATAGGCCATTCTTTTACTTTTCAAAATGAATCTGACTTTTGGACTTATTTAAGTTACTTCAAAAATAATAATTCTAATATTGAGTATATTCTTTTTCTCTGGTGGAACATCTGGAATCATATAAATTGTTTAATTTTTCGGAATGAACAAAGCATTAATAATAACATTATCAACACAACGTTAATTCAACTTAAAGATTGGTTTAGTTTTTTTCCTGCAAAGACTGTTAATAAGAAAAACATTACTCTAAAAAGAAAGCGATCTAGAGGTGGTTGGATTAAACCCCTGGATCCTTGGACAAAATTAAATTTCGATGCATCGGTTAAACATGATTCTCCGTCCCATATCGGTATCATTTTATGTAATCATATGGGAGAAGTGGTCTTCTTAGACTGCAAGCAGTTTATCTGCTCTTCTCTAATTAAAGTTGAGGCTCTTGCAGCCTTAGAAGGGATTCGTCAAGCGATCTCCCTTAACATGAGGTTCTTATTGATGAAGGAAGATAATCTTATTGTCATTAACTCTATTAAAGGTATTTGGAAGATTTCATGGGAAATTAAACCAATTATCGATGATATTTTATTTTTGTGGCATAATTTTAGTGGTTTTCATATTTGACACTGCTACTGGGAAAAGAATATGGCAGCTGATTTCTTGGCTACAAAAAACACCTCTCCTATCCTTCTTAGACGAAGATTAATGGAGTTTATTCAACCTCATCCTCAGCACCAACAGTTACAGGAACTTCGCTCCTTTTTTCTAAACTGTAACTCTAGTGTTCAGTTAGCTTGGAATAAACTTATAAAAATCTTCCGCTACGATGATTTAGGTATTTTTTTCTCTATGTAAGGATACCTTCTGTTTGTCTTATATCAAAAAAAAAGAAAAAAGAAAAAAAGAATTGGCCACTTGGAGGCCTTGTTTTTACACTTGGATTTCTACTAAGAGCATTGTTGAACATTCTTCAGGTGACTTAGCCTATATTTTTATATTAATTAGTACCTAAAAAACCACGATTTTGCTCCGTTTTTAGGATCTTAAGATTAGATTCCATTTGTGATTTTCAGGCTGATACTGCAAAGTTATATCCAGATGAAGTCACCATAGTATTTCTTCTACAACTTATTTGGTACTATCCAAAATTGAGATAATTGCAGTTTTGTACGCAGCAAGTGCAACAACCTAAACTATTTCATGTTTATATGTTACATCTTGACGCGACACTTCACTCTATGATCGCAGGCAATCTCGTTAAGTGTACTCACCAACAATGTTCTTACTTGGTGTTTACGCAAGAAAGAACCGGTGTTTGATAGCATGTTTGATCCCTTTTAATGTTGCAATTGCAGCTTTCATGGGATTTGTGTTTCTTGCTGATGGAATTTATCTTGGCAGGTACAACATCAGATTCTTTTCTAAAAAAAATTCCCCTAAGGCTGTGTTCTGATGCTGATTGAATTCTTGTATTTGCAGGGACCGTGATACGTGTACACTCCGCGTAGACATTCACATCCTACACTTCCTGCCACGTGAGAGTATATTTTAGGAATTGAAGCTTGTGGGTCCCACAAACATTAATTTAATTTTGACTCGTGATTTTCTTCTTCTTCCTCCATCACATGTCCAGATCTATCGGCCCATATTTATTACTTTCCATAACTTTTTCTATGAGAAATCCACTCATCTAACTCTTCATCTCTTTCACTACACCACTATCCTCTTCCAATCTCAGCGGAAAGTTGACCTTGCCGGAATTTGACAAACACCATCTTCCACTGTTGCACACACTTGTCCAAAATTAGCCCCAATTTCACAATCAATATAAACAAAAGGGGCTCATAGGAACAATTGTATTCATTATTACAGCATGTTCAAATGCAATTTTATACACAACCCAATTGAACATACTTGAGAGCAATAGACATAAATTTGACTTTTAAACCTAATCTCACGATGCCAAGCAATTTCAGTAGGGATTTGGGATGGTGTTTGGGTTTGGGTTTGAAAGAAATACCATGAGCGATAGAAGGAAGACGATGATTTGAAGTAGCAAACTGTGGGTTTGGGATCTTACGAGCTTTAAATCACTGGAGATCTGGTGGTCGGAGGCTGCGCTATCCGAAGAAGGAGGTGGTCGTGGTGGTCGCAGAAGGGAGGCAGCGATGGTGGTCAAAGAAGGGAGGCGGCGACAACCGTTTAAGAAGGGAGGCGGCAACGGCGGTCTAAAAAGAAAAGCGGCGGTCGGAGTGGGCACCATGGCTAAGACTCTCAAAAAAAAATATTGATAAAGAAAGAATTCGGGAATCCAAATCACACCTGACAAGGATTCTCGAGAGGCCGAAGAAACGACAGTCGAAATAAATCGACTAGAGAGAGCAAATTACAACAAAACAATACAAGAGAGAGAAACAAAACTGAAAGGAGTTAGAAAAATAGGTAAAACGGATGAGAAGGGCGCAAACACGGGTTGGAGGAAACCAACAAGGCGATGCAATAGCCGGGAAGCAGATCAAAAGACACATACTGGAGGAGCGACTGTAACACCTGAATCACGCTTCGACTCTAGAAGCCAACAGGAATCGCACGACCACATCCTTGATCTCTTGCCCGAAACAACAATCTCAATACAAACCTACAATCAGCTACACATCAGCACATGAATATATGTCAACATGTAAAGTTTTTCATTAAAAGGTGAAAAAAAAATTAATTTGGATAACGTGACCTCATTACGAATATAATCACAAGGCAAAGAGTTAAATTTGATTAATGGGCTTTAAGGCCCATTTGAGTAAAAGATAAGAAGAGTAAAAAGACAAAGTGTTAGTCCGAGTGTTAGTCCTACTAGTTTGTATTTGCTTTAGAATTTACTATTAAAAATAAATTCCAAATCCAAAAACGATAGAATAATCATTTGCCTTGTTCAGCAAGAAGTAATTACTTTTCATTTTTCAAATGGGTTGACTTGTGCAAAAAAATAGGAGGGAGGGAGGGAGGGAGGGAGGGAGGGAGGGAGGGAGGCGGGGGGGGGGGGGGGGGGGGGGGGCGGGGGCCGACAGGGATGACTCATTTGGTTATTGATTGATGTTGTTGATTGTTGTTGAAGAGGGAGGTTTACTCCTTTGGTTGTTTGGGGATAAATCCATGGGGATGCCAAACAACCAAAGGAGGGATGACTCCTTTGGTTGTTTGGGGATAAAACCATCCAAGCTTGTTAAAAATAACATTTTGTTTTGTTTTGTCAATTTATCATTGGTTTTTTGAGGCTTTAAGGAATACTCTATTTTTAACAAGTTATAAGGCCCAAACTATAAAATGATAAATTATTTTTGGGCTTTAAGGCCCAATGATTACTACTACGATTAAAGTAGTGGGTGGATATCTCGAGGATCTAGAAAATCCTACATTTGGTGATAATCAATGAGTGTTTGAAGTTACTTTCTTTATCTAAAATGGAAAAACTATCAAAATTTTGTGACAAGTCAAAGAAGATGATAGCCATTATTAAAATTTACATATATTTTCTAATTCTTTTTATATGAATATATAGATTATTAAAATGGAGATATAAAAGTAGTAACTTTACTGCTTTACTTTTTAACATTTTCAAGAAAAAGTAGAACTTTTTTAATAAGTGGCAATTTTTAGCAGAGGTGTAAGAATTAAATTCCTACACGAAGTGTCTATGTACATTTCTCCTATTTGGAGTGTTATTGGATCAACTGGAATTATAGTAGGGTTTTTTGCAGTAATGTGGGGGTAAGCTGTTAGGAAATCGACCCTCTCCAGGACCCTTGTATACTCACCGAACTCCATTGAAACAAGGGCGAAATATACTAAAGCGCCTTTGTATTATATAATATAGCGAAAATATACAAGAGGTATTTTACGGGTAGCTCACAACACTCTTTATTTTATGGGACACCCTCGCACAACTTCACACCCCTCACACTTGAGCACACACACAAACACACTTAATTTGCTATCTTGCTCAATTGCTCCAAAATGCTACCACACATGCCTATTTATAGGCTTACAACACAAACACAACTTTTCCTAGAATATTCTAGGTTTACACATATTACAAAGTGGATAACTACACACTTTTCCCTAAAATTCTAAAGTTCTCCTTAATATTCCATCTCCTTAATTGATTCTAGAATTATAAGGCTCCACTTCCATTGTTTTGGGCTTATCTCTTCCAAGACCATTATTCTTCCTTTGATTTGGTCCAAAACCATATTAGCCCATTTGGAAATATTAATTATACTCCAACAATTCCTCCCTTAATTAATATTTCCAATACCTCCGCGATATCTGAAAACCTTACCTTTTTGTTTCGTTGATTGACTCATTTGGTTGTTGACTCATTTGGTTGTTGATTGATGTTGTTGATTGTTGTTGAAGAGGGAGATTTACTCCTTTGGTTGTTTGGGGATAAATGCATGGGGATGCCAAACAAACAAAGGAGGAATGACTCCTTTGGTTGTTTGGGGATAAACCATCCAAGCTTGTTAAAAATAACATTTTGTTTTGTTTTGTCAATTTATCATTGGTTTTTTGAGGCTTTAAGGAATACTCTGTTTTTAACAAGTTATAAGGCCCAAACTATAAAATGATCAATTATTTTTGGGCTTTAAGGCCCAATGATTACTACTACGATTAAAGTAGTGGGTGGATATCTCGAGGATCTAGAAAATCCTACATTTGGTGATAATCAATGAGTGTTTGAAGTTACTTTCTTTATCTAAAATGGAAAAACTATTAAAATTTTGTGACAAGTCAAAGAAGATGATAGCCATTATTAAAATTTACATATATTTTCTAATTCTTTTTATATGAATATATAGATTATTAAAATAGAGATATAAAAGTAGTAACTTTACTGCTTTACTTTTTAACATTTTCAAAAAAAAAGTAGAACTTTTTTAATAAGTGGCAATTTTTAGCAAAGGTGTAAGAATTAAATTCCTACACGAAGTGTCTATGTACATTTCTCCTATTTGGAGTGTTATTGGATCAACTGGAATTATAGTAGGGTTTTTTGCAGTAATGTGGGGGTAAGCTGTTAGGGAATCGACCCTCCCCAGGACCCTTGTACACTCACCGAACTCCATCGAAACAAGGGCGAAATATACTAAAGCACCTTTGTATTATATAATATAGCGAAAATATACAAGAGGTATTTTACGGGTAGCTCACAACACTCTTTATTTTATGAGACACCCTCGCACAACTTCACACCCCTCACACTTGAGCACACACACAAACACACTTAATTTGCTATCTTGCTCAATTGCTCCAAAATGCTACCACACATGCCTATTTATAGGCTTACAACACAAACACAACTTTTCCTAGAATATTCTAGGTTTACACATATTACAAAGTGGATAACTACACACTTTTCCCTAAAATTCTAAAGTTCTCCTTAATATTCCATCTCCTTAATTGATTCTAGAATTATAAGGCTCCACTTCCATTGTTTTGGGCTTATCTCTTCCAAGACCATTATTCTTCCTTTGATTTGGTCCAAAACCATATTAGCCCATTTGGAAATATTAATTATACTCCAACAATTCCTCCCTTAATTAATATTTCCAATACCTCCGCGATATCTGAAAACCTTACCTTTTTGTTTTGTTGATTGACTCATTTGGTTGTTGACTCATTTGGTTGTTGATTGATGTTGTTGATTGTTGTTGAAGAGGGAGGTTTACTCCTTTGGTTGTTTGGGGAAAAATCCATGGGGATGCCAAACAACCAAAGGAGGGATGACTCCTTTGGTTGTTTGGGGATAAAACCATCCAAGCTTGTTAAAAATAACATTTTGTTTTGTTTTGTCAATTTATCATTGGTTTTTTGAGGCTTTAAGGAATACTCTGTTTTTAACAAGTTATAAGGCCCAAACTATAAAATGATAAATAATTTTTGGGCTTTAAGGCCCAATGATTACTACTACGATTAAAGTAGTGGGTGGATATCTCGAGGATCTAGAAAATCCTACATTTGGTGATAATCAATGAGTGTTTGAAGTTACTTTCTTTATCTAAAATGGAAAAACTTTCAAAATTTTGTGACAAGTCAAAGAAGATGATAGCCATTATTAAAATTTACATATATTTTCTAATTCTTTTTATATGAATATATAGATTATTAAAATGGAGATATAAAAGTAGTAACTTTACTGCTTTACTTTTTAACATTTTCAAAAAAAAAGTAGAACTTTTTTAATAAGTGGCAATTTTTAGCAGAGGTGTAAGAATTAAATTCCTACACGAAGTGTCTATGTACATTTCTCCTATTTGGAGTGTTATTGGATCAACTGGAATTATAGTAGGGTTTTTTGCAGTAATGTGGGGGTAAGCTGTTAGGGAATCGACCCTCCCCAGGACCCTTGTACACTCACCGAACTCCATCGAAACAAGGGCGAAATATACTAAAGCGCCTTTGTATTATATAATATAGCGAAAATATACAAGAGGTATTTTACGGGTAGCTCACAACACTCTTTATTTTATAGGACACCCTCGTACAACTTCACACCCCTCACACTTGAGCACACACACAAACACACTTAATTTGCTATCTTGCTCAATTGCTCCAAAATGCTACCACACATGCCTATTTATAGGCTTACAACACAAACACAACTTTTTCTAGAATATTCTAGGTTTACACATATTACAAAGTGGATAACTACACACTTTTCCCTAAAATTCTAAAGTTCTCCTTAATATTCCATCTCCTTAATTGATTCTAGAATTATAAGGCTCCACTTCCATTGTTTTGGGCTTATCTCTTCCAAGACCATTATTCTTCCTTTGATTTGGTCCAAAACCATATTAGCCCATTTGGAAATATTAATTATACTCCAACAATTCCTCCCTTAATTAATATTTCCAAATACCTCCGCGATATCTGAAAACCTTACCTTTTTGTTTTGTTGATTGACTCATTTGGTTGTTGACTCATTTGGTTGTTGATTGATGTTGTTGATTGTTGTTGAAGAGGGAGGTTTACTCCTTTGGTTGTTTGGGGATAAATCCATGGGGATGCCAAACAACCAAAGGAGGGATGACTCCTTTGGTTGTTTGGGGATAAAACCATCCAAGCTTGTTAAAAATAACATTTTGTTTTGTTTTGTCAATTTATCATTGGTTTTTTGAGGCTTTAAGGAATACTCTGTTTTTAACAAGTTATAAGGCCCAAACTATAAAATGATAAATTATTTTTGGGCTTTAAGGCCCAATGATTACTACTACGATTAAAGTAGTGGGTGGATATCTCGAGGATCTAGAAAATCCTACATTTGGTGATAATCAATGAGTGTTTGAAGTTACTTTCTTTATCTAAAATGGAAAAACTATCAAAATTTTGTGACAAGTCAAAGAAGATGATAGCCATTATTAAAATTTACATATATTTTCTAATTCTTTTTATATGAATATATAGATTATTAAAATGGAGATATAAAAGTAGTAACTTTACTGCTTTACTTTTTAACATTTTCAAAAAAAAGTAGAACTTTTTTAATAAGTGGCAATTTTTAGCAGAGGTGTAAGAATTAAATTCCTACACGAAGTGTCTATGTACATTTCTCCTATTTGGAGTGTTATTGTATCAATTGGAATTATAGTAGGGTTTTTTGCAGTAATGAGGGGGTAAGCTGTTAGGGAATCGACCCTCCCCAGGACCCTTATACACTCACCGAACTCCATCGAAACAAGGGCGAAATATACTAAAGCGACTTTGTATTATATAATATAGCGAAAATATACAAGAGGTATTTTACGGGTAGCTCACAACACTCTTTATTTTATGGGACACCCTTGCACAACTTCACACCCCTCACACTTGAGCACACACACAAACACACTTAATTTGCTATCTTGCTCAATTGCTCCAAAATGCTACCACACATGCCTATTTATAGGCTTACAACACAAACACAACTTTTCCTAGAATATTCTAGGTTTACAGATATTACAAAGTGAATAACTACACACTTTTCCCTAAAATTCTAAAGATCTCCTTAATATTCCATCTCCTTAATTGATTCTAGAATTATAAGGCTCCACTTCCATTGTTTTGGGCTTATCTCTTCCAAGACCATTATTCTTCCTTTGATTTGGTCTAAAACCATATTAGCCCATTTGGAAATATTAATTATACTCCAACAATTCCTCCCTTAATTAATATTTCCAAATACCTCCGCGATATCTGAAAACCTTACCTTTTTTGTCGTCCTCATCATAGTACCATGACATTTTCTTTGCACGACTTGTCCATCCACCACACATATAATCTTCTCATTCTTCCGACCTCGTATGATCAAGCGTCTCCCCTTGAACATCTTGCACCACTTAGACGTGTCGACAAACCTACACCCATCTAACATCATAGCTCCCAACGAAATGATGTTAACCTTGCTTGAAGGCACGTACCTCACATTATGAAGAGTATGGCTTGTACCGTTGTGAAGCCTCATCGTCACGCTTTTGGTACCCTAGACCTTCAACTTCTCTCCACCAGCTAAGTTGAGGTGACCAAACTCTCCATCCCTCTTCAAGGTGTCAAACAATGCTTGATCTCCACACACATGCATCGAGGCAGCACTATCCATCACCCACTAAGATTTGGAAACCTCTTCATCACTCATTGCCAAGTAAACATCCTCATCACCAACATCACCGACCACATTCGTATGGGAATCACCACTACACGTCCACAACGACGTCTCTCTCAGCTTCTTCAAGTCCTCCCTCATCTGAGGACACCTCGCTTGCATGTGACCCTTTTCCCTGCAGTAGTAACACTCAATGTCACTTAAATCCTGACGTTGACGCGAGTTTCCTCTCCATCTCGGGTCACCTTGCCCCCTCGTTTGACTTCTCCCTCGCTCACGCTCCCCCGCAACTAGTATGTTATCCCCTCCAGTATTGATAGCATCATTGTTCATAATCCTCTCACTCACCCACAAAGCGGCCATCACCTCATCTAGAGTGAGACTCGACCTTCCTATAAGTAACGTCTGTACCAAGGACTTGTAGGACATCGGCAATGACGCTAACAACAACAAAGCCTGCTCCTCATCCTTCATACTATCACATGCATTAATCAATTGACATACTAGTTGATTAAACGAGTTAATGTGGTCGTGAAGATTACCTCTTTCCTGCATCTTCAGTGAGTACAACTCCATATTCAAACACAACCGGTTAGTCAGCGACTTTGACGAGTAAATTCTTTCGAGCTTGTCCCACAACGCTTTCGGTGTGGTCTCCTTCAACACGCTGAACTTAATCTCGGGAGCAAGTGCCAACCGGATTCTACTCACCGCCTTCCACTAGATTTTGCTCCATTCCCTCTCACTCATGGAGCCAGGCTTCTCCTCCTCTAAAGCTTGATCAAGATCTTGATGTACCAAAAAGTCTTGAATCGTACTCTGCCCCAACGTGAAGTTGATTTTCCCATCAAAGAGTAGGATCTCGAACGTCTTCGACAAACTGGCCTCCATCACACCAACAGGAGATCCTTTCACCAGTGAACTAAACCCATAGCACCTAACACCGGCAACCTCATCTCTGATACCACTGTTAGGGAATCGACCTCCCCAGGACCCTTGTACACTCACCGAACCCCACCAAAACAAAGGCACAATATACAAAAGTGACTTTGTATTATATAATACAGTGAAAATGTACAAGAGGTGTTTTACGGGTAGCTCACAACACTCTTTATTTTATGGGACACCCTCACACAACTTTACACCCCTCACACTTGAGCACACACACTTAATTTGCTCTCTTGCTCAATTGCTCCAAAATGCTACCACACATGCCTATTTATAGGCTTACAACACTAACACAACTTTTCCTAGAATATTCTAGGTTTACACATGTTACAAAGAGGATAACTATACACTTTTCCCTAAAATACTAGACTTCTCCTTAATCTCCCACCTCCTTAATTGATTCTAGAATTATCTAGGCTCCACTTCCATTGTTTTGGGCTTATTCTCTTCCAAGCCCATTATTCTTCCTTTGATTTGGTCCAAAACCATATTAGCCCATTTGGAAATATTAATTATACTCCAACAATTCCTCCCTTAATTAATATTTCCAAATACTTCTGCGATATCCGAAAACCTTACCTTCTTTGTCGTCCCCATCATAGTACCATGACATTTTCTTTGCACGACTTGTCCATCCACCACACATATATTCTTCTCATTCTTCCGGCCTCGTATGATCAAGCGTCTCCCGTTGAACATCTTGCACCACTTAGACGTGCCGACAAACCTATACCCTTCTAACATCATAGCTCCCAACGAAATGATGTTAACTTTGTTTGAAGGCACGTACCTCACATTTTGAAGAGTATGGCTTGTACAATGCTTGATCTCCACACACATGCATCGAGGCAGCACTATCCATCACCCACTCAGATTTGGAAACCTCCTCATCACTCGTTGCCAAGTAAAAATCCTCATCACCAACCACATTTGTATGGGAGTCACCACTATACGTCCACAACGATGTCTCTCTCAGCTTCTTCAAGTCCTCCCTCATCCGAGGACACCTCGCTTGCATGTCACCCTTCTCCCTGCAATTGTAACACTCGATGTCACTTAAATCCCGACGCTGACGTGAGTTTCCTCTCCATCTCGGGTCGCCTTGCCCCCTCGTTTGAGTCCTCCCTCGCTCACGCTCCCCCACAACTAGTATGTTATCCCCTCTAGTATTGATAGCGTCATTTTTCATCATCCTCTCACTCTCACACAAAGTGGCCATCACCTCATCAAGAGTAAGACTCGACCTTCCTAGAAGTAACGTCTGCACCAAGAACTTGTAGGACGTCGGCATTGACGCTAACAACAACAAAGCCTGCTCCTCATCCTTAATACTATCACCTGCATTAATCAATTGACATACTAGTTGATTAAACGAGTTAATATGGTCGTGAAGATTACCTCTTTCCTGCATCTTCAGTGAGTACAACTCCATATTCAAACACAACCGGTTACTCAGCGACTTCGATGCGTAAATTCTCTCAAGCTTGTCCCACAATGCTTTCGGTGTGGTATCCTTCAACACGATGAACTTAATCTCGGGAGCAAGTGCCAACCGGATTGTACTCACCGCCTTCCACTGGATTTTGCTCCATTCCCTCTCACTCATGAAGCCAGGCTTCTCCTCCTCTAAATCCTGATCAAGATCTTGTTGCACCAAAAAGTCTTGAATCGTACTCTACCACAACGTGAAGTTGAATTTCCCATCAAAGAGTGGGATCTCGAACGTCTTCGACAAACTGGCCTCCATCATACCAATAGGAGATCCTTTCACCAGTGAACTAAACCCATAGCACCTAACACCGGCAACCTCAGCTCTGATACCACTGTTAGAGAATCAACCTCCCTAGGATCCTTGTACACTCACCGAACCCCACCGAAACAAAGGCGCAATATACAAAAGTGACTTTGTATTATATAATATAGTGAAAATCTACAAGAGGTGTTTTACGGGTAGCTCACAACACTCTTTATTTTATAGGACACCCTCACACAACTTCACACCCCTCACACTTGAGCACACACACACACACACACACACACTTAATTTGCTATCTTGCTCAATTGCTCCAAAATGCTACCACACATGCCTATTTATAGGCTTACAACACACACACAACTTTTCCTAGAATATTCTAGGTTTACACATATTACAAAGTGGATAACTATACACTTTTCCCAAAAATTCTAAAGTTCTCCTTAATATTCCATCTCCTTAATTGATTCTAGAATTATAAGGCTCCACTTCCATTATTTTGGGCTTATCTCTTCCAAGACCATTATTCTTCCTTTGATTTGGTCCAAAACCATATTAGCCCATTTGGAAATATTAATTATACTCCAACAATTCCTCCCTTAATTAATATTTCCAAATACCTCCGCGATATCTGAAAACCATACCTTTTTTGTCGTCCCTATCATAGTACCATGACATTTTCTTTGCACGACTTGTCCATCCACCACACATATAATCTTCTCATTCTTCCGACCTCGTATGATCAAGCGTCTCCCCTTGAACATCTTGCACCACTTAGACGTGCCGACAAACCTACACCCTTCTAACATCATAGCTCCCAACGAAATGATGTTAACCTTGCTTGAAGGCACGTACCTCACATTATGAAGAGTATGGCTTGTACCGTTGTGAAGCCTCATCGTCACGCTTCTGGTACCCTAGACCTTCAACTTCTCTCCACCAGCTAAGTTGAGGTGACCAAACTCTCCATCCCTCTTCAAGGTGTCAAACAATGCTTGATCTCTACACACATGCATCGCCGCAGCACTATCCATCACCCACTAAGATTTGGAAACCTCTTCATCACTCGTTGCCAAGTAAACATCCTCATCACCAACATCACCGACCACATTCGTATGGGAATCACCACTACACGTCCACAACGACGTGTCTCTCAGCTTCTTCAAGTCCTCCCTCATCCGAGGACACCTCGCTTGCATGTGACCCTTTTCCCTGCAGTAGTAACACTCAATGTCACTTAAATCCTGACGCTGATGCGAGTTTCCTCTCCATCTCGGGTCACCTTGCCCCCTCGTTTGACTCTTCCCTCGCTCACGCTCCCCCGCAACTAGTATGTTATCCCCTCCAGTATTGATAGCGCCATTGTTCATCATCTTCTCACTCACCCACAAAGCGGTCATCACCTCATCTAGAGTGAGACTCGACCTTCCTAGAAGTAACGTCTGTACCAAGGACTTGTAGGACATCGGCAATGACGCTAACAACAACAAAGCATGCTCCTCATCCTTCATACTATCACATGCATTAATCAATTGACATACTAGTTGATTAAACGAGTTAATGTGGTCGTGAAGATTACCTCTTTCCTGCATCTTCAGTGAGTACAACTCCATATTCAAACACAACCGATTAGTCAGCGACTTTGACTCGTAAATTCTTTCGAGCTTGTCCCACAACGCTTTCGGTGTGGTCTCCTTCAACACGCTAAACTTAATCTCGGGAGCAAGTGCCAACCGGATTCTACTCACCGCCTTCCACTAGATTTTGCTCCATTCCCTCTCACTCATGGAGCCAGGCTTCTCCTCCACTAAAGCTTGATCAAGATCTTGTTGTACCAAAAAGTCTTGAATCATACTCTGTCACAACGTGAAGTTGATTTTCCCATCAAAGAGTAGGATCTCGAACGTCTTCGACAAACTGGCCTCCATCACACCAACAGGAGATCCTTTCACCGGCGAACTAAACCCATAGCACCTAACACCGGCAACCTCATCTCTGATACCACTGTTAGGAAATCGACCTCCCCAGGACCCTTGTACACTCACCGAACCCCACCAAAACAAAGGCACAATATACAAAAGTGACTTTGTATTATATAATACAGTGAAAATGTACAAGAGGTGTTTTATGGGTAGCTCATAACACTCTTTATTTTATGGGACACCCTCACACAACTTTACACCCCTCACACTTGAGCACACACACTTAATTTGCTCTATTGCTCAATTGCTCCAAAATACTACCACACTGTAATACCCATACCATATTGGGCCGACCCATCACAGGGCTGCAGCCCATACACCTCAACTCATCCTTGGTAGCTCCTCCTAATTAATTAGGAAGCTATTTCCAAGAGGTTGTTCGTGAGGCTCGAACTCGAGACCTCCCGCTTTAACAAGAAGCCTTACGCCCTCTTGTTACCAATTGCGCTGCAGCACAATTGGTAACAAGAGGGCGTAAGGCTTCTTGTTAAAGCGGGAGGTCTCGATTCGAGCCTCACGAACAACCTCTTGGAAATAGCTTCCTAATTAATTAGGAGGAGCTACCAAGGATGGGTTGAGGTGTATGGGCTGCAGCCCTGTGATGGGTCGGCCCAATGTGGTGTGGGTATTACAAAAAAGTACACTTTGAATGAGAGGGGCTCCGACCTTATTGGGCCAACCATTTCTCTATCCATGGGCCGCAGCCCATGTACCCCAACCAAATTCCCATGGCTGGGAGGTTGTTCGTGAGTCTCGAACACGAGACCTCACGCTTTAACAAGCGGCCTTACGCCCACTTGTTACCAATTGCGCTGCAGATGTGATACCCCGTAATTCGGTAAGGATTATTTTGGGAATTTTTGGAATTTTCCCGAACACCCGTTTAGTACATCGGATTTAATACAGAGAGTTTGATACATTCTGTAATGTGCTCTATATCTGTAATATTTTTCTCAGTGAAATAATATACAGACAAGGTGCCTTAGATTTTAATTGTCGTTCGTGTACGATAATTTTTATCCCGGTTTAACGTCAGGTCCGTTCAAAGCTGAATGGGCGGGAAAAGGGAGAAACGGCGACCGCCGTTCAGAAACGGCGACCGCCGTGGTTGGGCCCGAGGAGTCAGCGTGTCAGCTTCTAGCTGGCCGCGACAGGCTTAGCGACGGCGACCGCCGCATTTATGGCGACCGCTGCGTGCCCGCCGCATTGATGACGGCGCCCGCCGCAGTTATTACGGCGCCCGCCGTAGTTGTTGTCTGGAGGTTTTTGCCCGATGGTCGCCCGAGTCGTCTGACGATCTCCATTGTAGCCCTCCATGTCGCCTTCCTAGCCATCATTGAGCTCCCTCGGTTTGTGGCTATAAAAGGAGAGGTCTGGGATCGGATTAAACACTGAATCAGAAGCTCCATCTCAGAATCTCTCTCTCGCCGGAGTTGTGCCCTTTGCCGGAATTTCTGAAGCCCTCGTCGGTGTCGTTTGGTGGTGTTTCCAGCAGCCCTTTTTAAAGCTTTTGGTTAGCCTTGGAGGTTAGAAGCCAAAGCAAGTCGAAGGAGGCCGAACCGCTCGTGTTTTGGGGTGAGATTTCTCTCGTTCTGTGTCGTCTGAGTTCGTCACGGCGACCGTCGTGTTCTTCACGGCGACCGCCGTGATGAATGCGGCGACCGCCGCCAAGAACGGCGACCGCCGCCAGTGCCCAAAAGGCCTTCGTGGCTTTGGCTTGGTTGGTTGTCGTCGTGGCGTCATTTCTTTCGGTTTCCTTTTGTCTTTCCTTAGATTCGTACTAGTTATGTCGGATCTAACCTAGGGTTCCTTTTTGGGTCGACTCGAAGGTGTTTATGCTAATGGAGCTATACGCGTGTCGAGCCCGGAATCCCGTTGTCTCTGCTTTGTTCCAGATCTGCAGCGGACTAAGGCAAGTGGCGGTTCGCTCTTGCTCATCGTTCCATATTTACATTAATTATCAGCTGTTTATCTGAGTAATTAATTTGGAATGATTACTGTGTTTATCTGGAAATGGTTTTATAAACTTTTTTGGAAAATCATATAATAGGTTGTATATCTGCTAGAACGACGCTATTATCTGTGATCGCCTTCCGGACATTTATGTGGATTAATAGGAAAACTAATCCAAGTAAGGATTAGCTGTTTCTATTATCTCTATGTTTAAGTCGTTTGCCTCGATGGCTTTAATGTGAATAATTGCTGTGTTAGACTGTTTAGTTAATACGAGTGTTCGTAGGAACGCTAATCCAAGTAAGGATTAGTCGTTTCTTTATAACTTAATGTGTGTAAGAACGCTAATCCAAGTAAGGATTAGTCGTTTATTTATAATTTAATATTCGTGGGAACGCTAATCCAAGTAAGGATTTGTCGTTTCTTTAAATCATAATATTCCTCGGGGTTATTGCCGAATAATTTAAGGGTCATGACCTATGCTTCTTATCCACATGTAAGGATCTGAAGTGCTTTAAGCGCCTTGCAAGCGCCGTTGGATGAGCTTAATTACAGTCCTGTGGTTTAAGCACTTAACTAGTGCATTGGGGTGAACGTAACTGTCACCCTGTAAAATAAACTGTAAGCGCTGTGGCAGTGCAATCAGGGTGAACGTAAGATCACCCGGTGTCATCATAACTTCCGTGTTCTCGGAATATTCTTAAAAGACTCAACACTGTGTGTGTGTGTGTGTTGTAATTTAATAAGATAAGTGCAGTTAAGCACATAATTAAACTATAAGCGCTGTATAGTGCAATCAGGGTGAACGTAAGGTCACCCGGTGTATTAATAACGCTGTTGTTTCTCGGCTTAATAATGTTAAGTCCCGCGTGTGGGTTGTGTGTGTTTTAATTTGGGTCGACATGAGTATCACCCTGAGATTTAAGCTGTGTGCCGCTCTTAATAACATTAATATGTTTCAGTAATGTGTGTTTTGTAATTAAATAAGATATGTGCCCGAGTGCACATGATTAATAAACCTTGGGTGAGTAGTGCAGCTAAGTTCAGTGCAGCTAGGAAAATTCGTCTTGATTTGAATGTAGTACGTTCTCTTTCCGATCTGGATTCGCTGTATGCGATGAGGTTGGTCGTGAACCGAAGCATCTCAGTCAACTTTTAAATCATTGTTGTTTGATTCTGTTAAACATTCCAGATTTGTCATATTTCCTTAAAGACTCAATCTCTTGGAGTCTCTTTTCGAGTCGATTTCTGTGAAGATGAAGTCTTCCAGAATCTTCTCTCATGCATACCTTTGTTGTTATTCCGTGAAAGTGTCGGGTTATGTATCGTCCCTTCGGTTATTATTCGAGGGACAATGATAGTAAACGGTTACGATCACTCGAACCACTCTGCTTTTTACCCTTGCTAGTCTATTCAAGTAAACTAACCCACGAACATTGTTCTCCGCATGTGGGCTGGTGTCATCTGTTCGATTCGGCACATCAGATGGAGTGTAGATGAGAAGGCTAGAAGGACTATGGAGTCGACGGTGGTTTTCCGACGTTTTTAATAATTTCTTTTAATTAGGTTGAGATCATTGGGTAGGTGATCATTACGATCACAACCCTTTTTGTAATATCTTTTAAAAGTCTTCCGCTGTACCTTGTTTAAGATTTCCGTTGTAATTTATTTAAACTCTGTGTTTGTCCTATTCGGGATTGGGATGTAATCCCGGGACTCGTGTTTTATATGAATAAGGTTATCATTTTGTATCATTGTATTTCATGATTTGTATTTAAAGGGTAAAGCCTTGGGTGATCTCGGTAAGGAACACTGGGGTCACTGGCGGTAATACATTTCCAAAAGGGTTAAGTTTTGGGAGTGTTACACACACATGCCTATTTATAGGCTTACAACACTAACACAACTTTTCCTAGAATATTCTAGGTTACACATGTTACATAGAGGATAACTATACACTTTTCCCTAAAATACTAGACTTCTCCTTAATCTCTCACCTCCTTAATTGATTCTAGAATTATCTAGGCTCCACTTCCATTGTTTTGAGCTTATTCTCTTCCAAGCCCATTATTCTTCCTTTGATTTGGTCCAAAACCATATTAGCCCATTTGGAAATATTAATTATACTCCAACAATTCCTCCCTTAATTAATATCTCCAAATACTTATGCGATATCCGAAAACCTAACCTTCTTTGGCGTCCCCATCATAAGTACCATGACATTTTCTTTGCACGACTTGTCCATCCACCACACATATATTCTTCTCATTCTTCCGGCCTCGTATGATCAAGCGTCTCCCCTTGAACATCTTGCACCACTTAGATGTGCCGACAAACCTACACCCTTCTAACATCATAGCTCCTAACGAAATGATGTTAACTTTGTTTGAAGGCACGTACCTCACATTTTGAAGAGTATGGCTTGTACCGTTGTGAAGCCTTATCGTCACGCTTCTGGTACCCTCGACCTTCAACTTCTTTCCACCAGCTAAATTGATGTGACCAAACTCTTCATCCCTCTTCAAGGTGTCAAACAATGTTTGATCTCCAAACACATGTATCGTGGCAGCACTATCCATCACCCACTCAGATTTGGCAACCTCCTCATCACTCGTTGCCAAGTAAAAATCCTCATCACCAACATCACCGACCACATTTGTATGGGAGTCACCACTACACGTCCACAACGACATCTCTCTCAGCTTCTTCAAGTCCTCCCTCATCCGAGGACACCTCGCTTGCATGTGACCCTTCTCCCTGCAATTGTAACACTCGATGTCACTTAAATCCCAACGCTGACGTGAGTTTCCTCTCCATCTCGGGTCGCCTTGCCCCCTCGTTTGAGTCCTCCCTCGCTCACGCTCCCCCGCAACTAGTATGTTATCCCCTCTAGTATTGATAGCGTCATTTTTCATTATCCTCTCACTCTCACACAAAGCGGCCATCACCTCATCTAGAGTAAGACTCGACCTTCCTAGAAGTAACGTCTGTACCAAGGACTTGTAGGACGTCGGCATTGACGCTAACAACAACAAAACCTGCTCATCATCCTTAATACTATCACCTGCATTAATCAATTGACATATTAGTTGATTAAACGAGTTAATATGGTCGTGAAGATTACCTCTTTCCTGCATCTTGAGTGAGTACAACTCCATATTCAAACACAACCGGTTACTCAGCGACTTCGATGCGTAAATTCTCTCGAGCTTGTCCCACAACGCTTTCGGTGTGGTATCGTTCAACACGATGAACTTAATCTCGGGAGCAAGTGCCAACCGGATTATACTCACCGCCTTCCACTGGATTTTGCTCCATTCCCTCTCACTCATGAAGCCAGGCTTCTCCTCCTCTAAAGCCTGATCAAGATCTTGTTGCACCAAAAAGTCTTGAATCGTACTCTGCCACAACGTGAAGTTGAATTTCCCATCAAAGAGTGGGATCTCGAACGTCTTCGACAAACTGGCCTCCATCATACCAACAGGAGATCCTTTCACCAGTGAACTAAACCCATAGCACCTAACACCGGCAACCTCAGCTCTGATACCACTGTTAGAGAATCAACCTTCCTAGGATCTTTGTACACTCACCGAACCCCACCGAAACAAAGGCGCAATATACAAAAGTGACTTTGTATTATATAATATAGTGAAAATGTACAAGAGGTGTTTTACGGGTAGCTCACAAAACTCTTTATTTTATGGGACACCCTCACACAACTTCATACCCCTCACACTTGAGCACACACACACACTTAATTTGCTCTCTTGCTCAATTGCTCCAAAGTGCTACCACACATGCCTATTTATAAGCTTACAACACTAACACAACTTTTCCTAGAATATTCTAGGTTTACACATGTTAGAAAGTGGATAACTACACACTTTTCCCTAAAATTCTAGACTTCTCCTTAATCTCCCACCTCCGTAATTGATTCTAGAATTATCTAGTCTCCACTTCCATTGTTTTGGGCTTATTCTCTTCCAAGCCCATTATTCTTCCTTTGATTTGGTCCAAAACCATATTAGCCCATTTGGAAATATTTATTATACTCCAACAATTCCTCCCTTAATTAATATTTCCAAATACCTCCGCGATATCCGAAAACCTTACCTTCTTTGTCGTGCCCATCATAGTACCATGACATTTTCTTTGCACGACTTGTCCATCCACCACACATATATTCTTCTCATTCTTTCGGCCTCGTATGATCAAGCATCTCCCCTTGAACATCTTGCACCACTTAGACGGGCCGACAAACCTACACCCTTCTAACATCATAGCTCCCAACGAAATGATGTTAACTTTGCTTGAAGGCACGTACCTCACATTACGAAGAGTATGGCTTGTACCGTTGTGAAGCCTCATCGTCACGCTTTCGGTACCCTCGACCTTCAACTTCTCTCCACCAACTAAGTTGAGGTGACCAAACTTTCCATTCCTCTTCAAGGTGTCAAACAAAATGCTTGATCTCCACACACATGCATCGAGGCAGCACTATCCATCACCCACTCAGATTTGGCAACCTACTCATCACTCGTTGCCAAGTAAAAATCCTCATCACCGACCACATTCGTATGGGAGTCACCACTACACGTCCACAACGACGTCTCTCTCAGCTTCTTCAAGTCCTCCCTCATCTGAGGACACCCCGCTTGCATGTGACCCTTCTCCCCGCAGTAGTAGCACTCGACGTCACTTAAATCCCGATGTTGACGCGAGTTTCCTCTCCATCTCGGGTCACCTTGCCCCCTCGTTTGAGTCCTCCCTCACTCACGCTCCCCCGCAACTAGTATGTTATCCCCTCCAGTGTTGATAGCGTCATTCTTCATCATCCTCTCACTCTCACACAAAGCGGCCATCACCTCATCTAGAGTGTGACTCGACCTTCCTACAAGTAAACCTGAGCAAACGCGGGTTGGCCCACCCGCCCGAAAAATATCACGGCCTCGACAAGGATTCTAGCCCGAACGGGCCGTTTGGCCCGGCCCGGACGGGTAAGCGGGTCGGGCCCGGTTATAAGTTCAGGCCCGTACGGGCCGCTCGGCCCGGCCCGGCCCGTATATTATTTTTAATTAATATAAAAATATATAACAAATATATATAATAAAAAAATCATAACCTAAAATTACTTACCCTTTTCTTATTAATGTTATTAAATAATTAGTTTGGAAAATAAAAAATATAAAAAAACAAAAATATACTTGAGGATGACCAACTGGGCTGCCCGCGGGCCGGCCCGGCCCGGAATTACGGGCGGGTCCGGTTAAGGATTCTGGCCCGAATAACGGGTCGGGCCCGGACCCGGCCCGCTTAAACAGGCCGCAAAAAGGGGTTCGGCCCGGACCCATGTTTGATCAGGTCTACCTACAAGTAACGTCTGCACCAAGGACTTGTAGGACGTCGGCAATGAGGCTAACAACAACAAAGCTTGCTCCTTATCCTTAATACTATCACCTGTATTCATCAATTGACATACTAGTTGATTAAACGAGTTAATGTGGTCGTGAAGATTACCTTCTTCCTGCATCTTCAGTGAGTATAACTCCATCTTCAAACACAACCGGTTCGTCAGTGACTTCGACGCGTAAATGCTCTCGAGCTTGTCCCACAACGCCTTTAGTGTGGTCTCCTTCAACACGTTGAACTTAATCTCGGGAGCAAGTGCCAACCGGATTATACTCACCACCTTCCTCTGGATTTTGCTCCATTCCCTCTCACTTATGGAGCAAGGCTTCTCCTCCTCTAAAGCCTGATCAAGACCTTGTTGTACCAAAAGGTCTTGTATCGTATTCTTCCACAACGTGAAGTTGATTTTCCCATCAAAGAGTGGGATCTCGAACGTCTTTGACAAACTGGCCTCCATCATACCAACAGGAGATCCTTCCACCAGTGAACTAAACCCGTAGCACCTAACACCGGCAACCTCAGCTCTGATACCACTGTTAGAGAATCGACCTCCCCAAGACCCTTGTACACTCACCGAACTCAACCGAATCAAAGGCACAATATACAAAAGTGACTTTGTATTATATAATACAGTGAAAATGTACAAGAGGTGTTTTACGGGTAGCTCACAACACTCTTTATTTTATGGGACACCCTCACACAACTTTACACCCCTCACACTTGAGCACACACACTTAATTTGCTCTCTTGCTCAATTGCTCCAAAATACTACCACACATGCCTATTTATAGGCTTACAACACTAACACAACTTTTCCTAGAATATTCTAGGTTTACACATTACAAATTAGATAACTACACACGTTTCCCTAAAATTCTAGACTTCTCCTTAATCTCTCATCTCCTTGATTGATTCTAGAATTATCTAGGCTCCACTTCCATTGTTTTGGGTTTAATCTCTTTCAAGTCCATTATTCTTCTTTTGATTTGGTCCAAAATCTTATTATATGATTTAGAAATATTAATTATACTCCAACACAAGCCAAGACGAAGACGACAATTTCCATGGTTAACAAAATTGGTTGTTTGGAGTCTGCTTCTAGTACTAGCCAAGTGACCCCTCTATTGCAGAGCTCACACAATTGAAACTCTCTTATTTTTCACTTAAAAAATCATTGTGTGGAAAGGTGTTTTTTTTTAAACATGCAAGCAAAAGGTATCCTTACAAACAAGAAGGCATACCTAAATCATCACAACGGATGATTTTAACAAAGGATTTACAAGCTAACGGAACGGTCGAGCTCGAATCTAAATAATGGAGTCGAGATCGATGGTGCTGAGCACATTCATGATGCGGCGAAAGGAACTCTGAAATAGCACTGCGAAGAATAGTGGAAGGGATGTTAGAAGTAGCCAGGAAATCAACGGCTTTGTTAGACTCTCGGTAGCAGTGATCAACCTGAAAGTAAACCAAATCATGCAACAATGATCTAATTTCCGTGATTATTGGAGAAATTTCCCACGGAATTTTCCATATTCCACGGATGCAATTAATGACTGAAACATTATCTCTTCAAGAACTATTCGCTTGAACCGATGCGAAATATCCCTACGAAGGCACTCAAGAGAGGCCAACGCCTTAGCTTTAATAGGTGAGGAGCAGAGAATCTGCCTATGGTCTAAGAAGACCACCTCACCAGAATGGTTACGGAATACATATCCAATATGTGTAGAACCATTTTGTTTGACCGATGCGTCAAAACTTAATGTAATACAGTTAGGAGGAGGTTTTTGCCATCGTGAAAATTGTCTGGAGCCCTTCTTTTTGCTGAAAAATGAGGGTTCATGCGAAAAAGACCGAGTCCAATCCTTGTAAGAAATGAAAGCACTGTTGACTATTGTCTGAATATGAAAAGGAACATTTCTAAAGATTGAAGCATTACGGTCTTTCCAGATAGTCCACCAAAGAAAAAGGATCGGAATTATATCTTTGTTTCTGGAATAGAAGAATTCCAAATTAGTGTAGAAGTCATTGTCAAAGTCAAAGTTATATGTGTGACCAATGAGTTTCTAAAGTAATTGTAGGGATCGTAAAGTGAAGGGGCACTCAAAAAATAAGTGGTTGGAGTCCTCATAGGATGAATTACAAAGGACGTAGTGAGATGGAACCCTAGAGAAGTACCTATTTAGGCGTTTTGTTGTAGGCAAAGAGTCGATGAAGCATTTGCAAAGAAAATTTTTTATTTTCGAAGGAATGTGCAGTTTCCAGAACCAAGTTGGAAAACTCGGTGAGGCAGCAGTGTGAGTAGTTAAAGAGCGAGCACTTTTGACAGAAAAAAATCGTAAGTTGATAGATACCAAATAAGTTTATCAAGTGTGTAAGTTGTAGGTATAAAAATGTTCAAGATTTTAGGGATTATGTGAGATGGAAGAAGAAGCTGAAAAGCTCCCATATCCCATCTTTTATCGGGGGTAATGTATTGGTAAACAGTAGTCTTGCGGTCATGATTTCATGTGAACCGTGAAAGAATACGGTCAGGGATCTAGTGGTCTTCCCAGAAGTTTATATGAGTATCATCACCAATTTGCCAGAACAAACCTTGTTGGACCTGTTCTCGTAGTTGTAGAAGTCTAGAAAATTACCATGAATCTGAAGGCTTCTTTTTGTAGGGGAAAATATTAGAATTCCGTAAATACTTTTCTGGTATTAGTCGAACCCAGAAGGAATGAGGGTCCGATACTAATTTCCAGAGAAGTTTCATTTGCATAGCAATATTTATGTTATGAGATAGTTCAAGATCAAGACCCCCATAACACTTAGGCTGACAAATAGACTCTCATCCAATAAGTGAATGATAATTTGGTGTTGAATGATTCCAGAAAAAAATTCTGTTAATTTTATCAATCTCTTGGCAGACTCCTTTCGAAAGAAGGAAACTCTGCATTAAGTAATTAGTTTGTGATTGTAAATTAGATTGAATCAGGACACAACGTCCAGCTTGAGACATCGAGTTAGCTTTTCATTTGGATAGCTATTTTTTTAATTTTGAAATAGCATCAGAGAACATTTGATTTTTTAACCCGTCCCCTAATAATAGGAATTCCGAAATACTTTTCCATAGAGCGAGTAACCTGTAAGTTTAAAATACTTGTAAGTGAAAGAGATTGTTGCCTAGAAATATTACTGGATGTTTGGAATGTACTTTTATGATAATTTATAGAAAGTCCGGACTTGAGAGAAAAGTTATCAAGTATAGATTTGATGAAAAGCATATTATCCTGGCTAGCATTTGAAAATTTTAATATGTCATCCGCAAAATTTAAGAAAGGAATGCAAGTTCCATGTTTCGTTATCTGAATGTCAATCTTTCTGTGAGAAGAACGAGATTCTTGAATGAGGGTACGTGCCAAATATTCCATTGCAAGAATAAAAATAAATGGAGCTATAGGGTCACCTTGTCGTAAGCCACAGAGAGGGTGAAACACATATCCAGGTTCATTGTTGACAAGGACTGAGGATGAATTACTTGTGATGCAAGTCATAACCCGTTGTACCCATAGATCTGAAAATCCGAAACTAAGGAGGACATGTGTAATGAAATTCCAATTGAGTTTGTCATAAGCTTTTTCCATATCTAGCTTAACAGCCATCCATCCATGTTTTCCCTTTTTTCTTTTATGGAAGGAGTGAAAGATTTCATGAGCGATGAGGATGTTATCTTGGATAAGACGTCCAGGAACAAACGCACCCTGCAAAGGACTAATTAATTTATGGATAATTGGTGATAGCCGATTTAGTTATAATTTTGTAGGATGTGTTACAAAGGCTAATAGGCCTGTAGTGGTTAATAGTGGTCGGATTTTCTATTTTAGGAATTAAAGTAATGAATGATTGAGCAGACTCATGAAGTAATTGTCCTGAATGAAAGAATGATTGAATAGCAGAAGTAAGTGAATTTCCAACTATATTCCAGTATTTTTGGTAGAACTCAACAGTAAATCCATTTGGACCTGGTGTCTTGTTTGCAGGCAATGTAAAAACAGTCTTTTTAATTTCTGTAGTTGTTGGAGGAGAACAAAGTTGGTGGTTATCGTATGCAGAAATTAAGGAGGGTATTATAGTGAAATCTGATGGTGTTAAAGGAGCAGAATGAGATGGTTTAAAACGAACGGTTAGTTCATCCGTGATGGTATTTCTAATTAATGAGTCATCAAACAAATGATTTCCATTTTGAGAAGTACAGGAAGTGATTTTTTGTTTGTAAGTTCTTATCTTAGAAACAGTCTGAAAGTATCGAGTATTCATATCTGCGTTGAGGTGATGTTTGATTTTAGCACGATGGTTCCAGTAGTCATGTTGAAATTTTAGAAGCTTGTTATATTTAATGAGGTGGTTGTCGTAAAATTGTAGTGTTTGAGAGTTTGTTGGATCATGAAGAAGTTGTATTTGAAGGTTAGATAATTTATCCTGTGTCATTTGTAATTGATAAAGCGTATTAGCAGTGTTAATCTGTTTTCAAGATTTGGAATAAGATTTAAGTAGCTTTTGTTTCATATAAAATTTGAACATGTAGGATCCTTTATATTTATAATTCCAAACTTTGGAAACTAATTTAGCAAACGAAGGTTGATCAAGCCATGCATTTTCTAGTCGAAAAGGAACCTTTCTGAATGTCTGAAAATTATCCAAAGAAATTGTAATGAGGCAATGGTTAGAAGTGGTGAAGGGATGGTGGTGAACAATGACGTTGTTGTAATTTTGTAAAAAAATATGGATGTAAAAGTACCCGATCAAGCCATTCAAATGTGGTGTTAGTAGAGGTAGACGATCGACGCCACGTGAAGGGGAATCCAGAAAACGAAGTGTCTACCAATTCAAACTCATTAGTAAAGGTTGAAAGTCTGTGAAATCTATTGTTTAAGATGTTAGGACCTCCCAGATTATCTGAAGGCGAAAGTAAATCATTAAATCTCCTATTATGAGAACAGGTAAATTGTAATTTGTAATCATCATTCGAATATTGTTCCAAAAAGCAGACTTAGTGTCTTCCCGTGACGGAGCGTATATAAAAAAAAGAAGGAAATGAATATTCAAATGTTCGTATTCCAGAAGAATGACATTGTCAATGTTGTATAATATTGTGGTATGTGGTAGAAATGTAGAATTGGAGCAAAGAAGCCAAAGGCCGCCTCTAGTTCTGATTGATGGGCACATAATGAGTGATTTGAAGCTTGCTTTATTGTAGACTATTTAGGGTGGCATGACATTTGATTTAGTCTCGGAGAGACATAAGAAATCCAAGTTATTAATATGTCTGATAAATCCAATTTCAGTCCAGAAGTTAGGTCTTTTGGAACTTCTACAATTCCAGTATCCATATTTCATTTAATTATGTAATAATACACATAATTTAGGTAGTTTGTATGTGAGAAGTAATTGTTATAGGGGTGAATAGAAATAATATTTTTCTTGGACATAAATACGTACATATAGCCAATTTCAGAGATGTTGTGTGGAAAGGTGTTTTCTTACATTTCATCACAGAAAATTTGTAATCTATAACTTAGTCCTCGTTTGGTTGAAAGTATACTTTATAGGAAGTTACTTTCAGGGAGTTATCATGTGAGCAAAAATAATCAATCTGGGTTTAGCTTGGGGCCACCTCAATATGATGGGTTCCTGAGTACTCACTTCGTATTTTTCCACTGCATATAAAGTTTACAAACCCATAATGCAATCAATAGTGAAAATATCTTTCAATACTACTAATTGGAAACGTGACAAATAAAAATAAAGAGCTAGAAGCCAAAAACCCATATAAAATACACCACCTTCTTTTGTCTTTTGTAAATGCTACCTTCTTGGAGAAGGACCACAAATAATAGACCAAACAGGGATCCACAAATTGCACAATGATTTAAAAAGCATAAACAAGATGACATACACCGTGCACTGTGCACAAGTTCTTGGAGAGCACAGGAAATCAACCATGGAGAACTCATCTCTTGTACAGAAATCACTCCCCTTTGCAGCCATGATAGCCGTTCAACTCATGCTGATCGGATCAGTAACTCTAACCAAAGCAACTTTGATGCGTGGACTTAGCCAATACGTGTACATTGTATACTATCAAGCACTTGGCACCATCATCCTCCTTCCTTGGATTCTTTGTCGTTGTTTGAGGTCTGAAAAAGCTCTTTTTCTTTACTTGTTGCATCATTTTGACACTTAATTTTGTATATGCAACAAACTCTAAATGTGGTTCTTGTTCAGAGGCAAGACGCTTCCTCTCAATCTTTCGCTCCTATGTAGATTCTTCGGTCTCAGCTTAATTGGGTAATTAAGCCTAGATTCTACTTAGCTCACTCACTCACTCAATGTGAAGCTCTTTGTATGATTAGCTCACTTTACACTTATTTTGTGTGCCTATGTTGCAGGAGTTGCTTGTCTCCAATACTGTTATGCACTGGCCTCAATTACACCTCTGTTACAGTAGTAACTTCCATTGGCAATTTGACCCCAATTTTTACATTTCTGATTGCAATTTGTCTGAGGTACGAACAGTATTATGATGTTATTCTAGGCAGTATAAACTGTTGGAAAAGAGTCACAGAAATTGAAGAACAACACAAGAACAAGAATAGAGTTTCTGCTGAACTTTTGCTGAACTGCACTTCTCAGTCATTTTGATCGATTGATTACACATAGAATAAATAGCATTTCTAGGCTTAACAAACTCCCTAATTACTCCCACTAACCACGTCTAACTACTCACTAACTTAGTGGACTAAATAACAAACTAAAACAATTAATTAAAAGCCCTTAAACATAGCTACTCAACAAACTGCATAAAACAGAATTCTGGGTTCTGTTTCCGACCGCACCTGCGGTACAGTCATGATGCACCTGCGGTTTGGACACAGAGTTTGAATCACAATTTTAACACCCTCCCTTGATTCAAACTTATCTTCATTCTTTGATCCTGATGCACTTCTCATCTTCTTCAAACTATGATGTACTTCTCATCTATCTTCAATCTTGATGCACTTCTCATCTTTCTCTATCTTTGATGCACTTCTCATCTTCTTCAAAAGAGAGTTTCCTCTCTTGTTACTTGTGCCATGCTTGGCTCATTCTCATTGTCAAACCTGCGATTTCTTTGTACATGACCAAATCTCTTGCACTTGAAACATTGTGGCTTTCCTTTATGCCAACAATTATCTTCCTTGTGACCAAATTTCTTGCAATACTTGCACTGGATTGAGCTCCTTTGCTCGTTGGAGTCATCTTCCTTGCAATGCTTGCACTTAATTGAACTCCTTTGCTCGTTGGAGTCATCATCCTTGGACTTCCCTTTGTAGAGAGTCTCTTCCTTCACTTGAAATGCCTTTTCCTCCTTGTTCTCAGTTGATCTATTCAACCTTTCTTCATGGGCCTGCAGTGATCCCATTAGCTCTTCAAAGGTGTACTCCTCCATGTCCTTTGACTCCTCAATGGCAGCTACAACGTGGTCATACTTGCTTGTAAGGCTTCTTAGTACTTTGCCAACCACATTTGCATTGGACATTCCCTCTCCATATGCTCTCATCTGTTGCACAATTCCTGACACTCGAGATAGTTAATCCTGCACAGATTCCTTCTCCTTCATAAGGGAAGTCTCAAATTCCCTTCTCAGTGATTGCAGTCGAACTGTGATCACCTTCTTATCTCCTAAATACTCTTACTGTAAAGTATTCCAGGCCTCCTTTGATGTCTTTGCAGATGCTATCCTTGGAAAGATCTCATCATCCAAGGCTTGTTGTATCATAAACAAGGCCTTTGCATCCTTCTTCCTCTTCTCTCTTAGTTGGAGATCTGGATTTTCTGGATCATCATCCTTGAAGCCTTCCTCGACATAACTCCACAACTCTTGAGACCTGAATAAGGTCTTCATTTTGAGGCTCCAAAACTGGTACTTCACACCATTAAAAATGGGCAATTGTGAAAATCCAGACCTTGTTCCATTGTTGTTCTGCATTGTGAACAACTCACTCTTGTTCCCTTGTTTCCCTTGTGTTTTCCCGTGTTGCCCTTGTATTATCCCGTGTCTCTTCACTCCCTTGTATTTTCTCTTAATTTTCTCACTCACTGTCTTGGATCGAAACCCAGACACGCTCTGATACCAATCTGTTGGAAAAGAGTCACAGAAATTGAAGAACAACACAAGAACAAGAACATAGTTTCTGCTGAACTTTTGTTGAACTGCACTTCTCAGTCATTTTGATCGATTGATTACACATAGAATAAATAGCATTTCTAGACTTAACAAACTCCCTAATTACTCCCACTAACCACGTCTAACTACTCACTAACTTAGTGGACTAAATAACAAACTAAAACAATTAATTAAAAGCTCTTAAACATAGCTAGTCAACAAACTGCATAAAACAGAATTCTGGGTTTTGTTTCTGACCGCACCTGCGGTACAGTCATGCTGCACCTGCGGTTTGGACACAGAGTTTGAATCACAATTTTAACATAAACTAATATCGCATTTGGGTTTGTTTGGTAAGCGCATTTTCTTCACTATAAGTCTCCAATCCTCTTATTTGCAGGATGGAGAGGTTAGATTTAAGGAAGTCTACTGATCAGATAAAGGCTTTGGGAACGTTTGTTGCAGTATTAGGAGCATTTGTTGTTACACTCTACAAAGGTCCAGCTCTGTTGCCAACTCAGCATTCGTTTAACTCTGCTCGGAAACTGAAGTCTGAGCAACCGAATTGGCCACTTGGATGCGGGCTTTTAACTGTCGGATTTCTACTTAGATCAATTTGGAACATCCTCCAGGTGAGGTGATCAGAAATTGTTGTCAAATGGATTTAACATCAAAACTGTGATGTCTATTTGTCATTTTCAGGCTGATACTGCAAAGTTGTATCCAGATGAAGTCACCATAGTCTTCTTCTGTAACTTGTTTGGGACCATCCAAACAGCCGTTGCTTCGTTCTTTTTGGTGAAAGGCCCAAGTGAATGGAGGCTGAATTCTAGAGTTGAGGTCATTGCTATTGTGTATTCAGTAAGCACAACACTCTAAACCAACTTTTGTTGATGTAAAGCTCAAGCTGTTACACATCTTCTTGACGCCATTTTGTTACTTGATTGCAGGCGTTGGCACTAAGTGTACTCATAAGCACCCTTCTCACATGGTGTCTACGTAAGAAAGGAGCCGTGTTCGTGAGCATGTTTGACCCACTGAACGTTGCACTCGCGGCTTTCATGGGGTTTGTGTTTCTTGCAGATGGAATTTATCTTGGCAGGTACACCATCAGCTTCAACAATACCAGATTCTTTTTTAAATTTGTTTCCCTTAGGCTATGTTCTGATGCTGATTCAGTGCTTATATTTGCAGTGTTATTGGATCAACTGCAATTATAGTAGGGTTTTATGCAGTAATGTGGGGGCAAGCGAAGACAAAGACAAAGACGACGATTTCCATGGATGACAAAATTGGTGGGCTGGAGTCTGCTTCTACTACTAGCCATGTGACCCCTCTCTTACAGAGCTCACTCAATTAGAACTCTCTTTTCCATTAAAAATAAAGGATTCATATATTTCATCACTAAAAGCTTCATTAATTTACAAGGGATGTTTTCTGCTCAACAAATGAACTTGTTGAAGCATGATTGTGAATTCAAAGTTAAGATACCTTTGATCTTTTATATGTGAAAGCAAGCAAATCAGTTTTCTGATATTGTTCCGTAAGAGATCACTTTTGGATCTTATTCATAAATGCGGGACAGCTGAAATTAAATATTGCAGCCACCTCACTATGGTGGGTTCTTGAGGAATCACTTGTACTCCACTGCATATATTTCTATGATATATGAAACCTTTTTCAAACATTAGTACATACTGCTAATTGAAAATGTGAAGAAAAGAAAAGGACTAAACTCCAAAACCCCATTAAGAAACGCCTCCTTTTCTTTGTTGTATAGTTGGTGAAATGGTCCTACTCCTACCAAATCAAATTGTATAATGACATGATTATCAGAAAGCAGATCACATAAACATAAACTCTGTAGAGTTGCTGGAGAAGAAACGAGATCGATCGAGGATGGACGTAAGCAAATCATTGCCCTTTGTGGCCATGATAGTGTTGGTTTTCGCCATGATTGGATCATCAACGCTATGTAAAGCGGCCATGATGAGTGGACTCAGCCAGTACGTGTATATCGTGTACTACGACGCCCTTGGTACATTAATCCTCTTACCTTGGTTTCTTCATCACTCCCTCAGGTTTCACATCTTCCCTTTTCCATTTCATCCTCCTCTTTCAATCCTCTTTGCATCATATCAACACAAGTTGTTGATGTGTTGTGTTGTGTTGTGTTGTGTATTCAGTCGAAAGCGGCTCCCTATCACATTTTCACTCCTTTGTAGATTCTTCATTCTCAGCCTAATTGGGTAAGCTTTATATAGCTTGTTTCAAATGATACACTATAAGGGCTCGTTTGGTACGAAATGGGAATCAGGTTGGGTACAAGGAATCAGGTTGAGCTATTCTTGGAATTTCTTGTTTGGTTAGATGCTAGGAATCAAGAATGACTCATACCTTCATAAGCACGAGGGTATGAGAGCCTTTGTATTGATGAGAATGACTCATTCCGAAGCATTTTAACCAACCAAACATGGGAATCGGTTTCACTCATTCCTAATCCCATTCCCTATATCTAAGGTATGTCACCAAACGGGCCCTAATACTCTTTACTCATTTGTAACATGTGGTTATGTATTTGTAGGAGGTGCTTGTTTCCTATACTTGTATATACTGGTCTCAACTACACTTCTGTTACAGTAACATCTGCCCTTGGCAATCTGACCCCAATTTTCACATTTCTGCTTGCAGTTTGTTTGAGGTATGAGTGTGAGGCAAATTTAGAGCATTTAATCTCACTTGAATAGGAATATTGAAAATCCTAATTGATTTTCAGGATGGAGAGGCTAGATTTAAGCAAGTCAAGTGATCAGGTAAAGACATTTGGAACCTTTGTTGCAGTGTTGGGAGCACTTGTTGTGACTCTCTACAAGGGTCCAACTTTGCTGGAAAGTTGTGATTCATCAGAGTCTACTCAGAAACTGCTTTTGGAGCAATCGAAGTGGCTACTTGGATGCCTTCTTTTTACACTTGGGTTTCTACTTAGGTCAATTTGGAACATACTTCAGGTGAGAAAGATAGTAAAAAATGGATTTATAAGTATCCAAGTTAATTGCAACGAAAATTGAAGTGAATTGTCATTTTCAGGCTGATACTGCAAAGCTATATCCAGATGAAGTGACCATAGTTTTCTTTTGTAACCTGTTTGGGACCATCCAAACTGCGGCGGCGGCGTTCTTTTTGGTGGAAGGCCCAAGTGCATGGAAGATAAATCACAAAGTTGAGATCATTGCTATTGTGTATGCAGTAAGAACAACTCCTTTCAACTCAGATTTCCTGATCCATTTTTGTAAGAAATTGAGTTTGGTTTTGCCTATTTTGTTCAGTTTGATACTTGTACAAAGCAGTAGTTTATTCTTGATTGCAGGCGTTATCGTTGAGTGTACTTGCCAACACCGTTATCACATGGTGTCTACGCAAGAAAGGACCATTGTTCGTGAGCATGTTCGACCCTTTGAGCGTTGCCATCGCAGCTTTCATGGGGTTTGTGTTTCTAGGGGATGGAATTTATCTTGGCAGGTAAGTTTAGCTACCATCAAATCTCTTAGGCGCCATTTGGTTACCCGGGTTGGGAATCAGGTATGGGTTTCAAGAATGAAAACCCAATATTTTGTGTTTGGTTGGACTAAATTTGGGTTTCAAACTGATGCCTTAAACCCATGAGGTATGGGGTTGTGATACCTCTCCTTAACCCCATTCTTCATTCCCATTTCATATCCAAACATGGGTCTTCTGTTTGATATTTGATTGGGGATGGAAGATGAGTTTATAGAAACCCTAATTTCATTCCACTATCAAAAAATAAAACAACATATATGGGCAATCAAATTTCAACTCCATTCCTCATTCTCATTCTATATCCAAATTTATACCAAACGCGCCCTCAAGAATTCCATTTTAAATTTCAGAACATGCTCGCGATCCATCTTCTAACACAAAATCTTAGCTATTATGTAGGGGATTTACCTTGACATATTGTCACTTTTTGTTCATGTTTTTCAAATCTTCCTCTAGTGACTTCACATAAAAAGCTAGTTAGCCTGCTTACAATGCTTATACACATGCAGTGTTGTTGGATCAGCCACAATTGTCGTCGGGTTTTACGCAGTTATGTGGGGCCAAGCGAAGACGGCAAGCGCCGCCACGGTTGGCAAAAGTGGTGGCTTGGAATCTGCTTCTAACCAAGTGACTCCCCTGTTACAAAGCTCACATAGTTGAAAGTTGAAACTCTCTTTTCCACTCAAGATGTGTGAGATGATATAATGTATTTGTTTTTACCATTGTTGTACCAAGTGACTAATCTCTTACATAGTTCAAACTCGCTCTTACATAAACACACCCTTTAAAACTGCCATTGATTCAGCAAAACTTTTCCAAGGTTACTACCCTGCAACAATTAGCTACGGACAATTTTTTCATTTTAAAAGAAAAGAAGGGACTATAACTTCAAGACTTTTAGCTCATCATACTGAAAATGATCAGCCAATACAAAGATTGTCACTAAATCAAGCTCAATTACAATCAAGAATATTGCAAGGAGACAAATGCTCTTTTTTTTATAAAAAAGAAAAAGATTGGAAAGTGTGTGTCTATTGACTTGTGTGCTTGTAATATGAATTAAAGCAACAACATAATTACTAGTAAACTTTTGAATCTTTAGTTCAACATATAAGATTATGAGCACGGAGGATTTATAATGTAAACAAGTAACCGTTTCATCTAATAATTTACAAAAGTAATTTTTTTCTCAAGAGAGAAGCTTAGAATGGAGCATTTTGTCTACCGATTTTTTCTAAAAAAAAAGTCTTAAATTTTTTAGTATTATTTAAAATGGTTTTTCTAACTTATATCCAAAGGCATAGCAAGATTGGAATAGATTTTATTTATTTAGAATTAGTTAATATTTTTGAAAAGAATTTATCATTTTTTTTTTACGGTTTAGTTTAATCCGGAATTCTTAGCCTATGTCAAAACAACCACTTTTCCACAAGGGGGTGTTTTTAGATACCAAAATGTTTTTTTTTACCATTTCATCA
This sequence comes from Rheum nobile, assembly GCA_027886185.1. Taxonomy (NCBI): domain Eukaryota; kingdom Viridiplantae; phylum Streptophyta; class Magnoliopsida; order Caryophyllales; family Polygonaceae; genus Rheum; species Rheum nobile. The sequence goes on along the minus strand of WOAB01000563.1, from coordinate 10,340,881 downwards.
CTGAAAGCTTCATTAATTACATGTGATCATTTGTTGGGTTCAAGTTCCCCGTTGTACGTGCGTCTTCTGCTCAACAAATCAAACTTGGAGAAGCAAGATTGCAAAATAAAAATATTACGGAGTAAGATACTTTAGTCTTTTAATATTGCAGCCAACTCATGATAGACTAAGCTAGGTTACTTGAGGATTAATTTAGTGTTTTACCTTTATACCCTTATTGTAATCTATATATATTCTCAATAATAATCTACCCTAATCAAGGAGATTAACAGCCTAACATGGTATCAGTCTGGTTACCCTAATAATGCTTACCTTTTCTTCTCCCCCTTCGATCAATCTTCTGATCCTTCTCTGCTACCATGGCTGACTAAAAACTCCCCTACAACACCCTTATTCATATGCTGAACATCAAATTGTCAGCCTCTAACTTTATGCTATGGAAGACGCAGGTTACTCACATCCTGCGCGCTCAGAAGTTGTTCGGCTACTTGGATGGATCCAAGTCATGCCCGCCTGCTCCCGTTCCGCCGCCTGTTCCGGCCGATGCTGATGTCGCTGCCAAGGCGACTTATGACGCCTCCCTTCTTGCTTACGACGATTGGGTTGCTGAGGATCAGCGCCTTTGTGGACTGCTCTTCTTGTCTCTCACTGAGGAGGCCATGTCGGAGGTCATCGGTTGTTCGACTTCGCAGCATATCTGGGATACCCTCTCTACTGTGTATCAAAACCGAAGTTGCTCTAGCATCCTGCAGCTTCGTGATCAAGTCCTTAATCTCCGCCGTTCAGGTACGGTTCATGAATTGCATCTTAAATTCAAGGCTATCTTTGATCGATTGGCGCCCATGGGTGCGGTGGCCACAAATGATGATCAGGTTCTGTGGTTTTTTAGGGCTCTTGGTCCTGAGTACAAAGAATTCAGCGCACCACTCTTGAACTTGTCTCCGTCTCCGACGTATGTGAATGTTGTTGCTCAGGCTGAAAATCACGAAGCTTTTCTGACTTCTTTGTTTGGTCATGGTTCGTCTGGGTCTTCTTCACTGCCTTCTGTTGTCAGTCCCGTTGCTTTTACTGCCTCTGATCGGCCCAGTTCTGATGACAGCACTCGTTCATGGCAATCCTCGGATCGTGGGGGTGGTCGGTCTGCTCATGGTGGTCGTCCTGGTGGTCGACAGGGCGGTCGTGGCCAATGTCGGGGTCGTCGTAATGCCCCCCAGTGCCAGTGGTGTGGCAAGCTTGGTCATATTGCTTCCTCTTGTTTTCGGCTTGTCTCGCCTTCCCGACAGCCCGTTTCTGCTCATCTGGCTGACTCGTTCCAGTCCTCGCTGCAATTGGAGCCTTCCTCTCGCTCTTCTGACTGGTATATTGACTCTGGTGCCACCAATCATATGACTTCGTCATCGTCTACTCTAGAGAACGTCGCTCCCTATACTGGTACTTCTCGTGTTTCTGTTGGTAATGGTGCATCTATTTCTATCTCTCATCTTGGTGATACTCAGATTTCTCCCTATTTACGGTTGTCGGATGTTTTAGTTGTGCCTCATATTACCAAAAACTTGCTTTCGATTAGCAAGTTAACTCGAGATCTTAGTGTTCTTATTACTTTTGATGACCGCTCTTTTGTTATTCAGAACAAGGTTTCCCAAGCGGTCATGGGCAGAGGTCACAGTGAGAACGGCTTATATGTTCTGGATCGCGGGGATGCTGCTTTTGTTGCTTCTCTTCAAAATAAATGTCGAGCTTCTTTTGAACTTTGGCATGCTCGGCTGGGACATGTGTCTCATAGTATTATTTCCACTTTAAGCAAAATTGGCTTGTTGTCTGTTTCTTCGTTGTTGCCTAAACCTCATACCTACGCCCCCTGTGTTATGGCCAAAGGTCAAAGGTTATCCTTTGTTGAGAACTCTAGATGTGCTTTGCATGTTTTTGATTTAGTGCATTATGACTTGTGGGGTCCTTCCCCTGTTTTGTCTGGAAATGGATTTTCTTTTTATGCTATTTTTGTTGATGATTTCTCGCGCTTCACTTGGTTGTATCCTCTTCGTCGCAAATCTGACTTTGTTGACATCTATCTTCAATTTGAGGCATTTGTTGAGAATCAATTCTCTGCTCGCATCAAAGTGTTTCAGAGTGATGGAGGAACTGAATTCCTCAATAATCGCATTCGCACTCATTTTGCTTCCAGGGGCATTCATCATCAGATCTCTTGTCCTTATACGCCTGAACAGAATGGGCGTGCTGAGCGCAAGCATCGTCATGTCACTGAAATGGGTCTTACTATGTTGTTTCACTCTCATCTGTCTCATTGGGATGATGCTTTTGCGGCTGCTGTTTATACCATCAATCGGCTTCCTACGCCAGTGCTTCAGGGAGAGACCACTTTTGGTCTTCTGTTTGGTCGTTCTCCAACTTACTCTAACTTTCATCCCTTTGGTTGTAGAGTTTATCATTCGTCCGACCGTATACTGAGTATAAGCTCTCTCCTCGCAGTATTCCTTGTGTGTTTGTTGGTTACAGCTCTCAGTACAAGGGTTTTCGGTGTTTGGACACTGCAACGGGTCGCATCTATGTCACTCGTCATGCTCGATTTGACGAGACTTATTTCCCGTTTGCCTCTACTGGCAGTTCTGGGGCTGCTTTCTCCTCTTTGGATGTTTCTGCTTTTGTTTATCCAGATATGTCTATTACTCCTTCTGTGGTGGTTTCTCCGTCTATGCCCCCTTGTCGTTTGTGCTCTTCTGACATGCATGTGCATGCTTCTACGCCTCCAGTTCAGTCTCCATCTCTTACACCGCCTGCGTCACCTGGCTCGTCTCAGTTGTTGTCTGATTCTTCTTCGGATGACTCGCATGATCCTCCGCCAGTGCAACCTCACTCTATGACCACTCGATCTCATACAGGTTCTCTTCGACCTCGCGATTTCTCTGACTATGAGGTCTCTGGCTTTCTAGTTGCCTTGCTTTCTCAGGCTGAACCCCATGATTATCGCTCTGCTCTTCGTGATCCACAGTGGGTGACGGCCATGATGAGGAGATGGTTGCACTTCGTCGTCAGCACACTTGGGATCTCGTTCCCCGTCCTTCTGATGCCAATATTGTTGGTTCCAAGTGGGTTTTTCGATTGAAGTATCGTCCTGATGGCAGTATTGATCGACACAAGGCCCGTCTTGTTGCTCAGGGGTTTTCTCAGATCCTTGGTTTTGACTTTGATCGTACCTTTAGCCCTATTGTCAAGGCTTCTATTGTTCGGACTGTTCTTGTTGTTGCTACTATGCGGAAATGGCCTCTTCATCAGCTTGATGTCAAGAACGCTTTTTCTCAATGGTGTTCTTGATGCTCCTGTCTATATGGCGCAGCCAGTTGGTTACAAGGATCCTCTTCATCCTGATTATGTTTGTCGTCTGCGGAAGGCTATTTATGTAATATCCCTTAATTTTTTAGTAAGGGTATTTGGGTAATTTTCTAATCCTTCGTTCGATTAATTTTTTTCGCTTTCAGTGGAGTTTGGATTTTCAGTAATATCCATTATCTCCGTAATAATTTCCTGAGTGGTATAAAATACATTCGATGTATTTTCGGGACTTAGAATATTTGTTTGGATACAAACATATAATTTCCGGGGTTTAAAACCCATACCAATCTTATCCTCCAATCCATCTTATCCTCCCGTTACCACTTGCTTCCCACTTGGCTTCCACTTGCAAATTGGCCGGTCCCCTGCAGAGGGAGTTGTCGGACCTTTGCCCCCTCCCTGTGCCATTAAAGGTGGTGTTGGTGAAGGGTAGAGAGGCACACCAGACTCTCCATCGTCTCCCTCTCGTCTTTCCCCTGTGCATCGCCTCCCCTGTTCACCTTCTCCCTCTCGGCCATCATCTTCCCGCCGACGACAAGGCAAGCTCCTTCTTGGAGTCGCCGCTGCTGATATCGTGTGTCTCGTGTGGCTGACTGCTGCTTCTCCCCGACGAAGGCGAGCCACCGACGAGGCCGTTGTTGGCTCCTGTGTGCCACCGTTGCTCCGCCCGGCGCCGAGTTGTGCTGCCGAGCTACTGCTCCCCTGTTCCGCTTGTCTCCCCTGTTCACCATCGTCACGGCGTCGCTCCTCGGTTCGCCTCCAGCTGCGGTTGCGACCTCAGACCGGTGAGCCCCTCTGCCCAGCACGACGAACCAGAGACGTCGTTTCCTCCTCCGCCGAGCCCTGTGCGAGCTCCTGGGCATTGATTGTGCTGTTGTCCGAGCCACCGCCGTGGTGCTGCTCCTCCTCCCCGGCGCGGCTCCATCCCTGGCGTCAGATCTCCAGCGTCGAGAAGACCCCGGCGAAGCCCGCGCCGATCGACCTCTGTTGTTGCGTTGTTATTGTTCGTTGTTGTGAGGTAGAAGACGAAGGAAAGAAGAAGGAGTGGGCTCCACTCCTCTGTTTTGTTGTTGGGCCGAGAAGCCCAAGTCCCATTCCAGTCCATATTTGACCCGAAATTATTCGAGCGGTATAATTTCGATCCCCTTTCGTCCGCATTTTTTCTTTAGGAAGTTTAATTAATACAATTCCTTAAATTCGTCCAGTCAAATTAATTGATAGATAATTAATTTGTCAGTTAGAACGTGATATGCTGGATCGCGTGTGGACTCGTACTCTGCTAGGGATATTCTGAAGCTTAGGCCATATCCTTGGAAAGGATATTTTCGGTAGTCGTCTCGTCCAGATTCATCGCCGAATCTACTCCAAGCAAGTGGCGGTTCGCTCTTGCTCATCATTCCATATTTCAATTATTTATCAATCGTTTAGTTGTTAAATAATTTGGGATGATTCTTAATTATGTTGGGAACAGTTTTGATAACTATATGTGATTAAAAGATGATATTATAATAGATTGTATATTCTGCTAGAACCGACGCTATTATAGATATATTGTGCAGGTGTAGGCCGTGATGGCTTTGATGTGATTTTATTGTGTGCTTTTATTATATATGTTTAGATTGATAAATCTATGGTGATTGCCTGGTGGGCATAGATATGGATTATTGTGTAGGTGTGGGCCGTGATGGCTCTGTGTGATTTGTTTGTGTGTTTAACTGTTAGTTAGCACGAGTATTCGTAGGAATGCTTGGACTCTGCGAGGTCCATTCGTTTCTTTATAACTGGCAAATAACAGGGCATTCAAGACCCTATGCCAAACCTTCTGGTCATGACCAACCATGTTGTGGATTGAGGTTTAGACCCTGCGAGGTCCATTCCTTTGATATATGTCCCTCATGACGAAACATATATCTAAAAGCTTATAACGTGATGTGTATTTTGGAATTAAATAAGATAAGTGCCGTAGGTTTGCACATGATTAATATACCTTGGGCGAGTAGTGCAGCTAGGCGCTAGTGCAGCTAGGAAAGCTCGTCTTAACTTTTAGTCGCTTGAATGCGATACTGTGATTCTGTGATTGTGTGTATATTATAAATTAATGTTCCCCAACATTTGTCATGTTTCCTATAAGGCTCATTTCATTTGGAGTCTTCTTTTGGGATTGATTGCTGTGAGACCCGGTCTCCAGAATCTTCTCTTGTGCATACCTCTTGTTTATTCCAGTAGGAGTATGATGGTTGACTATCGTCATCGGTTATTATTCGAGAAGCGATGAGTCTAACCTAATACGACTGCTTCGAACCAATCTGCTTTATTCCCTTGCTATTCTATTCATTTAGACTAACCAACCGTAATTGTTCTCTGCATGGTTGGCTGGTGTCATCCGTTCGAGTCGGCACATCAGGTATGTTGCTGTTCCGTGAAGGCTAGAACGACTATGAAAATGAACGGTGGTTTTGGATGTTTTTATAGTTTTTAATCAGGTTAAGATCCTTGGGCAGGTGATCACTACAATCACAACCCTTTTCGTAATATTTTAAAGACTTCCGCTGTAATCTATTTACTCTGTTATTTGTTAAATTCTGTATTACGAATTCCGCTGTCTTTTGTTTAAACTCTGTATGTTGTCCTATTCGGGATTGGGATGTAATCCCGGGACTCAAGTTTTGATTGAATATTATTATGATTTTGTATCATATGTGTTTCATGATTATATTTAAACGGTAAAGCCTGGGGTGACTTCGGTGAGGAAAACCGAGGTTACTGGCGGTAATACCTTTCCAAATGGGTTAAGATTTGGGGGTGTTACAATTTATGGGCTTAAGCAAGCTCCGCGCGCTTGGTTTCAGTGGTTTAGCTCCTATCTCTCTTGCCTTGGTTTTATTTGCAGCAACGCTGACACCTCTCTGTTTGTCTACTCTCGTGGGTCGACTCTCCTTTACCTGTTGGTGTATGTTGATGACATCATCCTCACATGAAATGACTCTGCTGTCATTCGTCAGTTTATTGCTCGTACTGACAAGGAGTTTTCGATCAAGGATTTGGGCTCTCTTCACTATTTTCTTGGTCTGGAGGTGTTCTCGACTCCTTCTGGTCTTTTCTTGGGTCAGGCCAAGTATGCTCGTGACATTCTTCGTAGGGCTGGCATGACTGATGCTGCTACAATCTCTATGCCTTTTCTTCCGCTCTCTCAGCTTCACAGTAGCACCAGTGAGCCTTTTGCAAATCCCACTTTATATCGCTCTCTGGTTGGCGCACTTCAGTATCTTACTATTACTCGGCCTGATCTCGCTTTTGCTGTGAACTCTGTCAGCCAGTTTCTTCAGGATCCTCGTGTCGATCACTTTGCCGCTGTTACTCGTATTCTTCGCTATGTTCGGGGTACCATTCACTATGGTCTTTCTTTAAGCTTTGCATGCTCGTCTAAAGTGTCTGGTTACTCTGATTCTGATTGGGCTCGTTGTCTGGAGACTCGTCATTCCAGTTATGGTTATGCCATGTTTCTTGGTAATAATCTTGTTTCGTGGAGTGCTAAGAAACAACCCACTGTTTCTCGTTCCAGCACTGAGTCTGAGTATCGTGCCTTGGCCAACTCCGCTGCTGAGGTTGTTTGGATGTCTCATCTACTTCGAGATCTGCGCATTCCTCTCTCCAGCTCGCCACTTTTGCTTTGTGACAATAGTAGTGCTATCTTTCTGGCTCAGAACCCTGTTGCTCACAAGCGAGCCAAGCATATTGATATTGACTATCATTTTGTTCGGGAGTTAGTTACCTCTGGCAAGCTTCGTGTTCCTTCGTCTCTTCAGATAGCGGACGTGTTTACTAAGGGATTCTCTCGCCCATTATTTGAGTTCTTCAGGTCCAAGCTTTGCATTTCGGTCAATCCGACGCTTCGCTTGAGGGGGTGATAGACTAAGGTTACTTGAGGATTAATTTAGTGATTTACCTTTATACCCTTATTGTAATCTATATATATTCTCAATAATAATCTACCCTAATCAAGGAGATTAACAGCCTAACAACTCACAATGATGGATTTCTGAGGAACCACTTGTATTTTTCTATTGCAACGATTCCTATGAGCCTTTTCAAGGATTTTTATATACGAGTAATTGGAAATGTGAAGAAAATGGTCTATATTCCAAAAACTCATTGAAAAACACCTCCTTTCCTTTGTTGTATTATGATGTGATTAGCAGAAAGCAGATCACATAAACTCACATGTAGAGTTTTTGGAGAGCAGAAGAGACCTTCAAAATTGGTAATGTCACAAAATTAAAGAAGTACTAACTGTCAAAAATCCATTAGAACATTAGTACCTTCACATTGATATCTGATAATATATTTACAAAATAGATATTGTTCAAGTGCAAGAATTGAATATGAAGAAATTGCGGTTGCATTGTAAAATAGAAGCACCCAGCCACCCAAGTAGCCAGTTCTACTCGGTTACTCTCACAATTCCTATTTAGGCTTCGTTTGGCATAATTTTTATAAAGACTTTTTTACTACTTTTTGTTGAAAAGTACAGTAGTTTTTAAATTTTTTTGGGTGGTACGGGGATTGTAAAAAGAGATAAATAAGTATTTACAAATAATAATAAAATTATATAGAGTTTACCAAACAAATGGGTTGAAATATTTTTTACCATGCTGTGCTTATTTCTGATAAATCTCTCTTTTTGGTGCTATAAAAAATGAAATTCCTGACTATTCTATGTAATAAATCACTTTTGTTTCTTATTCATAATGGGGAATCACATCAATTGAGAATTGGCATATGCAAATAATTACAACTGCGCGCTCTAGGAAATATCTCCCTAATGGGTCCCCTTTGGAACCACTTCTGATTTGTTACAAAATTGTGAGGTTGAAGCTTTGTTTTGGATGGATTTTCTATATACTACTGGCCAAAAGAGACCTTGGTTTTTTCTGTTCTTGGCATCCAAGAATGGTATCTGCAAGTGAAACGCTGCTGTTTGTGGTCATGATGACGGTGGAGTTCTCACAAATTGGTTTAGCAACACTAAGAGCACATGCAATGGGAGTTTTTTAAGAATAAATTAAATTAAAATTTTTAGCAACAGTAGCCAAAAGCTAAAAAGCTCATGTGCAAGTTTCTTATTAAGAAATTCCTTTAAAAAACGACATCTTCTGTTCAAGCTTCCCCAACCATTAATTAAGTCTAATATTTTAATCCAATGACTCACAATTATAAAATCCGAGTTGAATTTATTTTATTTTTTTACAAATTTCTAAACCTAAATTAAAGTGACTTTTTTAATTGAGTAAAGTAATAAAATAAGTTAAAAAACTGGATTAAAAAACTTGTCATTGTGGATGCTAAGCAAAGCTGCTTTTCAGAGTGGATTGAATCAGTTTGTGTATATTGTCTACTATGATGCACTAGGCACCATCATCCTCCTACCATGGCTCCTCTGTCGTTGGATCAGGTCTTTTGTCTTCCATTTTCACACCCTTGTTCTTGTTGTTGTTGTTGTTCCAATATGCCTTTTCACGGGTCTCAAGTACTCTTTTGTTGATGTATCAACTGCAATTGGCAATCTAGCCCCAATCTTTACATTTATCCTTGCAGTCAGTTTCAGGTATGAATGATTCAGTTTGTCATTTTTTAGCAAGTTGAGATAGATGATCTTCTCTGAACTCTAAATGATTATCTTACTTGATTCTTCAGGATTGAGAAGCTAGATTTAAGGAAGTCCACTGATCAGATAAAGGCATTGGGAGCCTTTGTGGCGGTACTAGGTGCACTTGTTGTTAGTCTCTACAAAGGTCCAGCTTTGCTTAGAACACAAGGCTCTTCTCCCAACTCTGCTCGCGTATTGCTCTCTGAGCAATCCAATTGGCCAATTGGATGTCTTATTATTACAGTGAGTGTTCTACTAAGATCATTGTGGAGCATCCTTCAGGTGACGTAGCCCCCTTTGAATCAGCTTAACCAGTGCCTTCATACTTTGCCATAGTTTTCTTCTAACACTAAGGGCCCGTTTGGTTTGAGCTTAAATTTGTGTGCCAAGAGAACGGAGAAAGGAAATGATTTCATCATTTTGATCAATAAATAATGACACTAAACTGGACTAGCTAGATTCATTTCTTTCCGTTACTGTTGAAACCCGATTCAACCGTTCGTGAAGAGATTAGAGATCAACACTTTCCCAACTCGGGTGTACTTGGTATTTGTTTAGTTGTGGGAGATTCTCGACTGCTTCTCCTCTTACTTCTCGTTCGCGAACCAGATCGGAGTTTATACGGAGCTCCGTCTCTTCTTAGCTCAGTTTCCGAATGTGCTTCACCTAGTCTCCGGGGATCTTTGACCTTGTCCAGAACCCTGCTTCTTCCTCCTCCGAGCTTTGTTGACGACCTGAAAAACCTCGGAGAGAGCTTCTCCTGGAGAACACCCTCCGACGCCCAAGTCAGTACCGAATTCACAGGGAATGTGTTTGAAAGACGAAGAGAAGAAAAGAGAAAAGAGGCGTGGCCAAACGCGTGACTCTGAAACCCTAGAAACCCAGAAGAGCTCTCTGAAGAACAGACTCGAAAAACCAGGATGCTAATAGAGCTTAGAACTTTCTCTCTCTACCCTTCCTGGTCTCCAAATTGCCTCCTCCGTGCTCAAGATTTGGGGTAGTATTTATAGAGATTGTCCTCCATTCGGAGACCACCAGGTGTCGGGTGTCGATTGGAGGAGTTTACAACCGTTTTGGGAGCTCCCTATCTGTCAGACACTCTCTCTCTCTATAACAGAATTCTGATAGTTCGCCTTCTCTACGCGTAGGACTTTCTCTGCGAAGGGTGAAATCTGCCCCCCACAGCCAGCCCCCCAAGTCCTTCACGACAGATGAGCGAAGACTTGGAACTGTGGATATCCTCGAAGATGATTTTTGCCGAAGCCGGCCAGGCCCTCTCGTGGAGTAATTCTGATTTTCTCTTTCCCCGCCCTTTTCCTGTTGATGTGATTATTTTCAAATTTTGAATTTCTTCACCGAGGCTCTCCCGGGTTGACAAGTGTCTTTTTCGGGTAGTCCCATGTGTCCTATTCTGGCGCCTTTTCAACTTCTTTTCTTCTTTATATAAATTGCTCCCTTTTTCGTCTTCTTCTCGTCCGACACCCTTCTTTCCTCAAATTTCTCCCTTCTTTCTTCCGCAGTATCCAGTGGCTGAGTCTCGCCATTCTCGCATTTCGGGTGATCTCTATTCGTCAGGTAAGGCTTTCAATTTCTTTCCTTCGTTTGTAATTTTTCTTTTTGCTTCTCCCTTTGCTTGGGGGTTACGACGAGGGGATGGTTTGAGGTCGTCTTCGTATTGAGGGTAAAGATCACGTCTTTCCGGCCGCCGGAGCCCCCTTATTGGCTTGTTTTCTTCTCCGACGGTGATTTTTGTGGTTCTGAGATATTTCCCTGGAGTTTTCCTCTCTGGGTTTGGGGCGGGGATCCTTCGTCTTCATTTTACGTTTGCCTTAGGTTTTTCTCTTGTCGAGGTCACTTCGAATCTCCTTCTCTTTTCTGGGCGGTTTGGGGGTTTTCTTGTCGATTGCTATTAACGAGGCGGGTTTCTCCTGACTGAGTTTTGACACCCTCTTTCTTTTGTTCAAGCTTTGGACAAACTTCTATTGGGAAAGTTATGAACCACAAACATCAAATTCTTTCTTCTAGCGAGCAGGGCCGACGTTCTCTGCGAGAAGAATCTTCTGAGGCCACGGAGTTGGCCATCCCCGAGGGGCATTCTCGAAGACGCATTGTCTTACCTGAGGCCCGATACAAGGCCTTACATGATCGTTCCTGGCGATATGACACGGAGAGGATCCGTGAAGAAGGGCTCCGCGAGGAAACTTCTCCCTCAGAGCGGGGAGAGGCTCAAGTTTGTACTGATCCTGCGTCTTCATCTTCGCAGTCGGGGTTGGGGGATGTTAAGGTTTGGATTTTGAGGAAACCTGTGCGCCGGCTGCCTATCTCAGATAGCTCAGTCTTTCTGGAGGATGACGGGGATGAATCTGCGCTGGAACTCGAACACTTGGAGCAGATTGCCAAAATGTATCCCTTCCCTGCTGGGTCTGTTCTGGCTCTTCCAGAGGAGGGTTCGTCCTCACTACATCATTTTCCGAACTTCATGGCGGTGTCCCTGCCGTCATTACTTGCTGGGTTTCGTGTTCCTATTCATCCTTTTTTCAAGGAGATTCTGAATGCTCAGGGTACTAGCCACATTCAATTACACCCCAACGCTTGGAGGAACTTCTGCTGTCTTTTTCTTCACTGTCGTGAGCTTAACGTAGACCCCTCTCTCGCGGTAGTGAAGAACTTGATCTCTACGCGGGATATGGTGGATGGTTATTGGTCTTGTAAAGTAGAATATGTACAACGAGTCATGAAGCCTTCCAATTTGGGTCCGTGGAGGAATGAGTGGTTCCTGCTTCGTATCCCTGGTTCGTTTGGAGTCAATATTTACTCGGGGAGGGCTTTCCACTTTTCGTGTCTCGCTGCCGGTCCCGCTAAGGAGAGACAGCAGGCTGAGAAGAAGGCTCTGGTTTCAAAGTTTAAACGATCTACCAGCTATGATTATAGCCAGTTAATTACTCCGGAAAGACTCGAAGAGCTGGGCTTGAGTTCCTCTCACCCTCGCGGGGGTGAGCTATTTCTTGTTTCGGGGGCGTTCGTCACTCGCGAAAACTGTTTTACTTTGCTTGTGAAGATGCTTGTTGCGTTGTTTCTTTGACCTGTGCAGAACTTTGCTAAATTTATTCTCCCTTGTTTTTCAGGTTCCTCTTCAATCATGAAGTTTGATTATCTGGAAGATCTGACCGATCTGGAGAGAGGGCTTGCTCTAGATGGTCAGGGTCACGGTGGGCTTCACCAAGGTCCTGCCGCGACTGGCGGAGTAGAGTTTTTCCAAGACTACGTGGAGGATGTAGGGGGTGTGGTTGGTGATGTCACGGGTGCTCCGCTTTCTGTGGGAAAAGAGAAGATGATCGAAGTGGGGAGCAGCCTTGATCCTCCTTTGGCCAAGTTGAAGAAGAAACATTCGCGGTCGAAGAAGACGGGTCGTCATTCTCGTGACTCCTCTCATCCCGAGGGGTCGGTGGCTTATCACCTGGAGGCTGTAAGTGTTTTATTTGCGTGTATGAATACGGGTTATGCTTGTTATACTTACCTTTCCTACTTTTCTTTTTCACGTGTAGGCTGCGAAAGGGTGTCATGATGCCTTGAGCTCCTGGGGGAAGGCGTCCTCCCATGTTGCGGCTGTCGAGTCTCTTCATGATCAAATTGCACGCGTGTCTTCAGAGATGAACCGTGTGAAGACTGAAAGGGACTCTGCTTTGTCGGAATTGGGTCAAGTGAAGGCTGAGAAGGATATCGCTCTGTCGAAAGTTTCGTCTTTGCAGGCGGAGGGGGCTCAGGCTGTTGAGAAGGCTCGCGCAGAGGGTAGGCAAGAAGGTGTAGACGAGTATGTGGCAGGCTATCGTATGAAGGCTCGGTATATACATCTTGGCACGGGAGACTTCTTCTATGGTTTGAGGGTCGGCGACAAGCAGGTGTTTAATCATTACAAGCTTGAACCGATACGCCTTAATGCTCGTGATAATGCTAGGGTGGAATACCTGCCTAGGGGCCCTTACAAGGCTCCAGCGATAGGGGACATAAAAGAGGACCATGATGCTGTGCTGGAGGCTTGGGGAGTGGCTGAGTTGAAGGAAGGGGACCCCTACGCTAGGAAGCTACCCTCCCCGGGTGTCACTACTGCTGGAGTTAAGCGTTCAAGGGAGGTTTCTCCGCGAGGAGATGTTTCCAGTGCTCTCGCTTCCAAACCTTAGTTTCGTTTTCATGCCCTTTGTTCTGGGGGTTACTTCCTTGTGATACGTTCGGTGATGTTTTGATACCTTTGCGACATTGTGTGGTTTGGATTATATCGGATCTCTTTTATAAATCCTTGTCTTGATGAATGTTGTTGTTTCGTACTTTCCTCGGAGTCACCTGGTTACACGGGCACTTTTATTACTTGCCTTTGTCCTGGTTTCGTGTTTCCGCGAAGGAACATTGATTGCCTTGGCTTTAAATGCCGCTACGGGCTTTGTTGGTGGCCTCGGTAACAGCTATTCCTCTTAATCTCTCTCCTCTCATCGCGCGGCTGGTCTTTAGGATGTTGTTTGTTTCTTCTTTTGTTTGTGACCCCCCTTCTCCCCCCATGCTTCTTCTTGTCTTGGAGACTAGAAGAAGTATTAGAAAGGGGGCAGTAAAGGGTGGGCTTTCTTGGTTTTGCTAGATGGGGTACCCTTAGAGGGTTGATTTATAATGCAGTCTCGCTCTTGTTGTTTTGATGTATTTTGTACGGGTGGGCGTTATTACAGTAAGAAAAAACTTTGTGGTGTTGTTTTTTTGTAATAGTGATAACGCTTTGTAATTACAACCTTTGCAATGTATATAAAGCTCTTAATGTTTTCTAAAAGAACAATTATCCCACGCGTGTTGTCCTGCTTTTCTTCCGCTTGTATGTTTGCTTTTCCTTGGATGAGTCCTGTTTCACAATTGTTTTGTTTGTTAAGGGCATGGTTCAAGTAGTAACCAACAGTTTTTGGAGTTGTGTTGCTCATATACCTCATCGCTACCTCATTTCTTGCTTGCGAGTGACTTGCCGTGTTGCTACGCGTGCTGGCTGTCATGCAGCCAACACCGTCTGGTATTGCTATGCGCACTGGCCTATTCTTGCCAAGCTAGTGTCGTTTGGGTATTGCTACGCATACCGCCGACTCCTGGTCGGTATCGTCTGGTGTTGCTATGCCCACTGCTCATTCTTGCCGAGCCAGTGTCGTCTGGGTATTGCTACGCCCACTGCTCACTCTTGTCGAGCGAGTGTCGTCTGGGTATTGCTACGCCCACTACTCACTCTTGTCGAGCCAGTGTCGTCTGGGTATTGCTATGCGTACCGCCGACTCCTGGCCGGTACCGTTAGGTGTTGCTACGCGTATTGACTCGATGTGGCTGAGTTCAATACCGTCTTTTATTGCTTGGTTGTTTTCCCTGAAATTTGAAAGGTGATGATTTTAGAGCTTGATTTTGCTTTTGTCATATTGTAAAGGTTTTGAGAATGCAATGTCCCGGTTATTTAGGGTACCTTGTTGCTCTTATTTTGCTTAGCCCCCAGGCCTCTGATTTCTAAACATTTGTCATGTTGCCATGGCCTGTACGAGGTGGAATCTTATTTTTAGGTCTTTGCAGTAAAAAAGGGGTTTTCTTTGGGTAGAGCTAGTTTGAGTTTTTGATGTCATACCTGGGGCGTTTTTCTCTTTACGGGTAGTATTTGCGGAGCCTCATGATGTTCCATGAGCTTGGGATCATGTTCCCCGTGTGGTCCTTCAGGCGATACGCTCCGGGTGCTACTTCGCGTGCGACTATGTAGGGACCTTCCCATGTTGGGTCTAGCTTTCCCCCTTCTGTCTTTCTAAGCACTAGGTCACCCTCCACGAGTCTGCGTCTTTTCACCTTTTTGTTGTAATACATGGTTATACGGCGCTTGTATTCGCTTTCGCGGATAGCGGCCATCTCTCGTATCTCTTCGGCTAGCTGTAGATCTAGTTGCATTTTCTTAGCGTTACTTTCCTCGTCGTAGTCCAGAAGCCTTTCGCTGGGAAAAAGATGCTCAATCGGTATGACAGCCTCAAACCCGTAAGTCAGCGCGAAGGGTGTTTCCCCTGTTCCCCGCTTGGACGTAGTCCTGTTAGCCCAGAGTACCAGTGGAAGGGCCTCTGCCCATCGCCCTTTCGCTCGTGTAAGCCTTCTCTTGAGGTCGAACAAGATTCTTTGGTTTGCGTTTTCCACCTGACCGTTGCATTGCGGATGCGATACAGACGCGAACTGTAGTCTGATGCCCAGACCCTCACAGAAGTCGATCAGCTTCTTGGTATTGAACTGCGGACCTCTACCGGTGACAATGCTTTGTGGGAGCCCAAACCGGCAGATGATGTTTTGCCAGATGAACTTCTTGACCTGGCCAACAGTCGTTGTCGCTAGAGGGATGGCCTCAACCCATTTGGTGAAGTAATCAATTGATACTAGTATGAATTGCAGTTGCCCAGGTGCTCGTGGGAATGGTCCTAATAGATCCATCCCCCACTTCGCGAAGGGGCACGGGGCGCTAATGGCTTACATTTCGACTCCCGGTCTATGCGAAGCGGGTGCGTGTCTCTGACATGCATCACAAGTTTGAGCTGTATGGAGGGCATCTTTCTTCATTGTGGGCCAGAAGTATCCCGCGCGTAGCGTTTTATAGACGAGGGCCCTCCATCCTGTATGTCCTCCGCATAGCCCTCCGTGAATTTATGTCATCAGCCCCTTTCCTTCTTCGATGGGTATGCACTTCAGACCCGTGGCCATGTATCCTCGCTTATACAATATCCCATTCCTGACGTAGAATCGGCTTGCTCTTATCTGCAGCTTCCTTCGCTCGTGAGCATTTTCTGGCGCGGAGCCCGTAGTGATGTATTGCCAAATGGGAGTTCTCCAATCCTCGCTGCCTTCTTCCGAATCCAACATCATCACGTCCATGTTAATAGCTCGGGAGGCTCTGGAATCTACCCATACTTGTCTGTGTGTTCTGGTCCTTGACCCAAGTTTAGCTAACTCGTCAGCTCTGGAGTTCTCTCTATGCGGGATGGCTTGTATTTCAAAATGATCCAAGGCGTTGATGAGTGTTTTGGCCCTGGCGTTGTATGCGGGCAAATTCCCTGTTCGAGCCTCGTACTCTCCCTGTATCTGTCTTACTATTACTTCTGAATCACTGTAGCATACCACCCTTCGAGCCCCACTGGCTAAGGCTAAGTCCAAGCATGCGAGCAGCGCCTCGTATTCCGCTTCATTGTTTGTTGCTTCGAACTCGAGATTCAACGCGTACTCAAATTGCTCTCCTCCAGGTGACGTGAGAGTGATGCCAGCCCCGTTCCCTTCTTCGTTTACAGCTTCGTCTGCGAACAGTACCCACTACTCTTTTTCAGTCGTTTCTTCAGTACTTGCTTCTCGAAAACTGGTTTCTACAATGAAGTCAGCCAGGGATTGTGCTTTGATTGCTGGGCGAGGTCGGTATTCTACGTCAAACTCTGACAGCTCTACTATCCACTTGGTCAGCCTTCCCGACATGGTGGGTCTTCCGAACATGCATCGTAAAGGGAGATCGGACAAGACTTGGATGCGATGCGCCTGAAAGTAAGGACGTAGTTTTCGTGCAACAGTAATAAGAGCCAAGGCAACCTTTTCTACGGGTGGGTATCTCGCTTCAGCTGATCCCAGTGCTTTGCTCACGAAATATACTGGTTTCTCCTGTTCGCGGACTAAGACAGCACTGATTGCTCTTGATCCTG
This sequence comes from Rheum nobile, assembly GCA_027886185.1. Taxonomy (NCBI): domain Eukaryota; kingdom Viridiplantae; phylum Streptophyta; class Magnoliopsida; order Caryophyllales; family Polygonaceae; genus Rheum; species Rheum nobile. Next base: position 10,324,171 of record WOAB01000563.1, on the reverse strand, counting down.
TAGCTAAGTACAACTGCAACTCTTCTCCCTAGATGGGCGAAGCTAGCGTAGGGAGCTTGACCAGGTGTGCCTTGAGCTCTGCGAATGTTGTTTCACATTCGGGTGTACATCGGAAATCCCGGGGGTTCCTTAAAACGGAGAAGAAGGGGAGACTTCTCTCCGCGAGCTTGGAACAGAAACGCCCCAGGTAGTTGATTGACCCGACAAATCTTTGTACTTCCTTGATGCTTCGCGGGGAGTCCATCTTCAGAACGGCTTCAACCTTGTCAGGGTTTACATCTATCCCCCTCGAGCTGATCAGGAACCCTAGGAATTTTCCTGCCTTGACGCCAAAAACACATTTCTCAGGGTTGAGGCTCATCCCATGCTTACGCAGCGTAGCGAATACTTCGCGGAGGTCTTCAACATGTTGTGACTCTTTTCTGCTCTTGACTACTATATCATCCACGTAGGCCTCCACGGACGAGCCAATTTTCTCTTTGAATATCAGGTCTATCGGCCTTTGGAACGTGGCCCTGGCGTTTTTGAGTCCGAAAGGCATAATTGTGTAGCAGAATGTTCCCCGCTCCGTGATGAAAGCAGTCTTCTCTTCGTCGGCTGGGTTCATTTTAACTTGATTATACCCGGAATATGCATCAAGGAAGCTCAGAGCTTCGTGTCCTGCTGTCGAATCCACTAGTTGGTCAATTGAAGGCAAAGGGTAACTGTCTTTAGGGCAGGCTTTGTTCAAGTCAGTGAATTCGACGCACATCCTCCACTTGCCGTTAGCCTTCTTCACCATGACCACGTTCGCGAGCCATTGGGGGTACTTGACCTCGTGAATGAACCTGGCTTTCAATAACTTCTCTACCTCTTCCCTGGCTCCTTGGGCCCTGTCTCCAGCTTGTTTTCTCTTTCTTTGTATTTGTGGCTTAATATCCGGACTTGTGTTCAGTGAGTGTGTCATCAAGTATGCGGGAATCCCTTTCAAATCTTTGGGCGTCCACGCGAACACATCCCTTGAGACTTTCAGCAACTCAGTGATTCCTTCCAACGTGACCGCCTTCATGGCTCGCCCCACGTATAGTTGTTCTTCTTTGCGGGCGAAAGGGGTCACAGGCTGCTTTTCTCCTTCTGAAATTGTGGTCTCCATTCGGCTTCTGACCTCTAACTCTGGCTCTTCTTGCTCCTGCCGCGCGAACTGCTCTGACTCTCCTTCTAGACTCAACACGGGTAGGCTTTTACCTTCTAACGTAGCCAGATAACAAGTACGGCTTTCAGTGTGTTGTCCCTTGGCTATTCCGACGCCTGCCTTAGTCGGGAATTTCAGGGCGAAATGGTAGATAGATACCACAGCTTGGAACTTGCACAGCGAGATTCTTCCCAAGATGGCGTTGTACGCGGATGGAGATTGAAGGACTAGGAATTCCACCTTTTCAGATCTTCACGGACTCCCTTCTTCTCCCAATATTAGGTCAAGAGTTATTACCCCAATGGGTTTTACTCGCTCCCCGGCGAAGCCTACCAAGGTGCAATCGGTGGGCATTAAGCTTGCTGGATCGAGCCCCATTCTCTGGAAGGCCTCCCAATGCAGTATGTCAGCCGAGCTTCCCGTATCCACCATCACTCTTTTGACGATCTTTGTCCCCATCTGCACATGGAGTACCAGCAGATCAGTACTGGGTATGCAAGAGTCTGCCATATCTTCCGAGCTAAAAGTCATTTTCTGCTCTTCTCGCATGGGATTCGAGATACTCATGACGGGCCTCCCAACTGGAGGAGGAGCGTTGGTTATTCTTCTCATCTCCCGCTTATTGGGTCCCTTAGCCATGTGTCCTCCGGAGATAGTCCCCACTTGCCCGTCTGGGCGTGGGAAGTTATGTTCGACAGGCGGGTAAGGTGTGGGACATTTGGGTGCTAGCCTCGGCGGGGCTGGCCCTGAATGAGACATGGTTCTGACTCGCGGAGGACCGTGTCGCTGACACACTCGCTCGTCATGTGCTATGGACTGGTGATAGACGCAGAACTTCCTCCCCGGCCGAGCTTGAGGGGGTGGCATGCTAGTCCGCGGAGTAGGGGGTCTCCGAGCATAGGAGGGGGTATGCTCTCGGTGGTTCATCTCGATGGCGATTAGAGGCTTCTCAGGTGCCTTCCCCCGCTCTCTTGTCTGATGTCTACGTGGCTCCCACGGACCTGTATCTCTTCTTGCCGGTTCGCTCTTTCTGCTACCACTTATGGATGAGTTACTGGCGACTACGCCTCCGCGAGCCAATTCTTCTGCTACTATGTGTTGATTTGCTTTCTCTAGTAGCTTAGTGTACGAGGTCGGCGGCTTCTTGCAGACACTGAGCTTGAATGGTCCATTTTTGAGTCCTTGGATGAATGCCATACGCACAACCTTTTCATCGAAATCGTGAGCTTGAACATCTTCCGTCATGAACTTCTTAACAAAGGACGCGAGGGATTCACCCTCCGTCTGCCTCACGTTCAGTACCTCTTGCATGCTCAGCCTTCTCTTCTGGGAACACCCGAAGTGAGCCATGAAGGAGTCTGCTAGCTGTTGGAACCCTTCAATGCTCTTCACCGGCAGACTGATCATCCAAGTCAAGGTTGGCCCAGATAAAGTGTTGGGAAAACACTTGCACATCGCTGCCTCATCTGCCTTGCTCGCGAGCATGAGATATTGGTATCTAGACAGGTGATCTCTGGGGTCCAAGTCTCCAGTATACTCTTTAAATGCATGGATTTTGAAGTCTGCTGGGGGAGGTGCTAGTACTATGTGATCTGCAAAGGCCGTGGAACCAAATAGCTCCAGTGGTATCCCCGGAGTTGTGTATTCTGGGTAGTACTGCGGTTCATATTCCTGGTGCCTTCCTCCATGCGTTTCTCTCCACGGGGATATTGCATACTCTCGCGAGCTGCAGAGGCGCGGTCCCCTGGATAGCGTTCGTCATATTCTCCGCGTGGATACACCGGGGCGTATGGTTCAGGATGTGCTCGCGTTGTCCGGTGCTGTGGTGGTGTTGTTCCCTTCGTGGGATACCCCTGACCATTTTTCTGCCATTGGCGGAAAAGGCGGAACTGCTCCCACTCTTCGTCGGTGACCACTACCTCGTGTGTATCTCCTCTGGACGTCTCCTGGAGTGACATTTCTCCCCCAGCCTCTGCTGTCGGGCTCTTGTTCATTGCTGGTTGATCTGTGTTTGACTTAGCTGCGCGAGAAGATCCCCACGGTCGGCGCCAGTGTTGAAACCCGATTCAACCGTTCGTGAAGAGATTAGAGATCAACACTTCTCCAACTCGGGTGTACTTGGTATTTGTTTAGTTGTGGGAGATTCTCGACTGCTTCTCCTCTTACTTCTCATTCGCGAACCAGATCGGAGTTTATACGGAGCTCCATCTCTTCTTAGCTCAGTTTCCGAATGTGCTTCACCTAGTCTCCGGGGATCTTTGACCTTGTCCAAAACCATGCTTCTTCCTCCTCCGAGCTTTGTTGACGACCTGAAAAACCCCGGAGAGAGCTTCTCTGGGAGAACACCCTCCGACGCCCAAGTCAGTACCGAATTCACAAGGAATGTGTTTGAAAGACGAATAGAAGAAAAGAGAAAAGAGGCATGGCCAAATGCGTGACTCTGAAACCCTAGAAACCCAGAAGAGCTCTCTGAAGAACAGACTCAAAAAACCAGGATGATAATAGAGCTTAGAACTTTCTCTCTCTCTACCCTTCCTGGTCTCCAAATTGCCTCCTCCGTGCTCAAGATTTGGGGTAGTATTTATAGAGATTGTCCTCCATTCGGAGACCACCAGGTGTCGGGTGTCGATTGGAGGAGTTTACAACCGTTTTGGGAGCTCCCTATCTGTCAGACACTCTCTCTATATATAATAGAATTCTGGTAGTTCGCCTTCTCTACGCGTAGGACTTTCTCCGTGAAGGGTGAAATCTGCCCCCCACAGTTACCATTTCCATAATTTAAACCAAACGGGCCATAAGTGATTTGATTCATGATTTCAGGCTGATACTGTGAAGTCATATCCTGATGAAGTGGCCATAGTATTCTTCTACACCATGTTTGGGACGATCCAAGTGGCTGTAGCTTCATTCTTTTTCGTGGAAGGCCAAAGTGCATGGCGCCTCCACAGCAAAATTGAAGTCTTAGCTACTTTGTATGCAGTAAGCACAACATCTCTCAAGACTTTTGCACCTGAAGTTTCTATCTCCTTTTATGATGTACTTGATTGTTTGGTTGCAGGCATTCGCGTTAAGTCTACTCCACAACACTGCTGTCACATGGTGCCTACACAAGAAAGGACCCATTTACGTGAGCATGTTCTCTCCGCTAGGCGTTGCCATTGCAGCCGTCATGGGATTTGTGTTTCTTCATGATGGTATTTATCTTGGAAGGTACTTATAAAGCAAGTCACTACCTTAACAAGAAAACAAGAGTACTAGTACTTGAAAGATAAAATTACTAGTCTCCTTGGTATATGATACCTAGCTATCCTCTGATGTTGAATGATTATATATGCAGTGTAACTGGATCAGCTGCCATTGTAGTTGGGTTCTACGCAGTCATGTGGGGGCAAGCCAAGACGAAAAACGCCATTGTAAAAGATATTAGTGGGTTGGAGTCCTTGACTAACCAAGCCACCCCTCTCTTGCAGAGCTCAGACAGTTGACATATGTTTTAGCTTATGGGTATGGTGTTTTGTAATGTAACAATGTCATTGATTCATCAGGGTACTTGTCCATAGACATTTTAGTGTCAGCTAAAACAGCTGAGGGACCGAAAAGATAGTCACTACTCACTAAGTTGATCAGATCAATTACACTTTAGTGACTGAATGTTGGTCAATCATTCACCAAATCCAGCACACATCTAGCTAATGATGCTCTCTTCAATCCCCAAAAGAAGTGGTGGATTATGTGCCTCAGTTGATGAAGAATATTATTAGCAAGTGACAAAATAGGTCACTCTTAAGGGCATTTTTGCACGCGTTCATGCGTACTCTTCGTTATGAATGACTCTGATCATTAACTTGGGTGCAACAATTTTGGGACTCAAATCAAACCTTGGAAGAGTCAAGGTCCATTGCTCTATTATCTACAGCGCCTATCCTTGTGGTTGTAGCTTCTCTACAAAGAGTTTTCATGATGCTAATTATTATGAATGTGACAAAAAGAATAAAAAGGACTAGCTGTCAGCAACATATTAACAAAACACCTGGGTGGTACAAGAAAGTGTGTGTGTGTGTGTGTGATGATAAGAATAGCTTTAAAGCAGAATATCACACATATATATATGGTGAAGAGCTCTTGGAGAAGATTAAGGATGGATCATAACTCCTGTGTAACTGAAGCACTGCCTTTCATAGCCATGATAGCAGTGGAGCTTGTGCAGATTGGTTTAGCAGCTCTAAGCAAAGCAGCAATGGCGAGCGGACTCAGCCAATACGTGTACATTGTATACTACGACGCCCTTGGTACCATCATCCTTCTACCTTGGATTGTTTTCCGAACTCTCAGGTCGTTTATCCTCTTCCCTTTTTCTTGCATCTTATCAACTCCACTTGTTTAGTTGTTGAACCCAAAGAAACTGCTTTTTTGTGTGTTCAGTGGTAAGATTCTTCCTATCAATTTCTCACTTCTCTGTCGATTCTTCGGTCTCAGCCTAATTGGGAAGGTCTATATTTGATTGTTGTACATATCAACATATGATCAGTTCACTTATATCAATATTGTGATACCTTCTTTATAGGAAGTGTTTGTTTCCGATATGTTATTACACCGGTCTCGGCTACTCTTCTCTTACATTAGGAGCTTCTATTGAGAATCTGACCCCAATTTTCACCTCTGTTCTTGCAATTAGTTTGAGGTATCAGCTGATCCCTACATTTTGGTGTTCAATTATCTAACTTGATAGTAGTTTTAAGATTGAAATTTGTCCTAGTTGACTTGCACGATGGAGAAGCTAGATTTAAGGAAGTTGAGTGACCAGATAAAGGCATTGGGAACCATGGTTGCAGTGCTTGGGGCGCTTATAGTAACTCTATACAAAGGTCCAGCTTTGCTATCGCCACATCATCCATCCACCTCAGCTCGGAAACTGCTCTCTGATGAGCAATCAAATTGGCCACTTGGAGGCCTTCTTCTTACACTTGCTTTCCTACTAAGATCAGTACAAAACATTGTTCAGGTGAGGTACTCTGAAAATTCTGAACTCCTCACCAAAATCAGTACAAGAAATAACATTACCAATTGCTTTGCAATCTCTATTTCTTGTTCTGTCTAATGTCCAGGGGCGGAACTGAGGAGGGATAGGGGTCTGGTGCCCCCCTTTCGTGTTTTTTGTTTTGTTATATTAATTTTTTTAGGAATATTTTTATGGATATCCTTGAGTTTAGGAGTACTCCAGTCCAAATTCACACGTGTTTCTTGCACTCAAATTAATAGGATTTGACTCATAAAATAGCCAAATTCATACCTGAACCATCTCCCTTATCTTGGCATACAAATTCTGGAGGAACCACCTACTGATGCTACTGATCATGACCAGATTGAGAAACAAGGTACCCAATCTTCGGCCACTGAATCCAGCAAGAGGAAAGGAGAGGAGGGGATGGATGATACCGCTTCCTCCATCTTGAAGGGACACAAGAAACTTAAAATGTATTTTGATGAAGAACAAGATCAATTGTGGAACTAGGCATCCTTGGCACTCCATGTGCAGAAAATGGCACACTCTGAACCGCAACAACTCCCTTTTGTATGAAGGAGTTGCTTCTAGCATGAATCCCTCTTTGATCTTGTCTTCTTTCATGTTTTTTACTTTGTTGTTCAAGTATCTCCCTGTGCTATTCTTGTTATCCACTGATTGTATGGATCGGTTTATGAATGGAATTACTTGCTTGTACTATGATCTGGTTCTCGAAATGCTTTGTCTGAACAACTACATTAAAAACACTAAAAGAGACAACTTGATCCTCCATTTTTTAAATATTGAGAAAAGTATACATGCTTTGATCCTCTTGATTGTTTCCTTTCACTTTTCCTTGGTTCTCTGCTGCAGGAAACTCTCCCCATGGAGCATTTTGAGACAATGGAGTAATTACTTTCACACTAAACAAACAAAAAATGGAACTGAAAACTTAGAATCATGGAGTGGATTTCTTTGCTCAGGTATGTGGTTTATTCTTGTGATCATTTGGACTCATTGCTATAAGTTCTCCCCTATGACGAATTTGATGTTTCATTGGGGGGATCTCACTTACTTTCTTCCCCAGAATAAGCACCACCCTCTGAAATCAAATTTTGTGAACCTCTGCTTGCTGTCTAAGGGTTGCTCCCTTTCTCTTGCAGTTTTTTTCTTTTTTCTCTTCTGTTTTTATTTCACCTTGTCTGTTTTCTTTTTTTGCTTCTTCGTTTTCTGCTTTCTTGTCTCCCTTTGCAGCAGGCCTTTCATTCTCCCCTCGGCACCAACGTTGAGACTCAGATTACCTGAACCCTGTGAAACTGATACACACGATTATGTTGTGTGTATTGACGGAGTTGTGGCATGATTTTAGTGGTGTTTTAGGATGCTTTGGAGACTTGGTGAGGAGGTGCGGAAGTTGCGTTTTTGGAGCCTTAGGAGCTGAGGAGCGAAGGATGAAGAAGCAGAATTGCGGCGACCGCCGCGGAAGGAACGGCGACCGTCGTTAATTGCCCTGGAGAGACCTTAGCTACGACCTGGAAACGGCGACCGCCGTTTAATTGCGGCGCCCGCCGCATTTACGGCGATCGTGGGAGAAGCAGCGGTCGCCGCCGCTGACGAAAGCATCGCCGAGCCGATTTCCTTTTCGGATCTATTTTATATTACTTTATTACGTTTTTATTATTTCTTTTTAGGATAATTTCAGATTATTTTCCTTTGGTATTTAAGGGTTGAGAAAACTTGTTTCTTCTATCTCGGAACCCTAATTTCTTATTCTACGTATTCTCTTGCTATGAAGAACTAAGCCTCTCTTGCTTAGTCAGACATTGAAGCTTTTCGTGTGATTCAGTTGTGAGATTCTTATTCCTAATCTATTGCATGGTTTTTATCTCTTCTCTTGTTTGATTTCGTAAGATTGATATTGATAATTTCTAGTCTGATCAACTAGGGTTTGTCGTTATTTATCTATTGCTAGGTTTAGATTGTTACTGTTTGAGCATATCTATTCCATAGTAGCAACTGCATCGTGTTAGTAACTGGTTGTGCTAATCTTATGCAGAAGAGAATTGATTTACATTCTAGGGTAAAACTGGTTGTTTTATTCTAGGGTTGTATCCAACTATATTCCTATCCGTAAGGCTGCTGTTAAACTGAATCTTGATAGTTTCAGGGTTGTTTAATTAGTTAGTTCTAATAGTATCTGGTTGTGCTATTAGTTACATCTGAAAAGGAATTGGAATTACCATTGCATGTGATTTTGAGTAGTATCTATGATCAACTTGTCATTCGAATAGTGGATATTGTTTGACTGAGTGTTTTCCCAATAACTGATTTCATCACCTTTAATTGCTTATTTACCATTTGCATGCTTGGCTACTAAAACAAACCAACAAAACCCCCCTTTGGTTGCTTTAAATTGACATATATATTGCATACTGCGATAGACTTTGTTTCCCTGCGGATTCGACCCTTACTTACCTAGGACTACGTTTTAGGATTTGTTTGGATACTTTGCATAGTAGGAATTAGAATGGCAAATTCCTGTTATCAAATTGGCGCTGTTGTCGGGGACACCATTTCTATTTTTGTGTGATTTGTGTGCCAATTTTGGTATGAACCTATCTTATGGTTCACACCCGTGTTACTAATAATCTACCTCTTGAATTTGATCCAGAGATCGAAAGAACGTTTCATCAAGCTTGCAGGGTTGCGCGTGCACTACTTCAGGAAACTGATACGATGGCTGATCGTGTTACTCTGGAATCTTTGACAGCTCCTAACTTGGAGCAACCAACTCGTGTTGTGCAATTCCCCGCCCTTGGTGATGGGGTTAAATTTGAGCTCAAGACAGGAGTAGTTCATTTACTCCCGAAATTCAGTGGAAACCCCCTTGAGGATCATATTCAGCACTTGGATGAATTCCTTGAGGTCTGCACCAGCATGAGACCGTCTGATATTACTGAAGATCACATGAGGTTGAGAGTCTTTTCCTTTTCTCTAAAGGACTCAGCGAAGGACTGGTATCATTCTTTACCCCCAAGAAGCATCACTACTTGGGTGAACTTGAAGAAAGTATTCCTTGACAAGTATTTCCCAGCTATCAAGTCCAATCAGCTTAAGAAGAAGATCTGCAACATCGAGCAACTGTCAAATGAGTCTCTCTACGACTATTATGAACGCTTCAAGAAACTAGTGAAGAGTTTCCCTTACCATGGTTATGCTAATCATGATCTGATTCTCTATCTGCATGGAGGACTCCGTGAAGATGATCGTCGGATGGTGAATTCTTCATGTGGTGGAAACATTTTGAAGAGGACTTATGAAGAAGCTCTGGAGATATTTGCTACATTGGCTGATGACTCCAGACAATACAGTGGGAGAGGTTCCCAAAGCTTGGTGGTTGCAAGTTCTCAATCCAAAATTGATCAGGCTGATTTTGATGTGTTGAGAGAGGAGGTACGGCTGTTGGAATGGAACTTTTCGAACCTCAGTTCCCATGAAGTTCCCTTCCTCTGTTTCTCTTGTTTTGACGATGACAAACACTTGAGATTAACTGGCTTCTCTAGTGACTTATGAACAGGTGAAAAGATAAGGGAAATCAAGTCCAAGTGAGCACAGATCAAGATCAAGGGAACTGGATGGGAACCGCGTCGGTGGTTTCCCAGAATCATCAACAGAATCTTTGAAGAAGATTTTCTCACCAAATCCGGATGCTATCAAATGAAGATCTTGGCCGGTTTACATATAGAATATTCTTATAGGATTATGTAAATTAGGATTTGGGTGAGAGAATATTCTGTGTCTTATTTTGTTAAGATATAAAATACTCCATCATGTATTTACGGGATTTGTTTGTTCAAGGGATTCTCTTCCGAGATCTTTCCTTGACAAATAAGTCTTATATATACATGATGTTGCTGGTGCAATTAGGTCATGCATTTTACGAGCTCTCAAAGTGCATCAGAACTAAAGAAGAAGAAAGAAGAAAAGCTGAGTCGAAGTAAGTCTTTGTGTGTTAATTTGTGATTGACTAGGGAACTGGGGTTAGCCTGAGAGATAGGTTTGAACTGCTGAGTTCGGAAGTTATAATCAAAGTTAATATACAAGTAGACTTTTCAATCCTCGCAAGAGGGGTGGTTTTTATCCTAGATAACTAGTTGGTTATCAAAGGTTTCCACCTTAAGTAATTTGTCTTGATAACTTGCCTTATTTGTTATTCCGCTGCCCATAGGAACTGAACACCTTTGTGTCTCAGTTTCCTTGATTCTAACGCACAGATCCTACAATTGGTATCAGAGCCAGGTTTCCAAAGATGACTCGTAACAACGAACCTGAACTCGGAGTGTCCATCAACAAGCCATACATTCTCAAGAATGGGCAAATCAACTGGTGGACTCAACAACTCATTGGCTTCATGCAAACCAATGACATGCAGTGCTGGCTAGTCTTGGAAAATGGTAATTATCCTAAGCCAAAAGATCCAAAGGATGCTACCAAGGACTTGCCTCCCGCTGAATGGACTCAAGAGCAATTTGTTCAACAAGAGAAAAATGCAAAGGCTCGCCAATACATTCTCAATGCTCTGTCCAAGACCGATCAAGATAAGGTCATTGGCATTGACAATGCTAAAGATATGCTGAAAGCTCTCAGGGAATTCAACTTGGGAAGTACAGATCTTCAAAACAGTAGGAAGTTTGACTTACAAGGAGAATATCACAGATTTAAGATGCTTGAAACCGAGAATGTATCCTCTTATCATTCTCGTTTCAAGATTCTATGCAATGAACTCACAGCCTGTGATGCTCCTCCAGAAGAGTGGTCCAAATCCATGGTGATTATCAACGGACTTAACTCAAAGTTCGAAATGACTCAGAGCATCATGCTGCAAACTCCTTCAATCAGAGTCCTCCCTGTCCAAGAAATCATTGGTCAACTCCAACGACAGGAAGACAAGGCTAAGGGAACTGAACAAGTGAAAACTGATCAAAGCATCGCCCTTATGCTGACCAAAGTCATGGAAAGACTAAAGACCGATGAACATTCTGATGAAGAAAATGATGATGAGATCACGGCTCTTCTAACTCGTACTGTTAGGAATTTTCAGAAAGGCAAGTTCCCTAGGAAGGAGTTCAAGAGGGAACACAAGGAATTCAGGTGCTACCAATGCAATCAGATTGGTCATCTTGCTAAGAACTGCTCAAACAAGAAGGATGATGTAGAACCACAACAGAAAAAGGCGTTGGTTGCTACATCCACATGGGGCAACTTTGATGAAGAATCTGATGGGGAACCAGACGATCTATCTTCTGGACAGTGTTTAATTGCTGAAGCTTCCTCTGCTAGGGAACTCCTCTTCAGTTCCCCTGACCTTTGCCTCATGGCGTCTGACAACTCAAGCACTGACTCTGTCCCCTCCAAACCTGAGGTACTAGAACTCACTGAAACTCTTACTAAGTTTGATAAAAAGCACTTGATTAAATTAATTATCAAACTCAGTGAAGAAAACAACACCTTGCAAGAAAAGATTACTGAAAATGAAGAAGAAATTTCTTGCTTAACTGAAGAAAACGCTGTTTGGTGTAAGAAAGTTGAGGATGCCTCTAAATCCAGTATATCTTCGCATGCTATTTGCCCTACTTGTGACTTGCATGATAAATTGAATCTTGGTGAAAATTCCCATGCTAGTTCCTCTTCTGATAATGGTCTCTTACAGTCTATCATACGAAAACTTGATTCTCTAACTGAATGCATTCATGAAAAGACTATTAATCAAACTGTGTTTGTGAAAGCTAGAGCTGGTATAGGATACTCTCCTCGTGATCCTTCTGATACTCTATGTGATGCTCATTGTGATTCTGAGTTGGTAGCAAATGAAGTCCAGGCTAGAAATGAAAAACTTGATCTAGCTCTACAAACTGCTAAATGCAAGAATGAATACCTGGAAGAGAGAATTAAAGTTCTTGAAAATGTGTCAAATAAAAATCTTCCTTGTGCTCCTAATGATTCTAAGATACATGAGATGTATAAGGAAATTGGTCGCTCAGCTCCTAACCATCCCAGGAAGAAGATTGATCTAAGGGAAAGAAAGAAAGCCAACTCAGTTCCCTTCAGAAAGAAGGGTAAGTATCTCTGGATTCCCAACAACCGTGTTTGCTGGTACTGTGGGAACCAGGGTCACAACATTGATGAATGCAACAAGAAATACAGGGACGAGAAACAAGCTTCTGAGAAAAGGAATTTCAAGAGAAAGGACAATAGGAAGAGAACTGAAATCTCTGATTTGAATGACCCCTATTATTATTATTCTTCACATGGAACTCATCCTACTAATCTGCCTAGGACCTCCTCTCCTAACAAACCCGGGAACGGTAAACCGACCTGGGTTCGTAAGAAATGATGTTTAATGTCGCAGGTTGAAGTGAGCAAAGAAGAAAAATGGTACATAGACAGTGGAGCGTCTTGTCACATGACTGGGAACAAGAAGAAATTACACTCACTTCAGCAATACAACGGAGGAAAGATTTCCTTCGGCGACAAAAGGAAAGGAGCCATATGCGGCGTTGGATGTGTGGATCTCACTGAAAAGATCCAGGTAAGTGATGTTCACCTTGTTGATAATTTAGGCTTTGATCTAATGAGTGTGTCTCAGCTGTGTGATCAAGGGGAGAACCATGTCCTATTCACTCCCAAGGAATGCTTTGTGCTGAATCCTGAGACTCACAAAACCCTTTTGAAAGGGAAACGGTACAACAATGTCTATGTTGTTGACACAAGCTTCATCCCTGAAGAAAATCTTTGCTTGTCTACCATTGCTGATAGAACTTCCATATGGCACCAAAGACTTGGCCATGCTAGCCCTCTGCTTATTCACAAGCTCCACAAAAGGGAACTGGTGCGAGGACTTCCCTCTGTTCAAGTTGACAAGGACCACGTCTGCTCAGACTGTGTTAGAGGGAAACAGGTAAGAAGCTCCTTTAAATCTAAGTCTGTGATCAGTTCCTCTCTTCCTCTGGAACTGGTTCACATGGATTTATGTGGTCCCATGCGTACCCAAAGCTTTGGGGGAAACAGGTACATTCTGGTACTTGTTGATGATTTTTCACGCTTCACCTGGACTATATTTCTTAAATCAAAAGATGAAGTGTTTGATAGATTCTCTGCTGTGGTTCCTACTCTTGAAAACTCCCTTGGCCAAACTATTCGGGCCATACATTCCGATCATGGAACGGAGTTCAAAAATGCAAAGTTTCTAACCTTTTGCAGGGACAAGGGAATCTCTCACAACTTCTCTGCTCCTCGCACTCCTCAACAAAATGGAGTCGTTGAACGGAAAAATCGCACTCTAGAGGACATGTCTCGCACTATGCTCCTCTCTGCTGGTCTTCCTCATCGTTTCTGGGCTGAAGCTGTCAACACCGCCTGCTACATTCTGAATCGTGCTATGCTTCGCCCTATAACTGAGAAGACCCCCTATGAGCTCATCAAAGGCCGAGTTCCCAACATTTCTCATCTTCGGGTCTTCGGATGCAAGTGCTTTGTGCACAATAATGGCAAAGATCCTATTGGGAAATTTGATCCCAGAAGTGATGAAGGGATTTTCCTTGGCTACATCAGCAACAGCAAAGCATACAAAGTGTACAACCTTCGTACACAAAAGATGGAGGAAAGTGTTCATGTTGTTTTCAATGAGTCTGCTTTTTCTAACATGCAACAGGTACCCTCTATTCCTCACAGCGCTGATGATGATTCTGATGAAGCTGGACCTGCTGTCCCTGAGTTCACTCTCAACATGTCTGGGGATGACTCAGCTGAGCCGCCTTCTCCAGCCACTCCTACTGGCAACTCTGACTCTCCCTCTGGTGATGATTCCCCAGACTCAAATTCTCCTACTTCTGAGTCAGAGAATGCTGGGAACTCAGAGGCTACTACTGATGGGAACTCCGCTGATCAAACTGATGGGAACTCTGGCACTGCTTCTGCAGAGAACTCTGGTGATTCTCCTATCTCTGAAACTGAAGGCTCTCTGCCAACCCCTGCCGATGATTCCATTCCTGTTCCCAACTACAAGTACAAAGGCTCACATCCAGTGGATCTCATCTTTACTCCCTATAACAAGCCAACCACTACCACTCGTTCCTATCTGAAGAATTTTTGTGCCTTCAATGCCTTCCTATCCATGGTCGAGCCCAAGAACTACAAAGAAGCTCTCACTGACCCGGATTGGATCAATGCTATGCAAGAGGAACTTCATCAATTTGATAGGAATAAAGTTTGGCGTTTGGTTCCCTGTCCTCCCAACAGGACTATCATAGGAACCAAGTGGATTTTTCGCAACAAGCTTGATGATTCAGGGATTGTCACAAGAAACAAAGCTCGTCTTGTTGCTCAAGGGTACAATCAGCAAGAGGGCATTGACTATGACGAAACTTTTGCTCCTGTTGCTCGAATGGAGGCCATCCGCCTAATGATTGCCTATGCTGCTCACAAAGGCTTCAAGCTCTTCCAAATGGATGTCAAAACTGCCTTTCTCAATGGCGTTCTTCAAGAAGAAGTGTACGTCAAGCAGCCACCTGGGTTTGCGGACAGAGACCATCCTGACTATGTCTACTTCCTCGACAAAGCTCTCTATGGGCTAAAGCAGGCCCCTCGAGCATGGTATGACCGCCTTGCTCAGTTCCTGTTATCCAATGGATACAGAAGAGGTTTGATTGACAAAACTTTATTCTTGTTGGAAGTCAAAGATGATATCTTGGTTGTTCAAGTATATGTCGATGATATTATTTTTGGATCCACTAACCTCTCTCTTGTAGAAAAATTCAAGAATCTTATGAGCAGTGAGTTCGAGATGAGCATGATTGGGGCACTGACCTTCTTCCTAGGTCTTCAAGTTAATCAACTTTCAGAGGGAACTCAGGTCCATCAACAGAAGTATGTGAAGGAACTTCTGAAGAAATTCAAGATGGACACAAGCAAGCCTTTTGCCACTCCTATTTCCCCAGCAACCAAGCTCACGCTGGAAGATTCTGATCCAAAGGCTGATCAATCTCTGTATCGGCAAATCATAGGTTCCCTTCTCTATCTCACTGCCAGTCGGCCAGATATTATGTATTCTGTGTGTCTTTGTGCTCGCTTTCAGGCTGATCCTCGCACTAAGCACATGGCGGCTGTGAAAAGGATTCTTCGCTATCTGAAGGGAACTGACAATCTCTGTCTATGGTATCCCAAACACTGCGACTTTGAGCTCATCTCCTACACCGACGCTGACTATGCTGGATTTCTTCAAAATCGGAAAAGCACTTCTGGAATGGCTCAATTCCTTGGCCCTTGTCTGGTCTCCTGGGGTTCTAAGAAGCAAACGTCCATTTCCCTCTCAACAACTGAGTCAGAATACATTGCTGCTGCTGCGTGCTGTGCTCAAGTCCTATGGCTCAAACAGCAACACGCGGACTTTGGTAAATCCTATGGCCCTCTCAAAATTCTTTGTGATAACACTAGTGCCATTAGCATCTCTAAAAATCCTGTCTTTCATTCCAAGTCTAAGCATATTGACATAAGGCACCATTTTTTGAGAGATAATGTGGAAAAAGGGATCATTGTTATGGAACATTGTCGTACTGAGGAACAAATTGCTGATATATTCACTAAAGCCCTTAATCGAGAACCTTATGAGTATTTTAGACTCCTTCTTGGCATGATTTCCATTGATTAGAGGTTCTGGGTTCCCTTGGCTATTTCCCTGGTCTTGACTAGATTGTTGATTTATTAGTTTACCTGGTAACTCGTTGGGAACTGTGTTTATTGCATTTCTTGTCCCTCTCTGCATTCTTGTGCTCATTGTTATGTCTTCAGAGGTGCTATATTCATGCTTTCATATGTTATGTGGACTTCATTTGTGCTCTTATTTCAACAATATATAATCAATCTGATCTCTGAACCCTCATAATAAGCCGAAATGATGATTGATTATAAGCTAACCCTGGCCTGGCTTTCCTAGTAGTTCCCTATGATCCATGCTTTATTTGTCCACAACTGGGAATTTACTAGCTTAGCGTCAAAAATGCCTTCCTGATATTTTTCATGCTCTTGGATGTGTTCTCTTCATGTTTTACATTCCCCACATATATGCATCCAAGAATTTCCCTAGCCAGGAACTGATAAGGAACTATGGGGGGAACTGGTTGTGCTTCTTGCCGTTTGATCTCTGACGCTGCCTCGATTCCCGGTTTTTTTCTGCTCAGAGTATTTATGGCAACTTGAAAGCAGTAGCCGTTGGAGATTATTTCTGATGGGACTTCTTTCCATCCGTTGGAGTTTTGGATAGAATTTGGGAAATTCTTATCTTCGTCATTAAGGAAATTCTGGAAGATCCGATCTTGTAGTCGTTGGAGATTTTTGGAAGATCTGCTGCTCTATTTAAGGGGAACTATGCACTATTACCAGGTCACCGCTGATCATCTCTGTGCTACACGTGCCCACTGGTGATGGCTTCTTCCAAATCACCAAGAAGAACTAGCCCTCCAAGAAAGAAAACTTTGTCCAGTTCCTCTTCGGCCCCAATCCCCCAAAAGATCTCCACACAAAATATCTCTCCCTCCCCATGAAGCTGCTACACTCCTTCCTCATCTCCAATGTCATTCCTCGCCAGGAAAAGAGGAATCAAACTCAGATTGCTGAAGTGGTGTTTATGGAGAAGATGCTCTCTGGCGAGCGCCTGGATCTCCCCCGGATTATTATGCTGCATATGCAAGCCTGCCGCTCCCACACATCTCACTCCCTACCCTATCCGACGGTGATCAAGGCCATCCTGTCCTCTCTCAACTCCTACCCGGCTGATCCCACTGAGTCCCAGTTTTCGCACCTCATGGACGTGGCTTACATCAATAGCCTCAGTGTGGATGTGGTGCCGGAGGTCAAGCCCAAGAAAACTCGAGCTGCTGAGTCTGAGAGTGCGGAACCCGCTTTGCTGTCCTCCAACGCTGATGTTTATGCCGCTCTTAGGGAACTCACCTCTGCCATCAGGGAGCTCGCTGCTAGGATGCCTCCCCGTTCCCCCTGATGCTCTTTTGTCAGTTTCTGGCTTAGATTCCCTAGGATTTCCCCTGCTTATTAGCTGCTCTGCGTTGTTGGTTACTTTCTTTCAGCATTGTTGTTTGTTTCCCTTGCTTGTGTCTGCTATATATTGTGCCTCTTTTGCTTAATTAATGAAATCATTTTGCTAAGTTGTGCCTTGTTCTTGCGATTGACATGTTTCCCTCTGAGTTATTCTCTGTTTTATACTGTATCTAATCTATCTTTTCGATGATGTCAAAAGGGGGAATAGATTCTGGAATCCTGGAACCAATAGGACTGGTATCGTGTTAAGGGGGAACTAAGTATCATTGTCAAAAATTAAGGGGGAACTATGAAGCAATCTCCTCAGTATCTTTGCTTCCATAATCTAACTCCTTTACTGCCTATTGGTTATATGCTTATATGTTGGTATTTGTTTGTCATCATCAAAAAGGGGGAAATTGTTGGAATGGAACTTTTCGAACCTCAGTTCCCATGAAGTTCCCTTCCTCTGTTTCTCTTGTTTTGACGATGACAAACACTTGAGATTAACTGGCTTCTCTAGTGACTTATGAACAGGTGAAAAGATAAGGGAAATCAAGTCCAAGTGAGCGCAGATCAAGATCAAGGGAACTGGATGGGAATCGCGTCGGTGGTTTCCCAGAATCATCAACAGAATCTTTGAAGAAGATTTTCTCACCAAATCCGGATGCTATCAAATGAAGATCTTGGCCGATTTACATATAGAATATTCTTATAGGATTATGTAAATTAGGATTTGGGTGAGAGAATATTCTGTGTCTTATTTTGTTAAGATATAAAATACTCCATCATGTATTTACGGGATTTGTTTGTTCAAGGGATTCTCTTCCGAGATCTTTCCTTGACAAATAAGTCTTATATATACATGATGTTGCTGGTGCAATTAGGTCATGCATTTTACGAGCTCTCAAAGTGCATCAGAACTAAAGAAGAAGAAAGAAGAAAAGCTGAGTCGAAGTAAGTCTTTGTGTGTTAATTTGTGATTGACTAGGGAACTGGGGTTAGCCTGAGAGATAGGTTTGAACTGCTGAGTTCGGAAGTTGTAATCAAAGTTAATATACAAGTAGACTTTTCAATCCTCGCAAGAGGGGTGGTTTTTATCCTAGATAACTAGTTGGTTATCAAAGGTTTCCACCTTAAGTAATTTGTCTTGATAACTTGCCTTATTTGTTATTCCGCTGCCCATAGGAACTGAACACCTTTGTGTCTCAGTTCCCTTGATTCTAACGCACAGATCCTACAACGGCGTCTGAAGCTGAAAGGTACGCCTCAGCAGGCCAAGGCCTGCGAAATCTGTCATGACGACTTGCATCCTACTGATTCATGTCCTACTCTACAAGAGGAGGTGAATGCAGTGGGAGGATATCAGCAGAGGCCCAGGCATGATCCCTACTCCAACACTTACAATCCTGGTTGGAGGGATCATCCCAATTTCAGATGGAGAGACCCGGAGCAGAATCAAGGTCAAGTGCAACAACAGGGTAACCCTCCACAACCTAGGCAACCCTATGTGCCTAGACCGCAAGGGCAGAATTCGAATCCTTCATCGTCTGTGGAAGATATGATGAAGATGATGATGCAGAGCAACATGAGCCTTACTGCGAATGTTGCCGAGTTGACCAAGAGCCGCATGCAGTTCCAGGAAAGTATTCAGAGTACACAAGCTAGCATTCAGAACCTGGAAAGACAATTTGGTCAAATCTCTCAAGTGGTGAATAAACTGGACGCGAAAGATTCTGGTAAACTTCCATCTCAAACGGAAGTGAACCCGAATATTCGGAATGTCAGTGCTGTGACTTTGAGAAGTGGGAAGAAGCTTGAAGAAGATAGGTCTGAGGTCCCCAAGGACGACCACGAGGATTTGGAGCAGAATAGTGACGGCGACCACCGCGAAAACGGCAACCGCCGCGAGACTCACGGCGCCCGCCGCGAAAGGGACGCTGCTCTCGACCTGGAAGAAAAAAATCACAACGACCGCCGCAACAATTACGGCGACCGCTGTGACGGTGAAATTTTTCTCGGAAATCCTGATGACATTAACGGCGACCGCCGCGAAACACACGGCGACCGCCGCCCCTCGGATAGCGAAGTTGAAGCTAAGAAGGAGTCTGAAACTCCGAATTTTCCTGATTGGAAACATGTTCCACCATTCCCGTCTGCTTTGAAGCGCACCAAGCCACTTGCGCAGGACAAGGACATGTTTGAGATGTTCCGAAACGTCGAGGTCAACATTCCTCTTCTAAATTTGATCAAGTCTGTCCCCCGTTATGCCAAGTTCTTAAAGCAGATGTGCACAACAAAGAGGAACCAAGACAGAAATAGCAAGAAGAAGGTAAAGGTAAGCGAACATGTCTCTGCTGTGTTTGAGAAGCGCTTACCCAAGAAGTGTGGTGACCCAGGTATGTTCACTATCCCTATCACTATTGGAGGCACCAAGTTCAATAAGGCTATGCTCGATTTAGGTGCTTCCATCAATGTTTTACCTTCATCTCTCTGTGAATCCTTGCGATTGGGACCTTTGCATGCAACTAATATTTCCATTCAGTTAGCTGATCGATCTAGTGTGCGTCCTATAGGGATTGTAGAGGATGTCTTGGTTATGGTTGGTGATCTTACGTTTCCTGCTGATTTCTATGTGCTTAATATGGAACATGACAAGCATGCAGCCCCTATTCTGTTAGGGAGACCCTTCCTCAAAACTGCTAATACCAAGATTAATGTGAGCACTGGTTCCCTAACTATGGAATTTGATGGCCAGACTATTAATTATAACATATATGAAGCCATGAAATATCCTTCTGATGATCATTCTTTGTGTGCTATTGACGTGCTTGAGCCTGTGGTGCAAGATGTTTTTGATGATGACCACTTGGATGATATGCAATCCATTATTGTTGATTTTAGTTTGGATTTTACTCTATCTGCTGACGTGCAGGAAGTTGTCAATGAGTTGGATGCTTACTATAAGCTTCCTTCTGAGCTACCAGGTAAATCACCTCTGCCACTAACCCTGCCTAGTGAGAAACTTTTGCCCTCTATTGTGCAGGCACCAGTGATTGAGTTGAAACAACTTCCTGACCACCTCAAGTATGTGTTCCTGGGAGACAAAGAAACTTTGCCAGTGATCATCTCCAACAAGCTCACCAAGGAACAAGAAGACAAGTTGGTGGTGGTTCTTAAGGAGTACAAGACAACAATCGGTTGGACCATTGCTGACATCAAGGGAATCAGCCCTACCACCTGCATGCACCGTATTCTGTTGGAAGGAGAGGAGAAGCCTTCGAGATAACCCCAGAGGCGTCTGAATCCACCCATGATGGACGTTGTCAAGAAGGAAGTACTGAAGCTTCTGCAAGCAGGTATGATCTTTCCTATTTCTGACAGCAAGTGGGTTAGTCCTATGCAGGTTGTTCCAAAGAAAGGAGGGATTACAGTGGTGGAGAACCAACATGGAGAGCTCGTTCCCATGAGACTACAGACAGGCTACAGAGTGTGCATTGACTACCGCAAGCTGAACGCGGTGACCAGGAAAGACCACTTCCCTCTTCCATTCATTGATCAGATGCTCGAGAGACTGTCGGGTCGTGCATTCTATTGTTTCCTGGATGGATACTCAGGCTACTTCCAGATAGCCATTACACCTGAGGATCAAGCGAAGACGACATTCACTTGTCCCTTTGGCACTTTTGCCTATCGCAGGATGCCATTTGGGTTGTGCAATGCTCCAGGGACTTTTCAGCGGTGTATGGTAAGCATCTTTTCTGAGTACATTGAGCACTTCATAGAGGTATTCATGGATGATTTTACTATATACGGTGACAATTTTGATGCATGCTTGAACCATCTATCACTTGTGCTTGCAAGGTGTGTTGACACCAATTTAGTGTTGAATTCTGAGAAGTGTCACTTTATGGTTGAGCATGGCATTGTTTTGGGTCATATTGTGTCGTCTAGGGGTATTGAGGTCGATAAGGCAAAGATTGAAGTAATTCAGTCTTTGCCCTATCCTACTAATGTTCGCGAAGTTCGTTCTTTTCTGGGCCATGCAGGTTTCTATCGCAGGTTCATTAAAGACTTTTCCAAGATCTCTTCACCTCTGTGTGACCTGCTGAAGAAGGAGATGGGATTTGAGTTTACAGCTGAGTATCGGGCAACCTTTGATGAACTGAAGGCTCGCCTGACAAGTGCCCCAATTATTCAGGCTCCTGATTGGTCTAAACCCTTTGAGATCATGTGCGATGCCAGTGACTATGCTGTAGGGGCCGTGCTAGGCCAAAAGGATGGTAGAGCTTCCTATGTGATCCAGTACACTTCTATGACGCTAAATGGTGCGCAGAGGAACTACTCCACCACAGAGAAGGAGATGCTTGCTGTGGTATTTGCTCTTGAGAAGTTCAGGCAGTACCTCCTTGGTACAAAGGTCTTTATCTACTCCGACCATGCTGCTCTGCGCTATGTCATGACGAAGAAGGAAGCCAAGCCACGGCTGATCCGGTGGATCTTATTACTCAGCGAGTTTGATGTGGAGATCAAGGACAAGAAGGGTGCTGAGAATCTTGTTGCTGACCATCTCAGCCGAATTGTCCAGGAAGATAGCACCCCACAGCCTCAGATCCAGACGAGATTCCTTGATGAGTCTCTATTCAGGCTGACTACCGTAGAGCCTTGGTATGCTGATTTGGTGAATTTCCTCACCACAGGTGAATTCCCTCCGCCCTTCAACAAGGCTCAGAGGGACAGGCTGCGCAGTTCAGCCAGATTCTTTGTCTGGGACGACCCCTACCTATGGAAACATTGTTCTGACTTGGTAATTCGTAGGTGCATCCCAAAAAATGAGATAAATTCTCTCCTTACTTTTTGTCATTCTGAGGCATGTGGTGGACACTTTGGGGTACAAAGAACCGCACGGAAGGTACTTGAAGCAAGATTTTGGTGGCCTTCCATCTTCAAGGATGCGCATAACCACTGTAAATCCTGTGACAAGTGTCAACGGGTTGGAAATATATCTCATAGGGATGAGATGCCACAAACAGGGTTGATTTTCTGTGAAATCTTCGATGTTTGGGGTATTGACTTCATGGGACCGTTTCCTACCTCTTGTGGTAACATATATATTTTGCGTGCGGTGGACTACGTTTCCAAGTGGGTGGAAGCGAAGGCCACCAGGACTGATAATGCTAAAGTTGTTGCAGATTTCTTGAAGTCCAACATATTTACCAGGTTTGGAGTGCCAAAAGCTCTCATCAGTGATAGAGGAACTCACTTCTGCAACAGGACAATCACTGCGCTGTTACAGAAATATCATGTCACGCAGAGAGTTTCTACCGCCTATCACCCTCAAACGAACGGGCAAGCTGAAGTGTCCAACCGGGAGATAAAGTCCATCTTGGAGAAGACGGTGTCTCCCAATAGAAAAGACTGGAGTTTGAGGCTTGATGATGCACTGTGGGCATACAGGACAGCTTACAAGACACCGATTGGTATGTCTCCCTTTCGGTTGGTGTTTGGTAAGGCTTGTCACCTTTCAGTAGAGCTAGAACACAAGGCATATTGGGTTGTCAAGAATTGTAGCATGAAATTGGATGATGTTGGAGAGCTTCGTAAGTTACAATTGCAAGAGCTAGAGGAAGCTAGGATCGAGGCTTATGACAATGCCACTCACTACAAGGAAAGGACTAAGGCCTGGCATGACAAGAACTTAGTGAGGAAGGACTTCAAAGTTGGAGACAAAGTCCTCTTATTTCAGTCACGCCTTAGACTTTTCCCAGGCAAGCTGAGATCGCGCTGGGCAGGACCATATTATGTGGCCAAAGTCTTCCCACATGGTGCCATAGAGCTGTTTGATTCGGTAGCGCAAACTTTGTTCAAGGTGAATGGGCAAAGAGTGAAGAAATACCATGAAGGTTTTACCAAGGACACCATTGAAGAGGCGTTCCTGAAGGAACCCGAAGCTGAAACGTGATTGAGCCAGAATGAGGTCGAGCCACGACGTTAACTACAGCGCTTCTCGGGAGGCAACCCGATGATTAGGTAGTTTCTTTCCCTTTCCCTTAATCACTTTTAGTTGTTTTCCTTTTGTTTTTGCATTTTGTGTCGAACTCACCTGCAAGGACGTGAGAAAAACGAAGAAGGTGTTTACGGCGACCGCCGCTTAATTACGGCGATCGCCGTTAATTGCTCAACCAAGGGAGCTGCCTACGACATGAGAACGGCGACCGCCGTTTAATTGCGGCGACCGCCGCCCTCTCCACGGCGCCCGCCGTTTTCGCCTTCCTCACTCACGCTGTTTGCAGCAAAATGACAGCGACCGCCGTTTTAATACAGCGATCGCCGTCGTTTCAGGTTCGACTACTATCCCTTGTTTTTAACAATTTGAAAAAGAAAAAAATTGGGCCCCGAAAAAATCCTAAACGGGGCGCAAAAGACAAAAATAAAACCCCCGAAAAGACCTTAAACGGGGAGAAAAAAGTCAAAAATCAGATAAAAAAGGACCCCAAAAACACCTTAAACGGGGTGCAAAAGGCATAAAAAGAAACTCGTTAAAACCAAACGGGGGTAAAAGCCAAAAAAAAAAAATGGACCCCCTGATCTGTAAAATAACCCAACCCCACCCCTACCTATCATTCTACCCCTACCCACTCTCTCTCCCCCTTACTGAACCTCTCAAACCCTAGCCCCCCCCCCCCCAAATTCCGGCGCCCGCCGCACCAGGTTCTCGTCCGTCGCCAGCCCGCTGCCAGCCACGAACCACCCGGCGACCGCTGCTGTCCAGATTTGTCGAAGCTGCGAAAACTTGTTCACGGCGACCGCCGCATTCATCGCAGCGACCGCCGCTCCTAGCAGCGACCGCCGTATTCAACGCGGCGCCCGCCGTTTCATCGCGTTCTGGTGATTTCTGACCCTCTTCTGCTTTTAGTTGTTGTTGCTGCATATTATTGTGATGTATGGACTATTGAAGAGCATGTTTTCTTCTCGGAAGAAATCGTCGGGGGTTGAGGCATCCCGTAGTAAGGTTGAGGAGTCCCGTCGGAAGATTATACTGGATAAGGACTTGCAGTCTACATTATTCGTCGACCCAGACACTATGCGGGAATTGAAGATTTATGAATGCACACGGCAGCTGTTTGTTAACGGCGGGTTGGGTAGTTTCTACCATTTTGCGGCACCCACCTTCCCCGCCTGGACTGTGGAATTCCTGGCTAGTTTTGAGCACCACTGTGATACGGAGAGTATTACTTTCAGTCTTGATGGGAGCCGACACTCTATGTCCTATACGGACCTTGATACAGCGCTTGGGATTACCAGGCCACCATCTTCTGAGAGGGCGTGGGCGGACGCCAATGAGTTCTTTACATTCTGTTATCACTCTACAGGGACTCGTGTATATGATCCGCAGGGAGGAGAGTACAATTACAAGTGGTCGCATCCGGGCCTGTGCCTAGCACATAAGGTGGTGCGGATGGCCTTCCATGGCCAGTCCGAGTTAAACAAGGTCCCATACGACGACTTGTATGCAGTATGGAGTATGACCCCTGAGTGCCCCTTGGTGTGGGATTGGCGCTCCCACTTTATTGCTTCATGCAGACAATTCCAGGATAACAAGGGGCAAAAGATCATCATTGGGGGAATGATCACTTTGATCGGCCGTCACCTGGGCCTCGAGCAACCCGACCCTTCCCAGCAGCTCTCTGCTGCCTTTAGATATGATTGGAGGCAGCTCAAGACGTCCACTGTTGTGTCTGGGACCGGGTCGAACCCGAAGTTCTGGCTGTATGGCTCGCGAGGCTGTTACCAAATCCCCATCCCTTTCCCCTTTGAGGTGACCTGTGGCCCACGCTGCAGGGATTTTGATGTGCGCCGACACCGTGTGGGAGCTGGTGGTGGTTCAGTCGCAGGTCGTTCAGCCGCTGGTTCTTCTGCTATCCTTGTGGCACAGCCTGATGAGGGTGATGATGACAGTGATGATGAGGATGATGATGAGGATACCGCTATGCCCGAGGTGCAGGCTGCCGCTACTGCTGTGCCGCGTGGAGACTATCAGCGGCAGATGTGGGAGATGGTCCAGGACATTGACACGCGCCAGCGGTCCATTCAGTCGGACCTCGCTGGGTATCACCAGGAGTTCATTGACTTCCGCCAGGAGTCAAGGGATCATTACGTGACGCAGGCCCAAGACATCCATGCACTGGAGGAGCAGATGAGGCAGTGGAACCTTTTCATGGGTTCCAAGTATCCAGACTTTCCACCGCCGCAGCAGTAGTGGTACATTCTTTCCTTCCCCTCTTTTACTATGTCTGATTTCATTGAGGACAATGCTTATTTTAAGTGTGGGGGAGGTGATTATGTACTTATGTATTGCTTTTATCTAATGAAAAAAAAATGAAAAAAAAAAGAGCCACAAAATGAAAAAAGGCAAATAAAAACCCTGGGATGGACTGAAAACCCGAAAGGGCGGTCCAGGTAAAAAGCAGGTAATCCGACAGGCATTAGGCCTGGGCAAAAGTGGATTCAGAGTGATGTGAGGCGGTGAGTCCATCTATGATAAAATGAAATGAGTGGCTAGGATGAAAACCCGAAAGGGCTCCTAGGCAAAATGAGTGAAAAGAAGAGGAGTGTTTTCTAGGATCCCATTTTACCGGCGGGGCGACATAAGAAGAGGAGACAAAGAAGGATTGTCGGGTAGGTCACTTTGGGAGACATAAGGAGTCATAGATGGAGGTTAGGACTAGTGGCTACTTACATTTTTGGATGACCGGGATAAGCTTGGGGGAAGTATTCTGCTTGCCCTTAAGCTTGGATGTGTGTCGTGTTTGCTACTGAGGAGTATATTGTTATTGTTGTGTGCTTGTGTTGATGTTGTGCTGATTACGATGCTGGAGTTGAGGGTGTAGTTGTGTTGTGGTCGGTTGGTTGAGGGATGTTGAGCTTTCATGTAGATGCTTTTACTCTTAGTTGCAAGCTTCTTTACATGTTGATGATCTAGGTGCTTCATTGGTAATGGATGGTAGTTCTCTATCCACTCGAGACGAGTAGAGATTCAAGTGTGGGGGAGTTTGATACACACGATTATGTTGTGTGTATTGACGGAGTTGTGGCATGATTTTAGTGGTGTTTTAGGATGCTTTGGAGGTGATTTGGAGACTTGGCGAGGAGGTGCGGAAGTTGCATTTTTGGAGCCTTAGGAGCTGAGGAGCGAAGGATGAAGAAGCAGAATTGCGGCGACCGTCGTGGAAGGAACGGCGACCGTCGTTAATTGCCCTGGAGAGACCTTAGCTACGACCTGGAAACGGCGACCGCCGTTTAATTACGGCGCCCGTCGCATTTACGGCGATCGTCGTGGGAGAAGCAGCGGCCGCCGCCGCTGACGGAAGCATCGCCGAGCCGATTTCCTTTTCGGATCTATTTTATATTACTTTATTATGTTTTTATTATTTCTTTTTAGGATAATTTCAGATTGTTTTCCTTTGGTATTTAAGGGTTGAGAAAACTTGTTTCTTCTATCTCGGAACCCTAATTTCTTATTCTACGTATTCTCTTGCTATGAAGAACTAAGCCTCTCTTGCTTAGTCAGACATTGAAGCTTTTCGTGTGATTCAGTTGTGAGATTCTTATTCCTAATCTATTGCATGGTTTTTATCTCTTCTCTTGTTTGATTTCGTAAGATTGATATTGATAATTTCTAGTCTGATCAACTAGGGTTTGTCGTTATTTATCTATTGCTAGGTTTAGATTGTTACTGGTTGAGCATATCTATTCCATAGTAGCAACTGTATCGTGTTAGTAACTGGTTGTGCTAATCTTATGCAGAAGAGAATTGATTTACATTCTAGGGTAAAAACTGGTTGTTTTATTCTAGGGTTGTATCCAACTATATTCTTATCCGTAAGGCTGCTATTAAACTGAATCTTGATAGTTTCAGGGTTGTTTAATTAGTTAGTTCTAATAGTATCTGGTTGTGCTATTAGTTACATCTGAAAAGGAATTGGAATTACCATTGCATGCGATTTTGAGTAGTATCTATGATCAACTTGTCATTCGAATAGTGGATATTGTTTGACTGAGTGTTTTCCCAATAACTGATTTCATCACCTTTAATTGCTTATTTACCATTTGCATGCTTGGCTACTAAAACAAACCAATAAAACCCCCCTTTGGTTGCTTTAAATTACATATTGCATACTGCGATAGACTTTGTTTCCCTGCGGATTCGACCCTTACTTACCTAGGACTACGTTTTAGGGTTTGTTTGGATACTTTGCATAGTAGGAATTAGAACGGCAAATTCCTATTATCAGAAACTATCCTTGCCAAATGGAACCGGGTTGCTTACGCTGATCAAAGGAGGGACTTCACCAGATGCAGCTGCTTTATGAACCTCTTAGCTGAACCTGGAAAGAGCCACATAATCACTTTCAGAGAACACTTTCACTTCTCATGTGCGTGGCTTTGCTGTAATGCATATTTGAAACAATACTATTTTGAACCATTGTACAATGTCTTCATATTAATGTACTCAATGAAAATGAATCCATACATGAACCCTATATGTGAAAATCTCTTTTACCTCACTCTACTGATGCTAAATCGGTACCTGAAAATCTGCTATCACATGAACAGAAATTACTTAAACCAATACTATTTGAATAGGAAATATGCAGACTACTATTATATGAGCAACACTAACACCATATATTCTGCTACGGCAGGGAAGGAAAAACTTAAACATTATGGGAATGAAAGGTTTGGAGAGATTACTTCAAATTCCATGTATCTCTCCCCTTTTGCAACAAGCCTGAACTTATGGACAATAAGAAATATGACAAATTTTATCCTCTTTGATTTTTTTTTATGAAAATATCTGTCTGGAATTGTAGAGGGTTAGGCAGAAAAAACCTATGGGCATATATTGAATCCTTTTGCAAAATTGAAAAAATTCAACTATGTGCGATACTTGAAACAAGAACAGAAAAACAACCGAACGAACGTACATGGAAAAAAGTCGGATTTGATGTTTTTCATTTTACACCGGCAGCTGGATTTTCAGGAGGTCTTTGTATTATGTGGAAAACATATCAACTGCCCAACGAACTGAATGAAATAGAACATAGCAGTACGAGATTCTCTTGTTTAAAATATACGAACACAATAACAAAAAATAAACTCATGCTTATAATAGCATATGCACCACCGAATGAAATAAACAAAAACTCTTTCTGGAGTAAAATCATTACTTTTATTACTCATTGCCTGATTCCCTGTATACTCTTGGGGGATTTGAACGAGATACAAGATCACACTGAAAAAAGTGGAGGGACGCTTACGCAAGCAACCAGATTCAATAGATTACTCAATATAAAAAATGACTGTGAACTCATAGATATCCCAACAAAAGGAAACACCTTTACATGGCGTAAAAATAAAACCGAAATCAATAACACCTATGAAAAACTAGACAGGACCCTAGTACAACACCAAATACTACAATGGTACCCAGATCTTTGTACTAAAAAACATGCTTTCACAACATCTGACCACTGCCCTATATCAATTGAACTTACTACACCTACCCACTTCAAAAACCAACCCTTTAAGTTTGAAAAAGTATGGATGACCAGACACGATTTTAGAAATGTGGTTAAACAAGCCTGGAGATCATGCTTTCATAGATCCAGGATGTACGACCTTACCAGGAAAACATTAATACTCAAAAAATTAGCCAAACGGTGGAACAGAAACACCTTAGGAAACCTATTTACACAACTCAATAAAATTGAGGAAGAACTCACATCAATACAAAAAATCATTGCAATCAATACTAACAGAACCCTGGCCAATAAACAAACTAGACTCATTAAAATAAATCTACTCACTTTCCAAAACCAAATTGG
This sequence comes from Rheum nobile, assembly GCA_027886185.1. NCBI lineage: Eukaryota > Viridiplantae > Streptophyta > Magnoliopsida > Caryophyllales > Polygonaceae > Rheum > Rheum nobile. The sequence continues at coordinate 10,295,022 of WOAB01000563.1, read as the reverse complement.
AACCAAAGAGCAAAAACTAAACATATTAAATTTAATGATACCAATGCCAGTTATTTCCATAAAATAGCTACTGGCAAAAGAAATAGAAAAATTATTAAAGAAATCCTAACAAATGAAGGAACAAATATAATTGGAGAAGAAAATATTAGAAATGAAATAAGAAATGACTTCATAAAACATTTCAAGAGCACCCAAATCAATCAAAACGTTCTAAAAGAACAACTCGAACTCATTCAGACTGAAATTACCCATGATGACAACAAAGAACTCACCCAACCAGTAACAAATGAGGAAATCAAAAAAGCTACCTTTGATATTGGCCAAGATAAATCTCCTGGTCCTGATGGCGTGACAGCTGAATTCTATCAAAAATATTGGGACATTGTGGGCCCCTCTGTCATCCAAGCAGTGAAAAGCTTTTTCCTATCCGTAAAAATATTGAAACAAATAAATCATACTTTTATAACTTTGATTGCCAAATATGACAACCCAAACTCGACCAATCACTACAGACCTATTAGCCTCTGCTCTACAATATACAAAATTATTTCAAAGATTTTAACAGAATGACTCAAAAACAAAATGGAAAAAATAACACACACCCTTCAAGGAGCCTTTGTCTCAAACAGATCGATCCAAGATAACATCTTTATTGCCCATGAAATCTTCCATTCCTTTAAATCTAAAAAGGGAATTGAAGGATACATTGTAATCAAACTTGATATGGAAAAGGCATATGACCGAATTGAATGGAACTTCATTATTGAGGTTATGAAGAAATTTGGATTACGCACAACCTTTATTAACTGGATAACAGAATGCATTTCCTCGGTATCTTTCTCGGTACTCGTGAATAATGGACCTACTGAAATTTTCGTGCCTGAAAGAGGACTGAGGCAAGGTGATCCTTTCACCCTTTCTCTTTATTCTTGGGGCAGAAATACTCGCTAGAAAATTACAAAAAGCCACAGATCGACCAAATAAACCCCTAGGTTTCCAACTAACTAAAAACGGAAAAAGAATTCCTTTCCTGGCCTTTGCGGATGATATTATGATATTCTCCAAATCAAAACAAGAAAATTGCAAGGAAATCAAGAAAATAATCGACGATTACTGTCAAATCTCAGGACAAAGTGTTAATTTTCATAAATCGGTCTTTCAAGTCACCAAGAAAGTACCGACCATAAGAAAACAACAAATACAAGGAATTCTTACAATTACAAATATGATATCACTAGACAAATACTTAGGCTGCCCTATTATTAATGGGAAGGTCAACGCTACAACCTTTGGAGATATGATAACTAAATCCAGAACACAATTAACAAAATGGAAGGTGAATTCCCTATCCCAAGCAGGAAGAACCACACTAATAAAATCAAATCTAGCTACTAAACCAAACTTCATTATGCAAAGCTTCATGCTACCAAATTCAACACAAAACGAACTCGACAGAATCAACAGAATGTTCTTCTGGAATAAAGACTCATCCTACAAACCCCTTATTGGATGGGACAAAGTTTGCCAACCGCTTTCCATGAGGGGTCTTGGTATTCGAAAAACTAAAGATATAAACCATGCTCTCCAATACAAATTACTATGGAAAATTTTAGTTGAACCTGACAATTGATGGGTAAGAATAATCAAAGAAAAATACCTTAAAGAAACTCACCTATTATCCTATGATTACAACAAAAACGGATCATGGCAATGGGCCAAAATGATGAGCATCAAAAAAGATTTCCAAAAAGGACTCATTTGGCAAATAGGCGATGGAAAAACAATCAAATTCTGGACAGACAAATGGGCACTAAATGAACCTCTCTATAAGATTTTAAACCTTGCGCTAGGCACAAACCTAGATTGCAGAGTTCATGTTTCCGATATGTTATTACACCGGTCTCGGCTACTCTTCTCTTACATTAGGAGCTTCTATTAAGAATCTGACCCCAATTTTCACCTATGTTCTTGCAATTAGTTTGAGGTATCAATAAAAAAAGTACAGTATGTTTGGTGTTCAATTATCTAACTTGATAGTAGTTTTAAGATTGAAATTAGTCCTAGTTGACTTGAATGATGGAGAAGCTAGACTTAAGGAAGTTAAGTGACCAGATTAAGGCATTGGGAACCATTGTTGCAGTGCTTGGGGCGCTTATAGTAACTCTCTACAAAGGTCCAGCTTTGCTATCGCCACACCATCCGTCCACCTCAGCTCGGAAACTGCTCTCTGATGAGCAATCAAATTGGCCACTTAAAGGCCTTCTTCTTACACTTGATTTCCTACTAAGATCAGTACAAAACATTGTTCAGGTGAGCTAGTCTGAAATTTTGAACCCCTCACCAAAATCAATACAAGAAAAAACATTTCCAATTGCTTTGCAATAATCTCTATTTCATGTTCCGGGCTGATATGGCCACGTTGTACCCAGATGAACTACCCTTGGTGTTCTTCTACTCCTTGTTTGGGATGATCCAAACTAATAGAGTCCACTCTAGGTACTCTAGGTAAGTGTAGAGTTGCGGAAGCTTCAACTAATAGGAAATAATAAAGTTAATATGAACACACAAGATTTAACGAGGTTCGGCAAATTGCCTATATCCTCGGAGTGATACGCTTTTACTATATGAAGTAAATAACCCAACAACTTGTACAAACACAAGTTCGCCGTAGAAAAGAGTATATCCTTACAAAGAAATAAAACCTCTCCTTGTGTTTCTCTTTTTTCTCTCTTGCAGATGAAATTTTTTTCTCTCCTCTAGTTTCTCTTGTTTTCATATGATTAATTTCTCTTCTTATATTTTCTCTCTTATATAGGAATCGTATGGCTTTTGTAGCGGGGAGATGTACTTTTGAGTCCAACTGTCAAGCCCATCACATAAGCCCAAAGGGGTTCCATCCTAAAACCAATTGGCAATAGGAGGAGTGACCCATCTACTTATATATTAGGCTTGGATACCTCACACTTCTTATGTGAGACTCTCAATTGACCCTCAACAATCTCCCCCTCACTTGAGGGTCCCACAAACCACGCCGAGCCCCAGCCGAACCATCGGCTCTGATACCAATTGTAGCGGGGAGATGTACTTTTGAGTCCAACTGCCAAGCACAACACATAAGTCCAATGGGGTTTCATCCTAAAACCAATTGGAAATAGGAGGAGTAGCTCATCTACTTATATATTAGGCTTCGATACCTCACACTTTCGATATGGGACTCTCAATTAACCCTCAAAAGCTTTCTAACAATTGAAAATAGAAAAGCAATTTACTATTTTCTATCTCTATTGTTTATCACCAATAACACATTTAGCATCTCCACCTTTTTCTTCTCTTGTTATTTTCAACAAAGACAAAAATACCATGCTCACAATTTTCCACCTCGTACACAATTTGAAAAAAACCTCAAATTTTGGACGAATAAGAAAATAATCCATAGCGTGCATGATAGACTTCACCATCTAGGTTGCATCATTATAACCATGACTGCCTACGTACCCTTTGGCCAGGATCAAGCCAATCGTAGTTCTACTTGTCCTCCACATAGTCTCCACCTCACTTGTAAATGTCTTGAAAGACTATGCCCCTCTTGGGCAATTTAACATGGGTCAATCTGAAGCAATTCTCAGCAGTGTTGGAACTTACTGCATGTCACAACCTTGGCTAACATGTCTGTGGGATTTTCGTTTATATGTACCTTCATAAGAGAAATATCACCATCTTTTACGACATCTCGAACAAAATGATACCTGACATCGATATGCTTGGTACGAGCATGATGGACCTGATTTTTAGCCAAGTGAATCACACTCTGACTGTCACACCATAGATCCACACTATCCTGCGTCATTCCCAAGTCACACAAAAGACCTTTCAACCACAGTGCTTTCTTCACTCCCTCTACCATAGCCATATATTCCGACTATGTAGTTGAGAGTGCAACTGTAGCTTGTAGCATTGATCTCCAACTTATCGGAGCACCATATATCTTGAAAACATAACCAGTGGTAGATCGTCGTTTGTCTATATCACTTGTATAGTTTGAGTCGACAAACCCGCTAACTCGACATGTATTTCCACCAAAACGTAATCCGATATTAGTAGTACCCTTCAAGTACCTCAATACCCATTTTACTACTTCCCAATGTGCCTTACCAGGATTCACCATGAACCTACTGACAACACTAACTGCTTGTGAAATATTTGGACGTGTACACACCATAGCATACATCAAACTTCCAACTGCACTTGCATAAGGTACACCATTCATGTGTGCATTTTCTTGTGTTGTAACAAGAGATTGCTTACCAGAGAGTTTGAAATGTTGTGCCAATGGAGTCACCATTGACTTAGCATTTTGCATACCAAACCGATCAATAACCTTCTCAATGTAACTTTTCTGACTCAAGAATAATTGATAAGTTTTCCGCTCTCTTCTGATCTCCATACCCAGTATCTTTCTAGCAGCGCCCATGTCCTTCATATCAAACTCTTTACTAAATTTGACCTTCAACTTATTTATCTCCACCATGCTTCTTGAAGCAATAAGCATGTCATCCACATACAATAAGAGATAAATATAATCACCTCCATGAAGCTTTTGAATGTAGACACAACAATCATAATCACTTCTGAAGAATCCATGCTTAAGCATAAAAGAGTCAAATCGCTTGTACCACTGTCGAGGTGACTGTTTCAGTCCATGTAAGGATTTCTTCAAGCGGCATACATGACCTTCATTTCCCTCTACTTTGTATCCTTTTGGTTGATACATGTAGATTTCCTCATCCAAGTCTCCGTGCAAGAAGGCTGTTTTGACATCGAGTTGCTCTAACTCAAGATCACCATGAGCAACAATTCTCAAAAGCACCCGAATAGAAGTATGTTTTACCACAGGAGAAAGATCTCATTGTAATCCACACCTTCTTTCTGTGCAAAACCCTTGGCCACTAATCTTGCCTTGTATCTTATACCACCGAGCTTAGATGAATCTGATTTTCTTTTATACACCCACTTACAACCAATAGCAGTCTTTTCCTCGGGCAATGAGACTACCTCCCATGTCTTGTTCTTATGGAGAGATTCCATCTCTTCCTCCATAGCGACCAACCATCTCTCTCTATCAATATCTTTGATAGCTTGTTTTAAGGTGAGCGGCTCATCATCCTCCACCGAGAGTGCATATTCTATCAATACTTGCCCGTAATGTTTCAGAGGCTCATCAGACCCATACCTCTGAACTGGTTTATAACTCCGCCTTGGCCTAGTGGAAGCCAAGGTCTCTTGTTGTTGTTGTTGTTGTAGTACTTGTGCATTTTCCTGCTGAACCTCCTCATGTTCAAGCTCATCATTTTCTTGACAGTATGTGTCACTATGAGATTCCTCTTGATCATGACTAGAATCTGGTTGGTCCTCATATTCTTCTATCTCAACTACTTGAGATTTTAACGTCGTAACATCACCACCTTTGGGCACATCCGCTTTTGATAAAGTCATCATGGAGTTCTCATCAAAAGTAACATCCTTGCTGATTACAAACTTAGAATCATCTAAAGACCAAAGACGATAGCCTTTGACTCCTCTTGCATATCCCAAGAAAATTGCCTTCTTGGCCCTATTATCAAGCTTGTTATCCTTTACATAATAATAAGCGATGCATCCAAATACTATAAGTCTTCCATAATCTGCAATTTTTCCCGCACCCTAAAAGGAGTGTCTCCATCCAATGTTGAATGTGGAGATCGGTTCACAATATAAGCAGATGTGGCAACCGACTCCGCCCACCATTCACGGCCCAACCCAGATTTGGAGCACATACATCTAGCCTTCTCAAGTAGTGTATGGTTCAGTCTTTCTACAACTCCATTCTGTTGTGGTGTGTCTCTAACTGTCCAATGTCAAACAATGCCTTCTTCATCACAAAACTTCTTGAAAGCACCATCTGTGTACTCTGTACCATTATCAGACCTTAGTGTTTTCAGCTTCTTATCTGTTTTGTTCTCAACCATTGATCTCCATTGTTTGAATATCTCGAATACCTCATTCTTATGCTTAAGGAAATACACCCAAGCATATCTAGATTAATCATCTACAAACGAGACAAAGTACCTAGAACCACCTTTGGAAGCAACTTTATCCGGACCCCAAACATATGTATGCACATAGTCTAATACTCCTCTGCTTTTGTGGTTGCTTGTTGAGAATGTAACCCTGTGTGCTTTTCCATACACACAATGCTCGCAAAACTCCATGCAAGGCTTCTTCATGTTCTTCAACAAACCTTTCCTACTAGACAAATTTAGACCCTTTTCTGACATATGTCCAAGACGCATATGTCAAAGCCTAGTATACTTTGTTGGGTTTCTCTTACTTCCACTAGTTCCAACCGCTACATCGTCGGTAACTGTATTGCCAACAAGATGATACAAGTTTCCATGACGAATTCCCTTCATCACTAGCAAAGAACCACTAACAACTTTTAGAACCCCGTTCTCTCCAATTAGCTTGCAGCCTTTTGATTCTAAAACACCTAGAGAAATCAGATTTTTTATCAAATCAGGAACGTGCCTTACATCCATTAATGTCCTAACAATGCCATCATGCATCTTGATTCTGATTGTACCAATGCCTACCATCGTACAACCATGGTCGTTACCCATCAAAACGGTTCCACCATCCATGGCCTTATAGGAAGTGAACCACTTCCTGTTTGGGCACATATGATAAGAGCATCCAGTATCCAGAATTGAATTTTCATATGCTTTGTTAATAACGGAATAACATTCTACGCCCCACTCATCTGAAGCGACGCTAGCTTCGTGCATCTCATTTTGATTCCCCTTACTCTTGTTGTTTTTGTTCTTCCATTGTACCCTCTTATTACGACAATCCTTCTTCCAATGCCCAAGCTCACCACACTTGTAACAACGAGTTTCCGTTAGAGGTCTAGATTTTGATATAGACTTTTCCCTCTTACTATTTCCTCTGTCATTACCACGTCCTCTCGCAAACAAACCTTGTGCTTGTTCATTGCTCGCACTAGTCATACTACTAGTCGCCACCTTTCGTACATCATCTGCTAGAAATGCCGTTCTAGTTTCATCCATAGTTAGTGTCTCGCCCACAAGCATCAATGTTTGAACAAGATTCTCGTATGATTTCGGCAAAGAAAGCAAAAACATAAGAGCTTTATCTTCATCTTCAACCTTCACATCAATATCCTTCAAATTTTAAATTATCCTATCAAATTTGTTGATGTGATCACGGAGTGAAATTCCTTCCTCCATCTTGCAAGTATACAACTGAAACTTGAGATAAATTTGATTTGTTAGAGTCTTCGTCATGAAGTTTGCCTCCAACTTTTCCCATACACCTGACGCGGTTTCCTCGTCATCCACCATGAATGTGACATCTCTTTCAAGACATAAGATTATGGCAGTGTGTGCTTCTATATCGAGCTCATCCCAGTCATTATCCTTTATATCTCCAGGTTTCTTGTCCTTACCCAACAACGCCTTGTGCAATTTTTGAGATATTAACAGATTCTTCATTTGCATCCTCCAATAGGAGAAATCATTATTCCCATTGAATTTCTCAATCTCATACTTTCCAACTTTAACAATTCCGCTACTAGAAGCCATTGATTTCAAAATCGAACTTTCACCGCCTTAGACTTTGACTTGGCTCTGATACCAATTGTTGAGTAGTTGCGGAAGCTTCAACTAATAGGAAATAATAAAGTTAATATGAACACACAAGATTTAACAAGGTTCGGCAAATTGCCTACGTCCTCGAGGTGATACGCTTTTACTATATGAAGGAAATAACCCGACAACTTGTACAAACCACAAGTTCGTCGTAGAAAAGAGTATATTCTTACAAAGAAATAAAACTTCTCCTTGTGTTTCTCTCTTGCAGATGAATTTTTTTTTCTCCTCTTGTTTCTCTTGTTTTCAGATGATTAATTTCTCTTCTTATATTTTCACTCTTATATAGGAATCGTATGGCTCTTTAACAATTGAAAATAGAAAAGCAGTTTACTATTTTCTATCTCTATTGTTTATCACCAATAACACATTTAGCTTCTCCACCTTTTTCTTCTCTTGTTATTTTCAACGAAGACAAAAATAGCATGCTCACAGTAAGAATCTCACCTAAAGGATTGTGTTGCAAGGATCTCACAAACACAACAATTTGCTGAAGAAAACCTGCAACGTTTTGTGATATTACTAATTGAAAGATGATGCTTACAAAGTAGAGGCTTAGACTATATAAAGGGAAAACTAATAAATGTAATGGAAACTACTACGGCCACTAAACTACTAATGCAAACAACTGCATCCCACTAACTAATAATTCAATAAACAAGCAATAAGTAAATAGAAGCTAGAATTCAGGAAAGTGGAGCCTTCACTTCTTCCTACTGATTTGTTCTAAGTGGTGGAACCGTATCACAAACCGCCACAACGTCATTGTTTATGGTCAAAGGCCAAAGTGCATGGCACCTCAATCACAAAATCCAGATCATTGTTGTTTTGTATGCTATAAACACAACATCTACTCCACATTAAGGGTGTGTTTGGCACTACACACTTGATAAATGGCTATGCATTCAAAGGCTCATCTCCTTGATGAAGAGGTTTACTTGATGAATCTGCAGGCATTCTCGTTAAATGTAGTCACCCCGACTGTGATTACGTAGTGTCTACGCAAGAAAGGGCCTGTTTATGTGAGCATGTTCACCCCATTGAACGTGGCAGTCGCAACTCTCATGGGTTTCTATTCTTGGCAGATGACATTTATCTTGGCAGGTATGAGACTAGTTGTTAAAGTATTAGGGCCCGTTTGGTTTTATATTATAGGAAGGAATCTATACAATTTTGACACTATGATACATTGATCAAATTTTTCATATTGGATTGGGGCTCTAAACTTTGTGTGTCAAGATAAGGGAGAAAGGAAATGGTTTTATCGTTTTAAAATCCACTTTACTATTGGAGAAACAAATACCTCCATCATAGTGTCCAGAGAAGGGGGAAGAAAACGATTTCACCATTTTGATCAATGAATAATGACATTAAAGTGAACTAGATTCATTTTTTTCCGTTATTGTTTCGAGATATCAAACCAAACGGGCCCTTAATGTTTGTGTTATGTGCTACATCTGAATGCTTTTATGTATACGCAGTGTCGTTGGATCAGCGACAATTGTTGGAGTATAATTAATATTTCAAATGGGCTAATACGGTTTTGGACCAAATCAAAGGAAGAATAATGGGCTTGGAAGAGATTAAGCCCAAAACAATGGAAGTGGAGACTAGATAATTCTAGAATCAATCAAGGAGATGGGAGATTAAGGAGAAGTCTAGAATTTTAGGAAAAAGTGTGTAGTTATCCACTTTGTAATATGTGTAAACCTAGAATATTCTAGGGAAAGTTGTATTGGTGTTGTAGACCTATAAATAGGCATGTGTGGTAGCATTTTGGAGCATTGAGCAAGAAGCAAACTAAGTGTGTGTGCTCAAATGTAAGGGGTGTGAAGTTGTGTGAGGGTGTCCCATAAAATAAAGAGTGTTGTGAGCTACCCGTAAAACACCTCTTGTACATTTTCACTATATAATACAAAGTCGCTTTTGTATATTACGTCTTTGCTTCGGTGGGGTTCGGTGAGTGTAAAAAGGTTCTGAGGAGGGTTGATTCCCTAACAGTGGTATCAGAGTTGAGGTTGCCAGTGTTAGGTGATACGGGTTCAGTTCACTGGTGGAAGGATCTCTTGTTGGCGTGATGGCGGCCAGTTTGTCGAAGACGTTCGAGATCCCACTCTTTGATGGAAAGATCAACTTCACGTTGTGGCAGAGTACGATTCAAGACCTTTTGGTGAAACAAGGTCTTGATCAGGCATTAGAGGAGGAGAAGCTTGGCTCTATGAATGAGAGGGAATGGAGCAAAATCCAAAAGAAGGCGGTGAGTACAATCCGGTTGGCACTTGCTCCCGAGATCAAGTTCAGTGTGTTGAAGGAGACCACACCGAAAGCGTTGTGGGACAACCTCGAGAGCATTTACGCGTCGAAGTCGTTGATGAACCGATTGTGTTTGAAGATGGAGTTGTACTCACTAAAGATGCGGGAAGGAGGTAATTTTCACGACCACATTAACTCGTTTAATCAACTAGTATGTCAATTGATGAATGCAGGTGATAGTATTAAGGATGAGGAGCATGCTTTGTTGTTGTTAGCGTCATTGTCGGCGTCCTACAAGTCCTTGGTGCAGACGTTACTTGTAAGAAGGTCGAGTCTCACTCTAGATGAAGTGATGGCCGTTTTGCGGGAGAGTGAGAGGATGATGAAGAATGACGCTATCAACACTGGAGGGGATAGCATACTAGTTGCGGGGGAGCGTGAGCGAGAGAGGAGTCAAACGAGGAGGCAAGGTGACCCGAGATGGAGAGTAAACTCACGTCAGCATCGGGATTTGAGTGACGTTGAGTGCTACTACTGCGGGGAGAAGGGTCACATGCAAGCGAGTTGTCCTCGGATGAGGGAGGACTTGAAGAAGTTGAGAGAGACGTCCTTGCGGACGTGTAGTGGTGACTCCCATACGAATGTGGTCGGTGATGTTGGTGAAGAGGATGTATACTTGGCAACGAGTGATGAGGAGGTTGCCAAATCCGAGTGGGTGATGGACAGTGTTGCCTCAATGCATGTGTGTGGGGATCAAGCATTATTCGACACCTTGAAGAGGGATGTAGAGTTTGGTCACCTCAACTTAGCGGACGGAGAGAAGTTGAAGGTCGAGGGTACCGAAAGCATGACGATGAGGCTTCATAATGGTATAAGCCACACTCTTCATAATGTGAGGTACGTGCCTTCAAGCAAAGTTAACAACATCTCGTTGAATGCAATGATGTCAGAAGGGTGCAGGTTTGTCGGCACGTCTAAGTGGTGCAAGGTATTCATGGGGAGACGCTTGATCATGCGAGGCCGGAAGAACGAGAAGAATATATTTGTGGTGGATGGACAAGTCGTGCAAAGAAGATGTCATGGTACTATGATGGGGACGACAAAGAAGGTACGGTTTTCGAATATCACAGAGGTATTTGGAAATATTAATTAAGGGAGGAGTTGTTGGAGTATAATTAATATTTTCAAATGGGCTAATATGGTTTTGGACCAAATCAAAGGAAGAATAATGGGCTTGGAAGAGATTAAGCCCAAAATAATGGAAGTGCAGACTAGATAATTCTAGAATCAATTAAGGAGATGAGAGATTAAGGAGAAGTCTAGAATTTTAGGAAAAAGTGTGTAGTTATCCACTTTGCAATATGTGTAAACCTAGAATATTCTAGGAAAAGTTGTGTTGGTGTTGTAAGCCTATAAATAGGCATGTGTGGTAGTATTTTGGAGCATTGAGCAAGAAGCAAACTAAGTGTGTGTGCTCAAGTGTAAGGGGTGTGAAGTTGTGTGAGGGTGTCCCATAAAATAAAGAGTGTTGTGAGCTATCCGTAAAACATCTCTTATACATTTTCACTATATATATAATACAAAGTCGCTTTTGTATATTGCGTCTTTGCTTCAGTGGGGTTCGGTGCGTGTATAAGGGTCCTGGGGAGGGTCGATTCTCTAACAACAACAGCTATCGGGTTTTATGTAGTTATGTGGGGGAGAGGCAAGACGACGACAGATGCCATGTTTAAGAATAGTACTGGTTGCTTGGAACCTGCAACTTCTAACCAAGTGACTCCTCTCTTGCAGAGCTCACACACTTGAAACTCTCGTTTCCACAAGATGCAATGATCTTTTGAGGTGTAATATTGGACTTCTTAATGAAATATTGTCATATGATGTATGGTTACATCTTTCAATTTATTCCTTTATCTTTACTGGTAAAAACACACTAATTTGTCATGCTAAGAATCATTAGTTCAATAAAATTAATGGATCAATGATTATTTAGGGGTAATATCTAAGAATATGAATTTTGGAATGGTACTAAAATCTCAAGTGAGATATCAACATTCAACACTAAAGTCAAGAGATATTTTGAGATTGTTTGGTGTACTTTCACCAGCTTGTTAGCCAGAATAAAATACACAATGATGCTTGTAAACAAGATGCAGTTATCTCTGCTTCTTTTTGTCCTCATCTCTCTAATGACTCATTAATTACAATTTGATTCTACAAAGTCTGTGATACATGTGCCAACTGCCAACACATCTTAATTAATCTTGATCAATTTTATAATCAACATCTTGCAGCATTCTTTGCTGAACTAATTGCCTCCATCTGAAGCTGAGAAAGACCCGTACAGAGATGGCATCATGTTACAAGGAAGCTGTGCCATTCATGGCGATGGTAACGGTGGAATGCACCACCGTTGGGATAAATGTATTATTTGTTAGGATTCGAACGTAGTAACGAAGGAAAAACGAAGAGAAGAACACGAGAATTGTTAACTCAGTTCGTCAAAGAATTGACTACGTCTGGGAGCACTACCAAGCCAGGGTTTTCTCCTCTCAATAATGTGATGACAACGATAACGACGATCGAAGATTACAATTGATCAACTAGGGTTAAATAACAACACGGACTAAACCTAATGGGCCCAAGACGCAATACGCGAAAACGGCCCACCTAACTCCCGAAAAAGGTCCTGCACGGTTAACAAACCATACCGTTAACCGTGCCATTTATTCGAGAGCAAATCCGAGGGTCGGCACGGTTAGCAAACCGTGCCATTAACCGTGCTCGTCTTTAGGCTTCCTTCCATGGGGTGTCCACCGCGGGGCGTCCAGTTCCACCGCGGGGCGGCGGCTCCTCTTCAGTTCCACCGCGAGGCGTCCAGTTCCACCGCGGGGCGGCGGCTCCTCTCAGTTGCCTTCTCTGCAAACCGTGTCGATGACCGTGCGAGCCTTTACGTGTCCTTCCGTTACGCTTCAGGCTCCATAACCCAACATTATTCAAAGCAGCTTCTTCCATGGGCTTGAGTTTTTATGTCTTCACTTCCTACTCTTTTCTTGTGGCTACTCTTCTCTTGTTTCCTTGCACTTTCCTCTTTAACAGGTGCCTTTCTCTCTTCTCTCCCTCAGATTTGTTCAAAATCAGAACTACCCATTTGTGATATAGCGTAAAACAACATTGCAGGAATTTGGAGGTTCCACCAAATAGACTTGCTCTCCTTTGCAGGATCTTGCTTATGGGCTTACTTGGGTATCTCTTGATTTCACCTCCTTTTATACTATTGTTAAATTTCTCCTTAGTTGATTCAATTGAAAATTGACTGTTTTTGTAGGTGTTTATCTCAAATTTGTACATATAAAGGTATCATGTACAGCTCCCCAACTTTAGCTTCAGCCATGAGCAATCTGGTTCCTGCTTTCACCTTCCTTCTTGCCATCCTTTTCAGGTCAATTTTGACTCTTCTCCAAAATTATACTAGAACGCCCTCTCTATAAAAAAAATTGTCATTTTGGACATTTGCACAAATATTAAGAAATTCAATAATTACCTTATATTTTCATTATTTGTTTCTAAAACTTACAGTTATTTAATAACACCTCTCATTTTACTCCAATCAACAAATAGAATTTGCATTAAAAGAATAAAAAATTACAATTTTCAATAACAAACTTTGTAACTCACCCACACACTATTACATGAAATCCTAAAATGACATACTTTTTTAAACAAAATTTATGTGTTAGAATGACAATCTTTTCTATACGGATGGAGTATAATTAATGATGATGCAGGAGAGAGTCATTGTTTACTTGTTGGAAATATTTGAAGTAAAGTTTCAATGATGAATATATACTCAAAGAAGAAGCATTCTTTGAATCTTCTTGATTGATAAAATTTAAGACTTAAATTTTCAATGATTCAAGAATCAATTTTGGTGTCCTGCTCCAAAATGAGATTGCATTGATGCTGAGCAGACCATATTGAATAACCCTGTCATTATGTATGCATTAGAATCATGAGTTTTTTTACTATAATCACATGGTTTGCAAGGACTAATATGGCTTCACTTGTTGTACACATCTTTCCTCACAAAAGGATGGAAAAGCTATCTTGGAAGTGCCAAAGCACACAGGCTAAAGTCATAGGCACACTTGTATCAATTGCTGGTGCTTGTGTGGTTACATTGTACAAAGGTCCAACAATTGTACTAAAAACAACACCGTCGACATCAAACTGGATATCCGGTGGCCTTCTCCTTGCATCAGGATATCTTATGCTTCCAATTTGCTACATTGTTCTAGTGAGTACACCCTTAGATAACATACTCGTGATATTCTAACTCCAATCAACTTGTTTGTCAAATGCAAACACAAGATTGTTGACATTCACCAATTGGCAGGCACAGGTTATGAAAGAATACCCAGGAGAGGTGCACGTCGTCTTCCTTTATGCTTTGTCTGCTACGGCTATATCTTCCTTCATTGGCTTGATTGCAGAGACGAACCCGGGTGCTTGGAAACTAAAACTTGATGTGAAATTGTCCGCTATCCTCTACTCGGTAACAACTAACAAGTTGTTGATCATGTGTTAGAACTTAAATTATGAAAATGGTAACAGAAAGGAAACAAAATATAGTCCAATTTAATGTCATTATTCATTTATCAAAATGATGAAATCATTTACTTTTCCAATTCTCTTGACACTATGATGAATGTATTTGTTTCCCAAATACAAGGGTGTGTCACTATGTTGTAAAATAATGAAATCATTTTCTTTCTCCCATCTCTTGGCACACAAATCTTGGAGTCCCAAGCCAAGATAAAAAAATTGATCAATGTATCATGATGTTAATATGGACTAGATTCGTTTCCTTTCTGTTTATAAACTCAAACCAAACGGGCCCTTAGAAGCTTAGAAAGATTTGTTGTGCACATCTAACTCTTGAGTTTGATGATTTGAAGGGATTCTTTGGGTGCTTATTTAGTCCTACCATACACACATGGGGCCTACGCCTCAAGGGGCCGGTCTACATAGCAATGTTCAAGCCACTGTCAATCGCCATAGCAGCTTGCCTTGTAAAGGGTTATCACACAAAGTCAGGAGATGTTGAAGAACAAGTTCAAGTTTAGAGGAAGTGTGCAAGAAGTCTTGTGCATGAAGAGATGAATAGGATGGGTTTTTCATTGAACTAGAACTCTATGTGAACACTATAAATATTCCATGCTTTATGCAAAGTTCAACTAGTTTCATGTTTCTCCTTTCAGGTTGATTGAAATTGTTGGTTTGATGGGTGCATTTGGAATCGTCACACATTATATATAATGTAATTTAATGTATTATGCGTGATAATCCTACACGGTTAGATTAAAGTTTAATTAATTTCAAGCTTCGCCAATCAGCTTTCTTTAGTGGTGTCAAACCTAACTAGTACAGCAAACAAGAGAACTTAAAATAATTGAAACTAATTGGTGGACGTTTGGCCAACTTGTTGCCATTATCCCCTGCAGCTTAAATTTGTGCAACTTTAGTGTAATCATGTTTTGTGAACAAGATGCACAATTTTTCTTCCGACCAAAATAAAATATTGCAATTTCCTGCTTTTTGTCCTCATCTCTACAATGATTCATCACTATTTGATACAACAAAGTCTATGATACATGTATCAGCACCTCAATTTGATAATTTAATAATCAACAAGTATGCATTTCTTCTCGGAGTAGTTGAAGCTATAACCCTATATATGCGTAATATTCAAAGCAGCTCCTTCCAATTTCTACAACTTTATTTCTATGTACTGAATATCCTTCTATTTCCCTGCATTTTTCTCTTCCTCTATCCTCAGATTTGTTCAAATTCAGAATTACCCATTTGTTTTCTAACCTTAAGAAATTTTGCAGGAATTTGGAGCTTCCACCAAATAGGTTTCCTCTCCTTTGCAGGATCTTTAGCCTCAACAACCTTGTTTGTCATCTACTTTGAAACCAGTTTATGTTTCTATTGCTCATTTTCCTGCTGTTTGGATCTGCAATTTGCAGGTGAACACAAATGAGTACAAGCAGAAGAACATCACAGGAACATGATCATTGTAATGGGAGCAACACAGGGAAATCTAGGCTCACTATCCTACCCAAATAGTCAGCTCTCATAAGATTCAACAATACTTCTTTCAGGAAACCGGCTTCCATCGTCTTGTCAACACGATCTTGATACAAAGGATGCATCAACGCAAAGAAAACGACACTCATATATTCTCCTGAAACAAGTATGGTTGAATCTTATCAGAGTTGACTACAGCCGCCAAGTCGATAGCGAACCTATATTTACCTGTCCCTGTTGCTCCCAATTACAGTGAGACCACTTTTTACCCTGTCATGATGGAATTTTAAGGTTCACTTTTGCTTCTTCCCCAACTCACAATCAAATCTGTGCCCTGGTTTTTTGGCAGGCCAACTAATTGCATTTTTTAACTGATATCTTTAACAACAGGACAAACTTGTTTGTCAAATGCAGTTTTACAGTGTTTTGATTGTTCTCCAATTGGCACATATTGTGAAAAGGATGGCAAATGATTTATCTCCTGAACGACTTCGGCTAATTGGGATGCTACTAATTGTTTCAGAAATATAGTTGTATGGATCCTCAGTCCTCAGCGTAAGGGTGTACGATTGTATACTTACGTTTTCTTTCTAAAACTATCATAAATTTCATTAGTACACTTTCAACATTAGAAGCCACTTTGAGTCCAATATTCAAAACCTCAAAACATTATACAGAAAATAAGAAGCCAGAAGGGAAAACGTAGGCTGCTTGTGAATTGAAATTTGTTGCATGCCATCATACAAATTTAAAGAAGTGGTAACATTCAAAGCTTCATACATTATACAATATAAATTAATATATCAACAGACAAGAATCAAACCACATTTCCCCCCAAAGAGCAACATGTTTCAATCAAACCACATCCTACAATCAAATTCATAATTTCATGTTTTAATCCGTAATCAAATTCATAATTTCGTTACTTGGGCTACTATTTATTTGTCCACTGTGTCTCTCTCCCTCTCCACTTTCACCATTGTTCATGCAACAAAAAATGCACCAACATTAGACCTACTAAAATAGATCTAAAAGGCTAAAACCCAACTTCACTATCCCTGACAAATTTACTGTTAGGGTCCAACATTTATCAATCCATAACATATAATTACCCAACCTACAATAATACCAGAACCCAGATTTAGAATTCCAAAACCAGGACAACAACTCGATAAAATCAGAATTAAGGTCAAGAGGACAGTCACATACACATGAAGCTGACCATATCAATTTCACCTGTACTGTATGGTTCAAGAAACAGAAACCACAAGAATTCTACAGCAGATATCTAACTGAATCGAAGCTTTGCTAAATAAGGCATTAAGATAACATAAACTAAATTCTTTCATAAAAATGGAACTTCCTCAATAACACAACCTCAAGAAGAAAAGGATGCCTCGGGAAACTAACCACCAGACACAGATAAATTATGCTGATATCTAGCATACCCTCTCTAGCAATACAGAAGTATGTAGTGCATACCTAGAAAGCAGCTTGTGCTCTTCCTACAATGTGGCCTCAAGTTCTCACTGGTTTCTTACTCATGGGGTCTTTATATTTATATCTTTAGATCTTCAGACACAGCTGAAGGTATGCAATGTGTTGCAAGAATGTCTACAGTTGCTGCTTTTGATGTCTTCGTTTTTAAGACCACAACCTGCAAAGAAAGAATGGCTTGCAGGATGAGAAAAGAGTGCAACGTCAAGCAGTATCCACTAACCAGAAACAAGAGAGAACCTGCTGGTACTCGAGCTCAAACTTGAGATACTCTTCTTCACAACTCTCTACCATATGGGCCAAACTCTTCAAATTCTTCACCGGCTTTCCATTAAGAGCAAGAACCTGCAAAAGAACATAAGTTGCCAGCCTATCAGAGGTGCTACTTCTCAAGAGATCATATATCATTAAACCAGCAATCTCATATTACATATTTTTCCTTTACCTGTGTATTCACGATGTCTTCATATCCAATATTAATATCAGCAACAAGCACCTACAGGTAGATGAAAGAAACTTAGATGAGTCAGACAAATCTCATACTGTAGCTATAAAACATAGTAGACGGAAGTGCAGATGCAGACCTGGGAAACCACAACAAGCTGCTCATCAACAGACTCTGCCATTGAATGCATAAGCTTGTCTAGCAGTTTTACTGGTGCGTCAAATTCATAATCCTTCCCGTACTTAAGAAAATGCAATCACAAATCAACAAAATAAACAAGGTCAGCTCCCATAATAACAAAGGCCATAATGCCCATATCTAATGTTTTAAAAATAAATAAATAAACAAATAATATCCTATTCCACTATTACAATAGAAACTGGGATCAACAAAACCATTTCTACATTCCACTTACATCTTCAGAAAAGATTATCTCAAAATGTGAGTGTAAATAAATCACCCTATACTTGTACACTTAAACTGTATAGATTGTCAAATAGTAACCATCCTTGTGGAAATTACAAAGTAGACGAACTCTTCTTCTTTGAAGTAAAAAGAGGACAAGTCATAAAACTTATTAGAAGGCTGAGAGCCATCTACATCAACGACAAGAAACATAGATGTGTAAAAAAAGTTTCAGAAGACGATTCACCAGGGTACCAGTCTTACAAAATCTGATCCGTATAACCATAATATATAAGTCAGAAAGGAATGAAGCTATGGTAAGAGGGAATATAATAGCACAATCAATACCTCGGAACGCAGATATGGAACTGTTACAGATGTGAAGACAAATCCTGCTATAATGTAATATGAGGGAGGTTTGCCATTGATATGAGATGGAATTAGCCGCTTATGGGTAGCAAGTTTGATTTTAAATTCAAGGATCTCCGAGTTGCGTAGAACTTTGACGAGAGCTTTATCACCAGTATACTTCTGAGAAACTAGGTAACTAAAACCAATACGCTCCCCATGCCTGAAAGGAACTGTAAATGAAGTCAAGGAAAAAAATGAGTGTCCTTAAAAAAGACTGGAACAAACAATTTGCAAACAAGAACAGCAAGAATATAGAACAATAGTATAACCTACCGTAGGAGCCTAGGAGGCCATGGAAACCAGAAGTCGACAAAAAAAAACAATACATATAAGTCCAAGCGCTAGCATAAGTTCTACAAAATGCAAATATTTTGATCCACTTAAAGAAGCTTACAAGTAACAACAAATTTTGGAGCAAATATAAATATACTATATCACAAGGCGCAAGCAGCCAAGCACTGCTCCATGATTCCATGCAGCCCAGTAACGGAAATAGGATGGTAATTATCTTTCTGAATGACAATTGACATCTAAAGTTTTGTACCCTCCTACTTGTAGGCTTTTATTTGAAGGTTAGAGCACATAATTACAGAAAGCAGGTGTTCAGTCAATATTATAAAGGGTCACATTATCCTTCACTACTTCAGATTTCACATACATTGTGTCATTCCTCTGATGTGATAAATAAATTACAGGGATCAATTAAATTTACACCAAGTTAAGCTGATTTTCTCAACCCTTCGGGATATATATGTATGCATAGATATGAGTAAATTGTGGTACTCAATTCCATTCCCTTTGTTTCACTACGTAACAAGTAAGATCGCAAAACGGTTAAATGGTAGGAATTTTCAAGGAAATTAGCCAAGAAAGAAGATATAAGAAAAGAAATTGACCCGTTCCATCATTAGCGATATTGACCCCATCGAAACTAAGAATCACGTCAGATGGCTTCAGCACATGAGATTCAGGTGCAGTAGGTTCAACTCTTCGTATGCGAACACCTTTCTGATCAGGCCCCATTCCCATTGCCATACGGAGATCAGGGTTTTCCATCTTCTGCCACTCAACCCCAAGAATAGGAAACCCTGCAACAAAATTTGAGAAGTTTCAGGTATTTGATGGTTTGCAAGGAGCTATAAAAATATATTTCTCTTCATTCTCAGATTTTTTTTCAAGAGAATCAATCTACTCTCACAAACCTGTATATGCTCCATTCTTTTCATAGTCTTTGATAAAGTGCGTGATAACTGGTGTTGGTATGACATAACCAATATTCTCTGCATCCTCGTGTTTAAGGGACTGAAATGCAATGCCAACACATTTTCCTTTGTCATTGAAGGCAGGTCCACCAGAATTGCCTGAATTGATGGCAGCATCTATCTGTAGATATAAGTATACAAAAGAGCCATCATATATGTGAATACCATGGCATGAATAAATAGGGACATCACATGTTTATTTATTTCCTCCACTCTCAACACACGGGATTCAATTTCTAACCTGTAGACCAAGAAGCTCAGTTGATCCGTGAACATATGAAAGTATCTCTATGCGTGAAACAACTCCACTAGTAACAGAAATTGTGTCCCCTCCAATTGGGTACCCAACAACAGTAACTGCATCCTGGAGAGCAGGCAAATCTCCAAATTCCAGAGGTGTTATTCCTTCCCAGAACTCATCATCATCAACAGTCAGCATTGCTGCAAAACATGCATCCAACCAAGTCAGACCATAGCAACTCAGTATCGCCATATATCTACAAGAAAAAAAAAAGGGGGGGGGGGGGGAATAAATAACCGTAGATGATACAATTGCTCATACAAGACCAATTATGTTCTTCAAAATAAATTCCATTTGTTCTGCAACTTACTCTAGCATGAATATTGAGTTCCTACATTTATATATTCCTTTCAGAACCTCTAGATGACAATAGTTTGCTTTTTTAGCAAAGCTCGTCACACATTTGAACTCAAAAGCTATTCTTTCTATCAACATAACTTATAGTACGTACCAATTTCAAGATTTAAGTGTTCAGTCTTCCAATTTGATATCAAGTTAACTAGCTTTGTGATTATTACACATCAAAAGTGAGGAACTAATAATGATTGAATTTTCCTAGCTTTGTGATTATTACACATTTATATATTCCCTTCAGAACCTCTAGATGACAATAGTTTGCTTTTTTAGCAAAGCTCGTCACACATTTGAACTCAAAAGCTATTATTTCTATCAACATAACTTATAGTATGTACCAATTTCAAGATTTAAGTGTTCAGTCTTCCAATTTGATATCAAGTTAACTAGCTTTGTGATTATTACACATCAAAAGTGAGGAACTAATAATGATTGAATTTTCCTAGATGCAAGGCCAGTATTTAGGAAATTAACAAAATGTTCTGCCTCACTTTATACAATATACAAAGCAAACCAACAAATCATGATTTGGATACTTCTATACATCTAGCAATCTATTGCATTATGAAGGTAAAAGTAAATCAAAAGACAAAATACATTAGCCACCATGAAATTCATAACATTTTATAGGTTATCTGTTAGAATAAGAGTAGGTACAGCTACGCATTAATTTGCAACTACATGATAATGTCCTCACAACAATGATTACCTACATAAGACTTATCTGCCTTATTGCTAATAGCTATTTGACATAAACATCCCATTATTTTTCCGATAATTTTCTACTACATAGAATTTTTCGCTGCTCACTATCAAGAAACCAATAAAGTACCAATACAGTGAGTGCAAAATTAAAGAACAATGCATAGATTAGAAATGAATCAAAGAAGGAAGAAATACAGACAACTAACACAAAAAACACCCCGCGGAATTTTGCAAGAAGCCTTAACAACAAGAAGAACGATGTAATTATATGTAATTTCATTACCAATATCACACTCAGTCCCGATTGAGAGAACAGTAGCCAAATACTTAGTATCAGACCCACGCTTCTTCACTTTCACCTGGGTGTGGTGCTCCACAGAATGCGCGTTCGTCAAAACCCTCCTCCCCGAAATCACAAACCCGCTACTACTCGAGCTGTACTGCCTCTTCCTCTGCCACGGCAGCGAGAAATTCGGCTCGGTGTGAACGCAGAAAACCTTCACCACAGCATCCATGGACGGTACAGCCCGCTCCCACCTCGGCGTCAACGACGCCTCCGCCACCACTGCCACATGATCCGGCGCGTCCGCGGCGATAGCAGACGCCAAGCAGTCCCCGTTATGGTGGCCGTGCTCGCCGCCGTGACGAGGTACGCGGCGCTCCGGCGAGGCGGCGATGGGCTTGTCGCCTGAATCAGACTTGTCGGAGTGCTTCGGAAGCTTCCTAGGTTTTCGGCCGCGTTTTCGGTCGGCGGCAGCGGCAGGGGGCGAGGCCTCGACGTCGGTTGACGGAGATGGGGAGACGACGGCGTCGTTTAGGGCGGAAGTGGTGGCGTCGGAGGATTTAGGTTTTCGGCCGCGTTTGCGCTTGGAGCTGCCCATTTTGGTGGTAATCGGAAAGCGGGGAGATGTTTAGGGATTTGATTTACAATTTCGACCGTATTATATAATTTATACGTAAGCACAAAAAGGAAAGAAAGGGCTCAGAAAAGTCAAGATATCAGAAAAGCGGTCACTTAGGTAAATGATTTTTTAATAAGTTTTTTTTAAAATTAATGGATTTTTAGTAAAAATAAACCTTTTTTTTTTTATAAACCCTAATTCCTACCCCTAAATTCTATCCCTTAAATCCTAAACCCCTAAAAATAATATTTTAGATAGAGAAAAAACAAAAAAGATGAAGGGAAAAAAATAATAAAATAAACTAATAGGGATAGGAAAAATACATCAAAATTAATAAGAGTCTCTTTTATTAATTGAAAACTCTTAAAGGATCAATGGGCTCAAAACTCTCTCAGAAAAGTGGTATTCCAATATTATGTCTGAGATTTTCAGGAGGGTTTTGGGTTCATTGGCCTTGGAGTTTTCAATTAATAAAGGTCGTTAAACCGCGCACGCCAGATTTTTACGCCTCGCACTCCCCCTGGGCGGCACTAAGTGCAGCCCAAAAAACCCGATTTTCTTGGGCTGCACTAGGTGCCGCACAGGATGGGTTCAATTTTTTAAAATTAAAAATATGATTTTATTTTTTTATTTTTTTAATTCGGTTCACTGAACCGGATTAATGGGCGGCAATATGTGCCGTCCACTAAACCGGTTTAATTGTGGGCGGCAACAACTGCCGTCCATAAAACCCTCAAAAGAATTTAAAATTTGACGTGGGCGGCAATAGGTGCCGCCCACCTTTAACCCCCAAAAACAAAATTGACGTGGGCGGCAATAGGTGCCGCCCACCTTTAACCCCCAAAGAAAAATTGTACTTTTTTCATAATCATGTAGAGAATTTCAATACGAGTCCGTACATATAAAATTCGTCCAAAACGGACATCGTTTGCCCCTCCAAAAGCCCAAAAAATGAAGCCTTGTAGTGAAATTTGGTGTCCGACAAATAGCGCATTGTAGGGAAATTTTTTGCATTTTTCTACTATAATTTTGTATAAAATTTTAATACGAGTCCGTACAGATAAAATTCATCCAAAACGGATATCGTTTTCCCATCCAAAAAGCCAAAAATCAAGAATAAAAACTTTATATACTATAGTATTTTATTATATTTCATATATTTATACTTATATATTATAGTATTTCATTATATTTCATATAGTTACATTATATATTATAGTATTTTATTATATTTCATATAGTTACACTTATGTACTATATAGTATTTCATTAAATTTTGTATAGTTACACTTATATATTATAGTATTTTATTATATTTCATATAGTTACACTTATGTACTATTGTAATTCATTAAATTTCATATAGTTACACTTATGTACTATAGTATTTTATTAAATCTAGTATACTTAGACTTATATATTATAGTATTTCATTATATTTCATATAGTTACACTTATATACTAGATTTAATGAAATACTATAGTATATAAGTCTAAGTATACTAGATTTAATGAAATACTATAGTACATAAGTGTAACTGTGATACCCCGTATTTTTGTAAGGTTATTTTGGGAATTTTGGAATTTTCCCGAGTATCCGTTGTGTACGTCGGGTTTAATACAGAGAGTTTGAGACATTCTGTAAGGTGCTATGTATCTGTAATATTTTTCTCAGTGAAATAATATACAGACATCATGCCTCGGATTTTAATTGTCGTTCGCGTACGATAATTTTTATCCCGGTTTAACGCCATGTTCGTTCAAGAGCTGAATGGGCGGGAAAGGCAGAAACGGCGACCGCCGTACCGTAACGGCGCCCGCCGTCGCTGGGCCCGAAGTGCCAGCGGTCGTCTCCTACTCTGGGCTCGCCAGAGGTAGGAACGGCGACCGCCGTAATTACGGCGCCCGCCGTAGGCAAAATCACGACGCCCGTCGTGATTACCCAGCGGACATTGTCCGATGGTCGCCGGCGAGCTCTGACCGCGCCGAACTAGTTGTAGGCCCATCTTCTCCGTGCTCCAGATGTTTTGGCTATAAAAGGGGGTGTTGGGGGAGAGGTTTTGAGCCATCCCAGCACCAAACCTCTGCCAAATTTGCCTCTCGCCGGAGTTGTGCCTTCGCCGGAATTTCTGAAGCTTCCGTCGGTGTTGTTGGTGGTGTTTCCAGCAGCTCTTTTGAAGCCTTGTGGTTGCCTCTGGAGGTCAGAAACCAAGCAAGGCGGAAAGGGGTCGAAACGCGCTTTGTTTTGGTGAGATTTCTCTCGTCTCTGTCGACCGTGTTCTTCACGACGACCGCCGTGATGAATGCGGCGACCGCCGCCAAGAACAGCGACCGCCGCCAGTGCCCAGAATGCCTTCGTGGCTTTGGCTTGGTCGGTTGTCGTCGTGGCGTCCTTCCTTTCGTGCTCTTTCGTCGTGTTTAGATTCGTACTGTTTATGTCGGATCTAACTTAGGGTTCCTTTTATGGGTCGACTCGAAGGTCGTTGTGCTGTCGGAACTATACCGTGTCGAGCCCGGAATCCAGTTGACGTCGTTAGACTATTCTGCGAATTAAGGCAAGTGGTGGTTCGCTCTTGCTCATTCGTTCCATATTTACATTAATTATCAGTAGTTTATCTGAGTAATTAATTTGGAATGAATATTCTGTTTGTCTGAAAACGGTTTTGTTAAACTGTTTTGAAAATCATATAATAGGTTGTATATCTGTTAGAACAACGCTATTATCTGTGATCGCCTTTCGGGCCTTTATGTGGATTTATCCTGTAACTGTTGTTGTGCTGTAACTGTTTAGTTAGCACTATTACATAGGAACGTTACTCGGACTATGTCCAGTCGTTTCTTTATAATCTGGTATCGGGGTGACTCGTCTCCATCTGGTACTATTCTAAGATCATGATCGGTCTCTTTCACAAGTGTGTAGAGACAGGACACTTAGCTGGTGTCACAAACCTTTCGGTGTACATCACTCTCGACGAAACGTATACTAAGATGTGTCGTCCCATTGGTGGGGTACACATGTAAAAGTCTATAATGTGATGTGTGTTTTTGAAACATAATCAGATAAGTGCTACCTTGACGCACATAATTAATGAACGATCAGCGAGTAGGGCAGCTAGGTAATAGTGCCGCTAGGAAGACTCGTGTTGACTTGAATGTAGTACGTCTTCTTTCCGATCTGGATTCGCTGAAAGGCGGTGAGGTTGGTCGTTGACTGAAGCATCTCAGTCAGTTTTAAATCATTGTGGTATGATTCTGTAACTTTCCAGAATTGTCATACTTCCTTAAAGACTCATTTCCGTTGGAGTCTTCTTTCGAGTCGATTTCTGTGAAGATTCAGTTTTCCAGAATCTTCTCTTGTGCATACCTCTTGTTTATTCCAGTAGGAGTATGGTGGTTGACAAGCGTACTCGATTATTATTCGAGGGACGATGAGTCTAACCTAATACGACTGCTTCGAACCATTCTGCTTTGTACCCTTGCTAGTCTATTCATTTAGACTAACCAACCAATATTTTCCCTTGCATGGTTGGCTGGTGTCATCCGTTCGATTCGGCACATCAGATAAGAAGTAGTTCAGAAGACCAGAAGGACTATGGAGTCAACGGTGGTTTTTCAATGTTTTAATTATTTCTTTAATCAGGTTGAGATCTTTTGGACAATAACTTTGATTGTAATATACTTTCTTAGACTTCCGCTGTGTTTGGTTTAAACTATGTATTATCCTATTCGGGATTGGGTTGTAATCCCGTAACTCTTGTTCCTTGAACAATGTTATGTTTTGGATTAAATACTTTGATCATTATGCATCATTTGTATTTCATAAATTGTATTTAAACGGTAAAGCCTTGGGTGATCTCGGTAAGGAACACTGGGGTCACTGGCGGTAATACCTTTCCAAAAGGGTTAAGTTTTAGGGGTGTTACAGTTGTAGTATCAGAGCCAAAGGTTTTAAAACGGGTTTGGAATTTTTATAAACCATTTATCCATTTTCGAAAATGCTTTAAAAATGGCTCTGAATTTTCATACTGAAAAGAATTTAAAAACACCGTTCATAGTCGTGTCTTCTTTATAGTCTGATGTAGTAAGCTTGCTTCTATGTCTAGAAAGACGAATTCCTTCCTCATTGTTCGATAGGATGGGTGTCTGCTTTTCTATTGGTAGGGGGTCGGAAGATGCCAAGTCAGACCAGCCGAGGCTAGATTTTCCGTTACCTCAGCGATGTTTCGAGGTTGGAGGCCCGAGTAGCCCGCCCGAAGACGTCAAGCACGTTCTCCCTGAGTCGGTTGTCCTTGTGGCTAGGGATGCTATGGTCCCTGAGCCTGCACATGTGCCGCCACCAAGGGTGGAGGAAGTACAAGAATGGGAGCAGAAAGATGAGTTATCAAGGTATGAACTAGGGGTTTACCAAGACGACTTTCTGCTGGGACCAATTCCAGAGGAGATCGAGTACGAGGAGGAGGAAGAGGAGATGCTTGAGCAAGATCCTGTCGAGGACGAGGATATGATCGAGGATGATTCCGAGGATGAGGATCCCATCGAGGATGATTCCGATGATGAGGATCCCATCGAGGATGATCCCGAGGATGAGGATCCCATAGAGAATGATCCAGAAGAGGACCCGGAGTTGGACCTTGGAGGGCAGAATCAAGAGCCCGGTACAGAATTGCCACCAGTGCCAGAGTACGCACCCATGTCAGAAGCTGATTGGGAGGCACTGTATACCGAGTACGGTATTAGGAGAAGTGACAGGGAATTTCAGCCTATCCCTACTCCAAGAAGATAGAGGTCGGAATCCGAGCTGCAGGAGATCCTCCGCCAGAGCGAGGTAATCTCTGCAGAACAGCAGAGTCAGTGGGATGAGTTGACCGCCAATACTCAGAGGAGGGCTGGAATAGGAGGACCAGTCATGGACGACCCATACCTTACGATGACTGAGATATGACCATGTGCTTCAGGGTCAAGCAGGGTGCGAAACTCATCGCCAGAGCTCGATGGTGAGCCTAGCCCGAAGAGACCATGCACGAGTAGTCAGTCTTATGGGAGACATTTTGGAACGCCTTGAGGAGGGTTGGCGTTGCCTATCGTAGTAGTTTCGTTTCTTAGTATTCCAAGTTGTACTTTGTGTAATATTTCAGTATTGCGGCAAGTACTCTGAGAAACACTTATATCTTCGAGCAATGTTGTCCTAACGCTCGAATGATAGACTTATGTGTAGCTTGTGTAACAGTTCGAAGGTTCATCTATAAAATGCCAAGTTGATCTATTCTGAGTAATTTATTTACGTTGGTATATTGCATAAGTATATTGCATAATATTAATGTATTGAATGCTTGGAATTTGATCGGTAAATAGATGGTGAACCCAAGAAGCACGAGGAACTCGACTCGAGCCGATGCTGGGACTAGTCAAAATCTCAGGCCAGCAGGAAGAGGTGTTCAGGATGAGCACGAGTCAGAGTCTCGCGTCCAGCAGAGGCGTAAAGGTCAAGATCAAACCCAAGCGCCGACGTTGTTTGACGCCGCAGCTGTTGAGGCGATTCGCGGGATTGTGATGCAGGCAATTGCGGATGTATTGAGACCCAGTGCGCCTCAAGCGCAAGAAGTGCCTACCCACCCAGCGGTTCCTGATGTTGTGGAACCCAAAAACCCTGTGATTCAGGAGACTGCCGACAGGGCAAGAGATAGCTATGGTCGCGCTCTAAAGACCATCACTTCCATGAGGCCCGATTGCTATAACGGGAAAGGGGAGCCAGTGGCAGTGACACATTGGTTCTCCCATATGGAGAGGCTGTTTCGGAATGTGGAGTGTACGGAGGCCGAGAAGGTCCATATCGCTTCTCTTCAGCTGAAGGAGGAGGCTAGCGAGTGGTGGGAGAGCACAGGTCTGGCTGAGAGCCCAGTGTTGACTTGGTCGATGTTCAAGACCAAGATGGTTGATCGCTTTTTCTCTCGTGCTATGAGAGAGGAGAAGCATAAAGAGTTCTTGTACCCACAGACAGATGGTCTGAGAGTGACCGAGTTGGCGTCTAAGTTCAATCATTTCTTGTAATACGCCACTGCCGAGATTACCAGCGAGGCCCAAAAGATCTGGTACTTCCACGAGTGGATGAGTCCGGATATCAAGCCATTAATGGTGCATCACACATGCTCTACCTTGGAGCAGTATGTTGATTGTGCCTATAAGCTGGAGGTAACTCTTGAGGAGTCGACCAAGAGGCGCAATCGACAGAAGTCGATGCAGAATCAGAACCAGGGAGGTGGTTTTAGGCGCCCTGCGCCACCGTCTAACTTTGCCAAGTCTGGCCGAGCTAAGACGGAGATGACGCAAGGAGGATTGACTCAGCAGTCGGGGCAGACCAGGAGTTCAGTTAAGTGTTATAACTGTGGTACGGCTGGGCACAAGAGCAATGAGTGTCAGAAAGAGAAGAGGTCGTGCTTTGGGTGTGGACGTGACGGTCATCTGCAGAAGTTCTGCAAGCAGGGGAAGCATAAGGGAGTAGAGTCGCAGCAAGGTTCAGTTCATCAGAGCAACCAACCTAGGTTTAAGCCTGCCGAGACTCCTAGCCCTTCGGTCCAGACGACTGCTCAGAACAGGGGAAAGGCCCCAGCTGTTTCTGGAAGTCAGGGACAACGCTTGTATGAGATGCGTGAAGCAGATGGACCCAATGCTCCAATTGCTCAAGGTACTTTATACCTTCACTCTACTTCAGTGTGCATTCTATTTGATTTTGGTGCTACGCATTCCTTTATTTCGGATAGTTGTGTTAGCAAGTTAGATTTAGTGTGCAACGATTCGTGCGACCCTTTTGTCGTTAATCTTCCTAATGGAGAACGTTTGGTGGGAACCAAGCATCTATCCGACTTTCCAATTACCATTCAGGGTAAGGAATTTGAGGCAGATTTAATCTGTATAGCCATGGCTCCATACGACATTATCCTCGGTATGGATTGGCTGACGCGTCACAAGGCGGTGATCGACTTCAGTTCAAGAACGGTGACGGTGTCATCCGGGGGCCAGTTCGTGTGCAAGTTCAAAGGTCGAAATGACGCTGATAACGGCAAGCTGATCAATGCGATGGCTGCGTTTAAGCTACTACGACAAGGATGTGTTGGGTACCTTTGCTACTTGGATTCGCCTGCGAAGGATGGACCTGAGGGTCTTGATATCCCTATAGTTAGGGAGTTTTCGGATGTCTTTCCGGAAGAAATTCATGGATTACCTCCGAACCGTGATGTAGAGTTTTCAATTGATCTCGAGCCTGGTACGGCGCCGATTTCCAAATCACCGTATCGGATGGCTCCAGCTAAGATGCAAGAATTGAAGAATCAACTTGAAGATCTTCTTGGCAAAGGTTATGTCAGGCCGAGTGCATCGCCGTAGGGTGCTCTGGTATTGTTCGTCAAAAAAAAGGATGGATCGTTCCGACTTTGTATCGACTACCGAGAGTTGAACAAGGTGACGATCAAGAACAAGTATCCTTTGCCTAGGATTGATGACTTGTTGGACCAGTTGCAGGGAGCAAAGGTTTTCTCCAAGATCGACTTGAGATCTAGATATCACCAACTCAGGATTCGTGAGCAGGACATTCCTAGAACTGCGTTTAGGACCAGATATGGTCATTACGAGTTCGTAGTGATGCCTTTTGGGCTTACAAATGCTCCAGCTGTCTTTATGGATTTGATGAACCCATGTTTTCACCAGTACTTGGATAAGTTCATGGTGGTCTTCATAGACGACATCCTGATCTATTCTCCGGATGAAGAAGTCCACGAGGAACATCTACGGATTGCCTTGTCAATCCTTAGACAACATCAGCTTTATGCTAAACTGTCCAAGTGTGAATTCTGGAAAAAGGAAGTGGCTTTCTTAGGCCACGTGATCAATAAAAATGGGGTTATGGTTGATCCCCAAAAGATTGAAGCGGTGGCTAAATGGACACAGCCCCAGAATATGAAGGAGGTGCGCAATTTTCTTGGACTTGCCGGGTATTATAGAAGGTTCGTAGAAGGATTTTCAAAGATCGCTCTACCTATGACCAATCTACTCCGCAAGGTCCATAAGAAGTTTGTCTGGAATGACAAGTGCAAGGTCAGTTTCCAGGAGTTGAAACGACGGTTGACCTCGGCACCCGTGTTAGCACTCCTAGAGGGGAACGACGATTATGTGGTCTATAGTGATGCTTCCAAGTGTGGTCTTGGTTGTGTTTTGATGCAAAGGGGCAGAGTCATTGCTTACGCATCTAGACAACTCAAAACTTACGAAGAAAACTATCCGACCCATGATCCTAAGTTAGCAGCGGTTGTCTTTGCGCTGAAGATTTGGAGGCATTACCTCTACGGTATAAGATGCCAAGTCTTCACTGACCACAAAAGTCTCAAGTATATATTTACTCAGAAGGAGCTAAATATGAGACAACGTCGCTGGCTAGAGTTGCTCAAGGACTACGACATGGAGTTATTGTATCATCTGGGCAAGGCTAATGTAGTAGCTGACGCACTAAGCCGGAAGACAACGCACGAGACTGTAGTTGCTCTACTTACTGCTCAGACCAAACTGAACCAAGAGTCATGCGACATTGAAGTCTTATATGACCAGCGTAGAGGGTACCTGAGTATGATGGAAATTCAGGCTACACTGCTGGATCAAATCAAAGAAAAGCAAGTCGATGACATCATCTTGGTAAAGTTAAGCAGTGAAGTGATGGATGGGAAAGCTCCCAGTTTTGTGGTTCAGGATGATGGATCACTTTGGTTTCAGGACCGGATCTGTGTGCCTGACACAGAAGGTCTTCGTCAGTTGGTGATGAGAGAAGCTCATTCATCTGCTTACTCTGTGCATCCTGGCTCTAGCAAGATGTACAAGGATCTCAGGAAGAAGTTTTGGTGGCCAAACATGAAGTGGGACGCAACAGACTTTGTGACAAAGTGCTTAACTTGCCAGAAGGTCAAGATCGAACACCGCATGCCAGGTGGTGAGATGCTACCTCTCCCCGTACCAGAATGGAAATGGGAGGATATTTCCATGGACTTCGTCACTGGGCTACCCAAGACTCGAAGTCAGAGAGATGCTATCTGGGTAATTATGGATAGGCTTACGAAGAGTGCTCATTTCATAGCCATCAAGACCACATGGGAAACTCAGAAGTTAGCAGAAGTTTACCAGAAAGAGATTGTCCGCTTACATGGCATTCCTAAGACCATTGTATCGGACCGAGATGGCCGTTTCATGTCAAGGTTCTAGAAGGAACTTCATAAGGCTATGGGGACCGAGTTGAGGTTCAGTACAAATTTTCATCCTCAGACAGATGGCCAGTCTGAAAGGACCATCCAGACTCTGAAGGATATGCTTAGAGCTTGTGTGCTCGATCGTCCGACTAGCTGGGAGGACAGCTTGAGTCTGATTGAGTTCACGTACAACAATAGCTGGCATGCTACAATCAAGATGGCTCCGTTTGAAGCTTTGTATGGTCGCAGATGCAGATCTCCGATTTGTTGGGATGATAATGCCGACAAAATTCTGCTTGGACCAGAATTGGTCGAAAGGACTGCTTCAGACATTGCTTTGATCAGACAAAGGATGTTGACCGCTCAGAGTCGACAGAAGTCCTACACAGATCGGAAGCGCAGGACTGTCGAGTTCGAGGTCGGTGACAAGGTTTTTGTCAAGGTATCGCCATCCAAAGGAGTTTTCAGATTTGGTAAGCGTGGGAAGCTTAACCCTCGCTACGTGGGACCATTCGAGATTCTGGATATAGTGGGATCTCTAGCGTACCGCTTGGCGTTGCCGCCATCGGCTCACCCGGTGCATAACGTGTTCCACGTATCGTTACTCAGAAAGTATGTACCAGATGAGTCTCATGTGCTTAGTTATGAGGACATTGAGATTCAAGCTAATGGTACTTATGAAGAGTTGCCCGTGCGTATTTTGGAGCGTCGGGAGAAGCGTTTACGCAACAAGATCGTGTCGTTGGTACGAGTGCTGTGGTCCAAGTCAGGGACCGAAGAAGTTACTTGGGAGACGTGGGAAACCGAGTCAGATATGCTCAGGCGTTTTCCCGAGTTATTCTCGACCTAAGTTTCGGGGTCGAAACTTCTTGTAAGGGGGAGGAGATGTGATACCCCGTATTTTTGTAAGGTTATTTTGGGAATTTTGGAATTTTCCCGAGTACCCGTTGTGTACATCGGATTTAATACAGAGAGTTTGAGACATTCTGTAAGGTGCTATGTATCTGTAATATTTTTCTCAGTGAAATAATATACAGACACCATGCCTCGGATTTTAATTGTCGTTCGCGTACGATAAT
Source organism: Rheum nobile (assembly GCA_027886185.1). Taxonomy (NCBI): domain Eukaryota; kingdom Viridiplantae; phylum Streptophyta; class Magnoliopsida; order Caryophyllales; family Polygonaceae; genus Rheum; species Rheum nobile. The sequence continues at coordinate 10,262,388 of WOAB01000563.1, read as the reverse complement.
TTTTATCCCGGTTTAACGCCATGTTCGTTCAAGAGCTGAATGGGCGGGAAAGGCAGAAACGGCGACCGCCGTACCGTAACGGCGCCCGCCATCGCTGGGCCCGAAGTGCCAGCGGTCGTCTCCTACTCTGGGCTCGCCAGAGGTAGGAACGGCGACCGCCGTAATTACGGCGCCCGCCGTAGGCAAAATCACGGCGCCCGCCGTGATTACCCAGCGGACATTGTCCGATGGTCGCCGGCGAGCTCTGACCGCGCCGAACTAGTTGTAGGCCCATCTTCTCCGTGCTCCAGATGTTTTGGCTATAAAAGGGGGTGTTGGGGGAGAGGTTTTGAGCCATCCCAGCACCAAACCTCTGCCAAATTTGCCTCTCGCCGGAGTTGTGCCTTCGCCGGAATTTCTGAAGCTTCCGTCGGTGTTGTTGGTGGTGTTTCCAACAGCTCTTTTGAAGCCTTGTGGTTGCCTCTGGAGGTCAGAAACCAAGCAAGGCGGAAAGGGGTCGAAACGCGCTTTGTTTTGGTGAGATTTCTCTCGTCTCTGTCGACCGTGTTCTTCACGGCGACCGCCGTGATGAATGCGGCGACCGCCGCCAAGAACAGCGACCGCCGCCAGTGCCCAGAATGCCTTCGTGGCTTTGGCTTGGTCGGTTGTCGTCGTGGCGTCCTTCCTTTCGTGCTCTTTCGCCGTGTTTAGATTCGTACTGTTTATGTCGGATCTAACTTAGGATTCCTTTTATGGGTCGACTCGAAGGTTGTTGTGCTATCAGAACTATACCGTGTCGAGCCCGAAATCCAGTTGACGTCGTTAGACTATTCTGCGGATTAAGGCAAGTGGCGGTTCGCTCTTGCTCATTCGTTCCATATTTACATTAATTATCAGTAGTTTATCTGAGTAATTAATTTGGAATGAATATTCTGTTTGTCTGGAAACGGTTTTGTTAAACTGTTTTGAAAATCATATAATAGGTTGTATATCTGTTAGAACAACGCTATTATCTGTGATCGCCTTTCGGGCCTTTATGTGGATTTATCCTGTAACTGTTGTTGTGCTGTAACTGTTTAGTTAGCACTGTTACATAGGAACATTACTCGGACTCTGTCCAGTCGTTTCTTTATAATCTGGTATCGGGGTGGCTCGTCTCCATCTGGTACTATTCTAAGATCATGATCGGTCTCTTTCACAAGTGTGTAGAGACAGGACACTTAGCTGGTGTCACAAACATTTCGGTATACGTCACTCTCGACGAAACGTATACTAAGATGTGTCGTCTCATTGGTGGGGTACACATGTAAAAGTCTATAATGTGATGTGTGTTTTTGAAACATAATCAGATAAGTGCTACCTTGACGCATATAATTAATGAACGATCAGCGAGTAGGGCAGCTAGGTAATAGTGCCGCTAGGAAGACTCGTGTTGACTTGAATGTAGTACGTCTTCTTTCCGATCTGGATTCGCTGAAAGGCGGTGAGGTTGGTCGTTGACTGAAGCATCTCAGTCAGTTTTAAATCATTGTGGTATGATTCTGTAACTTTCCAGAATTGTCATACTTCCTTAAAGACTCATTTCCGTTGGAGTCTTCTTTCGAGTCGATTTCTGTGAAGATTCAGTTTTCCAGAATCTTCTCTTGTGCATACCTCTTGTTTATTCCAGTAGGAGTATGATGGGTGACAAGCGTACTCGATTATTATTCGAGGGACGAGGAGTCTAACCTAATACGACTGCTTCGAACCATTCTGCTTTGTACCATTGCTAGTCTATTCATTTAGACTAACCAACCAATATTTTCCCTTGCATGGTTGGCTGGTGTCATCCGTTCGATTCGACACATCATATAAGAAGTAGTTCAGAAGACCAGAAGGACTATGGAGTCAACGGTGGTTTTTCAATGTTTTAATTATTTCTTTAATCAGGTTGAGATCTTTTGGACAATAACTTTGATTGTAATATACTTTCTTAGACTTCCGCTGTGTTTGGTTTAAACTATTTATTATCCTATTCGGGATTGGGTTGTAATCCCGTAACTCTTGTTCCTTGAACAATGTTATGTTTTGGATTGAATATTTTGATCATTATGCATCATTTGTATTTCATAAATTGTATTTAAACGGTAAAGCCTTGGGTGATCTCGGTAAGGAACACTGGGATCACTGGCGGTAATATCTTTCCAAAACGGTTAAGTTTTGGGGGTGTTACAGTAACTATATGAAATTTAATGAAATACTATAGTATATAAGTCTAAGTATACTAGATTTAATGAAATATTATAGTATATAAGTGTAATTGAATGAAATATAATAAAATACTATAGTATATAAGTCTAAGTATACTAGATTTAATGAAATACTATAATATATAAGTGTAACTATATGAAATATAATAAAATACTATAGTATGAAATGTAATGAAATACTATAGTACATAAGTGTAACTATATAAAATATAATGAAATACAATGGTACATAAGTGTAACTATATGAAATATAATGAAATACTATATTATATAAGTATAACTATATGAAATATAATAAAATACTATAGTATATAATGAAATACTATAGTATATAAGTATAACTATATGAAATATAATAAAATACTATCGTATATAATGATAATACTATAGTATATAAGTGTAACTATATGAAATGTAATGAAATACTATAGTATATAAGTGTAACTATATGAAATGTAATGAGATACTATAGTACATAAGTGTAACTATATGAAGTATAATGAAATACTATAGTATATAAGTATAACTATATGAAATATAATGAAATACTATAGTATATAAGTATAACTATATAAAATATAATGAAATACTATAGTATATAAGTATAACTATATGAAATATAATGAAATACTATAGTATATTAGTGTAACTATATGAAATATAATAAAATATTATAGTATATAATGAAATACTATAGTATATAAGTATAACTATATGAAATATAATAAAATACTATAGTATATAATGATAATACTATAGTATATAAGTGTAACTATATGAAATGTAATGAAATATTATAATATAAAAGTGTAACTATATGAAATGTAATGAGATACTATAGTACATAAGTGTAACTATATGAAATATAATGAAATACTATAGTATATAAGTATAACTATATGAAATATAATGAAATATTATTGTATATAAGTATAACTATATGAAATATAATAAAATACTATAGTATATAAGTGTAACTATACTTACACTTATATATTATAGTATTTTATTATATTTCATATAGTTACACTAATATACTATAGTATTTCAAACAGTTATACTTATATACTATTAGTATTTCATTATATTTCATATAGTTATATTTATATACTATAGTATTTCATTATATTTCATATAATTATACTTATATACTATAGTATTTCATTATATTTCATATAGTTATACTTATATACTATAGTATTTCATTATATACTATAGTATTTCATTATATTTCATATAGTTACACTAATATACTATAGTATTTCAAACAGTTATACTTATATACTATAGTATTTCACTATATTTCATATAGTATACTTAAACTTATATATTATAGTATTTTATTATATTTCATATAGTTACACTAATATACTATAGTATTTCAAACAGTTATACTTATATACTATAGTATTTCATTATATTTCATATAGTTACACTAATATACTATAGTATTTCATTATATTTCATATAATTATACTTATATACTATACTATTTTATTATATTTCATATAGTTACACTTATATACTATAGTATTTCATTATATACTATAGTATTTCATTATATTTCATATAGTTATACTTATATACTATAGTATTTCATTATATTTCATAGAGTTACACTTATGTACCATTGTACTTTATTATATTTCATATAGTTACACTTATGTTCTATAGTATTTCATTACATTTCATATAGTTACACTTATATAGTATAGTATTTTATTAAATCTAGTATACTTAAACTTATATATTATAGTATTTTATTATATTTCATATAATTACACTTATATACTATAGTATTTCATTAAATCTAGTATACTTAGACTTATATACTATAGTATTTTATTATATTTCATATAGTTACATTAATATACTATAGTATTTCATTATATTTCATATAGTTACACTAATATACTATAGTATTTCAAACAGTTATACTTATATACTATAGTATTTCATTATATTTCATATAGTTATACTTATATATTATAGTATTTCATTATATTTTATATAGTGATACTTATATACTATAGTATTTCATTATATTTCATATAGTCATACTTATATACTATAGTATTTCATTATATTTCATAGAGTTACACTTATGTACCATTGTATTTTATTATATTTCATATAGTTACACTTATATACTGTAGTATTTTATTATATTTCATATAGTTATACTTATATACTATATTATTTCATTAAATCTAGTATACTTAGACTTATATACTATAGTATTTTATTATATTTCATATAGTTACACTTATATACTATAGTATTTCATTAAATCTAGTATACTTAGACTTATATACTATAGTATTTCATTAAATTTCATATAGTTACACTTATGTACTATAGTATTTCATTAAATCTAGTATACTTAGACTTATATACTATAATATTTCATTAAATTTCATATAGTTACACTTATTTACTATAGTATTTCATTAAATCTAGTTTACTTAGACTAATATACTATAGTATTTTATTAAATCTAGTTTACTTAGACTAATATACTATAGTATATAAGTCTAAGTATATTATATTTAATGAAATACTATATTACATAAGTGTAACTATATGAAATTTAATGAAATACTATAGTATATAAGTATGGAATAAAGCAAAATGGCTCATTAAACTGTCTACGCTTCTTATATTGTGAAGTAGTAGTCAGACTATGCAATCCTCGACGCAATTTTCATTTTGGGTCATCGAAAACAACCTCTCTGTGTTTTTAACACAGGGGTACGGTTGCGTACATCCGACCCCCCCTTACCCTGCTATAAGCGGGAGCCTTTATGGCACTGGGGTAATATTGTTGTTGTTGTTGACTATAGTATATAAGTGTAACTATATGAAATATAATGAAATACTATAATATATAAGTCTAAGTATACTAGATTTAATAAAATACTATAGTACATAAGTGTAACTATATGAAATGTAATGAATTACAATAGTACATAAATGTAACTATATGAAATATAATAAAATACTATAGTATATAAGTGTAACTATACAAAATTTAATGAAATACTATAGTACATAAGTGTAACTATATGAAATATAATAAAATACTATAATATATAATGTAACTATATGAAATATAATGAAATACTATAATATATAAGTATAAATATATGAAATATAATAAAATACTATAGTATATAAAGTTTTTATTCTCGATTTTTGGCTTTTTGGAGGGGAAAACGATATCCGTTTTGGATGAATTTTATATGTACGGACTCGTATTAAAATTTTATACAAAACTATAGTAGAAAAATGCAAAAAATTTCACTACAATGCGCTATATGTCGGGCACCAAATTTTACTACAAGGCTTCATTTTTTGGGCTTTTAGAGGGGCAAACGATGTCCGTTTTGGACGAATTTTATATGTACGGACTCGTATTGAAATTCTCTACATGATTATGAAAAAAAGCACACTTTTTTTTGGGGGGGTTAAAGGTGGGCGGCACCTATTGCCGCCCACGTCAAATTTTAAAATTCTTTTGAGGGTTTTCTGGGCGGCAGTTGTTGTCGCCCACAATTAAACCTGAATTCCTCAAATTCAATATATTTTTATTTAAATAAATAAAATTTTAAACCGGGTTCTCCAAAAAAAAACAAATCTGGGCGGCAATAGGTGCAGCCCAGCCTCTGAACCGGGTTTTACAAAAATCCGGTTCGGCTGGGCTGCACCTATTGCCGCCCAGAGTTAGACCGGGTTTTTGGTAGGGTCTACTGGGCGGCACCTCGTGCCGCCCAGGGGGAGTGCGAGGCGTAAAAATCTGGCGTGCGCGGTTTCTCGCCGTTAATAAAATGGACCCCTACTAGTTTTTATGTATTTTTCCTATCTCTACTAGCTTAATTTTATTTTATTTTCTCCCTCTTTTTTGTTTTTTCTCTCTCTAAAATATTGTTTTTTGGGTTTAGGGTTTAAGGGGTAGGGAGTAGGGTTTAGGGAGAGGGGTCTATTTTTGTTAAGGGTCCATCAGTTTAAAAAAAGGTTTGTCATAAGGTTATTTACTTAACTCACCGGATTTTCAGTGGAGTAACGGAAGAGATGGGCTTAAATGGGCCTTAGGCCCAGGAAATGATTAATGGGCTTATATTAACTGAGTTTATTTTTAGTATGAGAACGGGCATTGATTTTTGTTGTTGTTGAAAGAACGGGCATTGATATAGGAACATGAAAACGGTGTCTATATAGTACAAGTTCTATAAATACTTAAAAATAGGATGAATATATTATTATAAGAGTGCGGTTCCGGTGCGGAGCACTCTTCCCGTGCGAACGTGCGGACATGCACTATAGGGCCTTATTTGTGCACTTTAGAGCCTTATTTGTGTACTTTTACAAACATTTTGAAAAATGCTTGGAAAACAATTTGTAAAAGTTTTTTTTTTTTTGTTGAAAAAGTGCACAAATAAGACATTAAAGTGCACAAATAAGGCCCTAAAGTGCATGCCCCGCACGTCCGCACGGGAAGAGTGCTCCGCATATGATCCAAACTCGAATGTATCAAAATACATTTTTTTAATAAATTGATGCACATAGCATAAAATTTATGAATATGCCTTTTTTCAATGAATTGGTGCATACACAAAACAAAATTCATGTATATACCTATATAATATGGCCATACCATTTTCACCATACGTGTTCATAAATTTTATACTATGCATCTATATTCTCACGCATATTAATATAACGTCCGTTCTCATATAACTCATGATCTACTTTTACACGGAACAATTTATATCACGGTAATTTTATGTTTTAACTTCTCTTTTCGAATGGGAAATCATATGTAGATAGTCGACAAGTATTCACATCAAAAAATACTACCGTACAATTATGTAAAACTTATTAATCTTCTAAGATAAACAATCAATCAAAGTATGCACAAAGGGAGAAGAGCCTAATATCATAAGTTTGGGAGGAATTTCATTGTTCTATGTTCCTCGTTTAAGCTCCAAGATTGAAACCTCTTCGATTGGTGCACATGGGTTTTGAATTTAGTCATGAGCAAGAGTACATTTGTGATACCCCGTATTTCTGTAAGAATATTTTAGAATTTTGAGATTTTTTCGGAAAGCCCGTTTTGTACGTCGGATTTATTTCAGAGAGTTTAAGACATTCTGTAATGTGCTCTATCTCTGTAATATTTTTCTCAGTGAAATAATATACAGTCGACGTATTTTGGGAGTTAATATTCGTTCGTGTACGAGTATATTTAACCCGGGGTTAAGATTATTACCCAAAAGGTTATTATCCAAGAGGCAACAAAGGAAAAAGGAAGTTTCCTACCACCTTCCTCCATTAGGGTTTGCCTATAAAAGGAGGCATGGGAGGAGAGAGAGAGAGCTCACTCTCAAGACTCTCAAACTCTCAAAAACGCTCTCTCCGGGAAAACTCAAGCCAATCGTCGGAGCTCGTTTGGTGTCGTTTCCGGTGGTCAAGAGAAGCTTGGGAGGCCCTTAGAAGCCTAGAAACCAAGCAAGGCGAAAGACGAGCCAAATCGATCGTCGCGGGTAAGTTTTCTTCTCGTGTATTTCGGTTTCTGTTAGCGACGGCGACCACCGGCTTGTAGGCGGCGATCGCCGGCTTGTAGGCGGCGATCGCCGGCTTGAAGGCGGCGACCGCCGGCTAGAACACGGCGCCCGCCGTGAGGAACCGGCGACCGCCAGCTAGAAGCGGCGCCCGCCGTGAAGAGCCCGGCGACCGCCGTGAAGAAGCCACATCCGCCGTAAAGAGTTGCCTTTGGGCGGCGCCCGCCGCACGGGAGGCGGCGCCCGCCGCGGTGAAGGCGGCGCCCGCCGCAAGTTTGGTTGTTGGCCGGTTGCTGTCGTGGCTTTTGTGGCCTTCGTTCGGGTTTCGTTTCCTTCGATTCCTTTCGTTCTTTCTTAGATCTGTATTGTTGTTTGTCGAATCTAACTTAGGGTTTCTTTGTGGGTCGATCCGAAGGAATCTGTGCTCCAGATCTGTCCCTGTGTCGAGCCCGGGATCCCGTCGTTAGACTTTATTCAAACTCTACGGATTCAGGCAAGTGGCGGTTCGCTCTTGCTCATCGTTCCATATTTACATTAATTATCAGTTGTTTATCTGAGTAATTAATTTGGAATGATTACTGTGTTTATCTGGAATTGGTTTTATAAACTGTTTTGGAAACTGTAATAATGATATTATAATAGGTTGTATATCTGTTAGAACAACGCTATTATTTATGTTCGCCTTGAGGGCATTTATGTGGATTTATCCTGAACTATTGTTGTGCTCGAACTGTTAGTTAGCACGAATATTCGTAGGAACGCCTAGACTCCGAGAGGTCCATTCGTTTCTTTATAACTTGGGGAAAAGGGCGATCAAGACCCTACGATAGTAGAAGCTTGGACTCTGTGAGGTTCATTCCTTCGATATAAGTCCAGAGGCTTGGATTCTGTGAGGTCCATTCCTTAGTTGTATGTCCTGCGTGACAGGGCATATGTTTAAAAGCTTATAACGTAATGTGAGTTTTGGAATTAAATAAGATAAAGTGCCCGAGTGCACATAATTAATATACCTTTGGCGAGTAGTGCAGCTAAGTAAATAGTGCAGCTAGGAAAGCTCGTCTCGACTTTTGATCAGAGTACGTTCTCTTTCCAATCTGGATTCGCTGTAAGCGGTAAGGTTGGTCGTGAATCGAAACATCTAAGTCAGCTTTTAAATCACTGATGTCTGATTCTGTAAACGTTCCAGATTTGTCATATTTCCTTAAGACTCACTTTCGCTGGAGTCTTCTTTCGGGCCGATTTATGTGAAGATTCAGTCTTCCAAAATCTTCTCTTGTGCATACCTCTTGTTGTAATTCAGTAGAAATATGAACGTTGATTATCGTTATCGGTTATTATTCGAGAAACGATAAGTCTAACCTAATACAACTACTTCGAACCTTCTGCTTTGTACCCTTGCATAGTCTATTCAGTAGACTAACCAACCGCAATTGTTCTCTGCATGGTTGGCTGGTGTCATCCGTTCGATTCGGCACATCAGATAGAGCGAAGATATGAGGAGACTAGATTGACTATGAAGACGACGATTGTTTTTGGATGTTTTAATAATTATCTTTTAATCAGGTTGAGATCCTTGGGCAGGTGATCATTATGATCACAACCCTTTTTGTAATATTTCAAGAAAGACTTTTGCTGTAACTTATTTACTCTGTTATATATTTAAAAGACTTTCGCTGTACTTTGTTTAAACTCTGTATTTGTCTTATTCGGGATTGGGATGTAATCCCGGGACTCATGTTTTATATGAATAAAGTTATCATTTTGTATCATTGTATTTCATGATTTGTTTTCAAACAGTAAAGCCTGGGGTGACTTCGGTGAGGAATATCGGAGTCACTGGCGGTAATACTTTTCCAAGTGGGTTAAGATTTGGGGGTGTTACAACATTCTCTTTGCAAAACCGCCATCAAATGAATCTACTATATATCTACCAAAATGAACCAAAATTTTTTGTTGCCATGTGGCATCACGGTATTTAATTTGCCACGTGTCCTACTCTTATTTTTTTCGTTGGTTTTTCGAAAATAAAATCAAAGAAAATAAAATAAAAATTATGCCCATATTAGCCAAATATGCATACAATATGAATATTTTGTATATATAATCTATTCTTTCTAAAAACGTAGCAAACAATATTCTTAGCCATAAATTTAAAGAATCAACTTGTATTATGCTAAGCTAAGAAATTAGTTAAAGACAAGAAACATTTCACTTTGATTAAAACTATTATGTAATATCATATAGATTTTTATATAAAATTAGTTTTTTGTAAAAAAATTCATAAAAACAATTCATTTTTTCCCCTCGGATAACATAATATGACTTATATTTAACATTCAACTTTGGTTTGGAGAACTATAGTGGTTCAATACTGGTTTTGATTGTTATTTTTTCCCTATAGTATGATGTTTTTTTATGAGTATTGATGTATAAAAATTAATCATCTATATGTACCACCATATTTGACTCTATAAACTCTAATGTCATGTTACTAAAAAAATTAATATTTCGCCATCATCAATTCCTCTTATTTGTGGAAATATTGTAAAGTTCTTAATTTGACAAGAAACATGCTGATTCAATAAGGTACATCTGATTATGATATCCAAGAAGCAAATGAATTTTTTGAATATGTATTAAGCATGAGTGATGGTATTGTAGGTGATGACAATGATGGAGAAGCACAAATACAAATTCCTGACGAACTATTGGTGAATGATTATGACTTAGATCTGATTCCAACAATTGTTAAGCGTGTTTATTCCTCTCTTTTGGACAATAAGTTATTTTCGAAATACTTTGAAGAACGAACAATTCTTGCACCAACACATGAAGATGTAGATATAGTTAATGACTATATATTGTATGTGTTACTTGGTGATGAGAAAGTTTATCTCAATTTGGATATCATTTGCAAGACAGGTTTTATTGTAGACAACGATGCAAGTGTTTATACATCTGACTGCTTGAACAGTATTAGATGTTCTGGTGTCCCAAATCATGTACTTAATCTTAAGGTTGGAGTCCTTATTATGTTGCTTCGAAATATTGATCAGTCCTTAGGTTTATGTAATAGGACAATATTGATAATCATGCAGCTCAACAATCATATCAAACAAGGAAGAATATTTCAGGCAACAATATCGGACAAGTTTTGATTCCTTGCGTGCTCATGTCACCATCAGACACTTCATATCCGTTCATGTTTCAATGAAGTCAATTTTCCTTGAGTGTCTGTTTTGCTATGACGATAAACAAGAGCCGGGGCCAATCACTTGCAAATGTGTGTTTTTGTCTTCCACGCCCTGTTTTCACTCATGGTCAGTTTTATGTTGCATCATTAAGAGTTACCATCAAGAAAAGTTTGGAGATTTTAATATGCGACATAAAACAAAAAAAGATCTAATACTACAACCAATGTAGTATACAAGGAAGTTTTTCATAATTTGTAGCAATTTTGAACATCTTAGAAGATTTTATGTTTAGGGTTTCATTTTCATGTATTAGATGAACATTTTAATTATGCTTTATCGTTTTAGTAGTATCAATGTTAGGGATGTGGCTAATCCCCACTTCAAAATTAATTAGCCAATTTTTACTATATATAAAGTTTATGGATAATTTCGCATCTCTTTTGATAATATTTTGTCAATCTCTTTAATATTTTTTATTCAATTAGTTCTTTTTTACATTATCATTCATCTACTTCTATAACAGTTCTATATCGATTAAATATATAATTTTGATATACTTTTTTTTAAATGTAAGAAAAAATAAACAAATTCAAACACTAGTTTTCATTAATTCCCAACGAACCACTATCATGAGGTACAAAACTACTTGTGTATTTCCTTTGTATATTGTTGTATTCGCACTTCACATCTCAAACCAAATCACCTTCTCTTTGCAAAACCTCCATCAAAAGATCACTCCAAACATCAATAGGCCCGGGCATACACCAATGGACGCAATCGTTATAGCCTTTCATCCATTTGTTACCCCAATAAGAACTCGGGTGCCCGTCCGGCCTCATCAACATGGCTCTAGTCACATCCAAACCCACAAACCTCTTCTTCCTCTTCTTCATCTTCTCTACCTCCTTCATTTGCAAGCTCCTCAACTCCATCTCAAACTTCCCCATGCCATCCATTTGCTCGGCGCTATACGGGCCAATCCTGTTACAACTCCCGCCCGTGTCCCATGATCCGTTTTCAAAGTGGGCAGGCGAGAACGTCCTCAAGATTGTAAGCACATATCCACACTCATCACAATTGTCAATGTGTGATAGAGCTGCATTGAACACCATCCTCAAGGCATCATTTAGAGTTAGGCTATCCACCCCTGGTTCGTCGCAGTACACGCATCCTATGATCTTGTTGCGTTTGTAGAGATAGTTCTTTCGAAAGAGCCAATGCGCGTCTGAGATCACTACGTAGTTGATTCCTTGGAGATTCGACGCCCATCCTTGATCGACTTGGTCAATGTGGAGGTTGTAGACGCCTGAATTCGAGCCGTTGATTACCCTTTCGTCGTGCTTGACTAGGAACTTGGACCAGAGGATCATTAGGGTGAAGTTGGAGGAAGGGAAATTCCATGTTTGGAACCGGTCTTCTTCGTCTTTGTACACATCTATTGGAGTCTCAGCCTGCAAAATACTTGTCATTTTAACTTTTGACATAACTATTAAGAAATGCACTAATTAGGTTAAAGACTTTTTCTAGTGTGTGCTCATGGGCACACTCTAATAACTCCATTTTTACCAATAATCTTTTTAGTCATTAGTTTAATTTTTTTTACTAAGGGTTTATCCATTCTCTTTTAGGGAATATTTGAAAGATAATTTCATATTTTAACTTGTTAGCATGTGCCCATGGGCACACACTAGAAAAACCATAAGTTCAAATACTACAAACTTTTTCTAAAATCTAAAGTTTAATAATTACTCATCTCATTTCTAAGCAATGAATAAAGAGAATTTGCATTTTAAGTGTCAATATATGCAATTTGTAATAACATATCTGGTAAATTATCAATAAATCATTAACTAAAACTGTAAAATGATAAATATTTCTTAACAAATGGAATAGTAACAAGTTATATTATCACTATGATTGATTCATCATAACAAGTTCAAGAAAGCAAGGCATTTAGTATCTCTCAATAAGGAGGACCCGCCTTTTGTTTTTTGCAAGCAAAGTATATGTTTCTCAATATGAACATGTAATGTGACAAGTATAATATGCTTGTTTATTAGAAAGAACAAATAAGCAAATTGTGCAGAGTTAGGATCCAACTATCACCATACAATCAAAGAATTATGACATCAATCTAAAACAATGATGATTCATTAATCCAAGCATTTTTTTAATCACCAAATTAGACATGTTGATCAAACAATTATAAGATAACTATATATGAATTGGAAGAGAGAGAGATGAACCTGAGATAGAAGACAGAGAAGAGACTCCATGTGATTTCTTGCAACCGAGTCACCAACAAAGGCGAGCTTCTTACCGCGAACCATTTGCAAGAACAAGGAAGGATCAAACCTTGGCAGTTCACATTGATCTGGCTTCCACCTCCAATTCAAGAAATCAACATCTTTTCTGCCATGCTTGAAACAGTTCTTGGAGTCAGGAATTGTGAGGCAAGAAGTGGTGTTGTAGAGTGTACCCTTGAGGTCTGGTACCCAGTGACCCTTAAACAAGTCACAATTATCTATAAGACAAACAAAATTAAACTAAACACACACACATGGTAAACAAAACAACAAGAATAAGGATAAGATAAGGGTTATCTAAGTTATCTCTAATAGTCATGATTTTTGTGTCTACACACCATAGAAGTCAGCAAATTATGCGTGGAAAGTCATGAAAATAGATGGGTTGTTACTTGTTATGTCATCAAAGTCATAATTTTTGTGTTTGTTCAATGCATGCAGCAAACTATAGAAGTTTGTAATTTCAGCAAATTAAGCGTGAAAAGTTGTGAAATGGGTTAGTATAAAAGCCACATATTTTTCATGCACTTGATAGTTAGATTGATCTTGGAAGAGACCCTTGAATTTTGACCAAGAAGATTACACAATCAACAATAATTCAAGAAGATTGCATTAAACAATAACTTTGAGCACAAGAACAAGTAAAGGCTAATATCATATTTACAAAAATCACACACCGAAAACCCGTATTGAAATAGGTTTGGAATGAAATTCAACAAGAGAAATTGATTTAAGGTGAGAGTTTGTGATTACCGTTTTGGGGTTTGATGATGACTTCTCTTCTGTAAGGAGGCGGAGGAGGAAGGGCGCGTTTGGCAATGGGTGTTAAAGGGGCAGGAGAGTAGAGGAAGAAAACGCCCAAAACAGAGAGGAAAACGAAAGAGAAAAGGTACAAGGCAAACGAGCCCTTAAGGGATGATCCTTTGTGATGATGCCTATTATTGTTATGAGATTGGGACTCTTTTCTGCCATGGATTTTGTCCACTGCCTTCATCATTTTAGGACAATGAAAAGGATGGGATGTGTGCAGTTTATCAAGGAGAGAATTTTTGTTCTTTTTTGGACTAATTTTGTGTAGACAGAGAGATTGAGAAGATGGGATTTTGGTGGAGAAAGTAACCGGTTTCACCGTTAGATTTTTACGCGTGGTGGGTAAAAACTAATTAAAAACATTGAATGTGGAGGAAATGCATGTGAGTCTAAAGAGGATTCCCTATTTTTTTACTGCTTTTAGGGTTAAAATCACTTTTAATTTAGTGATTTGAAAAGGAGAGGATGAATTTGCATACCAAATTTATCAGTAGAATACTGTGCAGTTATAGGAATTTTTCTTATTTTGAGCAAAATAGGACTTTTTCTTAAATCATACAGCATTGAGGGAGCTGGACCATAATTACATTTGGCAATTAAATTAAAATCCATGCTTTTAGGAACATTTTAAAGTTTTGATTATTGGAATTATGGATTCTTTGGTAAGATGGTATAAAAGGTTTCTCGATAAACATTGAATCAACGAATTTGGAAATTTTAAATGTGGTGGATGTACACTGGTATATCATATATGGTTTGTAAAAGAGGTAAATTGAATTGATAAGAATTGAAGTTTTATTCTTTGAGTAGAGGTCTCAAAAATTGAGCATCTTTAAACTTTGTGAGGAATTATTTTCATTCATCTAGACCAGAATACTTTAGTACGTAACAAATTTTACATTCGGCAATGCTTTTTTTACATATTTAAACATGCAAATATTCTTCTTCTAGTTTTCTCAATCTGTAATGTTACTTTATATTTTTATTAGGTTATATTGCACTTAACTTACTTTCAGTTTTACAAATTATCGTTTCACTCCACCAATCCTCCCTCATTTTCAAATGAAAAATAACTCATATTATTTCTCGATATATGAATTAGTAATTTTGTAAATTCTTGAAATTATCTCTTGCAATGGACGGAATTTGTGTTAATCATGGCATAAAATGGCGCACTTGAGTGTAATCTACTGGACTCAAAAGCCCAATTCAAAATAAGATCATTTTTTTGATAAGGTAAAAATTAGACCGGAAATCACAAAAGTAAATGTTTCTCAATCTATAGCATCCTTTCGGATGAGAACTAAAAAGCTCTAGATTGACTTGAATATCTTCCAAAGAATTCCGCTGGCCCAACTTTGCAATACAGTCTGCCACCACGTTAGTTTATCGAAAGACATAATAAATCTGCACCGAAGAAAACAGGTGTAAAACACAAAGGATATTAGAAATTAAAATTTCAATATCCCATGAACAGTGCCAAATTTTATTCAGAATGTTCACATTAGTATGGTTGTCATATTCAACTTGAATGTTGATAATGACTAAATCACAAGCCTTTACCAAAGCATTTCTAACTCCTAATGTTTCTGTTTTCAGAAGGGTTGAAGTTCCACTATTATCACCAAAGAGGAAGATTGATTCACATGTATTATTTCTAAAAATATAACCAAAGCTAGAGTCACCATTGGTCTTGGTAGAACCGTCGGTATTAATTTTAATAACATTCTCCGGTGTTTTTTTTTCATTTCTTTTTTGGTCTTCTAAGACTATTATTGTTTTTTGTTTTTGGTTATCCTCTACCAGACAGTCTGAGTTCCAGTTCTTTGTTCATTTTCAATTATGAATTTGTTTGTTAATGTAACTTGAAAATAAGGATCATTTTGACTTTGATGATAAAGTGTTATGGTGACAAACGTGCAAATAGATGTTTATACCAGTTTATTTAGTTTTCCAAAAATATAATAATCTTGTTTAGGTTAAATGACTCTTTAAGTAAAGTGAAACTAGACAAATGTCCTCCAATAAACTTCTTATGAACCCATAAGGCCATGACCCATGGTGATGTCATCATTATGTATAATGATGACATCACCATAAGTCAAACAACCTAACACATTTGATTGTTGACCGGTCAACAGTCGTTGACCGAGTTTGACCGACGGTCAACGGCCGTTGACCGGTGTTGACAGATGAACTTTCCTCCCGTCAATAACTGTTTTTTGTTGACGTCATCATCTTAATGACAATAACTTTCATCAAAACACAAACTGTCATCAAAACACAGACTGTCATCAAAACACAAACTGTCATCAAAACACAGACTGTCATCAAAACACAAACTGTCATCAAAACACAAGTTATCATCAAAACACAAACTGTATCGCAACTAGTTGATGACACATACTGTCATCGCAATTAGTTAATGTTACAAACTGTCATCACAACTAGTTGATGACAAATATCGTTTTGATGACAATTCTCGTTGAAATGTCACCACCCACTAATTGGTGGCATTTACGAAGTGTCATCTTCACTAGTTAGTGCACGTTCAAAGTGTCATCAATACTAGTAATTAGTGGCGCTTTCAAAGTGACATCAATGGTAGTAATTAGTGGCGTTTTCAAAGTGTCATTAAGACTAGTAAGTGGTGACACTTTCACCGAGGCTAATAAGTGGTGATACTTTCAAAGCGTTACCGAGACTAGTCGGTCTGTCGGTGACACTTTCAAAGCGTCAACGAGGCTAGTCGGTGGCGCGTTCGAAGCGTCAACGAGGCTAGTCCGTGGCGCGTTCGAAGCGTCACCGAGGCTAGTTCGGTGGCGCGTTCGAAACGTCACCGAGGCTAGTTCGGTGGCACGTTCAAAGGGTCACCGAGGCTAGTCGGTGGTGCATTCGAAGCATCACCGATGCTAGTTCGGTGGCGCGTGCGAAGCGTCACCGAGGCTAGTTCGGTGGCGCGTCTGAAGCGTCACCGAGGCTAGTCGGTGGCACGTCCGAAGTGTCACTGAGGCTAGTCGGTGGCGCATTCGAAGTGTCATCAAAGCTATTCGGTGGCGCGTTCAAAGTGTCACCGATGCTAGTCGATGGTACATTCAAAGTGTCACCGAGGCTAGTTCGGTGGCGCGTTCAAAGTGTCATCGAGGCTAGTTCGGTGGCGCGTTCGAAGTGTCACCGAGGCTAGTTCGGTGGCGCATTCGAAGTGTCACCGAGGCTAGACGGTGGCACGTTCATAGTGGCACCGAGGCTAGTCGATGGTGGCACGTTCGAAGTGTCACCGAGGCTAGTCGGTGATACGTTCGAAGTGTCACCGAGGCTAGTCGGTGACACTTTCAAAGTGTCATCGAGACTAGTCGGTGACACTTTCGAAGTATCAACGAGACTAGTCATCTGAGGCCCACTAAACTTAATTGTTGTAGAAAGTGCATCCGAGAGTCAATTTCTTACAATTATAATCTCAAACTAAATCAACAAAGCTCGATTTCTTATAAAAATGGTCATAATTTCTACCAGAAAGAAAACATTCAGATCCATTGTAACTTGTAATGAAGTCGGCACACAAAAGCAACTTATAGATACCACTTCCAAATTTTCAAACAAAAGACCATGTTCGGTTTTGTTCTCCATCTTCTCCAGTCAAGTCTCTCAAATAAATCAGTAAGTGGACATACACATAAATTGGCAAACATAATTATACAAATTAATCATGATTAATTATAGTTCTTTCAATTTGGTATATCCATAATAGTTGGAGACTTTAGTGGTATTGTACTGTCCATGCATTAGACCTGTCCATGCATTAGACCTTATCATTGAAACCAAAAGAGGCATACTCACTAATTAAAGAGACATTTTCAAAGAAAGGCAATTGTCATGACCACATTTTCTCGTCAATGAAGTTAACTGGAAAGTGATTTTAGTTGAAAAATAGCAAAGGCACATCAGACAATAGGTTTAATGTTAGATTGAGACCGTGATCACAGAAAAAAAACTTGCCACTAGAGTACCACCACAAAAGATATGTGGAACGAAAGTTTGATTTTATCATGTATGTTACAGTGATTTATACATTATATTCAGAATGGATTTAAATGGAAAACAATATTGCTAAAGAAAGTACATCAAAAAATTGTAAAATTAGAGAGGAAGAAAGATGAAGATAACTTACTATAACCAGAAATGGAAGCCAAGCTGTCATTGGAGACAAAGTCACAGATGACTTATTATGGCAATTTGTCGAATGACTGGTGTGCAAGAAGAGAAAGTTGTTGATGATTGGAGAAATTAACAAGAGAACATCAATCATTGCCGGAAATCGTTGTTGGAAACTCAACGTCGGAGTTCCGCCATCGACAAGCTGTCGGCCGGCGCCACAAGATCCAGCGAACAAATCAAAATCGTTGTCGGAGACTCCCAACAGCATTCCACCGCCATTTGCGCGGCTCCCGACACGCCCCTCCACGTCCTCAAAGTCCACGGTCACCGGAGATCGGACATCGAGCCTCTCGCCCTCAAAAGAGTGGTCAACGACGAATGGCGTGAGTGCTCGGTGGCAAGAGTGGTGGTAGGAAATCGCAGATATGGAGTGGGAGTAACAGAGAAGTAGGAGGAGGGAGAAACTTATGAGAAAAAAAGGAAAGATTTATATAGGGGTCAATTTACAACAATGTTTATCTTGTGGGGCGTTTGTTAGATTTAAACGGGAAAAAAGGCAATGGGGCTCATTTTGTCTTTTATCTATCAATGTCTCTGCTAGCCCAACATGTGAAATAGTGGCAACACACCCCTCCGTCATATTCACGCGGGCCAAATTGGAATTGAACACCGAGAGTTCACGTGGGCCACTTCATTGGAAGAATTCAAGTGGGCTTCTCATACGGGCCCAAATTTCACGTGCAACAGCTAAACAACGGCCCACCAAAGGAATTCTTGTAGTTGACACTCGTACATTTGCAAATTCGAGCGTATCATTTTCAAACTCGACCTTAAATAATTGAAACCATAAAAATACGAGTGTAGATGTCGTTCCCACAATGATATGCAAAATCATCTGAAATAACTTAGTAATGTCGTTCCACAATGATATTAGATCTATATGTTCACAATGCACAAGCAATGTTGCAAACAATCTGTGCAATGCTGATAGCATTTGAACTTCATTTTCTTCTTCCATGCATAAATCAGCATAGTCATTTCGTTCGACCAAAGCTTTCTATTCAGCTACTTCTTAGAATGTGCTACACGTGTAGCCATCGATTGTTCGAAGATATATGAATGATTTTGGTGACTTAATGTGTATGAGAAGAAGTCGCAGGTAATAGTCGCATGTAATATCGTTCTCTTTCTGCATGATTAACATACGTAAGCCTTCCAACCGCAGGTGAAAACTTTCTCTTTGTCCATGACTTAATAGATTTATTCCAAACATAGTGTATTGGAAATTCAGAATATAAAAATGGAGGGTCATCTAGATGATTGTTGTTATAACTAAAAAATGCCATCAACATAGTTTTCTGACGATTTTCATTTGTGACTACATCCTGCAAGTTCTCAGATTCATGAAATCTCACAATATGCATGTCGGGTAATTGTATTTACAGTGGAATTGCAATTGGAGTAATTTGATATAGGTCAAAGCCGAATATTCTCCAAGCAGATTCTGGAGGAGATACCCATCTAGCAGACTGAAGTGACGTGATTTCATCTTGGATATCAGAAGCCGTATTAGATATGTTAAAATAAATTTGATCATGTCCTTTGTATATATACTTGTAAATGTATTTGACGGCTTCTACTGTAGAACAAACTTCAACATTTATGTGACAATCAAAAGATACAAGAAGATAGGGATTGTACGATATAACCCATCGATTATCCAAGTCAACACCTTTAATGGAAACAGAATCCCCATTTTCTCTTCTTCTATAAATTGGGTAGGAGTCATTGCCACATGTTATAAAATCAGCATAGTCTTTTGGATAGTTAAATCCCGCAATAACTGTAAAAACCTTTTTTTTCCATGCAAGCACAACTTGGATCAAGAATTCCACAGGGACCATGGAGCATGTGTTTTATAACAAGCTTGCGCAAATATGGATGTTCAATGGAAGGTAACTCTGCACATACGAATTGATCAAAAGCTTTTGAATTGAGTATCTTATGTGTAGAACATAGTATTAATAAGATATGTGCATGTGGTAAGCCACACTTCTGAAACTCAATAACTTCAACTCTAGCTTTAACTGGACCAAAAATATTCTCTTCCATTATTAGTTTTTTCAACAATGTAAGTTTAGAGCGAAAAACCCTAGCTAGTATGTTAGGTCTATCTTGAGCTTTCTCTTCGGGTTCTGATTTTTCCTTTATCTATGGCTAGCTTGGATTGCAAGTAATTGTAACAAATAAATCTGGTTTGCCAAATTTCTGAACAAGAATCATCGCATTTAGATATCTGCACCTCATGTCTCTAAGACCGCCAATGAATGACGATGGTAGTATCATACGTTGTCCAACATCAGACGCATTCACGGTACCATCATGTACACTATCAATAATACCTTGGTACAACTCGCTTCTAATATTTTTTTTTGATTTAGACGTAAGTAGTCCAAGCGAGTATTCTCGATTTTCACATACATATCAACTATATACTGAAGAAATATTCTTCCAGAGCGAATTAAGAAATTATTTGGCCGTATTTGAAGTTTATAAGCATAATATTCTCTAAAAGAAATTTCATGACCTTCTTTCGGTGGCTTTGACATTGATACTACCAAAACGATAATTGAAGTCAGTAGGCATCAAAAAAATATATCAAAATACTTATTAGAAAGGTAAAATAAAAACTTGTTGCCTCTCGGAGTAAAATATCATATACGTCTTGTACCAAACATGTTGATATCGGAAAAGTGATATCGTCATTTTTATGTGTAGTCTTTCGCTTCACTCTTTTCAGTCCTCGATGCCATCCTGATTCTCCTTTAGGAAATAATAGAGGATATTGTAAAGGATCATAGTGGCCATAATAGTGTAAAATTCTATGAGGCTTATTTGATTTGTCATAAACTATAATATGAGGATTATGTATTTGATCAGAGTTTGCATCTTCAACAAATATTGCAACAACTTCATTGCATGTTGGAGCATTATAAACTTGTTGATCTAATACTGGATTATGAGATATTGCAATTATTGAACTTTCGGTTATACGAACCTCTCGTAGGGATCGGAAGAAAAATGCATATGGATTTTTGATTCATTACTGTCATGAGAATTGATATAATACATGCATTTAGGCTTTCAAACAATTGAGCCCTTGTGTCAATTTCAGAAGCACCATCATAGAAATACATCTGGAGATAATTCGGGTTGTCTTTAGTGGGTAACAAATAAGAAATAAAGTGATAAATTTGTCCTTGCAGCACCAAAGTGTATATACCATCTTTTGCTTTTTCTTAAACTTTCTACCAATAGAACTAAAAGAAAATAAATTGTTATATAGTCTAGCATATTTTCTAAAATCTATCCCACGATCATCATCCTTCATTCCTTTGTGAATAAATCAATAAGCTCTTGTGGAGTTTCATTAGTAGCAAGCCGAATCTCCCTATTACAACAACAAAGTGTTGGAAATTCATATGCAAATTTTATTGCATTGCATTCCTCACATGTTGTTGAACTCAGCAACACAATTGATGTTGTTGGCACATGTTCCATACCAAGTGTTGCAAAAATTGGTTGATTTTGTATGCGGCTCCTCCGTCTTTTTCTGCTTGTTGACGCTACTGATGTAGAATTGTTCACCATTGTTGTATGTGGTCTGGAATGTGAATCTGCCTAATTGAATGTGTCACTACATATGAATATAAAGCATATATTATTTAAAGTTCGATGAGGTGAAAAAAATGTGTGAAATGCATTGTGCAAATTAAACATATTATGCTGTATTCATGAACATGCAAGGTACAACATACAACATACACTACAAAAATACTTAGGGAAAAAACAATTATATTAAAAAATACAGATGTCATTAGGTAAAATATAAAAAAGGGACCACAAATGTAAATAAGTAGTACTTCATATTATATAACCTTAGCGGACGTAGTTACTGCCATGTATAAACACAAAACCAGAAATACAAGTTTGGTCGTAATAATCCCACATCCTACGCATAAATAAACTTACAGGAATCAAATACAATTAAAAGGGGCGCATCAGTGCATGCAATTAGAGACATACGCACAAAGTTTAACACATTCCATTAATATTGTTGAGAATTACATACAATATAGATGGATTCCCTAAAATATTAGTGTGAAATAAATAACACAAAAATGAACAAGATTAGTTATATAAAGAGGTAGGAAGAAGACATAGCTGCTCTCTTCTACATCTTCCACATATTGCTCTGAATTGACAACCCCTCCTTGGCTTTGTCAAATGACACTTCCGCCTTGCTTTCTGAATGATAAAGCTTCATTTATTTTTCTTCTATCATTCTCTTGTCTTCAACTACAAGATACTTGATTTCAGCCCCTTCTCGGTTTGACAACCCCTCCACGGTTTGATCATCCTCATTCCCATGGTTACTCGAGTTTTTGAGGTTCTCTTCGTTTCCCTAGTTTGGAATCTTTGGAGTGATGTCCATTCTTGGGTGAGTAATTGGATGATGAGTGGGGTCGTGAATCAGGACTAGGTTGTTGGTGGTGTTGGCCATGGTTCCTTGAGGGGTAGGCTTGATATGGATTTTATAGATGTATTTTTTTGCTATAGCCCCACGGTGGGCGACAATTGTTTGGGGGCAAGTTTAGCACTCTGCTAAAGATGATGGTTTGTGGGGTAATAGCCAAAATGTGGACAGGTAGCAAAGTGATGACAAATTGCAAATAAATAGTAATAATCGATAGTTTGTCAATATTTTTCCTGATCGCATTGTCGATTCTTTCCTTATTTGCCTCTCCTTGACTTGTGAAGGGTCACATGATTCTACCCTTCATTCGTTAATGCTTCATGTTTTGTTTATTCATGTGCATTCTTATCCTCCTTCTTCAGCTTCATCCGCCTCCGAGATCTGGGCTTTTTCAAATGTGTCAACCTGTCATCGTTGTAGCAATAACATTGGCCCATGGTTGTGGCCAACAGTAATATGGAAAACTTATAGCATGGATATTGGAGCATGAATCATGATGTGAGATTCAGGATGGTGGAAGTTGCAGGGTTACAAGGCATTGGCAATACACATAGGCATTCTCCAAAAGCACATGACGGGCGACAACTAGTAAAGTGCCGACTGGGCCTGCCCGGTAGTGCTTAAGAGTCGTCTTGTGTGTGGGTTGGCACTCCCATATGCTAGCGTCGCCCGGTGACACAGCACGGAGCAGGATCGTCGTCAGGTAATAAGTATGATGCATCAAACCAACTCTTAATATGGTTACCAAGAGCGCACAATATAATGCAGTTTTCAATGTGCAACTGAAGTACAACAATGATTTTGTGATAAGAATGCAAAACTTCAGCATGTTCTTTCATTTAGTTTTCGTCAGGTGTAATTACAAACCCTGTCTTCATTTTCATAAGGAAATCAAAAAGTCTCTCTCTTGGGTGCTTCAATTTGTACAATAATTCAAATATATGGGTCCAATTTATTAATTGGCTAAACAATAAAACCTTAATGTTTGATCTGGATGGATCAAAAGCCAGTCCAATCGAGTCTCGTAAAGAGTGAAATTCTATGGATCGTCGTTAGACATGATCAACACTATTTGAATCTTGTTGAGTTAGTATTACCCTAATAATAATAATAATAGAGTGAAATTCTTTGGTAAACTCCAAAAAGATTAGATTACGACTGCAAGTATTTTTTTGAATCGGGCAAAGCATTTATTTGTAAACAGCACTATGCTAGCCAACGCTCTTTCTTGATATCTCTTATTACTAAAAGCAGGAGTTGGACTACCAGTAATTTGCATGTATAAGTTCTCACGTGTTGGCACCTACTACTTACATATGTCTCATTTTAATGATGTGTCAACCGACAATTGACAAATTGAATATTTTACTATATTTGTATTTATGTTCAATTGTTTTTTTCCACTTACAGGTTGTACACATGCAAGAGTCATTTACGTGTCATCCTTTTAAGCCCAGTTCCACCACGTGTCAACTTCTAGGTGAATATGAAATTGCTTGAGGTTGTGTGCCTATAAAAGGTGCAGCCTTGCAGGCAGCCATGCCATGTTTCACAAGAACGGCGAGCTTCTATTGGCGTACAAGTAAGGTGGATGCTTTCTATGGTTTTGGATTTTTAGATTTTGATTTGCAGATTGGTGATTGCTGAAGAAATATATTATTTTACTTGTGTTGTGATTTGGTTGTACTGGGAACGGTTTTGTTTGCTTGATCTTCCATTGGAGTGTGATTGATTATTGTGACTCCCTTGCTTGCCTTCGAGTTTGAAGCTTTACACTCATGGAAGAGCATGGGCAACTGCAAGAGATTGACAGGGAACAACTAAGAACGAATGTAAATTCTCAAGTCTTATTAAAATTTACATGAAGACGATAAAGAGATTTATCATGTATCTCATGATAATAGAGGATCATAAATGTTCACAGAATCCGTTTTATTGTGTTGATAAAAAAATCCAAAATTAAGTAGCAATTACATATCCAAAGCAAGCATCTTCTACTATAATACTCGATGTTCATGTAATAATATGTGTATATATGAGGAATGTCAGATGATCAAACTCACTCATTTGACAAGATGAATCAACTTGCACAACCAATCCACCACCCAATTCTTCAAGAGCTCTCAAATTTAATCACTAACAATGTTTTTTGGTCTCCAATGATCTCAAATACTTAAACCATATAACATTTTAGCAAGTAATGGCTCCAAACACTAATAACCAACAATGGGTTTGAGACTTCGAAAGAAGCCCAAAACTAGAAATGATCAACAATGGCCAACAACAAGATTTTGTGGACTTATTCATTCAAAATAAGTAGCAATTATTATTTATTCTATCAAATACTATGCATTAGTTTGTGAAGAAAAAAATAGAAGGCTGTAAAATAAGTAAGAGAAGCTCTCGACTAACCAAGGGCAAAGATCGATATCTCAGCATCGATAATGTAATTTCAACTGCGACAAAAGTAATTTCAATCTAACAATGTACATTGAGGAGAAAGAGATCACTTACGAAAACCGTGCGGAAAGCTCCAAGCGGATCAACTATGGCGGTGGATATGTGTTAAAAACTCAACTTGAACGTCCTGGTTTAGGATTCTTCCAGACAAGTTACGAAGCCGTCGATATCGACGACCAGCTCACGACCACCGCCTTTTATCTTCTGGATCTGGCTCTTCGAGACGCATTTTCGTCCCATCCTCCTCGCGGACATCTGGCCAAAACCCTACAAAAGTAAATTGCCTAATCTAATCGTGCAATTGAACAACGAATCCAAATTGTTAAACACTAAATCGTGCAATTGAAGTAGCATTCTCAACCCAAATTCTCCCAAAACCCTAAATTCCTAACCCCAAATCGCCCAAAACAAACCCAATCCCAAATCGCCTAACCTGTGCAACAGAGGAGAGTATAGAAGGACGAAGAGAGAGAGGGAGAGTCCAACCTGTGAACTCGAGAGGAGGAGAAGACCGAAGAACAACAACAATGGAATAGCTAGCGAAAAAATTGGAAAATCCAGGATCTCCAATTGTGAGCGAAGAGAATACCAGGGAACTCCGTGAAGTTTCCATACTCCTCCAGGAAAACGTATAAATTTGTCCAAATCGCTCTCCCTTTTGCGGCGCTGGACTTATAAAAATTAGGGTTGCCCTTTCATATGTGTGTTATGTGTTGTTGCTGAGGCGCTGTATCAACTTATAGGATTTGGGCCCATTTTGCTAAAATTGTGTTAGTATCAACTTGTGGGCTTTTTTTTAAGAGAAAATTGGGCCGAAAGGCCCAATTTACACATAATTAGCATGCGCAGACCCCTCTAATTCAAAATTGCAAGCGTGACCCTCTATTGTTTTAACACGCGGGACAATTGTCCCCAAAGGCATTTTGGAAGTGTCTTTTTTAAGGACAGTTGTTTAACAATATTTTCTCTCTAGGGACAGTTGAAAACTGTCCCCATATGCTTCTTGAAGTGCCTCTTTAGGGACAATTGTCTTCAAAGGCATTTTGAAAGTGTCTTTTTTTAGGGACAGTTATTTAACAATACTTTCTCTCTAGAGATAGTTGAAAATTGTCTCTTTAGGGACAATTTCCAACTGTCCCCATATGCTTTTTGAAGTGTCTCTTTAGGGACAGTTGTCACCAAATGCATTTTGGAATTGTCTTTTTTAGGGACAGTTGTTTAACAATATTTTATCTCTAGGGACAGTTGAAAATTGTCTCTTTAGGCATATGCTTCTTGAAGTGTCTCTTTAGGGACAATTATCCCCAAAGGCATTTTGGAATTGTCTTTTTTAGGGACAGTTTTTTAACAATATTTTATCTCTAGGGACAATTGAAAATTGTCTCTTTAGGGACAGTTGGAAACTGTTCCAGATGCGTTTTGTAAGTGCCTCTTTAGGGACAGTTGTCCCCAAATGCATTTTGAAAGTGTCTTTTTCAGGGACAGTTGTTCAACAATACTTTCTTTTTAGGGACAGTTGGAACTTGTCTGAGAGGCTTCTTTGAAGTGCCTTTATTGGGACAGTTGTCCCTAGATGTCTTTTGGAAGTGTCTTTTTAGGGACAGTTGTTTAATTACACTGTGTCTCTAGGACAGTTGGAAATTGTCTTTTTAGAGTCCGTTGGACACTGTCCCCGTATGCTTCTTGGAAGTGTATCAGAAAACGAATAAGAAATTAAATAATTAAAAAGCAGAGACAGAAAGTTATAGCAAATGAGATGAGATTGAAATACAAAGACAAGGCCAAAGCTTCTTCATCTGTTACTGAGCAAATCTGAAGATGATGAATGATGATCCTCAAGTAAGCAGACCAGTGAACGGCGTCGTTTAGTAAGCACTGTTCAGTAGAATACCGGATGCCCACACGCCATTACCAACTGCAACAAGGCAAACATAAGCCATAGCTTGCTCCACCAAAGATGAAGCAGGGCAGCTCGTGAGCTGCTTCTTATTAAAAGTGGCCGGCATAACCCTGTCAGACCTTTGCATCAATGCCATACTTGTATTGTAAGAGTTATCTTTAACAGACTGGACTTCCTTCCACTCATTTTGACACAGTAGCTGACAAGAATCTCTGCAAGCCGCTTCAATTGCTTTCCATGGTATCGCTAACTGAAATCCAAAGATGGATCTTAGAAAACCAATGGAGCTCAAATTTCAGTAACAAAGGCATAAACTGTGAGCCACTTGTAAGGCATAAACTGTGAGCCACCTGTATTTCAGCACCTCCATTTCCATTCTCGGAAGGAGAACACCTCCGCTTGCGGAGGGGATTGACGCCTTCGCCCGAACAAAGAGCCCCTCGTGATGCGGGCGATTCGCACAAATCAATTCAATAGTAAGTGGATCACGATTGGGAGATGGCCTGCTGCAAGCACTTGAACGTCTTCTTGAATCCGACAAACCCTAGAAACCAGAAATCGAATTGATCGGTGGTGAGCACCTGTAGATACTTGTCGGATCGGCGCTTGGCATCCTCCCTCCGGATTGCCCTGGACACCTTCGGCAGCGGGATCGACACCTTGTAGTGGGAGCGGAGAAGCTCGCCGGCGGGGGAGGGGAACTTGATGGGGCGGTCGCTGCAGAAGGCGACTTTCTCGATAGAGATGAAGAGGAGCCCGACGATGGGGCCCGACGTGGTCCAGAGGTAGCATTGGGAGGCCTTGAGGAGGCGCTCGCCCTCTCTGGCGTACTTGAAGAATCGCCGGAAGATCGAAACAGGGGAGGGTTTGGGGGCGAAAGAGAAAACTGTTTTCGAGTTCAATTTCGTCCACCGGTTGCGTCTCCTTGGTGCCTCGGGCCCTTCGGCTAAGCATAATGACCTAGGGGGTCAAGCGGCTGTTAAGCATGATTTGGGGTCCAAACCTGCTATTCCAGCCCCCTTAAAGGGTCATTTACCCCAAAGACGGTTTTTTTAAATAATTTTCCATTCAAATAAACTAATTGATAATACAAAAATATAGTCCAAGAATTTCTAAATTTATCCATATTTTATATTTTATGTTAACTTAAAACGGCATACATTAACATGATATCACCGTTTTTTCTTTACTAAAGTCCGTCTATCTTGTAGTTATAAGAGTTCTAATAAGACCTCAATGTCTTAACCACTACATATAATGTTATTTAATTGGGTATATACAGGGGCGAAGCCAAGATTTTACTCCAGAGGGACGCGTGACAAAAATATTGTGTGGCTTAAATCCAACGTGACTTAAATCATATTTCACAAAAATCAATTTTTTTTTATGAAGCTTAAAGTAATTTTTACATGAGATGAGAGGAAAAAATTAAAAAAAATTATTTTTTTAACTTAAATCTGTTAGAATTGACTGAAATTGTATTTTCAAATAAGATGAGGGGGAAAATTTAAGATAATTTCATTTTCCTGGCTTAAATTTATGACCGAATAGCAAAAAGTATCAGATTTCAGTAGCCCATTTGCAAGAATATCATCTTTTGAAAAGTATTGCAAAAATGCCATAAAGCTGCAAAACTTTAGAAAACAGAAAAGGTAAAATAAAATCGGAATAAAACTTTTTCAAAAAACATAAAAGTGGTTAAGAGAAGTTTAAGATGCAGTTAATTGTCAAACGATTTATTGTGTAAGCCTAAGTATAGACCTGTTCAACCGGTAGCCAACTTCATCTTCCCCAATTTATTTTCTCCGCTGAAGAACCTTTTTTCGTTTCATCCCTTTGTTAAGCCCTTTCTGAAGCCCTCAGCAAATCCTAAATCTCCAAAGGCGAGAAGCCCTTTGTTAAGCCCTTTCTGAAGCCCCCTTTGTTAAGCCCTTTCTGAAGCCCTAGATCCACAATGGTGAAGACCAGAGGTTTGGAGTCTGCGAAAGCCAGAGTGAAGAAGCAGAAGGCTAATGGTTCTACAGATTCGAAGAGAAATAGGGTTGAGGAGAGCGCGAATGCGAAGGCGGCTACTATGGAGAGTGGTCGAAAGAAGAGAGCCTACAGTTCGTCGGAGGAAGAAGAATCACCAAGTCTAGTCGTTTCGATGCAGAAGAAGAAACCGAGAATGGCTGAAGAACCAAAAGCCAAGAGGTTGAGGAAGGAGCCATCAAAGTCGGTTGGCGGGGTTAGTGATCTTCTCTAACTCTTTATTATCTGGAAAAAATAAATTTTGTCTGAATGTGAGGCATGCTAAAATTAGGCTTATGTGAAAAACAGAGCATGATTTGCTCTGTGATAAACAGAGCACAGAGAGATGTGGAAATTTTATAGTAGCCTAAACTGTTACATCCATATGGCCTGACAAACGAAATTATCTTCTGACGAAACGAATTATCTTACCTGACAAAGTAAGTTTTAGGGTTTATTGTGTGGTTAGAAGAAGCCTAAACTGTTACATCCATATGAATGTCATGTATTTGTTGTGTGGTTAGAATGTTAGAATGTCATAGTAGCCTGATTCATGTTGATACAAAATTGTAAGTTATACTCTAGGGTAAAAGACTTTTCCTCAACAACTTCCATTTGTCCTGGCAAACCAAAATGTAGTCTGACACTTTATTTTGTATCCTGAAAATATATATCTTAACCTGACAAAGTAAGATGGTGCCTCTCTTTTATGTGAATATGAAAGTCATTCTTACCTGCCATGTATATGTGAATGTCATTCATTACAGATAAGTTACAAGTGGCATTCTGAAGAGTTGTTTTTTGGTCGGATAAATCAGAACTCAAGGCTTCAGTATCTGAATTGTATCGAGAACACCCTAACTCGAACAGACTGGCAGACAGTTCTGCAGGGGCCCTTTGGCCCAATAATCAAAATAATGAAAAACATGAAACTGTCTGCACAACTGATTCACCATGTGTTGTTTAGGCAACTGGACACAAAAAAGCAGTTAGAGACATGGTATGATCTTGGTGGACAACCATGTAGGTTTTCAATAGAGGAGTTTAGGCTAATAACATGACTGAATTGTGGGATGTCAGATGAGGAGGACACTATGGAGGATAAGAATGTAGTCTTTGATTTCTTTGGTGTGAGGAGTATTACCATTGCTAACCTTTTAACCAAGTTCTTATCCTATCGGGAGGACAATGTATATAAGCTGAAGATGGCCTTGTTGTTAATTCTTGAGGGTGTTGTACTTGGGGGTGATAAGAAGAGGAAGGTCAGACCCTTACATGTGAAATTGACCCAAGACTTAGATCGTTTCAATAATTTCCCATGGGGTAGGAGTGCATATATTGACCTCCATCAAAGTCTGACTTCTGCTTTGGACACAAGAATGGAGTCAGTTCAGGCTGCACTTGCATTTTCAGACAATGCCAGAGCAGGATACACCATACGGGGTTTCCCGATGGTGTTTCAGGTAATATGCTAGTAGTTGAGTATGTAAAATTGAGAAAGGTTAATGCCTCTGTTCATAATTGTGGATTAATTCCAATTCTGTTTGTTTCAGATATGGTTGTATGAGGCAGTGCCCCATATTGGCAGAACATTTGCCCAAAAGTTGAATAAAGTTGTGCAACCCCGAGGTGTGAGGTGGCTTAAATCGAGTAGGCCAAGCTTGGATGCAATTTCTGCTGCCCTGGAGGGGAATTTCCCTGCTAAACAGATCCTTATTGAGGAGGACGGAGAGGACTTGGGAGAAAGCTGTTATTTCCCGGAGGAGGAAGGACACAAATCCTTGGATGAGATTGTTAAGCACTTGAAGCCCAAAAGAAAAAGGGCGGGTAAAAAGGACAAGGGAGTTGGTAAGGGAGGGCAAGCTGGATACATTGAGGGTTTGGACCCAAGTCAATTTATGTGTTGTTTGAATGAATTGCATGAAACAATGCATACTCTGATTGAAAAACATGATCTGTTAAAGAAGGAAGTCCTTGAGTTAAAGGAGTTCATAAGTGGCAAAGCTCCTAGAACAGGGGCATCTTCATCTAGTAATCAAGACATGAGTACACACCAGGAGCTCTCTGGGGAGGTTAACAGTGATAATGAACCCAACATCACCCAACACCAGCAGAGCATGAGGGAGGTTTTGGGTAACGAGGCAAAGACGGAGTCTGAAGCAAATGATGAAGAGGAAAAGATGGAGTCTGAAGATGACGAAGACGATGAGGCCAATGGGAATGAGTCCAAAGAGGGAGAGGCCGAAGAGGCCGAGACTGATGAGGTATGTATGCCCAAAATTTTTAGTTATTATATGTACAGTTCAGTGCAAATGTACATATTTCAGTCCATTTGTGCACATTTCAGACCATATATCGTCGTTTCAGTAAACAGTTCAGTTCATATATGTATTCAATCCATATATGCACATTTCAGTCAATTTGAGCACAATTCCAAAAATATTTGCTTATTTCAGACCTTATATCATCGTTTCAGGAGACAATGGATGAAGAGCAAAATACTGGTGAAATAGTTGTGTATGATGCAGTTAATGTAGGTTGTCAGAAAGAGGCGGGTGAAGATGTCGCAATAGTAGATGAGCAAGAAGATCAAGGGGATGAAACAGATCCACTGTCAGTTCTTGTCCAAACTTGTACAATACTACATGCAGATGAGAAGTTGGTTAATGAGGCAACACCGCAAGATGTGGAGGGACTCATGAAGGAGTTGGTTAATGATGAGTTGGTTAATGATGGGACTGTGGTGGCAACACAAATTGAGGTGGCAACAAAAGCAGTGTCTGATGAGGGTGTGCATGACGGAGTTGTGGAGGAACTAAAGGAAGTTGTTGTGAAGGGAGGAAGCAAGGTTGATGACGGAGGTGTGGATGTTGAGGAGGTAGCAAAGGGAGCTGATGTGGAGGGAAGGACCAAGGTTGATGACCAAGTTGTGGAGGAACCGAAGGGAGATGTGGAGGGACTAAACACGGTTGATGAAGGAGTTATGGAGGAATCAACGGGAGATGTTGTGGAGGGAGGGACCAAGGTTGATGAGCTAGGTGTTGAGGCGAGGACTGAAATACAAGGTGAGAAGGTATCACAGGCTGATTTTGATGACGTGAGGGGTGATGAAGGGGAGACCAAGGAGTCCAAAGTGCCGAGGAAGGGCAGACCAAGGAAGGGTAGCCAAGTTCCGAACAAGACATACCCAAGTCGCACTCGCGAGCTTGCTGCCAAGGCAAAATCACCCTACCGCAATATGGATGAGCAGAAATTGGAAAAAAAGATTACCAAAAATAGCAAGGTGGAAGGGATGACAGAGCTGGTAAAGTGGATGCAGAGTGAGAGGTTAGTGACTTAACCAATCTACTCAACTTAATAAGGAATTGATGAATTGAATGTCAAAATCTTATCTGGCCTGACTTTTAGAATTCTGACCGGAAATTGATTCTTTGTGGACTGACTAACTTATATATAGCCTGTATATGTACTAATATATTGCTTTGTTTAATATGACTGTTATAATTCTGACCGAAAATTGATTCTGTGTGGACTGACTAACTTATATATAGCCTGTATATGTACTAATATATTGCCTTGTTTAATATTCAAATGAATATGTACCATCATGCAGTATTGAACCCCGAATTGGACCGGCTGGGAAATCATTGGACAAGGAGTTCTTTGAGAGATTGTTTGCCCCAAAGATCTGGTTGCGCGGTGAGGTAATATTCCAATGCATTCTTTCAAAATAGTATGCATGTGTAAAATAGTTTCCAGTGGATACATTAACATTGTTGCACCATTACAACATCTGGAGCAAATGATGTTGCTTTATCGTCAAAGGATTTCAGAGGATCTGCAGCGGTTTTCGAAGGTGGTTGTGCTTGACCCATTTTGGCAAAACTATGTCAAAGGTGAATTCGATCGCTTCCAGAATAATTCTCCACTTACTGGTAAGGATGAACTGTTGATGTACATGATGGGTTCATGTCCGCAAGATTATGGCAAGAGATGGGATGATGCGGAACACATATATGCGTCCTTCAACATCCCAGAGTACCACTAGTTTGCCTTAGAAATTGATCTATGCGACTGGTGTGTGACGGTTTATGACTGCAATATGGATCTGTACTCAGACAAGGAAATTTTCGATATGATCCGCCCCATCGTTGAGACTGTTCCAAGATATGTCAAGATGTACGAGCCACTGGAAAATAGATGTGAACCGTTATTGGACAATCCAATGTCGGTGTCCCGTCGTGATAACCTTAAGCAGAACAAGCGCGGGTAAGTATACATGTATTTATGCAATGATAAATCCTTATCAAACTGCAATTGATATACATTCTAACGTGTTTTGTACATCTTGCAGAGGAGATTGTGGGGTCTACACCTTGAAGTACATTGAGTTATTGATTCTCGGCATGTCAAACTTGGATCTTGCGTCGGACAAGTTCATAGATGGACATAGAAGTCAAATGGCTCATAGTATTTTTAGATGTTGTTGGGATGGTCTTTAAAGACTTTTGATGTAATGTGGTAATTGTATTGTGTTGTTGGGAATCATTCGGCTAGGAATCCTTTTCTTGTAATTGTATTTGAATTTGAAAGTTAATGTTTTCAGTATGTTTACATGTTTGTGATGGTGTTTATGTCAGAAAAGATATTGGTTTTACAAGCAAGCACCCCAGTTTGTCAGGTGAATTTAATTTAACATGGTGGGGTTATTTTTCGAATAAAACCAAAGCTTAGAAAAATTGTGACTTAAGTCAGGCTAGTTTACGGATTTACAGTACATATTCACATTTGTCAGGTTGTTTTGATATATCCTTCTCAAATTCATCCTTCCCACATTGAAACCTAATATTTCCTACATTTAAAGGGTTTTTAAATCGAAAAATAGCCTTTAAAACGAGGGGGGAAAGTACACATTAAGCTAAATTTGTGCTACATTTAAATGGTTATGAAACCGAAAAAAAATGGTACAAAAACAGTTAAAAACGGTTTACAACCGTGTAAAATGGCGGGGTTAGTTATTCAATAAACCAAAGATTTTTTTCTAATTGTTACTTACGTCAGGCCATACTAGGAACTTACAGTACATATTTAGCTTTGTCAGGTCATATTGTAGAAATCTTTTTCAAAGTCATCCCTTCCAATGACTTATGGCGGAACTGGAAGAAACATCACAATGGTAAATAACCGTAGGAAAATACAACGTTTTTAAATGGTTTTGAAACCAAAAAAATAACGGTTTACTAACGTTTTAAAAGATGGGGTTAACTAGTTTTCGAATCAAACCAAAGCTTTGGCAATAAGCTTTGTCAGGTGATGTTACTCCCTTACAGTATGTAATGTACTTTGTCAGGTCATGATGAATAAATCTTATTCAAAGTCATCCTTTCCAATGAATATCCGATTTGACCCCTCTTAATTTTCAATTAAATATCCTGTATTCCCTCAACTACCCGTCATTAACTCCATTATCCACTCATCCTTGTGTATAAATAGCGTTCTTGCCTTGTCCCAACCCCTCACATTTCCTCTCTCAAACTCCTCTCACTCCTCTCTCATTTCCAAAAAACCCTATTGCAACATGGCGGACTCATTCAAGAAGGTTTTCCTGCAAGTCTACTGGGATGGCCAACTATTGCCATCCAGCGGGGTGATGTCCCTCCTGAATACCCACGAGTATACGGGCGGGAGCACCAAACTCCTGAAAGTGCCAGCGAACAAGATGAATATTTGGTAGGTACATGGTATGATCAGTCGACTCTCTCCCGGTTCAAAATCCTTATTTTTTGAACAGGTCCCAGCATCTGGGCAGCGGTTCCTTCAACCGCTGCAGACAGACGACGACTATGCAGACCTTGCCCGCCTCGACGAGAGGGTCGCCAGAGTGAAGGTATATGTGGTGCGGGACGATCCAGATCTTTCTCTTTCCCAGTGATGGCCGTGGGGATGTTTTTTTAATGATGCTGCTTTGTTTTTTATGCTGATTGTTATGGTTGTTTACTTATGTAATGCTAGCGACTGATAATAATATAGATCCTTTGCCCTTATTCTCGCATTTACTACTTTTGACTATTTTCATGCGTGTTCAGGACAAAACTTATCATGTTCATACTAAATGTACTAATGTTCAGGGCAAAAAGATTAATATTTCAGAGCAATAACATCGAATATATGTACATGAATATTCAGGACAACTAAAACATATTCAGGATAATCCGCGTCATATGTCATAGTACTGACAACATGTGGTAATTGTATTTGAAATTGTGATGACAATTTCAAGGATGTTTTTAAGCAAATTGGTGCTTAAATCAGGAAATATTCATGTTTTACCTACAGAAAACCCTCGTTTTATAACCAAGGAACCAGAATACATTGTCTTGCTAAACATACGGTTATGACTAGTTATCATACTGTAACCAACAAGGTTACAAATTGGACAACGAAGACACCAAGTAACACCACAAGTACCACCACACCAAGTACAACTTTCAAAACGAAATTTTCTGTTTTGATATTCATAATGTCATTCATAGAAGTCGATTGATGCGGGTAAATATTTGGCCGAGAGGTTGTCCCGTGATCTTCAACAACTCTTACGCTTCCAATGTTCTCATTGGCTCTAAAATTATAAGCTTGCCCATCCACCCATTTGAAGTATTTGCAATCGTGCCCTGCCTATGGTTTAATACAAAATTAAACCAATCAACCAGCAGTGAAATCGTCCAAGAACTTAATTTAATTCTAAATGAAATCCCAATTGGAGTACCAACAAGTACAAAAGCATATTTTGCACTAAATTTCAAATTCAACAATACCTTCCATAATGGACACCCATAGAACTGTTTTCCCGAATTTTGAGTGTATTTGCAAGTTTGTATTGTTGTAGGGAGGCCATGGAAACATTTTTGAGTTGATGATTCACCAGCTTCGTGCCCTCTCCTTCAGAAATTTGAATTGGTAGATGAGCTTCCTTGTGTCCAGCCTTTTGTCATCGTATATTAAAATTGTTTTCGAAGAGGGTGTTCCTCTTTCTACTCTTCCATGTTCTCTGTTTTTCTTCTGGGCAAATATGATACTCTTCTGTGCAAATATGGACCGTAATTGTGTTTTTTTTTGTTTTTATTAAAGAAAGAGATATGAAATGAAAGTTCAATGCTGATGTGATGTGTGTCAGGTCATCTTCTTGAAGAAATCCTTTTCTTACATGCAGATTTCAGTCAATATGCTCTCCAGCTTTAAAACAAGGCGCGTCACACCGTGAGTTAAACCGTCTACAAAAACTTAACAAACTGTATAAAAACTTCCACATTAACCAACCTGCTCCTTACAAGGAGTAATATTTTCCAAATTTAATGGGGTTTTAAACGATTTAAAAACTTCCACACAGAGGCGAAGGTTTGACTCAGTCAGGCCATATTAAAGTCTTACAAGACGTATTCCGATCTGTCAGGTCATATTAAGTACACAATCTAGGCTTTTGAATAAATCTTGACCTGACGTCATCCTTTTCATACACCTCTTAATTTTCCCTGAAAGACCGTATATATAGGGACTTTTATTAGTTTAATTTGTTTAAATAATGAGGCTTCATGTATAATTAGTTAATTATGTAATTTAAATATTATTTTTAAAATAATATAATGAGATTAGTTTTTGTTATTTAAACAAATTATTTTGAATTTGATATTATATATTTGATTATCAAAAAGAATAATTAATATTACTTGTGGAAAATAAATAGTATTATTCAATAAAAATGATTAATACTATTTAATTATTTAATAATTATTATTATTCAGTGAATTCAATGAAAGCAATGTTCGATTAAGAGGAGCGGTTATGAAAAAAAAAAATAGATCAATTTTGCTGGAATGGATGAAACCTTGGGTTTTGAGATGGAATGAAAATGTTCCTTGAGCTTGGAATGGGCCATTCCAAGGAGTGAAAGAAATTTTAATTTTTCACCTAACCAAACATGATTTCGGAATCATCCATTCCTCATTCTGATTCCTCATTCCACTGGAATCGTACCACACGAGGCCTTCATGCTTTTTCCAGGCTCTGTAGCAAGGTTCTTAAAATACTCCGAGGCTCTCACTTGCTTCTCTACAGACTCAATATTTGGCCTGGCAATGTAGTTATAAGCCTGACAAACAACCATATGTGGACTCAATATTTGTTCTGTTTCTCAGATATGTAGTTTTTCAGGGCTTATAGTTAGACTCAACATCCAAGCCAGAGTACCACTGGTTTACTTTTTCGGGTTTCTCAGGCATTTTAAAGCTATTTACAGTATCAATTCAGGTTTGTTAGGTAACATTGAAATAAGTAAGTTCGTTTCCAAATTTTTTCCGATTTGACCCCTCTTAGTTTTCCCTAAAACACCCTTACTTTCCCAAATCTTTTCTACCAAGTCTCTTCAAATACTCACCGGTCATGTACCAAAGTTCTCTACCAAGGATCTTCAAAAACTCCCACGCTGTCTACCAAGGTTCTTCAAATACTCCCACGCTCTCTTGGCTACTAAAATACTTCCACTTTCCCCAATCCTCTCTATTAAGTAAAGCCATGGCCGGACAACATGAATTTGTCACTGCCGTGTACTCTGAAGTATATGAACTTCTGCAAGCTGCACGGGATGTGGAGGATCATATTGGAGGCCGAAAGATGACCGAGGAGGACTTTCACCAAATCTCTTGCGACATTGTCGCCAGAGATTTGGAGTTTGTATCTTTAAATAAGGATTTGCGCCGCCTGAGGCGGGAGCTTGCTGCGGTGAGTCCGGAGGGGGCTCAGACTGAAGAAGAAAAGGCCCGGATAAAGCTCAGGCTCAGACTCGTAAGGCTTTTCTTGTATATTTTCTTCCTATGTGCAAGGGACGTGCCTAAGATGCTTTAATTTTTTTGGCAGATTGAATGGGACACCACCTTCACTGAACTCAACATACAAAGGGTGTTGGATCATGCTTAGTTCTTAAGGGAAAATCTGAAGTCGAACTATCTATCTTGATGAGATAATGTTTTCATAACAGGGTAGTTTCTGAGTATGTGTGGGTAAGTGTTTTTAATCTTCCCTCCTTTTGTATGAACTTTGCGATGCTAGTATTTTTTTTTCCTTTTGTGTGTGGGAATGCCATGCCAAGGGCACTTTTTTGTAAAGTTGAACAACGTAATCTCTGTATAATGATTGTGTTTATGTATTATGCACTTAGATTACGTTTTTCAGAACACTTTGAAGTTTTACAGGACGTATATAAGCTTTACAAGCCGTGTTTATGTATTAGGTTTCTCTCGAGCAAATGAGCAAGTCAGGACTTATACGTTTGTCAGTAAAAGTTCGCACCTGATTCAGGCCTAGGGTTCTTATGAAGAATTATAGACTTCGCAGATGATTGTGTTTATAAGGTTCACATCGTGAGTTAACCGAACATGTTACAATCACACATGATTGTGTTCATGTATTAGGCACTTAGAATACGTTTGTCAGAACACCTTGCCGTTTTACAGGACGTATAGAAGCTTTATAGGCCGTGTTTATGTATTAGGTTTCACACATGATTGTGTTCATGTATTAGGCACTTAGATTACGTTTGTCAGAACACCTTGCCGTTTTACAGGACGTATAGAAGCTTTACATGCCGTGTTTATGTATTAGGTTTCACACATGATTGTGTTCATGTATTAGGCACTTAGATTACGTTTGTCAGAACACCTTGCCGTTTTACAGGACGTATAGAAGCTTTACAGGACGTGTTTTTGTATTAGGTTTCACACATGATTATGTTCATGTATTAGGCACTTAGATTACGTTTGTCAGAACACCTTGCCGTTTTACAGGACGTATAGAAGCTTTACAGGCCGTGTTTATGTATTAGGTTTCACACATGATTGTGTTCATGTATTAGGCACTTAGATTACGTTTGTCAGAACACCTTTAAGTTTTACATGATGTATAGAAGCTTTATAGGCCGTCTTTATGTATTAGGTTTCCCTCGAGCAAATGAGCAAGTCAGGACATATACGTTTGTCAGTACAAGTTCACACCTGATTCAGACCTAGGGTTCTTATGAAGAATTATAGACTTCGCAGATGATTGTGTTTATAAGGGTCACATCGTGAGTTAACCGAACATGTTACAATCACACATGATTGTGTTCATGTATTAGGCACTTAGATTACGTTTGTCAGAACACTTTGAAGTTTTACAGGATATATACGTTGTTTTACAGGGTATTGTAGAGTCTAACAGTGAGTGATGCTGAGAAGTAATCAACTCTTAAGCAAAGATGACAGTTTGTATCCCAACCAAAAGATTTAATTTATCTAGTTTGTATCCCATCCAAAAGGGGAGCCCCCACAAAAAAAGAGGTGTGGTTTACAACTATAGACACGTAAACCATACATCTTTTCACTGAAACACCCAACAACAACATACTCAAAACGCCCAAAAAACACCAACATGATGACAATTCTAAACAAAAAAAATACTAACCCATTCTCTTCCTATAATCCTTCGGCAGTCCTTCTCCTCCTACAGTACTGCTTGTTGTGGTCTTGGTTGCCGCAATACGAACACCGCCTCTTCCTAGTACAGTTCCCCTCCCACGTCGCCCTATATCGGTTAATTCGTGGCCTTCCAGAAGGACGTTTTACATTTGGTGGATAGCATCTTATGGATGACACGGCTTCGGGAACTGACCATCGGCATATGGGAGGAACAAGATGCACAGTTTCCTTGTACACTTCTCTCACGCACTCGTTCTTGAACATGGGATGGACGAGATCAGTTAGTCGCACTCCCCTATCACTTGCAACCGCTATGGCATGAGCACAAGGAACTTTATCAATCTGGAACATGTTACAATCACATGTACGAGCATTAAGGTTCACCGAGTATCTACAAGTTCCTACCATGACCTCCGCTTCAAACTGGCTTAGTCTTCTAACACTCATCTTTGCTGCCCTTCTGTAGTTCACCTCTACCAGCGTGTACACAGAGGGTGACAAGTATTGGTCCCAGTTTGAGGCCGCTTCCCTTCTTTGACAAAACCATTTAGAAATGGTCTCAACAATCGCATCAAACAGAGCAAGAATAGGCCATTGACGCTGTGTTTTCCACAAACCATTAAGACACTCGGCGTTGTTGCTTGTCATGATGTTAAACCTGTTCCCATGAAAATGCGCTCTCGCCCAGTTTTCAACTCCAACTTCTTTTAGATATTGACCAATCTTTGGAGATGCAGTTGTTATTTGAGCAAACTGATGATTGAACTCATCTACTGTGTAAGCATGAGCAGCTTTTTTGAATATGCCGAAGAGGTCTTGCCTACCAAACTTCCTCTTGAAGTTTTGGTATATGTGATATATGCAATATCCATGCTTGGCAAAACGATAGCTATTTCTCAGACCCTTCCCAATGCTAAGATGACGATTAGACACGAAATACAACTCGGGATGATCAGGAACAACAACCCTCAATTCACTGAAGAAAAATGACCACGCATCATCGTTCTCACTATTAACAACGGCAACAACAAGTGGATATATTTGGCCGTTTCCATCTTGTGCCGTTGCCAAAAGAAGTATCCCCTTGAACTTGGCTGTGAGGTGAGTGCCATCAACTGATATTACCTACACACGCAAAACTATTTTCTCAGATGTTGCCCTGACAATAGATTTATAAGATTTGACACGACATTATATGGCCTGACAAATGATGCTTGTTCTGTTTGTCACATATGCAGTCATATAGTAGTTTAACCTGACAAAATGACTATATTTCCTGACAAAACAACATGAAGACTGACCTTTTTTAGATGTGGCGCTGCCCTTATCCATTGACCTAAAGTCCAGAAGACGTACTTGAAGCGTTGCTCAACATCTCTGACTATTCTCGTGTATGTTTCCGGATTAGATTTCTGTAACATGTGCATGTAAGAGTACATTTCCTTGTAGCTATCCTCAGCTGTACCACGTGCCATGTCCTGGGCGAAGAGCCGCACTCGATTGGTTTTGTAGTAGCCTGTCCTTATCCCATGCTGTAACATGAAATCCTGAATTTCTGAAGCACGTAGGCCTTTACGGCCGTTTAAAAACCTGACATGTCACGAAGTGAATCTATAGATGCATTCATATTGGCCTTACATAACAAAAACTGTTCAAATGCAAGAAAAACATACTTGTGAAGTACTTTCTCGGCAATCAGCCGAGAAGTTGCTCCTTTGTGATGATTGTGGTTTACTCTCATGCCACAGGTATGATCCGCAACATATTGTCGCACCATAAACAATGACGTTTTTCGATACAATGAGCCACGACAAACAAAGGTGCATTTGTCATCAACGCACTCAACATCATAATTGGACTTATCGGACCTCTTCACACGCATCTCATAGAAATTTTCCATTGCCAGGGAGAAGAGTGCAACTTTGAACTCTTCCTTAGAATTGAAGAGCTGACCAACCTTCATTGTTGGATATGAGGACTTGTTTTCACTTGTTTCCTCATCTTCAACTAACATGTCCATCTCCGCTGGATAGTACCTCTTTTCAATCTCTCTAAGCATGTCTTCATCAACATCAATCTCTTCTTCTTTATCCGCCTCTATTTGCTCCTCGTTCTGTGTTCCCTCAATGCCATTTATTTCTTCCCATACATTATCTAGACCAACAGTATTCACATCATCACCTGAAGCATACCCTAACCCATCCCCACCATCAACACGATCATCATCACCTGATTGATAATTGCCCTCGTAGTCAAAGCCATCTTCTATTTCATCCTCCAAATAATCTCCACTGTTGGCATAATCAGTCATTTTCTCATTTCCTTTGTTTCTTGATGTAGCAGTTTCAATGTCTTCATCATCGCTACTCAATGATATAATGTCTTTCAGTATCATGGGACAATTTCTCTTGTCTTTCCCCCTCACTTCATCCCTTTTTAATCTCCTTAACTCTGCTTCGTTGTCAGCTTCAATAATTTCATCAATCGACCTGACATCAATGTATAGTGCTCTGTCTTTTTGATAAAACGACCTGAAAAAGTCTCTATTATCTTCGCTCTGAGTTGGTGGTGGAGCTGTTGGAGAAGGAAGAGTACGATGTTCAGCCCTTTCACTTCGAATCTCTTCCTTCTTTAAAAGGTTGGTGTACAACTCAATATTCCACTCTGATGAATTTTCTCCACAGTTGTTCAAGAACTTGAACGCATTAAGATCGTCGTCATCATTTATAAAGATGGGTGGAA
This sequence comes from Rheum nobile, assembly GCA_027886185.1. NCBI lineage: Eukaryota > Viridiplantae > Streptophyta > Magnoliopsida > Caryophyllales > Polygonaceae > Rheum > Rheum nobile. Next base: position 10,219,980 of record WOAB01000563.1, on the reverse strand, counting down.
GTTCTGGTTTATTTTCATAAGCGTATTGCACAAACAACTTTTCTTCATCAAATGGATTCTTCTCAGTCCACTTGTTACGCAGTGTAGCCAAGTCCATGTCAGGGGAAAGCAACATGGCTTTCACTGTTCTATCACCCTCATACAACCACCTTTTCCCTTGTTGTTTCCATTCTCCACCACTGATGAACTTCACATACACTAGTTTCGTACCTACAAATAAAGAAGGTTTTTGAACTTCACGTATACAGACGGGGAAAAACGATTGTTTTTCAGGAGAGTTTACTCACCCATTCAAGCTGTAATTGCATGCGTCAAGTGTTAAATAGCAGGTGTGAAATATCTCACGTGGAATAAGTCCTACAGTCAGGCTGCTTTGAAGCTCTCCAGGAATATTCAGGGATACTTTTCAGGGGAGCTATGCTGGAGGGATTAAAGGTTGAAGGAGGCCAGTTTTCTTTTGGAGGGAAACTTGCCCGCCAATTTTAATGAGGAGGAATTTAGTCACACTTCAAAGAAGCAGAAAATAGCTAGGTTGATGTGATGGGTATGTCACCGACCGGCGGCTTCAAAGTCATTAAGGAGAGATTAACCCTTTCTTTTATAATTTTTTGAGAAAATATTAGCCAACTTTTATGGATTTTCTATTTAAAAGAAAATATAAATTTGACCCTTAAAAATAGCAAAAGTATCACAATCCGTACAAAATTCTGATATTCTTGCAATACTTTTCAAAATCTTGGTTTTTTGCAAGTTGGCTTTCCAAATCTGGTATATTTGCTAATACGCCTAAATTTATTAGGGTTGACCGAAGTTATATTTTCAGATTAAATAAAGGTAAAAAATAGCTTTTTTTCCAGCGGGGGCTATAGCCCCCTATGGGACTCAAGTAGCTCCGCCCCTGGGTATATATCCATGATAACTTAAAAATTGGATATATTTTCCTTATCTTCTACTTGTATTATTACAAAGATTATGTTTTATTTTAATATAGTAAATATTTTAATTCAAATATAAGATAAATCAAATAAAATTACACATAAAAACATTTTTTATGTAAGTATCCGAAAACTAAAAATTACATGAAATTTTTACAAAAGCACTCATACATAAAACTGCATAAGACATAGTATTTTCATAAACAAAGAGAATCATTGTCATAAGGTGATGAGAGTCACAATATTTATATCAAAACATTGCAAGCGGAATTGAAAGCCATATTATATGAGCACAATGATCTTTTAGGCTTAAAACATGCATTTTATAATATCTACTTTGGAGTTGAGATCTCAAAGAATATAGAGGAGTGATAGCAAGATGCACAATATCGATATGTACTACAAAGAAGTTGAGCTTCATATACGAAGTAGTTTGCATGTTGAGTCTTCTCAAGAGATTTTATTACTTATTTTCAACTACTATATTGTACTTTTATCATATCATAAATTTTACATATATAAAGTAGACTCATTAATATAAACGTGCTTGTACGGATGTATGGTCTCACATTTGTAAAATGCACGTTTATCAAAACAGAAGGGTCCACAGTCAATCCACATTCCACACTGAATCTAATATGAACCATCTTATAGTATCTTATCTAACAATCGTTATCGTTCAAAGAGGATCTAATAATACGTCAGAATCCCCACTATGATTGAACTCAAACTACACAAAACTTGGAAAATTAAACAATTGTACAAGAAAAAATATCTTAAACAGAATTTGAGTTGAGTTCTAGACTGATGTTTTAGCCACAGAGAAGATAAAAGAAAAAAAAGACATAATATATATGTCCAACAATATGATATAAGCTTTTTTTATAACATCCTAATTTTTCCTGCATTTCAAACATGAATACAATGAAATCTCAAACTCGAGCTAAGAAGACACCTTCTAAAATAAGATCCAACACATATTGGTTGTCCACGAATTCAATATATGTCCAATCGAGTTCCTATTTTGTTTACTCTTCTTTCTCCATCTTGAAAACATGTTGTAGTTGACCTAAGAAAATTTACATTAACGATCAAAAAATTAAGTATTTTGAATTCAAAATCTCAGAAGCTTGACTTAATAAAATGTTGTTGCAGAAATCTAAAATGAGAAGCGACAACGTGATAGGAAGTCGGAGACATTTATAGTTTGAAGAGAAAGTATATATGATAGATTAGTAAACTTACCCCATAAATTCATAAAATTGCCAAATAAGCCGCTATATCAAGTAGCTTGAAGCTTCGATCTCTTTAGATCTTTATCCAGTTCATCGATTAGGTTAACTCAAAATTTTCAAAAACCCCAATCGAACAATTCCAACTCCATCCTCGATTACGACTTCTAAAAGCAATTCACATCAACAATGAACTGCGAAAATACAAAAAGATTTCAGAGAAGGAAAGAGAGGAGGAGGAGGAAGAGGAGGAAGAAGAAGATGAAAAGAAATGGAGAGATGAAAAGGAAAGCAAAGGGGTTCCCCGTTAGAGTATTAGGATATAAATGGGTTTTTAATATATATTTTAGCCGTTTTCCTATTTTGTTTTTCATTTTTATTTATTTTTGCGATAAAGATTTTTGGAGAAAGCCCCAAAGGCCATATACTTGTGGCAATAATGTAAATAGTACTGAACACCGACTGCATTTACAAAGAGCAAAACATAAATAATAGAAAAAATAAAATTTATTTAAGAAAAAAGAAAATATATAATTAGCTATACCAACCAACATGTAACACATAATAGCAAGTGAAGTGGTGGAAACTTCTACAAGTGACAAGTCATCCTTTGACCCACTTTCTACATGCATATCTCCTTGGAGGCAAACTCCTACATTTATAGTAGTTTCATACTCTGGTTCTAAACATATGCTGAAATCTGTTTGCAGGGTATCCGACCGAGAACCCCGGCTCCAACCAAGAAGAAGGGATGCCTCCGCACCAAGAAAAGGGGAAAAAAAGGTTGCATTCAAGGCTGATAAACTCCTTTGCTCTCTCATGAGTTCAATCAAGAATTGCACCAACAAAATGAACATTTATATATAAAGAATGAGTCTTATGCTATTTTATCGAGTGGATGTACTGACCTATTTGTGTGTCAATCTGATGATGCAACCTCGCTGCCTTGTGCTGCTTTTGGCTATGCGAAACATGCTGCTGAAGATCTGTCAACGAACGCGTTAATAATTCAGCTTATGTTGCAAGACTTCTGTTTATCAAGCTTCATGTGTTTATTTATGTCTCAAATGTAAGGCAAATAGTAGGCAATAGAGCTTGGGCAGAACCCTAGACTCAATAACAATTTTTGTTTCTGCAGCTTACCGTACCGCAGATAACTTGGATGCACGTAAGGAATGACAGGGTGTGACATTTACAAGGATATTGATGATTTAGCTAAAGCATATTGTGGTTTTATTAGGTTGTAAGAATTGATCATGCCTAACATCTTCATGAAAACATGGCTCTGTATAATGAATGAAACCAAACCACATAATTATGTTAGGGGAATGCAACTGCAATGGGAATAAAAGAAAAGGTCATGGAAAGTTGTGTTCCTCTATTGGGATTCTATATGCAGATCTGGAAAAAATAAAGTCAGGATTAGAACACTTCATGGCAATTTATAAACCTGTATAATAAACTCACAACACATACAACTATTGGACAAGTAGTCTACAACTTGATTGAGTCGAATATGTAGAAGTTGCTTATAAGTTGAAGTGAGTAAACAGCAGCGCATCAAATCACAGTTCTCCCATATCTAATATCATATGGAAGCAACATAAATAACTCCTTACTCATTGAGAAAAGTCTCTGACCTTGCAAATCTTGGCAACGTGAAGCATAGCTACAATACAAGATAGGAGTACTACAACAAGAAGAGTACAACACAAGGGATCAAATGACTTCTTCGATCAAAGGACTTTCTGCAAAGACTAAGACAATGGATTACGTTTCAGCAATGGGAGAATGGTTGAGCCACGACAAACGAGCATTACGCTTCTATACATGGAACATATAACAAGATTGATATGATACATGCATAATAGTAATCAAAAGAGAAATTTTATAAGTTAGGCATTCTCACACAACTTCTCAAATACCTGCCAAATCAAATATACAACAACGTATATTTCGACATAAATGGGGCATGGTTTGCCTCTATATGTCTCAAATAGCAGCATCAGCAGAGGAGTTGGCTGCATAAAATGACAATTAACACATACATATATTTTGATTTGTGAGATTGATAGTATTTTGTAGTTATACTCTTTAAATAATTACATTTACTAGAGGAATATATATATACAACTCAACCTAGATTATAGAAATTATGTTATTGACAATTCTCTGCCATTTTAACACAAAAACTACATTGCAACCAAGAGAAAAAATTTATGAAAACTTCTTCAGCAAACCTAGAGATACTAACTTTATTACATTTTATTTAGCCCTTACAAACACGTTATAAGCTCGGTGAAACTATACCACATTTATTGCTATGAATAATTAGAGAAGTTGATTTTGCACATGTCTGATAACAACATAACGTTGACTCTAGGACGCATCTATATGTTCCCAATCCAGGCAACGGCTCCACTATCTCACGCATCTCTATTCGTGTCACCGCCATTAAGTTCATAGTTGACACCTATAAGTATATTTCAATATGGATGCAAAAAGCATCCCATAATTCATCAACCCATGCACTACCACACAATAACTCCAACTTTCTACGAAATTTCCTCACTAAATTTTAACTCCCGTGCAAAAACTTTAAATTCCCCGTGCGAAATATATTTCCCATCTTAACCAACACATATTGTTTTAAGAAAATGTTGTTTACACACTTCACTTACTTACAGAAAGACGACAACATTAACATACAACATATCCATCTCATAACTACGCTTCACCACAGATTTTAACGTCCACAAATATACTACGACATTCCACAAACCCTAGTAAGAAAAAAAAGGACAGTTTAGATGTGCAGAAGAAATTGCAAGTGTCTTGCTTCTAATGTTTCCAAACTTCGTGGTACCAAGCAGTGTTAGGCGTTTGCTCCGAGAGATCCTTCCAAACTGCACAAAAGAACCATACACAAGATTTTAATTGGACAAGCGCCCAAACTTACACGAGAATACTAGGTTTGGTTTTGGCAAGAAATACTTTAGCTGCTCAAAACTCGATTTTACAAGAGCGAAGAAACCCTGAAATTATCCGACCTGAAATAACTCATAAGAAAAATGACACGAAAAATAGCAAGTTAAAAGATCAAACGTTTTTGATCCTTCTTGACCCAAACATAAACGATACCCCACCAGTAAAGCCAGATACAGGTCTAAACACAATATTGAAGCACCGTTCTAAAAAGGCATCCTCCAGTGTTATGTTATGAAACACTAGTTAGGTTTTTGTTGCAATTGGAACGCAGATGCAACCTGATAAAATCAGAACTCGGTAACATGATTTTAAAGCACAGTTGATCCTACTCAGGAGAAGCTTACGGGAAAAAGGGCTTACTTGTACATCAGTTGGAGACCATGCTTTCGCTTTCTTTGACAAAGCCGTCTCCAGTCCAGTCTTTATCAGACTGTAACCCTTTTCTTGTGGCTTTTCTTTGCTTTATAGCTTCCTGTTGCCTTCTTACCAAATCAGTGTGAGTAGTGAAGTAATCAAGCGATGCCCTGTGCAATAAGATAAGCTCAAGTAACTAAGAGCAACTTCTGGGGAAATACCACAGATTTAACGAGGCAATATATATACCCTCGGAAATCTTCTATTGAAGAGAAATTGTGCATTCTCATGAAGTCTTGTAGCTCAGAGCAGAGTTTCTTCACAAGCCCATATCCATGCATCATAACACCAGTACAAACCTATAAAAGAGTATAACAGAGTCAAAGTAGTCGATCAGAAAATCACTAACACCAATATAGTCAGATCTACATTAATTGCAAGGTTTCAAAATAACAGGAGTTTTGACAGTTTTACATTGAATTTTAAGATCCAAACATAACATACTGAGATGATGAAAATTGCAGGGTTTTAAACATAACCAGACACTCTTCAACCGAGACACTGCCTGAAGCATATCATATGACAAGAACATGAGCCACCAAAGAACTGACTCCTTTATTCGATCACCCGAAAAGGCGATATAGTACTTCCATATGGTATCCTACAAAACTATGATCAGCTTATACAAAGAAAGCCAAAGATGAGCTTATTCACCTGAACAGTGTTTGCTCCAAGAAGAATAAACTCAGCAGCATCTGCACCCGTCTCAACACCTCCAATGCCAGAGAGGGAATACTCCTTATCGTTAAACTCGGACTTCATCATCTTCGCAATACTCATAACTCGTGCTAGTGCAATAGGATGAACTGCCTTACAAGAATATCCTCCCGGAGTAGAGTATCTGGTGGTTAGGAAAGAAATAGATCCATTAGTAAGTAATAAGTAAGCATCTCATAGGAAATTAGAACTTGCGGAGGAGGAGAAATCGAACCCCTCCACACATGGCTCTGGACGCAAAGTGGTGAGATTGATTCCCATGACACTCATGATTGTGTTGATAGCAGCTACCCCCTCACAACCCGAGCTTAGTGCCACCCTTGCAGGCTAAATATCAGAGAAAGATTGACTATGTAAGTCGTTAAGCAAAATTGGAAATGCTACATAAACTAGGCAATTTCTTTCTAAAAAATGTTATGAAATCAAAATGCAGGTCTTCACACTTTTCTTCATCTCTGTAACACTTCTTTTTGCTTCTGTATTTTCTCCCTCTTTTTGCGGGGGGGGGGGGGGGGGGGGGGGGTGGTTAAGGAGCACACAAACATAATGTGGATTCTCAAATGAAGCAATCAATCATAATGACTCTATTTTGCTAAGGCATTTACTTTCACCAGTTCTTTTGGAAAAATCACTATTCTAGTTTTCCTCTCTCCGCGTTTACGTTCTACACAAAATATAGATTCAATATGTTCCATTAAGAAGTTCTCAAATAACATAATTGTGAATCAAATAGTCACATAAGTAATGGGAGTGATTTATGCTCGCATGAGTAAGATTACAGATTACATTCAACACATAGTTCCGTTGACTAAAAGTAAAGTACTGGATACATACTTACTTTTGGAAAAGATCTTATGAGTATTTTCTAGTTAAAAATAGTGGATATTTTATCTACAAATGGGGAGATGGGATGATTATTTTATATAACATGTGCAGTCAATAACAAGAATGATAAAAAAGGTCTCAAACTAACAAAAGTAAGCAAGTTAGTGTGATGTGCCATAAAATAAAAAGAAAAAGGAAGCATCACAAAAAAGTTAATAAAGCTTCTCATAACAACCATTTTGGAGGTATAATATGAAAATTTATCCTTAGCCTTAGGCTATGACTTTGTAAAGTGTGAGTGCACCACAGAGCAAATGCAATCACTAGAAGAAGCCTTATAATAAGTCGATTTATTGTATACATTTGGGAGCTAGTGAAATGTTTTTTAACATCTAAAACACAATAAAATAAACCTGAGTAATGTCAGTAATGTTGGGGGTCATCTTAGCCCACACAGGAATAGTAGCTTTTGCATTTATCCAACCACAGATCTCTTCTAGCAAGGCACAGTCCTGCCCTACAGCGGCGCCCATTTTACGTTCTGGCATACCATGAGGACATGAGAAGTTGACTTCAATTGCATCCTTTCAATCAACAAGCAATTTAGCATTAATGGTTTAGAAATATATATATATAAGAGAGAGAGAGAGAGAGAGAGAGAGAAGAAAGAAAGAAAGAAACATATTAAGCATAATGTAAAGATGAGTTACAATTCCAGTCTGCTCGACTCGGTCAATGAGCTCCTCCCAGGCAGCCTTGTCATATTCCTCCATGATAGAAGCAATAAGCACTCGATCTGGATACTCTTCTTTCAATTGCTTGAATTCTTTTAGCATAGTTTCAAGAGGGCGATCACTAATGAGCTCAATATTCTCCCACCCGATGATTTGGCCTTTTGCAGATCCATTTGCTACTTTGAGGCGAGCATAACGAGGAGTGACATTTATAACCTTGTCAGCATCCAGTGAGACCTGATTTTGTTACAGGGTATCAGTATCAAGTTGTAGACGAATTAAGAACAAAAAAAGGAGAAAAAAGAACTTCATTGATGAAAATTCTAAAGCCAGGATGAATGACTAGTGATTTTAGGAATATAACAGGATTTGAGAATGATCAACATTATAGGGTGGCTTATCTGGTTTTACTTATATCATCTTCAAAATATTCATGCTTACTGATTATTTTGGAGTCGAATTACCAAAACCTAGAATAAGTTCTAACATGAACAGCATCAAATAATTTATATGCCAGCCTGTTAGAAACTTGAGATTCATATCAAGAATGCATTAGCCTTATGTCCCCACTCCCAAAACACCTGATCCTAACTCTTACAACATCATATACAGCTAATTGCAAGAGGATATTCAGGAAAGGTCAGCAAAACCAAAAATAATACCTCCAATAAAGAATCTGAAGTCCGTGAAGAATGAAACATATATGAGTTTCCTATTATCAACTAAGCATAAAGAATTAACAGCAACCAGAAAAAACCACATAACAAGTATTTTTTTCTTTTTGATAACAAGCCTATTAGTACTAGAAGGAAATGAGAAAAGAGAAAAGGTGATGCACAGTAGCTTCTCTCATGCATTCTTACTATGTTTTCCTCCAAATGTGTTATAAGATTCCAGCATCAGAAATATCAGAGACCACTAAGAACAAATTTCACTCAGTAACTAATTTGATGAAATAACTTCTTGGAGGAAAAAAAAGAGCATTCAGCTTTGACTATAGCTAGCTTTTTTAAACAAGGCTTCCTTTTGCAAGCATCAAGGAAAACCAAAAACAGATACCTGGCATCAAAATATCTTCCATATAGCTTGACATTAGTGGTAAATCCACTTAGTGAAATTTAGATTGAACTGAATTGAAATTCTAATTTCTAAATACTGTCAACCAAACATCAGGAATTGGGGTTTCAAGAGGGAAGTTGATTCCTTATTGCTCTCTCATTTATAGTTAAAATGCGAAAAAAGATGGATATTCATTAGGAATTGATTGATTCTGTCAAAATCTCTATGCCATTTTCACCCATCAAAATCAACATACGCATAAACTCAAATTGGTCATATGATTGATGATTCAACCAACACCTTACAGATCAATCATATCTCAAGTCCAATCGCCATTGATTTGCGAATTAAATGAATAATTGAAGTTATGATCATTATTAATATTCTTAATCCTTCATCAAAATCAACATAGACATGAACTCAAATTGGTCATATGATAAAACCAAAACCTCACAGGTCAATCATATCTCAGGTCCGATCGCCATCGATGATCAGAATTAAAAAATTTAATCCTTTCTCAGACTAATCAAGAAAAAATCCCAGTCACTATCATCCCAAAATTCTCGATCGAGGAATAAGAAAATCCAATAAACCGTACAGGACAAGTTGCAATCTGAAAAAGGGGGCGAAAGATTATACTCACAGTTTTCGCAATAACACCGCCCCATCCCTCATCAAAAGCCCTCTTCATCACAGTATAGTTAGTACCAGGCGGACCCGACCCGATTACAAACGGGTTGGGCATGGTCAGCCCATTGACCGTCACGCTCAGATCAGGATCCTTCTGTGACGATTCGGATGCCATCACCTTGAGCCCGACCCGAGTTGGCCGGGTCCAATTCGCTCTCTTTACATCTCTAGACTTAGCGGCGAACGCCGAATTTGAATGGATGGAGTGGGATAACTTCAGAGAAGCCATGGAAATGGTGGAAATTGGTTTCTGTTGAAATTTGAGGAGGATGAATTCAATCACGGAATCCGGACAATTTAAATCGTAAAAGGTATCAATAATTGGTTTGGATTACTTGAGGATTTTGAATTTGGAGACTGAGCTGTATATTCTATCTTTGTTGCGTTTTTTGTGGGATATCCTCTGTATGTATGAAATATTATACGGGAATCTTATCTGCACATGCTTTGTTTTTGTTTTTTCACCACTTTTAAACGCCGTAACGTAGCGTTAAAAAAAAAGTTGAAAAAAGAAAGAAAAAAGTTGATATAACTATACGATATACTATTGTTATATCGTATAATTATATCAATAGTAACGTCGTCGTAACGCCACGATATAGCGTTCAAGCTTTTATAAAAAAATAAACCGGTTCTAAAAAACAATTAAAAATAAAACGCAATATTATGACGTTTAAAATTTTATTTTTAAAATAAATAAATTCTACGTTATGGTTTAAACGTCACATCAACCCTAACCATAGTATATAACTATACGATATAACAATAGTATATACTATACGTTAGAACCATAATATATAATTATAGTATATAACTATAGTATATAGCAATAGTATATAACTATATGATATAACTATACGATATAACCATAATATATAACTATACGATATAACAATAGTATATAGCTATAGTATATAACTATACGATATAACCATAGTATATAACTATACATTAGAACCATAATATAAAATTATAGTATATAATTATACGATATAACCATAGTATATAGCTATAGTATATAACTAAACAATATAACAATAGTATATAGCAATAGTATATAACTATACGATATAACCATAGTATATAACTATACGATATAACAATAGTATATAACTATACGATATAAAATTTGTATATAACTATACGTTAGAACAATAATATATAATTATAGTATATAACTATACGATATAACCATGGTATATAACTATAGTATATAAATGAACGATATAACAATAGTATATAACTATACGATATAACCATAATATATAACTATACGATATAACAATAGTATATAGCTATAGTATATAAATATACGATAGAACCATAATATATAATTATAGTATATAACTATACGATATAACCATAGTATATAACTATAGTATATAAATGAACGATATAGCTCTAGTATATAACTGAACGATATAGCTCTAGTATATAACTAAACGATATAACAATAGTATATAGTTATAGTATATAACTATATGATATAATCATAGTATATAGCTATAGTATATAAATGAACGATATATCAATAGTATATAACTATACAATATAACAATAGTATATAACTATACGATATAACCATAGTATATAACTATACGATATAACAATAGTATATAGCTATAGTATATAACTATACGATAGAACCATAATATATAATTATAGTATATAACTATACTGTAATACCCCTCATTTTAGTAAAGAGTTTTTTTGGTAAGTTTTCCAAACACTCGTATTGTAGTCGAATTATTTTCAGAGAAGTTCAGACTTTCTGTTAAATACTTGATCTCCGTAATAATTCATTGAGTGGAATAAAATACATTCGACGTATTTTTGGGGTTTAGAATAATTGTTCGGGTATGAATATATTTAACCCGGGGTTAAAACCCATACCATAATTCTTCCCGGTCAAAAGTGGAATTCCCGGTCAAAGAATGGGAAAAAGGCACAAAAATTGCCTTGACCGCACCCGCGGTCATACCCATCGCACCCCGCGGTCAGGAACTGGTCGCCACTGCACCCGCGCCGTGATGATGGCTTCTCTGCTCCGCCGAACTCGTCTGAGCTGCTTGCCGATCTTGTCCCCGGTGAGGCGGTGGGAGAGGGGGCCATCTGGACTCTTTCTGGCTCCTTGATGGCCTATAAAAGGAGGGGGCTAAGAGGAGGAGGCCATTCCACTCTCTCTCTCCCTCAAATCTCTCTTTCTTTCACTGCTATTATCGCCGGAGTTGCAAGCGTCGCCGAAGTTCTTCAAGGTCGTCGCCGGAGTTGCCATAGGAGGAGGAGGTGCCCTCAAGGTGGTGGTTAGTGACACAAGGAGTTTGGAAGTCGAAACCAACCCAAGTCGAGCCCCATCGTCTTCCCCGGTGAGTTTTCGCTGTCAGCGTCTCGCCTCTGTAGCCCCGCCGCACCCGCGGACAAGCCTGGGCGTGTGTGGTTGTGACTTGGGCTTTGTGATCTCGTTTGGGACTTTCGTTCCTTCGATTTCGTTCATTTTTCTTCAGATTCGTACTATTTATTGTCGAATCTAACTTAGGGTTTCGTTATGGGTCGTTCCGTAGGAAATCATAATCTGAGTTCTTCCTCGTTTCGGACCCGGAAACCCGTCGTCTCAAGCTTCGTCTAATCTAAGGCAAGTGACGGTTTGCTCTTGCTTATCATTCCATATTTATATTGATTATCAATTGTTTAATTGTTAATTAATTTGGGATGAATTGTTGTTTTCGTCTGGGAACAGTTTTGATAACTGTATGTGATTTTAAAAGGGATATTATAATAGGTTGTATATTGCTAGAACAATGCTATTATATATATATATATGATTGAAATACAGATATTATAATAGGTTGTATATACTGCTAGAAACAACGCTATTATATCTGTTATTGGCCTCGATGGCTTTGATGTGAATTATTGCTCTTATGTTTTAACTGTTTAGTTAGAACGAGTATTCGTAGGAACACTATGTACCTTGTGAGGTTTAGTGGTTTCTTGATAATGGTGCTAGGATGATTTTCCCTAGTATCTTCGGTCATGACCTTACCCTTACTCAGGGTATGTGCACACAGCTGGTGCCGCCATTTGGGATGTATTCCCTTTGATATCTCTTGTGAGGAGATCTGATATCTCTCGTGAAGAGATCTTAAAAGCTTATAACGTAAAATGTACGTTTTGGAATTAAATAAGATAAGTGCTTTAGTGCACATAATTACTGAACCTTGGGCGAGAAGTACAACGTGGAAACCCGTCTGGGCTTCGATTAGAGTAAGTCCACCTTTCGAATCTGAATTCGCATTATGCGGTGAAGTTGGTCGTGAACCCAAATAGTCAAGTCGCTTTTAAACATTTGCGTGAAACTTTAATGTTCCCAAACACTTGTCATACTTCCGATAAGACTCAATTCGTTAGAGTCTTCTCTTCATATGTTTCCTTAAGACTCATTCTTTCAGAGTTCTTTCTCTTGATCATGCCTTTTCGTATATTTCAGTAGGAGTATGGTGGTTGACTATCGTCATCGACTTTTATTCGAGAAGCGATGAGTCTAACCTAATACGACTACTTAGAACCTTTCTGTTTTACCCTTGCATAGTCTTTCATTAGACTAACCAACCGGTTATATTCCCTTGCATGGTTGGCTGGTGTCATCCGTCTCATACGGCACATCAGATAAACTGCAGTTCCGATGAAGGCTAGAAACGACAATGATGGCAGTTGGAATTTTGAAGAGTTTTTACCAGGTTGAGATTCCTTGGCGGGTGATCGTTTAGATCAAGACCCTTGTGTCCTTTATTTTAAAGACTTCCGCTGTGTTAAACATATTTTATGTCAAGACTACTCTATATTTCAGTTGTATTTCAGATTATGGATGTAATGCCGAGACAATGATTTTAATCAAAAGTTATGATATTTTGTATTATAACTGTTGTTTTATGATTTATATAAACGGGTTAAGCCTGGGGTGGCTTCGGATGTGAAATCTGAGGTCATTGGCGGTAATACCTTTCAAGGATATATATTTGGGGGTGTTACAAATCTGGTATCAGAGCTGATTTTTTTTAAAACGGGTGGGTTTTAAAACATTTTCTTGGGACGAAATTTTTTGTAAACCGTTTACTCGTTTGAAACTGAGAAATGTTTTCGAAGGCTCTGAATTTCCAAGTAAAATTTTTATTCTGCCGATCTAGTCGTGCCTTCACTTTAGTCTGATATGGAAGCGAACTTTTATATTTAGAAAGACTAACTCTTTTCTCGTCACCCTTAGGTTATGGGTGCATGCTTTTCTCTTCGAAGGGACTCAGAAGAAGCCGAGGTGGCTTCGCCATCTCCATTAAGGCTTGAGTTTCCAGTTCCATTGCGATGCTTCGAAGTAGGAGAATCAAGTAGTCCACCCGAGGAGGTGAAGACTGTACTACCCGAGTCAGTAGTACTAGTATCCGATAGGGCCAAGGTTCCAGTGGCAGAACCTACAGAGGAGCCAAGGGAGGACACGGAAAATGAAGAGGAGTGGTCAAGATATGCAAGAGGGCATTACAACGACGACTTCATGATTGAGATGATTCCCGAGGAGGATCCAGAAGAAGAGGATCCTGAAGAAGACCCGGAAGAGGATCCGGAAGAAGAGGAGGACCCCGAGGAGGACCTCGAGGGACAGGGCCACGAGTCTGATGGCTTAGAGCGCTTGTTGGTAGGCAGCGAGGACCCGGGAATGGAGTTTATCTATCCAAGTCCGGAGTTGCCGCCTGAGCAAGAGTACTCGCCATTGACTTCGGCCGATTGGGGTACACTTTACTAGGTGGTATTTCCCAGAAGAAGGAATGGTCCACGAATTGCATCTGAGAACTCACAGCCTATTCCTGCTCAGAGAAGGATAATGTTGAGTCCTGACTCGCGAGAGGCACTTCGCCTAAGTCAGATTTTTCCCCTGAAGAGCGCCGCCAGATGGACAAGGCGGTTGAGCATGCTCGAAGAAGGGCAAGACCAAGCAATGAGCCATGTGCTCCAAGGCCGAGCAGGGTGAGGAGTCTTTCACCAGACTCCGATGCTAAACCCCATTCGAAGAAGCCATGTATGAGGAGTGACGATTACAAGAAATGTTTCAGGGCGCCATGATTGGGCCAGTACTGATTAACAGTTCCCTTTGTAGTACTTCAATGATTGTTTTGTTAAGAACCTAAGTCTCCGGGCAATTTTGTTTTGACGCTCGGGATATCCCTTTTGTAAAACGTATTAGCTCAGTTGAGCTTATCAATGAAAATTACCAAGTTTGATCTATTCTGAGTTGATTTTTATTACGTTAAATATATTGAATGATATTAATGTAATAAAATACTTGGAATTTGATCGGTAAACAGATGGTGAACACAAAGAACACCATTCGTACTGGTGCTGGGCCAAGCAACGACCCCAAACCAAACGTGAGGAATGTCGCGAACCCTGTGGAGGAACACGAGTCTGTTTCCAACAAAAATCCTGGAGGCAGTGACCAAGCTGAGGTCAACGCGCCAGTGGTATTTGACGCCGCAACAATAGAGGCAATTCGGGGGATTGTAATGCAAGCATTCACCCACATCATGCGACCAATTGCGCCTCAGGCATAGGCTGTGCCAATTCCTCCAGCGGTTCCTAGATTTGAGGAGCCAGTTGTCCATGCGCCGTAAGAAGAAGCAGTCAGGAGTAGAGGCGACTATGGCCCAACACTGAAGGCCATAAGCTCTATGAGGCCCGACTGCTATGATGGGAAGGGATAGCCAGTCAGGGTGGCACATTGGTTCTCGCACATGGAGCGACTATTCCGCAATGTTGAGTGCACTGAAGCAGAGAAGGTGCACATTGCATCCCTTCAGCTGAAGGAAGTAGCCAGTGAATGGTGGGAAGGTACAGGTTTGGCTGATCACCCAGGTTTGAATTGGGGAATATTTAAAGCCAAGATGACTGATCGTTTCTTTTCCCGAGCTATGAGGGAAGAGAAACACAAGGAGTTTCTATATCCAAGGACGGATGGTTTGAGAGTGACTGAGCTTGCGACCAAGTTCAATCATCTATTGCAGTATGCTGGGCTGGAGGTGTCCAATGAGGAGCAAAATATCTGGCATTTCCACGAGTGGATGAACCCAGATATTAAGCCACTAATGATACGTCACGGATGCTCTACTCTGGAGCAGTACGTGGACGCTGCCTATAAGTTAGAAGTGACTCTAGAGGAGTCAACAAAGAAACGAAGTCGCTAGAGGTCAATGCAGGGCCAGTCTCAGGCGAGTGGATTCAAGCGTCCCGCGCCACCGTCTAATTTTGCCAAGTCTGGCAGAGCAAAAACGGATATGACTCATGGAGGGTCTACACGTCAATCGGGTCAGGGCAAGAGTCCGATCCAATGCTATAACTGTGGTACACACGGACACAAGAGTAATAAGAAGACGTATTTTGGCTGTGAAAAGGTGGGACATTTGCAGAAGTTCTGACCATAGCAAAGGCAGAAAGGAGCTGAGTCACAGCAAGGGTCAGTTAATCAGAACAATCGACCTAAGTTCAGACCAGTGGAAGCTCCTAGTCCTTCGATGCAGACGTCTGCACAGAATAAGGGGAAAGCCCCAGCTGCTTATGGAAGTCAAGGTCAACGCCTTTACGAGATGCGTGAGACGGATGAACCTAATGCTCCAATTGCTCAAGGTACTCTATACCTTCATTCTACTTCTGTATGTATGTTATTTGATTCGGGTGCTACCCATTCTTTTATTTCGGAAAGTTGTGTCAGTAAGTTAGGCTTAGTATGCAACGAGGTTTGTGAACCTTTCATTGTAAATCTTCCTAATGATGAACATTTGGTTGGAACCAAGCGTCTGTCCGAATTTTCGATTACCATCCAGGGTAAGAAGTTCAAAGCAGATTTGATCTGTATAGCCATGACTCCATACGACATTATTCTCGGTATGGATTGGCTAACGCGTCATGGGGCGGTAATCGATTTTAGCTCAAGGACTGTGACGGTGTCATCTGGGGGCCAGTATGTATGCAAGTTTAAGGGTCGGAATGACGCTGATAACGTCAGGCTTATCAATGCGATGGCTGGGTTTAAGCTACTTCGACAAGGTTGTGTCGGGTACCTGTGCTATCTGGACGAGCCCAAGAAAGATGAACCTTGAATTCCTGATATTCCGATTGTTTGTGAATTTCCGGATGTCTTTCCGGAGGAGATTCTTGGTTTACCCCCGCATCGTGACGTAGAATTTACTATTGATCTCGAGCCTGGTACTGCGCCAATCTCTAAGGCACCGTACCGGATGGCTCCTCCCGAGATGCAAGAGTTAAAGAAGCAACTCAAAGATCTTCTTGAGAAGGGTTATATAAGGCCGAGTGCATCGCCTTGGGGTGCTCCGGTCTTGTTCGTCAAGAAGAAGGATGAATCGTTTCGACTTTGTATCGACTATCGTGAGTTGAATAAGGTCACGATCAAGAATAAGTATCCGTTACCGAGGATTGATGATCTGTTGGATCAACTGCAGGGAGCAAAGGTCTTTTCCAAAATCGATCTAAGGTCTGGTTACCATCAGCTCAGGATTCGTGAGGAGGATATTCCGAGGACTGCGTTCCGGACGAGATATGGTCACTACGAGTTCGTAGTCATGCCATTTGGACTTACTAATGCTCCAACGGTCTTTATGGATCTCATGCATCGATGTTTTCACCAGTGCTTGGATAAGTTCGTGGTGGTCTTCATCGATGACATTTTGATCTATTCCCCGAGCGTGGAAGCTCATGAGGAACATCTTCGGATTACCTTGTCAGTCCTTAGACAAAATCAGCTGTACGCAAAGTTGTCTAAGTGTGACTTTTGAATCAAGGAAGTGTCTTTCTTAGGCCATGTGATTAATGGGAATAGGGTTATGGTTGATCCCCAGAAGATTGAAGCAGTAGCCAATTGGAAGCTGCCTTAGAATGTGAAGGAGGTGCGTAGTTTTCTAGGACTCGCTGGTTATTATAGACGGTTCGTAGAGGGAATCTCTAAGATCGCTCTACCTATGACCGGTCTGCTCCGCAAAGTCCATAAGAAGTTTGTCTGGGATGACAAGTGCGAGGCCAATTTTCAGAAGTTGAAGCAATGTCTGACCTCCGCACCAGTGTTAGTGCTACCAGAAGGGAATGATGGTTATGTGGTCTATAGTGATGCTTCGAAGAGTGGTTTGGGATGTGTGCTGATGCAGAGAGGCAATGTTATTGCATACGTATCCCGACAGTTGAAGACTTATGAGGCAAACTATCCAACGCATGATCTGGAACTAGCAGCCGTTGTTTTTGCACTGAAGATTTGGAAGCACTATCTCTATGGTGTAAGGTGTCAAGTCTTCATCGATCACAAGAGTCTCAAATATATATTCACTCAGAAGGAGCTAAATATGAGACAATGTCGCTGGTTAGAGCTGCTCAAAGACTACGACATCGAATTACTGTATCATCCGGGCAAGGCTAATGTAGTAGCCGATGCATTGAGCCGGAAGACGCCGCACGAGACTATAGTGGCTTTACTTACTGCTCAGACCAAGCTGAACCAAGGGTTGTCCGAGATTGAAGTCTTGTACGATCAGCGTAGAGGATATCTGAGTATGCTTGAGATTCAGGCCACGTTACTAGATCAAATCAGGGAGAAGCAGGTTGATGATGTAGTCATTGTGAAGCTAAGCAGTGAAGTGATGGACGGGAAAGCTCCCGGTTTCGTGATTCAGGAAGATGGATCACTCTGGTTTCAGGACCAGATTTGTGTACCTGACGTTGATGGTCTTCGCCAGTTGGTGATGAAAGAGGCCCATTCTTCAGCTTATTCTGTACATCCAGGCTTTAGCAAGATGTACAAGGACCTCAGAAAGAAGTTCTGGTGGCCCAACATGAAGTGGGATATAGCAGAGTTTGTGGGAAAATACTTGACTTGTCAAAAGGTCAAGATAGAACACCGTAGACCTGGTGGTGAGTTGCTACCTCTCCCAGTGCCAGAATGGAAATGGGAGGATATTGCTATGGATTTTGTCACAGGACTACCAAAGAATCAAAGTCAAAAGGATGTTATATGGGTAATCATTGACATGCTCACGAAGAATGCTCACTTCGTGGCTATCAAGTCAACATGGGGAACCCAGAAGTTATCAAAAGTGTTTTTACATGAGATTGTCCGTTTGCATGGTACTCCAAAGACCATTGTATCAGATCGTGATGGCCGATTCATGTCAAGATTCTGGAAAGAACTACATAAGGCCATGGGAACCGAGTTGAGATTCAGCACTGTGTTTCATCCTCAGACGGATGAACAGTCTGAGAGGACCATCCAGACCTTGGAAGATATGCTAAGAGCTTGTACACTCGATCGTCCGACTAGCTGGGAGAACAGCCTGCGTCTGATTGAGTTCACGTACAACAACAGTTGGCATGCTACCATTAAGATGGCTCCATTCGAGGCTTTGTACGGTCGAAGGTGCAGATTTCCGATTTGTTGGGATGAAAATGCCGACAAGGTTCTGCTCGGACCGAAGTTAGTCGAAAGGACTACCTCGGACATTACTTTGATAAGACAAAGGATGTTGACCGCTCAGAGTCGACAAAAGTCTTATGCAGATCTGAAGCGCAGAAATGTTGAGTTTGAGGTTGGTGACAAAGTGTTTGTCAAAGTGTCGCCATCCAAAGGTGTGTTTAGGTTTGGTAAGCGTGGGAAGCTTAACCCTCACTACGTGGGACCGTTTGAGATCCTTGATAGAGTGGGGTCTCTAGCGTATCGTTTGGCATTACCGCCATCGGCACATCCAGTGCATAACGTGTTCCATATATCTTTGTTGAGGAAATACGTACCAGATGAGTCTCATGTGTTGAGTTATGACGACATCGAGATTCAGACAAATGGTACCTACGAAGAGATACCGGTGCGTATTCTCGAACATCATGAGAAGCAGTTACAGAATAAGGTGGTACCATTGGTACGGATTTTGTGGTCCAAGTCAGGAACTGAAGAAGTTACTTGGGAAACTTGGGAAACGGAGGCGGATATGCTTAGAGGTTTTCCCGATCTATTTTCGGCCTAGTTTCGGGGTCGAAACCTTTTAAGGGGGTAGAGTTGTAACGCCTCGCTTTTCTTTGGTTTATTCGGCCAAGTTTCGGGGTCGAAACTTTTTGTAAGGGGGAGGTGATGTAATACCCCTCATTTTAGTAAAAAGTTTTTTTGGTCAGTTTTCCAAACACTCGTATTGTAGTCGAATTATTTTCAGAGAAGTTCAGACTTTCTGTTAAATACTTGATCTCCGTAATAATTCCTTGAGTGGAATAAAATACATTCGACGTATTTTTGGGGTTTAGAATAATTTTTCGGGTACGAATATATTTAATCCGGGGTTAAAACCCATACCATAATTCTTCCCGGTCAAAAGTGGGCTTCCCGGTCAAAGAATGGACAAAAGGCACAAAAATTGCCTTGACCGCACCCGCGGTCATACCCACCGCACCCCGCGGTCAGGAACTGGTCGCCACCGCACCCCGCGGTGAGACCCACCACACCCGCGCCGTGATGATGGCTTCTCTGCTATGCCAAACTCGTCTGAGCTGCTTGCCGATCTTGTCCCCGGTGAGGCGATGGGAGAGGGGGGCAGCTGGACTCTTTCTGGCTCCTTGATGGCCTATAAAAGGAGGGGGCTAAGAGGAGGAGGCCATTCCACTCTCTCTCTCCCTCAAATCTCTCTTTCTTTCACTGCCATTGTCGCCGGAGTTGCAAGCGTCGCCGGAGTTCTTCAAGGTCGTCGCCGGAGTTGCCATAGGAGGAGGAGGTGCCCTCAAGGTGGTGGTTAGTGACACAAGGAGTTTGGAAGTCGAAACCAACCCAAGTCGAGCCCCATCGTCTTCCCCGATGAGTTTTCGATGTCGGCATCTCGCCTCTGTAGCCCCGCCGCACCCGCGGACAAGCCGCCGCACCCGCGGACAAGCCGCCGCACCCGCGGTGGGCCTGGGCGTGTGTGGTTGTGGTTTGGGCTTTGTGATCTCGTTTAGGACTTTCGTTCCTCCGATTTCGTTCGTTTTTCTTTAGATTCGTACTATTTATTGTCGAATCTAACTGATAGGTGTTATTTCATACACCTATACTAACAATTATTAGCATGAATTGGAGGAGTTTATGAGTGGTTTTTAGGCTAAGTCTGTGATCCAGAAGTTATGAAGAGAAGTGAAGATATCCCAGGATTTACAGCTTAGATGGAGACATAAGGATGAAGATGGAGCTGCTGAAGAATACATGGAGACGACTACCAACACTTGGTAGTAATGAAGAGCAGCAGAAGAAGAGAGTGAGCTACCTCACCGCCCCACGCCTGAGTCACCGCGGCCCGGCGGTGACTCTCAGAGAAGAATGAAACCCCGTGCCAGAGGAAGCCACCGCCCCGCGGTGGAGAGCCTGACGCCCCGCGATGGATCTCACCGCCCCGCGGCGGCCGTGTTAAATGCCGCGCGTCTGAAGACATTTATTTGCTTTTATTTCGTTCAGATTTTGTTATTTTATTATTCTGTTTCCTTTATTGTTCGCATTAGTTTTAACCTAGTTTTCTTAAGACTATTTAAGTCCTCTTTCTAGGTTAAGAGGAGACACTTGTTACAATTGCTTTTACATCAGACGATATTTTCCCTTAGTTTTCATTCTCGTTCTGAATGGAGAACTAACTTTCCTTTGTTCTACTAGACGATTGAAGCAATACAGTTGATGTGTTTGTGAGATTTCTATTCCTTGTTCTTATCCTTATAAGTGTTGGTTTGATTCTCTTGGTTATATTGAATATTGATTTCTTGTTGTTCTTCTTAGCCTGATCAACTAGGTTGAATACTTTTTTTTTATCAATTGCTAGGATTGCATATAGGGGTTCCGAGTGCATATCTAGTAGCAAACACAATTGTGCGTATAGGGGTTCCGAGCGTACAATTGTGAGTGAGAATCAGTTGCATACGAGTATTAATACGTCTTTCTATTTGCATGTATCCTATATCCTTGTGTGTATTGCTATTGCTTTGTTGGTGGTAAAGTATACCGACAACTGTGAGAATTGGTGGTATTTTACCATTGGCATAGTGATAAGTCTATCGACAACTGTGAGAATCGATAGTACTTAAGATCAGGGTGGGAACAACTATAAGGATAGTAAAAGAACTTGGATTAAATAGATTTCTGTGATCAAATTATATCTCTGTATTATGGATCTCGCTCTAGTAGGACTACTTTCCCCATTAGATTTTCTCAACTCAATCAAACTTGTTTGCTTTGCTTGCTTTGCTCTCTCGTGATAACTAAATCCCCCCCATTTTGCTTGTTACTTGTCATTCACAATTGCATACTGCATCACAATTGCATACTGCATCAGATCATTCCTTGCGAACCTACGCGATCAAGGAGAGGAAGAAGAATAGGTTGAGGTAGTTGAGACAGTTGAGGCTGAGACAATTAACATCCCTGCTGTTGAAATGGCTGAGACTCTGAGAGAATTGACTGAGCCGAATATTGGAGCACAACCCCTGGCTGTCGTCATCCTTGCACTTGGCGAAGGGGTGAACTTTGAGCTGAAGTCTGGAGTTGTTGCCTATCTCCCTAAGTTCTATGGTTTGAGTGGAGAGGACCCGATTTCTCACCTGGGCAAGTTCCACAATGTCTGCATGACTATGAAGCCCAGGAACGTGACAGAAGATCAAATCAAGATGAGAGCTTTTGGTTTCTCCCTGCTAGACTCTGCTAGCGACTGGTACTATCACTTGCCGCCAGGCACCATAGATACCCAGAATAAACTGCACAAGGCGTTCTTGGACAAGTACTTTCCAACGAAGAAGGCGAATGCTTTGAAAAAGGCAATTGCCAATATTGAGCAGGCTGGCGATGAGACGCTGTATGACTATCTTGAGCGGTACAAGAGACTTTGCTCCAGCTGCCCGTTCCATGGATACGCCAAGCAGGACCTTGTCCTCTATTTACACAATGGTCTGCTGGACCAAGAGAGAAGGATGGTTGACGCTGCTTGCGGTGGAAGCATTTTGAATCTGACACCGGATGCAGCCATGGAGAGATTCCAGGAGATGAGTGAGAGCACCAGGAGTTTTGGGAAGACATACCAAAGGAAGGCGGTCAATGCTGTGACCCCTGCAGGACCAAGCCCAGTGTTGACTGAGTTAGCCGAGTTGAAGGAGATGGTGAAGAGAATGGCAAATCAAAATGCCCCTCAACAAGTTAAAGCATGTGGGCTTTGCTCTGATCAATACCACCCCACCGACACTTGTCCTCAGCTGCAAGAGGAGGGTGTTGCTGAAGTTAATGCTATAGGAGGTTATGGACCCCCTAGACCACAGTTTGGTAGACAACCCAATTATAATCCGAGAGGGCGAGACCACCCGGGTTTTAGATGGAGTGACCCTCAAGGTGGTCAACAGCCGGCACAACAACAATACCAGCAGAGAGCCCCGTATCAACAGAGGCCTCAAGGCCAAAGCTCTGGTGCTTCGACTGAAGAGATGCTAAAGACACTGACTCAACATTTCGCCACGCATGTGCAGGCTACTGAATCAAGTATAAAGAACATGGAGAGACAGATTGGTCAGCTTGCTGATGTTGTGACCAAACTTGACCAGAGGACATCTAACTCCCTGCCATCTCAGACTACTGTGAATCCAAGGGAGAACGTGAGTTCTATTACCCTCAGAAGTGGTAAGAAGTTGGTCGTTGCTCCTATTGCTGAAGAGGAGAACGAAGTCGAGAAGGCAGAAATCACCCACCGCCCCGCAGTAGACACCACCGCGACCCGGCCAAAAATGGAAGAAGGAGCCAGGAAAGAAGAGCTGAAGCCACCGCCCCGCGACGACTCTCACCGCGACCCGGCGGCTGATCTCAGTAAACACACCACGACCCCACCGCCCCGCGGTGATGATCAACGCCCCGCGGTGGGCTTACCGCGACCCGGCCCCCAACAATCCAGCTCCACTGAAGAAACCTGTGTTGATGACTACGTTCGCCCCGTGTTTCCCCCTCTAGGTTCTGAGAAGCCACCATCACCTTTCCCTGAGGCGCTGAAGGCCAAGAGAGTAGCCGACGACAGTGATCTGTTCGAGACATTTCGGGACTGTGAGGTGAACATTCCCCTGATCAAGCTTATCAAGGATATCCCGCGATATGCCAAGTTCTTGAAGGAGCTGTGCACCGTGAAGAGGACACAGAAGATAAAAGTCCAGAAGAAGGTTCCGGTGAGTAAACATGTGTCAACGGTAGTTCAGAGACGCATACCTGAAAAGTGCAAGGATTCAGGTACATTTACTATTCCTATTACTGTAGGTGAGCATCGATTTGAGAAAGCCCTGTTAGACTTGGGTGCCTCTATTAATGTTTTACCTTATTCACTGATTGAGGATTTAGGGATAGGACCCCTGCATGATTCTAACATTGTTATACAACTTGCTGATGGTTCTTGTGTGCCCCCTAAGGGTATTGTGGAGGATGTTCTTGTCAGGATAGGTTCTTTGATTTTTCCTGCTGATTTCTTTGTTATGGATATGGACTATGATGAGCAGGTTGCTCCTGTTATGTTAGGTCGACCTTTTATGAAAACATCTATGACAAAGATTGATGTCGATAGTGGAACTTTAACTATGGAATTCGATGGAATATATTTTGAACACAATATTCATAAAGCCAACTCCATTGAACTGCCTGCTCCTTGCCGCATTAGTGATATTGATAACATGTGCATGAAAATGTTAAAACTGGTGCAGTAGAGACCGTAGTTAAGTGTTCTACTATTGCTGGACCTATTGAGTTGCATGAATTACATGTTGATGATGTCTTGCTAGATGTTATAGGAGATCCCATTCCCTCTATTTTGGGCACTTGCCCCCCTGCAGTAACCATACAAGGCTGTAAGCCTTTATCTAGTAACGTGCAACATATTTAGAATGAGCCGTATCGGCCCCCACATCGCTCTAAGTATGGGGGAGATACTCCAAAGGAAGTAATCACGGAGTTGATGGCCAAGAGGGAACATGGTCTAAGGTCTCAACCTTTCCATGGGAGGTCTCGACAGGAAGAGACGAGTATGAGGATTCCGAGGGGATCCTATTCCAGGTGGTAGTTGATCTGCAATACGTCGAGCCAACGACGTTAACCAAGGCACTGTCTGGGAGGCAACCCGAGGTAGTTTTTCTTTGATCTTTCCTTTCCCTTAGTTTAATTTCATAATTTCTTTTGTTTTGTTTCGTTCGCCTGTTACTAACATTTCAGGTACGAAAGTAAATGGAGAGGAGACGGTGTTCTCAGTTCATCTCACTGCCCCGCGGCGATCCTCACCGCCCCGCGGCGATCCTCACCGCCCCGCGGTGGATGTCTGGTATATTTTCTCAACTCCGGAAAAAAAAAACAAGAATAAAGGGCCCCGAAAAAACCTTAAACGGGTGAGTAGAATTTTTTATTTCTTGAGCTGTTACGAAGGATTTGACGGATTAGGCCTTTTTTTGGGCCAAGATTTCTCTTTGGGCATTGTACCAGCCGGCCCATCATCCCTTTCTTCCCTTTTCACTTTCCCTTCCCTGGCCTAGCCCCTATACTCACAAACCCTCCATTCCCAGCACACCTCTCACGCCCCCAAAGAATTTGCCCCATTCTCCCTCAAATCTCTCTCGACCTTGATCCGGATCTAGCCCCCAATTCACCAATTGGAAGTCTAGCCTCACAAACCAGCCAAACACAACCCCACCGCGTCGCTTCAGTCCCGCCTCGCTGTCGCACCGCCTCGCGCTGCCCCGCTTCGCGTCGCTACTGCCACCGCCCCGCGCTGACTTCACCGCGACCCAGCCAAAGCCCCCAGTTGTCCCACCGCGACCCGACGACTCGTTCACCGCCCCACGGTGAGACCTCTTGGCTGCGTGTTTGCTCGTTTGTAAGTTCTCTTGGTTGCCCTTCGTTTTGAAATTCTACATTCATTACTTATGGCACCTAAGGGTAAGAAGAAAGTGCCTACGAGAGATGAGAATGAGGTCTACAATGTGGTGAAGGAGAGGAAGGTGTTGGCGACTAAGTTCTTTCACAAGCCTACGTTGTCTGAGTTTGGTTTGTTGGAGTGTGTGTCCCTGTGTCTGGCACAATGTGGTTTGGGGACGTTTCTGAACTTGGCTGCCCCTGCGTATCCCGAGCTTTGTTACCAGTTCATCGTCTCTTTCAAGAGGTATTCTAATGGTTCAGACGACAAGAGGATGATGAGGGTCACGTTCACTTACAACGGGCGTGATTATTCGTTGTCCCCTAAGGCAGTGCGTGATGCCCTGGGCATTACAAAGCTGCCAACTGATGGGTGGTCTGGTGGCATTCTGGAGTCGGATATGATGGAGTTCTGGAAGGCTGCTACGGGCAAGACGTTCAGAAAGGGGTAGGAGATGAACTCGAAGCTGGTGAACCCGTGTCTACGGTTGATCCACAAAGTGATGATGAGAGACTTCTTTGGCCATGTTAATGATGGAAAGGTTCCTCTAAAGGATTTCCAGTGGTTTATGAGCATCTTGGAGGTTGTTACGTACACGCCATGTTGGGCTACCCTCTTTTTGGGTTCCTTGAAGAGGATTCGTGATGGTGAGCCACGTGATATTTGTGGGGGTGGTCTGATTACCCTCCTTTGTGCTGGAGTGATAGCTTGTGATCAGATTCCTCGGCCTGTTGCCTACGTGGTGTATGATATAGTGCACATGACGGTGTGCTCGATGCTGAAGCCATTGGGAAAGGATGGTGATTTGGTCTGGTCGTCATATGATGGCCACATTCTGATTCTTCCACGGGAGTTTGCCTATTCCCCTTCATTTGCGGATTGAGGGCCCTAGTGGTGCAGCTGCTGCTGCTGAGTTTGCGGGCGAGGACACTCCTATGCCTACACTTTATGACGCGCCTTCATCTTCTTACGGTCCTGCCGTACCTTGGCAGGAGTTGTATGCAAGATTTGATGCATTCTCCGTGCAGCAAACGCACTGGAACGCCCGCGTAGAGACCAGTCTGCAGACTTGGCAGACCCAGTTCCGCTCTGATGTAGATGAGCGTCTGGACGGTATGGACGCTCATATGAGGGAATACTTCGGGAGGTTCCCACCATCACCACCATCAGGCCCGCAGTGAGTTTATTTCTTCTTCCCCTATTTCATTTGATGTTCTCTTTTCTACATTGAGGACAATGTACAGTTTAAGTATGGGGGAGGGATTTAGACTTGCTATCTGTCTATCCTTTGTACATATTGTTTTTCTTTTCGTGTGTTGTATTTCCCATTCGAGTTTTTGATTCCAAAAAAAAAGAAAGTAAAAAAGGCAATCAAAATCCTGGGATGAGCTGAAAACCCGAAAGGGCAGTTCAGGTAAAAAGCAGGTAGTCCGACTGGTATAGACCAGGGCAATATTGGACTGGAGTGATGTGAGTATATGTGAGATATCTAGCAAAATGAAATGAGTGGCTAG
The DNA here is from genome assembly GCA_027886185.1 of Rheum nobile. Classification (NCBI taxonomy): domain Eukaryota; kingdom Viridiplantae; phylum Streptophyta; class Magnoliopsida; order Caryophyllales; family Polygonaceae; genus Rheum; species Rheum nobile. The sequence continues at coordinate 10,192,919 of WOAB01000563.1, read as the reverse complement.
GTGAAAACCCGAAAGGGCGCCTTGGCAAGATGAGCGAAAAAGAAGAAGAGTGATTTTAGGATTGCTCATTATTCTTGGCGAGGCGTCATAAGAAGAGGTGGTATAAGGAGTTCGGGTAGGCCATTCTGGAGCGATAAAGAGCTAGATTGGAGTTAGGATTAGAGTTATCTTTGCATCACTTGTTTTGGTTGTCTGGAGCTTATTGTTGATATGTTGTAATTGCTAATGTCATGTTTTCTTATACTTCCTGAGGCCTTGGTGTTGATTGAGAGAGTAGGTTTTTCTTTAGCTTACTCGGGACGAGTAAAGGTCTAAGTATGGGGGAATTTGATAGGTGTTATTTCATACACCTTTACTAGAAATTATTAGCATGATTTGAAGGAGTTTATGAGTGGTTTTTAGGCTAAGTCTGTGATCCAGAAGTTATGAAGAGAAGTGAAGATATCCCAGGATTTACAGCTTAGATGGAGACATGAGGATGGAGATGGAGCTGCTGAAGCATACATGGAGACGACTACCAACACTTGGTAGTAATGAAGAGCAGCAGGAGAAGAGAGTGAGCTAGCTCACCGCCCCGCGCCGGAGTCACCGCGGCCCGGCGGTGACTCTCAGAGAAGAATGCAACCCCGCGCCAGAGGAAGCCACCGCCCCGCGGTGGAGAGCCTGACGCCCCGCGGTGGATCTCACCGCCCCGCGGCGGCCGTGTTAAATGCCGCGCGTCTGAAGACATTTATTTGCTTTTATTTCGTTCAAATTTTGTTATTTTATTATTGTGTTTCCTTTGTTGTTCGCATTAGTTTTAACCTAGTTTTCTTAAGACTATTTAAGTCCTCTTTCTAGGTTAAGAGGAGACACTCGTTACAATTGCTTTTACATCAGACGTTATTTTCCCTTAGTTTTCATTCTCGTTCTGAATGGAGAACTAACTTCCCTTTGTTCTACTAGACGATTGAAGCAATACAGTTGATGTGTTTATGAGATTTCTATTCCTTGTTCTTATCCTTATAAGTGTTGGTTTGATTCTCTTGGTTATATTGAATATTGATTTCTTGTTCTTCTTCTTAGCCTGATCAACTAGGTTGAATAATTTTTATCAATTGCTAGGATTGCATATAGGGGTTCCGAGTGCATATCTAGTAGCAAACACAATTGTGCGTATAGGGGTTCCGAGCGTACAATTGTGAGTGAGAATCAGTTGCATGCGAGTATTAGTACGTCTTTCTATTTGCATGTATCCTATATCCTTGTGTGTATTGCTATTGCTTTGTTGGTGGTAAAGTATACCAATAACTGTGAGATTCGGTGGTATTTTACCATTGGCATAGTGATAAGTCTATCGATAACTGTGAGAATCGATAGTACTTAAGATCAGGGTGGGAACAACTATAAGGATAGTAAAAGAACTTGGATTAAATAGATTTCTGTGATCAAATTATATCTCTGTATTGTGGATCTCGCTCTAGTAGGACTACTTTCCCCATTATATTTTCTCAACTCAATCAAACTTGTTTGCTTTGCTTGCTTTGCTCTCTCGTGATAACTAAATCCCCCCCATTTTGCTTGTTACTTGTCATTCACAATTGCATACTGCATCAGATCTTCCCTGTGGGTTCGACCCTTGCTTGCTTACTATACATCTGTTTAGTAGGTCTGTTAGGACTTTTTACTTTGATAAGGCTAATCAACGATACTTGCATTGCGCACTTTTAGCCCCGTCACTAACTTAGGGTTTTGTTATGAGTCGTTCCGCAGGAAATCATAATCTGAGTTCTTCCTCGTTTCGGACCCGGAAACCCGTCGTCTCAAGCTTCGTTGAGCTTCGTCTAATCTAAGGCAAGTGACGGTTCGCTCTTGCTTATCATTCCATATTTATATTGATTATCAATTGTTTAATTGTTATTTAATTTGGGATGAATTGTTGTTTTCGTCTGGGAACAATTTTGATAACTGTATGTGATTTTAAAAAAGATATTATAATAGGTTGTATATTGCTAGAACAACGCTATTATATATATATGATTGAAATACAGATATTATAATAGGTTGTATATACTGCTAGAAACAACGCTATTATATATGTTATTGGACTCGATGGCTTTGATGTGAATTATTGCTCTTATGTTTTAACTGTTTAGTTAGAACGAGTATTCGTAGGCAACACTATGTACCTTGCGAGGTTTAGTGGTTTCTTGATAATGGTGTTAGGATGATTTTCCCTAGTATCTTCGGTCATGACCTTACCCTTACTCAGGGTATGTGCACACAGCTGGTGCTGCCATTTGGGATGTATTCCCTTTGATATCTCTTGTGAGGAGATCCGATATCTCTCGTGAAGAGATCTTAAAAGCTTATAACGTAAAATGTATGTTTTGGAATTAAATAAGATAAGTGCTTTAGTGCACATAATTAATGAACCTTGGGCGAGAAGTACAACGTGGAAACTCGTCTGGGCTTCGATTAGAGTAAGTTCACCTTCCGAATCTGAATTCGCATTATGCGGTGAGGTTGGTCGTGGACCCAAATAGTCAAGTCGCTTTTAAACATTTGCGTGAAACTTTAATGTTCCCAAACACTTGTCATACTTCCGATAAGACTCAATTCGTTGGAGTCTTCTCTTCATATGTTTCCTTAAGACTCATTCTTTCAGAGTTCTTTCTCTTGATCATGCATTTTCGTATATTTCAGTAGGAGTATGGTGGTTGACTATCGTCATCGACTTTTATTCGAGAAGCGATGAGTCTAACCTAATACGACTACTTAGAACCTTTCTGTTTTACCCTTGCATAGTCTTTCATTAGACTAACCAACCGGTTATATTCCCTTGCATGGTTGGCTGATGTCATCCGTCTCATACGGTACATCAGATAAACTGCAGTTCCGATGAATGCTAGAAACAACAATGATGGCAGTTGGAATTTTGAAGAGTTTTACCAGGTTGAGATTCCTTGGCGGGTGATCGTTTAGATCAAGACCCTTGTGTCCTTTATTTTAAAGACTTCCGCTGTGTTAAACATATTTTATGTCAAGACTACTTTGTATTTCAGTTGTATTTCGGATTATGGATGTAATGCCGAGACAATGATTTTAATCAAAAGTTATGATATTTTGTATTATAACTGTTGTTTTATGATTTATATAAACGGGTTAAGCCTGGGGTGGCTTCGAATGTGAAATCTGAGGTCACTGGCGGTAATACCTTTCAAGGATATATATTTGGGGGTGTTACATATACGATATAACCATAGTATATTTTATTAATACTATGTTCTACACATATTTGCACAAGTAATGTTGCAAACAATCTGTGCAATGCTGATGGCATTTGAGCTTCCTTTGCTTCTTCCATGCATAAATCAACATAGTCATTTCGTTCGACCAAACCTTTCTATTCAGCTGCTTCTTGGAATGTCCTACACGTGTAGCCATCGATTGTTCGAAGATATATGAATGATTTTGGTGACTTAATGTGTATGAGAATAAGTCGCAGGTAATATCGTTCTCTTTCTGCATGATTAACATACGTAAGCCTTCCAACCGCAGGTGAAAACTTTCTCTTTGTCCATGACTTAATAGATTTATTCCAAACATAGTGCATTGGAAATTCAGAATATAAAAATGGAGGGTCATCTGGATGATCGTTGTTATAACTAAAAAATGCCATTAGCATAGTTTTCTGACAATTTTCATTTGTGACTACATCCTACAAGTTCTCAGATTCATGAAATCCCACAATATGCATGTCGGGTAAATTTATTTGCAATGGAATTACAATTGGAGTCATTTGATATAGGTCAAAGCCGAATATTCTCCAAGCAGATTCTGGAGGAGATACCCTTCTAGCAGACTGAAGTGACGTGATTTCATCTTGGATATCAGAAGCCGTGTTAGATATGTTAAAAGAAATCCGATCATGTCCTTTGTATGTATACTTGTAAATGTATTTGAGGCTTCTACTGCAGAACAAACTTCAACATTTATGTGACAATAAAAAGATACAAGAAGATAGGGATTGTACGATATAACCCATCGATTATCCAAGTCAACACCTTTAATGGAAACAGAATCCCCATTTTCTCTTCTTCTATAAATTGGGTAGGAGTCATTGCCACATGTTATAAAATCAACATAGTCTTTTGGATAGTTAAATCTGCAATGACTGCGAAAACCTTTTTTTCCATGCAAGCACAACTTGGATCAAGAATTCCACAGGGACCATGGAGCATGTGTTTTATAACAAGCTTGCGCAAATATGGATGTTCAATGGAAGGTAACTCTGCACATACAAATTGATCAAAAGCTTTTGGATTGAGTATCTTATGTGTAGAACATAGTATTAATAAGATATGTGAATGTGGTAAGCCACGCTTCTGAAACTCAATAACTTCAACTCTAGCTTTAACTGGACCAAAAATATTCTCTTCCATTATTAGTTTTTTCAACAATGTAAGTTTAGAGCGAAAAAACCTAGCTAGTATGTTAGGTCTATCTTGAGCTTTCTCTTCGGGTTCTAATTTTTCCTTTATCTCTGGCTAGCTTGGATTGCAAGTAATTGTAACAAATAAATCTGGTTTGCCAAATTTCTGAACAAGAGTCATCGCATTTAGATATCTGTACCTCATGTCTCTAGGACCGCCAATGAATGACGGTGGTAGTATCATACGTTGTCCAACGATTGTTCGAAGATATATGAATGATTGAGTATCTTATGTGTAGAACATAGTATTATGTGTAGAACATAGTATTAATAAGATATGTGCATGTGGATGTGGTAAGCCACGCTTCTGAAACTCAATAACTTCCGAACAAGAGTCATCGTATTTAGATATATGCACCTCATGTCTCTAGGACGGCCAATGAATGACGGTGGTAGTATCATACGTTGTCCAATGAATGATGGTAGTAGATCATCCACATAGACCAATGCTACAATAATTAAGCCATCAACCTCTCTAATAAACAAAGAGTAATCATGCATTAATCTAACATATCCCAATTCAAAAAGGAAACCAGTAAGTTCCTTGTTCCACTACCTGCTGGCTTGCTTCAAACCATAAATAGACCTTTGTAAATGATATACCTGACCAGGTTGTGCCTTTTTATAACCCAAAGGAGGCACCATGAATATTTCTTCATCCAAAGAACCATGCAAAAATACATTGTTCACATCTAACTGATGTAATGGCCAATGTCTAACTGTGGAAAAAGCAATAAGCACTCTAACTGTAGCTAACTTTGCCACAAGAGAAAATGTGAATTTGAAATCCTTGCCTTCAATTTGAGTGTAACCCTTTGCAACCAATCGAGCCTTATATCTCTCCACACTGCCATCAGGTTTGTATTTAACTTTAAATACCCATTTTGAACCAATAGCAGTCTTACCAAGAGGAAGTGATGTAATGGCCCATGTTTCATTAGCTTCAAGTGCTTCAATCTCCTTTGTCATAGCAGCCTCCCAATGAGGATTACATTGTGCTTGTTTATAAGTAGATGGATCAACAATAGCACAAACATTATAAAATGAAGCAACATATTCTGAAGAAAAAGCAGACAGATCAACTAACCGAGTAGCACTGAAAGAAGTTGACATAGAATCACTGGAAGAAGGCAATATGGGACAGACATAATCTTGAAGTCTCACTGACTACAGTCTGGTCCGTGTAGACCTTCTTGGACTAGGTGGTCTTTCTGAAATAATTGGAGAATTATTTGTCATAGAAGCATGAGAATTAAGAGACTGATCAACTGAATCACTGTCTATCATAGGAACAATATGAACAGCTGGAGAAATCACCGACTCAACTGGTGAAACTAATGGAGAAACATATCTGTCATGAACATCAGCTGCAAGATTTACTAATGGCAACATAGTCTGTTCAGGCACAACTTTAGTCATAGCAAGAGTTTCTTTGCAAGGAAAAACATGCTCTCTGAAACAAACATCTCTGGATACAAAAAAATGATGACTCTCAAGATCATATAGCCTATATCCTTTCTGCCCTGTAGGATAACCAAGAAAAAGACATTTCCTAGATTGAAATCCAAATTTGTCCTTTTTAGGTTGTGTTGGCTTGCCATAACATAAGCAATCTAAAACTATTAATTCATCATAATCTGGAGATTTATGAAACAATAGCTCAAAAGGAATCTTCCATTGCAAAACTGAACTAGGCAATATGTTAATAACATGAACAAAAGTTAATATGCATTCACCCCAGAACTGAATTGGAAGACCAACATGGAACCTCATTGCCCGAGCAGTTTCAATAATATGTCGATGCTTTCTCTCTACTCTGCCATTCTGTTGTGGATTCCCAAGAACACTAGTTTGATGAACAATTCCCAAAGATGAAAAAGATCTTTGATCTTATGCTGCAAAAATTCAGCTCCATTGTCACTTTTTACCCTCTTCACAGTCTTATTAAACTGTGTTTGAACATAAGCAAGGAAAGATGGAATAACTAATCCAACTTGATGCTTGTGCTTAAGCAAATAGACCCAAGTAAAATGAGTGCAATCATCTAATACAATAAGAAAATAAGATGAGCCATTTGTGGAATGAGTCTTGTAAGGACCACATATATCAAAGTGTATAAGATCAAAAGGAGCATCAACTAAAGATTCACTTCTGCAAAATACTTCTTTGCATTGTTTAGCCAAGATACAACTCTCACAAAAAAATCAGAAGATACAATTGATTTAGACGATTCTAAATGTTTCAACTTTCCATGTGAACAATGACCCAATCGTGCATGAACAACTACACTTTGACCATCTAATTCTGGCTTATTACAAACAAAAGATGAACTGCCCACATTCCTACTGTTGTTGTCTTGAACACACCTTGAAGCAGATTGCAAGATGTAAAGACCTCCAATCCTTTCTCCCACTGCCACTGTGCATTTAGTGATAGGGTCCTGAAAGGCACACCTATTAGGTTCTAGAACAACTAGTAGACCATTTTCATCAAGTAACTTAGTTACTGAAAGCAAATTTTTCTTGAATCCAGGAATCAAATACAGAGACAATAGGTTGTCATCTGGCAAAAATCTGTTTTGAAACAAGGTTTTGAACATCCTTTTGAAGTGGGCTTTTGTCTTCCTAAGGCTCTTTGTAATGGGCCTTTTATTTTCTGTGTCTTGATGGGCCTTTTGTCTTCTGGGATTCTTGTCTTAAAGGGCAAATTCGTTGGATCATACCCCCCAAAATAAAATATGGGTTTTATTTTTGTTTTTTACATGACATAAGGGTGTTGAGCAAATTGTTCTGGATCATCGGCTGGAGAAGGAGCTGGAGTTCTATCTGGGCTTTCACAACTGCCAGCCCAACTTTGTTTTCCCTAGGCTATAAACTTCTGGAAGGCTTTGAATTCCTCCCACTATTGGAGTTGTTCTTTTGGAATAGAAGGAATTGGGATATTTGCCAAAGGAGGTGTAGAGGCTGAGGTTGTGACTGTTTTGGGGGTAGCTGGTAATTTTGTTGTTTTTTGTTGAAGAGTTGTTCTTACTTTCTCGATGGTGAGTGTAGAGATGATGAATTTTTCCCACCATCTGATCTTAAAGCGTTTGCAAAGGGTTAAGGGAAAGCCTTGAGGATGAAACTGTAAGGTCTCGTACATCCAACAGAAAATCCATACAACACCGAAGTCACGATGGAAACGTAGAGTCTTTGTGAAAGGTTGGTCTTGAGAGTAATGAAGATAGTAGTTGTAGACTGTTGTTATCTCAGTGGGGTAGATGTCTTTTGTGGCTCCGAAAGTAAGCCATCAATCATAGAACCAGATAGGGAAATTATTTGGCCAGTGTTTATCAAAGAAAAAGAACCAAGAGTGGTTAAAGGATCTGAGTAGGAAGGTTCTATCCCAAGCATTTTTGTAATCTTGATAGGTGTAGCCTGGAAGATCGGGGATGGCTTGCGGAAGGGAAAATGGTTTTAAAGTCCAAGGGTTGGACCATTCTGTTATGTTGAGGACTTTGATGATTCTGCATTTTGAGTAAGAGATGTGTGAGGGGGTCTGTTGTGCACATATTATGAGAAACTTCAACAGATCCTGAGTCTACCAGGATGAATTCATAGAACTTTTGGGTCTTAGAGAGGCTCTCAAGGAACCATTGGAAATCAAGAGGAAAGAGTTTTTTTAGGTAAAGGTCAAGTTGGGTCTATCCAATTGGACTATGTTCTGGTGTCAGGTAGACTAGGGGGGATTGGATTTGGTTTTAAAAAATACTGGTAAAAAGGGTTGTCCTTTTTGTGGGTTATTTTAGCAGGAGTCTTTGGTGCCAAGTGGGCTTGGCTATAATGGAGAGGTGGAAAGTCAGAGAGTGCTTGGAACTGATTTTGGATAGGGACTAGAAGAGAAGAAGAAGATGAGGGACTAACGTAGTCTCGGGGTGTCTGTTTTCTTCCAGTGGAATCCATAGCTGTAGAAATGAACATTTGATTAGAATGGAATTTCGTCAATTTTGAGATCTTTTATTAGCTCTTCATGTGCTAAATCAAGTAGTGTGGTTATGCATTCTTTGATGTTTTCTATCATGAGTTTTTGCACTTGTACTCTCACATATGGTGACATGAGGGAATATGTTGACTCTTGTTTGAAGCGTTTCAACTCTTTTCTTTTGGCATAAACTCCCCACCCATAATAAGCCTGTTTTTTGAGATCGAAAACCAACTTCATAGTAGAGCAATTACGTTTTTCCATGTAAAAATTCTCTGGTAAGAAAGTCGGGTAAAGAATTATTCTTTCCTTTTATAAATTCTATTTTGAAATCAAATACTGAGACAATAGCTTGCCATCTGGCAAAAATCTGTTTTGAAACAAGGTTTTGAACATCCTTTTGTAAAATTTCTTTAGCAGACTGGCAGTCTACTCTAAGAAGGAATTCTTTGTTGTACAAATCATCTTGGAACTTGGAAATGCAAGAGACAATAGATAAAACTTCTTTTTTAACAGTACTGTAATTCTTTTGTGGTCCGGACCAGACACCAGAATAATATCTTACTAGGGATTCTGTGGTTTGATCTGATAGCCTTTGTTTAAGAATGCCACCAAAGCCTAATTCTGAGGCATCTGTTTCTACTATCATAAAAGCAGAGGGATGTGGAATGCTAGCACAGGGAAGGGACTTGACCTTTTCTTTAAGGAGATGGACTACCTTGGTGTGCTCAATTGTCCATGCAGGTGGGTTTTTCTTGAGTCTTTGAAATAGAGGAGCACAAATTTGTCTAAGGTTAGGGAAGAAGTCTGAGATGTAGTTTAGACATCCAAGGAATCTTTGTAGTTGGTTTTTATCTTTTATTTCATCTGGAAATTTGTTGGTAAATTCAATACTTCTGTTTATTGGTTTGATTATAAATATTGTGTCCTAAGAACCTGATTTGTGTTTGGAATAATTTTATTTTTGAGGCAGAGACTGCTAGACCATTCTTTTATATTATGTGTAAGAAAGTGTTAAGATGTTTGAAGTGTTCTTCGATACTTTTAGAGAAGACAAGAACATCGTCAATGTAGACTATTGTAAAGTTCGAGTAAGGATTACAAATGTCATTCATGATTCTTTGAAATTCTGAAGGGGCATTTTTTAATCCAAAGGGCATTACATTCCATTCGTAATGTCCAAATGAAACTGTGAAGGCTGTTTTATATCTATCTTTGTTTTCTATTTGGATTTGCCAAAATCCACTTTTCATGTCAAATTTTGAATAGATTCTAGAATCAGAAAGCCTATTAAGTAAATCTCTTTTCTTAGGGATAGGGTGTTAGGAAACGGAACTCTGGAATTTAGGTTCTCCTGAGAGTTCCTTTCCTCAGTTTCTCTACTTTTGACGATAACAAATATTATGATACTAATGTTTTATCTCAAAGATGTGTTTTAAGGAACCACAGGAACATACCGAAGGCAAGAAAGCCAAACAGGACAAGAGAACCAAAGGAACAAGACAGATGAAGGAAACCAGAGGAACTCAGGTGTGCCCAGAACGCAGCATGCGACATTGCGATTCCCGAGAAATCTAGGGACACACAACCTCGGACAAAAGTTGTTGAAAACGACTTGTCCGAAGCTTCCAAAAGCCTGCCATTGTCCAAGAGCAAAACAACAAGAAACCTAGAGACGCTGAACCTCGAACAGAAAAGATGAAAGCGACAGGACATAGAGATGTCACTGTCCAGAAGACAGTTCCCAAGAGGCCAGCTTGTTCAACCTCGGACGAAAGTATTTGGACAATGACATAGCAAGGCTCGTCTGAGGTAGTTGACCAACCAAGAGAGATTCTGAGCTGCCTAGGTTGTTTGCACATGACCAAGAACAACGTGGATCAAGGAGAACCACTCATCCTAGGGCAAGCTCAATCTGTGGGAACCTAGAGAGGATCGAGCTGCGAAGAATCCTCTATAAAAGGAAGACTAACCCAAGGGTTATCTTCAAGCACTGAAACACGACTCACACTAATTAGCAAATATCTAGTGTGAACCTCCAAACAAGATCATCAAAGCAAACCGAGATCAAGAGGAACCAGTCAAGGAAGAAGAGCTGAGTGCTAAGTTCCTGTGACTGTAAGTGATAGTTCCTAGGTGCGATAGTCTGTTTCTTGGATTGATTATTGATTGTGTTAAGTTATCTAGGATTGTCTAACTATGTGTAAGGCAAAGGAACTGTGTGTTCGTTCCTAGGATAAGCTGTAACCAAAAGAGATAAGAAATCAAGAAGTAGACTTTGAAATCCTTTCGAAAGAAAGGTAGTGGTTTTTATCCTAGATTGCTAGTTGGCAATCAAAGGTTTCCACTATAAGGAACTGGTCATTTGTTTGATTGTTTATTTCCGCTGCGAAAGGAACTGAGAATTGATATTCTGAGTTCCTTAAGTTGTTATCTAACAATCACGATCCTACAATTGGTATCAGAGCAGGAAACGCTCTAGATCTTTGTTAAGTTTGCAGATCATGTCTCAACCAAGCAAGTTTGAGCTCGAAATCTCCACCAACAAGCCACATCTCCGAAAGAAAGGAGAAGAAACATGGTGGGAAAAGTGCATGGAAAGCCACATCAAGACCAACGACTATCAATGCTGGAGGATAGTCGAAAATGGAGATGGCCACGTCGATCTTACCATGAAGGAAGAAGATTGGAAACCAGAACACTATGTCATCATGGAGAAGAATGCCAAGGCCAGGCAGTTCATCCTCAATGGATTGGACAGAGAAGACATGGACAAGGTCATAGGCATCAAGACGACGAAGGAAATGTGGAAAGCTCTCAAGGAGATGCATGAAGGAAGTGAGGAACTAAAGCAAAGCAGAAAATTTGCTTTGGAAGGAGAATACCACACCTTCAAAATGATGGAAACTAAGACCATCTCAGAGTACTACTCCCGCTTCAACAGATTGATTGGAAAGTTGACAGCGGCGAGAGTCGATCTTGATGAAGTCTCCAAGTCCCTAGTGGTCATCAATGGACTCAACTCCAAATTCACCCTTCTGAAGGGAATCATGAAGAACACTCCAGGCATCCAATCCCTTCCCTTGACACAAATCATAGGGAAACTGGAGGTTGAAGAAGGAGAGCACACCAAAGCCAATACCGACAAGAAACTGGATAAAGGAATTTCCCTCAAGATCTCCAAAGCCTTCTCTAGGCTCGAGATGGAGGAAGAAAACTCAGATATTGAAGAAGAGGAGGACGAACTAACATCCCTCTTCACAAAGAACATCAAAAAATTCTTTGTGAAGGAAAGGTTCCAAAAGGGCAGTTCCTCTCACAATGGACCAAGAAGAGATCTCAAGGAAGTTTCCTGTTACGAGTGCAAGGAGAAGGGACACTACGCTAAGAACTGTCCCAACAAAGAAGAGTCCAAGGAAGAGGAAAGACCTCAAAGAAAGAAGGCTCTCGTAGCCTCATGGGGAGAAGACTCAGATGAGGAACTGGATCTCAGTGGCTTCTCTGGAGGAAGATGTCTCATGGCAAAAGGAGACTCAAGCGACTCAGAAGACCTTGAGGTAACTTTTGACGATCTTTTAAAATCCCTAGTTGATTGTGATAAGAAACAACTTCTTAAGATCATAAAGAAACTAGGAAAGGAAACCAGTTCCCTTCAACAGAAACTAGATGATTGTGAAGATGAAATTGCTTGCTTGACTGTTGAGAATTCTGTTTGGAGTAAGAAACTTGATGAAACTGAGAAAGACCTAGCTGAAACTCACTCCAAACTCATTGATATTAGGAATGTGCATGCTAGTCACCTTAAAACTTGCAAATCTTGTGATGAAACTAGCATAGATTCTGTCAAAGTTCCCTTGCATGCTAATCCACCTGGAAATGACATGCTTCAATCCATAATTGATAGGTTAGACATTCTCACTAATTCCATTAATGAAAAAATGATAAATCAAACTGTTTTTGTGAGACAACGTCATGGAATAGGATATGTCAATAATAAAGGGAACAATGATGCTGAAGAAGAAAAGGCTTGGCGAGAACTTATTGAGATGAATGAGAACCTCAGTATTGCTCTGGCCACTTCTCGTGATATGAATCAATTCCTATCAGAGAAGATCATGGTCCTTGAGAACAAGGCTGAGGTTGCCAAACGTCTCAATGAAGGTTCTCAAAGTCCTAAGAAGGAACCAAAGGGAAAAGAAAAGATGGTTCCTGAAAACCAATGGTTCACCAATTCCTTTGCTCACAAAAAATATATTGACATGGCCCATAGCAAGGTTAGAAACAATGTTGATTTTAACAAAAGGAAAACTGAAAAACCTTTTAGGCCAGGAAAAAGGAAAATATGGACATGTTGTTTACAATCGTTTGTGTACCTACTGTGGTAAGAATGGTCATTACAACACTGATTGTGCTAAAAAAATGAACTTTGAAAAGGAGAAAAGTACTCATTACCATGAAAGGAACCAGTTCCCTGGTTATTCACAGACTCGGAATGCTAATCCCCCCAGTAAAGCCAAGCTTCCCTGGGTTCAAAAATCTTAGTTCCCTTGTGTGCAGAAAGAAGAGAGGCAACCCCAACTATGGTACATTGACAGTGGTTGCTCATGCCATATGACCGGAAGAAGAAATCAAATGACCTCTCTTCAACTTCTCCAAGGAGGGAACATATCCTTTGGAGACAAAAGCAAAGGGAAAATCTGTGGAATAGGAACTGTGAAACTCAACGATCACATTCATGTAAACAAAGTTCACCTTGTTGATAATCTTGGTTTTGACCTAATAAGTGTGTCACAGCTGTGTGATCAAGGAGACAATGAAGTTAGATTCAGATCAAACGAATGTTCAGTCCTTGACTCCTCGGGACAAATCATCCTAAAAGGGAAAAGATACAACAATGTCTACATAATTGATCCATCCTTTGTTCCCAAGGAGAAACTCTGTCTCTCAACTGTGAATGACCAAGCTGATTTGTGGCATCAACGCCTCGGTCATGCTAGCACCAACCTGATTCAAAAGCTACACTCAAAGGAGCTAGTCAGAGGGCTGCCAAAGCTAAGTGGCACATCTAAGGAACTGTGCTCTGACTGTGTAAAAGGAAAACAGGCTCGAAGTTCCTTCAAGTCCAAAAACACGGTAAGCACCTTAAGGCCTCTTGAACTCATCCACATGGATCTTTATGGACCCATGAGAGTTCAAAGCCTAGGAGGGAACAAGTATATCTTTGTTATTGTCGATGACTTCTCTCGTTTTACTTGGACCATTTTCATTAAATCTAAAAGTGAAGTTGTTGACCGCTTTAAAGATCTGGTTCCCTTGTTAGAAAAATCTCTTGATTGTTCACTAAATGCTATCCGGTCTGACCATGGTACCGAATTCGAAAATGGAGAATTTCTAACCTTTTGCAGTGAGCATGGCATCGATCACAACTTCTCTGCACCATACACTCCTCAACAGAATGGAGTAGTAGAAAGGAAGAACAGGACCTTGAAGTTATTGAGTTTCAGAAGCGTGGCTTACCACATTCACATATCTTATTAATACTATGTTCTACACATAAGATACTCAATCCAAAAGCTTTTGATCAATTTGTATGTGCAGAGTTACCTTCCATTGAACATCCATATTTGCGCAAGCTTGTTATAAAACACATGCTCCATGGTCCCTGTGGAATTCTTGATCCAAGTTGTGCTTGCATGGAAAAAAAGGTTTTCGCAGTCATTGCAGATTTAACTATCCAAAAGACTATGTTGATTTTATAACATGTGGCAATGACTCCTACCCAATTTATAGAAGAAGAGAAAATGGGGATTCTGTTTCCATTAAAGGTGTTGACTTGGATAATCGATGGGTTATATCGTACAATCCCTATCTTCTTGTATCTTTTGATTGTCACATAAATGTTGAAGTTTGTTCTGCAGTAGAAGCCTCAAATACATTTACAAGTATACATACAAAGGACATGATCGGATTTCTTTTAACATATCTAACACGGCTTCTGATATCCAAGATGAAATCACGTCACTTCAGTCTGCTAGAAGGGTATCTCCTCCAGAATCTGCTTGGAGAATATTCGGCTTTGACCTATATCAAATGACTCCAATTGTAATTCCATTGCAAATAAATTTACCCGACATGCATATTGTGGGATTTCATGAATCTGAGAACTTGTAGGATGTAGTCACAAATGAAAATTGTCAGAAAACTATGCTAATGGCATTTTTTAGTTATAACAACGATCATCCAGATGACCCTCCATTTTTATATTCTGAATTTCCAATGCACTATGTTTGGAATAAATCTATTAAGTCATGGACAAAGAGAAAGTTTTCACCTGCGGTTGGAAGGCTTACGTATGTTAATCATGCAGAAAGAGAACGATATTACCTGCGACTTATTCTCATACACATTAAGTCACCAAAATCATTCATATATCTTCGAACAATCGATGGCTACACGTGTAGGACATTCCAAGAAGCAGCTGAATAGAAAGGTTTGGTCGAACGAAATGACTATGTTGATTTATGCATGGAAGAAGCAAAGGAAGCTCAAATGCCATCAGCATTGCACAGATTGTTTGCAACATTACTTGTGCAAATATGTGTAGAACATAGTATTAATAAAATATACTATGGTTATATCGTATATGTAACACCCCCAAATATATATCCTTGAAAGGTATTACCGCCAGTGACCTCAGATTTCACATTCGAAGCCACCCCAGGCTTAACCCGTTTATATAAATCATAAAACAACAGTTATAATACAAAATATCATAACTTTTGATTAAAATCATTGTCTCGGCATTACATCCATAATCCGAAATACAACTGAAATACAAAGTAGTCTTGACATAAAATATGTTTAACACAGCGGAAGTCTTTAAAATAAAGGACACAAGGGTCTTGATCTAAACGATCACCCGCCAAGGAATCTCAACCTGGTAAAACTCTTCAAAATTCCAACTGCCATCATTGTTGTTTCTAGCATTCATCGGAACTGCAGTTTATCTGATGTGCCGTATGAGACGGATGACATCAGCCAACCATGCAAGGGAATATAACCGGTTGGTTAGTCTAATGAAAGACTATGCAAGGGTAAAACAGAAAGGTTCTAAGTAGTCGTATTAGGTTAGACTCATCGCTTCTCGAATAAAAGTCGATGACGATAGTCAACCACCATACTCCTACTGAAATATACGAAAATGCATGATCAAGAGAAAGAACTCTGAAAGAATGAGTCTTAAGGAAACATATGAAGAGAAGACTCCAACGAATTGAGTCTTATCGGAAGTATGACAAGTGTTTGGGAACATTAAAGTTTCACGCAAATGTTTAAAAGCGACTTGACTATTTGGGTCCACGACCAACCTCACCGCATAATGCGAATTCAGATTCGGAAGGTGAACTTACTCTAATCGAAGCCCAGACGAGTTTCCACGTTGTACTTCTCGCCCAAGGTTCATTAATTATGTGCACTAAAGCACTTATCTTATTTAATTCCAAAACATACATTTTACGTTATAAGCTTTTAAGATCTCTTCACGAGAGATATCGGATCTCCTCACAAGAGATATCAAAGGGAATACATCCCAAATGGCAGCACCAGCTGTGTGCACATACCCTGAGTAAGGGTAAGGTCATGACCGAAGATACTAGGGAAAATCATCCTAACACCATTATCAAGAAACCACTAAACCTCGCAAGGTACATAGTGTTGCCTACGAATACTCGTTCTAACTAAACAGTTAAAACATAAGAGCAATAATTCACATCAAAGCCATCGAGTCCAATAACATATATAATAGCGTTGTTTCTAGCAGTATATACAACCTATTATAATATCTGTATTTCAATCATATATATATAATAGCGTTGTTCTAGCAATATACAACCTATTATAATATCTTTTTTAAAATCACATACAGTTATCAAAATTGTTCCCAGACGAAAACAACAATTCATCCCAAATTAAATAACAATTAAACAATTGATAATCAATATAAATATGGAATGATAAGCAAGAGCGAACCGTCACTTGCCTTAGATTAGACGAAGCTCAACGAAGCTTGAGACGACGGGTTTCCGGGTCCGAAACGAGGAAGAACTCAGATTATGATTTCCTGCGGAACGACTCATAACAAAACCCTAAGTTAGTGACGGGGCTAAAAGTGCGCAATGCAAGTATCGTTGATTAGCCTTATCAAAGTAAAAAGTCCTAACAGACCTACTAAACAGATGTATAGTAAGCAAGCAAGGGTCGAACCCACAGGGAAGATCTGATGCAGTATGCAATTGTGAATGACAAGTAACAAGCAAAATGGGGGGGATTTAGTTATCACGAGAGAGCAAAGCAAGCAAAGCAAACAAGTTTGATTGAGTTGAGAAAATATAATGGGGAAAGTAGTCCTACTAGAGCGAGATCCACAATACAGAGATATAATTTGATCACAGAAATCTATTTAATCCAAGTTCTTTTACTATCCTTATAGTTGTTCCCACCCTGATCTTAAGTACTATCGATTCTCACAGTTATCGATAGACTTATCACTATGCCAATGGTAAAATACCACCGAATCTCACAGTTATTGGTATACTTTACCACCAACAAAGCAATAGCAATACACACAAGGATATAGGATACATGCAAATAGAAAGACGTACTAATACTCGCATGCAACTGATTCTCACTCACAATTGTACGCTCGGAACCCCTATACGCACAATTGTGTTTGCTACTAGATATGCACTCGGAACCCCTATATGCAATCCTAGCAATTGATAAAAATTATTCAACCTAGTTGATCAGGCTAAGAAGAAGAACAAGAAATCAATATTCAATATAACCAAGAGAATCAAACCAACACTTATAAGGATAAGAACAAGGAATAGAAATCTCATAAACACATCAACTGTATTGCTTCAATCGTCTAGTAGAACAAAGGGAAGTTAGTTCTCCATTCAGAACGAGAATGAAAACTAAGGGAAAATAACGTCTGATGTAAAAGCAATTGTAACGAGTGTCTCCTCTTAACCTAGAAAGAGGACTTAAATAGTCTTAAGAAAACTAGGTTAAAACTAATGCGAACAACAAAGGAAACACAATAATAAAATAACAAAATTTGAACGAAATAAAAGCAAATAAATGTCTTCAGACGCGCGGCATTTAACACGGCCGCCGCGGGGCGGTGAGATCCACCGCGGGGCGTCAGGCTCTCCACCGCGGGGCGGTGGCTTCCTCTGGCGCGGGGTTGCATTCTTCTCTGAGAGTCACCGCCGGGCCGCGGTGACTCCGGCGCGGGGCGGTGAGCTAGCTCACTCTCTTCTTCTGCTGCTCTTCATTACTACCAAGTGTTGGTAGTCGTCTCCATGTATGCTTCAGCAGCTCCATCTCCATCCTCATGTCTCCATCTAAGTTGTAAATCCTGGGATATCTTCACTTCTCTTCATAACTTCTGGATCACAGACTTAGCCTAAAAACCACTCATAAACTCCTTCAAATCATGCTAATAATTTCTAGTAAAGGTGTATGAAATAACACCTATCAAATTCCCCCATACTTAGACCTTTACTCGTCCCGAGTAAGCTAAAGAAAAACCTACTCTCTCAATCAACACCAAGGCCTCAGGAAGTATAAGAAAACATGACATTAGCAATTACAACATATCAACAATAAGCTCCAGACAACCAAAACAAGTGATGCAAAGATAACTCTAATCCTAACTCCAATCTAGCTCTTTATCGCTCCAGAATGGCCTACCCGAACTCCTTATACCACCTCTTCTTATGACGCCTCGCCAAGAATAATGAGCAATCCTAAAATCACTCTTCTTCTTTTTCGCTCATCTTGCCAAGGCGCCCTTTCGGGTTTTCACCTAGCCACTCATTTCATTTTGCTAGATATCTCACATATACTCACATCACTCCAGTCCAATATTGCCCTGGTCTATACCAGTCGGACTACCTGCTTTTTACCTGAACTGCCCTTTCGGGTTTTCAGCTCATCCCAGGATTTTGATTGCCTTTTTTACTTTCTTTTTTTTTGGAATCAAAAACTCGAATGGGAAATACAACACACGAAAAGAAAAACAATATGTACAAAGGATAGACAGATAGCAAGTCTAAATCCCTCCCCCATACTTAAACTGTACATTGTCCTCAATGTAGAAAAGAGAACATCAAATGAAATAGGGGAAGAAGAAATAAACTCACTGCGGGCCTGATGGTGGTGATGGTGGGAACCTCCCGAAGTATTCCCTCATATGAGCGTCCATACCGTCCAGACGCTCATCTACATCAGAGCAGAACTGGGTCTGCCAAGTCTGCAGACTGGTCTCTACGCGGGCGTTCCAGTGCGTTTGCTGCACGGAGAATGCATCAAATCTTGCATACAACTCCTGCCAAGGTGCGGCAGGACCGTAAGAAGATGAAGGCGCGTCATAAAGTGTAGGCATAGGAGTGTCCTCGCCCGCAAACTCAGCAGCAGCAGCTGCACCACTAGGGCCCTCAATCCGCAAATGAAGGGGAATAGGCAAACTCCCGTGGAAGAATCAGAATGTGGCCATCATATGACGACCAGACCAAATCACCATCCTTTCCCAATGGCTTCAGCATCGAGCACACCGTCATGTGCACTATATCATACACCACGTAGGCAACAGGCCGAGGAATCTGATCACAAGCTATCACTCCAGCACAAAGGAGGGTAATCAGACCACCCCCACAAATATCACGTGGCTCACCATCACGAATCCTCTTCAAGGAACCCAAAAAGAGGGTAGCCCAACATGGCGTGTACGTAACAACCTCCAAGATGCTCATAAACCACTGGAAATCCTTTAGAGGAACCTTTCCATCATTAACATGGCCAAAGAAGTCTCTCATCATCACTTTGTGGATCAACCGTAGACACGGGTTCACCAGCTTCGAGTTCATCTCCTACCCCTTTCTGAACGTCTTGCCCGTAGCAGCCTTCCAGAACTCCATCATATCCGACTCCAGAATGCCACCAGACCACCCATCAGTTGGCAGCTTTGTAATGCCCAGGGCATCACGCACTGCCTTAGGGGACAACGAATAATCACGCCCGTTGTAAGTGAACGTGACCCTCATCATCCTCTTGTCGTCTGAACCATTAGAATACCTCTTGAAAGAGACGATGAACTGGTAACAAAGCTCGGGATACGCAGGGGCAGCCAAGTTCAGAAACGTCCCCAAACCACATTGTGCCAGACACAGGGACACACACTCCAACAAACCAAACTCAGACAACGTAGGCTTGTGAAAGAACTTAGTCGCCAACACCTTCCTCTCCTTCACCACATTGTAGACCTCATTCTCATCTCTCGTAGGCACTTTCTTCTTACCCTTAGGTGCCATAAGTAATGAATGTAGAATTTCAAAACGAAGGGCAACCAAGAGAACTTACAAACGAGCAAACACGCAGCCAAGAGGTCTCACCGTGGGGCGGTGAACGAGTCGTCGGGTCGCGGTGGGACAACTGGGGGCTTTGGCTGGGTCGCGGTGAAGTCAGCGCGGGGCGGTGGCAGTAGCGACGCGAAGCGGGGCAGCGCGAGGCGGTGCGACAGCGAGGCGGGACTGAAGCGACGCGGTGGGGTTGTGTTTGGCTGGTTTGTGAGGCTAGACTTCCAATTGGTGAATTGGGGGCTAGATCCGGATCAAGGTCGAGAGAGATTTGAGGGAGAATGGGGCAAATTCTTTGGGGGCGTGAGAGGTGTGCTGGGAATGGAGGGTTTGTGAGTATAGGGGCTAGGCCAGGGAAGGGAAAGTGAAAAGGGAAGAAAGGGATGATGGGCCGGCTGGTACAATGCCCAAAGAGAAATCTTGGCCCAAAAAAAGGCCTAATCCGTCAAATCCTTCGTAACAGCTCAAGAAATAAAAAATTCTACTCACCCGTTTAAGGTTTTTTCGGGGCCCTTTATTCTTGTTTTTTTTTTCCGGAGTTGAGAAAATATACCAGACATCCACCGCGGGGCGGTGAGGATCGCCGCGGGGCGGTGAGGATCGCCGCGGGGCAGTGAGATGAACTGAGAACACCGTCTCCTCTCCATTTACTTTCGTACCTGAAATGTTAGTAACAGGCGAACGAAACAAAACAAAAGAAATTATGAAATTAAACTAAGGGAAAGGAAAGATCAAAGAAAAACTACCTCGGGTTGCCTCCCAGACAGTGCCTTGGTTAACGTCGTTGGCTCGACGTATTGCAGATCAACTACCACCTGGAATAGGATCCCCTCGGAATCCTCATACTCGTCTCTTCCTGTCGAGACCTCCCATGGAAAGGTTGAGACCTTAGACCATGTTCCCTCTTGGCCATCAACTCCGTGATTACTTCCTTTGGAGTATCTCCCCCATACTTAGAGCGATGTGGGGGCCGATACGGCTCATTCTAAATATGTTGCACGTTACTAGATAAAGGCTTACAGCCTTGTATGGTTACTGCAGGGGGGCAAGTGCCCAAAATAGAGGGAATGGGATCTCCTATAACATCTAGCAAGACATCATCAACATGTAATTCATGCAACTCAATAGGTCCAGCAATAGTAGAACACTTAACTACGGTCTCTACTGCACCAGTTTTAACATTTTCATGCACATGTTATCAATATCACTAATGCGGCAAGGAGCAGGCAGTTCAATGGAGTTGGCTTTATGAATATTGTGTTCAAAATATATTCCATCGAATTCCATAGTTAAAGTTCCACTATCGACATCAATCTTTGTCATAGATGTTTTCATAAAAGGTCGACCTAACATAACAGGAGCAACCTGCTCATCATAGTCCATATCCATAACAAAGAAATCAGCAGGAAAAATCAAAGAACCTATCCTGACAAGAACATCCTCCACAATACCCTTAGGGGGCACACAAGAACCATCAGCAAGTTGTATAACAATGTTAGAATCATGCAGGGGTCCTATCCCTAAATCCTCAATCAGTGAATAAGGTAAAACATTAATAGAGGCACCCAAGTCTAACAGGGCTTTCTCAAATCGATGCTCACCTACAGTAATAGGAATAATAAATGTACCTGAATCCTTGCACTTTTCAGGTATGCGTCTCTGAACTACCGTTGACACATGTTTACTCACCGGAACCTTCTTCTGGACTTTTATCTTCTGTGTCCTCTTCACGGTGCACAGCTCCTTCAAGAACTTGGCATATCGCGGGATATCCTTGATAAGCTTGATCAGGGGAATGTTCACCTCACAGTCCCGAAATGTCTCGAACAGATCACTGTCGTCGGCTACTCTCTTGGCCTTCAGCGCCTCAGGGAAAGGTGATGGTGGCTTCTCAGAACCTAGAGGGGGAAACACGGGGCGAACGTAGTCATCAACACAGGTTTCTTCAGTGGAGCTGGATTGTTGGGGGCCGGGTCGCGGTAAGCCCACCGCGGGGCGTTGATCATCACCGCGGGGCGGTGGGGTCGTGGTGTGTTTACTGAGATCAGCCGCCGGGTCGCGGTGAGAGTCGTCGCGGGGCGGTGGCTTCAGCTCTTCTTTCCTGGCTCCTTCTTCCATTTTTGGCCGGGTCGCGGTGGTGTCTACTGCGGGGCGGTGGGTGATTTCTGCCTTCTCGACTTCGTTCTCCTCTTCAGCAATAGGAGCAACGACCAACTTCTTACCACTTCTGAGGGTAATAGAACTCACGTTCTCCCTTGGATTCACAGTAGTCTGAGATGGCAGGGAGTTAGATGTCCTCTGGTCAAGTTTGGTCACAACATCAGCAAGCTGACCAATCTGTCTCTCCATGTTCTTTATACTTGATTCAGTAGCCTGCACATGCGTGGCGAAATGTTGAGTCAGTGTCTTTAGCATCTCTTCAGTCGAAGCACCAGAGCTTTGGCCTTGAGGCCTCTGTTGATACGGGGCTCTCTGCTGGTATTGTTGTTGTGCCGGCTGTTGACCACCTTGAGGGTCACTCCATCTAAAACCCGGGTGGTCTCGCCCTCTCGGATTATAATTGGGTTGTCTACCAAACTGTGGTCTAGGGGGTCCATAACCTCCTATAGCATTAACTTCAGCAACACCCTCCTCTTGCAGCTGAGGACAAGTGTCGGTGGGGTGGTATTGATCAGAGCAAAGCCCACATGCTTTAACTTGTTGAGGGGCGTTTTGATTTGCCATTCTCTTCACCATCTCCTTCAACTCGGCTAACTCAGTCAACACTGGGCTTGGTCCTGCAGGGGTCACAGCATTGACCGCCTTCCTTTGGTATGTCTTCCCAAAACTCCTGGTGCTCTCACTCATCTCCTGGAATCTCTCCATGGCTGCATCCGGTGTCAGATTCAAAATGCTTCCACCGCAAGCAGCGTCAACCATCCTTCTCTCTTGGTCCAGCAGACCATTGTGTAAATAGAGGACAAGGTCCTGCTTGGCGTATCCATGGAACGGGCAGCTGGAGCAAAGTCTCTTGTACCGCTCAAGATAGTCATACAGCGTCTCATCGCCAGCCTGCTCAATATTGGCAATTGCCTTTTTCAAAGCATTCGCCTTCTTCGTTGGAAAGTACTTGTCCAAGAACGCCTTGTGCAGTTTATTCTGGGTATCTATGGTGCCTGGCGGCAAGTGATAGTACCAGTCGCTAGCAGAGTCTAGCAGGGAGAAACCAAAAGCTCTCATCTTGATTTGATCTTCTGTCACGTTCCTGGGCTTCATAGTCATGCAGACATTGTGGAACTTGCCCAGGTGAGAAATCGGGTCCTCTCCACTCAAACCATAGAACTTAGGGAGATAGGCAACAACTCCAGACTTCAGCTCAAAGTTCACCCCTTCGCCAAGTGCAAGGATGACGACAGCCAGGGGTTGTGCTCCAATATTCGGCTCAGTCAATTCTCTCAGAGTCTCAGCCATTTCAACAGCAGGGATGTTAATTGTCTCAGCCTCAACTGTCTCAACTACCTCAACCTATTCTTCTTCCTCTCCTTGATCGCGTAGGTTCGCAAGGAATGATCTGATGCAGTATGCAATTGTGATGCAGTATGCAATTGTGAATGACAAGTAACAAGCAAAATGGGGGGGATTTAGTTATCACGAGAGAGCAAAGCAAACAAGTTTGATTGAGTTGAGAAAATCTAATGGGGAAAGTAGTCCTACTAGAGCGAGATCCATAATACAGAGATATAATTTGATCACAGAAATCTATTTAATCCAAGTTCTTTTACTATCCTTATAGTTGTTCCCACCCTGATCTTAAGTACTATCGATTCTCACAGTTGTCGATAGACTTATCACTATGCCAATGGTAAAATACCACCAATTCTCACAGTTGTCGGTATACTTTACCACCAACAAAGCAATAGCAATACACACAAGGATATAGGATACATGCAAATAGAAAGACGTATTAATACTCGTATGCAACTGATTCTCACTCACAATTGTACGCTCGGAACCCCTATACGCACAATTGTGTTTGCTACTAGATATGCACTCGGAACCCCTATATGCAATCCTAGCAATTGATAAAAAAAAAGTATTCAACCTAGTTGATCAGGCTAAGAAGAACAACAAGAAATCAATATTCAATATAACCAAGAGAATCAAACCAACACTTATAAGGATAAGAACAAGGAATAGAAATCTCACAAACACATCAACTGTATTGCTTCAATCGTCTAGTAGAACAAAGGAAAGTTAGTTCTCCATTCAGAACGAGAATGAAAACTAAGGGAAAATATCGTCTGATGTAAAAGCAATTGTAACAAGTGTCTCCTCTTAACCTAGAAAGAGGACTTAAATAGTCTTAAGAAAACTAGGTTAAAACTAATGCGAACAATAAAGGAAACAGAATAATAAAATAACAAAATCTGAACGAAATAAAAGCAAATAAATGTCTTCAGACGCGCGGCATTTAACACGGCCGCCGCGGGGCGGTGAGATCCATCGCGGGGCGTCAGGCTCTCCACCGCGGGGCGGTGGCTTCCTCTGGCACGGGGTTTCATTCTTCTCTGAGAGTCACCGCCGGGCCGCGGTGACTCAGGCGTGGGGCGGTGAGGTAGCTCACTCTCTTCTTCTGCTGCTCTTCATTACTACCAAGTGTTGGTAGTCGTCTCCATGTATTCTTCAGCAGCTCCATCTTCATCCTCATGTCTCCATCTAAGCTGTAAATCCTGGGATATCTTCACTTCTCTTCATAACTTCTGGATCACAGACTTAGCCTAAAAACCACTCATAAACTCCTCCAATTCATGCTAATAATTGCTAGTATAGGTGTATGAAATAACACCTATCAGTTAGATTCGACAATAAATAGTACGAATCTAAAGAAAAACGAACGAAATCGGAGGAACGAAAGTCCTAAACGAGATCACAAAGCCCAAACCACAACCACACACGCCCAGGCCCACCGCGGGTGCGGCGGCTTGTCCGCGGGTGCGGCGGCTTGTCCGCGGGTGCGGCGGGGCTACAGAGGCGAGATGCCGACATCGAAAACTCATCGGGGAAGACGATGGGGCTCGAATTGGGTTGGTTTCGACTTCCAAACTCCTTGTGTCACTAACCACCACCTTGAGGGCACCTCCTCCTCCTATGGCAACTCCGGCGACGACCTTGAAGAACTCCGGCGACGCTTGCAACTCCGGCGACAATGGCAGTGAAAGAAAGAGAGATTTGAGGGAGAGAGAGAGTGGAATGGCCTCCTCCTCTTAGCCCCCTCCTTTTATAGGCCATCAAGGAGCCAGAAAGAGTCCAGCTGCCCCCCTCTCCCATCGCCTCACCGGGGACAAGATCGGCAAGCAGCTCAGACGAGTTTGGCATAGCAGAGAAGCCATCATCACGGCGCGGGTGTGGTGGGTCTCACCGCGGGGTGCGGTGGCGACCAGTTCCTGACCGCGGGGTGCGGTGGGTATGACCGCGGGTGCGGTCAAGGCAACTTTTGTGCCTTTTGTCCATTCTTTGACCGGGAAGCCCACTTTTGACCGGGAAGAATTATGGTATGGGTTTTAACCCCGGATTAAATATATTCGTACCCGAAAAATTATTCTAAACCCCAAAAATACGTCGAATGTATTTTATTCCACTCAAGGAATTATTACGGAGATCAAGTATTTAACAGAAAGTCTGAACTTCTCTGAAAATAATTCGACTACAATACGAGTGTTTGGAAAACTGACCAAAAAAACTTTTTACTAAAATGAGGGGTATTACATCACCTCCCCCTTACAAAAAGTTTCGACCCCGAAACTTGGCCGAATAAACCAAAGAAAAGCGAGGCGTTACAACTCTACCCCCTTAAAAGGTTTCGACCCCGAAACTAGGCCGAAAATAGATCGGGAAAACCTCTAAGCATATCCGCCTCCGTTTCCCAAGTTTCCCAAGTAACTTCTTCAGTTCCTGACTTGGACCACAAAATCCGTACCAATGGTACCACCTTATTCTGTAACTGCTTCTCATGATGTTCGAGAATACGCACCGGTATCTCTTCGTAGGTACCATTTGTCTGAATCTCGATGTCGTCATAACTCAACACATGAGACTCATCTGGTACGTATTTCCTCAACAAAGATATATGGAACACGTTATGCACTGGATGTGCCGATGGCGGTAATGCCAAACGATACGCTAGAGACCCCACTCTATCAAGGATCTCAAACGGTCCCACGTAGTGAGGGTTAAGCTTCCCACGCTTACCAAACCTAAACACACCTTTGGATGGCGACACTTTGACAAACACTTTGTCACCAACCTCAAACTCAACATTTCTGCGCTTCAGATCTGCATAAGACTTTTGTCGACTCTGAGCGGTCAACATCCTTTGTCTTATCAAAGTAATGTCCGAGGTAGTCCTTTCGACTAACTTCGGTCCGAGCAGAACCTTGTCGGCATTTTCATCCCAACAAATCGGAAATCTGCACCTTCGACCGTACAAAGCCTCGAATGGAGCCATCTTAATGGTAGCATGCCAACTGTTGTTGTACGTGAACTCAATCAGACGCAGGCTGTTCTCCCAGCTAGTCGGACGATCGAGTGTACAAGCTCTTAGCATATCTTCCAATGAATGACGGTGGTAGTATCATACGTTGTCCAACGATTGTTCAAAGATATATGAATGATTGAGTATCTTATGTGTAGAACATAGTATTATGTGTAGAACATAGTATTAATAAGATATGTGCATGTGGATGTGGTAAGCCACGCTTCTGAAACTCAATAACTTCCGAACAAGAGTCATCGTATTTAGATATATGCACCTCATGTCTCTAGGACGGCCAATGAATGACGGTGGTAGTATCATACGTTGTCCAATGAATGACGGTAGTAGATCATCCACATAGACCAATGCTACAATAATTAAGCCATCAACCTCTCTAATAAACAAAGAGTAATCATGCATTAATCTAACATATCCCAATTCAAAAAGGAAACCAGTAAGTTCCTTGTTCCACTACCTGCTGGCTTGCTTCAAACCATAAATAGACCTTTGTAAATGATATACCTGACCAGGTTGTGCCTTTTTATAACCCAAAGGAGGCACCATGAATATTTCTTCATCCAAAGAACCATGCAAAAATACATTGTTCACATCTAACTGATGTAATGGCCAATGTCTAACTGTGGAAAAAGCAATAAGCACTCTAACTGTAGCTAACTTTGCCACAAGAGAAAATGTGAATTTGAAATCCTTGCCTTCAATTTGAGTGTAACCCTTTGCAACCAATCGAGCCTTATATCTCTCCACACTGCCATCAGGTTTGTATTTAACTTTAAATACCCATTTTGAACCAATAGCAGTCTTACCAAGAGGAAGTGATGTAATGGCCCATGTTTCATTAGCTTCAAGTGCTTCAATCTCCTTTGTCATAGCAGCCTCCCAATGAGGATTACATTGTGCTTGTTTATAAGTAGATGGATCAACAATAGCACAAACATTATAAAATGAAGCAACATATTCTGAAGAAAAAGCAGACAGATCAACTAACCGAGTAGCACTGAAAGAAGTTGACATAGAATCACTGGAAGAAGGCAATATGGGACAGACATAATCTTGAAGTCTCACTGACTACAGTCTGGTCCGTGTAGACCTTCTTGGACTAGGTGGTCTTTCTGAAATAATTGGAGAATTATTTGTCATAGAAGCATGAGAATTAAGAGACTGATCAACTGAATCACTGTCTATCATAGGAACAATATGAACAGCTAGAGAAATCACCGACTCAACTGGTGAAACTAATGGAGAAACATATCTGTCATGAACATCAGCTGCAAGATTTACTAATGGCAACATAGTCTGTTCAGGCACAACTTTAGTCATAGCAAGAGTTTCTTTGCAAGGAAAAACATGCTCTCTGAAACAAACATCTCTGGATACAAAAAAATGATGACTCTCAAGATCATATAGCCTATATCCTTTCTGCCCTGTAGGATAACCAAGAAAAAGACATTTCCTAGATTGAAATCCAAATTTGTCCTTTTTAGGTTGTGTTGGCTTGCCATAACATAAGCAATCTAAAACTATTAATTCATCATAATCTGGAGATTTATGAAACAATAGCTCAAAAGGAATCTTCCATTGCAAAACTGAACTAGGCAATATGTTAATAACATGAACAAAAGTTAATATGCATTCACCCCAGAACTGAATTGGAAGACCAACATGGAACCTCATTGCCCGAGCAGTTTCAATAATATGTCGATGCTTTCTCTCTACTCTGCCATTCTGTTGTGGATTCCCAAGAACACTAGTTTGATGAACAATTCCCAAAGATGAAAAAGATCTTTGATCTTATGCTGCAAAAATTCAGCTCCATTGTCACTTTTTACCCTCTTCACAGTCTTATTAAACTGTGTTTGAACATAAGCAAGGAAAGATGGAATAACTAATCCAACTTGATGCTTGTGCTTAAGCAAATAGACCCAAGTAAAATGAGTGCAATCATCTAATACAATAAGAAAATAAGATGAGCCATTTGTGGAATGAGTCTTGTAAGGACCACATATATCAAAGTGTATAAGATCAAAAGGAGCATCAACTAAAGATTCACTTCTGCAAAATACTTCTTTGCATTGTTTAGCCAAGATACAACTCTCACAAAAAAATCAGAAGATACAATTGATTTAGACGATTCTAAATGTTTCAACTTTCCATGTGAACAATGACCCAATCGTGCATGAACAACTACACTTTGACCATCTAATTCTGGCTTATTACAAACAAAAGATGAACTGCCCACATTCCTACTGTTGTTGTCTTGAACACACCTTGAAGCAGATTGCAAGATGTAAAGACCTCCAATCCTTTCTCCCACTGCCACTGTGCATTTAGTGATAGGGTCCTGAAAGGCACACCTATTAGGTTCTAGAACAACTAGTAGACCATTTTCATCAAGTAACTTAGTTACTGAAAGCAAATTTTTCTTGAATCCAGGAATCAAATACAGAGACAATAGGTTGTCATCTGGCAAAAATCTGTTTTGAAACAAGGTTTTGAACATCCTTTTGAAGTGGGCTTTTGTCTTCCTAAGGCTCTTTGTAATGGGCCTTTTATTTTCTGTGTCTTGATGGGCCTTTTGTCTTCTGGGATTCTTGTCTTAAAGGGCAAATTCGTTGGATCATACCCCCCAAAATAAAATATGGGTTTTATTTTTGTTTTTTACATGACATAAGGGTCTTGAGCAAATTGTTCTGGATCATCGGCTGGAGAAGGAGCTGGAGTTCTATCTGGGCTTTCACAACTGCCAGCCCAACTTTGTTTTCCCTAGGCTATAAACTTCTGGAAGGCTTTGAATTCCTCCCACTATTGGAGTTGTTCTTTTGGAATAGAAGGAATTGGGATATTTGCCAAAGGAGGTGTAGAGGCTGAGGTTGTGACTGTTTTGGGGGTAGTTGGTAATTTTGTTGTTTTTTGTTGAAGAGTTGTTCTTACTTTCTCGATGGTGAGTGTAGAGATGATGAATTTTTCCCACCATCTGATCTTAAAGCGTTTGCAAAGGGTTAAGGGAAAGCCTTGAGGATGAAACTGTAAGGTCTCGTACATCCAACAGAAAATCCATACAACACCGAAGTCACGATGGAAACGTAGAGTCTTTGTGAAAGGTTGGTCTTGAGAGTAATGAAGATAGTAGTTGTAGACTGTTGTTATCTCAGTGGGGTAGATGTCTTTTGTGGCTCCGAAAGTAAGCCATCAATCATAGAACCAGATAGGGAAATTATTTGGCCAGTGTTTATCAAAGAAAAAGAACCAAGAGTGGTTAAAGGATCTGAGTAGGAAGGTTCTATCCCAAGCATTTTTGTAATCTTGATAGGTGTAGCCTGGAAGATCGGGGATGGCTTGCGGAAGGGAAAATGGTTTTAAAGTCCAAGGGTTGGACCATTCTGTTATGTTGAGGACTTTGATGATTCTGCATTTTGAGTAAGAGATGTGTGAGGGGGTCTGTTGTGCACATATTATGAGAAACTTCAACAGATCCTGAGTCTACCAGGATGAATTCATAGAACTTTTGGGTCTTAGAGAGGCTCTCAAGGAACCATTGGAAATCAAGAGGAAAGAGTTTTTTTAGGTAAAGGTCAAGTTGGGTCTATCCAATTGGACTATGTTCTGGTGTCAGGTAGACTAGGGGGGATTGGATTTGGTTTTAAAAAATACTGGTAAAAAGGGTTGTCCTTTTTGTGGGTTATTTTAGCAGGAGTCTTTGGTGCCAAGTGGGCTTGGCTATAATGGAGAGGTGGAAAGTCAGAGAGTGCTTGGAACTGATTTTGGATAGGGACTAGAAGAGAAGAAGAAGATGAGGGACTAACGTAGTCTCGGGGTGTCTGTTTTCTTCCAGTGGAATCCATAGCTGTAGAAATGAACATTTGATTAGAATGGAATTTCGTCAATTTTGAGATCTTTTATTAGCTCTTCATGTGCTAAATCAAGTAGTGTGGTTATGCATTCTTTGATGTTTTCTATCATGAGTTTTTGCACTTGTACTCTCACATATGGTGACATGAGGGAATATGTTGACTCTTGTTTGAAGCGTTTCAACTCTTTTCTTTTGGCATAAACTCCCCACCCATAATAAGCCTGTTTTTTGAGATCGAAAACCAACTTCATAGTAGAGCAATTACGTTTTTCCATGTAAAAATTCTCTGGTAAGAAAGTCGGGTAAAGAATTATTCTTTCCTTTTATAAATTCTATTTTGAAATCAAATACTGAGACAATAGCTTGCCATCTGGCAAAAATCTGTTTTGAAACAAGGTTTTGAACATCCTTTTGTAAAATTTCTTTAGCAGACTGGCAGTCTACTCTAAGAAGGAATTCTTTGTTGTACAAATCATCTTGGAACTTGGAAATGCAAGAGACAATAGATAAAACTTCTTTTTTAACAGTACTGTAATTCTTTTGTGGTCCGGACCAGACACCAGAATAATATCTTACTAGGGATTCTGTGGTTTGATCTGATAGCCTTTGTTTAAGAATGCCACCAAAGCCTAATTCTGAGGCATCTGTTTCTACTATCATAAAAGCAGAGGGATGTGGAATGCTAGCACAGGGAAGGGACTTGACCTTTTCTTTAAGGAGATGGACTACCTTGGTGTGCTCAATTGTCCATGCAGGTGGGTTTTTCTTGAGTCTTTGAAATAGAGGAGCACAAATTTGTCTAAGGTTAGGGAAGAAGTCTGAGATGTAGTTTAGACATCCAAGGAATCTTTGTAGTTGGTTTTTATCTTTTATTTCATCTGGAAATTTGTTGGTAAATTCAATACTTCTGTTTATTGGTTTGATTATAAATATTGTGTCCTAAGAACCTGATTTGTGTTTGGAATAATTTTATTTTTGAGGCAGAGACTGCTAGACCATTCTTTTATATTATGTGTAAGAAAGTGTTAAGATGTTTGAAGTGTTCTTCGATACTTTTAGAGAAGACAAGAACATCGTCAATGTAGACTATTGTAAAGTTCGAGTAAGGATTACAAATGTCATTCATGATTCTTTGAAATTCTGAAGGGGCATTTTTTAATCCAAAGGGCATTACATTCCATTCGTAATGTCCAAATGAAACTGTGAAGGCTGTTTTATATCTATCTTTGTTTTCTATTTGGATTTGCCAAAATCCACTTTTCATGTCAAATTTTGAATAGATTCTAGAATCAGAAAGCCTATTAAGTAAATCTCTTTTCTTAGGGATAGGGTGTTAGGAAACGGAACTCTGGAATTTAGGTTCTCCTGAGAGTTCCTTTCCTCAGTTTCTCTACTTTTGACGATAACAAATATTATGATACTAATGTTTTATCTCAAAGATGTGTTTTAAGGAACCACAGGAACATACCGAAGGCAAGAAAGCCAAACAGGACAAGAGAACCAAAGGAACAAGACAGATGAAGGAAACCAGAGGAACTCAGGTGTGCCCAGAACGCAGCATGCGACATTGCGATTCCCGAGAAATCTAGGGACACACAACCTCGGACAAAAGTTGTTGAAAACGACTTGTCCGAAGCTTCCAAAAGCCTGCCATTGTCCAAGAGCAAAACAACAAGAAACCTAGAGACGCTGAACCTCGAACAGAAAAGATGAAAGCGACAGGACATAGAGATGTCACTGTCCAGAAGACAGTTCCCAAGCGGCCAGCTTGTTCAACCTCGGACGAAAGTATTTGGACAATGACATAGCAAGGCTCGTCTGAGGTAGTTGACCAACCAAGAGAGATTCTGAGCTGCCTAGGTTGTTTGCACATGACCAAGAACAACGTGGATCAAGGAGAACCACTCATCCTAGGGCAAGCTCAATCTGTGGGAACCTAGAGAGGATCGAGCTGCGAAGAATCCTCTATAAAAGGAAGACTAACCCAAGGGTTATCTTCAAGCACTGAAACACGACTCACACTAATTAGCAAATATCTAGTGTGAACCTCCAAACAAGATCATCAAAGCAAACCGAGATCAAGAGGAACCAGTCAAGGAAGAAGAGCTGAGTGCTAAGTTCCTGTGACTGTAAGTGATAGTTCCTAGGTGCGAAAGTCTGTTTCTTGGATTGATTATTGATTGTGTTAAGTTATCTAGGATTGTCTAACTGTGTGTAAGGCAAAGGAACTGTGTGTTCGTTCCTAGGATAAGCTGTAACCAAAAGAGATAAGAAATCAAGAAGTAGACTTTGAAATCCTTTCGAAAGAAAGGTAGTGGTTTTTATCCTAGATTGCTAGTTGGCAATCAAAGGTTTCCACTATAAGGAACTGGTCATTTGTTTGATTGTTTATTTCCGCTGCGAAAGGAACTGAGAATTGATATTCTGAGTTCCTTAAGTTGTTATCTAACAATCACGATCCTACAATTGGTATCAGAGCAGGAAACGCTCTAGATCTTTGTTAAGTTTGCAGATCATGTCTCAACCAAGCAAGTTTGAGCTCGAAATCTCCACCAACAAGCCACATCTCCGAAAGAAAGGAGAAGAAACATGGTGGGAAAAGTGCATGGAAAGCCACATCAAGACCAACGACTATCAATGCTGGAGGATAGTCGAAAATGGAGATGGCCACGTCGATCTTACCATGAAGGAAGAAGATTGGAAACCAGAACACTATGTCATCATGGAGAAGAATGCCAAGGCCAGGCAGTTCATCCTCAATGGATTGGACAGAGAAGACATGGACAAGGTCATAGGCATCAAGACGACGAAGGAAATGTGGAAAGCTCTCAAGGAGATGCATGAAGGAAGTGAGGAACTAAAGCAAAGCAGAAAATTTGCTTTGGAAGGAGAATACCACACCTTCAAAATGATGGAAACTAAGACCATCTCAGAGTACTACTCCCGCTTCAACAGATTGATTGGAAAGTTGACAGCGGCGAGAGTCGATCTTGATGAAGTCTCCAAGTCCCTAGTGGTCATCAATGGACTCAACTCCAAATTCACCCTTCTGAAGGGAATCATGAAGAACACTCCAGGCATCCAATCCCTTCCCTTGACACAAATCATAGGGAAACTGGAGGTTGAAGAAGGAGAGCACACCAAAGCCAATACCGACAAGAAACTGGATAAAGGAATTGCCCTCAAGATCTCCAAAGCCTTCTCTAGGCTCGAGATGGAGGAAGAAAACTCAGATATTGAAGAAGAGGAGGACGAACTAACATCCCTCTTCACAAAGAACATCAAAAAATTCTTTGTGAAGGAAAGGTTCCAAAAGGGCAGTTCCTCTCACAATGGACCAAGAAGAGATCTCAAGGAAGTTTCCTGTTACGAGTGCAAGGAGAAGGGACACTACGCTAAGAACTGTCCCAACAAAGAAGAGTCCAAGGAAGAGGAAAGACCTCAAAGAAAGAAGGCTCTCGTAGCCTCATGGGGAGAAGACTCAGATGAGGAACTGGATCTCAGTGGCTTCTCTGGAGGAAGATGTCTCATGGCAAAAGGAGACTCAAGCGACTCAGAAGACCTTGAGGTAACTTTTGACGATCTTTTAAAATCCCTAGTTGATTGTGATAAGAAACAACTTCTTAAGATCATAAAGAAACTAGGAAAGGAAACCAGTTTCCTTCAACAGAAACTAGATGATTGTGAAGATGAAATTGCTTGCTTGACTGTTGAGAATTCTGTTTGGAGTAAGAAACTTGATGAAACTGAGAAAGACCTAGCTGAAACTCACTCCAAACTCATTGATATTAGGAATGTGCATGCTAGTCACCTTAAAACTTGCAAATCTTGTGATGAAACTAGCATAGATTCTGTCAAAGTTCCCTTGCATGCTAATCCACCTGGAAATGACATGCTTCAATCCATAATTGATAGGTTAGACATTCTCACTAATTCCATTAATGAAAAAACGATAAATCAAACTGTTTTTGTGAGACAACGTCATGGAATAGGATATGTCAATAATAAAGGGAACAATGATGCTGAAGAAGAAAAGGCTTGGCGAGAACTTATTGAGATGAATGAGAACCTCAGTATTGCTCTGGCCACTTCTCGTGATATGAATCAATTCCTATCAGAGAAGATCATGGTCCTTGAGAACAAGGCTGAGGTTGCCAAACGTCTCAATGAAGGTTCTCAAAGTCCTAAGAAGGAACCAAAGGGAAAAGAAAAGATGGTTCCTGAAAACCAATGGTTCACCAATTCCTTTGCTCACAAAAAATATATTGACATGGCCCATAGCAAGGTTAGAAACAATGTTGATTTTAACAAAAGGAAAACTGAAAAACCTTTTAGGCCAGGAAAAAGGAAAATATGGACATGTTGTTTACAATCGTTTGTGTACCTACTGTGGTAAGAATGGTCATTACAACACTGATTGTGCTAAAAAAATGAACTTTGAAAAGGAGAAAAGTACTCATTACCATGAAAGGAACCAGTTCCCTGGTTATTCACAGACTCGGAATGCTAATCCCCCCAGTAAAGCCAAGCTTCGCTGGGTTCAAAAATCTTAGTTCCCTTGTGTGCAGAAAGAAGAGAGGCAACCCCAACTATGGTACATTGACAGTGGTTGCTCATGCCATATGACCGGAAGCAGAAATCAAATGACCTCTCTTCAACTTCTCCAAGGAGGGAACATATCCTTTGGAGACAAAAGCAAAGGGAAAATCTGTGGAATAGGAACTGTGAAACTCAACGATCACATTCATGTAAACAAAGTTCACCTTGTTGATAATCTTGGTTTTGACCTAATAAGTGTGTCACAGCTGTGTGATCAAGGAGACAATGAAGTTAGATTCAGATCAAACGAATGTTCAGTCCTTGACTCCTCGGGACAAATCATCCTAAAAGGGAAAAGATACAACAATGTCTACATAATTGATCCATCCTTTGTTCCCAAGGAGAAACTCTGTCTCTCAACTGTGAATGACCAAGCTGATTTGTGGCATCAACGCCTCGGTCATGCTAGCACCAACCTGATTCAAAAGCTACACTCAAAGGAGCTAGTCAGAGGGCTGCCAAAGCTAAGTGGCACATCTAAGGAACTGTGCTCTGACTGTGTAAAAGGAAAACAGGCTCGAAGTTCCTTCAAGTCCAAAAACACGGTAAGCACCTTAAGGCCTCTTGAACTCATCCACATGGATCTTTATGGACCCATGAGAGTTCAAAGCCTAGGAGGGAACAAGTATATCTTTGTTATTGTCGATGACTTCTCTCGTTTTACTTGGACCATTTTCATTAAATCTAAAAGTGAAGTTGTTGACCGCTTTAAAGATCTGGTTCCCTTGTTAGAAAAATCTCTTGATTGTTCACTAAATGCTATCCGGTCTGACCATGGTACCGAATTCGAAAATGGAGAATTTCTAACCTTTTGCAGTGAGCATGGCATCGATCACAACTTCTCTGCACCATACACTCCTCAACAGAATGGAGTAGTAGAAAGGAAGAACAGGACCTTGGAGGACATGGCTCGAACTATGCTGATCTCAAGTGGGCTCTCCCAATCATTTTGGGCTGAGGCGATCAACACATCGTGCTACATCATCAATAGAGCCATGCTTCGCCCAATCACAGAGAAGACACCCTATGAACTCCTAAGAGGAAGAGTTCCCAACATTTCACATCTGAGCGTGTTCGGATGCAAATGCTTTGTGCACAACAATGGGAAGGACAATCTTGGCAAGTTCGACCCAAGAAGTGATGAAGGAATCTTCATTGGTTATGCCTCAGGCAGTAAGGCATACAAGGTCTTCAATAAAAGCACTAAAAAGGTAGAAGAAAGTATTCATGTTATTTTTAATGAAAAATCACTTGGAAAGATTGTGCAGAACACCATCAGTTCCTTTGAAGATCCATTTCCCAAGTCATCTCAAGAAGATCCAGATGAAGATGTCACTCCTCCCAGTTCCTGTCCTGCTGATCGGAACCCTCCAATGGCTCCCCCACCAGTTCCCATGGATAATGAACAACAATCCATTTCTGGGAACCATGAGCATGACGACAACATCTGTGGAGACCTCAATGATTCATCTTCCCACATGATCTTCAATGGAGAAGGTGATCCTAACAAGGAAGCTGAATGCTCAACTCAGAATGTCTCCACATCAAATGCTCTGGCTCCCAACAGAGAAAGAAGAGTCGTCAAGCCTCCAGTAAGGTATGAACATCTAACCTTCTTTGCTTTTAATGCCTTTCTGTCTATTGTGGAACCAAAGAACATAGGTGAGGAACTGAAGGATGCGGACTGGATCCAAGCTATGCAAGAAGAGCTTCATCAGTTTGAAAGAAACAAAGTATGTCATCTAGTTCCCCGTCCCAAGGATAAACACATCATAGGAACTAGATGGGTCTTCAGAAACAAGCTGGATGATACAGGAGCTGTGATAAGGAACAAAGCAAGACTTGTTGCTCAAGGATACAATCAACAAGAAGGCATCGACTATGATGAAACCTATGCTCCAGTGGCAAGGATTAAGGCAATAAGATTGTTGATTGCCTTCGCTTCACACAAAGGATTCAAGTTGTTCCAAATGGATGTAAAGACAGCCTTCCTCAATGGAATTCTTCAAGAAGAAGTCTATGTCAAACAACCTCCTGGTTTCGAAGACGACGATCATCCAGATCATGTCTACTTTCTAGATAAGGCACTCTATGGCCTCAAGCAAGCTCCCAGAGCTTGGTATGATCGTCTTGCCCAGTTCCTACTCTCAAATGGCTACAGGTGTGGAGTCATTGATAAAACTCTCTTCATCCTAGAAGAAGAAGGTAACATCTTAGTGGTTCAAATCTATGTTGATGATATTATATTTGGTTCCACTAACCTGTCCCTTGTAGACAAGTTCAAAGACTTGATGAGCAGTGAATTTGAAATGAGTTTAATTGGGGAACTCACATTCTTCCTCGGATTACAAATCACTCAAAAGGAAGATGGTATTCAAATCCATCAACAGAAGTATGTCAGGGAACTACTGAAGAAGTTCAAAATGGATTCATGCAAGCCTATCTCCACTCCCATATCCACTATTGCCCATCTGGATAAGGACCATTCGAGTCCTCTAGTGGAAGAGAAGCTCTATAGAGGTATGATAGGCTCACTCATGTACCTAACCGCTAGTCGACCAGACATTGTCTTTGCTGTTGGCTTGTGTGCTAGGTTCCAATCTTGTCCGAGAGAAACCCACTTGGCTGCTGTGAAGAGAATACTTCGATATCTCAAGGGAACTGACGATCTCTGCATTTGGTACCCCAAAGAATGTCCCTTTGAGCTCATGGGTTTCACTGATGCTGATTATGCTGGATATTTGGTGGATAGAAATAGCACTTCTGGAATGGCACAGTTCCTAGGCCCTTGCCTTGTGTCATGGGGATCAAAGAAACAAGTTTCAGTCTCCCTCTCCACCACATAATCCGAGTACATTGCGGCTGCCTCCTGCTGTTCCCAACTTCTCTGGCTAAAGCAACAACTCGTGGACTTTGGTATGTCTTATGGCCCTCTCACTATTCTTTGTGATAACACTAGTGCCATAAACATCTCTAAGAATCCTGTGCACCATACTAGGACCAAGCATATTGACATAAGACATCATTTTCTTAGAGATCATGTTGAGAAAGGAAACATCATTATGAAATTTTGTAGAACTGAAGATCAGGTTGCAGATATATTCACCAAGGCATTGAATAGAGTTCCTTTCGAGAACCTTAGATTGGAACTAGGAATGATTCCTATTACTCAGTAGTGACCTCAGTTCAAAGAATTCTTTCCAGTTCCCCTAATTGACTAGTTTAAGATATTTAACTTGTTGAGTCTTGATGTCCTTGTGTTATATCTTTTGCTACAAATCCTTCTTGTCATAATGGTTTCTTAAAAAAGGCTTAGATTAAAATTTTCTAGATCGTCTCCTTTTGGTCCTCATTATTCTTTTAATTCCTCATTGTTCAAGTTTTCTTCATGGCCCAAAAGTCACAATCTGATCATATTTCTTTCCCAACGATACAAGCCGAAATGATGATTGTGTACTAAGACCCACCCTTGCCTCATTGCTCAAGTTAATTCTCTATGATCCATCTCTAAAACCCTCTCTGAGAATTATTGTGCAATGCGATAAAGAGCCTACCCTGATTCCTTTTATGGGAACATACTTTTTGCTTCCATTATGTTAACCCACATCAAAGGTTCCCATATGTTCCTCTAGCACGCTGAACACTTCGCCAGAAAGGAACCAGGATTAAACGTCTCTCCAACGGCTAGATTGGCACTTCCCAGAAGTTATTTATGGCAAACTGCAAAGGCTCAGAACGGTCTTATCAGATGGTAGACATCCCTCTTCTCTAAATGGATAAGTTTTGAAAATGGGTTAGCCGTTCCAAAAAGCTGCAAGAGTATTCAATGCCCCAGATTTACCTTGATCTTCTCAACGGCTGGATTTGGTTCTACGGTCATCTCAGCCTTCACCGCCTTTAAAGAGTTGCACATTTGCTCCAAGCTGATCCCACAACTCACCATCTCTCTGATCCTCTGCCTCTCATTTCTCTCAAACACAGAAATCCTTAAGCTCCTCAAAAATGGCCGATCCAAACCCTAACCTTGTTCAAGACGAAGAGGAGGCTGCCCTTCTCAAAGCCTTTCGAGAAAAGAAGGCAACTTCATCCTCTAAACCCGTTTCTGCCATCTCTTCTCATAAATCCCAACTGGAAGAGAAACCTGTGAAGAAAATAGTGGAGGAACCTGAAGAGAAAGCCGAAGAGGAACCCAAGGAGCCAACAAAGCCCAAGGGTGAGGAGAAAGCCATGGCCATCTCTCTGGCTTCGGAATCGGCTACCAAAACCGTCTCCGAAGGGGGCTCTCATGACTCCTCGCCTGACAAGTTTCTCCAAGAGCTCTCACCAGTAAACCTCAAATCCAAAATCACTTCTAACCCTGGTCCCTCTGTCGCCACTAGAATGCAACAAAGAAAGAAGAGTTCCCAAGCCATAGTTCCCTATGAAACCAAATCCACAAAAAAGCCAAAATCACCTCCCTCTCTGCCTCCTCCTCCCTGGGTCAGGTCTCCTCTTTCTTCTCTAAGAGGAAGATCCTTAAGCCTCTCATAATCGGGAAGGAGTTCTGGACCCAAGAACTGGAAGAAGAAGATGAGGAAATGTTTGGAGAAGCCCTGAATGAGTTCCATTCTCTGCTGCAGTTTCAAGGATGGGACGAGATGCTGTTTGAACCCTTCTCTGCTTCTGATGAGATTGTCCGCTTATTTTACCAGTCTATGGAGTTTGTGCCTGCGAAGGAGAACTCTCCCTGTAACGACGCCATTCTTATATGGAAGGGAACCAGCTATCTTCTGTCCGCCAACCTAATTGCGTCTGCTCTAGGGATCGAGTCAAGGTCTGGGTTTGGCATTCTGCCTCAAAAGAAGGGATGGCCCAAAGGAAAGGGCTACAAATCCAAGGGAGCAGTGGTCAAGAAAATCTATGATGGCGCCTCCCCCTCATCTTTGGAGACAAATGATCTCTCCATCGCAAACAAGTTGTTACACTTCTGGATCACCCGCAATCTGGTTCCCAGACAGGAGCACCGGAACAATGTTCTCATCACAGATGCCATCTACATGGACAAGGTGCTCTCTGGTGTTCAATTGGATCTCCCTCGCATTGTCTTAGCCCACATGCAGTTCTGCTCATCCCATGACTCCCATGCTTTACCCTTCCCTCATATCATCAAAAACATTCTCTCCAACCTTCACCAATACCCAGTTGATCTGCTTGAGACAGTCTATAGCAAGTGTCTTACCATGGCCACCGTTCGGAAGTTGAAGACAAAGGAACAACAAGATCCCCCTTCTGAAGCTCAAGCTCAACTGCCTAAGGAAAAGGCCAGTTCCAAGGCCCCTTCTAGTTCCCAGCCACATCTCAACCCCTCTCCAGACTCCTCTACGATCCTTACTTCTCTGGATCGTATTGAAAAGGCTATCATGATGGGCTCGACTGCTATCCCGGTCGCCCTCCAAGATCAAGTAAGAGAGTTGGGGCATATACGTTCTATTGTTATGGCTCTGGTAGAAGTTCTTCAGAAGGATTGGCAAGGTGCAATCAGTGCCCATCAGGCCACGGGCCAAAATGTAGGAACTATCGACAAAGATGCTGAAGAGGAGGCCGCTGGTCTGCCATAGGAACGCTTGTTCTGGTTCCCAGTGCTAAAACACCACAACGTGCTAGTAGTTTTCCTTAGGATCCTACTCCCCTCTTCTATCCATTTGTCGTCTTTCCTAATGATTGCTTTTGTTGTTGTCTTTGCAGTTTGTTGTTTTTGTTGTTGGCTTATGTTGGTTGTATTGTGTCATACCCGTCCTTGAACAATGATCAGTTTAAGCTTTAATGATTATCTTTTGGCTTCGTTTCTATGACTAATTTGCCTTTGCCTTAAGTTTCCATTATGCTTCTGTTATGGGTTTGATGCAATTGTATATTCTCTTGGATATCATGTTCTTAACTCATACTTAATCTTTTCGATGATGTCAAAAGGGGGAAGAAAAGGATAGTAACCTTGAACTTTGGAGACTACTGAACTAATAGGAACTCTGAACTAGTTCTACTTCTAAGGGGGAATTTGAAATAAACTCGTTCACTTGCTTAGGGGGAATTTGCAACCATTGAATGCTCTATCATTAATCCGTAATGTTGTAATTCCTTAAACTCAATATGGTCTCATGAAATTCAAAGTCCTATTATGTTGCCAGGTTCCTTGTATTTGTCATCATCAAAAAGGGGGAAATTGTTAGGAAACGGAACTCTGGAATTTAGGTTCTCCTGAGAGTTCCTTTCCTCAGTTTCTCTACTTTTGACGATGACAAATATTATGATACTAATGTTTTATCTCAAAGATTTGTTTTAAGGAACCACGGGAACATACTGAAGGCAAGAAAGCCAAACAGGACAAGGGAACCAAAGGAAAAAGACAGATGAAGGAAACCAGAGGAACTCAGGTGTGCCCAGAACGCAGCATGCGACATTGCGATTCCCGAGAAATCTGGGGACACACAACCTCGGACAAAAGTTGTTGAAAACGACTTGTCCGAAGCTTCCAAAAGCCTGCCATTGTCCAAGAGCAAAACAACAAGAAACCTAGAGACGCTGAACCTCGGACAGAAAAGATGAAAGCGACAGGACATAGAGACGTCGCTGTCCAGAAGACAGTTCCCAAGCGGCCAACTTGTTCAACCTCGGACGAAAGTATTTGGACAACGACATAGCAAGGCTCGTCTGAGGTAGTTGACCAACCAAGAGAGATTCTGAGCTGCCTAGGTTGTTTGCACATGACCAAGAACAACGCGGATCAAGGAGAACCACTCATCCTAGGGCA
The DNA here is from genome assembly GCA_027886185.1 of Rheum nobile. Lineage (NCBI taxonomy): Eukaryota > Viridiplantae > Streptophyta > Magnoliopsida > Caryophyllales > Polygonaceae > Rheum > Rheum nobile. Next base: position 10,151,300 of record WOAB01000563.1, on the reverse strand, counting down.
AGCTCAATCTGTGGGAACCTAGAGAGGATCGAGCTACGAAGAATCCTCTATAAAAGGAAGACTAACCCAAGGGTTATCTTCAAGCACTGAAACACGACTCACACTAATTAGCAAATATCTAGTGTGAACCTCCAAACAAGATCATCAAAGCAAACCGAGATCAAGAGGAACCAGTCAAGGAAGAAGAGCTGAGTGCTAAGTTCCTGTGACTGTAAGTGATAGTTCCTAGGTGCGAAAGTCTGTTTCTTGGATTGATTATTGATTGTGTTAAGTTATCTAGGATTGTCTAACTGTGTGTAAGGCAAAGGAACTGTGTGCTCGTTCCTAGGATAAGCTGTAACCAAAAGAGATAAGAAATCAAGAAGTAGACTTTGAAATCCTTTCGAAAGAAAGGTAGTGGTTTTTATCCTAGATTGCTAGTTGGCAATCAAAGGTTTCCACTATAAGGAACTGGTCATTTGTTTGATTGTTTATTTCCGCTGCGAAAGGAACTGAGAATTGATATTCTGAGTTCCTTAAGTTTTTATCTAACAATCACGATCCTACATAGGGTATCTAATCCATTGTAAAGCTTTGTTTAAGGGTTTGTAGTTAATTACTAATCTAGGGACTCCTATTTCTTTTTCAACATGTTTGTTAACATAAAAGGCTGCACAACTCCAAGGAGACTTAGAGGGTCTTATAAGTTGTTTGAGTATGAGGGAGTCTATTTCTGCTTTCCAAAATTGCAGGAGTTCCTGATTCATTTGTATGTTCAAACCTATTCCTATTACTCCAACAACAATAATGAAAACAAATAGGAAACCATTGTATTAGAAACAAATACATAATGCAGCTGAAAGGACGAGCACAATAAGACTATATATAACATAAATCAAATGATTTTCCCTATATGTACATTGGACTCATACCAGGTGTAGTGAATATGAAATCTGGGACAAAGAGACATATACATTATAAAAAAATTGTTCTCATTAAGCAAGATAAAAATGTTTCCATTTCTTTTCACCTATCTAAATAATTGATTTATACACAAAAAAAAGTAGTACTATAACCTTTTTTCAGTAAATTAGTCAACAACAGTCAACATATTAAACCCACCTTCCATAGACTTGAGGAATCAATAATTGCAAAGACAGTCAACCAAAATTTAGTCTTTTCTTACATTGACACAGACCAAAAATAATTCCAACTTTCTACATGAATTGGAAAAATAAAACTAACCACATTAATTTATAGTGTCAATCAATAGAGAGTAAGATATTTACAACTGTCGTTTAGAAACACAAACACTATAGTAATTCATTCTCTTGTCTTCAACTACAAGATACTTTTTTTTTGATAAGGTAAAAGTTAGACAGGAAACCACAGAAGAAACGGTTTCTCAGCCTAAAGCATCCTTGCGGATGAGAACTACAAGTTCTAAATTATCTCTAAAGTCTTCCAAGGGACTTCGCTGCGCCAGTTTCGCTATGTAGTCCGCAATAGCGTTAGTTTCTCGGAAGACGTGACAAATCTGCACTAAAGAAAACAATTATAATACACAAAGGATATCAGAAATTAAAATTTCAATATCCCAAGGACAGTGCCAGATTTTGTTCAGAACGTTTACAATTGTAAGGTTATCACATTCAATTTGGATGTTGTTAAAGCCTAATTCATAATCTTTAAACAAAGCATTCCTGAAAGCAATGGTTTCTGTTTTTAGTGGGGTTGATAATCCGCACTTTTCACCAAAGATGAATAAGGGTTCTCCTTTGCTATTTCAGATGATATAGCCATAACTAGATTCTTCATTAGTCTTAGTGGATCCATCCGTATTTATTTTTATGATGGTATCTGGTGGTTTTTTCCACTTTTTCTTTAGTCATCTTCTATTTGTATTGATATTTTTTTGTATTTGTTCTGTCCTCAAACAGTCTGGGTTCCATTTCTTTGTTTATTTCCAATTATGAATTTGGGTTTTGATGTAAATTGGTACATCCTTAATAGGGTCTATGTCATTGTTTGTCCTTCCAAAACTTTGTTGGTTTCGGTAGAACCATATTCCCCACCAGGAAATAAGAAGTTCTAAAAACTGTGAATTATCAGTTTTTTGTCGGATTTCCTCAATTAGTTCGTATGTAGTTTTATTTCAAATGTTAAGTAATTTGATAATCCCAAGAGTATGGAGATTAATTTTTTCAATGGTTTTCATAGTATGGTTACAGAGGAATAAGATATGATTAATATCTTCAATATGTGCCCTACAACGAATACAACTTGGAGGAATTGAGACTCCTTTTTCAGCTAGTCTTGCCTTTGATGGGAGTCCATTTTTCATGATTTTCCAAAGAAAATTTTTAACCTTAGGGTAAGTGTCAAATTTCCATATCCAAGAGGAATCATGTGTTGTATATCGTTTATTTTCATTAATCATGTTCATGGCAGATTTTGTAGAGAATCACCCATTTTTACTGGTTTCCTAGTACATCATATCCTCAATGTTATTAATTGAGATTGGTATGGATGTGATTTGTTTAGCTATGTCACCTGGTACATGTTGTGTAATCTTTTCTTTGTTTCATGTCTTGTCCGACAAAATGAAATCTGCAACCAAGGCATCAATGTTCTGAATTTGTTGTGTGTTGGTTATGTTGTTTAAGGGACTTTTTGATAACCATATATCAGTCCAAAATTTTATTGTTCTCTCATTTTTGACTTGCCAGATGAGTCCCTTTTTGAAATCATCCAAGATTTCGATCATTTTGGACCACTACCAAGAGCATATGCCTCTTTTTTCATAGTGTAGAAGGTGTTGTGTTTTTAGATATTTTTCATTTATAATTTTAACTCAACAATTATCAGGTTCTGCCAGGATTTTCCATAGTAATTTGAATTGTAATGCTTTGTTCATGTCTTTTGATTTTCGTAGTCCTAGGTCTCCTTGTTGTATAGGTTTGCAAATTTTTTCCCATCCTATAAAGGGGTTTATATTCTAGATCTTTATTCTAGAAAAATGTTCTGTTTAATTTGTCAAGTTCATTATGAGTATTTGTAGGGAGCATGAAGCTTTGCATTAGGTAATTTGGTCTAGAAGCAAGATTGGTTTTAATCAATGTTGTTCTTCTTGCTTGGGATAAAGAGTTAGCTTTCCATTTTGTTAATTGTTTTTGTGTGCTTGTTAAAAGGTCAGCAAAGGTGTTTGAGTTAACTCTACCATTAATGATAAGGCATCCCAAATATTTTTCAAGGGAGGTCATGTTTGTGATTGCAAGAATTCCTTGTGTTAGGAAACGGAACTCTGGAACTTCAGTTCCCCTGAGAGTTCCTTTCCTCAGTTTCTCTACTTTGAAGATGACAAATATTATGATACTAATGTTTTATCTCAAAGATGTACTTTAAGGAACCACATGAATATACCGAAGGCAAGAAAGCCAAATAGGACAAGAGAACCAAAGGAACAAGACAAATGAAGGAACCCAGAGGAACCCAGGTGTGCCCAGAAACGTAGCATGCGAGGTTGCGATTCCCGAGAAATCTGGGAACACCAAACCTCGGACAAAAGGAGGTGAAAGCGACTTGAGAGAAGCTTCCAAAAGCCTGCCACCATCCAAGAGCAAGACTCCAAGACACCTAGAACGCCGAACCTCGGACAGAGAAAGGTGAAAGCGACAGGACATGGAACCTGTCGCTGTCCAGAAGTCAGTTCCCAAGCGCCCAGAGTGTCGAACCTCGGACAAAGGAAGCTGGAGAATGACTTGGCTGAAGAGGTTGACTAACCTAGAAGGATTCTGAGCTGCCTAGGTTGTTTGCACATGCCAAGAACAACGTGGACCAAGGAGAACCACTTATCCTAGGGCAAGCTCAATCTGTGGGAACCCAGAGAAGATTAAGCTGCGAAGAATCCTCTATAAAAGGAAGACTAACTCAAGGGTTATCTTCAAGCACTGAAATACGACTCACACACATTAGCAAATATCCAGTGTGAACCTTCAAACAAGATCATCAAAGCAAACCGAGATCAAGAGGAACCAGTCAAGGAATAGAAGAGCTGAGTGCTAAGTTCCTGTGACTGTAAGTGATAGTTCCTAGGTGCAAAGGTCTGTTTCTTGGATTGATTATTGATTGTGTTAAGTTATCTAGGATTGTCTAACTGTGTGTAAGGCAAAGAAACTGTGTGTTTGTTCCTAGGATAAGCTGTAACCAAAAGAGATAAGAAATCAAGAAGTAGACCTTGAAATCCTTTCGAAAGAAAGGTAGTGGTTTTTATCCTGGATTGCTAGTTGGCAATCAAAGGTTTCCACTATAAGGAACTTGTCATTTGTTTGATTGTTTATTTCCGCTGCGAAGGGAACTTAGAATCGATATTCTGAGTTTCTTAAGTTATTATCTAACAATCACGATCCTACAATTGGTATCAGAGCAGGAAAAACTCTAGATCTTTGTTAAGTTTGCAGATCATGTCTCAACCAAGCAAGTTTGAGCTCGGAATCTCCACCAACAAGCCACATCTCCGAAAGAAAGGAGAAGAAACATGGTGGGAAAAGTGCATGGAAAGCCACATCAAGACCAAGACTACCAATGCTGGAGGATAGTCGAAAATGAAGATGGCCATGTCGATCTCACCATGAAGGAAGAAGACTGGAAACCAGAACACTATGTCATCATGGAGAAGAATGCCAAGGCCAGGCAGTTCATCCTCAATGGATTGGGCAGAGAGGACATGGACAAGGTCATAGGCATCAAGACGGCCAAGGAAATGTGGAAAGCTCTCAAGGAGATTCATGAAGGAAGTGAGGAACTAAAGCAAAGCAGAAAATTTGCTTTGGAAGGAGAATACCACACCTTCAAAATGATGGAAACTGAGATCATCTCAGAATACTACTCCCGCTTCAACAGATTGATTGGAAAGTTAACAGCGGAGAGAGTCGACCTTGATGAAGTTTCCAAGTCCCTAGTGGTCATCAACGGACTCAACTCCAAGTTCACCCTTCTCAAGGGAATCATGAAGAACACTCCAGGCATCCAATCCCTTCCCTTGACCCAAGTCATAGGGAAACTGGAAGTTGAAGAAGGAGAGCACACCAAAGCCAATGCCGACAAGAAACTAGAGAAATGAATCGCCCTTAAAATCTCCAAAGCCTTCTCCAGGCTCGAGATGGAACAAGAGAACTCAGACTTGGAAGAAGAAGAAGAGGACGAACTAACCGCCCTCTTCTCAAAGAACATCAAAAAATTCTTTGTGAAGGGAAGATTTCAAAAGGGCAGTTCCTCCAACAATGGACCCAGAAGGGATCTCAAGGAAGTCTCCTGTTACGAGTGCAAGGAAAATGGACACTATGCTAAGAATTGTCCCAACAAGGAAGACTCCAAGGAAGAAGAAAGACCTCAAAGAAAGAAGGCTCTCGTAGCCTCATGGAGAGAAGACTCAGATGAGGAACTGGATCTGAGTGGATTCTCTGGAGGAAGATGTCTCATGGAAAAAGGAGACTCAAGCGACTCAGAAGACCTTGAGGTAACTTCTGACGATCTCTTAAAATCCCTAGTTGACTGTGATAAGAAACAACTTCTTAAGATCATAAAGAAACTAGGAAAGGAAACCAGTTTCCTTCAACAGAAACTTGATGATTGTGAAGATGAAATTGCTTGCTTGACTATTGAGAATTCTGTTTGGAGTAAGAAACTTGATGAAACTGAGAAAGACCTAGCTGAAACTCACTCCAAACTCATTGATATTAGGAATGTGCATGGTAGTCACCTTAAAACTTGCAAATCTTGTGATGAAACTAGCATAGATTCTGTCAAAGTTCCCTTGCATGCTAACTTACCTGGAAATGACATGCTTCAATCCATAATTGATAGATTGGACATTCTCACTGATTCTATTAATGAAAAAACGATAAATCAAACTGTTTTTGTGAGACAACGTCATGGAATAGGATATGTCAACAACAAAGGGAACAATGATGCTGAAAATGAAAAGGCTAGGCGAGAACTTGTTGAGATGAATGAGAACCTCAGTACTGCTCTGGCCACTTCTCATGATAGGAATAAATTCCTATCAGAAAAGATCATGGTTCTTGAGAACAAGGCTGAGGTTGCCAAACGTCTAAATGAAAGTTCTCAAAGTCCTAAGAAGGAACCTAAGGGAAAAGAAAAGATGGTTCCTGAAAACCAATGGTTCACCAATTCCTTTGCTCACAAAAGATATATTGACATGGCCCATAGCAAGGTTAGAAACAATGTTGATTTTAACAAAAGGAAAACTGAAAAACCTTTTAGGCCAGGAAAAGGAAAATATGGACATGTTGTTTACAATCGTTTGTGTACCTACTGTGGTAAGAATGGTCATTACAACACTGATTGTGCTAAGAAAAAGAACTTTGAAAAGGAGAAAAGTACTCATTACCATGAAAGGAACCAGTTCCCTGGTTATTCACAGACTCGCAATGCTAATCCCCCCAGTAAAGCCAAGCTTCGCTGGGTTCAGAAATCTTAGTTCCCTTATGTACAGAAAGAAGAGAGGCAACCTCAACTATGGTACATCGACAATGGTTGCTCATGCCATATGACTGGAAGAAGAAATCAAATGACCTCTCTTCAACCTCTCCAAGGAGGGAACATATCCTTTGGAGACAAAAGCAAAGGGAAAATCTATGGAATAGAAACTGTGAAACTCAACAATCACATTCAGGTAAACAAAGTTCACCTTGTTGATAATCTTGGTTTTGACCTAATAAGTGTGTCACAGATGTGTGATCAAGGAAACAATGAAGTTAGATTCAGATCAAACGAATGTTCAGTCCTTGACTCCTCGGGACAAATCATCCTAAAAGGGAAAAGGTTCAACAATGTCTACATAATTGATCCATCATTTGTTCCCAAGGAGAAACTTTGTCTCTCAACTGTGAATGACCAAGCTGATTTGTGGCATCAATGCCTCGGTCATGCTAGCACCAAGCTGATTCAAAAGCTACATTCAAAGGAGCTAGTCAGAGGGCTGCCAAAGCTAAGTGGCACATCAAAGGAACTGTGCTCTGACTGTGTAAAAGGAAAACAGACTCGTAGTTCCTTCAAGTCCAAAAACATAGTAAGCACCTCAAGGCCTCTTGAACTCATCCACATGGATCTGTGTGGACTCATGAGAGTTCATAGCCTAGGAGGGAACAGTGAGCATGGAATTCTCTGCACCATACACTCCTCAACAGAATAGAGTAGTGGAGAGGAAGAACAGAACTTTGGAAGACATGGCTCGGACTATGCTGATCTCAAGTGGACTCTCTCAATCATTTTGGGATGAGGCGATCAACACAGCCTGCTACATCATCAATCGAGCCATGCTTCGCCCAATCACAGAGAAGACACCCTATGAACTCCTAAGATGAAGAGTTCCCAACATCTCACATCTAAGGGTATTCGGATGCAAGTGCTTTGTGCACAACAATGGGAAGGATAATCTTGGCAAGTTCGACCCAAGAAGTGATGAAGGAATCTTCATTGGATACGCCTCGGGCAGCAAGGCATACAAAATCTTCAACAAAAGGACTAAAAAGGTAGAAGAGAGTGTTCATGTTATTTTTAATGAAAAATCACTTGGAAAGATTGTGCAGAACACTACCACTCCCTTTGAAGACCCGTTTCCTAAGGCATCTCAAGAAGATCCAGATGAAGATGTCACTCCACCCAGTTCCCAATCCGCTGCACAGAATCCTCCACTAGTTCCTCCACCGGTTCCCATGGATAATGAACAACAATCCATTTCTGGGAACCATGAGCATGACGACAACATCTGTGGAGACTTCAATGATTCATCCTCCCACATGATCTTCAATGGAGAAGGTGATCCCAACCAGGAAGCTGAATGCTCAACTCAAAATGTCTCCACATCAAATGCTCTAGCTCCTAACAGAGAAAGAAGAGTCATCAAGCCTCCAGTTAGGTTTGAACATCTAACCTTCTTTGCTTTCAATGCTTTTCTGTCTATTGTGGAACCAAAGAACATAGGTGAGGCACTGAAGGATGCAGACTGGATCCAAGCTATGCAAGAAGAGCTCCATCAGTTTGAAAGGAACAAAGTATGACATCTAGTTCCCCGCCCCAAGGATAAGCACATCATAGGAACTAGATGGATTTTCAGAAACAAACTAGATGATACAAGAGCGGTGATAAGGAACAAAGCAAGACTTGTTGCTCAAGGATACAATCAACAAGAAGGCATTGACTATGATGAAACCTATGCTCCAGTAGCGAGGATTGAAGCAATAAGGTTATTGATTGCTTTCGCATCACACAAAGGGTTCAAGTTGTTCCAAATGGATGTAAAGACGGCCTTCCTCAACGGAATTCTTCAAGAAGAAGTGTATGTCAAACAACCACCTGGCTTTGAAGACGATGATCATCCAGACCATGTCTACTTCTTAGACAAAGCACTGTACGGCCTCAAGCAAGCTCCCAGAGCTTGGTATGATCGACTTGCCCAGTTCCTACTCTCAAATGGCTACAGGCGTGGAGTTATTGACAAAACTCTCTTCATCCTAGAAGAAAAAGGTAACATCTTAGTGGTTCAAATTTATGTAGATGATATTATTTTTGGTTCCACTGACCTGTCCCTTGTAGACAAGTTCAAAGACTTGATGAGCAGTGAATTCGAAATGAGCTTAATTGGGGAACTCACCTTCTTCCTCGGATTACAAATAACTCAAAAGGAAGATGGTATTAAAATTCACCAACAGAAGTATGTTAGGGAACTACTAAAGAAGTTCAAAATGGATTCAAGCAAGCCTCTCTCCACTCCCATCTCCACCATTGCTCATTTGGACAAGGACCACTCAAGTCCTCTAGTGAAAGAGAAACTCTATAGAGGTATGATAGGTTCACTCATGTATCTAACCGCTAGTCGCCCAGACATTGTTTTTGCTGTTGGCTTGTGTGCTAGGTTCCAATCTTGTCCAAGAGAGACCCACTTGGCTGCTGTGAAGAGAATACTCCGATATCTCAAGGGAACTGATTCACTCTGTATTTGGTACCCCAAAGAATGTCCCTTTGAGCTGATGGGTTTCACTGATGCCGATTATGCTGGATACCTGGTGGATAGGAAGAGCACCTCTGGAATGACACAGTTCCTAGGCCCTTGCCTTGTGTCATGGGGTTCAAAGAAACAAGTCTCAGTCTCCCTCTCCACCACAGAATCCGAGTATATCGCGGCTGCCTCCTGTTGTTCCCAACTTCTCTGGCTAAAGCAACAACTCGCGAACTTTGGTATGTCTTATGGTCCCCTCTCTATTCTTTGTGATAACACGAGTGCTATAAACATTTCAAAGAATCCTGTGCATCACACTAGGACCAAGCATATAGATATAAGACATCATTTTCTTAGAGATCATGTTGAGAAAGGAAACATCATTATGAAATTTTGTAGAACTGAAGATCAGGTTGCAGATATATTCACCAAAGCCTTGAATAGAGTTCCCTTCGAGAACTTTAGATTAGAACTGGGAATGATTCCTATAAACTAGCAGTTCCTTTAGCTTAAAGGTTTTTTTTCCAGTTCCCTTGATTGACTAGTTCAGATCTTTTTACTTGTCTTTGTCTTGGAATCTTCGTGTTATTTCTCTTGCGTTAGACCCTCATATCCATAATGGTTACTCAAAAGGCTTTGACAATTTTTTTCTAGTTCTTCTTCTTGGATGTTCCTTTTTATTAAAATTCAATCATTGTCCAAGTTTCTTTATTGGCCCAAAAGTCACAATCTGATCATATTCTAACCCAACAATACAAGCCAAAATGATGATTGTGTACTATGACCCTCCCTTGTCTCATTACACAATCTATTTCCCTATGATCCTCGTCTTTACCCTCTTTGGGAATTAGTGTGTGATGCGATAAATGGCCTTCCCCGATTTATTTAGTGGGAACGTACTTTCTGGTCCTATGTTTTAAAACCCACATCAAAGGTTCTCATATATCCCTCTAGCACACTGAAAATATCGCCAGAAAGGAACTAGGATGGGCTACCCCTTAAACGGCTAGTAAGAGAATTGCTCCTCCCAAGATAGTATTTATGACAAATCTCACAGCGTCAGAGACGTCTTCTCAGCCTTGAACAGTTGCTTTTTTGAGCATCTAATCTTTGAATTTGTGACCGTTGCAAAGGCGCAAAAGCTTCAAGAAAATTAGCCATTTCAACTCTTCAGAGTTCCCAGAAATATCTCCAATGGCTTGATTCTCAACGGCTCCAAAATTGCTCAAGGGTTATTTAAGGTTTCCTGTTTGATTGAGCCGAGCACTCTGTTCTCTCACGCCTTCTCTCAATCTCATGTTCACCTGTCTCTCTCAAAACACAAAGCTCCTCAAATGGCAAAAAAAAACCCTCAATCTTAACCTTGCTCAATTGGAGGTAATCAGGCCGATAAGATGACAATAGGCCAAGATGAAGGAATTGCATAAAAGAAGGAAATTGAAGAGGAGGCCACTACGCTGCCATAGGAACGTCTCTCCTAGTTCCCAGTGCTATAACATCACAGTGTGCTAGTAGTTTCCTAGGGTCCTACTCCCCTCTTCTATCCTTATTTTGTCTAATGTCAAGTTGGTTGTGCTCTTTTGTTTCTCTTTCCACTATGCATCTCTGGGCAATGTACTTGACTTTAATGATTAATGAACTCTTATGGTAATGTTTCTAATGCATCATTTGTCTTTGCCTTAAGTTTCTATTATGGTCACTGTCATGGGTTTAACACAAATTGTTTATTTCACATTGATATCCTATACTTGATAAGTAACTTGATCTTTTCGATGATGTCAAAAGGGGGAAGAATGGATAGGAACCTTGAACTCTTGGAACTACAAGACTTATAGGAAATCTGAACCCGTTCTCTTTCTGAGGGGGAACTTGAATAACTTAGTTCATCTGCTTAGGGGGAATTTGCAACTATTGAATGTTCTATCATTATTTTATAAAGTTGTAAATCTCTTAGCTCAACTGTTCTCATGAATTTCATGTCCTTATTATACTTCCAGGTTCCTTATATTTGTCATCATCAAAAAGGGGGAAATTGTTAAGAAACGGAACTCTGGAATTTTAGTTCCCCTGAGAGTTCCTTTCCTCAGTTTCTCTACTTTTGAAGATGACAAATATTATGATACTAATGTTTTATATCAAAGATGTGCTTTAAGGAACCACAGGAATATACCGAAGGCAAGAAAGCCAAATAGGACAAGAGAACCAAAGGAACAAGACAAATGAAGGAACCCAGAGGAACCCAAGTGTGCCCAGAAACGTAGCATGCGAGGTTGCAATTCCCGAGAAATCTGGGAACACCAAACCTCGGACAAAAGGAGGTGAAAGCGACTTGAGAGAAGCTTCCAAAAGCCTGCCACCATCCAAGAGCAAGACTCCAAGACACCTAGAACGCCGAACCTCGGACAGAGAAAGGTGAAAGCGACAGGACATGGAACCTGTCGCTGTCCAGAAGTCAGTTCCCAAGCGCCCAGAGTGTCGAACCTCGGACAAAGAAAGTTGGAGAATGACTTGGCTGAAGAGGTTGACTAACCTAGAAGGATTCTGAGCTGCCTAGGTTGTTTGCACATGCCAAGAACAACGTGGACCAAAGAGAACCACTTATCCTAGGGCAAGCTCAATCTGTGGGAACCCAGAGAAGATTAAGCTGCGAAGAATCCTCTATAAAAGGAAGACTAACTCAAGGGTTATCTTCAAGCACTGAAATACGACTCACACACATTACCAAATATCCATTGTGAACCTTCAAACAAGATCATCAAAGCAAACCGAGATCAAGAGGAACTAGTCAAGGAATAGAAGAGCTGAGTGCTAAGTTCCTGTGACTGTAAGTGATAGTTCCTAGGTGCAAAGGTCTGTTTCTTGGATTGATTATTGATTGTGTTAAGTTATCTAGGATTGTCTAACTGTGTGTAAGGCAAGGAAACTGTGTGTTTGTTCCTAGGATAAGCTGTAACCAAAAGAGATAAGAAATCAAGAAGTAGACCTTGAAATCCTTTCGAAAGAAAGATAGTGGTTTTTATCCTGGATTGCTAGTTGGCAATCAAAGGTTTCCACTATAAGGAACTTGTCATTTGTTTGATTGTTTATTTCCGCTGCGAAGGGAACTTAGAATCGATATTCTGAGTTCCTTAAGTTATTATCTAACAATCACGATCCTACACCTTGGATTAACAATTTTTTGGTGCTTGTAACTTTCTTTGTTACCTGAAAGGTTGATTTATTGAAATTAACTTTTTGTCCAGATATTTTACAGTAATCATCCACAATATCCTTAATGTCCTTAAACTTTTCTGGATTTGCTTTTGAGAAAATCATGATATCATCCGCAAAAGCCAAGAAAGGGATCCATGTTCCTTGTCTACAAATTTGAAAAGCAATTGGTTTTCGCGGTCTAGTAGTTGCTTCTTGTATTTTTCGGGCTAGGATTTCCGATCCTAAAATAAATAGAAACGGAGATAGGGGGTCTCCCTATAGTAGTCCTCTAGTTGGTTTAACGATCTTCGTCGGGCCATTATTAACAAGAATCGAGAAGGAGACCGTTGTAATCCATTCTTTGATCCAGTTAATGAATTTTTGGTGAAAGCCAAACTTTTCCAGAGTTGTAAGAATGAAATCTCATTCAATTCTATCATAAGATTTTTCCATATCTAGTTTAATGGCTATAAAACCTCCCTTTCCATGTTTTGCTTTGAAAGAATGAAATATTTCATGTGCAATTAAAATATTGTCTTGTATAGCTCTATTTGCGATAAAAGCTCCTTGTAATGGGTGAATTAGTTTTTTCATAATTTGTTTTAATCTTGTTGTCAAAATTTTTGAGATAATTTTATAAATTGTAGAGCACAGACTTATAGGCCTATATTGGTTTGTTGAATTAGGATTATCACATTTTCGGATCAGAGATATGAATGTATGGTTAATTTGTTTGAGTAATTTTCCAGAAAGAAAAAAGCTTTTCACTGCTTGAGTAACCGAGGGGCCCATAATATCCCAATATTTTTGGTAAAATTCTAATGCCATTCCATCTGGTCCAGGTGATTTATCTGAACCAATATCAAAAACAACCTTTTTAATTTTTTCATTTGAGACATTCCTTATTAGATTTTCATTATCTTCAGAGGTGATTTCATCTTGAATTAATTAAAAATTTTCCCGTAAGAGACCTTCGTTCTTTTCTTCACTTTTAAATCTTTTAATGAAATTATTTATGATTTCATTTCTAATATTTTCTTCTCCAATTATATTAGTTCCTTCTTGGGTTATAATTTCTTTTATAATTTTTCTATTTCTTCGTCCACTAGCTATTTTATGAAAATAGCTAGCATTTGTATCCACGAATTTAATATGTTTAACTTTTGCTCTTTGGTTCCAGAAAATCTTTTGGAAACTAAGGAGCTTTTCCTTTTTTCAATAAGCCTTATTTGTTTCTGTATTAGATTATTGTTAGCATTTGTGCAAATTTTAATTTGGATGTCAGACAATTGTTTTTCTAAATTGTGTAGTTGGGTAAAAACATTACCAAAAGTGTTTTTATTCCAACCTTTTGCGTGTTTTTTTAATAACTTTGTTTTGGAAATGAGATCGAACATTCTTAATCCATGATAATTTGTCTTCCAAGCTTGTTTAACAACATTCCTGAAATCCTTTCTTGTCATCCATATTTTTTCGAATTTAAAGGGTTGATTTTTGAAATTAGTTACAGAATTAAGATTAATAGAAATAGGACAATGATCAGAGCTAGTAAAAGTATAATTTTTTATACATATGTCAGGATACCATTGTAGTATTTGGTGGTGAACCAGAACTCTATCCAGTTTTTCATAGATGTTATTTATTCCGGTTTTGTTTTTTCGCCAAGTAAAAGCATTCCCTGTAAAGGGGATATCCATTAATTCGCATTCATCTTTGAAGTATTTTAATCTAGTGAATTTTGTCAGTGATGGGGTTAAGCCACCCATTTTTTCAGTATGGTCTTGAATCTCATTAAGATCCCTCATAACTATACAAGGATAATCACTATTTTTGATAAAGCGAATAATGGTATCCCAGAATTCATTTTTGCCCGCTTCATTGGGTGGTGCATACGTAAGAATGAGCAGGGTTGTAATGTTTGTACAAAGAATTTTGTATTTAATGCTCACAAATCGTGAGTTTATTTGGTCAATTTCAAGGATTTCATTCGTGAGTTGATAAGATTTCCACATAACACAGATACCGCCAGAAAAACCATTTGCCGATATGCAGTGAAAATTGTCAAACCCTGATTTTTTCCATAATTTTTCACTTGGCTCTTTGTTCGTTCTTGTTTCAAATAGAGCAAGTAGTTGAATCCTTTCAATCTTGCAAAATGATTCAATATCCATCCCAAAAAAATATCCAATCCCTCGACAATTCCATGTTGTAATCTTCATAAAATACCAAATTTTGTATTGCCCCTTGTCCGCAGACTGTGAGGGGACTTAAAACTAGTTTGTCTTTGTTGAGGCTTGTATCATTTATGATTGTTCCTATAATCATATGTTACTGTAAATCGGTTATTAGTTTTCATTATTTTTGGATTTTGAAAAGTATTGTTTCTTAGAATGTTACGTAATGTGTTCATAGATAAGTACGAGTTATAATCAAAAGATTGACTAATTTTGTACTGGTCGGCAGGTTCAAAGACGCAAATTTGAACTTGTTAACTGATACACCCATCAAAAATAGGACATCTGACCTGAAAGCAAATATAGAGATGGAGGATACAGGTTTGAACAAATATCCAATTTTCAAATATTCTAATTTCAATCTCACATCACGAAAAGTATAACAGTTTAAAGTTTGGGTTTGCACGTTGTACGTAATGTGAACTCCAAAAGTTGCTCGCTTTGTTCCTTTCATAGTAGTACCTCAGTGGAACATATCTCCAAGAGATGGGGGTCGAAGATTGTTTGTTCATATCATGGTAGTTCAATGGTTTATTTTGTTCAGATGCCATCAACAGTTCATGTTTCCCATCAGTAAACTGATGGAGTGAATTTATCAGCTCAAAGCCAATCTTGATAATTCCATAATGCCCACAAAAGTGGGGATATTAGCAACTGAAGTGTTCACTTTGGTTTGTTCCAAGAGAATGCAGTACAAAGCTAGCACCAAACATCTCAACAAAATCAGCGTTAGTCAGCCTCAGGGTTATAGAAAGTTTGTTATGATTCGTTTGATAAGATATATTATGATTCTAGGTTTTATTTTCAAATTTGCTAATACTCCAAATGGAAGTCATAGAGAAATAAAAGTGGTGCAAAGTGCAGTAGCTCAAATAGAAATAGCTTTTTGAGCCTTTCTTTATGGAAATCAGCCAGTTTCTAGTCAAAAATAAGCTGGAATCATTGAAATGAAACACCAGTCCAAAAAATTTGACTTCTGTTAGAAAAATAACAAAGATCATTATTCAAAGAAAAGATAAGTTCAGGGTACATTTTCCAAGTCCAAACCTGGAAACATGCAAGTTTAATCATGCTTTTTTCACTTGCCACAGAACCATCCAACAAAAGTTTGTTCATGAGAAGTGTTTTCATTTTTTTCCTTGTTTCCAAGAGATCCCAACCTTCTGGTGTATGGCTTTGAATTCTAATTCCAGATTCTAGCTCTTGATTCTTCATTGCTTCTTGTATTTTCTCTATGTAGTCAATGAAAAGCTTATTACTAACATCAACCCAATTAAGAGAGATGATAGTAGTGTTCCATTTTTTATGCAGTAGCTTATGAACATCATGCCATGAGTTGCCATCCTTGTCAGAAATCATGGTCTAAGAAAGCCAAGTATGAATTGAATGATCAATTAACTCATCCTGGGCAACCAAAAGAGAAATGTTCATACAGGAGAACCTCTCCTTAGTATTTGAGGGTTCAGAGAGGTAGATCTCCATAACAAAAAATGGTTTGTTTGAAAAGGGGAGACTGTGAGTCTCACGAGTATTTTCAGTGTACACTGAAGGAGGGGTTTCCTCTGTGGTTTCCACCACAATCATTTCAGGGTTAGAAATGTTTGCCTCATCAGAGGGGCTAGGTTTTCCAAGCAAGGAACAAAGAGCCCCTTTCATGGTTTTCTTTCTGTAGGATCGTACTTGTTAGTTATCGAGGGAACTGGGAGTCCAGTTCCTAAGCAGCGGAATAAGTAAAACAGTAGCAGATTCAAGGCAAGTTCCTTAGAGTGGGAACCTTTGATAACCAACTAGTTATCCAGGATAAAACCCACTACCTCTCTTGCAAGAGGATTTCAAAGTCTACTTCTTGTATTAATACTTCAGTTACAATCAACTAGAATAGAACACACAGATTTAAGTCTTAGACACACTAAAGACTCTCTACCTAGTTCAACCTAACCAAGTAACAACAAGCAAGCAACTTACTTAGTTCTTCTCCAAAGAACTCGGCACAAATTCTTCACAGCACTCGAAAATCTTCAACTTCGTGAATGTGTTAAGAATGAGAGAGTTTCAATTACTTTATTTATATGATTTAATTACTAGAGTAAGCAAATCTCCAATAACCGAATCACACAAATAAAATAATCAAAAGTAATCGTTAAAGATAACATTTGTTACCAAATATAATCTTTACCGATTTTACATATTTTGTTTCCATAAAGATAATCTTTTAAACTCCTAAAATATATGGAAACGGGATAAGATCACATAGTTCTCTCTCATAACTAAAGATCTACCCTAGCAGCTCGCCGCCGCCCTTCACAGATTTATCCAAGTGTTTCTGGCGTCTGTGAGCTTCAGTTCCTTCCGCCAGTTCCCAAGTCTGGCGTCAGTGGTTCTGTCTTGTGCTTTCCAATTCCTTAGTTCCCTGTTTGTCACACTAATGAAAATATTAATAGCAAAGGTGTTTGTCATTATCAAAACTAGGAAAACTGAGGAAGGGAACTAGGTAGGGAACTGGAGTTCCCAAAAGTTCACTTCCTAACAATTTCCCCCTTTTTGATGATGACAAACATGTAGAACTGGCATATCGAAATAAGCATGAAGATACGTGTGATGAAAAAAAAATAGAACATGACTAGATGCAGAATAATCATTAGTGAATTGCATATTCCCCCTTAACACCAGATCTAGTTCCTTAGTTCCCCCTTAATGTAACCACTGGGTCAGAGTTCCTTTCAGCCTATAAGTTCCAGATTGCCAAGTTCATTCCCCCTTTGGACATCATCGAAAAGAATCGGCTAGATGAATAACAGAGAAAACTTAGAGAGATAAATGAGCTAATGCTGAACTCTAGAGAAATGGCACCGTAATAACGATTTAAAGCACAGAATAAACAGAGCAAGGAGCACAAAATAAGTTCATTAAATATAAGACGGACAGGAACTACATAAGCATCATAAGAAGAAAAATAAAAAACACTCAGAGACACACAAAAGAGATCATAATATGGAGGTGGGATCCTAAGGGAACTACAAGTTCCGTGTCAACTGAGTAGGGAACTAGATGCTGTCCTTCACTGCTCGTGGCCCTAGGCCCTGTGTTCCTTGTCATCCTTGATCTTGCCATCAACCAGTTTCTCGATTTCTTTGACCAAGTCAGTGGTACACTTCCACAACTCCACCACCATCTCATTGGTGTAGTTACTGCCTTTTTCCACAACAGCAGCCACCTTGTCGAAACCATTGATCAAAGCATGCTCAATGTGCGCCAAACTGTTAAGCAGCACATGAGTGTCAGGAACCAGGTGCGGATCAGACTGACCAGGAAGCAGCTCTTCCTCAAGTTCCTCAGCCTCAGACATCTCATCAACATGTTCCTTCTGAGCAAGGAATTTCACAGTAGTCATAGTGAGGATGCGAGAGAAGTGGGTCTCTGGAAGGTCAGCGAGGTAGAGACCAAGGCTGGTGAGCAGCTTCTTGACGATGTGAGGGTAGGGGAGGGCATGGGTAGTGTGGGACTTGCAGAATTGCATGTGGGCTAGGATAATGCGAGGGAGATCAATAGGTTCTCCCAAGAGAAGTTTCTCCATCAAAACGGCATCGGAGACGGCAATGGTGTCATGCTTTTCTTGGCGGGGGGTGATGTTCTTGATGAGGAAGGTGTGGAGGATTTTCTTGTCAAGGCCCATGTATTTGGTAAGGAGGGGGCCTTTTGAGGGAGCATTCCCATCAAACACAGTACGGAGAATGGCGGCCTTGCGCTTGGCTGTCCAGTTTTGTTTGATAATCACCCCAAAGCCTTCTCCAGACTCCAGGCCGATCACAGTTCCTATCACAACAGCAAAAATAGGAAAGATCTTACCACCCCAGGTGAGGAGGGCGTCATTGGTAGGCTGGTCGTCTTTGACAGAGACAAACTACAGGTTTTGGTAGAAGAGACGCACCATGTCCTCATTCACAACAAATGGGGTGGGAACAAGAGAGTCCCAGCCCTGGAGTTGTAGCTTGGCGTAGGCGGCAATGACATAGTCATCAGCAGCAGAGTCCCAGAATTCTGCGCCAACGATGAGAGGCTCTAGAATATGGCGGTTGGCCAAAGCAGCATTCACCTTGGGAACTTGAGAGGAGGGAGTTGGGGACGAGGTTAGGGCTTTCTTGCCTTTGGCAGTGGAGGAAAGCTTGAGCCTTTTCGCCTGTGGCGTCTCCTCAAGTTGGAGAGGAGGGATGCCTTGACCACCCTTTGCGGCACGACGCTTGACGCGGCCAGCAACCGACTGGGAATCGCCGGGTTGTTTGAGAGAGGGGTCGGCGTCGGGAATGCATCCACGTCGATAGGAGTGCTCTTCTGAGAGGGAGAATAGTGATGGGAGTCCACTTTTGTCGGTGTTGGGGAGGACGGCCTCGACAGGGTGTGCTCCGAGGAGGCCGACTTGCTTGGCTCTTTTGCCGGGGAGGTCGCCGTCTGAGTGGGTTCCGGCGTAGGGAGGGGCACTGAAGAATGTGCCTTTGGAGGGGTAGCCGCCTGAGAGGAGGACTGAGCAACTTTCTGTTTTCGGAGAGCCTCTATGAAGGCAATTTCCTCGTCGGTGTAGTTGGGAATTTGGGGTTCCATGACTGTTGATGGTTGGTTTGGGAGAGAGAAAGATTGGAGATTTCCTGGGAGAGAGGCAATTTTTTCTGGAGGAGAGCAGAGAGAATTGAAGATCGGTGCCGAATTAGGTCTGCCCATGTTGCCTTATATTACATCCCAAGCCAAAGCTATCCAATTCAAATCGTGGTCAGATCTTTTTCAAATAAGGGAACTAGATAATATCCCAACGGCCACAAAATCTTCAAAAATAGAGTATCCATAAATATCTGCATCAAGAGTGTCTCAGAGCAGTCACATCAAAAATTGAACTTCAATTCGGCTGAGGGAGAGACGGTCATCAGTGCATTTACTGATCTCGGGAAGCGGACACTACTAGAGAGCAGATTTCAAAATATATGGCCGTTGAGGTGGCTTGCCCAGTTCCTTTCCTCAGAGAATGACACGGAACTAGGGAAATATGGGTACATTTGATGTAGGGAACCAAGCAAACACTCAAGAAAAGTACGTACCCATATTAATAAAATTAGGAGGGCAATTTTGACATTACACAGATAATTCCCAGTGTGGACTAAACAAAGGATCATAAGGAATTATGCAGTGTAATCAGGCTTAGGGACGACTTATAGTCAATCATCATTTCGGCTTGTAATATAGGATAGATGTGATCAAACTGACTATGTGAAGGCTAACCAAAGAGATGTAGACATGCACAAGATATATCATGAAAAGAAAATGCGATCATGCCATAATTTAGAACATGCTTTAGAATCAGTGTTATAGGACATGCAAGGCCAGCACAAAGTCAAAATCATCAATATTTTCAGTGGAATCATGGAACAGATCAGATCTAGGCACAACAAGGGAACTAGTAATGGCAACTGGAACTACTAGTTGAGAGAAATCATTCCTAGAAGCAATCTTAAGGACTCGTAGGGTTCTCGATTTAGCGCTTTGGTGAATATATCGGCAATTTGATCTTCCGTCCTACAATGTTCTAGGAGTATGTTCCCTTTTTCAACATGATCACGCAAGAAATGATGCCTAATGTCAATATGCTTGGTTCTAGTATGATGCACAGGGTTCTTAGCTATGTTGATAGCACTCGTATTGTCACATAAGATTTTGAGGGGGCCAAAAGACATACCAAAGTCCGCAAGTTGTTGTTTGAGCCAGAGGAGTTGGGAGCAACAAGCAGCGGCTGCAATGTACTCGGCTTCAGTAGTGGAAAGAGCCACAGAGTTTTGTTTCTTAGAGCCCCAAGAAATCAAGCAGGGCCCAAGGAACTGAGCCATTCCAGAAGTGCTCTTGCGATCAGCTAGGAACCCAGCATAGTCTACATCCGTATATCCAAGAAGGTTGAAGTGGCAATCTTTGGGGTACCAAAGACAAAGGTCGCCAGTTCCCTTCAGATAGCGAAAAATGCGCTTCACTTCGGTTAAGTGAGATTCTCTTGGATCAGCTTGGAACCTGGCACATAGACAAACATCAAACACAATATCTGGCCTACTAGCAGTTAGGTACATCAAAGATCCTATCATACCACGGTAGAGTTTCTCCTCAACTCTTTGACCAGTATGATCAGCGGTGAGACGAGTTGCTGGGGAAATGGGAGTAGAGATATACTTGCTAGAATCCATTTTGAACTTCTTCAGGAGTTCCTTCAGATATTTCTATTGATGGATTTGGATCCCATCGGCCTTTTGAGTGACTTGTAATCCCAGGAAGAATTTGAGTTCCCCAATCATACTCATTTCGAACTCGCTGCTCATTAGATTTTTAAACTTTTCTACAAGAGACAAGTTAGTGGAACCAAAAATAATATCATCGACATAGATTTGAACCACTAGAATTTCACCTTTAACTTCCAAGATGAATAGAGTCTTGTCAATCACACCACGGCGATAACCATTAGCAGTTAGCAACTGGGCAAGGCGATCATACCAAGCGCGGGGAGCTTGTTTCAAGCCGTAAAGGGCCTTGTCCAGGAAATACACGTGGTCAGGGTGATCATCATCCTCAAATCCTGGAGGTTGCTTGACGTAAACTTCCTCTTGGAGAATACCATTTAAGAACACAGTCTTCACATCTATTTGAAAGAGCTTGAAGCCTTTGTGAGAGGCATAAGCAATGAGCAATCGAATAGCTTCCAGTCTTGCTATAGGAGCAAAAGTCTCATCATAGTCAATTCCTTCTTGTTGATTATATCCTTGAGCAACCAATCGAGCTTTGTTCCTTGATACTGCACCCGAATCATCCAGTTTGTTGCGAAAAACCCACCTAGTTCCTATGATGTGTCGATTAGGAGGACGAGGAACTAGTCTCCAGACTTTGTTCCTTTCGAACTGGTAAAGTTCTTCTTGCATAGCAATGATCCAGTCGGCATCTTTCAGTGCTTCCGTAATGTTCTTGGGTTCTATAAGAGACAGAAAGGCATTGAAAGAACAAAAATTCATATCCTCAAATCCGTACCTGACCGGGGGCTTGGTTGTCCTTTTGTCTCTGTTAGGAACAAGCAAGTCAGTTCCTGGAGTTTCAGCTTCTGTAGGGGCGGTAGCTGAAGAAGAGGCGACAGGTTGATCATTGTCCGTTCCCTGTATGGTCGTATGGACTGGAGCAGTTGGATCAGAGGGAACTGGGACGGAGATCACAACTTCTGGTTGAGTAGGAAGAGCTGGAGAGTTTATTGTGGATGTTGACTCCTTGGGATCAATCAAAGGAGTTGAGTTGGGAGAGTTAGCGAAGGAGAGATAGGAATTTTCTTTGGGGGGGTGCTTCATCATCAGAGTCTTCACTTGGTCGTTGAAATGGATCTTCCGAGGGAACTGAGGGATCCTGCACAGACTTTGAAGGCAATTTTTTATTGAAGACAACATGAATACTTTCCTCTACCTTTTTTGTCCGTTTGTTGAAGACTTTGTAGGCTTTGCTGTTTGAAGCATATCCGATGAAAATCCCTTCATCGCTTCGTGGATCAAACTTCCCCAGATTGTCCTTCCCATTATTATGAACAAAGCATTTGCATCCAAAGACACGCAGATGAGCAATGTTGGGAACTCGGCCACGAAGGAGCTCATATGAAGTCTTCTCAAGCATAGGGCGTAGCATGGCCCGATTTAGTATATAGCAAGCTGCATTGATGGCTTCAGCCCAGAAAGATTGAGAGAGCCCACTTGATATTAGCATGGTGCG
This sequence comes from Rheum nobile, assembly GCA_027886185.1. Classification (NCBI taxonomy): domain Eukaryota; kingdom Viridiplantae; phylum Streptophyta; class Magnoliopsida; order Caryophyllales; family Polygonaceae; genus Rheum; species Rheum nobile. Next base: position 10,129,109 of record WOAB01000563.1, on the reverse strand, counting down.
AGCCATATCTTCCAAAGTTCTGTTCTTCCTTTCAACAACCCCATTCTGTTGTGGGGTGTAGGGAGCTGAGAAATTGTGATCGATTCCATGTTCCCTGCAAAAGGTTAGAAAATCTCCATTCTCGAACTCAGTTCCATGATCGGAACGAATGGCTCGAAGAGATACATTTAAGGATTTTTCAAGCAAGGGAACTAGCTCGCTAAACCTATCAAAGACTTCACTTTTAGATTTAATAAATAATGTCCAAGTGAATCTTGAATAGTCATCAACAAGTACAAGAATATACCTGTTACCACCAATGCTTTGAACTCGCATAGGACCACAGAGATCCATGTGAATGAGTTCCAGAGGTTTGGAGGAGCTTACCAGTGTTTTGGACTTAAAGGAACTACGAACCTATTTCCCTTGAACACAGTCAGAGCAGATTTCTGACTTCTCAACATTTATTTTAGGAAGGCCACGAACCAGTTCCTTTTGGTGCAGCTTGTGAATTAACTTGATGCTTGCGTGACCAAGTCGTTGATGCCAGAGGTTTGTTTGATCGTCAATGGAAGAGAGACACAACTTCTCTTTGGGGACGAACTTAGGATCAATGATGTAGACGTTATTGAACCTTTTTCCTTTCAGGATCACAGTTCCCTGTCTATCTTCCACAAAACATTCCCTTGAGGTAAAACGAACCTCATTTCCCCCTTGATCACACAACTGTGACACACTTATTAGATCAAAACCTAATTTTTAACAAGGTTAACATTACTTACCTTAATGTGATCAGTGAGATTCACACTACCAGTTCCACAGATTGTTCCCTTTCTCTTATCGCCGAAGGAAATGGTCCCTCCTCGGTGTTGCTGAAGTGACAACATTTTCTTTCTGTTTCCGGTCATATGGCACGAGCATCCACTATCTATGTACCATTTGTCTTGTTGTCGCACTTCGCCCTGCACAAGGGAACTCAAACTTTTGGAACCCAGCTAGGCTTAGCTTTTCTGGGCGAATGAGGTTGAAATCTTGTCTGTGGGTTAGAAGCAAGAACAAAATAATAAGGATCATTCAAATCATTAATGGTATGTATCCTTTTCTTGTTAGTTATTTTCTGGTTCCTTTTCCTAGTATTTTCTTCCACTTGTCTTTTCTTGTGAATGCATTCATGAATATGGTGGCCATTCTTACCACAATGCCAGCAAACACGATTATAGACAACATGACCATACTTACCATGACCAGGTCGAAATGGTCTTTCTTGCTTTCTTTGCTCAAAGTTAACTTTCTTACCCGTAGTTCCCTGAGCTTGGGCAACATACATCTTGTGAGCATTCTGACCGTTGAACCAGTTTTGGTTCTCCTTGGGCTTTTGTTCAAGAACTTTTACCTTCTCCTCTAAGAACTGGTCTTTGTCTCGAGAATTTTGTAATGCAGAGCTGAGAGACTCATTTTTCTCTACCAGTTCCCTTCTCAGCTTTTCATTCTCAGCGGAGCACGTTTCCACAGAATCGTTTTTACCAGGGTAACCAAGACCGTGACGTTGCTTAACAAAAACAGTTTGATTCACAGTTTTCTCATTTATAGAGTGAGTGAGATGATCAAGTTTGTTCATAATTTCATCAAGCATAGAGGATGTCTTATTTTCAGAGTCTGTTATGGGAACTGGGGGTTTATCAGCATGCATGAGTTCCTTTTTGACATTTTTGCAAGACTCACACTTTCTTAGAGGATTAGCTAGTAATTTCTCAGTATCCTCAAGTTTCTTACTCCAGACAGAGTTTTCAGTAGTTAAGCAAGAGATTTCATGTTCATATTCTTCAAGTTTCTCTTGTAGGGAAATAGTTTCCTTTCCAAGTTTCTTAATTATCTTGACCAGTTGTTTTTTGTCATATTCAAGAAGAGATTTAGTAAAGTCAGAAGAAGATACCTCAGAGTCGTCGGATTCTATTGAATCTTCCTTGGCCATTAAACATCTGCCTCTAGTAGTTCCCTTTGTCTCTAGTTCCTCTTCAGAGTCTTCTGAATCATCTCCGAAGGTAGCAAAGAGAGCCTTTTTGTGTTGAGACTTGTCGTCGTTGGAGTTCTTAGGACAGTTCCTTGCCAGATGTCCTCTTTCTTTGCATTGATAGCATTGATATTCAGAGAGGTCCTTCTTTTGGAAGTTTTTCTTGAACTTTTTTTTGACGAAATGCTTTCTGATATGCTTTGTGACCAGGGCGGTCATTTCATCTTCTTCATCTTCAAGGTCGGAATTTTCTTCTTCCATTTCTAACTTGGAAAAAGCTTTTGAGATTTTTAAGGCAATTTCCTTCTCCATCTTTTTGGCAGAACTTGTTTTGAGTGCCTCTCTTTCTTCGACTTCAAGTTTCCCTATGATTTGAGTCAAGGGGAGACCTTGAATTCCAGGAGTAGTCTTCAGAACTCTTTTGATGAGGTTGAATTTGGAGTTGAGACCATTGATGATGACAAGGGCTTTGGACCATTCATCAAGTTCCACATCGGCGTTGGTGAGTTTTGTGACAAGCCTTGTGAAGCGGGAATGGTACTGGGAGATGTTCTCAGTTTCAAGCATCTCGAAAGTGTGATATTCTCCTTCTAGAGCAAACTTTCTACTTTGCTTTAGTTCCTCACTTCCTTCATGCATCTCCTTCAGAGCGGTCCAGATCCCTTTAGCAGTTGAGATTCCTATCACCTTGTCCATATCTTCTCTAGTCAACCCATTGAGAATAAGTTGACGAGCTTTAGCATTTTTCTCTTTGATGGTGTAGTATTCGGGCTTCCATTGGTCTTCAGTTAAGTCCTTAGGAATGACTCCATCACCATTCTCTATCACGCGCCAACACTGATAGTCCATGGTTTGGATGTAGTTGGTCATGCACTTCTCCCACCATTCTTCTTCTCCCTTCTTACGAATGTGGGGTTTGTTGATGGAGATTCCTAGGCTAAATTCGTTTGAACTAGACATCTTAAAATCTGTAAACTAACACAAATCTAGAGCGCCTACTCTGATACCAATTGTAGGATCATACTTGTTAGTTATCGAGGGAACTAGGAGTCCAGTTCCTAAGCAGCGGAATAAGTAAAATAGTAGCAGATTCAAGGCAAGTTCCTTAGAGTGGGAACCTTTGATAACCAACTAGTTATCCAGGATAAAACCCACTACCTCTCTTGCAAGAGGATTTCAAAGTCTACTTCTTGTATTAATACTTCGATTACAATCAACTAGAATAGAACACACAGATTTAAGTTTTAGACATACTAAAGACTCTCTACCTAGTTCAACCTAACCAAGTAGCAACAAGCAAGCAACTTACTTAGTTCTTCTCCAAAGAACTCGGCACAAATTCTTCACAGCACTCGGAAATCTTCAACTTCGTGAATGTGTTAAGAATGAGAGAGTTTCAATTACTTTATTTATATGATTTAATTACTAGAGGAAGCAAATCTCCAATAACCGAATCACACAAATAAAATAATCAAAAGTAATTGTTAAAGATAACATTTGTTACCAAATATAATCTTTACCGATTTTACATATTTTGTTTCCATAAAGATAATCTTTTAAACTCCTAAAATATATGGAAACGGGATAAGATCATATAGTTCTCTCTCATAACTAAAGATCTACCCTAGCAGCTCGCCGCCGCCCTTCACAGATTTATCCAAGTGTTTCTGGCGTCAGCGAGCTTCAGTTCCTTCCGCCAGTTCCCAAGTCTAGCGTCAGTGGTTCTGTCTTGTACTTTCCAATTCCTTAGTTCCCTGTTTGTCACACTAATGGAAATATTAATAGCAAAGGTGTTTGTCATTATCAAAACTAGGAAAACTGAGGAAGGGAACTAGGTAGGGAACTGGAGTTCCCAAAAGTTCACTTCCTAACACTTTCCATTATCCATTAAGATGGATAGAGGAAGAGCCAGCACAGACACACAATCGCAAGTAAAAGAAAAAATAGAGCACCAGTTAAAGATAAAACAGAGAGAGATCAGGAGGTTCGGGGGGTAGAGTATCAAGTTCAGCCAGTCAAGAATAATGTTTGTAGAAGCAACATCAGAATTAAAATGCAAGTAAGAAAGCAGGGAGTAGGAAGGAAACACCTTGGATTCAGGGAGAGAGGACGCCCATGCCCACATTGAAAGATCAGATGACTGTTCCAAAGAAGACATCCCTCAGTAGTAGTGAGATCCAGATCTCCATCCTAGTTGTAGATCCAAGCCTTCAAGCGGCAGATCAAGTTGGGGAGTGTTAGGAAACGGAACTCAGGAACCTCAGTTCCCATGAGAGTTCATTTCCTCAGTTTCTCTACTTTTGAAGATGACAAATACTTTGATACTAATGTTTTATCTCAAATATGTGTTTAAAGGAACCACAGGACAATTGCTGAAACCATGGAAGCCAAACAAGATAAAGAAATCAAACAAGCAAGTCAAAGGAACCCAAAAGTGCCCAGAAATGCAACACGTGACTTTGCTTTTCCCGATGAAGCTGGGAACACAGAACCTCAGACAAAAGATGGTGAAAACGACTTGAGCAAAGCTTCTAAAGCCTGCCAGCATCCAAAGGAAAGCTCCAAGATGTCTAGAACGCTGAACCTCAGACAAAGGTTGCTGAAAGCGACATGTCACAAGGATGTCACCATCCAGAGGATAGTTCCAAAGTGTCTAGGTTGCTGAACCTTGGACGAAAGGAGTTGGACAACGACATGACAGACTTGCCTGAAGCAGTTGACCAACCAATGTGGATTCTGAGTTGCCTAGGTTGTTGGTACATGTCTAAGTCAGCGTGAATCAAGGATTACCACACAACCTAGGTCAAGCTTACTCTGTGGGAACCAAGAGAAGATCCAACCTCGAGGATCCACTATATAAGGAAGATAAGCTCCGCTGTTATCTTCAAGCACTACAACAAGAATCACACTTCATAGAAAACATCATAGCGTGAGCTCTCAATCAGATCGTCAACTGAAACCAAGATCAAGAGGAACCAGTCAAGAAATCTGAGAGCTGTGTGCTAGTTCCTGTGACTGTAAGTGAGTTAGTTCCTTAGTGCTTAGGACTGCTTCTTGGATTGATGATACTTTCTGTTAAGTATATCTAGGATTGTCTAACTGTGTGTAAGACAAAGAAACTATGTGTTTGTTCCTAGAGTAATCTGTAACCGAATTGATAAGAAATCAAGAAGTAGACCTTGAAATCCTTTCGAAAGAAAGATAGTGGTTTTTATCCTAGACTGTTAGTTGGCAATCAAAGGTTTCCACTATAAGGAACTTGTTCATTTATATTTGATTGTTTATTTTCGCTGCGAAGGGAACTGTAATCTGTATTCTTAGTTCCCTTGTTCTTAATCTAACAATCACGATCCTACAATTGGTATCAGAGCAGGAAAAACTCTAGATCTTTGTTTAAGTTTGCAGATCTAAGATGTCTCAGTCAAGCAAGTTTGAGCTCAGAATCTCCACCAACAAACCACATCTTCGAAAGAAGGGAGAAGAAACATGGTGGGCCAAGTGCATGGAAAGCCACATAAAGACCAATGACTACCAATGATGGAGGATAGTCGAGAATAGAGATGGCCATGTCGATCTCAACCAAAAGGAAGAAGATTGGAAACCTGAGCACTATGTCATCATGGAAAAGAACGCCAAGGCTAGACAATTCATTCTCAATGGACTGGATAGAGAAGATATGGACAAAGTCATAAGAATCAAGACGGCGAAAGAAATGTGGCAAGCACTCAAGGACATGCATGAAGGAAGTGAGGAACTACAACAAAGCCGGAAGTTTGCTTTAGAAGGAGAATACCACACATTCAAAATGATGGAAACTGAAACCATCTCTGAGTACTACTCTTGCTTCAATAGGCTCATTGGAATGCTAACAGCGGCTGAGGTCACCCTTGATGAAGTCTCCAAATCACTGGTGGTCATCAATGGACTTAACTCTAAGTTCACCCTCATCAAAGGAATCATGAAGAACACCCCAGGTATCCAATCTCTTCCCTTGACTCAAATCATAGGGAAACTGGAGGTTGAAGAAGGAGAACACACCAAAGTCAATACTGACAAGAAACTGGAGAAAGGAATTGCCCTCAAAATCTCCAAGGCCTTATCAAGGCTTGAGATGGAACAGGAGAACTCAGACCTAGAAGATGAGGAGGACGAACTTACAACTCTCTTCACAAAGAACATCAAAAAATTCTTTGTGAAGGGAAAATTCCAAAAAGGTAGTTGATACGAATCGAGTAGGGCTCGACTCGTCTCGCGCACGGATCTAGATCAAGGAATTCACCGTATCGCCAATTGGTTGTGTTTGGATTGATTAGGGATAAATTGTGTTTGATTTGTAACAAGAACAGATGACGTTGAGGCCAATGGGGAGGAGTAAAACTCAACTGCAAAGCTTGGCTTAATTTCAACGTAATTAAAATGAAGTACAAGATAGTCTTTTAAAGGCAAATAGATCACCCAAAAACCCTAATGGGCTTGGGCCTAATTCTAGCCAAATGGGCCGGCCCACTCTACAAGAGTTGACACACGTCCGAAATAGAAATGACTGAAATAGAAATACTAAAACTGGAAATAACTAATAATATAGAAATATATAATAAACTGAGCTAAGTACTACTCCAGGGAGGATGCCATGGTCTTGGTTGACTCAGCCCCTTAGTGAACCATCTGATGGCGGGCCAGTACCGCATCATTCTCCCTTCCTTAGAATCGAAGCATCCCCGCTTCGAACATGTACGGGCAAGGGTGAACAGACGATGAACGAAGGGAGGGACGTCCAACACCATGGAATCTATCGAAGCGAGTGCTGAGATCACCAGAGGTAGCGGTTGGGTGTTCGCTGGCTCCAAAGGCTCGGTGTCGGTCACGATCGTGGGCTCCCAAGCATACCATTCGCCGTCCTCGGGATATATATCATAGACTGGCAGCGCATCCTCGACATAGTCATCATAGACGGGCTGCGCATCCTCGGGGTATGCATCAAAGACGGGCGATGTGTCCTCAGGATAGTCATCATAAATGGGTGGCGCATCCTCGTCGTAAATGAGAATGCAATGCATGCTCCCAAACAATTAAAATAGTTGGACCTGCTGATGGGCCCACTTGATTTTAGTGAACCGGCCCACTTGAATGACTGTTTGCAGACTCCCTCTTGAATCCCTAGTTGCTTAGTAGCAAAGGGCCGCCGCCAGCAACTAATTAGCAAATGAGGATTTGCTAATTAATTGTGTTCTTAGCAGTGATGTCACGACCAAACAATGACGAACATGAATTGGCTGAACTCAGGACAAATCTGCAGAGGGGAAGTACTTGCTCGTCAATGGCGGACTTCATGACTGGGACCGATCGGAGAGGGGCACCAGAGGACAGGTCAGGCAGCGCGGGATGCGGGAGAAGAAACTGGATGGGAGACACAACACCGATCGGCACAAGGCTGTCGATGATGAGATCGAACGGATGCTGGGAAGGAGGAGACGAGATGGAACAGGGGATGATGGCGCTGAAGATCGGAACAACGGCGGCGATGAAGATGGAGGATCTGCGATCTGCCCCCCTGATCCGGCGATGATGAATGGCGGATTTTGAGATCGAATGGTGGATCGACGATGCGACGATGATGCGCAGATCCGGCGGTGTGATGTTGGAGAAGATCGTCTCCGCAGTGGTGGATCTGAGCGGTGCTGATGATGATGCGGTAGGGGTTCTGCAGATCCGAAATTGGTGTTCGATCAAAGGGGTGAATTTGTTCGATCGTTGTTGATGAACGATGATGATGATGACTGGGCGTGATGAACAGTGGGTTGAAGTTCGGAAATCAGAACAATGAATTGGTGATAATCGGACGATGGGGGTGGCGACTCGGGGTGGCTCGATCGACTGGCGCTCTGATACCAGTTGATACGAATCGAGTAGGGCTCGACTCATCTCGCGCACGGATCTAGATCGAGGAATTCACCGTATCGCCAATTGGTTGTGTTTGGATTGATTAGGGATAAATTGTGTTTGATTTGTAACAAGAACAGATGACATTGAGGCCAAGGGGAGGAGTAAAACTCAACTGCAAAGCTTGGCTTAATTTCAACGTAATTAAAATGAAGTACAAGAGAGCCTTTTAAAGGCAAATAGATCACCCAAAAACCCTAATGGGCTTGGGCCTAATTCTAGCCAAATGGGCCGGCCCACTCTACAAGAGTTGGCACACGCCCGAAATAGAAATGACTGAAATAGAAATACTAAAATGGGAAACATACTAAAACTGGAAATAACTAATAATATAGAAATATATAATAAACTGAGCTAAGTACTACTCCAGGGAGGACGCCATGGTCTTGGTTGACTCAGCCCCTTAGTGAACCATATGATGGCGGGCCAGTACCGCATCAGCAGTTCCTCTCACAATGGACCAAGAAGAGATCTCAAAGATATCTCTTGCTATGAGTGCAAAGAGAAGGGGCACTACGCTAAGAGCTGTCTCAACAAAGAAGACTCCAAAGAAGATGAAAGACCTCAAAGAAAAAAGGATCTTGTGGCCTCATGGGGAGAAGACTCAGATGAGGAACTAGATCTGAGAGGATTCTCTGGAGGAAGATGCCTCATGGCAAAAGGAGATCCAAGCAACTCAGAAGATCTTGAGGTAACTTCTGATGACTTTTTAAAAACTCTAGTTGATTGTGACAAGAAACAACTTCTAAAGATCATAAAAAATCTAGGGAAGGAAACTAGTGTTCTTCAACAAAAACTTGATGATTGTGAAGATGAGATTGTTTGTTTAACTGTTGAGAACTTTGTGTGGAGTAAGAAACTTGAAGAAACTGAGAAGGATATCGCTGAAACTCACTCTAAACTCATGGAACTTAGGAATGTGCATGCTAGTTCCCTTAAAATTTGCCAATCTTGTAGTGAGTCTAAGACAAAATCTGTTAAAGTTTCTATGCATAATAACCTACCTGGAAATGTTTTGCTTCAATCTATAATTGATAGGTTAGATATTCTCACTGATTCTATAAATGAAAAAACAATTAATCAAACTGTCTTTGTGAAACAACGTCATGGAGTTGGATATATTAACAACAAGATCAATGATGATGCTGAAAATGAAAAGGTTAGACGTGAACTTGTTGAGATGAATGAGAACCTCAGTACTTCTCTTGCGACTTCTCGAGATAGGAATCAATTCCTATTAGAGAAGATCATGGTTCTTGAGAACAAGGCTGAGGTTGCCAAGCTTCTCAAAGAAAGTTCTGAAAGTCCAAAAAGGGACCCTAAGACCTCTGAGAGGGAACCTAAGGGAAAGGAGAAAGTTTCTCCTAAAGACAAGTGGTTCACTAATTCTTTTGCTCACAAGAGGAACGTGGACATGGCTCATGGTAAGGTTAGAAATAATGTTGATTTCAATAAAAGAAAAAATGAAAAACCTTTTAGGTCAGGAAAGGGAAAATATGGTCATGTTGTGTACAATCGTCTGTGTTTCTATTGTGGTAAGAATGGTCATTACAACACTAAGTGTCCTAAGAAAAGGAACTATGATAATGAGAAAAGTGCATACTACCATGAAAGGAACCAGTTCTCTTGTCATTCATAGACTCGCAATAATAGTTCACATGCTAATCCCCCCAGTAAAGCCAAGCTTCACTGGGTTCAGAAATCATAGTTTCCTTGTGTGCAGAAAAAAAAGAGGCAACCTCAACTATGGTACATTGACAGTGGTTGCTCATTCCATATGACCGGAAGAAGAAATCAAATGACCTCTCTTCAACCTCTCCAAGGAGGGAACATCTCTTTTGGAGACAAAAGCAAAGGAAAAATTTGTGGAATAGGAACTGTGAATCTCAATGACCACATTAAGGTAAACAAAGTCCACCTTGTTGATAATATTGGTTTTGATCTATTTAGTGTGTCACAGCTGTGTGATCAAGGAGACAATGAAGTTAGATTCAAATCAAATGAATGCACTGTCCTTGACTCCTCGGGACAAATCATCTTAAAAGGTAAAAGGTTCAACAACGTGTATGTTGTTGACCCATCCTTCGTTCCCAAGGAGAAACTCTGTATCTCAACTGTGAATGATCAAACGGACTTGTGGCATCAACGTCTTGGTCATGCTAGCACTAAATTGATCCAAAAGCTACACTCAAAGGAGCTAGTCAGAGGCCTCCTAAAGTTAAGTGGCAAATCTGAGGAACCATGCTCAGACTGTGTAAGAGGGAAACAAGCTCGGAGTTCCTTCTGTAGGATCGAGATTGTTAGACAAATAACTAAGGAACTAAGAATAGCAATTCTCAGTTCCCTTCGCATCGGAATTTAAACAATCAAGCACAAATGAATAAGTTCCTTATAGTGGAAACCTTCGATTGCCAACTAGCAATCTAGGATAAAAACCACTACCTTTCTTTCGAAAGGATTTCAAGGTCTACTTCTTGATTTCTTATCTCTTTTGGTTACAGCTTATCCTAGGAACAAACACACAGTTTCTTTACCTTACACACAGTTAGGTAATCCTAGATAACTTAACACAATCAATAATCAATCCAAGAAACAGACCTTAGCACCTAGGAACTATCTCACTTACAGTCACAGGAACTAGCACTCAGCTCTTCGGTTCCTTGACTGGTTCCTCTTGATCTCAGTTTGCGTTGATGATCTTGTTTGAAGCTTCACACTTTGATGTTTGCTATGGAGTGTGATTCTATTGTGAATGCTTGAAGATAACCTTTGAGTTAGTCTTCCTTTTATAGTGGATTCTTCGCAGCTTGATCTTCTCTTGGTTCCCACAGATCGAGCTTGCCCTAGGATGTGCGGTTGTCCTTGATCCACGCTGTCTTTGACATATACAAACAACCTAGGCAGCTCAGAATCCTTCTAGGTTAGTCAACTACTTCAGCCAAGTCGTTCTCCAGCTTCCTTCTTTTGAGGTTCGACAATCTGGGCACTTTGGAACTGTCTTCTGGACAGCGACAGGTTCCATGACAAGTCGCTTTCACCTTTCTCTGTCCGAGGTTATGTGTTCTAGGCGTCTTGTTATTTTGTTCTAGACAATGGCAGACGTTGGAAGCTTCGCACAAGTCATTTTCAACTTTCTCTTGTCCGAGGTTGGTGTTCCCAGATTTCTCGGGAAGCGCAACATCACATGTTGTATTTCTGGGCACACTTGGGTTCCTTCCTTTGGCTTGCTGCTTGGTTCTCTTGTCCTGTTTGGCTTCCATGCTTTCGGTAATTGTCATATGGTTCCTTAACACACATCTTTGAGATAAAACATTAGTATCAAAATATTTGTCATCTTCAAAAGTAGAGAAACTAAGGAAAGGAACTCGCAGGGGAACTAAGGTTCCAGAGTTCCATTTCCTAACAATTTCCCCCTTTTTGATGATGACAAATATAAGGAACCTGGCAACATAATAGGACTTTGAATTTCATGAGACCAGTTGAATTTAAGGGATTTACAATGTTGTAAAATAATGAGAGAACATTCAATGGTTGCAAATTCCCCCTAAGCAGATGAACAAGTTTATTCGAATTCCCCCTTAGAAGTAGAACGAGTTCAGAGTTCCTATTGGCCCAATAGTTTCCAAAGTTCAAGGTTCCTATCCTTCTTCCCCCTTTGGACATCATCGAAAAGATCAGTTGACATGTTAAGAACAAATATCAAAGGAAATAAACAATTACGTCAAACCCACAACAGAAACCATAATAGAAATTTGAGGCAAAGACAAATCATTCATAGAGACGTAGCCAAAAGTAGTCATTAAACTTAATAAAATCTTAACATTGTTCAGATGAAGACAAACTACGAAGCATCACAAAACAACCTACAAAGACAACAATATAAGCAACCTTTAAAGAGGACAACAAATGGATAGAAGAGGGTAGTAGGATCCTAGGGAAGCTACTAGCACACTGTGAGGCTACAACACTGGGAACCATGAGAAGCGTTCCTATGGCAGAGCAGTGGCCTCCTCTTCGTCAGCCTTGTTGTCGTCAGTTCCTTCATTTTGGCCCGTGGCTTGATTTGCGCCGGTTGCATCTTCCCAAGTTTTCTGTAGTACCTCCACCAGACTTGAGACTGCAGTGCTCATCTTTACCAACTCATTTACTTGATCACGGAGAGCGACCGTGAGGACAGTCGAGCCTCCCGTGATGTCCTTTTCAATACGATCCAGAGCAGAGAGGATCGCAGAGGAGTCTTGAGAGGGGTTGAGCAGTGGTAGGGAACTTGAAGGGGCCTGGGAACTGGCCTTGGCTTTGGGCAGTTCTTCCTGAGGGTCAGAGAGAGGGACTTGGGGATCTTTTGTCTTGAGTTTCCGGACAGTGGTCATGGTGAGAAGCTTGCTGTAGACAGTTTCAGGCAAATCATCCGGGTACTGGTGAAGCAGGGAGAGAAGATTTTTGATGAGATGGGGAAAGGGCAGGGCATGAGATTCATGGGACTGGTAGAACTGCATGTGAGCCAACACTATGCGGGAGAGATCAACTTGTGCACCAGACAACACTTTATCCAGGAGGATAGCATCCGTGATGAGAACTGTATTCCGGTGCTCTTGCCTGGGTACTAGGTTTCGGATGATCCAGAAATGCAAAAGCTTGTTGGCGATGGAGAGATCCTTAGTTTGCAGGGTTGAGGGGTAGTCACCGTCGTAGAGTTTCCTCACTACTTCACCCTTGGGCTTGTAACCCTTTCCTTTGGGCCACGTCTTTTTCTGATGCAGTATGTCAAACCCAGATCTGGACTCGATCCCAAGAGCAGACGCGATGAGGTTGGGGGACAGGGGATACATGGTTCCCTTCCACTGGAATATGGCGTCGTTGCAGGGAGAGTTATCTTTGGCGGGCACAAAGGTGAGAGACTGATAGAACAGACAGACTACTTCATCAGAGGCGGAGAAGGGCTCGACCAAGAGCTCATCCCATCCTTGGTATTGCAGCAGAGAATGAAACTCACTGAGGGCTTCGCTGAACAGTTCCTCATCTTCTTCTTCGAGAGTTTGGGTCCAAAATTCCTTGCCGATGATGAGTGGCTTAAGAATCTTCCTCTTGGAGAAGGAGGAGGAGACTTGCCCGAGCGAGGAAGAGGAGAGGGTGAGGGATTTGGTTCTTTTTGAGGGTTTCTGCTCTTTGGATGGAGGGTCATATGGAACCAAAGCTTGGGAACTTCTTTTTCGTTGTTGCAGCCTTGTGGCAACAGAGGGACCAGGTTTGGAGATGGGTTTAGACTTAAGGCTAGCAGGTGAGGGCTCTGGGCTGAGGATCTCCTGGGTGGTCTTATATGGGGAGGATTCATGGGATCCTCCTTCCGAGACATATTTTGTAGCCGATGCAGGAGTGATTTCCTTCACTTTCTCCTCAGCTTTTGCCTTAGTTTTCTCCTCAATTTTATTCTCAGGTTGGGGATTTTGAGAGGTGGTGACAATAATGGGCTGGGTAGACGAGGCGGCCTTCTTTTCTCTGAAGGCCTTGAGAAGGGAAGCTTCTTCTTCGTCTTGGATCAAGTTAGGGTTAGGGTTCTTGTCAGCCATTTTTTGAGGAGCTAGGTTTCGTGTTTTTGAGAGAGAGATAGAAAATAAGAGGAAATGGAGAAGTCTGGTGTAATGCTTGGATCAACAGGGCACCCTTTAAAGACGGATTAAGGGCTGAAGGGACCGTTGGGAGAAATCTGGCCGTTGAGGAGATCATGGAAGATCTGGGGCATTGAAGGCGGTTGCAGCTTTTCCGAATAGTCAAAAGCAATTCAAAAAATTACCCATTCAGAGAGGGAGGCTCTGTACTGACGAGACGTGACTGTTTTCTGCAGATTTGCCATAAATATCGTCTTGGGAGGTGCCGAACTAGCCGTTGGAAGAGCATTTCATCCTGGTTCCTTTCTGGCGATATATTTAGTGTGCTAGAGGGATATATGTGAACTCTGATGTGGGTTTAAAACATGGAACCGAGAAGTACGTTCCCATACAAGGAATCAAGTATGCCATTTATCGCATTGCACAATAATTTCTAGAGAGGGTTTAAGAAATGGATCATAGGGAATTAAATTGAGCAATGAGGCAAGGAGGGTCATAGTACACAATCATTATTTCGGCTTGTATTGTTGGGTTAGAATATGATCAGATTGTGACTTTTGGGCCAAAAAAGAAACTTGAACAATGAAAGAGTTGAAAGAGCAATGAGGACCAAAGGATACGAACTATAAAAACTTATCCAAGCCTTTTTAAGAAACCATTATGGAAAAGAGGGTTTGTAGCAAAAGATATAACACAGAGATATCAAGACTCAACAAGTGAAAGATCTTAAACTAGTCAATCAGGGGAGCTGGAAAGGGACCTTTAAACTAAGGTCACTGCTAGGTTATAGGAATCATTCCTAGTTCCAATCTAAGGTTCTCGAAGGGAACTCTATTGAAGGCTTTGGTGAATATATCTGCAACCTGATCTTCAGTTCTACAAAATTTCATAATGATGTTTCCCTTCTCAATATGATCTCTAAGAAAATGATGTCTTATGTCTATATTCTTGGTCCTAGTATGATGCACATGATTCTTAGAAATGTTTATAGCACTGGTGTTATCACAAAGAATGGTGAGGGGACCATAAGACATACCAAAATCCGCGAGTTATTGCTTTAGCCAGAGAAGTTGGGAACAGTAGGAGGCAGCAACGATGTACTCGGATTCTGTGATGGAGAGAGAGACTGCGACTTGTTTCTTTGAGCCCCATGACACAATGCAAGGGCCTAGGAACTGTGCCATTCCAGAGGTGCTCTTCCTATCCACCAAGTATCCAGCATAATCAGCATCAGTGAAACCCATCAGCTCAAAGGGACATTCTTTGGGGTACCAAATGCAGAGTGAATGAGTTCCCTTGAGATATCGGAGTATTCTCTTCACAGTAGCCAAGTGGGTTTCTCTTGGACAAGATTGGAACCTGGCACACAATCCAACAGCAAAAACAATGTCTGGGCGACTAGCGGTTAGATACATGAGTGAGCCTATCATACCTCTATAGAGTTTCTCTTCCACTGGAGGACTTGAGTGGTCCTTGTCCAAGTGAGCAATGGTGGAAATAGGAGTGGAGAGAGGCTTGCATGAATCCATTTTGAACTTTTTTAGTAGTTCCCTGACATACTTCTGTTGGTGAATTTGTATGCCATCTTTCTTTTGGGTGATTTGCAATCCGAGGAAGAAGGTGAGTTCCCCAATTAGGCTCATTTCAAATTCACTGCTCATCAAGTCTTTGAACTTGTCTACAAGGGACATATTAGTGGAACCAAAAATGATATCATCGACATAAATTTGAACTACTAAGATGTTACCTTATTCTTCTAGGATGAAGAGAGTCTTATCAATGACTCCATGCCTGTAGCCATTTGAGAGTATGAACTGGGCAAGACGATCATACCAAGCTCTGGGAGCTTGCTTGAGGCCATACAATGCTTTATCTAGAAAGTAGACATGGTCGGGATGATCATCGTCTTCAAAGCCAGGTGGTTGCTTGACATAGATTTCCTCTTGAAGGATTCCATTGAGGAAGGCAGTCTTTACATCCATTTGGAACAGTTTGAACCCTTTGTGTGATGCGAAAGCAATCAACAGCCTTATCGCTTCAATCCTTGCCACTGGAGCATAGGTTTCATCATAGTCGATGCCTTCTTGTTGATTATATCCTTGAGCAACAAGCCTTGCTTTGTTCCTTATTACAGCTCCTGTATCATCTAGCTTGTTTTTGAAAACCCATCTAGTTCCTATGATACGTTTGTCCTTGGGGCGGGGAACTAGATGCCATACTTTGTTCCTTTCAAACTGATGAAGCTCTTCTTGCATAGCTTGGATCCAGTCTGCATCCTTCAGTGCCTCACCTATGTTCTTTGGTTCCACAATAGACAGAAAGGCATTGAAGGCAAAGAAGGTTAGATGTTCGAACCTGACTGGAGGCTTGATGGTTCTTCTTTCTCTGTTGGGAGCTAGAGCATTTGATGTGGAGACATTTTGAGTTGAGTATTCAGCTTCAACTTCCTGGTTGAGATCACCTTCTCCATTGAAGATCATGTGAGAGGATGAATTGTTGATGTCTCCACAGATATTGTCGTCATGTCCATGGTTCCCAGAGATGGATTGTTGTTCATTATCCATGGGAACTGGTAGAGGAGCCAGTGGGGGATTCTGTGTAGCAGGACAGGAACTGGGTGGAGTGACATCTTCATCTAGATCTTCTTGAGGTGGCTTGGGGAACGGATCTTCAAAGGGAGTGGTAGTGTTCTGCACAATTCTTCCAAGTGATTTTTCATTAAAAATAACATGAACACTTTCTTCTAACTTTTTAGTCCTTTTGTTGAAGACTTTGTATGCCTTGCTGCCTGAGGCATATCCAATGAAGATTCCTTCATCACTTCTTGGGTCGAATTTGCCAAGATTGTCCTTCCCATTGTTGTGCACAAAGCACTGGCATCCGAACACCCTCAGATGTGAGATGTTGGGAACTCTTCCTCTAAGGAGTTCATAGGGTGTTTTCTCTGTGATTGGGCGAAGCATGGCTCGATTGATGATGTAGCAAACTGTGTTGATTGCCTCAGCCCAGAATGATTGAGGGAGTCCACTTGAGATGAGCATAGTGCGAGCCATGTCTTATAAAGTTATGTTCTTCCTTTCTACTACTCCATTCTGTTGAGGAGTGTATGGTACAGAGAAGTTGTGATCAATACCATGCTCAGTGCAAAAGGTTAGAAATTCTCCATTTTTGAATTCGGTACCATGGTCAGACCGAATAAAATTGAGTGAGCAATCGAGAGATTTTTCTAACAAAGGAACCAGATCTTTAAAGCGGTCAATGACTTCACTCTTAGATTTTATGAAGATAGTCCAAGTGAAGCGAGAGAAATCATCGACAAAAACAAAGATATACCTGTTTCCTCCTAGGCTTTGAACTCTCATGGGTCCACAGAGATCCATGTGGATGAGTTCAAGGGGCCTTGAGGAGCTTACCATGTTTTTGGACTTGAAGGAACTCCTTGCTTGTTTCCCTTTAACGCAATCTGAGCATGGTTCCGAAGATATACTACTTATCTTTGGAAGGCCTCAGACTAGTTCCTTTGAGTGTAGCTTGTGGATCAGTTTGGTGCTAGCATGACCAAGGCGTTGATGCCACAGTTCTGTTTGATCATTCACGGTTGAAAGGCAGAGTTTCTCCTTGGGAGCATATGATGGGTCAACAATGTACACATTGTTGAATCTTTTGCCTTTTAAGATGATTTGTCCCGAGGGGTCTAGGACAGTGCATTCACTTGACTTGAATCTAACTTCATTGTCTCCTTGATCACACAGCTGTGACACACTAATTAGATCAAAGCCAAGATTATCAACAAGGTGAACTTTATTTACCTTAATGTGGTCATTTAGATTCACAGTTCCTATTCCACAAATTTTCCCTTTGCTTTTGTCTCCAAAGGAGATGTTTCCTCCTTGGATGGGTTGAAGAGAGGTCATTTGATTTCTTCTTCCGGTCATATGGCATGAGCAACCACTGTCAATGTACCATAGTCGAGGTTGCCTCTCTTCTTTCTGCACACAAGGGAACTAAGACTTTTGAACCCAGCGAAGCTTGGCTTTACTGGGGGGATTAGCATTGCGAGTCTGTGAATGACCAGGGAATTGGTTCCTTTTGTGGTAATAAGCTCTTTTCTCATTTTCAAAGTTCCTTTTCTTAAGACAGTCAGTGTTATAATGACCATTTTTACCACAGTAATAGCATAAGCGATTGTAAACAACATGTCCATACTTTCCTTTTCCTGGCCTTAAAGGTTTTTCAGTTTTTCTTTTATTAAAATCAACATTGTTTCTAACCTTACTATGAGCCATATCAACATACCTTTTGTGAGCAAGGTAATTAGTGAACCATTGGTCTTCAGGAACCATCTTTTCTTTTCCCTTAGGTTCCTTCTTAGGACTCCGAGAGCTTTCATTAAGACGTTTGGCAACCTCAGCCTTGTTCTCAAGAACCATGATCTTCTCTGATAGGAATTGATTCCTATCACGAGAAGTGGCAAGAGCAGTGCTGAGGTTCTCATTCATCTCAACAAGTTCTCGCCTAGCTTTTTCATCTTCAGCATCATTGTTCCCTTTGTTATTGACATATCCTATTCCATGACGTTGTCTCACAAAAACAGTTTGATTTATCGTTTTTTCATTTATGGAGTCAGTGAGAATGTCTAACCTATCAATTATAGATTAAAACATGTCATTTCCAGGTAGGTTATCATGCAAGGGAACTTTGACAGAATCTATGCTAGTTTCATCACAAGATTTGCAGATTTTAAGGTGACTAGCATGCATATTTCTAATATCAATGAGTTTGGAATGGGTTTCAGCTAGATCTTTCTCAGTTTCATCAAGTTTCTTACTCCAAACAGAATTCTCAACAGTCAAGCAAGTAATTTCGTCTTCACAATCATCAAGTTTTTGTTGAAGGGAACTGGTTTCCTTTCCTAGTTTCTTTATGATCTTAAGAAGTTGTTTCTTATCACAATCAACTAGAGTTTTTAGGAAATCGTCAGAAGTTACCTCAAGGTCTTCTGAGTCGCTTGAATATCCTTTTGCCATGAGACATCTTCCTCCAGAGAAACCACTCAGATCCAGTTCCTCATCTGAGTCTTCTCCCCATGATGCCACGAGAGCCTTCTTTCTCTGAGGTCTTTCATCTTCTTTGGAGTCTTCCTTGTTGGGATAGTTCTTAGCGTAGTGCCCCTTTTCTTTGCACTCGTAACAGGAGACTTCCTTGAGATCTCTTCTTGGTCCATTGTCGGAGGAATTGTCCTTTTGGAACCTTCCTTTCACAAAGATTTTTTTGATGTTCTTTGTGAAGAGGGCTGTTAGTTCGTCCTCCTCTTCTTCTAGGTCTGAGTTTTCTTGCTCCATTTCAAGCCTTGAGAAGGCTTTGGAGATCTTGAGAGCAATTCCTTTCTCTAGTTTTTTGTCGGTATTGGCTTTGGTATGCTCTCTTTCTTCAACCTCCAGTTTCCCTATGACTTGAGTCAAGGGAAGAGATTGGATGCCTGGAGTGTTCTTCATGATTCCCTTGAGAATGGTGAATTTGGAGTTGAGTCCATTGATGACCACCAGGGACTTGGAAACTTCATCAAGGTCGACTCCCGCCGCTGTTAGCTTTCCAACCAGTCTATTGAAGCGGGAGTAATACTCTGAGATGGTCTCAGTTTCCATCATTTTGAAGGTGTGGTATTCTCCTTCCAAAGCAAACTTTCTGCTTTGCTTTAGTTCATCACTTCCTTCATGCATATCCTTGAGTGCCTTCCACATCTCCTTTGCCGTCTTGATGCCTATGACATTGTCCATGTCCTCTCTGTCCAATCCATTGAGGATGAACTGCCTGGCCTTGACATTCTTTTCCATGATGACATAGTGTTCTGGTTTCCAGTCTTCTTCCTTCATGGTAAGATCGACATAGCCATCTCCATTTTCGACTATCCTCTAGTATTGGTAGTCGTTGGTCTTAATGTGGCTTTCCATGCACTTTTCCCACCATGTTTCTTCTCCTTTCTTTCGGAGATGTGGCTTGTTGGTGGAGATTCTGAGCTCAAACTTGCTTGGTTGAGACATGATCTGCAAACTTAACAAAGATCTAGAGCTTTTCCCGCTTTAATACCAATTGTAGGATCGAGATTGTTAGACAAATAACTAAGGAACTAAGAATAGCAATTCTCAGTTCCCTTCGCAGCGGAATTTAAACAATCAAGCAGAAATGAACAAGTTCCTTATAGTGGAAACCTTCGATTGTCAACTAGCAATCTAGGATAAAAACCACTACCTTTCTTTCGAAAGGATTTCAAGGTCTACTTCTTGATTTCTTATCTCTTTTGGTTACAGCTTATCCTAGAAACAAACACACAGTTTCTTTACCTTACACACAGTTAGGTAATCCTAGATAACTTAACACAATCAATAATCAATCCAAGAAACAGACCTTAGCACCTAGGAACTATCTCACTTACAGTCACAGGAACTAGCACTCAGCTCTTCGATTCCTTGACTGGTTCCTCTTGATCTCAGTTTGCGTTGATGATCTTGTTTGAAGCTTCACACTTTGATGTTTGCTATGGAGTGTGATTCTATTGTGAATGCTTGAAGATAACCTTTGAGTTAGTCTACCTTTTATAGTGGATTCTTTGCAGCTTGATCTTCTCTTGGTTCCCACAGATCGAGCTTGCCCTAGGATGTGCGGTTGTCCTTGATCCACGCTGTCTTTGACATATACAAACAACCTAGGTAGCTCAGAATCCTTCTAGGTTAGTCAACTACTTCAGCCAAGTCGTTCTCCAGCTTCCTTCTTCCGAGGTTCGACAATCTGGGCACTTTGGAACTGTCTTCTGGACAACGACAGGTTCCATGACAAGTCGCTTTCACCTTTCTCTGTCCGAGGTTATGTGTTCTAGGCGTCTTGTTGTTTTGTTCTGGACAATGGCAGACGTTGGAAGCTTCGCACAAGTCGTTTTCAACTTTCTCTTGTCTGAGGTTGGTGTTCCCAGATTTCTCGGGAAGCGCAACATCACATGTTGCATTTCTGGGCACACCTGGGTTCCTTCCTTTGGCTTGCTGCTTTGTTCTCTTGTCCTGTTTGGCTTCCATGCTTTCGGTAATTGTCCTGTGGTTCCTTAACACACATCTTTGAGATAAAACATTAGTATCAAAATATTTGTCATCTTCAAAAGTAGAGAAATTGAGGAAATGAACTCGCAGGGGAACTAGGTTCCAGAGTTCCATTTCCTAACACCTTCAAATCCAAGAATATGGTAAGTTCCTCAAGGCCCCTTGAACTCATTCACATGGACCTTTGTGGACCTATGAGAGTTCAAAGCCTAGGAGGAAACATGTATATTTTCGTTCTTGTCGATGACTTCTCTCGTTTTACTTGGACTATTTTCATAAAATCTAAGAGTGAAGTCATTGGACGATTTAAGGATCTGGTTCCCATGTTAGAAAAATCTCTCGATTGTTCCATCAATTCTATTCGTTCTAACCATGGTACTGAGTTCGAAAATGGAGAATTTCTAACCTTTTGCAGTGAGCATGGCATTGATCACAACTTCTCTGCACCATACACTCCTCAACAAAATGGAGTAGTGGAAAGGAAGAATAGAACCTTAGAAGACATGGCTCGAACTATGCTCATCTCAAGTGGACTCTCTCAATCATTCTGGGCTGAGGCAATCAACACAGCCTGCTACATCATCAATCGAGCTATGCTTCGCCCAATCACAGAGAAGACTCCCTATGAACTTCTAAGAGGAAGAGTTCCCAACATCTCACATCTTAGGGTGTTCGAATACAAATGCTTTGTGCATAACAATGGAAAGGATAATCTTGGTAAATTCGACCCAAGGAGTGATGAAGGGATCTTCATTGGATATGCCTCAAGTAGCAAAGCATACAAGGTCTTCAACAAAAGGACTAAAAAGGTAGAAGAAAGTGTTCATGTTGTTTTTAATGAGAAATCACTTGGTAGAAATATGCAGAACACCACCAGTCCCTTTGAAGATCCATTTCCCAAGCCACCTCAAGAAGATCCAGATGAAGACATCACACCTCCCAGTTCTTACCCAGCTGCACAAATTGTTCCGCCAATTCCTCCACCAGTTCCCATGGACAATCAACAACAATCCATCTCTGGGAACCATGAACATGAAGATAATACCTGTGGAGACATCAATAATTCATCCTCTCACATGTTCTTCAATGGAGAAGGTGATCCCAACATAGAAGTTGAAGCTGAATGTTCAAATCAAAATGCCTTCACATCAAATGCTCTAGCCCCCAATAGAGAAAGAAGAACCATCAAGCCTCCCGTTAGGTTCCAACATCTAACCTTCTTTGCTTTCAATGCCTTTTTATCTATTGTGGAACCAAAGAACATAGGTGAAGCACTGAAGGATGTAGACTGGATCTAAGCCATGCAAGAAGAACTTCATCAGTTTGAAAGAAACAAAGTATGACATCTAGTTCCCCGCCCCAAGGATAAGCATATCATAGGAACTAGATGGGTTTTCATAAACAAGCTCGATGACTCAGGAGCTGTAATTAGGAACAAAGCAAGGCTTATTGCTCAGGGATACAATCAACAAGAAGGAATCAACTATGATGAAACCTATGCTCCAGTGGCAAGGATTGAAGCAATAAGGCTGTTGATTGCCTTCACATCACACAAGGGTTTCAAACTATTCCAAATGGATGTAAAGACCGCCTTCCTCAATGGCATTCTTTAAGAGGAAGTCTATGTCAAGCAACCACCTGGTTTTGAAGACATTGATCATCCAGACCATGTCTATTTCCTAGACAAAGCCTTGTATGGTCTCAAGCAAGCCCCTAGAGCTTGGTATGATCGTCTTGCCCAGTTCCTACTCTCCAATGGTTACAGGCGTGGCATCATTGACAATACTCTCTTCATTCTAGAAGAAGAAAGTAACATCTTAGTGGTTCAAATCTATGTTGATGATATCATTTTTGGTTCCACTAATCTGTCCCTTGTAGATAAGTTCAAAGACTTGATGAGCAGTGAATTTGAAATGAGTCTAATAGGGGAACTCACCTTCTTCCTCGGATTGCAAATATCCCAAAAGAAAGATAGCATACAAATTCACCAACAAAAGTATGTCAGGGAACTGTTGAAAAAGTTCAAAATGGAGTCCTGCAAGCCTCTCTCTACTCCCATCTCTACCATCGCCCATTTGGACAAAGATCACTCAAGTCCTCTTGTGGAAGAAAAGCTCTATAGAGGTATGATAGGTTCTCTCATGTATCTAACAGCTAGTCGTCCAGACATTGTGTTTGATGTTTGCTTGTGTGCTAGGTTTCAATCATGTCCAAGAGAAACACACTTAGCTGCTGTGAAAAGGATATTCCGATATCTCAAGGGAACTGACTCGTTCTGCATTTGGTACCCCAAAGAGTGTCCCTTTGAGCTGATGGGTTTCACTGATGCTGATTATGCTGGATACCTGGTGGATAGGAAGAGTACTTCTGGAATGGCACAGTTCCTAGGCCCTTGCCTTGTGTCATGGGGCTCAAAGAAACAAATCTCAGTCTCCCTCTCCACCACAGAATCTGAATACATTGCAGCCGCCTCTTGCTGTTCCCAACTCTTATGGCTAAAGCAACAACTCACGGATTTCGGTATGTCTTATGGTCCTCTCACTATTCTTTGTGATAATACGAGTGCTATAAACATTTCTAAGAATCATGTGCATCATACTAGGACCAAACACATAGATATAAGGCATCACTTCCTTAGAGATCATGTTGAGAAAGGGAACATCATTATGAAATTTTGTAGAACTGAAGATCAGGTTGCAGACATATTCACCAAAGCCTTGAATAGAGTTCCCTTCGAGAACCTTAGATTAGAACTGAGAATGATTCCTATAAACTAGCAGTTCCTTTAGTTTAAAGTTTCTCTCCGGCTCCCTTGATTGACTAGTTCAGATCTTTTTACTTGTCTTTGTCTTGGAATCTTTGTGTTATCTCTTTTGCAATAGACCCTCATATCCATAATGGTTACTCAAAAAGGCCTTGACAAATTTTTCTAGTCTTCTCCTTGAATGTTCATTTTTCATTAAAATTCAATCATTGTCCAAGTTTCTTTGTTGGCCCAAAAGTCACAATCTGATCATATTCTAACCCGACATTACAAGCCGAAATGATGATTGTGTACTATGACCCTCCCTTGCCTCATTGCACAATCTAATTCCCTATGATCCATCTCTTAACCCTCTTTGGGAATTAGTGTATGATGCGATAAATGGCCTTCCCCGATTTCTTTTATGGGAATGTACTTTCAGGTCCTATGTCCTCAAATCCCCACATCAAAGGTTCCCATATATCCCTCTAGCACACTGGAAAAAAAAATTGCCAGAAAGGAACTAGGTATTGACAACTCTCCAACGGCTCATAGAAACTCGCTCCTCCCAAGACAACATTTACTGCAAATCAACAGCGTCAGATACGTTTGCTCAGCCCTGCACTATTGCCATTTTTGAACACTTGATCTTTGAATTTGTGACCGTTGCAAAGCCGAAAAAGTTGTAAGAAAATTAGTCGTTTCAAATTATCAGAGTTCCCAGAATCTCTCTCTCCAACGGCTTGTTCTCAACGGCTCCAAGCGCTGCTCAAGGGTTATTTAGGGGCTCCTGTTTGCTTAAGCCGAGTACTCTGCTTCCCTTGCTTTCTCTCATTCTCTTGCTCACCTTCTTTTTCTCAACACACAAAACTCCTCAAATGGCCAACAAAGACCTCAACCCTCACCTTGCTCAAGATGAGGAGGAAGTTGCCCTCCTAAGAGCTTTCAGAGAGAAGAAAGCAGCCTCTTCCTCCAAATCCCCTGATCTCACCCCCACAAAAAACCCCATACCCAAGCAAACAGAAGAGGTGGAAAAGGAACTCCATCATGCGTCTGCATCAGCTACTCATACTATCTCTGAGGGCGGTTCCCACGACTCTTCTCTAGACAAGGATACCCTGGAGATTCACAGTTCCGATCCCTCACCTGCTAGCCTCAAATCCAAGCTTGCTCCCTCAGTTGCAACAAGGCTCAAGCTTCGCAAGCGAAGCTCCCAGGCCCTGGTTCCCTTCAACCCTGTCTCCGAAGAGCCGACCCCCTCCAAAAGGCTAAAGTCAGCAGCCCTCTCTTCTTTGTCCACCAAAGTCATAACCTCTACCTCCTCCCTGGGGAAAGTGTCTTCCTCTTTTGCCAAAAGAAAAATTCTGAAGTCTCTCATCAATGGTGAGGAGTTCTGGACCCAGCCCCTAGAGGAAGAAGATGAAGCTCAATTCGGCGAAGCCCTCAGTGAATTTCACTCTCTGCTCCAGTTTTAAGGGTGGGACCAGATATTGGTGGAACCCTTTTCCGTCTCCGATGAAGTGGTGCATCTCTTCTATCAGTCCATGACCTTTGTGCTAGCCAAGATAGACTCTCCCTGCAATGATGCCATCCTTCAATGGAAGGGAACCATGTTTCCCTTGACCCCCATCATCATCGCCTCTGCTTTAGGGATTGAGCACATAACCGGCTTTGGCATTCTGCATCAAAAGAAGACTTGGCCAAAAGGAAAAGGCTACAAAACCAAGACTGCGGTGGTAAGCATGCTCTATGATGGTGACTATCCAAAGAATCTGCTGACTAAGGGGCTTTCTCTGTCCAACAAGCTGCTGCATTTCTGGATCATTAGGAATTTGGTTCCCAAGCAAGAGCATCAAGCCACAGTTCCCATCACTGATGCCATCCTTATGGAGAAAATTCTATATGGGGAACAAGTTGATCTGCCAAAGCTGGTGTTAGCTCATATGCAGTTCTGTCAGTCTCATGAATCCCATGCCCTGCCCTTTCCTCACCTCATAAAAAACCTCATCTCCATGCTTAACCAGTATCCTGCTGACTTCAATGAAACCGATTACAACAAGTTCCTCACCATGGCAACGGTGAGGAAGCTCAAAACCAAATACAATCTAGATGCTCCCTCTGATGTCAAAGCGGAATTGCCTAAGGAAAAGGCAAGTTCCCACGCTACTCCAAGCTCCTTGCCTCCGCTCTACCCCACCCAAGACTCCTCTGCGATCCTTGCCTCACTGGGTCGTATTGAAAAAGCCACCACGGACGGAACCACTGCTATCTCTGGTGCCATCCGTGCTCACGTGACAGAAATGGGGAAGACCAGGAATGCTATATCCGGTCTAATGTGATTCAGCAAACTCTGGAGGCTGCAAATGGAGGAGCTCAAGCGGCCAAAGAAGAGGAAACAGAGGAACAGAAGGATGTTGAAGAGGAGGCCACTGTGCTGCCATAAGAATGTCTCTCTTAGTTCCCAGTGCTATAACATCACAGTGTGCTAGTAGTTCCCTAGGGTTCCACTCCCTCTTCTATCCTTATTTTGTCTATGTCAAGTTGTTTGTGATCGTTTGTTTTTCTTTCCACTATGCATCATGGACAATGTTTTAACTTTAATGATTAATGAACTCTTTTGGGTATGTTTCTAAGGCATCACTTGTCTCTGCCTTCAGTTTCAATTATGGTTACTGTCATGAGTTTAACGCAATTGCATATTTCACATCGACATCCTGCACTTGATAAGTTAATGGATCTTTTCGATGATGTCAAAAGGGGGAAGAATGGATAGAAACCTTGAACTCTTGAAACTACTAGACTTATAGGAAATCTGAACCCGTTCCCTTTCTGAGGGGGAACTCGAATAACTTAGTTTATTTGCTTAGGGGGAATTTGCAACTATTGAATGTTCTCTCATTATGTTATAAAGTTGTAAATCTCTTAGCTCAACTATTCTCATGAATCTCATGTCCTTATTATGTTGCCAGGTTTCTTATATTTGTCATCATCAAAAAGGGGGAAATTGTTAGGAAACGGAACTCAGGAACCTCAGTTCCCATGAGAGTTCATTTCCTCAGTTTCTCTACTTTTGAAGATGACAAATACTTTGATACTAATGTTTTATCTCAAAGATGTGTTTAAAGGAACCACATGATAGTTGCTAAAACCATGGAAGCCAAACAAGATAAATAAACCAAACAAGCAAGTCAAAGGAACCCAGAAGTGCCCAGAAATGCAACACGTGACTTTGCTTTTCCCGATGAAGCTGGGAACACAGAACCTCGGACAAAAGATGGTGAAAGCGACTTGAGCAAAGCTTCTAAAGCCTGCCACCATCCAAAGGAAAGCTCCAAGATGTCTAGAACGTTGAACCTCGGACAAAGGTTGTTGAAAGCGACATGTCACAAGGCTGTCACCATCTAGAGGCTAGTTCCAAAGTGTCTAGGTTGCTGAACCTTGGACGAAAGGAGTTGGACAACGACATGACAGACTTGCCTGAATCAGTTGACCAACCAATGTGGATTCTGAGTTGCCTAGGTTGTTGGTACATGTCTAAGTCAGCGTGAATCAAGGATTACCACACAACCTAGGTCAAGCTTACTTTGTGGGAACCAAGAGAAGATCCAACCTCGAGGATCCACTATATAAGGAAGATAAGCTCCGCTGTTATCTTCAAGTACTACAACAAGAATCACACTTCATAGAAAACATCATAGTGTGAGCTCTCAATCAGATCGTCAACTGAAACCAAGATCAAGAGGAACCAGTCAAGGAATCTAAGAGCTATGTGCTAGTTCCTGTGACTATAAGTGAGTTAGTTCCTTAGTGCTTAGGACTGCTTCTTGGATTGATTATACTTTCTGTTAAGTTTATCTAGGATTGTCTAACTGTTTGTAAGACAAAGAAACTATGTGTTTGTTCCTAGAGTAATCTGTAACCGAAGTGATAAGAAATCAAGAAGTAGACCTTGAAATCATTTCGAAAGAAAGGTAGTGGCTTTTATCCTAGATTGCTAGTTGGCAATCGAAGGTTTCCACTATAAGGAACTTGTTCATTTATATTTGATTGTTTGTTTCCCCTGCGAAGGGAACTGTAATCTGTATTCTCAGTTCCCTTGTTCTTAATCTAACAATCACGATCCTACAGGGAGAACACCCAAGCCCACGTTGGGGAGAAGGTAACCATAGAGGTGGATGAGCAGTGACAAGAGGATGGTCTTATCCTTGAGTTTCTCCCTAAATCTCGCCTTCTCGTCAGAGAGATCGAAGCAAAGCGGAGCGGGTTTGTTTTGCTGAGAATCATTATCAAAAGCATGGTCAATTTGATGGAAGAAGTTGCAACGGGGTGTCAAGATCGTCAAGTTTTGAGACGGCGACCGCTCAACTTCTAGGGTTTTGAGGGTTTGGGGGTGAAACTAGGAGGAGAGCGATTTCATTTTCATTCTAGTAGTATGCTTTTTCTTTTCAACTGCAAGATACTTGATTTCAACTTCCATCTCTGTTTCAATCTCCATATATTTTTTATGCTGCACTTTTATAGATCTCCATAAATTTTCAATTAATCGCGACATATTGTTGATTGTATCAGTGCATGCAATTAGAGACATAAGAACAAAGGTTAACACATTCCATTTATATTGTTAAGAATCAAATACAATATAGATGGACTCCCTAAAAAATTATGTGAAATCAATAACACAAAAATGAAAAAGATTAGTTGTATAAAGAGGTAGGAAAAGAACTTAGTTGCTCTCTTCTACATCTTCCACATATCGGTCTAAATTGATAGCCCCTCCTCCGCTCTGTCACTTGACATTTACGCCTTGCTCTCTAAATGATAAAGATTCAGTTATTTTCCTGCTATCATTCTCTTATCTTCAACTGCAAGATACTTGATTTCAGCTTCCATCTCTATTTCAATCTTTGTGTATTTCTTTTGCTGCACTTTTCCACTTCTCCCTAAATCTGCAATTGATCACTTTATATCATTGATTGTAGCTTCAAGTTCACTAATTGTGGATTTTCCAATACATGAATGTTATGAGCTTATCTCATTCACTTGGCTTCCAAGGTGTCTGACTCACCTTTATCATCCAGAGGTCGGGGGTCTCTGCCCAACAAACAAACTCTACCCAATCAAATTACATCAAATGGACCGATAATTTGCTAATGATAGGACAAATCTAGAAAAGAGTTTTGAAAGTTACTTGGATGACAGGAGAACCCCCATATTAAGGTTTAGAGCACCAAAACTAAATGTTCGAACATATTCCTATTACTCCAACATCAATAATGAAAACAAATGGGAGATCATTGTATTAGAAACAAATACATAATACAGCTGAAAGGATGGACAAAATAAGATTATATATAACACAAATCAAATGATTTTCCCTATATGTACATTGGACTCATACTAGATGTAGTGAATATGAAATCTGGGAAACAGAGACATATATATTATAAAAAAATTGTCCTCATTAAGCAAGATAAAAATGTTTTCATTCCTTTCACTTATCTAAATAATTGATTTATGCACACAAAAAAAGTAGTACTATAAACTGTTTTTTTTTCCGGTAAATTAGGCAACAACAGTCAATATACTAAACCCCACCTTCCATAGACATCAAGAATCAATAATTGCAAAGACAATCAACCAAAATTTAGTCCTTTCTTACATTGACACAAAAATCAAATACAATATAAATGGACTCCCTAAAAAATTAGTGTGAAATAAATAACACAAAAATGAAAAAAGATTAGTTGTATAAAGAGGTACGAAGAAAACTTAGTTGCTCTCTTCTACATCTTCCACATATCAGTCCAAATTGATAGCTTCTCCTTCGCTCTCTCACTTGACACTTCCGCCTTGCTCTCTGAATGATAAAGATTCAGTTGTTTTCCTGCTATCATTCTCTGGTCTTCAACTACAAGATACTTGATTTCAGCTTCCATCTCTGTTTCAATCTCCTTGTATTTCTTCTGCTGCACTTTTACACTTCTCCCTAAATCTTCAATTGATCGCTTCATATCATTGATTGCAGCTTCAAGTTCAATGATTCTGGATTTTCCAATACATGAATGTTATGAGCTTGTCTCATTGACTTGGCTTCCAAGGGGTATGACTCACCTTTATCATCCAGAGGTCGGCGGTCTTTGCCCAACTCACCACTTTTTTTTTATATTCCTACGGGAAACATATGTAAAAGTAAAGATCCATTGTACAAAAAATATGCACATGTATAAAAAAATCTCCTTGTATTTCTTCTACTGCACTTTTACACTTATCACTAAATCTTCAATTGATCACTTTTGTACCAGATGTGGATCACCTTATAATAGATATCATAATCATATAAAATCACATACCGCCATCCTTTTTTGTAGCCCGCTCATCTTCATAACGGGCCATTTGGGGTTTTATCTATGCCTGCTGCTGACCCAATTTCTTTTGTTTCTTGTATATCACCCGTTGCTTTTCCTGCAAAAGAACAACAACAAATTAACTATAATCACCATAACAAAGTGAAGAAACATTAGACACTCTTATATAGAAAAAGGAATATTTACTGAATTACAAATAGCTATCAAGTATCAAGTAGAAACTAATTCCATCCACAAACCAATCATTTCCCTTTTTTCAAATAAGGTTGAACGCATTGCAAATGTCAGAATATGTCTTAAGAAACCGACAAAATGAACTACATTTATAATGTTGACGATTTTCCTCTAGCTAGCAACTTCTTCTATGAATAGGATGCTACTTCAAGGCTATTTATATGATTTCATGGACATATTAGAGCACTACATTTATAATCAAGAATATTTTTATCTACCTATATTTGAATAAAAGTAGAATTTTACCAAAGCATACTGAGTTCTTCATCCCATGCTAATTGAAGCTTTCTATCTTCTTGAAGAAAAGATGACTTCAGTTCTTGCAAGGTGTGGATCACCTTTATCATCCTGAGGTCAAGGGTCTTTGCCAAACTCCCTAATTTTTTTAGATTCATATAGGAAACATATGTCAAAATAAAGATCCATTTCACAAAAAATATGCACATATATAAAAACTCTAGATGACCTTTCTGGTTTAGAGCACCAAAACTAATTGTTGGAACCTATTATTACTACTCCAAGGGCAATAATACATAAACTGAGATCCAAGTATATTGAAGCCATTGAGACAAAAAATCATCCAGTGATGAAAACAAATAGGATGTTGAAGCAAAGAATAGGGGGGTTGACCATTGTTAGAGAGCAAGAGATAAGTACAGTGTACAAAGCATCAAGTTATACTTTTAACACTCTGAATATCCTATGTATTAGAAACAAATACATAATGCAGCTGAAAGGATGACCACAATAAGAGTATATATAACACAAATCAAATGATTTTACCTATATGTATATTGGACTCATATCAGGTGTAGTGAATATCGAATATGGAAAAAAGATATATATATATATATTATAAACAAATGGTCCTCATTAAGCAAGATAAAAATATTTCCATTACTTTCACCTATCTAAATAATTGATTTATACACACATAAAAAGGTTGTGCTATAAATTGTTTCTTTTTCTGGTACATTAGGCAACAACAATCAACATACTAAACCCCACCTTCCATATATATGAGGCATTAATAATTACAAAGACAATCAACCAAAATTTAGTATTTTCTTACATTGACACAGACCAGAAGGAATTCCAACTTTCTGCATGAACTGGAAAAAAGAAAACTAACCACATCAATTAGAGTAAAATATTTACAATTCTCATTTAGAAAAACAGAAACACTTACAGTAACTCATTCTCTTGTCTTCAACTTCAAGATACTTGATTTCAGCTTCCATATTTGTTTCAATCTCCGTGTATTTCTTTTGCTGCACTTTTACACTTCTCCCTAAATCTTCAATTAATCACTTCATATACTTGATTGTAGCTTCAAGTTCAGTGATTGTGGATTCTCCAATTCATGAATGTCATTAACCACATTAATTTATAGTGTCAATCAATAAAGAGTAAGATATTTACAATTCTCATTTAGAAAAAGAAACACTTACATTCTCTTGTCTTCAACTGCTAGATACTTGATTGCAGCTTCAAGTTCAGTGATTGTGGATTCTCCAACACATGAATGTCTTTAAGTTGTCTCATTGACTTGGCTATTAAGGTGTGGCTCACCTTTATCATCCAGAGGTCAAGGGTCTCTGACCAACTCTCCAATTTTCCTAGATTCATACAGGAAACATATGTCAAAATAAAGATCCATTTCATGAAAATAATGCAAATGTATAAAAACTCTAGATAACCTTTCTGATATATTTCCCTCATGTTCACCTATTTAAATAATAAATGTATATACAAATATAAGTTATACTATAAGCTTCCTTCATGTCCATTAGACAAAAGAAACCAACAAATTGAAGAATTACTTGGGGAAAAAGAAGATACCTCATTCTCCAACTTCTCGATTTCCAAATAGGATTCATTCAATTTATTCTGAAGATTTTGTTACCCCTTTATACGGCCATTAATTTCTGAGTCACATGCCCTCGTCTCTGCTTTGACCGAATTCAGATGAGGTTGAACCTCAACTTTCTTTTCAAAGATAATGTCGTATAATTATCCCCAGTTTTGCACTTCCCATTTCCTAAAGCTCAAGTCATTTCTCATGACATATAAATTACTTCAGAACCCTAATTAACCAATATGCATAACAAACTTTAGTCTTACATTTTCATAGCCCCATCAATATGGATGAACAGATCACACAATATTCGACTGTAGAATATTAATCAGCACAAGCTTTTTACAATATTATTCAACACGCTTACCATTTTTCCTCAAATCATTAAGAATTCAAAAACAAACAATACATAGAATACAAACAATATTACATAAAACTCTAATTAAACCCTAATTAACCAAACAGACGGAATGACAAACATAGGTCAAAAATTCAATAAAACAACCAATACATGGAAACATATAACTCATAATCATAAAAAAAAAGAATGCACAAACTCAAGCCAATCATAAAAAAAAATAGAATGCACAAACTCACACCTGAAATCATAAAAAAGGACGAAAGGAACAAAATAGAAGATTAGTTTTTTTACCCGTATCAAGACTGCGCCGCAACAACACAAAAAACATGAACCCCAGATGAGAAGTGTACATACAAACGAGATCCCAGATCAGATAGCAGACAATTCCAATTCGGAAACCGACATCGCATAAGAACATGGCAAAGGAGAAATTCGGAAAAAATCCCACAACAAACGATGGAGACGCCAAAGGAAATGCTGGAGGAGATTCAAAAACCGACGTCGCAGAAGAAGATGGCAAAGAAGGAATCTGAAAAAGATCCCACAACAGTCGATGGAGATGCCAGAGGAAACAATAAAGGAGATAGAGAAAAGACAATGGAAAAGACGAACAAAACAGTGTACAAGACGGAGGAATCGAATATGGAAGGATGAGAATGGGGAGCGATGAGAACTGAGAAGAGAACGACAGCGGCGGTGGCAAGAGAAAGGCAAAGTAGAATGACACGGAGCAACACAACTAAACCCTAGATTCCCCAGGCAACGAAAAGGCCAAAAGGCCCAGCCCAAAACAAATGTCGAATACAAACAAAATAAGGGTCACTATTCATTTGAGACATCTTACCTTTTATATTAGTATAGATATAGATTTATCACAAGGTCGTGTAAAGCTCAAATGATGAAAGATATTAATTGCATGTATAATGTATAATATTTCCTAAGTTACCCAACCAAATTGATTATACATTCTGCTCAAATTCTAAACCCTAAATTTCATAATGCAAAAAATTGAGATCTTCATAAAAAAAACTAGTCAAATGGATGACCTTTAACGTAATTAAAAAGAAACAAGTAAGGTATATAAATGCCAAAAAGGGCCCAAAAACATGATGCAGTGCCTTGATTGTGTCCCAGCAACCATGCATATTATCGATCAACTCTAGGCGACCAGGCCTAGGGGCGGAGCTACTTGAGGTCCAGAGGGGGCTACAGCCCCCGCTGGAAAAAAAAATTCCAAAAAAAAAAAATTAAAGCTTTTTTTACCCTTATTTAATCTAAAAATATAATTTTAGTCAGTCCTAGTAAATTTAAGCCATGAAAATAAAATTACCTTAAATTTCTCCCCTCATCTCATCTCAAAATGCAATTTCAGCCAATCCTAACAAATTTAAGTCAAAAAAATAAAATTACTTAAGTTTTTTTCCCTCATCTCATGTGAAAATTACCTTAAGCTTCATAAAAAATATAAAATTGATTTTTGCGAAATAGGATTTAAGTCACGTTAGATTTAAGCCATACAATATTTTTATCGCGCAGAATCCTGGCTCCGCCCCTGACCAGGCCTACCCTTTTTTTTAAAGATATTTCTCCATGATCAACTTTTTATTTTATTTGTCTCCCAACATTATCCTTTTCAATTAATTTACATAAATTTCATGCACGTATACTTTTAAATGGATTTTTATAGTGATTTTAAGGATATTTGGATCACATGAAAGTGATAAGACAGTGTCCTTCATACTGAAGCTGACCTTGTGAAATATGCTAAAGGCTGGCTGGACTTTGAGAGGTCCAAGCTTGAGTATTGTTCCATGAGATGCATATTATTGGGGTATATTCCTAAACACAAGGGGTATGGCTGCTATCATGTACCCTCCTCCAAATCTTTCATTGCTATACATGTCATTTTTTATGAATCTGCTTTTCCTTATACGTCTCACCTGTCTACTATCTCCCAACCCCCTCCTACTCTCTCTCTACCTTATCTTCGTGTCTTACAGCAGGCTGCCTCCCTTCGCACATTCCCTGCTGCTCCGCCTCACGCACAGTCTCCAGCTACTCCTCCACAAGAAATGCAATCGGTTGCTGCCCCACCTCCCTCGCCTCATGTGCGATCCACCGACAACACTTACACTCTTCCTAGATCATCCGCCACACCCTTTGTCTCGCTCTCTCCGCCGCCAGCTCCGCCTGCCCTCCCGTCGACAGATATGTACCCCGGTGCTCCCTCTTATTCACCCCCCCCCTCAGACTCGGATCATACAATGGTCACTCGCGCTCAAACAGGTAACCTCAAACCTAAAGCTTTCAATTCTACTAAATATCCATCCCCTGCTGACTCCTCCATACCCACTAAACCTAAACTTTTCATTCAAGCCACAAAAGATCCCAATTGACAACATGCAATGCAGTTAGAATATGATGCCCTTATGCGTAATAGGACCTGGGACCTCGTTCCCATGCCTCATGATGCGAACAAACCCTGAAAGTGTCGTTGCAATCGCAAGATCTTTGTTTCCTCAAGCTTGTAGTCGATCCTCCTCTTCGCAGAAAACCTTTTGTAACGTGGCTAAGGCAGGACCTCACCCAACCCTTCATAGGTCAAGAGAAGGACCCATTTAGGACTAGATGAACTCGAGTCACTCGCATAAGCCCGGGAGACTAAGGATTGAGTCGCGCGTTCCATTGCCCTTGCGCGAGCTCTTGTTATCGGACCATTCGAGCGCACCCCCATTGCTTCCTCTTCATCCTTTGCCGTCATCGAGGGGGTCATGAAGCTATCAATCTCCCCTTATTGGCAGCGAAGCGTCCCCGCTTCGTCCTCGTCGTCAAAAGCAGGAGGCGTATAAGGAGAAAGATCAGCGACGTTGAAAGTAGGATGCGCACCATAGTCATCGGGTAAATCCAAGCGGTAGGCGTTGGCCCCAAGGCATTGTAGCACCTGGAAAGGACTATCACCTCTTGCATCCAGCTTGTGACGTCATTTCAATGGAAAGTGTTTCTTACGCAAGTGCAGCCAAACCAAGTTGCCTGGCTCATAGGCAACCGGACGTCGGTTTTTGTTGCGTTGCGCAGCTATCTGCTCGGACCTCCGCTCCAGCTGCTGCCTCATCCTCTCATGTAGGGCCTTGACCTGGTCCACACGCTCCACTCCCTTAATGCTTTCCTTTTCTATCATTGGTCGTGGTACTAGATCCAAGGAGGTGAGCGGATTGAGGCCGTAGACCACCTGGAAGGGAGTCTTCTGCGTAGCCGAGTGCATGGACCTGTTATATGCAAATTCAACAAAAGGAAAGCACTCTTCCCACTTGCGGAGGTTAGACTTTAACATAGTACGCAATAAAACACCTAAATTCGTATTAGTAACCTCTGTCTGGCCGTCCGTCTGGGGGTGATAGCTAGTAGAGAACAACAACTTAGTCCTCAGCTTGGACCATAAAGATTTCCAAAAATAACTCACAAATTTAGCATCACGATCCGACACTATACTCCTAGGAATACCATGCAATCTAACAACATGCTCAAAAAATAAAGAAGCAATCTCAGAAGCATTATTAGTAGTCTTGCATGCAATGAAGTGAGTCATCTTAGAAAACCTATCAACTACCACAAATATCGAGTCCCTCCCCTTCTTAGACATGGGCAAACCAGTGATAGAGTCCATACTAATATCCTCCCATGGAACGTCCGGGATAGGAAAAGGGGTATACAATCCTTGGGGACTCGACCTAGACTTAGCATGCACACAAGTAACACAAGCCTTGTAAAAACGTGTAACATGATGCAACATTTTAGGCCAATAGAAATGTTCCTTTAATGCAGCCCAAGTCTTAGGAATACCAAAATGTCCTCTACCTTCATGAGCTTCTTGAATTAGCAACCTACGTATAGACGTTTTTGGGATACATAGTTTCCCGGCATTAAATAGGTAGCCATTATCAACATAGAATTCATTAGACTCTCCTTTTTCCATGCATGTTTTAAAAATTGCAGCAAAATCATCATCATGCATATACACATCTTTAATCAAGGAGAAACCTAAGATAGAAGCATCAAGATGAGTAAGTAACACATACCTGTGAGAAAGGGCATCAGCAACCACATTCTCCTTACCTTTCTTGTACTTGACTACATAGGGGAAGGTCTCCATGAACTCCATCCATCGTGCATGGCGTCGGTTGAGGTTGTACTGGCTCTTCAAGTACTTCAACGCCTCATGGTCCGAGTGAATGACAAACTCCTTAGGCCATAGATAGTGCTGCCAAGTCTTCAACACCCGAATAAGAGCATAGAGCTCCTTGTCATAAGTGGGGTAGTTGAGTTGGGCGCATGTGAGCTTCTCGCTAAAGTAAGCAATGGGACACCTATCTTGCAGTAAGACCCCTCCAATTCCATGATGAGAGGCGTCACACTTCATCTCAAAAGTCTTGGAGAAGTCCGGTAATTTTAGCAAAGGAGCGTTGCACAACCGGTCCTTCAAGGTGGTGAATGCGGCCTCGTGTGCGTCCGTCCACTCAATTGATGCAGCCTTATTTGTGAGCTCATGTAACGGGGCTGCAATGGTGGAGAAATCACGCACAAACCTGTGGTAGAAGCCAGCCAAGCCAAGGAATGACCGAACCATGGTTGGAGTTGTGGGATGTGGCCATTCTTCTATGGCGCGGATCTTCTCTTGGTCGACTTTCAGCCCATCCTTGCTTACAACAAAACCAAGAAAAATAGTAGATTCCGAGCAAAAAGAACATTTACCAAGGTTAGCATAAAGTTTCTCATGCCTAAGACACTCTAATACCTTCCTAAGATGCTCAACATGCTCATCTAACGACCTGCTGTAAACAAGGACATCATCGAAGTAGACAACTACAAATTTTCCTAAGTAAGCCCTTAAAACATGATTCATCAATCTCATAAAAGTGCTAGGAGCATTTGTCAAACCAAAAGGCATAACCAACCACTCATAAAGTCCATACTTAGTCTTAAAAGCAGTTTTCCAATCATCACCCTCATGCATCCTAATTTGATGATAACCACTCTTAAGATCAATTTTTGAAAATAAAGTAGCACCATGCAATTCATCAAGCATATCATCAAGTCTAGGAATAGGGTGTCGATACTTCACCGTAATTTGGTTGATTGCCCGACAATCAACACACATGTGCCAACTATCATCCTTCTTAGGCACTAGAATGACCGGTACTGCGCAGGGGCTTAAGCTCTCTCGGACGTGGCCCTTATCCATCAACTCTTGCACTTGACGCTGCAATTCCTTGGTCTCTTCCGGGCTCACACGGTATGCAGCTCGGTTAGGTAGAGAGGCGCCGGGCATAAAGTCGATTTGATGCTCAATTCCACGTATAGGTGGCAATCCTTTGGGCCGCTCTTCAGGCATCACATCCTCAAATTCCTGCAAAAGAGAAGTCACTGTAGGGGGTAAATCAACAAGATCTTTAACATTTAAAAGATACGCAAAAGGAGCAAGTAAAAAACAAGGAAGACGTCCCTGAATGATTGGGGAGACATCCCGTGACCTAGCCAATAGAAGCCGATTTTCACAAGATCCTTGAATGCCGTGTTGAGCTGGCTTAGGGGGGCTGTTTAGTTGTTGATTTTTGTGGCTTCTCATGGCCAGCTGAGGGCAGTGGATGTCCCTTGGCTTGTTCAAGTGCCTTGACTCGGTTGCTTTCAACTTGATCTTGCATAATCTCCTGAGGGCTCATAGGAAGCAATGTTACCTTTCTTCCATTGTGCATGAAGACGTAGTTGTTGAGGAATCCATCATGAAGAGCTTTCTTGTCAAATTGCCAAGGTCGCCCTAAGAGAAGATGAGTTGCATCCATGGGCACTACATCACAAAGCACAGAATCCTTGTAATGACCAATGCTGAAATGTATTATGCATTGTTGCTTCACAACATTGGAATCATCACCCACGGAGATCCATTGTAGACTATAGGGTTGTGGGTGTGGAGTCGTATCGAACTTGAAGTGCTTGATCACATTTTCATTGATGATATTGCAACAACTTCCACCATCTATAATGACACTCAAAGAAGCACCCTGGACCGCACACTTAGTATGAAACAAATTTTCACGTTGGTCAAGTAAGGTACCTTCTTTGGTGGTAAGAACGCGGCGTGTAACCAAGCTAAGAGGCACGTTGCCTTGCTCAGCCATAGGGCTGCATATGTATCCGTCCATCTCCTCCTCCTCATGGCCGTAGGTGTCAAATACCGGCCCGGCTTCAGAGGTGTCCTCGTCAAAAGACTCGTAGCCGGAGGTGTTCGAGAAGAGGACTCGCTTGTTGTTAGGGCAGTCCCGCTGTATGTGGCCACGCCCTTGGCACTTAAAACAGACCTTGTCCCTTGCCCTATCATCGGAAGGAGGCGCTCGATGCTGCGGTGGCTCGTTGACGCGCGCCGGTGTGTTGCTCGGCCGAGTGGCCGACGCCGACGTTGTAGTCACGGGAGCGGACTGCGAAGAGAAGCGCACATTAGAATTAAATGAACCTGAATTAGGGGAAGGAGCATACCTTGTATTAGGGCGAGACCAAGACGCTCTCTTAGCCGCTTGAGCTTGCGACCATATCTCTTGTGCCTTATGTGCGCACTTTGGGAGGTCTCGTATGTTAAGCACCTTAAGTTGATTTCTAATAGGCTCATGTAGGCCACGAAGGAACATACTCTGAAACTCCTTGTCAGTGTGAGAGATACCTACCTTATGGGACAACTCTTCAAGTTCAGCATAAAAATCAAGGGGAGACGGTTACCTTGGGCCGCTAGTTGTATCTTCAGGCGCATTTCGGAAGTAAAGTCCTCGGGGACATACTTCTTTCTCATGATCCGCATAAGATGGTGCCACGAAGTGACTGGACTCTCATGGCGACGCTCAAGGTCAGCTCGGAAACGATGCCACCAAGCCTTGGCGGCGCCGTCGAAGTGCAAGGCGGCAGTTTCAACCATGTCTTCTTCCGGGTAGCGATAATGAGCCAAAATATACTCCGTGGACTGCTGCCAATCAAGGAACTTAATGGGATCAAAATCACCAAAAAAGTTTGGAATTTTTACCTTAATGTCGGGGCAACTCGGTTGCCAGCGGTTGCCGCGGCGCGCGGGGCGCATCTCCTCCTGGCGTTCCAACTCATACCCCTCATAGTCATCAAATTCGTCCTGGGAGTAGTCTGAGGCACAATCATCGTCATCAGCAAGCTCGGATTCGGGCTCGTCATACCTCGTATGTTGTCGGTCTCTTTCCCGACGACGACGACGGGAGCGGTCTGAGGAGTAATCCTCATCTCTAGGAGCAAACGTAGGATTATACCTAACGATGGGGTCGACACGCTTAGGAGGGTAGCCTTCAATTTGAGAGTGAAGACGATCATGAGGGGTAGACAAGGCGCCCTTACCCTTGCGGTCCATTGGCCGGCTGGTGGAGGCTGTAGGGTTCAACATTGGGTCAGTCGTGGGCAACCTCATGTTACTCATGGCCCGACGAAGTTGCGCAAGCTCAGCATCCTTCGCGGCCAGTTGGCGGTCTTTATCCTCATTCGATGCATGAAGTGCGTCAATTTGCTCATAGGCAGAGTCCATGTGTCCGGGGCTGCGGTGGCCCGTAGAAAGAGAGTAGCTTGTCATAGGAAACTCCATAGTACCTATATGAAGCATACAACGCAAGGGGGTAAGTTGCACCAAGCAAAATAACAAGTCCAAGCCAAGTCTTTGTCTCAAAAGTGAACCAAGAAATTCCCAAGTTCAAGGAGAGTTGCCTAGAGACATGAAAGGAGTGAAGATGGAGTATGGCCGTATGGTGCGTTCTCTGCCTATTTTAAGGCTTTCGTCTTCCCAAACCTTTTTTGTTTGATGGAAGGTGAGAATTGAAATATTTTATTTTTTATTTACGGCCACACTTTTTTTTTATATTTAATTTATAATCAAACAAGAAAGAACCACACAAGCAAGTGTAGGAGAAAGAAGGAAGAGACGTATGCAACTATGAGGGAATAAGATCTAACAACTAGTCGAGCAATTAATCCAAAGATGAAACAAGAAGTAATCAAACAAAGAAACAATGAAATCAATGTATGCAAAGAAGGGAACAAGATATTGCTAGAAGGAGAGATTTAAGGAAAGTTGAAAAGTCAAAGATTACTCGTACTTGAGAATAACCAAAACCTAAAGGGAAGTAGGGTATGCAGGCCATGAGGGAGAGGGTGGCGTACGGTGGTGGTGGTGGCAGAGTGATGGTGGTGGTGTTCACGGCGGTAAGGGATTCCGGCGAGTGGTGGTGGTAAAAAAAAAATTGGGCTTGTAAGTGGAAATTTGTCAAGGAATCACAATAAGAGAGAAGAAACAAACTTAGCTTGGATAGGCTCTGATGCCAGTTGATGCGAACAACCCTTGAAAGTGTCGTTGCAATCGCAGGATCTTCGTTTCCTCAAGCTTGTAGTCGATCCTCCTCTTCGCAGCCAAAGAGATGGCTTTCCTAGACCAAAGTGATGGCCAAAACTCATCCAAAGAGATGTACATATGGATCAGTGTGATGATCGCGAGATACCGAAGAGACGGTGTTTGATTGCTCGAAGCGACGAGCTACGGGATAGTTAGATCCTTGGGATCATAGGGAAGATGCAAGGGATTTTGGAAAGGAATATGACTCAACTTAATTCTAAAAATCTGGATAACATTGCAAACTAGGGTTTCCTAGCTTAAATAACTACTTAGAAATAATAATAAAATAATAAGTTTAGGAATAAAACGTCTGTCGCCGAAGCCCGATCCAACTTCCGCGGGCGTGGAAACAAAACCGCGGGCGTGGATTGGTCTCTGCAAAGGGGGGGGGGGTCTTCCGTAGTGTCGCATCCGCGGGAGCGGAAGTGGCTTCCGCGGGCGCGGAAAACATTCTATAAAGTCCTCTTCATCAGCGACAAATCCGCGGGCGCGAAAAACTTTCTGTAACGTACCTAAGGCAAGACCTCACCTAACCCTTCATAGGTCAGAAGAAGGACCCATTTAGGACTAGATGAACCTGAGTCACTCGCGTAAGCCCAGGAGACTAAGGATTGAGTCGTGCGTTCCATTGCCCTTGCGCGAGCTCTTGTTATCGGACCATTCGAGCGCACCCCCATTGCTTCATCTTCGTCCTTCACCGTCATCGAGGGGGTCATAGAGCTATCACTTCATGGGTCTAACATCATTGGGTGTAAGTGGGTTTACATGATAAAGCGGAAAGCAGATGGCTCTATCGAGTGCTATAAAACTCGCTTAGTGGCAAAGGGGTTCCATCAGGAGGAAGGTGTGGATTACTTTGATACATTCAGTCCTGTCGTCAAGCCCATCACCATCCGGATAGTGCTGAGCCTGGCCGTCACTCAGAATTGGCCACTCCGTCAGGTTGATGTCAATAACGCCTTTCTCAACGGCGAGCTCGTTGAGACCGTCTATATGGACCAACCACCAGGCTTCGTTGCATCTAATCGGCCCTCCCATGTATGTCATCTCCAGAAGGCTCTATATGGCCTGAAACAGGCACCTAGGGCGTGGTACCACAAGCTTCAAGCTTCCCTGCTCAAACACGGCTTTCGCAATTGTATCTCCGACTCGTCTCTGTTCATCATACGGTATGATCGGGATGTTGTGTATGTCCTTGTTTATGTGGATGACTTGATCATTACAGGATCCAATGCCACGTTCATTGAGGAGTTTATTCGCCATCTAAACATTGCCTTCTCCTTAAAAGACTTGGGCCATCTCAACTACTTCCTGGGCATCGAAGTTCACCGCCAACCCACAAGGCTTATCTTGTCCCAGAAGAAGTACATCTGTGATATTCTGAATCGTTGTCACATGTCTGGCACAAAGCCAATTGCCTCTCCTGCTGAACCTGACTCTCGGCTCAAGGTTGCCGACGACCCACTTCCAGATCCGCATCTCTACCGTAGCATCGTTGGTGCGCTCAAGTACGTCACCATCACGCGCCCTGAAATCTCCTATGCGGTCAATCGTGTCTGCCAGTTCATGCACAAACCAACTGACACACATTGGTCCGCTGTCAAACGTATACTTTGCTACCTCAAAGGCTCCACATTTGATGGTCTCGTCTTTGGGAAAGCCTATGACTCTCACCTAGTAATCTTCATTGACGCAGGCTGGGCCTCCGATCCTGACGACTGCCGCTCTCAACATGGCATCTCCATCTACTATGGTGGCAATCTGATCAACTGGTCCTCTCGCAAACAGCAGGTTGTCGCCCGCTCAAGTACTGAGGCGGAGTACCGAGCCATTGCCTTTGCTGCGGCCGAACTCATCTGGGTCCGCCAGCTACTCGAAGAGATGGGAGCACCATTCACTCCTCCTCCCATCATCCTATGTGACAACCTCAGTGCTACATTTCTGTCTGCCAATCCTGTTCTACATCAGCGGTCCAAGCACATTAAACTTGACTACCACTTCATTAGGGAACAGGTTCAAACTGGTGACTCGTAGTACGCCATGTCCGGTCTCTTGATCAAGTTGCCGACATATTTACCAAAGTTGTGGGCACATCTCGATTTCAAGCTCTTCGGCGTCGTCTTATGGTCCGATCTCACCGATGAGCTTGCAGGGGATGTTAAGTTACCAGCAGTAACTTGTATAGAAAGATAAGATTTGTACATTATCTTGTATATCTTTTATGGTTAGGTTTGATATTGTAAATCAAATCTAATCTAGGATTTTAGATATCTTTCTCCTTTCTTTATCTTGTAATCTCTATATAATACAATTCAATGAGAAAGAGTAGATTATCCTTTTCCCTCAAATTAATAACTTCCACACGAGGATCTTGTTTGCACCGGCTTTTTTTTGTTTTCGCACCACTTTTAAACGCCACGAATCGGTTCATCTGAACTGGTTCAGTTTAAATGCCACGACATAGCGTTCAAGCTTTTATAAAAAAAAATTAAAAAAAAGTAAACCGGTTCAAAAAAATAAAATAAAACGCAATGTTATGGCGTTTAAAATTTTACTTAAAAAAAATCTACGTTATGGTTTAAACGCCACAACATGGCGTTTAAACCTTAAACCCTAACCATGTATATAACTATACGATATAACCATAGTATATAACTATACGTTAGAACCATAATATATAATTATAGTATATAACTATACGATATAACCATAGTATATAACTAAACAATATAACAATAGTATATAGCAATAGTATATAACTATACGATATAACAATAGTATATAACTATATGATATAACCATAGTATATAACTATATGATATAACAATAGTATATAACTATACGATATAAAATTTGTATATAACTATACGTTAGAACCATAATATATAATTATAGTATATAACTATACGATATAACCATGGTATATAACTATAGTATATAATTGAACGATATAGCAATAGTATATAACTATACGATATAACCATAGTATATAACTATACGATATAACAATAGTATATAACTATAGTATATAACTATACGATATAACAATAGTATATAGCTATAGTATATAACTATACAATATAACCATAGTATATAACTATTCGTTAGAACCATAGTATATAATTATAGTATATAACTATA
The DNA here is from genome assembly GCA_027886185.1 of Rheum nobile. Lineage (NCBI taxonomy): Eukaryota > Viridiplantae > Streptophyta > Magnoliopsida > Caryophyllales > Polygonaceae > Rheum > Rheum nobile. Next base: position 10,085,340 of record WOAB01000563.1, on the reverse strand, counting down.
CGATATAACCATAGTATATAGCTATAGTATATAAATGAACGATATAGCAATAGTATATAACTATACGATATAACAATAGTATATAACTATACGATATAACAATAGTATATAACTATACGATATAACCATAGTATATAACTATACAATATAACAATAGTATATAGCTATAGTATATAACTATACGTTAGAACCATAATATATAATTCTAGTGTATAAATATTTGATATAACAATAGTATATAACAATACGATATAAGTATAGTATATAACTATACGATATAACCATAGTATATAATTAAAAAATATCCACATTGGTTCCATTTTCAAGCAATTCATCCAAAATAACACTGAACAATTATAATTATACAAATATTAGATTCATTATAATCTTTAACGAATATTACATTCACTATAATCTTTAACGAACAATTATGCATTACTAAGGTTTCAAACTAACTACGTACGAAATTTATACATATAACTATGACAAAAAGTTTCTCTTAATTTTGTATACATATATAATACTCAAATATAAGCATACAAAAACCTTTCAATCGATTGATCGATATATAACGTCACAACCTTGTATTACACATTACATGATGGAACGACAGTGCAAATCACTGATTGCTATATATATTCAAACAAAACCTTTACAATTCTAGCTAATTATATAAATTATCACAATTGTACTCTAACATAATGTTCAAAACTAAAACATGTGAGAAACGGCCGAAAATCCACTTTTTTTTTAAACGCTACATCGTGGCGTTTAAAAAAAAAAGTGTTTTTCTTAAACGGTATGTCGTAGCGTTTAATATTTCATCGGCTCAATTAAACCGAGTCCATTTTAAATGCTATGACATAGCGTTTAACTCCGACTCGGTTTAATCGAGCCGATTTCGTTTCTTTTTTTAATCTCAATAAATCAAAAAAAAACTCTCACGCCACGATATGGCGTTTAAAAAAAAGGTTAAACACTACCTCGTAGCGTTTAACTTGCGGTGCGAAAACAAAAAAAGAGTGGTGCAAAACCGAACCCCCTTAATCGGGTGCTTAATTAATTTTCAATCATGTTTAAGCTAACTGGGTCTGATCACGATGGAACGTAACGTACTTTTCATATCTTAATTGATCACATAAAGTCCATTTGAGTCGTTATTAATTGCATGTTAATTGGCGTATATTAGGGGTTTTTGCGCCAAACCATCCGTTATATGACCGATTTTATATTAAACCACCCGTTATATCGATAATTATTTTAAACCACCCATAAATGACCATCCGTTAACAAGGAGCCACCCACAAGCTGATTATGTTAACATCTCCGTTAAAAAACACTAGTACAAAATGGGCTTTTTAGCCCGAGCGTTTTTCAAGATATAGCCCTGATATACCGTGAAATAGGTATGGGTTTCAGAGTGGTGTGATAATAGATCAAATAGCCCAGATGTAAGAAACACGCCCATGCTAAATAATGAAAGACCTTTTAGCCCGAACCTTTAACATTCGGGCTCAAAAGTCTAGTCATTAACAAAAAAGAAAAGAGGACCATTTAACCCAGATCTTTAGAGTTCCTGGCTAAAAAGTCCTATTTTTTGAAAATAAATAAATAATAATAGAATGCATATGAAAGTGTTCCACTGTCATGTGATTTCAATCCGTTCATTGACCCAAACTCATATTTGACGGGTAATCATTACCCGATTCATACACAACTTGAACCTCCACCTAAAAAGACACATCAGTGCTTTGGTCCTAAGTGTCAGGTCTACTTAGTTGCTATATATATAAAATTTAGGCATACCCTATATGCACACGTTTGAGTATCTAAATGCACACGAAATGGTGCGCTTAATGTAAGCGTACACTTTTTGTGCGCTTACATTAAGCGCACATGGTCAATAGTGGTATTAAAAAAATATGGGGAGGGATAAGAGCAAACCCTGTGCGCTTATTATAAGCGCACAGGCCAAACCTTGTACTATCTTGTGCGCTTATACTAAGCGCACAAGGTTTGTACGATCCGATCGTTGGTATGCTTACACTAAGCGCACCAACAGCCTGATTTTTTCAACGGCCGAATTTGTAGTCTATAAATTGCCATAATAATCAATCTTCTTCCACACTATCATCTTCCACACCATATTCTTCCACACCATCACAACATTTAAATGGATTTGCAAATTGAAGATGAGGTGCGAGATTGGATACAAGCTCGAGAAGACGAAGAATGGAGCGACTCAAACTCCAAAGACGGAGGAGATGATTGTGATTTGTTCAAGGTTAGTGTTTAATTCATAACTTATAGGTTCTATTTTAGTAGGTAAATTTGCTATGAATTAATGTCTTTGCAAATTTGTTGTATTTATTAGTTTGTTCTAATTATAGGCAGTGTAATTATTAGTTTGTTCTAATTATAAGCAGTATAATAATTCATAAATGAAAAATAACTATAGGGTGAAGATTATACGGGACATTTCTGTAGAAGCCTAATTTGGGAGAGTATGGATGAAATGATTCAATGAGCGAGAGCTAGAGCAAAAGAGGTGATGATAGTTTTGGTGAAACGTACCTCAAGTTCGTATGTAGTTAGTTTGACATGCGATAGATATGGTGAGCCTAGATCTGGGAGGCCGAAAGTTAATGTAGAAAATCCGGAGTTGTCGGTTTCAAGGATTCGAAAATGCAGATCGAAGAAGTGCGGTTGTAAGTTCGAGTTGTATGGGTGTCGTTTGAAAAACGAGCACGGGTTTCTTACATCAAGATGCGTATTGGATGTTATACATGGCACCCACAACCACAAGCTTCAGACTAGCTTTCACGGGAATGCATTCATGGGTCGAATGACCCAGGAAGAGGAGGTCATTGCTAGGAAATTTGGCGATTGTCGAAAGACTCCGAAACAGATTGTATTTGAGTTGAGGAAAAACTTTCCAGGAAATGTAACATCAATGAAGCAGGTTGCCAACTTTTTGCAGAAGCTCCATTTCGAGGATCGTGGTGAATTGACGGTTACTCAATGGTCCCTTCAATTTTTGAAAGACAACGGGTATCTTTTCTATCCTCTTAGGAATGTGAAGAAAGGGGACGAGGTAGAGATTCTGTTTTTTGCTCACCCGGAGTCGCTACGGTTGTTGAAGAAATTCCCGCACGTTGTGATCATTGATGCCACATATAAGACAAATAAGTATGTAATACATTTTAATAGTAGTTAGATATTTTGCTATGTGCTACAATTTGATTAGTTATATTCACTAAATATTGGTATTTTAATTTCTTATGTCTATGAATAGATATGAATTGCCGTTGGTGGAGATTGTTGGTTTTACGTGCACTCACAAGACGTTCAACATTGCGTACGCATTCACCCGAGCGGAAAAAGTTTTCCATTACCAGTGGATATTGAGGGCCCTTCGGAACTTGTTTGAGGAGTTGGGAGTAATGCCAAAGGCTATAATGAATGATTGTGAAAAGGCTCTCATCAAAGCTATTAAGATAGTTTTCAAAGACGTCCCGGTAAGACATCTCTTGTGTTGGGTCCATATTAGAAACAACATCAAGGCACATGCCGACAAGGTTATAAAAGACAGTGCCAGAGTCGATACGTTTACAAATCAGTGCTGGAGTCTTTTTTGCTCGACCACCGAGGAAAGCTACGAGGAGAGGCTCAGAGCATTGAGGACGTCATGGAAGAGCGGCCTTGTTGGATACGTCGAGAGGGAATGGTTGACTCCTTACAAGGAAAGCATAGTAAGAGCTTGGACGGATTACACCCTTCACTTCTTCACGAGGACTTCAAACAGGTATCCTTTGAACAATTTGTAGTTGATTGTTTGTACTTATGAGTTCCAAGGTCGTGCTAAATGTTTTTTGTGGGGTCTAGCATCGTGTTTTTTGTGGGGTCTAGCATCGTGTTTTTTGTTTTGATAAATGTTTTTTGTTTTGATAGGGTTGAGGGGATGCATCGTGTCTTGAAAGATATTGTGGGGTCTAGTAGCGGCGGCTTTAACAGAGTGATCGTGAGGATCCACCATGCAATCATTCTTCAAATCGACACGATTAGGGCGACCATGAACAAGTCACTGTCTACAAGACCAATGGAGTTCAATGATCCAGGGTTTCCGGCGCTTGCCCAAATGGTCTTTTCAAGACTCTTCTATAGAGTGTCAGATAAGTATTTTGATTTGTTGTAGGCTATGTATGATAAGTTAGTCAAGGAGGACTATTCAGAAGTATGTGATGATCATTGGGTGAGAGACTGCCTTGGATTGCCGTGTGTACACGATATTGCAAACGCCATCATTACGAGGACAACTCTCACTCCAGACGACATTCACGACTTCTGGAAGGACTTGCATTAGGAAGAGGATCCAACAACATTTGCGCTTGCTGACGACAGTTTTCTGATGTCCGTTCCAGAGTTGAGATTGCGTAAGATGTGGTCGAGAGTGGAAAGCCGAACTTTGAGCCAAGCCACGTTATGGCAAGTGAGTGATTTGTACATTGCCTTGGAGCATCCGGAACAGAGTACGTTTATGGAGGCGATGGACATCTCTAGAAAGGGAAGGCCAAGTGGTGCGAAGAACAAGGCAAAGGGGTCGCCGACTAGGGAAAAGAGCCTGTATGAGCACGTAAGAGAAGAGCTACTGAAGTCCGAGAAGGCAAAGGCAAAGGAGAAGGTGAAAGGGCCAGGTCGTCCCAGAAAGCAAGTAAGTGTCGTGGTGCTCGACGCTGAGGACATGCAGACCCAGACACAACCAGAGGAATCACAATTGGAGGAGTGGCCTGAAGAACAAATGATTCATCATGGGGTAGACTTTGGGGTTTGCAATATAGATTACTTCTGGTTTGGGTACATTAATGGTGCTATGGATGTACATTCAGATGGACATTGTGGTTATTGGTCTTTGGCTGTGCTTATGGGGATGAGTCAGGGTCAATATCCCTTGATTCGCAGCGCGATGGCAAAGGAGTTGTGTGCCAATCGACAAATGTGGGAGCTGATACTAGAGGCTACACGACCAGGGTCATGGGACGATCTAATGCTTCAAAATAACTATGTGAAGAGCCCTTGTGGCCCGGATTATTGGCTTGACATGCCATTCATGGGTTTAGTGTTTGCCACGGCGTATAATGTTGCTGTGATCATCATATCTCAGTACCCTTTATTGTGCTTACCAATTAGGCCGTCTGGACCATGTTTCACACCTCCCTTACAAATGTCGGGGATAGTACACGTAGGGGATCACAACCACTGGATACCGGTAATGTTTTGTTTCTGTACTCGTACTTTGATGTTTCATTTGCAATATAGGGTATAATAATTTTGTCTTTTTTGTTTGTATTCGTATAGGTGACGCTCAGTTCCGACTCTCCATTACCACCCATTACGTATGCGTGGCGAAGTCATTGCGATCCAAGAATCATGTGGTGGGAACAAGTGTATGATTCAAAATTGCAAGAGTTTAGGGAATGCCGCAAGGTAGTCGGTCAGAATCCAGATTATTTGGCTTAGTTGATCCACATTATCAGTACTTCATGTAAAACTCTAAGGCAGTTTGTAATGTAATATAACTTTATATGTGAGCGGGTCTCTTTTGGTTAATTCCTCTAGATTTTTGCTTTGGTGGGTTTCATAGTAAGGCTTATGTAATGAAAAAGACATCAAACTTATGGAATCACAAATTATTATAACCATAATATATTACATTACAAATCCAACGATTACAAGTTTTTCATAAACTTAGAAATTGTAAGACAAAATAAATGACATCGCCTAGTATCTTCAAGCGCCGCTTGAGTTCGAAAAAGTTGAAGAGAAATGACCGTGGTGCGCTTACAATAAGCGCACCACGGTCACATTTCGTTGTTGCTTTGGCATCTTGGGCCCAAATACAGGCCCAAGTCGTGTACGCTTATTATAAGCGTACACCTGTACGCTTAATGTAAGCGTACAGGTGTGCGCTTATAATAAGCGCACAACATCTATATGACGAATTTAGGAATTTATACTTTACTTGACACTATAGTTACTAATGTGATATGACGGAGTCTTATGAAGAGAATGAAGTACGATATGAATTCGATTGTTTGGTTTTTACTAATGAATTGATATTGTTTCTTAAGAAGTGATCACTATTATCATATACTAATGTAAAATGACGGAGTCTTATGAAGTTATAATGTGATATGACGAAGTCTTATGAAGTTTTATATTGAACTCTATAGTTACGCTATAGAATGAAGTACGATATGAATTCGATTGTTTGGTTTTTACTAATGAATTGATATTGTTTCTTAAGAAGTGATCACTCTTATCATATACTAATGTAAAATGACGGAGTCTTATGAAGTTATAATGTGATATGACGAAGTCTTATGAAGTTTTATATTGAACTCTAAAGTTACGCTATAGAATGAAGTACGATATGAATTCGATTTTTGGTTTTTACTAATCAATTGATATTGTTTCTTAGAAAAGTGATCACTCTTATCATATACTAATGTAAAATGACGGAGTCTTATGAAGTTATAATGTGATATGACGAAGTCTTATGAAGTTTTATATTGAACTCTATAGTTATGTTATAGAATGAAGTACGATATGAATTCGATTTTTGGTATTTTTGGCCCATTTCACCATTTAGAAGTGTTATTGGGCCTAGTTTGGGCCCATTAATGATGTATTAGTTTAAACACTAATATATCATTGATTTTCACTTTATGCCAGAATACAAAACCATTGAACCTGTTGTAGTTGACCGTTACATAGGTATTGGGCCCAAAATTAGGCCCAATACCTGTGCGCCTACATTAAGCGCATAGGTATACGCTTAGTGTAGGCGCACAAGTATTGGGCCTAATTTTGGGCCCAATGCCAACACTCTTATGAAGTTAATGTCAACCAGTCTTATGAAGTTATACGAAATAATATACTACTATAACCCGAAACTCTTGATTTGTGGAAAACCGAAATAAATTACGATAAGTCATCCAGGAAAAGTATGACAAATAACATAAAATGTACATAATATAATATTATACATAACAGTCTGTGATCATACATAAGAACCCTAATCGCCACCCGACTGACTTCCACTACCCTTCCCAGCCTCGTGTATAGAATCCGTAAAAAGCTGTGACTGAGACGCACGAGGTAGAGGGGCGGCCATCGGAGGAGTGTCATGAGTCAACATATGCAATAGACGCCCCATGAACACCCGAACCTCCTCGAAGGTAATAACGCTCCTATCCATCGGCCTACGTAAATATGCACGGAGCTCACCTGCAACCAACTAGTTCTGTTGCATTCGTAATGACATTACCCATTAGAATGTATATATAATATTTAATAATAATACACAATTTATTTTGGCGTTATAGCAAATTAAACATACCGCAAGAGTGTCCACCGTAGGTGTGGGATGGACAGGACCGGCGGGACGATCCTGTCTAGTGGATCTGGGATCCACCAACACATGAGAATACTCGTCTAGCCAATAGAGGTAGTCATCCGTCACATCCCAATACTGCGTGGCTGGTGGATCGTCTATCTGGATCAGGGGCCTCGGATCCTCATCCCACGCCCCCAATAGATCAGCATGGAATGTGACGTCATAATGACGAAGGTTGAACGCACGGGTGACTGCTATGGGCAGTGGAGGTAACACTGGGATCCCTTGCACGTGCCTGAACTGTCGCAGGATGCGGTCCGGCAAATACGGCTCTTGTACATCACAGATCTGGATGATACCTCTGAACATGGAAGGAGCGTACTCCGGCCGGTCGAATGATACCCGAGCGAAAGGAAACCATTGAACCTGTAACATGTAATTTATATGAAATTAGTATTTTGAGTTAATATATATTATAAAATAAACTAGTAATTTAAAGAAACAGATTACCTCCTCATATCTGATGTTGTCTAGAATTTGGCACATACATACCAAACGACCAGGGTTCTTGCCCTGTGGAACCTCCTAGCCCTCTCTGAAAGCAGCAACATCAGCGCCAATGGCAGCAGGGTCCATGACATAATGTCCACGAAAATGGGGAAAATACGCCCATATCCATGACTGTAAATCAGGATCAAACGATAAGAATAAAAACGAATTTATAACATTACAATAAAAACGATAAGAATAAAATGACATTACTTACCCTCAACAGTATGCCAGAACTGGCAAGGCCAATATACCAGCTCCCCATGCGTACCGGTCGGTGGTCGAACAGCAACGCCAACCACTTGTGCTTGATCACCTTCGTAGACTTGTCTACCATCACTGTACTGCCGAGCAGGAGGAACAGATACAGTGTAGTTATGGTGCTCTGGTCCTCCTGCGGCGCCCTCATCCTCCGCTTGAGCTCCTTCTGAAGCCAGTCCAATGGAATGCCGCCGTCGTTGTACCATCTCTGCACCTGTGTGGTGTCGGCATGCCCAAAGAACTGCGCGACCCTCTGAATCAGATCTATACCAAGGAGACCCGTGTAGCTCCTCCTGGCAATCGGCACCCTGAGAATCTCATAAACGTCATGCAATGTAATGGTCATCTCGCCCCATGGAAAATGGAACGAGGATGTCTCATGGTGCCATCTCTCGGCAAAAGCAGACACCAACACAGGATCCACTGCCCCAGTGCTTAGAGTGCGTAGATGGGTGAGACCGCTACGCTCTGTCAGCTGAAACCATGTGTCTGGCACGGGTCTGATATACTCCTCGAGCGGAGAGGTCCAACCGACGTGAAAGTGGACCTTCAAGACCTTGCGGTCCTGAAAGTTCAATAATTAATATAAGTTATCTATAAAAATGATAATTTTAATTAAAACGGGAGTATACACTAAATACATACCAAATCCTGAGGCCCCTGGCGGCGCTGACGCCCCGGTGCAGCCTCCTCCGGAGCAGCATCTGGATCGATCTCTCCTCGACCTCTCCTGCGTCGGTTTCTCGGAAGGATGGGGACAGCAATATGGACAGGAGGGCCAGGAGGGGTCACGTCCCAAATCGCCCTGGCAATGTGAGTCGTGTAACCCTGAAGGAGGATAGGGACCCGTGGCCCTCCTGGCATCCACGCAGCCTGGCCTAAAACGGGCGCCCCGAGAGGAGGAGGTGCATAGCTAGGAGCGGGTGGAGGGGTACCAACTGGGGAGGGGACAAAATGATCGGCCTCGACCGGGGATGGACCGTGAACAGGCACATGAGAGGGGGAAAAAGAGGGGGTGAGACTGGAGGGTCGGCCTCATCCGTCGACAAAATCGGCTCAAAAGAAACCCTGAACTCTCCCTCGAAACCTTCGTCGTCATCTGAAATCTCCTGGGTCTGTTGCGCCTCCTCATCAACTGGTGCATCCTCCATGGTATCATCCTCGGTCTGAACAGGAGGCTGAGAAACCGCGGGTGTGTCACCTAGTAAATCGGCTCGTAGCATAGTAGCGCGTCGACGGACGGTGTCTGATATATGTTTCCGAGGAACGACACGTCGGTCCGCTACCGGAGCCGGATGTGTCATCCCCTCGGAACCTCCTAAAGCGTCTCGTACCAACTACATTTAATATTTTCAAATTCTAATCAAATCTAATTCCTAATAATCTAAATTCAAATCGTATCTTCAATAAAATTTTACATACGACAATAATAAAATTTTCATTTGCACAACATTATTCAATCTCAAATAAATTGCATAATTTTAACAATTTCATTTCGATTATAAATTCTAACAACATTATTAATATAAATTCACATCTAAAATCTAACAAATATATAATTTCAATTCTAAAATCATGTATTTTCAATTCTAAATTTCCTACAATATTGTATTTCGTAATTCAAATTATATATTTTAAATTCTAACAAATCTATTTTTTTTCTTCCTAAAATCAATAATCTAATGAAATTAAAATTTAATGAAATCTAATTAAATTAAAATTATACCTGATGGACGCGTATCGGTGTGGGAGTGACGGTAACGTCTACCGACACATCTGGCAAGGGTGTCGATCGGGCTGTCGGTCGTCTGCCACTACCCCTCACTCGTCGTCTGATTGTGGAGTCCTCGTCCTCGTCCTCCATCGCCACCCATACACCGCCGAGACCGAGAGGGCCACCACCGCCACCAACCGGGCCACCACCGCCACTGACCACCCCTGGCCGCGCATCACCACTATCGACCACCCCTGGCCGCGCATCACCACCACCGACCACCGCGCGCCTCTCGCCACTGTCGCCGGCCTCCTCCGCATCACCACCACCGCCAGACCTCGCCACTGTCGCAGGAATCGCCGGAGACGTCGCCGGATGCACCACGAGCTCGCCACTGTCGCCGAAGAGGTCATGGGTTGGGCCGTCAAGTGGAGGGGAAGAATATGCCATCGTCGGATTTGGGATTAATTGAGAAGAAAAGAGGGAGGGAGGGAGGGAGAATCGCGCCGCCGCCGGTTTCGAGAATTAGGGTTCGAGAGAATAGAGGGAAAAGGGAAGAGGGAAGAAGAGGCGCTTCGTCAAATAGGCACATAGTTGTGCGCCTATTGTAGGCGCACAGGTATGTGCCTACAATAGGCGCACATGTATGTGCCTACAATAGGCGCACATGTATGTGCCTACAATAGGCGCACAGGCTTATTCCGTGTATTTTCTAAAAATGCCATTCTTTACCATGTAAGCGCACAGAAGGCGTACGCTTACATTAAGCGCACCATTTCGTGTGCATTTAGACAAAATAACGTGTGCATATAACTTTCTCCAAAATTTAAAGCATCATCAAATGCAATTTTGCCATAATGATTTCTTTCAACAGTACTTACAGATTCAGACAAGAAAACTTCAAGTTATTTCGAGGATTTGTACAGATGTCAAAATACATGCAATCTCCTCTTTTGGGAGTTTAGTTGTCATTTTTTTTATATAAGATAAGAATTCAATTTACCCCATATAACAATATAGGGTAAATCGATAGGCCGAAAAAACGGCAACCGGACACATCGGCATGAGAACAAACAACAAAACAAGCAAGAAAATACAACAAAGTAAAAAAAGAGCCTAATACAATCTAGGGAGAGAAGTGAGTAAAACACAAAGAGGCGCCACCGGACAACGGGTCAGACAGAACAGTGCAGAATGGACCACCATGACGTTGCCCTCACCTAAATGAGGGATCTTCAGGGGTCTCGACCACCTTGATGTTGTCCCATATCAAGGGGGTCTTCAAGAGTCTCGCACACGACCAACCACGTCCCGAACAACTCGATCTCCACACAAGAAATGCTCCAAAATTGCAAAGAAGTATTGACAATCAAGCTTGAATCAACGGGTCAAGAAAGAGATTTAAGATTCGAAGATCAACTCTAAACATAATCCAAAAACGAGCAAATTGGATATGTTAATGATCAAAGAGATGCAAGAAAGCCCAAAGAAACTTCTTCACCCCTTAAAATTTGTTCGTCCTTGAAAGGATAATTTGGTCTGGTTTGGCTTAGAGATGCAAGAAAGCCCAAAGCACTTTCATTTGATGTTTTTCTTTGTATTACAATTTGGTGTGGTGCACTATTTTTTTCCTTTTTATTTTCTTTGTTATAATTGTTTTCCTTTGTTTATACCTTTTCTCTAATGTATGGGGTGGGGCTCGAGGGAGTAACATTTACAGTGAAAGGATTGTACATAACAATACTATTATGACAATCCATTCCATATATTTTTTTGGTTTTCCTTTCTTCCCATTTGTCAAAACAAGAAAGCAATCATCTTTTCCTTCTTTTTTTTTGTTCTAATCTAGTGTATTACTCCCTCCGTATGAAAAAAATTGATATTCTAGAGTTTGACACACTTATTAAGAAATACAATGATTATCCTATATTCTCATAATTTTTTCTTAAAATTTACAAGTATTTAATAACCCATCTCAATTGTAGCCAATAAACATAAAAAATTTGTATAAAAAGAGCCAAAAAATACAATTTCCGATGTCAAACCTCGTAACTCACCAATAAATTATTACCTAAACACCTAAAATGACAATCTTTTCTATACAAAAATTATAGGCTAAAATAACAACCTTTTCAAAACGGATAGAGTATTTATTTGTCAAAAATTGAAGCTTGCGCTGCAAACTTAACATCTACAATCTTCTTATCTTGTTACTGTACTATTCTTTGCCTTTTCTTTTCCCATTTCCCATTTCGCTTTTGTTTTTCTTCTTTCATTTGAGAATACATTTGGCTAATAAGAGTTCAAACAAAATCTGACCGGAATCAGGCTGCATGATTTTTCAAGGGGACTAGTGTATCGATGGGTTGGAGAAAAAAATCGAGGTCGGGGTGGCATGGTCTTGTATTGTCAGAGGAAGGTTGAGGCAAATCTAATTAAGAGATGCACGAATTCGTATCTGAAACGGTGCTGAGCAAAGCACAGGACAAAGCCGTTACCGACCGTAGTGGGGACGATGACGGAGGTCCGAGAGTCGAGGGTCAAAAGTCGTCTGGTGAGCACCTCTTGGTGACAAATTGACGAAAATGTTTGAACAAAGTGTCACTTAACTCATGTTACTATTAGCTTTCTAATTCAAATAAATAGTAGTGATGAAAATGTTTGCCAAGAAGACTAAATGATTGGAAGAAAATGCGACTAACCCTAAAGCCCACTTATTTTCTCATTAGTTCATACGAGAACACTTATTTAAGTGGCCAAATTAGAATCCATAAAGAAATCAACATAGTTACTCAACATCTTTAAGTGGCCAGCCTAAGGGAATCGGAAAGCTTCAGTTTTCTATCTTGGAAATTTCAAGAGATTTGGCACTCCTATAAGCTAGGAATGGCAATGTGCAGCGAGTAGTTACCTGTGCTCCACGGCTAAGAGGACCACCAAAAAGGATCATAATCGAATCTGATATGCCAGTGGAATCACGTATGAAGACGCTATTGACCTTGACTTTCTCCCCAAAGACAAGCCATGGGGTTATTACAGAGAAAGCATACAACCTAACAAGATAGTAACTGGAATGGCGGGGAATAAAACAAACATGAATGATCTGAAACTAAAAATATAAGGGATATGTGGAATATGATTATCAATAAAGATATATTAATGAGTGAATCTCAATTCCCAAAACTCGGTCAATAACAACCTTAATCCGGTATTTCATTCTGATACAAATATATAAAGGTTAATTCCTTTGACACAGACTGCCACGTTTGTGGATTTTCACTATGTGTGATAAAACAAAGCCACTAAAATTGTCTAGTAGGAATTGAAGAGTGTCCGACTGTGGTCCATGGGCATACAAAGGGGACATTAACAATTGAACAGGTAAAGAATGTAAAATTCTAGTTGTTCATGAGTTTTGAAAAGAGAAATTAAAGGAAAGAAAGCATTAAACACATACCGCGTACAGTAAACCTTGTTCATCATCCATTGTTTTGAAGGACGTGGATGTCTCCCTGTGTTGCATCAATCATAGGTAATATATCTCAGTTATTGTTCTTTCTACTCCCTCACTGTTTCCTCAAAATGAAAAATATTTACACATTAGGCATGTTTGAAGGGGGTAGATTACCGCTACAAAACTATGCCTAGAAAGAAGGTGAACAGATGACTGCACGAACCAATGATTGATTATGACTCAGTTTATTATTGGTGCTTGCATCGCTATCTATTAAGCCTGCATCTTTAAGAATGGAACTAAACTGTTTCCTAAGAGAATGGATTGCCTGAAGTGTTTGGGCAAAAAGAAAATTCCTCCAGCAGAACTCATATGTTGCTTTTATTCATGATGATATTGTTTAAGAGGAGGATGCAAGCAAAGCACCAAGGAATATACAGATAGAGAAGCACCCGAATTTATCAGTCTTGACATACCTTTACCATCACTTGAAGCCTCAAGAATTTAAAATAGTCCATAATTTAATCAAACATGGCTTCCCTATCAGTCTGTCATAAAGGATAAAATATTAATTTCAACAATAATAGGGATTTAAAGATTTCTTCATAAAGAAACCACATGACATTCTCTAATATTGCCAACAACTGATCTTATCATTATAAAGGTCGGATACTTATAGAGTTTGGAGAGCATTACAAAAAACATTAATCAAAATCATTGGCACTGTAGTATTTTGTGTAGCAAGAAAAACCATTTTAACTTGCCATTACCCATTGTTACTCCCATGCAGAAATTATTGACAAGGTTTTAAATTTCACAGGTAAATGTTACCACTTTCCATTAATTCAAATTTACTTGGGCGCAATACCAATATTTGCTTTTCAGATCTAAAGCTCATTCTTGCTAGAATATGGGAAGACTGTCATATAAAAAAATCAATTTTAGATTCTCTAAATTATGCTGAAAACGACTTGATTGGTTGCTTCCATCATTGTTGAAATGACCCCGTATCATTTTGAACGAATCAAGACATATTGAAGACTTTACAACACGGTCTTCTTAATGATACATTAAATAGTATTTTCCAAGAAAATTAAGTGTCACACAACACCAATATCAGCACGGTAGTAGTATAAGTAAGATTACCCTCTCAGTAACGTGGGGATCTGTTGTTTGTCCTCTTATAATACGCACTTTTGGACGAATTGAAGGTGGATTTTGTACAGAACTCGGGGTTCCGGTAGTTTGTCCATGGAAAACCTGCAAAAAAGTTGGAAAATATACAATTAAGCAGGAAGGATATTAATGTACAAAAAAACTGCAAGCGGAATATATAGCTTTACTCACCATTTCTATACGTATTAATATTTCATATACAAAGCCACTCTCAGATTTTTTTTTATAATTTTGATTATTGATTGTGTCACAATGTCACATAAAAACTAACTAATCAAGAAACCATTAACAGTTCATATGCAAAGCGGAACATATAACTATTTTTAATAATATATCTCTAAGGGTAACTCACGAAACCATTCATAAAGCACAATCTATAGATTGATTTTTAACTTTCCAAGCACAACCAGAAACTAACTAATCAAGATATTTCTTTATAGCTTTACTCTTCATTGTACATCATTTGACCGACTCATTGATGACATGTGTCCACAACAATAAGTTCATTTTTATATATCAAGTGGATTATAACTGTGCAGTAATTATGCCACCAAAATCACGTGATTCTACAAGATACGTTACATCAAAGTCAACAGAACATACATGATGCATATTTGGTTCAGCAGGTTGAGCTGAGTGAGGTGGCATGTGCCCAAATGTGGGAAATCAGTTAGTCAAAGACACAAATGCCCATCCTGCAAGTAAAGCCAGAATTTTTTTGAAATGATCTGGCAGACAACAAGAGAAACATTTCACTTTTTTACTCAGTACTTGGTGGGCTGCAAGCTAAGCAATCCTTGAGAGAAATATTTACAGGGTCAGTGTTCAATGGTTTAATAGCAGCCACAACCCGCCCCTGAAATTTTCCGTAAACATCCTGGAGAAGTGTGAGAATTAGAATGAAGTCAAACACCCTTTCATGATACATCAAAACAGGATGAAAGTCAAACTCTCTTATGAATGATATAGCTAAAACACAATCTTGGATCTTCTACTCCATTATCTATATGCGTCAACAAGCAAGGCAATATGTCATAAAGCTGTTGTAGAAAATTATTTATCTATTCTCAATCTTGGATCATATACAACCAGGCTCGATCTCTTTCCTCTTACAAATTGTCAAATTGATTAGAGAAAGGATCTAAATACCAATTAGTAATTTTCAAGCCTCAAAATTTGACTACAGGCTCAGGACACCAGAAGCCTGAATCGTCTCTCGTCAACCTCAAATATTAAGATTAAACTACCAATTAATTTCCTCTTACAACATGATTAGACAACCTCCGCCATTCACAAGAATATCGTTCGCAAACCTAAACCCACTCTCCGGGGATGCCAAGCTTAAATCCATAGAAAAACTGGCGCCGAGCGCCAGTCCACCGCCAACGAAGCCAACCCCACCTCCATCTCCACCGCCACTAGCACCAGAGCTCAGCTGAGACGAAGAAACGGTAGACGACGTCGTCGATCCCAACCTCTCATCACTCCCAATCCAACCAACTGAAGCACCAGCCAATTGAGCATAAGAAACAACGATCAAGAGAATAAATTGGGGGTAGAATGGACGTATGTTTAGGGTTTACCAGCAAACCGAACCACCAACCAACTGAAGTAGAGACGTCGAACAAGAGCACCAATTGCGGGTAGAAAAGACGAATAGGAGGACCAGCCAACTAAAGCAGATGAAATCAAGCGATAGAGCTTCAATGGCAGAAGAGAAGAAGTGGACTAGGGTTCTTTAAATAACTCTTAGGGCTCGTTTGATATGATATCAATAAGACACAATGAGGCCATTGTCCCATTACTTAGATGATAATTGATATTTACCCCCTTAACTAATTAGTTTGTAAAATAACCCCCCTTATAAACTCCCTCTTATTCGTAATTTCTCTCTCATCCCTTTAAAACTCCCTCCCCCGTAAACCTTTCTTTTTCCTCTCCCTCTCGCTCGACCTCTCTCTGCCATCACTCGCTCGTTTTCCCGTCGTCTTCTCTCTGCCATCACTCGCTTGTTTGCCCGTCGTCTTCTCTCCGCCGTCGTCGTCGCTCTCTCTGCCCGTCGTCATCGTCGTATCTCTCTTCGTCGTCTCACTCTCTCCGTCATCGTAAGTGCTCCTCTGCGTCTTTCCGCCGTTTTTTGGTACTGTCTAGGGTTGTCACCAATGCTTCTTTGTTTACTCGTTTCATTTTTAGTTGTTTGTGTATGTTGTTGTAAATTTTGTGATTTTCGTAATTGGTTTTGTTTGCCCGCTCGATTTTCCTTATTGTCATCAACGCTTTTTATTCGATTATATGTCACAGTATTCAAATTGTCGACAAATTATGTTTTTATGAGATTTATCTGTTACAGTAGTAATATTGTGTTGAGATTTTAACCTGCATGTGTCATTTTAATACTATTCATGTGATGACATTGTTTTACATGTTTTTATTCATGTGTGCTTACAATGTTTTTGATTGATGACAATGTTTCTGAGTAGTGTTTCTGAGGTTTGACTACTCATTATGTTGTGTGATGACAGTATTAGTAGTGTGGTGACAATGTTTATGAGGTTTGACTACTCATTATGTTGTGTGATGACAATATTAGTAGTGTGGTGACAATGTTTCTGAGGTTTGACTACTCATTATGTTGTGTGATGACAGTATTAGTAGTGTGGTGACAATGTTTCTGAGGTTTGGCTACTCATTATGTTGTGTGATGATAGTATTAGTAGTGTGGTGACAATGTTTCTGAGTAGTGTTTCTGAGGTTTGACTACTCATTATGTTGTGTGATGACAGTATTAGTAGTGTGGTGACAATGTTTCCGAGGTTTGACTATTCATTATGTTGTGTGATGACAATATTAATAGTGTGGTGACATTGTTATTCAAGTGTGATTACACACTAGTTTGTCTGATGATAGTAGCAGTTAAATGGTTACAGTGTTTCTCAAGTGTTTACACTTTAGTATATATGTTTTGTAGTAGAAATAATGTGTTGAGAGTATGTTGAAAGTGTTTATGTTCTTGTTTACTTGTAAATTGTTTGATGACAATATTTGTGTGATGACAATTAGTAGTATGGTGACAATGTTATTCAAGTGTGATTACACACTAGTTTGTCTGATGACAGTAGCAGTTAAATGGTTACAATATTTGCACTTTATTGTGTGTGATTTGTAGTAGTTAAATGGTTTCAGTGTGTCTTAACTTTTATTTTATTTTTATTTATTGACAGGCCATGGATGCAAGTAATTTCATTGTTCGAGAAGAGCTTCATTGTGCATGCAAATGCAACTATTTTACACGCATGGAAATCATTACAAAAATTGAGGAAATTCTGCCCTCCAAAGATTTTATGGATCTCTCTGATGGCCCTCTTGGCCCTATCTTTTTGTTGGGAGATAGTCTCAAGTTCTATGCTCAGTTGGTGCATTATTTCCTTCTACATGAACTAGAGACTCAGAAGAAGCATGAGATGTGGTTTAATGTTGGCGGTAACATATACCGCTTCTCCATTGCTGAATTTGCTGCGGTGACAGGGTTGAACTGTGGGGAACTATCGGATTATGAGCTTCCTGACGTTGAGATGGAGGAGTACCTTGGCTCAAATCCATGTTCAATAAATGATCTGATTGCTTAGTTTGTGTTGAGACTGATTGTGAGAAGAAGAAGAAGAAGAACATGGCGCATTTGCTTGTTGTTGAGACTATTTTGCTACCTCAACGCCATACTATTGTTACAGATGAGTACTTCAAAATGTCAACTGATTTGGAGCTGTTTTCTAGTTACCCTTGGGGTAGGGTAGAATATTCGCTGACCCTGGAGTATCTTAGGAGGGTGAGTAGGACAGTTCGTGAACAAAAGCTTAGCAAAGTTTGCTGAGAGAATTGGTTACAACTTGTATGGGTTTCCTATTGCTTTCCAGGTACAGTATTATGTTATTTTTATGTGGTATCTGTCTTGTTTATATTTAATGTTCTATGAATTGTGTATATTTCCTTTGATGACAGATATGGGTTTTAGATTTATTCCCCCAATTTCGCCATGTTGTGGGTTATGCGAGTTCGGGCGATAAAAAAGTTCCGTACTGTACACAGTGGTTCAGTGCAAACAATAAGAATGTGTGGTATAGCTCTATTAGTAACTTCGCCAAGGAAAATTCATTGGTATGGATTTTTCTTCTATTTCTGAATTAAGATATGATTGATAACAGATATGGATTTTAGAGTTTTTTTTCCTATTTCTCAACAAATATTGTTTAAGTTGTCATCAAAAATAATTGATGACTACTGATAAGCATATAGAAGTTATTGGTGACAGTTTCTTACTTTTTTATTCTTGTTGTCATCAAAGTTTGCCTAATCTTGAAGAAGTTATAAATTGTCATCAAAATGTTCTGTAGCTATTTTTTATTATAGTTTTCTTTTCTTAATGTTATTGTCATCAATATTTGGTCGATGACAGTTGTCACGTGTCTCAAAGATAAAATTGATGATATTTTTATTCTTATTGTTTTCATATTTGATGTGTTTGCAGATTTGTAAACATCCTCCATATGCAGAGCATGAAATGTTTTGCAACTTGTGTTTCAAAGATGAAATTGAAGATGCTTTTTATGATAATTTGTCTAAACGCATGCTTTCTCTTGCAAAGGAGCAGCGGGGGAAAGCAGATGATGTTGGTCTTGATATTGTTGTGGCTCCAAGAAAAAAAAGGCAACAAGTTGGTTATAAGAGGAAGAAAGATGTTGTTTATGAGATTAAGTGTGCACCAAGAACAAGGGCTCGGAAGGGTGAGGTCAAGAGGGTTGTGCAGGAGAAGGAAAAAAAGGTGTACCAACGGCGGCCAACTGCTAAGGTCGTTGTGCAACATGTAGCAAAAGACAAAGAAGATTCAAAGGTTGTGGAGGATGTCACCAGGAATGATAAGGCGCCGGTTTTGTACAATAAAAATGATGACGTTTCATCAATGGTTGATAAAGTAATTGAGGATTTGCATAAGTCTTTTAAGTCTGAAAAACAGGAGGAGGTTGTTCCTGAGAAGGTTGATGTGGTTGATTCTGACAGTGAAAAAACCGTCAGTGTTGATATAGATATACCTACAACAGGCAACGAGGGTGGAGGTGAGTCTGAAGTTGGGAATGAGGATTTTAATAATATGCCAGATCTATCCAAGGGAGCAAACGACGAGCCCCAGTGGGCAAAAGAGATAAAGGAACAGTTAGTTGCTATCTTTGGTGTTGTTAAAGAGCTCGAGTGTAAATTTGATAATAGCTGTGTAAAAATGTGTGGTATGTCCAAGAGGCTTTATGACATTGAGAGTGTCATTAAAGCCAGAAATTCATCTCTATTGAATGATGACAATAAAGATGAGGAGTTGGATGAAGGTTTAGATGGTGGTGGCGTCAGTGATTATCAAACAGACATTGGAAATTAGATGAATGATGCTGATGAACCACTTGTTTGCAATTTGAAAGTTTTAGAGAAGGCCTGTGTGTTGATGTCTGTCATCGAGAAGGAAGTTATTGAGAGTATAGAGGACAAGTTTCTTAAGGATGAAATCCTTGAGGCAGCTGACACTGGTGTCCTGGATGGCAAAGTTGCACAAGAAGTAAGTGTGGAGGCAAATGTTGCAGATTGTGGTAATGCCAATGCCGATATGACTGAAGCTGCACAAGAAGTAAGTATGGAGGCAAATGAGGCAGATTGTGATAATGCCAATGCCGATATGACTGGAGTTGCAGAAGAATTAAATGTGGAGGTAAATGAGGCAGGTGGTGGTCATGCCAATTTGAAGGAAGCTACAGAAGGAGTAATTGATGGCAGTTTGATTCCTGAAGTTAATGATAATTCAATTGATGACAGTATTGTTCAAGTGGATTTAGGAGATGAAGCAGTTAAGCCTATTATTTTGAGTGGTGACACTTTTGACTCCCAAGGAGAAAGAGTTGTGGGAGGATTGAGCGAAAATGAAGAAGCATATGATGACAATGGAAAGCTAAGGAAGTCCACAAGGGCGACAACAATTAGTGCTCATTTGACCTCACCATTTACTGTTGGGAAGAAGAAACAAGCGTTGCCTCCAAGACCTGCTTATTCCTTCTATGAGCATGATGACCGTAGAGAGTTCTATGATTGGTTTCGTAGCAGGTATGTTGATATTGTATTTTTCCTTGCCACTGAAGTGCTTGTTGACAGTTTTTTATTTGTTGATAGTGTTACATTCTTTGCTTTATTTGTAGCTTTGTTTTGGTATCGTATTAATAGTGGGTCACAATTTGAACTTTCATAACTTACTTTATTACCTGGGATTTTTTTTTGTATGATATTGTAAACTGATGACAATTTTTTAGATGACTGTTTAGATGATGCTGACAATTTTTTGATGATGCTGACAATTTTTTGATGATGCTGACACTTTTCATATGCTGCTGACAATTTTTTATTGTTGTAGTGATACCAAGGCTTCCATCCCAGGCTATGATATTCCTTTGACCAAGGACTTCTTCAAAAAACTTGTGTACAATAATTTTTGGCTGGATGATGTCGTAAGTATCTTTTTTTTTGCTACCTTCTTTTGTTTTTTTTGGGTTAGTGTAATGTGATGACAGTTTTTGGCAAGTGTGATGACAGTTTTATATCATGTTGAAAGTGTTATATCTTGTCCACAGATGTAAACTGTCATCAACCAATGTTGATGCCAGTTTATATCTATCATCAACAAATCAATTGGTTGATGACAGTTTACATATGTAAACTGTCATCAACCAATGTTGATGCCAGTTTATATCTGTCATCAACCAATCAATTGGTTAATGCCAGTTTATATCTGTCATCAACCAATCAATTGGTTGATGCCAGTTTACATATGTCATCATTCAATCAATTGGTTGATGACATTTTACAACTGCCATCAACCAATTAATTAATTGATGACAGTTTTCATCTGTCATCAATCAATGAATTGCTTCAACTGCCATCAACAAATGAATTGATTGATGATATTTTACATCTGTCATCAACCAATGAATTGGTTCAACTGCTATCAACCAATGAGTTGATATATGACAGCCTGGCAGTTTACATTTGTCATCAATTAATGAATTGGTTGATGACAAATGCTCACAACAATATTCACAAACTGCCATCAACTAATGAATTAATTGATGATTGTTTACATATACCATCAACCAATGAATTACTTCAACTGTCATCAAACAATGAATTGATTGATGACAGTTTACATCTGTCATCAACCAATGAATTGGTTCAACTGCCATCAATCAATTCATTAATCCCAGTTTACATCTGTCATCAACCAATGAATTGGTTGATGGCAGTTTAAAACTGTGATCAACTAATGCAAGTATGTTGACAGTATATCAACTAATGCATTTTTTTATTATGTAAACCAACATATAGCAGAAGCTTTATATCATATGAGAAAGCGTGTTGCCGAAGAACCTGAAGCTTTCAAGGGAATAGTCATTATGGATTGGGTTTGGTTTAGAAAATTCAATAATTGCATGCTACAACGCCTTAAAGATTGTGGTGATGAATGTTTTGGCTCCTACCTTGAGTATTTTGCTGGTATATATCCTACTGATTACGGGAAGTCATGGTTTGATGGTGTTACCAAGGTTTATAGTCCGTTTAACTTTATTGAGAAGCATTGGGTTGGTTTAGAGATTGATTTGGCTAAACATCATGTGAGGGTGCTGGACTCAAACATCAATCTAGTCACTAATGCCAAGGTTGCAGAATTATTACAACCTTTATGTGTCATGCTCCCTATTTTGATGAAGAAATCAAACCAATTTTCACACCTTGGGTCACTTCATGAAGATTTTGCTATAAATAGAGATGAAACTCTTCCCCAAGATTCTCTAGGGTAAAGTTTTTATGTTATCTTTTCATTATATATTACATGTTTTCTGATTTTTTGTTTATGGTTTGTAATGATATGAATCGTGGGTGCATATGACAGAGACAATTTGTCCTTACATTTTTTCTTGTTTATTTTGACAGTGGCAATTGTGGAGTTTATACCATCAAATATATTGAAGTCTTTGCATTTGGTGGTAATCTGGATGATTTGGATGATCAGCGTATGAAGGCACATAGAGAAAAAATGTGCATTGAATTGTTCAAGCAGACTTGGATTTTCAAGCCGTTGCCTCCTACAAAGAAGAAGGAATAGTTTGTAACTGTTATTGTGTTTTTGGATCAATGTAAGCGTGTTATGTAAATCAGTTAGTCGATTACCCTTGTGTGTTGATGTTACTGTAGAACAAATTATCGTTTTTGTGTCCGTGCTTTTACATTTCGCTGACAGTACATCTAATTTGTAATGACATTATGTTGATTACAGTTTAGCTGCTTTTCAGGTGAATATAATCTTCTATGTTTTTTAATCGCAAAAATGGAACTGTGTTTTTATAATGCTGATGACACTTTGTTCAATTTGATGACAGAGCAACACTTATACATGAATATTATAAACTGTCATCAAAACATTTGTCTTATGGATGACAGTTTGCTTGATGGCAGTTTGCTTTCTGTCATCAACATTCAGTTTCGTTCTTTTCATGTGATGACAGTTGTCTTTAGTGTAATGTGATGAGAGTTCTCAGTATGTTGAATTTGATGACATTATATCACTTTTAATAACAGTGGTACATGAAACATTCAAAGTTGTCATCAAAACATTTGTCTTATGGATGACATTTGTCTTGATGACAGTCACATTTGTCATCAACCAATGAATTGGTTGATGACAGTCACATTTGTCATCAACCAATGAATTGGTTGATGACAATCACATTTGTCATCAACCAATCAATTGGTTCATGGCAGTTTACACATGTCATCAACCAAATAATCAATATATTGATTCCTGTTACATCTGTCATCAACCAATCAATTGGTTGATGCCAGTTTATATCTGTCATCAACAAAATAATGAATATGTTGATTCCAGTTGCATCTGTCATCAACCAATGAGCCACTTGTTGATGACATCAAATTAATATATATGAAACCATATCAAAAGTGATCCAAGCATTTGTCCATTGTAAAGTTAGAGGAAACATGAAAAGTAAACAACACTTTTTGTCTGTAAAAAGCATATGGAAATACTTTAATAAGTATGTTGTATTGTTTCACTCTACTAAGTTGAAAGTTATTCCACTTGCAATACATCACAGCTTATGCTTGCTGAGTTGTGTTTGCATGAAGTCTTGTTGTGTCCAGTTTGTCCACAATTGTTGCACTTGATTGGCTTCATAAATGTTTTCTTACGCGCAGTATTTGTGAATTCACCTATGGAAGGCAGCCTCCTTTTTCTTGGCCTTCCAGTCTTCCTCCTCACAAATGGTGGACAACATTCTATGGCAAGTACATCCTCAAGGATAATGTAGTCTGATTCTCTAGGCACCGGATATATGGTTTCTTTATATGTTGTATACCAGGACTGATATTGGTAGTACTTGCTAACAAAATCAGTTATTTTCCAATTTTTCTTTTGAATTGCAGCAATTGCATGTGCACATGGCATGTGATCCACATCAAACACTTTGCAGCTACATTTTTTTGTCTGCAAATCAACGACGCTGTAAAAGTTTCCACCAAGTACCTGAAACTGAACTGAGTTCAGGATTTTCACCTCATATCTCTTCGACAACGTATATCTCTCGTCTAGTATTTTTGCCACATTTGGTGGTAATCTGTTCACACCTTTTTATGTCTTTTCCCGTCTCTGATTAAACCATTTGGTTAGCAAATCCCTGATGTACTCGAGGAGGGCAATAATCTGGTACGACCGAGCCTCTTTGAGTACTGCGTTTAAAGCTTCTGAATTGTTCGTAGTCATAATATTGTATCTGTCTCCCTTGCAATGAGCTTTAGACCATTTTTCAAAATTTGTTTCACGTAGGTACCTTCCCATCTCTGCATTGATATCGTAAATTTTCTGAAAATTTTCCTCAAATTCCCTCATGGTGTAACTGTCAGCAACCTTTGTAAACAACTTGTGTACGCCACGCTCCTTGAATCTTGCTTTCAAATTCTACTTTAGGTGTCGTGTGCATATCACATGTTTTGCGGTAGGGTACACAAACTCCACAGCGTTGCCGATGCTCAAGTGTCTATCAGACACAAATATCAACTCTGTTGAAGAAGGGATGACATTGTGTAATTGCTGGAAAAACCATGTCCAAGAGTTGTCATTCTCAGAGTCCATCACAGCGTAAGCAATAGGGTAAATCTGTTGGTTCCCGTCTTGTGTAGTTGCAATCAAGAGATGTCCCCCATACTTCCCATGTAAGTGTGTTCCATCTACCATGATGACCTTCAAAATTAAGTGAAATGGAATTCAGTTTATTCATGTGATGTTGTCATATAATGAATTGTCTGTGATGCAATATTTTATTTGATGACATTTATTTAATGCGATAACCGAATCATTGTCATCAACCAATAATGAATATGTTCATGGAAGCTTAAAACTCTCATCAACCAATTCATTGCTTGATGACAGTTACATCTGTCATCAACCAATTCATTGGTTCATGCCAGTTTGCACCTGTCATTAAGCAAATAATAAATATGTTGATGTCAGTTTACATCTGTCATCAACCAATCAATTGGTTCATGACAGTTTACACCTGTCATCAACCAATCAATTTGTGGATGCCAGTTACATCTGTCATCAACCAATGAATTGGTTGATGATAGTTACATCACATCAACCAATGAATTGGTTGATGACAGTTACATCTGTCATCAACCAATTCATTGGTTCATGCCAGTTTGCACCTGTCATCAAGCAAATAATGAATATGTTGATGCCAGTTTACATCTGTCATCAACCAATCAATTGGGTGATGTCAGTTTACATCTCTCATTAATAAAATAATAAATATGTTGATTCCAGTTATATCTGTCATCAACCAATGAATTGGTTGATGACAGCCACATCTTTCATCAACTAATGAATTGGTTGATGACAGTCACATTTGTCATCAACCAATGAATTGGTTGATGACAGTTACATCTGTCATCAACCAATCAATTGGTTCATGGCAGTTTAAACCTGTCATCATCCAATGAATTTGTTGATGTCAGTTACATTTGTCATCAACCAATGAATTGGTTGATGATAGTTACATCTCACATTAACCAATGAATTGGTTGATGACAGTTATATCTGTCATCAACCAATTCATTGGTTTATGCCAGTTTTCACCTGTCATCAATCAAATAATTAATATGTTGATTCCTGTTATATCTGTCATCAATTGATTCCAGTTTTATCTGTCATCAACCAATCAATTGGTTGATGCGAGTTACATCTGTCATCAACCAATCAATTGGTTCATGCCAGTTTGCACATGTCATCAATCAAATAATTAATATGTTGATTCCTGTTATATCTGTCATCAATTGATTCAAGTTTCATTTGTCATCAACCAATCAATTGGTTGATGCCAGTTTACATTCGTCATCAACCAAATAATGATTTTGTTGATTGGTTGATGACAGTTACATCTGTCATCAACCAAATAATAAATCTGTTGATTCCAGTTATATTTGTCATCAACCAACCAATTGGTTGATGACAGATGTAACTGGCATGTCATCAAGCAAATAATAAATCTGTTGATTC
The DNA here is from genome assembly GCA_027886185.1 of Rheum nobile. Classification (NCBI taxonomy): domain Eukaryota; kingdom Viridiplantae; phylum Streptophyta; class Magnoliopsida; order Caryophyllales; family Polygonaceae; genus Rheum; species Rheum nobile. The sequence continues at coordinate 10,059,140 of WOAB01000563.1, read as the reverse complement.
CAGTTACATATGTCATCAAGCAATGAATTGGTTGATGACAGTCACAGTTTATCTACTGCTATTACTATTGATTTGAAATTGCCATCAACCAATGCAGTTGTTGTCACAATTTCTCACTGTGATTGTTGAATTTTTGGTTTGTACCTTTCGCATTACTTGAAACCCTCTAATCGATGCTCCAATTGAAATAAACACATACTTGAAACGATTATTACTTCCAATCTCAAGGCATGTGTATGTCCCATTGTTGACCTGTTTTATCATGTGACAGTATACGAGAAGCATTCCGTAATTCTGTTCTGGTGTTCCTCTTATCAAGTTTTGTGCCCATTCTTGTGCTTTCCAAGCCTTCCAGTAGCTTACATCTTGATAGAAATCACATCTCATATCATTGCGAATCATCTTAGGGTTTGGTCCCTTTTTGACACCTTCATACCTATGTTCAAGACATGAGATGTATATTTAGAATTTATTTTACAGAATATGCATGATCTAATATGTTTCAAGTTTGTAATGTTACCTTGTCTTTATCTTCCCTCCCACCATCTTGTAAGTAGGTTTACATTGGTTTGCACATCTAACGTCAAAGGAGCAAGTATGTTCTTCTCTGAATTTTCTTATCTCGAAGAAGTCAGTTCCCTTTAATACAGTAGCTCGTATTCTCCACTTACACTCAGCATCTACACATAGAACTTTATATAGATGAGGTGTTGATTTCCTTACCCTGAATCCAAAGTTGTCACGCATTGCCATGTTCTTCACCGCATCCTTTAGCTCTTGTTTTGACCCAAAAATCTGCCCTACGTGAAGAACATCAGTAGCTACTTCAGTATGACTTATTTCATCTTCTTCTGATCTTTCCACAATTTCTAGCTTGCTTCTGTCACGATTTTCAACACTGCCACTGTTTCCTTGAAAACTATAATAAGATTGCAGAGAGAGTAGACTATTGTGTGCACTATCACGAGTGTGTTGACTCTCACTCCTTGTCTTAGTTGATGACACTTACAACGGTAAAGTCCATGAAACTTGAGGTGCCTCATTGATATCTAAGAAAGATCTGAAATCATCCTCTGTGTCAACCATGTATGGATGTTTGATTTTCTGGAATGGATTCAAATGTGTGAGTGCAATCTCAGCTGGTGTTGAATTAATATGAAATCTCTCAATAATCAGTTACTTGACAGCTTGCAACTGCATACTGTCATCAAATAAGATTGCCTTTGAGATCATGTTTCCAACATATAAATAAAATCCATCTTTGATCTTCCACTCCCCTCCATAGCATACAGTAAGAATTTTGAGTTGCATCTGCACAACACCAAAAAGTTGTCATCAGTTACATATTGTTCGTATAATATTTGTCATCACAATGGTTTTAGTATTTTACAACTCACATTAACCAATTCTCATGTTCAGAAAGTTGTCATCACAACTTAATAACTATCATGAACTCATTAATTATGTAATTATTGTTTTCAATTGAAGTACCAAATAAAATTTTATTCATCATACTATCAACTTTAATGGCTAATGTGATGCATAGATGCATTGGTTGATTCAATTTGAAACTGTCATCAACAAATGTAGTGTTTGTAACAGTTTATCATTGTTCCCAACAATTTATTTGTTGATGACAGTTTTACAATTGCCATCAACCAATGAAGTCATTTTGAAAGTGAGAAACTCTCACTATAGATGTATTCGTTGATGACAGATTACGAATGCCATCAACCAATTAATTGGTTGATGACAGTTTACATCTGTCATCACCAATGCATTGTTTGTGACAATTTCTCATAGTCACCATAGATACATTGGTTGATGATAGTTTGCACCTGTTCATGCATTAGTTACATCTCTCATGAACCAATGATTCTGTTCATGCCAGTTTGCACCTGTCATCAACCAAATAATTAATATGTTGTCATCAACCAATGAATGGATTAAGCATTTTCCGTCGTCTATATTGAACATCGCAAAATATGAGTTGTCATCAATATTGAAACAGAAAAATTAATGTTTGTTCTCTGATTTTCTACTTGAAATGACTCGAAGCTGTCATCATTCGCTTTGAATTCCATAGTCGCATACGTATTTGCAGCAGATAAGCTTTAAAAATTGTTCTCTCCCAGTTTTAGATAAATACCTTTGATCGGTGTTTTCTACGGTGAAAGTTGTGGAAGAATGTGGTTTTGATTTCGATCGATTGTCTTGTAAGAATCTCCGCGTTGTTTACTGTCGTCTTCCTTCGTTAATTTCTGTCTCTTAGGCGAATCCAGACGCCTTCTCCATTGAAGGAGTTGGGATGAAGCTGCGACGCGCGCTGGTCCTTCTATCAGCGCGCGCGAGGAGGTGTTAGGGTTAGGGGGTCACGCGGCCAAATTTAGCTAATTTGGGTGTAGTAGCTTGGTTTCAGTTATGTTAAGAGGTCATTTAACCTGAACACCGTAGATAAAACTTAGATTGGGCTTTTTGACTTTCTTATCCACGTAGCTTTATTTTAGATTAAGTAGTTTTAGGTTTAGTGTGGGGAGTTTTACTTTTAGTTTTAGTTTTGCTTTGGAGTTTGACACAACGGCCGTACAGGGAGAAATTTCAAGAAAGGATTTTTAGCCTTTAGCACTTTGAAGATTTTGGGTATTATTGTTCTAGCCTCTGATCAACTTGGATTATTTATATATTGAGACTAAGTTTTCTTATCTCCCGTATTTATTGAATAATTCATATATGTTGTTGGCTAGTTTAAATCTATTGAATATGTATTCAATTATGTTTGGCTAAATTCCTAGTTCTAAGGTTGGAGTGATCCCGACGATGTGTATGTAACTAGAATTATTTTCTTGCCTGAATTGAAATAATATTTGATTCGTTCCTAGATACTTTATCCACATATTAGCCTATGCGAAATGGATCCTATTAGGGTTTGAGACTGAAAGATGATAACTTTAATAGGTAGTCAGGTAGGGTTTGAGACTGAGGGGTAATAACTTCTATTGGAATCCTAGGAATTGAACCTGGGTGTTATTTGTGCGACAACAACTTAATTACTCTTGAGGATTAATAGGATATCATAGTTGTTCTAGGTTTGAGTTGGATTAGCGGAGCGCGACAGCGAATGTAATTTCAATTTATTCCTAGACTCTAGGTGCGTTAAAGGGTTTGGATGAGATTAGCTCTGCGCGACAGCGATTGTTAGTTTAGTCCAGACACATTTACTATCGTCTGCAAGGAGTTAGTAGATTACCTTAGATAGTTTACCTTTAAATAATTTGGACTAGATTCAGGTAAAGCGTAATTTTATTTACTGTTGCATCGTTATGGTGATCCTTAACCTTAGACATATTTATCCCATTGATTTTTATTTCTTATATTAGTTATTAGTTTAGTTACATATTTCACCAATTCCTTATTTTTACGGCCTAATTCACTGGTAGTGTTTCAATTAATATTACATTGGTCCATGTGGGATCAACACTTGACTATTACAACTGATCCCGTACACTTGCGGGTAGGTTTTAGCCACATCATATACCCGTTGGAATTCATAAATACTATATGTCCTTCAGGAATGAGTCCGCATGAATTACTTCTAAAAAAGGATTGTCCTGTAATTTTATTGCAAAATCTAGATCCATCATCTCGTTTGTGTAATGGTACAAGAATGATTTGTAAGAAATTTTATCGCAATACAATCGCTTGTGAAATTTCATCCGGCTATTATAAAGGCGAACAAGTTTTCATTCATCGGATTACGCTTAAAGCACCATCATCACACAAGTATCATTTTCAAATTCAGCGCAAACAATTTCCTATTAAATTGTGTTTTGTAGTGACAATTAACAAGTCTCAAGGACAAACACTTGATCAAGTTGGGATTTACTTACGGCAACCGTGCTTTTCACATGGTCAGTTTTATGTTGGTTGCTCAAGGGCAAAACAAAGGACTACTCTTAAAGTATTTACAAGTCCACCTGCAAATACCCAATGCAGTAGACAAATGGTTGAAAATGTGGTATCCTTTGAAATCCTGAGGAAAGCAGAAGTAATATAAGATCATCACTCTTTTATGGCTTCAGGTAAATCACTTAAGGTATATCTGTCAATTCTTTTAAACTCATATTGTATTATGTAAGTAGAAAATTAAAATCATTATAGCTATTATGTTATTCTTAAGATTTGACATCCCATTATGTGTATCATGAAGATATGATAAAAATTATAGGAATAAATGCATTAGACTTTAGTGATACTTTATCTTATTGTTTGGTTTCTAATTCTGTGCAAAGTTCCGTGCTATCGTCGAGAAATATCTCTATTAGCATTACTTGTTATTGTTCTTCATACTATTGCTAATCTGGTCTTGTTAATATAATATGTATAATTAGAAAAAAGGTAGTTTCCAATTTTATTTTTATTTTTTTACAAATATGCTTTACTTGTAATGTTCATAATTTTTTCCTTATTTGACATTGTAATTTGACTACTAACCTTTTTTTCAAACAGCAAAAGAACCTTTCTCATGTGGACCTTCAAAATAGAAGAAAAACATTTTTTGTAAACTTTATTGTTGTAAGTAGTAAAGCTTTTACCGTTCTTCTATGTTTGTTTTCATTCACTCTCTAGAACATGTGTTTTTATGTATTCTGCATGTTTATCTGTATACTTATTTATGTATAATCCTTAATCTCAGTTCTTTTCCAACATTGTTACACATAAAGTTATAATGAAAACATGATTTGAACTGCAAGATACACTATTAAAAAGATTACCAAAACAAATGTGACGACAGAGCTTTTAGACCATAGAAGGAATTATATGAATGAAAATCTCAAACAAATGTACTTCATAACGTGCTATTGTTGAATTATGTTATCAGGCATGTAGAACTTTCCAATGTTTCTTGTTGTAATTAATCTTCATGAAATATGCTTTTCTTTTATATTTCATTAAATTTAAAGTATGTTATCAAACATTAGAAGCATGGCCTTACTTTCTAGTTAGAGCAATTATTTGCTGGATTTATTGATGTAATTGAGTGTGTAAATTGGTAACTAATTTTTAAATTCATGAAGGTATGATGACCATATATGAAGCATACATATAAATTTGCTCAAAATTTGTTAAATGTGTGATAAACAATTATGGCTGTGTTGGAAAATTTTAATCCATCTTAAATATAAAAACCATTATGTCATGGCCATGTAGGGATAAATAAATTTGTACATTAATGATTTTGTGAAGCACCTTTTACTAAACTAGAGAAGTCATTTTGTATGAGATTGTCATTGCAGCTATAAAGATGGAGAGCCAACTCATAATGGTGCTTGTTTTATAAATGGTTTACTCAGGTGAGCATTGTTTGTACTAAATATTTCGATCTTGTATTCCTTCTTAGTATTTTACATTGTGCTTAAATTTACTCATAAATTTTGTACTTATTTTTTAGGACAACCAAACAGGAAGTTGGCTTCATCATCTCACGTTTTTTCATATTACGACCAACTCTTTTCATTTTATTAACAGGTACAAAGTGTCTTGTAATTTAGGCTTTGGTGATGATCAATGCATTTAGGATGATTTTACTACATAGTACTAAAATTTTCTCAACCCTTTCACTTTTGCCTTAAATGCTTTGGTACAAATTTTGGTTTATACAAACCATACGAAAATCTCGGACGAATGTATTTATACAACTTCACATATCACATTTTGGTTTTCAGTAGTTACTGCATATGTCATCTTATATATCGGTTCATTTATGTGCATGACTTAGGTTTATATGACTTGTAGTTACAAAACTAGCATAGTGCTCGTGTCATGCACGAGTTAGGGTTATAAACTTTTCTTAAATAATTTTATTAATTATTAAAGAAATCATTCAGACATTATTAGTCTTATTATTGCTAATATATTCGATATGATAAAACAAAAATTTTAATATATTATTAATATAGTAATTTTTTTATTTGATATATTTAATATCATCTTATGCTATAATTTCTACTTTTAAATATAGGCTACAATTACTCCCCATTTTTTTAGGATATTTTTCTTCTATAAAGATATGAACCTCATTTATATATATATATATATATATATATATATATATATATATATATATATATATATATATATATATATATGGATATATATAGCTCCTTTATTCTAGAAATAATTCAGACTCTTTTGTTAAAACTATTTATTTTTAATAAATCTACTTAAATGAGACTAATTTTGGTTTAATAAAACTTTTTATAATTGGCCATGTAAACTTAACAAATCATATATTTCATTTTTCTTCTTCTTATCATAATCTTATAATATATATATATATATATATATATATATATTCCTAACAACATGTGATCTTATTAAATAGATTTATTTTCTACAATTGTTGTCCTTCAATTGTTCACTATTTGGTTAACATATGCATGTGATAGACAAAAAATAAATATGCATATGACGAACAAAAAAAATTGTAAAGATAAAATTGCTAATATATTTAATATGATCAAATCTAATCCTAATTATATTTATAATTTAGTTTTTATTAATTTTGTAGAATTAAATATGTTTAATGTCGATATATATAAATAGGTTTATGCATCTATTATATAATATCAATTAGTAATTTTAAATCCTATTAAGATTAATTACCATATTTTGATTTCATCCTATTAAGATTATATCGTTATTTAAAATCAATCAAGGATACATTTTTATTAAAAAAATTCGAATTTATTAAAATTTGATAATTATGGATTTATTAGTTTTTAAATCATAAATGTTTTTTATTAAAAAAATCGAATTTACTATTTTTAAACTGAAATAATAAGGTAAAGCTTTTATATTGTCAATATTATTTAGTTTTATATAGATATGGTAAAAATTCAAAAATAAGATAAGAAATGATATAAATACTATTTAGTTTTAAATGTTATGGAAATAAACAATAAGATAAGATAAATAGTTATGATAACAATTCGTAAATAAGTTAAGAAAGGATATATTTATTATTTTAAATAGTTATGAAAATAAACAATAAGATAAGATATTGGATGATGTGGCATATGAGGTGACGGATGAGGTGGCATAGCTTAGAGGATGGCACGTAGGCGAATTGAATGTGGTGACGACACATAGGCGAATGGAACGTGAGACGGACACGTAGGATTTAGGCTTCTGCTTTAGTATATATATATAGGGGAAAATTAATTAAAATAACCCAACCTTTGGGTAAGTGGTAAAAAAATAACCCAATTTTTTAATAGGTAAAAATTTAACCCAAACTTTATGAAGGGTGTTAAAATAATAACCCATAATAATTTTCTAAAAAAAATTATTCATAAAAATATGAGGTGTTAATATAAATGCTGATTTGGCATAATTTAATGATGATTTGGCATCACAATCACGTGCCCAATTAAAAGAAGAAATTTGATCATGTGAGAATGATCATTATGGTGTAAAATGAGAATGATCCTATAGTCTTTGGATGGAGACAAATTCAAGGGCTTGAATCAAACTTTCATTAAAGGGGGCACGTGCCATGCACATGACCCCTTGGTCAAACTTCACTTGCCGGTCAACGTCGGTCACCGACGGTCAACGCCGGCGTTGATCGGCCAATTTTATTTATTTTTTTCGGATCCAAAATTTGTTTTTTTGGGACGAAATTTTTATTTTCTGGGCCAGAATTTTCTATGCACATTCCTTACTAAAGTTATGCACTTTTCTTTAGAATTTCATGCACTTTTGAAAAAAAGAGCAATGCATGTTAAAAACTAAATGAATTTCACATCTAGTACAAAAATAAATGCACAAGTATACTATTCTATGTGCACGTATATGCAAAAACTCATGCAGTTCAATAATCATCCACACACGGTCTAAAACTCATGCACATTTTCAACACAAACCCGATATATGCACTCATAGTGTAAATTAGGTGCACAAACAAGCCATTATTCATGCACATACACGCATAGATGTATGCACTTCACACGTATTGCACTGGATGTGCATGCAAATTGCCTTGAATGTGCATAATGTTTCCATTGTATATGCTAGTACAAATCATGTGCACATACAAGCCATTATCCATGCACATACATGCATAGACGTATGCACTTCACACGTAATGGCTTTGAATGTGCGTGCAAAATGGCTTGAATGTGCATAATGTTTGCACTAGATGTGTGGAAAAAATCTGGACCCCGAAAAATAAACATTTTAGAAAGAAAAAAAGCTTGAACGGTTAGAAGTGCATGAAATCTTGCGTGAATGTGCATAACTTATGCACTAAATGTGCATAGAAAATTTTGGGTCGGATATAAAAAAAGCGCCCAAAGAAAAAAAAAAGTTGGCCCCGTAAAAAAAAACTTGACCGTTTTACGTCGGTCAAAAGTGCATGAAATCATGTTGAAATGTGCATAAATTTTGCAAGGAATGTGCATAGAAATTTTTGGCCTAGAAAATGAAAATTTCAGCCCAAAAAAATATATTTTGGGCCCGAAAAAAAAAAATTGGTCAACGTCAGCGTTGACTGCCAGTGACCGGAGTTGATCGACGGTCAATGCCGGAGTTGACCCACTTAAGTGGTCATGTGCCATGCACATGACCACTTAAATGAAAGTTTTATCTCCACCCTTGGATGAAAGTCTATCCAAGAATGGAGGTTCATTTTCATTTTATACCATAAGTCTCATTCTCACTTGATCAAGCCCCTTAAAAGAAAATACTATGGCTGATACAATTTGTGAGAGAGAAATCAAAATTGGGAATTAGGGTTTGAGGAGGGGTAAAATCACGGACAAAAATTCAAACAAAAATTGGGGGTTTAGGCTAGTGAAGATCCTCTTTGAGTCGAAGTGAGAAACAATCGTGGTTCTTGGTTCAATTTCAGCACCAATGTCAACGGGAGCAAGTTCAATGACAACCAATTCGAGAGGTGAGTAATATGGTCTCGTTTCTGATATGGTCTCGTTTCAGTTGAAGGTAGTTCGAAGTTAGATTCAGGCAATTCGTTGTATAACTCAGTTCGAATTTCAGTTATGGTCTCGTTTCAGTCGAAGGTTGGTTCCAGGTTGAATTTTAGATTCGGGCAATTCCTTGTATAGCTTTGGTAATTTCTCAATATTGTTTGGCTTCAATTTCAGATTCAGGATTTGTGCTTCCTTGAGTTGATAATTGCTTCGGTTCAATTTATAAACTTTGTTCGAATGGGGCAATTTAAAGATGGTTTCCACTGCCTGGGTACAATTTATATAGTGAGGCTTTAGCAATTTCTCAGTGTGTGCTTCCATAAGTTGATAACTGGATATATATTGTATCACTTTTTTTCTTTTCTTTTTTGAAGGCTTACATTGAATAACTTGTTTCCATGGAATTTATAGAGATACACGACCACTGTTCTTCAAGAATTATAGAGATGCACGACCTTTGTCTGTTGCCTCGTTCAAACAGTGCTTCACCCCTCAAACCCTAATTCCCAATTTTGATTTCTCTCTCACAGATTGTATTGTGATGCCAAATCTTCATTAAATTATACCAAATCAACATTTATTTTGACACCTTATATTTTTATGAATAAAATTTTTCAGAAAATTATTATGGGTTATTATTTTAACACCCTTCATAAAGTTTGGGTTAAATTTTTACCTATTAAAAAATTAGGTTATTTTTTTACCACCCACCCAAAGGTTGAGTTATTTTATTTAATTTTCCCTATATATAGATATAGATATAGATAAAGATAAAGGATGGTTTTGGATGTTGTATGAGGTAGATGAACACTCTTATAGTGGATAAAAAAGCACCCAAGTGTATGTTGATGAGACCAAATTATGTATGAGGTATGTTCATGATAATTTAATAAATTTGTATTATAAGAAACTATTCCTTTTCAAATTACAATCGAAGATGCGATTTTTTTTTTAATAAGGTAAGAATTTAAAAATGCGATTTTGATTCCAAAATTGGAGGCCCTCTTTTCTGAGCCATGTTGCATGTGTTGCAACACGTGTTCTCTTTCCTTCGAATTTCGAAGGATTCTAAATGCAATTCCATTCACATCGTCTTAATATTATAAAAACAATACAAACTTTTTAAATATTTACCACATTAATTAATGAATGTAATAAGGTCTATTATAACTACTTATAACGACGTTTTAGTTGACAAGATGTCAAACAAATTGAAATGATACTAATGTTTATTTAGTATACTAGTTTAAGCCTTTTTAAGTATTTTATTTAAAGGTTTTGAATTTGAGTCATATTAAAGTGTTTGGAGACAAAGCCTGGCGTAAAGTGGCTCTTAATTTTTTATTTTTTTTATAAGAAAAAAATTAGACTATAAATCAGAGATGAAATGAATAAAGTGATTCTTATTGATCATACTAAGCGGTCAAGACCAATAAAACAAACTGAGATGATGTTATTAGAAATTGGTGATTTTTTTCTTCAGCATCCATACTTTAGGACTTCATGTTGAAAGTATTTTAATACTCCTTATTAATAAGATCAATTTAATAAAAAAATAGTGTAATCTTCGTACAATTTGCCGTACTTTGTAGGACTTTAACATAAAATAACTAAGAGCATTATTAATGGGGTCCCTTAGAGTGAGTCTTTTAGGGCCTTTTAGGATGAATTAATTGTTAAAAGCCCCTAGGTATATTGGGATTTTTTATTGGGGGTTTTTAGGTTTAGTTTAAATTACAATTATACCATTTATTATATATAATATGGTTTATAATAATAATATGATTTATTTGGACTTAATAAACATACCTAATTATTGCCATGAAGGTCCTAAATAATAATAATATGGTTTATTTGGACGTAATTATATTAAAATTTGTAAAAAAATACATAAAATTTCTAAAATTTATTTAAAATGTAATTTTCATGTAAAGAAATTAAATTGGTATCTATTTTATTTTAAACCACCAATAATAATAATAAAATGATTTATTTTCACTTAATGATACCTATAATACAAAAAAAAAATTAAAATCTACCAAATATATACAAAATGGATGTTTATGGATAGAGAAAAATATAATTAGAATTATGGTAATTTTTTTTTAAGCAGCCAAATTTTATATATATGATTTTTTTTTTAAATAACGGACGGCCACGCGACGCGCCAATCAGAGCGCGTCGCGTGGCACTCTGATGCTGAAATTTTTATGGGGCGCGTTTGGTGCTCCGGTTCTAGGATGTCGTTTTTGTTCCTTTTCAAGCCAAAAAAAATAGCCAAACAAACAACCCCTTATGCTAAAAGCTATGGGACGGTCCCGAAATAAACCCAATTCTTGGGACCTTTGGTGGGTCTTTTAGCCCAATACCAATATTTTAATATTTCCCCCCCTAAAAGCCCCACTTAAAAGACCCTTATAAATTTGCCCTAATATCATGTTAGATTTATGTAATTAGAGGAGTATTCCATACACAATTTTCAAAAAAAATATAAAAATTATATTCGATGGTGAATAATACCATATGAAATTTTAAATTATACTATAAACAAATTTTCTAAATAATAATTTAATTAAAAATAAATTATACTAAAATAGGTTTTACAAATAATAGTTGATTTTGAAGTTTAAAAGGTAGTTTTTTATTTAGTGAGAAGAGTTAAAACATTAAAAATAAAATAAAAAAATACACGTGTCAATTATAAAAAAAATGAAAAGATTCAGATTTGGTGAGAAAGGGCGCTAGAGTGAGAAATGAGAATGAATATGGACCATTTGATCCAAGGAAACTAGAGGCCCAAATTTAAAAAAAAGCCAAAAATGAATAATTCGGCACAAGCGAATTTTATTTGAAAAAAAAAACGTAGTTTTCGGGGAAAATACGGACATACACATCTACATGCGTTTTTTTTAATTCACTAGCACATACAATACAAAAATCATGCCCATGCAAACATTTTCATGCACATACATGCAAACTCTGTGCATTTTGTAAACATAAAGTCAAATAAAACACAAACTTGTACATATTTTAAGAAGTGCATAAGTTATTGTCTGTATGTGTATGAGTTTCCACTAAACAAAGACAACAAATTATTCATATACATACAAACACAAACTCGTGTACATTCTAAAAAATACATCAATAAAAAAATATGCACATACAAGCATAAATTTATGCATATTCTAAAAAATACATAAATTTTAGCTTGTATGCATAGATTTCCACTTAAACAAAGTCACAAATACATTTAAGCCATACATATATAAGCACAAAGTCACACATACATTTATTAAGGTTTAAAATACCAACTTAGCATAGGCTTCGAGAAAAGGTCCAAAAGTTTTCATCAATCAAACTGGGCCAATAAGGCTTGAATGCACAATGTTCAAAAAGGAATATTGGGGAATTTGACAAAATAATAAACAATACTCCACAAGTTCACACTCCGTATTAAAAAGCTATGCCGTATCAAAAAAAATATGTTCATAAGATATAAGCTTTTTATATTTAATCCGATTAAAAAAAATTAAGAAAGCACATAATAGCCTAACACATACTATTTACAGTCTATGATAAATACCCAAACTCCAGGGAGTATTTATTTATTAAATTATGAAATGTACAATCTATGACCACATTGTCACCCTAGCTTGATTCTTATAATAAGCAGCTCACAGAAGCATATCATAATATGCTTTCTCCCTTCTCTCTCTCAATTTGAGTTATGCAATTTCATTTGAAAGCATTTCTGCACAACTTCCTTACTAATTTCCCTTCTCCAAAACATGACCCAGATTTCAACCTTTTCACAATACCTTTAGTTTGCCTCCAAATTTCCAACACCCAAAACATGGCTCCTCCAAACTCTGTGACATTCACATTTGATAACCCAACCTGCAACGGCTTTTACACTCTCCAAGACATCAATTGCTCCAAACCCACAACATGTTAGGATCTGAACGCACTAACGAGAGAAAAACGAAACAAAAAACACGAGAATTATTTACCTAGTTCGTCACAAAATATGACTACGTCTGGGAGCACTACCAAACCAGAGTTTTTTTCTTACTATTGTGATAACGATTACAATGATCAATAGGGTATTTAAGCTAATGAATGAAACCCTAATTAGGCTCATTACACTATTGTACAGACGGGCCCCAAAGACCCTTGTACGGACGGACCCGCATCTTTGCACGCTGAAAGTTGGGCTTTCGGTGTACAGTCCATCAGGCTCCATAATCCAACACAACAGAACTCCCATCTTCAAACAACAACAAGAGGAAGAAGAATCAAAGGGAAGTGGGCACCAATCAACTCAAATGGCTGCTCATCCTCAAATTAAACAGAATCCTCACCTGCATCACTTGGCTAGCCACTGCATCAAGGGCCCTCCTCTCGAAACCGAACAAGATTGGTGATAAAAAACCCGGGAAAAGACCAAAGCTTTACCGGGTTTACCTACTCCTCTCCGTTGTAGGATTGGTGGTGGAGGTGATTGCTGAATTCAAGGAGTGGAATTTGGAGTATTTGAGCTTGGCTTGGATGTCATTGAGGGCTGATTATGTGGCCCCTCTTGTTGCCATTCTCTCCAAATTCGGCATTGTCATGTTCTTGATCTAGTCGTTTGACCGGTTGCTGCTCTGCTTTGGGTGCTTCTGGATCAAATACAAGAAGCTCAAGCCCACCATTGATGAAGGCCAAGCTATCGACATTGAGGATGACACCAACTTCCCTAAATTACTTGTCCAAATTCCCATGTGCAATGAGAGAGAGGTACTAAAAGATTAAAATTACTCAACTTCATTCCCTTCTCTTCTCTTTGATAAGCACTACTTTGTAGGGCTTAACTAAGAGTTATTATTAGAGGGTTTTTTTGGTGCCATTCGGGTAGATTTAGACACATTCTTGTGCATGACGTTTGGGGGCGAAGTCTGGTGTTTTTGGAGGTGTTTGAGCTATTTTGGATATCATAGGAGACACTGAGGAAGGAAGCCACCAAAAGAAGACGCCAAGGAAGTGAAGACGAGAGGTTAGGAGGCGAAGCCAAGGAGTGAAGGCCGAGCATTAACCGCGACCGCGGGCAAGGGTGCCGTGATCGCGGTTCCTCGGGCAAGTCGAGAGTTTTCCGCAGGCGCGGAGGAATGTGAAGAGCACGGAGCCACAAGAGGCCGCGATCGCGGTAAATGGGCCGCGATCGCGGGTCGTCGACGCTGGAAGTTCTGACTTTTCCCGAGTCTATCTTTTCTAATTTCTTTTCTTATTTTTCCATTTTATTTCGTTTCTTTTCTTATTGGGCTAGGTCATTTGTTAGAGGCCCTATATATATACTCTTTAGTATTATGTTAAAAAAAGGAGTTTTTCCAAGTTCTAGTTTTTTTTGCAATTTCAATTCATCGTTGCCACTTTTCATACCCTTGGAGTTCATCATGTTTATGAGGAGCTAAGCCTCTTTTGCTTAGTCCGGTAATAGAAGCATAAGTTTATTCATCTGGTTGTGAGGTTTTGTTCCTATCTATCTTATCCTATTGAGTTATATCTTTTCTCTTGAGCAAATTCTTATTTGGTTGTTTGTTGGTTTATCTAAATTGATCACCTAGGTTTATTGCTTTCATTCATATTGCTAATACTAGGGAACTATTGGAATAACGCTCTAGTTCGAGTAGCGAGCATAGATTCTTATCTGCCACTGTGGAATTTATCTATGTAGGGAATTGATTACATGTTGAATGCTTCTGGTTGATGTGTTATATGTATCATGGTTAATTCTTATGTTCATTGCTGCCTTTGGGTTGAATCACTAGTGGTGCTAGGGTTATTCATTGGTAAGGGTTCTTAGGGATGGTTTCCCTATTAATCTACACAAGATCATGACATAAATAACCGAATAGGAAGATAGGGCATAATCAAGGAACAACCTTTGAATGACTTATGTGGACATTACTTGGCTAAGTGTTTTCTCTCTTTGATATTTTCATCATATACTTTGCTGTGTTTGACTTAATTGTGACCAATCAACCTACAATCCCCCCCCCCCCCCCCTTCTTGTTACTATTGCATGCGAACAACACATAGATTAATCCCTTCCTCTCTGTGGATTCGACCCCTGCTTACCCTAACTACTTGTTTAGGTCTTGCTAGGATTTTATTTGATTGATTAGGTGATACGACTTAAACCTGCTATCAAATTGGCGCCGTTGCCGGGGAGGCAAGCGTTGATTTTTCTGTGTGTTTGTCTGTGTGTTGTGTTCCTTTGGTGTGGACCTATCTTATGGTCCACACACGTGCTACTAATTCCCCTCTACTTGGTTTTAATTCAGAGATTGAGAGAACCCTTTCCCAGGGTCGCAGAATAAATCGTGCTTTGGTTTTTGATAATCCTGCATTCGAGATGGCTGACGCAGACCAGACGTTGAGACAGTTGACCGCCCCTAACATGCAGCAGCAACAACCGCTGGCTGTGTAGTTTCCTGAGTTGGGAGAGGGCGTAAATTTCGAGCTGAAGTCTGGGTTGATCCACTTACTCCCCCACTTCCATGGGATGAGTGGTGAAGACCCCAACAAGCATCTTGCTGAGTTCCATTCAGTGTGTAGCAGTATGAAGCCGAAGAACGTGACGGAGGACCAGATCAAGCTGAGGGCCTTTCCTTTTTCACTGAAGGATGCGGCCAATGACTGGTTTTACTATCTCACTCCAGGGAGCATTGACACTTGGGTCAAGATGAAGAAAGCCTTCCTGGAGAAGTACTTCCCAGCTACCAAACTGAACAGCCTGAAGCGAACTATCATCAACATCGAGCAGCAGTCTGGTGAATCGCTCTATGAGTATTATAAGCGGTTCAAGAAGATGATATCCAGTTGCCCCTTCCACGGCTATTCTGAGCAGGACCTCGTACTTTATTTGTACGGTGGTCTTCTTGATGAAGAGAGAAGGATGGTGAACGTTGCTTGTGGGGGGAACATCCTCAACAAGACTCCTGCTGCAGCTTTTGAGATTTTTTTTGAGCTTTCTGAAGGGTCCAGGCAATTCAGTAAAAGGGCGGGCATCCAATCTGTGAGAGCTGCAGAATCTCAGTCCAATTCTACTCTTCTTGCTGAAATGGTTGAGATGAAGGAGATGATGAGGAGATGTATGATGAGAGGTGGATTACAGCAAGTCAAATCATGTGGGTTATGCTATGAAACGACGCATCCAACTGATGTATGCCCCACCCTGCAAGAACCAACTGCTGAGGTGAACGGCATTGGCGGATATGGACCTCAAAGGCCAAAATATGACCCGTACTCCAGCAGAACACTCATCAAGGGCATGAGACCCAGGATTTTCAGCAGTACCCCCAGCGGCAGTTTCAAGGAGGCCAAGCAGATCAAAGACCACAAGAACATGGAGCTGCCCGCATCACCAATCTTGAGGACCAGGTCAACACACTGGCGCAACATATGAATACTTTGGCGCAGACCGTGGGAACCATACATCAAAACATGGTTCAGTTTCAACACGAGACCAAGTCTAGCATACAGAACCTAGAGAAGCAGGTGGGGCAGATCTCCCAGACAGTTAGCAAGCTTGAAGCTAGAGTGTCACGAGCACTTTCATCTCAAACTGAGATAAATCCTAGGCAAAACGTCTACTCCATGACGTCAAGGCCCAGATGGGAGCTTGAAGAAGAAAAGATGGGAGCCAAGAAGTACGAGAACTAACCGCGACCGCGGGCAATTTGCTGCGATCGCGGGTCTGTTGAGCAAGAGAATGGGCAAGATGCGTCGATTAAGCGCGATCGCGGGCAGGATAGCCACGACCGCGGGGCCCAAGTGCAAGAACCGCGATCGCGGGGTGAAAACCACGATCAAATTTCAGAAAACGGGCCGTCTCCACTTACTTTCATGACACGGTATGTCTACCCGGAGGGATATTTTGACATCCCAGTGCCATTCCCTACAGCACTAGAAGATGACGAACCCATTGAGGGGCTGAAGGGAATGTTCGAGACATTCAGGAATTACAAGGTGACCCCCCAATTGAGCAAAGCGATGCCTCGCTTTGCAAACTTCCTGAGGGAGCTATGCAAGCTCAAGAAGGAGCAAAAGGAGCGGTCGAAGAAAAAGGTGAAAGTCAAGAAGGATGTCTCGGCTGTGTTGCAAAAGAAGATCCTGAAAAAGTGTGACGATCCCGAGATGTTTAGTGTACCCTGCAAGATTGGGGAAACCGAGTTCAGCGAGACATTGCTGGATTTGGGAGCCTCAATCAATGTCCTACCACTGTCCGTCTACAACACCCTCAATGTCGGACCACTAGAAAGAACGGAGTTTGTCATCCAACTGGCTGATAACTCCATCATCATTCCAGAGGGCGTTGTGAAGGACGTTTTGGTGAGCATCGACACCCTCGTCTTCCCTGCGGATTTCTTCGTCATGAACACAGGGAAACGAGGAGGACGAGTAATGCTAGGGAGGCCTTTCATGAAGACCTCCAATACAAAGATCGACGTGGGCACATGTACGGTAAGCATGGAGTTTGACCGAAGGAAGGTGGAGCACAGGCTGGAGACCATTTGGGAGCATCCCCGAGACTCAAGAGTGCAACCCAGATTGAGAAGGATGAAGCGGTATGTCATGCCATGACAATAACTAAGGCGATGTCCGAGAGGCAACCCGATGTATGTATCTTTTCCTTTGTCTTTCTTTCATCGTTTTGCATTATTTTTTGGTGTGTTTTTTGCTTTGTTTTTTTTTTTTGTTTTTTTCCTGACTAACCTGTAGGGAAGAGACCCATGCTCATTGAAGAAGGTGTTTTCACACCAATGTAAGTCTCTCCTGTCCTTGCACTAGTCACCCCCGAAAAAACCTTAAACGGGGGGCAAAAAAAAAATGTTGTTGTACGAGTACGAGTTGTCCCGCAGTACCATGGAGAGGGGTGCGCATGTTGCCAACGGAGGAAGTTTTTTCACTACACAATTTTTTGGCAACGATGGAGGCCCCACAGTCGACAACTGCGATGGAAGACCACTCATGGCCCACACCCCGTTCATATCTGGGCCCATTTTTGGTGGTATTTGAAGGTCGTGCAACCCCGTTATCACTGTTCAACCACTACTCACCAAGTGGTACCTTATGGTTGCACGGTAGAAGATGATGCTGGAATTGATGAGGCACCCGCCCAACACCAGAGACCTGGGCATTTATTGAGAAGACCGCTAGCAATAACGGAAGTGTCCATGTCGACTCAGCGACATTTGTGAGCTTATCCCTTCTTTTCCCTGTGCTTTATTCTTTTGTCTTTCATTACATTAAGGACAATGCAATGTTTAAGCATGGGGGAGGGTTTTATATTTCCTATTTCGCTGAGGAGAAAAAGAAAAAGAGCCAAAAAAATTGAAAAAAGGACAAAATTGAAATCCTGGGATAGGTCGAAAACCCGAAAGGGCGGCCTAGGTAATAAGCAGGTGGCCTGGACCAACATTAGGCTGGGGTAAAAATTGGTCTAGAGTGATGTGAGTTATATTGTGAGCACATCTATGAAAAAAAAAATATGAGTGGCTTGGTAAAAACCCGAAAGGGCGCCTTGGCAAAATGAGTGAAAAGAAGAAGAGTGAATTTTAGGAATCCTCATTTTGGCATGGCGACATAAGAAGAGGTGATATAAGGAGGATTCGGGTAGGTCACTCTGGGAGGCATAAGGAGTCATAGATGGAGGCTAGGATTAGAGGTTACTCACACCATTGGATGTTTGGGATAAGCTTGAAGGAAATACTCTGCTTGCCCCTTAAGCTTGTTGATTGTGGATGTGTTGTGAATGAGATTGGTGCCAGGAGCTTCGCATGGGTTAGGTGACTCTTAGTTGGAGGACATGCTTCCTGAGACCTTGGGTGCTGCATTGGAGGAGTAGACTCTTTATTAGTTTACTCGAGGACGAGAAAAGGTCTAAGCATGGGGGAGTTTGATAAGCACTACTTTGTAGGGCTTAACTAAGAGTTATTAGAGGGTTTTTTGGTACCATTCGGGTAAATTTAGACACATTCTTGTGCATGGCGTTTGGGGCGAAGTCTGGTGTTTTTGGAGGTGTTTGAGCTATTTTGGATATCATAGGAGACACTGAGGAAGGAAGCCACCAAAAGAAGACGCCAAGGAAGTGAATACGAGAGGTTAGGAGGCGAAGCCAAGGAGTGAAGGCCGAGCATAAAAATTAACCGCGGGCAAGGGTGCCGCGATCGCGGTTCCTCGGGCAAGTCGAGAGTTTTCCGCAGGCGCGGAGGAATGTGAAGAGCGCGGAGCCACAAGAGGCCGCGATCGCGGTAAATGGGCCGCGATCGCGGGTCATCGACGCTGGAAGTTCTGACTTTTCCCGAGTCTATCTTTTCTAATTTCTTTTCTTATTTTTCCATTTTATTTCGTTTCTTTTCTTATTGGGCTAGGTCATTTGTTAGAGGCCCTATATATATACTCTTTAGTATTAGGTTAAAAAAAGGAGTTTTTCCAAGTTCTAGTTTTTTTTTGCAATTTCAATTCATCATTGCCACTTTTCATACCCTTGGAGTTCATCATGTTTATGAGGAGCTAAGCCTTTTTTGCTTAGTCCGGTAATGGAAGCATAAGTTTATTCATCTGGTTGTGAGGTTTTATTCCTATCTATCTTATCCTATTGAGTTATATCTTTTCTCTTGAGCAAATTCTTATTTGGATGTTTGTTGGTTTATCTAGATTGATCACCTAGGTTTATTGCTTTCATTCATATTGCTAATACTAGGAAACTGTTGGGCTAACCCTCTAGTTCGAGTAGCGAGCATAGATTATTATCTGCCACTGTGGAATTTATCTATGTAGGGAATTGATTACATGTTGAATTCTTCTGGTTGAGGTGTTATATGTATCCTGGTTAATTCTTATGTTCATTGCTGCCTTTGGGTTGAATCACTAGTGGTGCTAGGGTTATTCATTGGTAAGGGTTCTTAGGGATGGTTTCCCTATTAATCTACACAAGATCAGGACAGGAATAACCGAATAGGAAGATAGGGCATAATCAAGGAACAACCTTTGAATGACTTATGTGGACATTACTTGGCTAAGTGTTTTCTCTCTTTGATATTTTCATCATATACTTTGCTGTGTTTGACTTAATTGTGACCAATCAACCTACAATCCCCCCCCTTCTTATTACTATTGCATGCGAACAACACATAGATTAATCACTTCCTCTCTGTGGATTCGACCCCTGCTTACCCTAACTACTTGTTTAGGTCTTGCTAGGATTTTATTTGATTGATTAGGTGATACGACTTAAACATGCTATCACTCTTACACTTAGATTTTTTGTGAAGGTATACAAGCAATCGATTGCAGCGGCTTGTCAGTTGGATTGACCAAGGGATCGGCTTCTAATCCAAGTCCTATACGATTCAGATGATGAGAAATTGCAATCTTTGATCAAGGATGAGGTGTACTCATGGAGAGACAATGGAGTGAACATAATCTATAGGCATAGGCTCATCAGAACCGGGTATAAAGCCGAGAATCTGAAATCATCCATGGCTTGTGACTATGTCAAGGACTACGAATTCGTTGCAATCTTGGACACTGACTTTCAACCGAATCCTGACTTCCTTAAACTCACTATCCCTCACTTTAAGGTAACATTTCATGTCAATCTTTGTAGCATAAATTTGTACCACAACAAAATTGATGTCGACTATGATGATCTTCCAAGAATCCGACGAGCCCGCCTGATCTGCAACTAAAAAACAGTCATCGGGAGGGCCGAATCTCCCCTAAAGCCCCTCCGCTCAAGTCAGACATCACCAAGTGTTAATGGTGGCTAGAGTTTTTCAATATGAGAATTGAATGTGAAGTTAGGCCTCTTTTAGGTCCTTTTTTTGATAAGGTAAACATTCGATTTACCATACATGACAATGTATAGTAAATCGAGGGGCCGAAAACGGTAGTTGGACAAACCAACATGAAGAACAAATAAAAACAAAAAACACAAGCAACGAAAATACAACAAAGCAATGAAAAGCCTAAACGAACTATGGAGAAGAGCATGGTGAGTACAACACTAGAAGAGAAGTGCCACCGAAAATCGAGAAGTGCAAGTTGAACCACCACAACGTTGCCCCCACCTAAATGAGGGATCTTCAGAAGCCTCAGCACAACCACGTCCAGAACAACTCGGTCTAAACCCAAGATCAGCTAGACAAAAGCAACAAAGTATTTACACACTTGCTTCGAACCACACCGGCTTGAAGCCACACTTGGTCAAGCCCAATCTGACATGTCTAGTTCAAGCCCGTACAATTGTTTTCCAAATGAAAGGAATTCGTCGAAGCTCGAAGAAAGGGGTCCATAAAGGACTGGTTTTCAGAATCAATCCTGACAAGAATCTGTTCTTGTTCTTGTTCTTGCACGATAGAGGAAGAACCATGCACTGTTGGAGCGGTTGACCTGGTCGAAGCTCGATTAAGCGATGAGCGATTGAAGCCAGTTATTGGTGAGGCCGCGAAGCACCACTGTCGAACCATAGCGCACCAGCCAAGCCACCATCACCTTGCCCCATGTCGTTTTCCTATAGCTTTCACCTCAAACATAGGGATTCATCATGTCGATAGTCAGGGCCTTTAAAGAGCAGACTGGTGCGACCTCCCTCAAACCGACATCTAGGAAACAGGAAAACCCATTCCTAAAAGGGGAAGAAGAGGAACAGTAGAATCGCCATTGTTGTTAGCTTCAAGAGAATTTAGGGTTCCCAAAATTAGGGAGAGATTTGACCTAAACAAGGTTATGGGATCACAATTAAGTCATTCAAAGAGAGGGGATAAGGATTTCATTGATCATTGTTACAAATTAAGAGGATTTGTAAGATTAATGGTAAGAATTTGAAGGGTTTTGGGGGGCGAAAGGAGTCGAGGTCTCTTTTAGGTCCTTAAATATCTTCTTAATGTGTTTCTTTTTTAGATAAACCCATAACTTAGAACATTAGTATTTAATTAAAACAAACAAACAATAAATAGATAATATATACTCCTTCCATATAAAAAAGATTGTCATTCTAAAGTTTAACACACTTATTAAGAAGTACAATGATTACCTTATATTCTCATAAATTTTTCTTAAAACTTACAATAGTTTAATAATTCATTTCAATTGTAGCCAATAAACATAGAGAATTTGTATAAAAAGAGCCAAAACACACAATTCCCGATGTCAAACCTCGTAACTCAGCAATAAATTATTACTTAAACACCTAAAATGATAATTTTTTCTTAACAATAAGTTTGAGCTAAAATGACAATTCTATCCGAGCGGAAGGAGTACTACTTTTTACCTCCTCACAACCCATCAAAAGTGTTTCTTCATGAGGATCAACTATTAACTCTTGTTTTGTTTCTTGGGTTTTGGTGCAGGGTAAACCAGATTTGGGACTAGTGCAGGCGAGATGGTCATTTGTGAATATAATCACAAGGTTTCAAAACATCAACTTGTGCTTTCACTTTGAGGTTGAGCAACAAGTGAATGGCATGTTCCTTAACTTCTTCAGTTTCAACGGAACGGCTGGCGTTTGGAGGATCAAGGCTTGGAGGAGTCGGGTGGATGGCTTGAGAGGACGACGGTGGGAGACATGGATATCGCGGTGCGGGCCCACTTGAAGGGGTGGAAGTTCATGTTCCTTAATGATGTTAAGGTCATGTGTGAGCTGCCGAAGTCGTATGAGGCTTACAAGAAGAAACAACATCGCTGTCATTCTGGTCCTATGCAGCTCTTCCGCCTCTGTCTTCCATCCATTATATCTTCCAAGGTACACCAAGTTTTGCTTCCAATGTCACACACTTTGATTAATATAGATGAAAACATTGCACTATACATATGCACACTTATAATCAGTGAATACATAGTACAAAACATATGTACACATGTTTGTATCTTCTAAGGTACACTACATTATGCTACCAATGTCAAATTTGGTTATCAATTATCGTATTAAACGATAAACATATAGTACAAAACATATATATACACATTTTAATATCTTCCAAGGTACAATGCATTATGGTATCAATGTCAAATTTGGTCACCATTATAATTGATTCAGAATATGTCATATATATCCTCCTAGTTACCTTACTTTTCAAAACTACATACTAAAATTTGAAAATCAGGAAATAGATTTTTCAAAAAACTCAAAGCGTTACCAAATAAGACTTAGGGCTTGTTTGTCAAAAAAAAAAGTTTATAAACTCGTTTTGTTTTAAACCTACTTATATACATTTCGATAAATGTGTAATAAAATTATTTTAACTTTTTTCCACTACTTACATTTTTTTCCAATAAAATACATACATACCTATAAAAACTACTTTTTTTTACACAACTATACTTTTCAACTACTTATAAAAAAACTCTTTAATTATAAACACTATCACCTAACAAACCCTTATGCAGTTTAACATTGACTATAAATTTTCATTGATGTTTAAAGCAAATATCAACATGGAAGAAGGTGACAAACTAGAATCATAGAAAAAAAGGAAAAACTTCTGTGCTTCCAGAAAATTTACTGGAACCAAAGAGCTAAGGTAAAACACATCAAATATAATGACACGAATGCCATCTATTTTCATAAATTAGCAAGTGGAAAAAGAAACAGAAAAATTATAAAAGAAATCAAAATCCAAGAAGGAACAAGCATCACTGGTGAAGAAAACATCAGAAATGAAATCAGAAATGATTTCATAAAAAGATTTAGAAGTGAGGATATGAACCAGAGACTATTCCAGGAAAACCTTGAATTAATCCAGCCTGAAATCTCTATAGAGGATAATCTGGAATTAATAAAAAATGTATCCAACGAAGAGATTAAAAAGGTGGTCTTTAACATTGGCTCGGATAAATCTCCGGGGCCGGAAGGCATGACAACAGAATTTTACCAAAAATATTGGGATATCGTAGGCCCCTCTGTTATCCAAGCAGTTAAAAGTTTTTTTCTTTCTGGGAAACTGCTTAAACAAATAAATCACACATTCATATCCTTAATCCCAAAATGTGACAATCCTAACTCTACAAATCACTATAGACCCATAAGTCTGTGCTCTACTATTTATAAGATCATCTCGAAGATTATAACAACTAGACTCAAAGGAACTATGGAAAAATTGATACACCCCCTTCAGGGTGCCTTTGTTGCTAACAGAGCCATTCAAGACAATATCTTAA
This sequence comes from Rheum nobile, assembly GCA_027886185.1. Classification (NCBI taxonomy): domain Eukaryota; kingdom Viridiplantae; phylum Streptophyta; class Magnoliopsida; order Caryophyllales; family Polygonaceae; genus Rheum; species Rheum nobile. Next base: position 10,034,946 of record WOAB01000563.1, on the reverse strand, counting down.
TTACACATGAAATCTTTCACTCTTTTAAATCGAAAAAAGGAACTGAAGGCTTTATTGCCTTAAAACTAGACATGGAAAAAGCTTATGATAGAATCGAATGGGATTTTATTATAAAAATCATGGAAAAGTATGGATTCCATGAAAAATTTATCAACTGGATAAAAGAATGCATTACAACGGTATCTTTATCGGTACTTGTTAACAATGGACCCACAGAAATATTCAAACCTTTAAGAGGACTTCGACAGGGAGACCCTCTTTCGCCCTTCTTGTTTATTTTAGGATCTGAAATCCTTGCTAGAAAACTCCAAAAAGCCTCAGATCGAACTCAAAATCCCCTAGGATTTCAAATCAATCAACAAGGAACACGAATCCCGTTTCTGGCCTTTGCAGATGACTTTGTGATATTCTCAAAAGCTAAACAGGAAAACTGTAAAGAAATCAAAGATATTATTGATGACTACTACAAGATCTCGGGACAAAAAGTAAATTTCCATAAATCGGCCTTTCAAGTTACAAAAAAGGTCACCAATCAAAAGAAACTAGCTCTACAAGGCACTCTCACAATCACAAACATGATATCTCTCGAAAAATACCTGGGTTGCCCTATCATCAATGGTAGATTTAACTCGAACACCTTTGCTGACCTTTTAGTTAGCACCCAACAACAATTATCTAAATGAAAAGCAAATTCCCTTTCCCAAGAAGGAAGAACAACACTAATAAAAAGCAATCTGGCTTCAAGACCAAATTATCTTATGCAAAGCTTCATGTTACCTACACACACACACAATGAACTTGATAAACTAAACAGATCCTTTTTTGGAACAAAGACAAGTCCTATAAACCTCTTATAGGCTGAGAAAAAATTTGTAAACCAACTCATCAAAGAGGTCTTGGCTTGAGAAAAGCTAAAGACATGAACAAAGCCCTTCAATTCAAATTACTATGGAAAATTCTAGCCGAACCAAATAACTTTTGGATTAGAGTTATTATGGATAAATACCTGGAAATAAACCATATATTTTATTACGAGAAAAAGGGAAACTGCTCCTAGCAATGGTCCAAAATGATTGAACTTATGCCTGAGTTCAAATCTGGACTAATTTGGCAAGTTGGTAATGGAAAAACTATCAAATTCTGGACGGATAACTGGGTTCTGAGCACCCCCTTATGTGATAACATAAACTCACAGTCAATCCTGAATAAGGATGCCCTCGTAGCTGAATTTATGCTGCCAAATAAAACCTGGAATAAGGACTTACTTGAACAATACTTACTAAATGATTTAACTGAAAAATTAACCTTGATCCCAATTCCCTTAAATGAGATCCATGATAGAATGTACTGGAAAACTAGCAAAAACGGCTGGTTTTCTACAAATTCTGCTATGGAACTAATTAACAAAAATAAGAGTTACACTGCCTATGATTCCTCTTGGATCTGGAAAATGGACACGTATCCCAAAGTTAAAAACTTTGTCTGGAAAATAATGAAAACCGGAATCACAACAAATGCTAGATTAGCAGAAAAAGGTGTTGCAACCCCCCCGGGTTGTATACGCTGCAATGATCAGTTGGAAGATTTGAATCACCTCATCTTTTAATGCAAGCATACCTTAAAAACAATCGAAAAATTGAATCATGACACCTTTGGCATAATTACATCCCTAAACATAGGAAACAAAAAAATTAATGAAATCATTGAAGAAATTCAACAAAAAACTGATAGATCACAATTCTCAGAATTAATGGTTTCTTGGTGGAGCATTTGGTTCTATAGAAACCAACAAAGCTTTGGTAGAACAAATGATGATGTCGAACCCATTAAGGATGTACCAAGTTACTTTAAGAAACAAATTGAAAACTGGAATAAAACAAATAATTGGAACCCTGACTGTCTTACAGAAGACAATAAAAAAACTCATAAAATGAACATTGTAAGACGACCAATAAAGAAATGGAAAAAGCCTCTGGATAACATAATTAAAATCAACACAAATGGATCTACCAAAATCAATGGTGAATCTAGTTTTGGCTTCATTTTCAGGAACAACACGGGAAAACCAATTTTCCTCTATGAGGATAAATGTGGTATTTCAACCCCACTTAAAACAGAAATACTGACAGTAAGAAATGCCCTGGTAAAGGCTTATGAATTAGGCATTACCAACATTCATCTTGAATGTGACAACCTTACCATCATGAATGTCCTTAACCAAATCTGGCACTGTCCATGGGATATTGAAATGCTAATTTCTGATATCCTGTGTATTTTATAACTGTTTTCTTCAGTGCAGATTTCTCACGTCTTCCGAGAAACCAACGTCATGGCCGATTTCATCGCGAAGAAGGTACATCAGGTTTCCTTGGAAGACTTTAAAGACTGTCTAGAATTTGTAATTCTCATCCGTAAGGATGCTATAGATTGAGAAACCGACTCTTCTGTGGTTTCCAATCTAATTTTTACCTTATAAAAAAAAACATGGAAGAAGGTGAACCTGATATTCCTCTTCTTTCTCCTAAGGAAGCTGATACTCCCCTTCTACTCCTTCACATTGTTCTGCATCATACTCCCATTAACCATGTTCATCCCGGAAGCCGAGCTCCCCATCTGGGTGATCTGCTACATGCACATCTTCATGTCGCTCCTAAACATTCTACCGGACCCCATATCATTCCCCTTCTTAGTACTCTACCTTCTCTTCGAAAACACCATGTCAGTGACCAAGTTCAACGCCATGATCTCGGGGTTGTTCCAGCTCGGCAGTGCCTACGAATGGGTCGTCACCAAGAAGACAGGCCGGGCTTCACAGCCAAACCACCTCGTACCTGCTGAGTCTAAGGCCACAAAAGACGACACTCTTCCTTTAAAGAGGAATAGGGTTTACAGGACAAAGCTTGCGCTGACGTTTCTGTTGGTTGTTGCGACTGGTAGGAGCTTGTTGTCGGCACATGGAGTTCACTTCTATTTCTTGCTCTTCCAAGGGCTCTCTTTCCTTGTCATGGGGCTGGATTTGATAGGTGAGCAGGTAAATTGAAGAAAACAAGAAACATGTATGCAACCACGCCCTTTGTTCCACAATTGTAGAAAGAGAGTTAAAGAGAACCCTCTATTTATATATAGCACTATGTAATGATTGAAGAAAACAGGAAACCAAGGAAGGAGATGATATTTTTTTGTTAAGTTTTGTTGGGGGCAATTACTTATAACATATAGTGTAAGATGAACAAGGTGTCAAATTAGACAATGGGCCATGGGCCTAGTTAGGGGAATGTGTGTATGTATAGTCCAAAAGCGCGTATGAGCCTAGTATATAAGGTCAGTGAGGTTCCAACCTAAAACTAATTGACAATAAAATAAATGGTTCATCAAATTTATATATTAGACAAGTTATGTTCTAACTGATAACAATTGTCAGTCTGCTGATAACAATTGTCAATAAAAGGATTTCTTTTTGTCATAAAGAAAGAATAGACAGAGGAGGAGATTAGGCTGAATACTGCTTGATTCTCATTAAGAAATTGAACGGCCTTTTATAGGCGATTACATAAACTGACTTGACCTTAATTTAGGACCCATTACAACCAGTAACATCACTAACATACTGCTGCAATATTTTCTTTAAACTAACAGCCCATAAATTCCTAAAATTCAGAAACTGATAAATCAAATTAGGAAATATCAAATAATTAAGGAAATATGAAATAATCAGGAAATATCTAACAAATCCTCCCTTAAACTGAAGTTAGCTAACATCAGTTTAATACTTTGATACTGCAAAGACCAAGTGGCTTCCTGAGCTTCATGAATGACTCCTTTTTAAGTGGTTTGGTGAAGATATCAGCCACATGTTCTTCATTCTACCATGCATAACTGGATTCTTTGACAACTTGATTGCTGAACTGTTGTCACAATAGATCTCAGTTGGTTCTGGCTGCTTGAAATTCAGCTCTTCAAGAACTTTCCTCAGCCATATGGCCTGACAAGCACCAGTTGTTGCTGCAACAAACTCTGCTTCCGTGCTTGACAAAGTGACAATAGGTTGCTTCTTTGACATCCAAGAAATAGCAGTTGTACCAAGAATAAACGCATATCCGGAAGTGCTTTTCATGTCATCTTGATCTCCTGCATAATCACTGTCAGTAAATCCCAACAAATTTGTCAAGTCACATTTCTTGTAGTTCAGGCCAAAATCCTTGGTTCCTTGTAAGTACCGAAGGATTCTCTTAGCAGCCAGCAAATGCATTTCAGTAGGATTCTCCATGTATCGACTAATCAAGCTGACATCATACATAATATCTGGTCTTATGGCAGTCAAATACATCAAACTTCCCACAATTTGCTTGTAGAGTGTGTTGTCCACCTTCTTCCCTTCATGATCTTTGTGTAGCTTGAAACCACACTCAACTGGAGTATTAACAGGATTGCAATCCTGCATCTGAAATCTTTTCATAATATCTCCAACATACTTCTTTTGGGACATAAAAATTCCATCACCTGATTATACTACTTCTATGCCAAGAAAGTAGTGCATCATACCAAGATCTGTCATTTCAAACTCATTCATCATAGACCTCTTGAACTCCTTAAACATGACAGCACAATTTCCAGTAAATAGCAAATCATCAACGTACAAGCAGACAATGAGCATTTTCCCCTTATCTCCACTAGTAACAAAGAGTGTATGCTCATAAGGACACTTTATGAAACCTTCTTTCAAGAAATAGCCTCCAATGCGACTATACCATGCCCTTGGAGCTTGCTTTAGCCCATAGAGAGCTTTCTTCAACATGTAAACTTTATGCTCATTTTCAGATTTAACATAACCAGGTGGTTGATCAACAAATACATGTTCATCCAAGTATCCATGTAAGAAAGCTTATTTGACATCAAGCTGGAAAATTGGCCAAGAATTCTGAGCAGCCAATGCAACCACCAATCTGATTGTGTCATGCCTTGCCACCGGGGAAAATACTTCTGTATAGTCAACCCCATACTCTTGCTTGTATCCCTTTGCTACCAAGCGAGCTTTGTACTTGTCAACTTCTCCATTCTCTTTCAGCTTTGTCTTGAAGACCCACTTCACACCAATGGTCTTGTGACCTTCTGGTAGATTGCACAACTCCCATGTGTCATTTCTTTCAATAGCATCAATCTCAGCATCCATGGCCTTTTGCCATTTTTCTTTTTTGACATCATTTTCAAAACTTGTAGGATCACAATCAGCAAACAAAGCAAAATAAGTAGTCTCATCATTTAATCCAGTTACCTCATAATCTCCCATCCAATTCGGCCTTCTTCTGACACGCCGAATAAATTGAGTTTCTGCTGGATTAGGCTGGGCAATTGTCGAATTGACATTTGCTGTTGTCGGACTGACATTTGCTGTTTTTGGACTGACATTTGCTGAGCTTTCAAGTGTAGACGTGATTGTAATTTGATGCTCATCCGAATCACTGTCATAAACGACTTGGGTAGGCTGCTGCCTATTCCAATCCCAAGTGTTTTCTTCATCAAAAAACACATCTTTGCTAGTCACAATCTTCTTTGTGAGTGGATTGTATAACTTGTACACCTTTGATGTTTCACTTACTCCAAGAAAGACACACTTCTCAGCCTTGTCATCAAGCTTCTTCCTCTTGACATCAGAAACATGAGCATATGCAATGCAGCCAAAAATCCGAAAGTGATCTACTGCTGGTTTTCTATCACTCCAGGCTTCTTCTGGTGTCATATTCTGAACAACAAAGGTTGAGCTTCTATTCAGAACATACACACTCCAATTTATCGCTTCCGGCCAGAAATTCTTTGTGACTTTGCCTCTTGTCAACAAGCTTCTCACCATGTTGAGGATTGTTCTGTTCTTCCTCTCAGAAACACCGTTTTGCTGCGGTGTATATGCAGCTGTAAGCTCTCTTCGAATCCCTTTCTCTTCACAAAATGCTTCAAACTCCTTTGAGCAGTACTCACCACCCCGATCTGTTCTAAGTGTTTTGATGGATCTTTCTGCTTCATTTTCCACCAGAGCTTTGAAACTTTTGAAAGCAGTAAATGCTTCTGATTTTTCCTGTAAGAAATGAACCCATGTTTTTCTGGAAAAATCATCAGTAAAAGTAATCACATATCTTTTACCTCCATTAGAAGATGGCTTTATGGGGCCACAAATATCAGAATGCACCAGCTCCAGAACTTTACTTGCTCTCCATGATTTCCCCTTGGGAAACTGAGTCCGATGTTGTTTGCTAACAACACAGTCTTCACACACCTGAGTAGGAGCTGTAATTTCTGGAAGACCTGCTACCATATTCTTTTGCTGAAGAGTCTTCAACCCTCCAAAATTCAGATGCCCATATCTAAAGTGCCATAACCACGATGACTCACTTACTTCAGTCATCAGACTAGATTGAATGCTTTCAATCTCTAAAGAGAACAACCTGTTTGAACTCATTGGAATAAGAGCAATAGCTCCTCTAACAGGATCATAAATTTTACAAGCATTTGACTTAATTGTGATAATATAACCCTTTTCTTGCAATTGGCCAGCACTTAGTAAATTAGTCTCCAAATCAGGCACATACAGGACTTTTGAAATTTTCTCCACAAAGCCATTCTTGGCTTTTATCCTGATATCTCATTTCCCCATCACTTTCACAAAAGATTCATCCCCAAATCTTACAGTAGAATGATAATCTTCATCTAAATAAGAGAAAGAAGACTTACTTCCACGCATGTGGTTACTGTAGCCTGTATCCACAAACCAAACACATGCTTCAGACTTCTTTCCATCTTGGATTGTCATCAGCAGAGTTTCTGAGTCCTTTGTTTAAGCAAACTTCGAGTTCTCCTCCTTCTCCTTGTGCAGTTTGGTGTAGCATTCAGATGCATAATGGCCAAACTTATGACACCTATAACATTCAACTTTAGACTTGTCGAAATCTCGGCCTCTATCGCCTTTGCCTTGACTACTGTCATTATTGGGCCTGAAATTGTCATCATTTGACCTGAAATTCCTACTGGAATCATGGTCTTTGTTTCCTCTATCCTCTCGATTTCCTCTTCCTCTACCACGGCCCCTTCCTTGTCCTCTTCCTCTGAAGTTGTTGGACTGGGTGTTGGTAGATGCCTTCAAAGCGTGCTCCTCTGTTATAGAGCTCCTATTCACCTTTTGTTCATGCACCAGTAGAGAACTTTGCAATTCATCAAGAGAGAGCTCATCAATGTTTTTCGATTCTTCGATCGAACAAACAATATAGTTGAAGTTCTGCGTCATGCTCCGCAAAATCTTCTCTACTATGATGACATCAGTCATCTTCTCACCATAATTTCACATCTTGTTACAGATCTCCATCGTTCGCCCGAAATAACTGGTGACGGACTCCTTATCCTTCATCCTCAGCGACTCAAAATCGCCTCTCAAAGCTTGAAGCTGTGCACGCTTCACTCTGTTGGAGCCTTCATACTTCTTCTTCATAGAGTCCCATATATCCTTGGAAGTATCTTTGTAAAGAATAGTTTCCAGGATGGAACGATCTATGGCTTGGAAGAGGTAATTCTTCGCCTTGAAATCCTTCAATTTTCTACTCTCCAGATCTGTTTTCTGAGAATCTGTCAGAACTGCGTTTGTCGTCGGTTCTTGCACTCCACTATTAACAACGCTCCAATTCTCCTTAGAGCGAAGAAAATTTTCCATCAACATACTCCAATGATCGTAGTGACCATCAAAGCGTGGAATAGAGACTTGCACGTAATTGGATTCGGCAGCCATTGGATGAGAAGAACTGTAATCTGGTTTTGTGAATCTCTCACGTGTTTACGCTCAGGATCTGAGAAAAATTAGGATCGTCGCTTTGATACCACTGATAACAATTGTCAGTCTGCTGATAACAATTGTCAATAAAAAGATTTCTTTTTGTCACAAAGAAAGAATAGACAGAGGAGGAAATTAGGCTGAATACTGTTTGATTCTCATTAAGAAATTGAACGGCCTTTTATAGGCGATTACATAAACTGATTTAACCTTAATTTAGGACCCATTACAATCACTAACAACACTAACATATTGCTGTAATATTTTCTCTAAACTAACAGCCCATAAATTTCTAAAATTCAGCAACTGATAAATCAAATTAGAAAATATCAAATAATTAAAAAAATATGAAATAATCAAGAAATATCTAACACTAACTTTAGATATAGGATGAGTATTCTAACAAAAGATCCAGTAAATGCAACTATATCCACGTTGTTCCACAATTGTAAAAAGAAAGTTTAAGAGAACACTTGATTATTGTAGCATTAAGTAATGATTTATTTATCATCAATGTAAGTCACAGGCTATACTACTTTATACGAATAGACGAAATTACAATGAAATTCCAGTTGTAAAATTTAGAATTATTGACGTATAAGCGATCAATCAACGGGGCTATGGGTTTGTGTGAATATATCTATATATTAAAGTTTTTTTTTGAGCTCTTAGAACGATTCTGGATCCACTATTTATGTCATTTTTTTATTTATTCCTTTTTTGTTTAAATTTTGTATTTCACTTTAAAAAAAAATCATTTATCAAATTAAAATTTATATGTAAATATTTAGATTACAATTACTTCCAAAATCAACCAAACTTTAGGAAAAAGATCACGTGAGGATAGGGTATTAGGGTAGGAATGAGGATGCTTCTCAGCCGTTCGTTCTTTTCAATCACAATCTAATCGCAGCCGTTCGTGATTTTTTCTTTTTCCTTCTAATTTTCACTGTTCCCTGCCTTCCTTCTCTTCGCTCGCTCCAAAAAACCAGATTCCAGGTTGCTTGCTGTTTCGTTTTTACTTGTAATCCATCCTTCTTTGTGGTAATGCATCCTTCTTCGTGATAAAACTAATCCGTTCGCTCGTTTCATCGCCCGATCGTTTCCGTCTTGCCGCCGGTGTGCCTTATCTTTTTCTTGCTGTTTTCGTTTTAGTCTCGTCGTTCTTAGTCGACATGGTTACTCCTTCTACTGATTCAGGTACAGATCTGTAATTTGTTGTTGATTTATTTGTTTTTTAGGTATTTAGGCATTTATGTATGTGTGTTTCAGTAGAATTTCTCTGTTTATTGGGATTTAGGTATGTGCTTGGTTGAATTTGTCAGTTTTGAATTTTAGGTATTGCAAATAAGATCTATGTATTGCATTTTTAGGTATGTGCTTGGTGCATGCACCTTTATCCTTGTTGATTGTGTGAATATTGCATAGAAATAAATACCTCATGCACCTTACTTTATTTGTTTATGCACCTATATTCATTGGGTCATGCACTTTCTTTGAGTCAACAGTCCCCCTTATAAGCTCATGCACTTATTCCATTGGTTTATGCAGCTCATGCACTTTGTTTCCATAAGTCATGCACCTTTATTCACTCTTTCATGCACCTTTATGTATAAGGACATGCACTTATTAGCTCATACTCTATTATTAATTTCACTCTTTCTTTCGTCAGGAGATGAGCATAAAATGAAGCATAATGTTATATCTGTTTCCCCAAGCATTACCGCTGAATATATTATTCCGGAGTGCAATGATTCATTGAAGCCGTATCTTGGGCAGCTTTTCCCGACTCTTAACGATGCTATTTCCTTTTACGAAGCTTATGCAGCGGCATGTGGTTTTACTGTTCGTGTTTGTTCTACCAAGAAAAACAAGGATGTACCGCCGACTGTTATTTGGAAGCACCTTTGTTGTAACAGAGAAGGATACAAAGTTGTCTCTCCATATTCCGAGTTCAACCAGGCTGTCCCGACAGATGGAGATGTTGTGAAAAGGAGGAGAATATCTAATAGATGTGGTTGTGAAGCTAAGTGTTGGCTCAAGTACGAAGGTAATGATGGTTACCGTGTTACAAAATTGGAGTATGGTCATATACATGCTATGTTGGAGCTGTCTCATATGGTTTTCTCAAAAGGGAACAGGCAAGTGACTCCATTTCATCAAGAAATTATGATGAACTGTATTAAATCCAACATTGGTGTCACTAAGAGTTACAAAGTGTACAAGAATCTAGTGGGTTCATATTCTAACGTAGGCGCCACTGTTGTTGACTTCAAGAACTTTATGAGGGGTTTGAACTCATACATGGAAGGCAGTGATGCTCAAATGGTCATCAATGACTTTTTGAAGAAGAAAGAATGCTGCAATGCATATTATTTTGATTATGATGTAAACAAGGAGGGCCAGCTATGCCGTTTGTTTTGGTGTGATCCTATCAATCGGAAGAGTTTCTCTTATTTCGGTGATGTAGTGTCGGCTGATGCTACATACCAGTTGATTGGGTAATTTTATTTTCATTCATTTTACTTATGTAATCTGATTTATGTATGATCAAATGATTTCCCCATGTGCCCTGAGTAACTCATGCACCTGCAATGAGTAACTCATGCACCTATGCTCATCAGCTCATGCATTTATAATGGGTAACTCATGCACCTACGCTCATCAGCTCATGCACCTATACCTGGTGCTTCATGCACCTTTACTGAATCATTCATGCACTAACATGCTCAAAATCTTGCACCCCATATTGCAGATATAATATGGTGTTCATACCATTTACTGGAGTGGACAATCATAAGAGGTCTATTACATTTGCTGCTGCTTTGCTTTTGCATGAAGACATTGACTCTTATGTGTGGTTATTTGAGAATTTCAAGAAGGCGATGGGCCATGAACCTCATGTCATTATAACTGATCAAGCTGCATCTGTCAAGGCTGCTGTTGAACGAGTGTTTACTCATTCTGTCCACCGTTTGTGCATGTGGCATATAATGATGAAGGTTGCTAACAAGGTTAAGTTCCCTCCAAATACAAATCCTTCTATCATTGATTCATTTCAAAAGAAGTTCAAGAAGATTGTTTGGAGTGACGAACTCACTCCAATTGAGTTTGAAAATGAGTGGTTCTCGGTTCTTGAAGAATTTGGTTTCCAAGGGCATGAGTGGCTAGGAGTAATGTTTGAGCTACGGCGTTATTGGATCCCTGCATTTTTTCATGATGTGAGAATGTCGTCCTTATTAAGGACGACATCAAGGTCCGAGAGTCAAAACAGTTTTTTTGGAAATTTCATAGGGTCTCAATCAAGCCTAGTGGTGTTAATGATGCAGTATAGCAGTGCAATTGAATCGCAGCGGCATAATCAGAAAAAGTGTGATATGGATTCCGCTACCTGCACTCCACGGATGAAGACACCTTACCAGTTTGAAAAGAACCTAGCAGCTATTTACACTATCAATGCATTTTATGATGTCCAGGAGGCGTTTGTTAGTGGCACGTATCATTGCAGCCTTGATGAACTGAAAAAAGATGCCGATATCCATCACTTTAGGGTTGAAGACGAATTTGGCAGAATCTGTGCTGTTCAGAAAGTTGTTGCAAGCAATGAGTATCACTGTTCTTGCAATAATTTCCTCACTATGGGCTTTCCCTGCCGACATATTTTCTTTGCTTTGAAGAATACTCATGCAACTGTCTTACCTCCTACCCTCATCAACACTCGCTGGACAAAGCAAGCGATTCTACAACCAATTTTTGAAGTGGATGGTACAGTGTATGATGCGAGTGTTCAAATCGATGAAAAGAAGACGCTGCTGGCTGAAGTGATGACAGAAATGTACGCTTGTGTCGACATTGTTGGTGACGATATGGACAAATTGAAAGAGTTTTTAGTTATTTTAAAGGAACAAAAGGCTGCACTCACAACGTCACAAGTAGTTGATCCTTCTGCCTCAACATCAGCTAGCAACTATAAGTTTGAGAAATTTGTAGGCCCGTTACCGGATCAAGTGAATGTCCATCCTCCGGAAATGGCAAAGAACAAGTTCAGGAAGATGCACATTAGAAGCGGTCAAGAGGTTGGAATCGAAAATTCCAAAAAGAAGACAAGATTATGTACTCTTTGTAAAAGGTCGGGACACAACATCACGACTTGTGCTCAATATGTTAATTAGGTGTTTCAAATTTTATATGTATTCAGATAGTAGGAAATGCACTTATGCATAATTACTCATGCACCAAAATACAGTGAATCATGCACTGTTATTTCTCTTTTCTGTTAATTAGGTATTCAGATATTAAGAAATGCACTTATGTATACTCACTCATGCACCAAAATACAGTGACTCATGCACTTTTATTTCTCTTTTCTGTAAATTAGGTATTCAGATATTGTCGTCAATATTAAGAAACACTTATGTATACTCACTCATGCACCAAAATGCAGTGACTCATGCACTTTTACATATCAACTGGTGCACCAACAAACAATGACTCTTGAACCGTCGGAGATAATAACTCGTGCATTTTTAAATATTAACTCATGCACTTTGTTGCAACGCTTGAATGAGCATTGAACTTTCAATGAGAAACATTCATAAACTGTTCAAATGCCTACTGTCCGATGGATTACCTGATACTTACAAATACACCTACTGTTTCTTGAAAACATCTGCTATATTACCTAAATTCGTAGAACCATTACCTAAACTGTTCACTAGATTAGCCAACATTACATGCAAACATTCTTTTTCGCACGCCCACGACCACGCACAACTGCTACATTTCCAGCTTTCTTCTCTTGAATAATTTCTTCAACTCTGGCCTTCCTTTCATTAAACTCGCTGGTTAGGAGGGCGTAGCAATACTTGATCCTAAGCTTTGCCAACTGGCGTTTGTCTCCCGTATTCAGTTTAGGATTCTAGCTTGAGAGTCCATTGCCCATATATGTCTCCATATGTCTTAGTAGAAAGACCCCACAGTCAACTTTGTTTTTAGCATCCCTCCATTTCATTTGCAGCCTTTCACATGGGACATTTGCAATGTCTTCAATTGCTTTAGCTTTGGCTTCCATATCATTATTCATTAAGAAACTGACCATCAAATGTCTCTGCACAAATAAAACGGTTAAATTCTATTAACATTTCTGTATATCAAAAGCTGTAATTGTTATAAAATCATTATACTGAATGTCTACTCACCAGAATAGATGGTACTTTTCCATACTTGTTATCGTCCCCACTTGATGAATTGTCTATGATATGGAAACTTGGGTTCTTGACATTTATTGCCATCAAATAGTAATGCCCGTGGCTAATAACTGGGAAAAAGAACTGTACAAGTAAAAGAAAAACAGATTGTAAGTTATCTAATATCAATATTGACTTACTCATGCACATTAATGCAGTTATCATGCACATATATCCACCCCCTCATGCACTCACAACTATTCCTTCAAATTAACTCACTGATTCACCCAGAAAGAATAGTTCATGCACTGTACAAACAATATTTCATGCACCTGCAAGCATTGGTTCATGCACTTTTGAGCACTGCCTCATGCACCAATATACAAAACACTGTCTCATGCACCAACATACAATCACACAATCACTCATGAACATTGACCTACTAACTCATGCACCAATAATAAAAAGTCTCATGCACCACCATACAAAACACTGTCTCATGGACCAACATAATATCACACAATCACTCATGAACTTTAACATACTAACTCATGCACCAATAATAAAAACCTCGTGCAGTGTGATGAACATACTAATGCACCAGTAAAAGCTGAGTTTAAGATAATTACCACATCAACATTTTTAATTGTGTAGTTTTTGTTCTTAAAACCCTTGACACCATTAAATGTTTCTAGCATTGTATCTGTGAATAGGCTAGATTTCTCCTCCATGCTGTATGATGTGTCATCACAAGCAAAAGTCTGCGAACACAAAAAATGGAAATTGATAAATTAGAGCACAAATTAACATAATATTGTTGCAAAGCTGTGTCTTACCATAGTCAATGACGGTAGAAAGAATCTCAATGGTGACATACGACCCCTATATGTTTCATTTTCATTTAACATGACTGTAAATGCATCAATGCACAGACTGTCTACTAGAGCATTTACAGCCAATGAAATCAAGTCCTTTTTCTTGAGAGTGGTATCTACCATTTGGAAAACCTTTTCACTACAACACAAAAAAAAAATTAATTTGTAAACTAGCTACATGTTATTAAATGTTATAAACAAATTCATATGATTAAGTATGTACTTACTCTTCCCCTCCTTCTTCAACAGTTATCCAACTGTAAATGATCTTCTCATCGGTTGTTGTTCTTTCAGAAATATTTACCTCTCTCTCCTTAAATGGTGAAATTGTATTTTCAGAAGGAAAAATGTTCCTTTTCTCTGCTGGTGTAGCATCAGATATACCCTTTGGCTCAGAACTGCACACAAATTTCACCTGACAAACCCCACATTCACAAGTTTTTTAATTAGGAAATTGTTTGAAATGGATAACACTTAGTTAGACAATGTATAATTCAGAGATAAACATGTTGTTTTATATACCTTTTTTGGTTGCTTATCTACATTATCATCCTGCACTTTTTCCTTGGTGATGTTCTCCTACAACACATACACACAGAATTTAGTTATTCACAGATGCACCAAAAAGCATTCATTCATGCACTGACAGTTATTAACAAATATTCACTAACAAGCATTCATTGATGCACCAATAATTATTCATTCATGCACTAATAATCATTAACTCATACAATATCTTCCATGCTTGTACTCTTTTGTTCTTGAGTTATAATCCCTTCTTTGCCAGCAACTTTCTTATTGCTCTCTTGATGTCCTTGTCCTGCTTGATCCACCTCTTGTTGTTGTACACTCTCTTCCACCTCATTGTCCTTGTTCTTTTTGTCAGCAATTTGCTTGTCCTTCTTCTCCTTGTCCTCTTTGTCATCAACTTCTTTGTTAAGTTCCTCTACAACAACAGCCTCCAATTGTCCTTCTAATTCTACCTTCAAAAAACAGTATTTTTTGTTAATTATATAACATATTTACTCATGCACTTAGTGGGTTCTAATATTGCCTCATGCACACAGATACATTCATGCATATAGGACCAAATTTACTTATGCACCAACGTTCTTTAGCTTATGCACCTATAAACACTTACTCATGCACCAATCAGCTTCCAGTCATGCACCTATATAAATAGGCTCATGCATCTAAACCACCCTCAACAGTAATTTTAAAGTAGATTTTACCTGTATTGGTGACAGACCCAAGTCAAAACTATGGATTTCTGGACCCATCTGCAATAATTAAGAAAAAGCATCAGTATCATACACTAAATGTTAATGTTATTCATGGAGAATCATGTACAAAATATTTTTGTAGAGTCACTTACCCTCCTATTTTCTGCTTGCTTATCTTTGTCCTTGTCATTACCCTCATTACCCTTATCAACAATATCCTCCACATCCACTCCTCTACAAACGTCCTTCTCAACGTCTTCCCCAGCTACAGCCTTGTCAGAAATGACAACTTCTTCATCAATATCCATGTTGTCAACTTCCTCATATTGCACACCATTATCATCATGCTCTTTTGTGATTGTATGGATGAGATCTGAAAACCCGGGAATAAACATGTTCCCGCTGTGTTCTTTTTGTTCAGTAATTGTTTTCTCAACCTCCTCCATACATTTCACAGCTATATCCCAGAACTCAGTGTCTTGTGTTGGTTGCTCCTCAGACACCTCATCATGAATCGTTGAGGTAAGCTTGACATTGATAATTTTTTCGGCCTAGTTGTTGACAGTCTGCAAGACACTATTTTTCTTCAGTTGTGCCGGGATTTGCTTTTTTTCATCAAAACAGCTCGAACACTACGAGCCATGCCTTCAATCTCTTTTAGGTATTCCTCCATAAAATATTTCACCTGCTCATCCGTTTGAACGACATTTGCTTGTTCAGTTGGAACATCAAGCTCTGCCTCTTCTGGCTCATTAACCTCCCTGGTCGCGCTTGCCTCTGCAGGTTCTTTGAAGGTTGGTCTACTGAGGAGAAATCCATTCTCGAACCCACCATGCAGTATTTCCTCATCCTCCCTATCTTTTAACATTTTGGTGGTCCAGTTCTTGATAATGGGGAATTTTCTGTGGACATTTAGACCTTTCCACTTCAACCTATCCACATAAATCAACTGGAAAACATAATTCAAAAAGAAATTAGTCATAGAATTCTTGTATAGCCGACACATATATTACTAGATAATGATTGACTCATGCACTCAGCGGCCCTTACCAATGCACTCATATTCTCTGACTCATGCACACATATATATTCATGCATCTAGAAACAAATTTACTTATGCACTCATTAAATTATGCACCTATAAACACTTACTCATGCACCAATACATTTTCTGTCATGCACCTGTACAAGTAGGCTCATGCATCTACACAATGCTAACTCTAGCACCTACATACACAGAGCAAGGCACATAGACATATAGTTACTCATGCACCATCACAAACTAAATCATGCTCCTAGATGCACACAGATATATTATATGATGCACACAGTCATATAACATTATGCACCTATAAACACTGGCTCATGCACCTACACATAATTACTCATGCACTATATACTCTTAACCCTTGCACCTACACACATAATTACTCATGCACTATGACACAACAAGTGATGCACCAACACTATTTTCAGTCATGCATATACACACATTAACTCATGCAGTTATGAAAACACCAAAATGGGAATGTTTACCTGCAGTAGAAGCAAGCTGCCATTAAAAGTCTTTTGTTTCTTATTTGCCCATGCAACAGAGCAATTGATGAGGGACTTGTAGAGGAATGAGCTCCAGTTAAAGTTCCTTATTTGATCTACATTCTCCAGCAATTGAAGAATCTTCAGATTTATTTTCCCACTCGAATAAGACTCAACAATCGTGTTGACAAACAACAAAATGAAATATCTTTTGAACCAAATCCCTCCATCATATGTTTTCATCTTCTTCAAGATGTCGGTTGCAGTCAAATTTCTGATTTCCTTTCCCTCAAAATCAGCCTTCAACTGCTGCAGAACCTCCTCATTGGTGAGTGCCTTAGGCAAATCAATCTCAACCTGTCCCTTGGGAATGCCAAGATAATCATAGGCATCAGTATCTGTGACGGGTATCTTCCTCCCATCGTTGAGTTTTATTGTAGAGTTTAGAGAGTGAAACCTACTGCAGACATAATGCCCTAGCCTCATAGGCATGTCCTTTATGTCCTAGTGTACAATACTCTCAAAGCCAATTTCCATCAGAGCATTCCTCTGATTGGCTGTGAAATCAGTCTGGGAAAGCACGTAGGATGAAATGACAGAGGGGGATGTTCTACAAACTAGCATGGGGTAGTCCTTCCTCAGTTCTTTAATACCCGTTTTGTTGCCCAACTTTGGGATCTTGGACTCTACAACAAACACACTGTCCACACTCTCTTTATCCCCTCTCACCTTTTTCTGTGTTTTTTTTGTATTGTTCTGCTCACCCTCCTCTAATCTGGCCTTGCCCTTTGCGTCTGCAACAGCCTTTTTACGAGCATACTCTCTCTCTTCTGCTGCTTTGCTTTCCATCTTCAGCAGTATCTCAGCAATGGGTATATCGTCATTATCGCTCTGATCTTGGTCCAAGACCCTTGGCCTCTTTGAATAGTGAGGGCGCTTTGCCATGCTCTTTTTTCTCTTCCCTGCATTCAAAACTCAAAATGCATTAGATATTGACTAACAAATCCATGGCGATGAAAATTTTAAGAGATATAACGAGCAATAGCTTACCAAACATAGGAGTGGGAGGGTGTGCATCTCCATGAACTGTGGCTGGGTGCACAATTGGTTGGTCTTCAATGTCTGTTAATTCACAGTGCACAAGAATATGTTCATGCACACATTTTTAAACACACAAGCACAACCAGTTATTCATGCACCTTTTGCAAACATACTTATGCATGAGTGCTTTTTCATTGGTGCATAAGTATGTTTGAAATGTTGCAGATACAAGTGCTTGTGCTTGTGACTATATTGTTAAAGTGCATGAGTGGTTGTTCATTGGTGCACAAACATACTGATGCACCAAGAAGTAATTTACTCATGCTATATCAGATAGTGAGTCATGAACTAACATACCAACTCATGCACCAACAAGAAATTACAAAGAAATAACTCATGCACCAATAAGAAATAACTCATGCAGTTTAGTTATTTTTTACTCATGCATTTGTATTTCTAGTTGACTCATGCATTTATATTTCTATTTGACTTACCAGTGTCTATATATTTTTGTGATCTTGTTACTCTTTTTGTTATTGATGGTGATGGCAAAGTTGTGTTTGTAGTAACTGGATCTAGTTGTTTTGTTTTAGCCTGAGACCTGGATTTGTTTTGAGTTTCGCTTGGTGATTGTGTTTGAGTAATGATTAATGTACCATATCTTAACTCCTTGACTATGTCGGGTGGATTTTTGTCATCACAATGCTTTCCTTTTCCTACATATTATACACATATATATATATATATCATTCATAATAGACAGTACTATTCACAAAACCACATGTTAGGCTCATGCATCTACACACTCTTAACTCAAGCACTTGCATAGAAAGAGGAAGGCACATACACATATAGTTACTCATACACCATCACAAACTAAGTCATGCACCTAGAAACAAATTTACTCATGCATTCATATTCTATAACTCATGCACACAGATATATTCATGCATCTTCATTAGCTGATGCATATACAAATAACAAGTCATGCACCTATAAACACTGTCTCATGCACCTACACATAATTACTCATGCACTTTCCACATAACAAGGCATGCACCTATAAAACATTGTCTCATGCACCTTCACATAATTACTCATGCACATATAAACACTGCATAGAAAGAGGAAGGCACATAGACATATAGTTACTTATACACCATCACAAACTAAGTCATGCATATAGAAACACTTACTCATACACTCACATTGTCTAACTCATGCACACAGATATATTCATGCATCTTCATTAGCTGATGCACCTATAAACACTTACGCATGCACCAATTCGTTTTCAGTCATGCACCTATATAAATAGGCTCATGAAGTCTTGCATATACACACATAGGTACTCAAACACCATCACACACTAAGTCATGAGCCTAGAAACACTTACTCATGCACTAACATTCTTCAGTGATGCATCTACACACACATGTTAGAGCAAAAGCAGCGAGTGACATATATAGAAGATATTTTTACTGATCTATTATGCACAGACTTACATTCAGTCTAATATATAGAAGATATTTCAAATCAGAGCATGTATCTAGTGAGAAATATCTACATCGACCTTTTGCGATTATGTATTTAGTGAGAAATATACTTTGTGTTCCACTTGCTATCTTTGACCTCATTTTGTTCTTCTTTTGTTGTTGAATCTTCGTATTTCTGAGTTCTAGTTTGTTGCGACGATTCTTCTTCTCTTCTGTTGATTCGGTGAAAATCGCCTTTTCTAGGGTTTATGTTTCGAATCGCTAGAAATCACTCGGGAAATGCTTAATTGTGCAGCGGATGGTCGACTTGTGAAAGTGAGAGAGAGAACCGAGAAGAGAGCGAGAGCAAGAGAGCGAAGAAGAACGAGAGAGAGAACGGTTTGATTTCAGGTAACGAAGAAGACAATCGAAAAGCGAGAGTGAACAGTGTTTTAGGAGCCCGCTAACTTTCAATCGAAAAGCGAGAGTGGGCCGGCCCACTTAGCTTCTTAGTTTCTGGCCCTTGGATGGACTCCATCCGTAGGATGGAGTCCATCCTTATTCCTTCTCTAAGAGGCCTTCCTCACCGGAATTTCACCACAAACTTTAAAGTGACGAATAACATTGTAAATAAATTTAACCATCAATCTATATGTTTATATTAAAACTTGCTCTTTTCAAGCCACCAGAGTATTTTTAGGCTTAAGTTTTAAAGATTTTATTGTTTTTCCTTTTTTCTATTTATTATTATATTAAATAATCAGCAAAATATAAATTAACAAAAAGACCTTAACAAAATTTGCAAATTAATTAGCTCTAAATTTTAAAATCTTATCAAATCTTGACCAAAATCTCATCAAACTAACTTATTTTTGCAATAAGTGTTAACGTAATTTTCTATTTGACGAAAATGTAAATGTGATACATATATTTTTGTTAATGCAACAATAATATTAATTGACATTCAACATCATCAAAAAAATTATTTAATTAATTAATTTAAATATTAAATATTGTATAAGGTTAGGTTATATACTTAACTTTAGATACCATATATTTTAATGATTTTTTATTAAATATCATGAATTAGTGACAAACTATTAGCAAATTAAATGAACCCATGTAAGTTAATTAGTATATTGACATAACAACAAGATTACTGAACCCACGTAAGTTAATTAGTAACAACCTTTAGACATCATATATTTTTAATGATTTTTTATTTACTTACAATGCATTCACATTTTGAAATTTAAATAAATCCACGTAAATTTGATAGCAATAAAATCTTCACTTGATAGATTTTACATTTTCAAGATTTAATTACAAATTATTTATGAACTTTAAATAATTGATGATTAAAAACTATGTATGAAAATATCAATATACTATTTGAAATATAATTCAATTGGGTTTTCTTGATTCTCCAATCGAGTTAATTTAGTATATTAATAATTACGAATAAATATGTGCCCAACATATATATATATATAAAACAATGAGTAAATTAATATGATTTTATTTTCAATAATATCATCTCAATGTCTACAACCTTACTTAAATATTACAAAAGGTACAAAAAACAAAAGCTAACAAAAGTAATATTCTATCAACAAACTTAAGAAGTTTTAAAAAGAATATAGATCTAAACATATCATCAGTAACATATTATTGGAAGATTGACAAATAACATCGTACTAACCTATTGAATTGACGAAAAAAATAGTATATTTCGATTCATAGCTTTAATCTCGGATACTATTTCACTCTAAATATACAAAAATAAAATGTTCTTGAGAATTGGTAAAGTAACATGTACAATTGTAATTTTTACATATATTTAGAGTGATTTTTTTCCTATAATGTTATATATATAAATTCAATCACTTTCTTTCTATTAGTATGTAAATGTTTGGAAAAAATCTAATATAACTACATGTCAATATATATTCTCATTTTATGTATATCTTATCTTTCATAATCACATAGTCATTAATGTGTACTCATGTAACGTTTATTCGTATACTAAATTTTTCTTTTATAAATATAAGTCGGCTCGTGCATGGCAGTAGGGTTTAAACTAGTTAGGATTAATGGTCAGCTCAAGGAATGCCAACTCAGCTCTGGGTTAGTTAGAGTTGAGTGCGTGTACTTCCTCCGTTTCCCATCTCCAGCTCCAAGTGTCATAATCCTTCTTCTGAATTGTCCATATAGCTTGAGGATTTTGCATTCGATAATTGCTAAGAGTGAGGAATAACACACTCCCGCTCCTGTTTTTCTCTCAATTTCTTGTTGCATACGTCAATGGAGTTTCATATAGAGCTCTTTGAATCCCTTCAGTGTTGAAATTTAAAAGTTTGAGTCATGTAGAGCACTTTCTACAATTATTAATTTGATTTTATTAATGTGTCTAAGGGTTATACGAATTTCACACTGAAATAAGACAAATTTCTTCTTGATTCTAGGTAAGAATTCAAGATATACACTTAGAGAATTTTCTATTTTGTTCGGATGTAGATTAACCAATGCAAGCACATAGAGACCAATCTCTTATTTATTAGGAGACTAAAATCAGTTCCAAATTACCTTATATAGGTGGGATCAGCCAAGTAATTATATAGGTGGTTATGTCCGTAACACAATAAAAACGTGCCAAAACTAGAGTTGTGCATCCGGTTCAGACCGGACCGCTTTTTTCGGTCGGGTCCGGTCCGATGGATCAGAATTTTTACAATCCTTGGACCGGAGACCGGACCAGACCGATATGATTCAGTCCGGTCTGGTTTCGGTCCGGTCCGGTCCGGTCTTGGACCGGTATACGTATTTTTAAAATTTTTTGTTTTATATAAATAAAAATTTAATTATTTTTCCAATTTTTATACCTATTGTGTATAATATTAGACAATATATTTTGTTATTAATTTATATTTATGGTAGAAATTAATTTTTAATAGTGTTATGAGATATTAATACATAAAATAAAATTAAAAACAATAAAAAACCGATCCATCCGGTCCGGACCGGAAACCGGCCGGGTTTGGACCGGACCGGGCCGTAACCGGAATTTTAGAAATATGTGGACCGAGGCCCGGACCGTAATTCCCCCGGTCCGGTCCGATCATTTTCGGTCCGATCCGGTCCGAATTTGCACAGCCCTAGCCAAAACTAACAACCACAGAACCGTAGAGACCTTGCACTCAAAATGCATTGACCGTGTGTTCCTTCCTGCCACAGTTTCTCGCTTAACGGAACAGGACACATGGTCTACGCATAAAAATGCACGGACCTCAAGGGTTTACAGAGAGTTACAGAACCTAATGCACGGTGCAAGCATTTTACAAGGTTCATGCGATTTTTCGTGCTTAAAATCGAACGGTCCGTGCACTTTATTATGTAACAGTTGTATTATGTTTCAGGATCATTGTCCTAATTCACCAAGTATGACATTAATAGCCTCGAGTTCGAGCCTGCTTATACGAGGGTGTACCCGCACATCCAATGATAATGATAAAAGATAATCTTTTATTTAGGATTATTCTAGATTACTATAAATTCATATTGTAGGATTATCTTATTAGCTTACCATAAATATCTTGTTACTTGCCAAATATATTATCTTTATCTTATATAATCTCTTTGTATAAATACTCTTATTGTCATCAATAAATACATGAATCTTTTCATATCTGCATTAGAGCTAAATTAAATTATTTAGATCTCTAGTAAACCCCGACCACATTAAATAACCAATGACACTAAAATCATCAGTAATATTTCGACAATAACAAGCTTAGTTCTCGTAACATCCACAGAGTTTGAGTAAATTTTATATTAATATTTTATTTAATTATTAAAATCATATTGATTTTACAATTTAAAATAAATAAAAATGACAAAATATATTTAATTAGTGACAATATAAATGAAATTAATATAAGTTACCATATTTGCAGTGTGTGGATGTTGCTTGCTCAAATAAATTTTGCACACGGGGATAATTGAACACGAAACCCCCCGCTAAATAGAGTGTCCCCATTTCGTTGACGCAGTGAGGCCGTACACCACTCGTCAACTCGTTGGTATGTTACTTGCAACAGTTTTGTAGCTTTAATTTAGTAACACTAATTATTACGTGACTAGCGCAATTCACATGCATTGCACGGGTTTACCGTAATATGTATTATATATAAAATATTAATAAGTATTTTCAAAATACTTTATCTGAGTATATTGATATTAAGACATAAAATTTTATGACATAATTATATCATTGTTCAACAAATATAGTTTTATATAATATTTTTCTCAATCATATATGATACAATGTTTAAATAATCAAATTAATTACGAAGTATATTTTTGAAATTAGAATACAAAAATATTAACATGTTAGATGACGTACGTGGTATATTACGGAAACGAAAAACATCATAGATGATGTGGCTTGATGAAGGGGATATGTGACATTTGTCAATAACTACTTTAGTATTATAAAGTATCGATTTTGACTATAATAATATGGATTATAAGTAGAGAAATAAAACAAATTACATAAATTCTTATTTTATTAAACAAAAAGTATTTTATTAAAATCATAATCACACACAAAATCTGACATAAAATTCTTATAGAAAAGTAAGATCATATAAGATTATCTAGAATCACTTTAGAATTTGAAGAAGAAGAACATTTACTTAAATGAAATAAAAATAAATAAAATTTAACTAAGAGATGTCGTATAGCTATATGAGATTCAACTTTAGTATATATATTAGTATATGTCCTTGTGCCCTACACGGGTTTGGATAAATAAAAACTATATATTTAGCGTGAATAAATTTTATTGTACAACATATCATTGACTAATGTGAATACATTATTGTAAAAATTAGGTTGATATAGGATGTTAAAAAAATATGCAAATGATTAGACTGCCTAAAATAAAAATAATATATGTTATTAAAGTAAGAATTAGACAATTAAACAAATACTAAATTTATTTTCCACATATGAGAAGGATTTATTTGATATAAAAAGTAGATTTGTTGTCAGATAAAATATTAATATAATTATTATAACAAAATACTTTTTTTTATCATATCAGATCAAACATTTAAAAACATGCTATATATAGGGCCTTACTATTCGGCGCATAGGCAAAATTGCCTTTCAGCGCATAGGGTCGCCACGTTACGTGTGGAGTGGCTCCACACGTAACGTGGGGTACATTTTTTTATATATTTTTTTTTTAATCCACACGTTACGTGTGGAGTGGATCCACACGTTACGTGTGGAGTGGCTCCACACGTAACGTGTGGTATTTGTTTTTATTAAAAATAATAATAATAATAATTAAACATCACGTAAAAACATGTCTAAAACTTATATTTTTTTTATCAATGTTAAAATGTTAGGAAATTAGTCCTAACTGGATGGAGGATGCTGGTTTGAGAACGTGAGCTGAATTTTTTTGTCTCCATGAAGGTTCAAGCTAGCGTACTTTTTTATCTGACATTTGATCATTTAAAGGCTTAATACATCATTGCTTATACGCCCTGCTTATTGCTGTGCACATCTTAAGCATTCATTTTTTGTTCATGTATGTAGTATTGGGTAAGTCTGACACTGGTCAAGCTTGGAGTATTAAAAATTTGAGGTTATAGAAAGAAAACTTCTTAGTAAAATATATATTTTTGTTTAGAATTGACTCTTAATTTTCCAGCTAAGATACTTCATATTACAATCATTGCTCATACCACTTTTTATCTTTTTTGGGGTCCTGTGACACCCTAAATCCCATGCCCTAGAAAACCCTAGGGTAAGTAGGGTTTCAGATTTAGGGTTTTCAAAACCATATTATTTGCATACCCTATCATGCTTGTAGCACATAGGGAGTTCATACCATATTTTGTCTTTTTTGGGGTCTTGTGACACCCTAAATCCCATGCCCTAGAAAACCCTAGGGTAAGTAGGGTTTCAGATTTAGGGTTTTTAAAACCATATTATTTTCATACCCTATCATGCTTGTAGCACATAGGGAGTTCATACCACATTTTGTCTTTTTTGGGGTCCTGTGACACCCTAAATCCCATGCCCTAGAAAACCCTAGGGTAAGTAGGGTTTCGGATTTAGGGTTTTCAAAACCATATTATTTTCATACCCTATCATGCTTGTAGCACATAGGGAGTTCATACCACTTTTTGTCTTTTTTGGGATCCTGTGACACCCTAAATCACATGCCCTAGAAAACCCTAGGGTAAGTAGGGTTTCGTATTTAGGGTGTCACAAGACCGCAAAAAAAGACAAAAAGTGGTATGAACTCCATATGTGCTACAAGCGTGATAGGGTATGAAAATAATATGGTTTTGAAAACCCTAAATCTGAAACCCTACTTACCCTAGGGTTTTCTAGGGCATGGGATTTAGGGTGTCACAGGACCCCAAAAAAAGACAAAATGTGGTATGAACTCCCTATGTGCTACAAGCATGATAGGGTATGAAAATAATATGGTTTTAAAAACCCTAAATCTGAAACCCTACTTACCCTAGGGTTTTCTAGGGCATGGGATTTAGGGTGTCACAGGACCCAAAAAAAGACAAAATGTGGTATGAACTCCCTATGTGCTACAAGCATGATAGGGTATGAAAATAATATGGTTTTGAAAACCCTAAATCTGAAACCCTACTTACCCTAGGGTTTTCTAGGACATGGGATTTAGGGTGTCACAGGATCCCAAAAAAGACAAAAAGTGGTATGAACAATGATTATAATATGAAGTATCTTAGCTGGAAGATTAAGAGTCAATTCTAAACAAAAATATATATATTTTACTAAGAAGTTTTCTTTCTATAACCTCAAATTTTTAATACTCCAAGCTTGACCAGTGTCAGACTTACCCAATACTACATACATGAACAAAAAACGAATGCTTAACATGTGCACAGCAATAAGCAAGGCGTATAAGCAATGATGTATTAAGCCTTGAAATGATCAAATGTCAGATAAAAAAGTACGCTAGCTTGAACCTTCATGGAGACAAAAAAAATCAGCTCACGTTCTCAAACCAGCATCCTCCATCCAGTTAGGACTAATTTCCTAACATTTTAACATTGATAAAAAAAATATAAGTTTTAGACATTTTTTTACGTGATGTTTTAAAACAAAATTTATTTTTGTTTTTTAATTTTTTTTAATTTTTTTTTAAAAAAAATACCACACGTAACGTGTGGATTAAAAAATATAAAAAAAAAAATTTATCCCACGTTACGTGTGGAGCCACTCCACACGTAACATGGCGACCCTATGCGCTGAAAGGCAATTTTGCCTATGCGCCGAATAGTAATCGTGTATATATAAGATAAGAAAATACTGAGGGTGAACACTGTAATTGGTCATTTTTTTTCCTACTTATCATAACGAATTGGATATGACACGTAGGACAAATATGTATGGTTCTAGTATTTTATATTTATATTAAAATTAGAAGACAAAAAATATTAGAATAACAAAATGTATAATGAATCTATATATAGAATTGCAAAATTATTGTTAGGATAAAAGAAAATTATACAAAATTGTAAATTTAAAGCTAAAAAAATATTAAACAAAACAAATAATAATATTAAACCATGTTTTATACAACCCTAAACTTGAACATTATTACAATTGAAAAAACTAGTATCTATTCCTAAATAATTCAACAAAATAATTGTAAGCTATCATATTAGGTTTAATTCACCAATATGATAAAATACATATATATAATATTTATGTTGTGTAATTTGCATATCCCAAACTTAAATTATTTAATTTATCATATTAACAAATTCAATTATTAACCTATATTTTTATCATATTCAATTAAATAAATTCTTAATTTTACATATGATAAGTTAAGTTTGGTAGTAATAAACAAGAATCATATCTTATTAAATAAATCCTTAATTTTACATACATGATTTCTATTTAGCGCCCCGACAAAATTTCTGTTTAACGCCCTAGTCCATCCGTGACGGACGAAACATGTTTATCCGTGACGGACGAAACATGTTCATCCGTCACGGATGAACATGTTCATCTTTAATCCGCGACACGATTTTGGAATCTCCATAACTTTTGATTCTCTAGTCCAAACGCGCTGAAATTTGGAGGAGTTATATTTGACATCTTGATATTTAATCTGACGGTTGAATCACTCAATTCGGGATTACTTAGAAAAAGTTAGACTTTTCCAAAGATGGGACAAAAAAATAGAGATCTCTTAAGCGCCAAGGCGAGTACAATAGCATTTAAGTCGGCTTATAATATCATTGCAATCATGAATCACAATAGCATTATAATGTGCGAGTATAATAGCATTTAAGTCGGCTTGCGACCTCGTCTCTTTCTTGTGCAAGAAGGTCTAAATGCCATCAGCTGAGAAACGAATGGATCAAACAGACAAGCAGTAGAGGCATCATGTGCATGCTCCCACATGACAAATACTGGAGGCAATGATGATGCCTCTGATAAGACCATCTATAAAAGAATGGAGAACGTACTCAGTTGCCTAGTTCATGAGTTCAAATAATTAATATAAAATAACTAAATGATTAATACCATACCAAAATGAAATGTCTCTCCTTCTCAACATGACAGATGCAGATCATCTTAAGCTTATACGGCTCAAAGTCTTTAATGAAGGATTGTGGAGGCATATAAGGTGGTGGATACATTTGACCCACTGGATTCTTGGGAGCTCTAACTTGAGATGGCCTCAAATGAGTGGTAGGAGCTTTAGGGTTTGTGAAGGTGTACTAGTGGGCATTGGTGGCCTACCTCGTTGCTTCTTGGGAGGTGTCCCTTCCGTATCTTTGTCTGTGTACTCCCATGAAGAAAGATGTCTTTTAGTGGTATCTTTGTTTAGAGCTCCCATTGGTCGTCCTTTATGCCTCATAATAGTCGGCTTTTGCAGACTAGTCCCCTCGGAGCGAGCTATGTCGTAAAGTCGCGAGACGCATTTTTCTTGATCATCTGCTGACAGAGTGAGGAAATGATCCGTATAAAATTGATCCATCAAAGATCTCGCGACTCTGCGCTTTACCTCAACCTCACCTTCATCTTGCACTTCTGACAAACTCAATCGTCTCCAAAACGGATGAAACACTGAAGGCTTAATATGGATTGAACTCGTCACATTTCTAGCGATGTCATGCACACACGACAATCCATCTCTCACCCTCATCTAGCATCTGCAGATCTTGTCACAAAATGGATTTTCCCCTTTTTTGTATTCCTCCGTCAAGCAGTCAAGTGCAACTTTAGATACTTTGTACTTCAACCGCTTGAAAACATCAGCTCATGTCACAGGAGTCATCGTGTTTTGTACACTCTCGTTGAAGGTTCCCTTGATGTTATTTACTTGGTTACCCATCTTTGAATGATATTGACCAAATATCGTGTCTAGACTACCATGTGGAATAGTCAAGAAGTCTTTCAAACTAGAGTGTGCTCCTTCCACCCTATAGTTTAGTACAAAAGAGTTTAAAGTTTGATCATACGCAAGCAATCTGTTTTCTGCATAAACTGTCTGTCATATATGGATGGAATTCATACGTGACAGACGAAACACTATCATCCGTCACGTATGGATGGAATCCACACGTGACGTATGAAACACCTTCGTCTGTCACGTGTAGACATAAACCATATGTGAAGGACAAAGAATGCAGAGAACATAATGCAATGAAAATTTAGCAAATGCAGTGAATATAGATTGGACAATCCAAGCGTGAAAACAGTATCTGTCCAAGTTGACACGAGTCTTTCCCTATACGGGATCAGCCAACAATCATTTAATTATTTTATATTTATATTTTGAACCCATGAACTAGGCAACTGAGTACGTTCTCCATTCTTTTGTAGATGGCCCTATCAGAGGCGTCACCATTGCCTCCAGTATTTGTCATGTGGGAGCATGCACATGATTCCTCTGTTGCTTGTCTGTATGATCCATTCGTTTCTCAGCTGATGGCGTTCGAACCTTCTTCCACAAGAAAGAGACGAGGTCGCAAGCTGACTTAAATGCTATTGTACTCGCACATTGTAATGCTATTGTGATCCATGATTGCAATGCTATTGTAAACCGACTTAAATGCTATTGTACTCGTCTTGGCGCTTAAGAGATCTCTATTTTTTGTCCCGTCTTTGGAGAAGTATAACTTTTTCTACGTAACTCCGAATTGAGTGATTCCAACGTCAGATTAAAGATCAAGATGTCCACTATAACCCCTCCACATTTCGGCGCGTTTGGACCAGAGAATCAAAAGTTATGGCGATTCCAAAATCTTGTCGTAGTTTTGTAAAGCAACTTCGTCCGTGACGGATGAGTACGTTTCGTCCGTGACGAATGGTATTCGTCCATCACAGACGGGTCATATTCGTCCGTGATGGACGGCCCAGGGTGCTAAAAAACAATTTACCCGAAGCGTTAAATAGCAACGGCCTTTATATATGATAGATTATGTTTGATAAATAAGAAAAATGATATATGAAGAAGTGATCAATGCTATTTTGTAGTGCATATCTAGGAGTTGTTACCAGGTTTAAGGCGCCATTTGGTTGAATTTAGAGAACAATTGAAGATTATGGTGTTAAAGCGGAGAAGTGTGGTTTTGGTGGTCTGGAGGAGCTAATTGGAGACATCCAGAAAAAAAGGAGTTGACCACCTGAGGAGATGGCTAATTTCCGAAGAAAATGACGCGAAAGAGAAGAGGGCCGCGGTCGGAAATTAATTAGGCCAATTCGAGAGCAAACCGCGACCGCGGCCATCACGCGAGGCAAAGCAGCTTAAATTAATACAAGCCCGCGTGCTGATGCTGATGATGGGCCAAAGTGGAGGAAATAGGGCCCAATAGAAGAAAAGCCCAAAAAGAATCAGCCGCGTGAATTGAAGCGGGAGTTCGGGCGCATGAAATTGAAGCTAGAAGGAGAATTGGAAGATGATGCGGGCCATGACGTCAGCGAGAGAGAAGTTCCTGCTGGAGTGGGCCGCTGCATTGGTGTGGGGCCGAGAAGCTGATTTCACGAGTTGGACCGAGCTGCTGAACGAGACGAAGAAGCAGCTGTTGAACGGGATTAATTTGTCCCCGATTTTCATTGTTTATTTTTTGTTATTATTTTATTGTTATTTTTTTTAACACTTTAGAATTAGGTTAAAAATACTTTTAGTTAACCTAGTTTCGACCATCTAGAGACTCGTTTTCTTTCTGCCTCTAGGGTTTTAACCCATGGAGAACTAAACACGTTTGTTTCGCTAGACGATTGAAGCATTGCAATGGATTGGTTGTGAGATTTCTATTCCTTGTTCTATATCTTATTAAGTTGGTTTAATTCTCTTGAGCATATTGTCTATTGGTTTGTGTTGATTTATCTAGAGTTGCTAACTAGGTTTATCGATATTTATCATAGTGCTAGGATTTGCATATAGCGGAATGCGAGTGCATATCTAGTAGCAAACACAATTGTTACATATAGTGGAATACGAGTGTGCAATTGTGAGAGAGAGTTATTTTCATGTTAAGTAGTAAGGTTTTCTTCTATTTGCATGTATCCTATATCCTTGTTTGAATGTTATTGCTTTATTGATAGTAAGGTTTTCTTCTATTGATATTGTGGTAAGTACTATCAACAACTGTCTGAATTGGTAGTTAATTACGATCAGGATGGGAACGACTATAAGATTGTGAAAAGAACTTGGAACAATAGTTATCAGTGATCAACCAGTTTTATCTGCAGTATGGATATTTGTCTAGTGGAATACTTCCACACATCATACTTATTCTTTCTCTAAAGCTTGCATCATTGTTACTCTGCGATCATACTAAAAACCCCTCTGTTACTTGTCGGTTACACGTCTTTTGCATGCTAATCAACACTTAGAAAGATCACTTCCTCCCTGTGGGATTCGACCCTTGCTTGCCTCTACTACTTGTTTAGGTTTGTTAGGTTTTATTTTGACCGGGTTTAAGACGACTAAAAACCCGTCCGTCAAGAAGATAATGTAAATTTTTAAAATGTTAAAGGCTAAAGTTGTACAAGAATATTAAAATTTGTCTACGTGTCATCCCTTATAGGTTAAAGTCTCTTAGTTGGACTTTAATATATTGTATAGATATATAATAGATTCTAGCTTCCTATAAATTAGACGATGCATAAAATAAAGAGAAAATTGCAGCAAACCACCCGTTAAATGCGCGATTTTTACTGGAATCACCCGTTATAGACGAAACTATTTTTAACCACCCATTATAAGCATTCCGTTAGCATTGAACCACCCAAGAGCAAAAATCGTTAGCTTCACCGTCAAATTGAGTGAAAAGACCAAAATACCCCTTTTATTTTTTAAAAATTACAACTTTTATCTGGATCTCAAGAGTCCCCTCCTTCCCATCACCATCTCATAACCACTTCCCGATTTCGGCCTCCCATCTTCTCCATATGGAGCCGGCGGCGATCCAATTCCGCCGCTTCCCGGCCGAAAACCGCCGCTCTCCCTGCCCCTCCCAACCGCTGCGGATGGCGCCTCCTTCTTCGCTACAAACCTTGGGCGGAGATGCAGCGGGACGAACTTATTGGCTTTAGGCATCGCAGTCATCGTCACGACCTCCTTCTCTACCCTCTCCATTCCCGGAAATTGAGCCGCAGGAGATGGAAGCAACGGGCCCGACCCGATTTTGCCGAGAGGGCGGAGGGAGATCGAGTCCGATTCAAATCGGGGTTGGTGACCCGTCAACAGAGGAGGTGTTCGAGGGCGGTGCAGAGATCGAGGGGGATTTTGAGGCTGAGATTTGGATTGAATTTTGGATTGAGGTTGGGGTTTGGGGGAAGGGCGGGAGAGGACAAGCATGCCATGAGAAGTACGAGAGGCGGCGGAGACGGAATAGGATTTGCGGGCGGTTGACGCGGAGAAGCTATGTTTATCGGCGCCCGAGGCGGTGGCGGCAGAGGCGAAGTTTGTATTAGGCTTCTTGTCGTAGATGACCCGTTAAACGTTAATGGAGATTTGGAAGGTTTTAGGGCTGTTGGTGAGGAGGAAGAGGCCAAGAAAACCTCCGAAAGTGTAGAGCTTCCAAGCTCCGTTAATGGAGAAATTGATGAATTCCCGGTGGAGGATTTTTTTTCAAAATCGGATGCGTCTACAATGCAACCACCGTCTTAACCCTATTCTTCTCTTCTCCGGCCGATGAAGTGCATCCATGGCTGTCGGATAGATTTACTAAAGAGGATGGGAAGTACACAAAAAATAACAGGGACAAGCGTAAATTATAGATTCCGCTTCTAATGGCATCAGATTGGAGTTCTTTTACTGAAGAAGACAAGGGACACTTGTAATTTCAAAAAAATAACAGGTGTATTTTGGTCTTTTCACTCAAATTGACGGCCAAACTAACGATTTTTTACTTTGGATGGTCGCACGCTAACGGAATGATTATAATGGGTGGTTTAAAATAATTTTCTCTATAACGGGTGATTCCACTAATAATCGGCCATTTAACGTGTGATTTCCCACAATTTTCTCTAAAATAAATTTGCGTGTGTGCTTTTGTAGATGGCGAGGTTGAAGTGGAATACTCTAGCTAGTAGCTAAATTAACCTCGATCAGCTCCCACTTGTGTTGAGAAACAAAATTTGATGCAGAAGTGGATTGTCGTTTTGCATCATCAACTATGCTTTTAGTGTAATATGTCATTTCTCTCTTAGATTGGTGTGATTTGCTATATGCTAGTTTAAGAGTATGTTCGATCTACTAATGCATACTATGCATATGCGTATGTTCTTATTGTGGACCTAGATTAATTCTGATCGATAAAATGGCTCTATTGATTTGAGTTTTTTTCCTTCTCGGGTTGGTGTTTATGTCATTCCAACTATAAACTATGGCTTTTGTGTTGTGTTAAGCGGTTCATGATGAGTTATCTTCCTATACTTTACATCAGAAAACCGGCCGTGATTCAACATTTTGACTTTTTTTTATCATCAATTCTGCATAGTTGTAAGTTGTAATCATCTATAGCTCAACCTAACAATAAGTTAACAAAATTTTCTCTTTCCACCAAAAAAAACAACAAGTTAACAAAATGTTGCATTGTTTCTTTGTAATGAACGACAATTCTCAATATCAAGTGCTAAAATTACAATCTCTAGAAATCACCTAGAGCCTCGCCACGCTACATTATTGATTACATTTAGCAACGTAACTTGTGTAACGGAATTCCAGAAAAACAAAACGAATGACAATATTATTTTGAAATGAAATTTGCGACTGACCATCTTCACTCGAAATCCTTCCCATATCAGATGCGTACTTACAATCTATAAATCTATAGGGCATTGATCAGGTGAGAATGATTATTACCGCATAAAATAAGATGATGTATATACAAGCGAAAACGTATGCACATACAGACAAACACTTATGCACTTTTAAAACTCATGCACATATAAACAAAAATTTATTCACTTTCGAATGTGTACAAATTCACGCTCACATAGTAAAAAAACCATGCACATACAAGCATTATGGGAACTCATGACGTTATAACACATGTTTGAGGTGTGAAGTACACACTGTGTAAACGGATTTGAGTTTCAGAGGGAAACAATAAGAAATTGTTACAGGTGTAAAGCAAGTACCATTGAAAGGAACTTTGTTGGTTTGTTCCCTTTTAGGGAACTGAGCAAATGACTGGTTGATTTTGAGCACATTAAACTCATGGTTAATTAGCAATGTGTTTGTAACTGCAGTTGCAAGTGCAGTTGTAGCTCTTATTATAACCGCCATAACTCGTGTAACTATCTTATAACGCGCTAACTGTTGGGATCAGTTTTGAGAGAGGGTAACTGCCTCTCGAGCAGTTGTAACCGCTTGATAACTGTCGTAACTTCCCTATAGCTTGTTGTAAACTGATTTGGAAGTTACCTAATTCCTATATAAAGAATTCTAGGGCATTAGTGTTGGTTGGTCGAATTGATCTCACTTATACTCAAACCATACAGCTAAAACTCCGAAAAACACATTCTCTAAAGTATAATTCTCATCAAAAGTCTTGATTTGAATTGATTGGTTTGTCTTATTTCACTTCAAATTTCGTGGATTTTCTAAGACATGATAAGAGGCGAAATATTAATTTTGAAAAGGTAACAAGCAATTCAAACTTTATATGGATTGTGTTGCTACTTGATCATTCCCCTAGAAAGCAATAACGTTACATACAAAGGAACAACACCTAAAGACTCTCAACTCCCAACACACCATTCTTTTGTCATTAATCATTTTTTCCGTCATAATTTTTTATATTTACTTAAGCCAAACACTTTACTTTTTTATAAATTTTGCAATATACCACCTACCATAATTATAATTACACAATATACTCTCATTTCTAAAGTTTATATCTTATGAAAGTATAATTTTATAGCCTAAAAATACAAAATTGTATAAAAGCTCAATGTTATTTTACAATATACTACAAATTAATTTTTCCAAAAAATATTATATCATCTTATACGTTTAAATTAATTAAGTTTGTTTCAATCATATGTGTGTTAACTTTTGTTGGTTTGGCACGGTTTTAACCGATGTCATCTTATACCTTCGCGCCACGGGTTGTTAATTCACAGAGATTATTGCACAGACTGTGCATTTTTTTTATAAAGAGCATTGCGCGGTCCATGCACCGAAACACATGGATCATGTCTTAGACCGTGCACTCTCCAATACTTGGTGAATTTACGCGCCATAAAATCGCATGGTCCGTGCA